>CM053146.1:59548096-61038930 GCA_028571685.1 Heterohyrax brucei | reverse complement strand
CCAAAACAGAAATAAATGTTCTAGTCTATTAGTGTCCTATACAGAATAAATCAATATTAAAGCTAATTAACCCTTTTCAAAGGCATTTTGTCTCAGGTTTTTATTTAATGGTTCAGTGCTGCTTAGAGGATGGATCAAGCTGGATAAGCTCCATTTAAAAAATGGCCCATTTTGGAAACAGTTTAGCAGCTCACTATGACAAATGTATTTATCAGAATAAACGTGACTTTTTCAACTATATAAATAACTGACCGGGTTTCCTTACAACATTGGATAATAAAATAGAGTTAAAGGCAGCAGCCAAATCTGTCCACTCTGCATCATTATAAACCTTACAGTAACTGACCACATGCATTACTTTTTAAACATATTTATCATTACAAATACATTTTGTTCTTTGCTTTTGAGGATATTCCTAAGGGACAGAGGGTAGTGTTGGGACACTTCCTGTATAAGATATTTCATTCTAGATCATATGTGAAATGCAAACCCCTGATCTATCCTTTTTGGAAGATGCCATGATTTTTCAATAGTGTTCAAACACATAGTGCAAAGCATGCATCTTTCAGGACATAAATGACCACTTTGACATATGAAGCCCAGTGAAAATTACATACACTAAGCAATTCAGCACTCTTCCCCTTTTGCTATACTTTAGGAAATCACAGAATGTACTTTAATATCAAGCTATTTTTGAGTTATAAAATAGATGATATATTTTATATGTGAATTAAATTCTCCACTGTACCAGAAGAATTAATTTGTAATGTTATGAAATTTTCATTAGCCTGCTGTAAAATCAGAATTGTTTACCACAAGTGTCTGAATTCTGACTTGTAAAATCTTTCCAAACAAATAATAAAATGAACTAGAGTGGAGGGCAAGGGAGGAAGGAGAGGAATTTATGAAAGCATGGTACACCATAATTTTGCCATTTTTCCACAGTAAAGATGGCAAGTGATTCATGGGATAAAATGAAATAGTCTTCCCTGTCATTTCAATAGATCTAAGACTTACAGCTTCTTAACTTGGGTAGGAAAAACTCAGTTTGCATGAAAATGAATTGTGAGTCAATTAACGATGGTGAAGAAAACCCCCCCAAAATGTTGACGTTTAAGCAGGGGAAAACATTTCCAACAAACGGCAAGTTAAAAGGAGAGAAGAAGTAATAACTATACTCAAAGATCTTTGGAGGAAAGAGGTAGTGGAGAGAGAGCTGCTTGCTTGAAAGAGGATGAATGTCAGGTTAAAAGTGACATGGTGATCAAGCTCATTTAAGGGAGAATTTTAAGCAAACTCAGATATGCCTTAAATGGATTTAAAAAACAATATCAGAAACAAGTTTTAGTTTTAGAGTCTATGCCAAGCCAAGTGGTTGAAACAAATAAATCCTATAGGGTCGCGGTAAGAATCCACTTGACAGCACTGAGTTTTTCATTTTCGAATGCCTATGGAAAAGCAGCCTCAACTGGATTCTCTTCCAACTATTCTTTTTTACGTATCTTGTTCAAAGAGAAATATATATGCATGCACACACACTACACAATACACACAAAATCTGACAATTTTCTGTGTATCGTGTAGTCTGTGTCCTAGAAAAAGTGCTGAATATCACTTTGAAGTAGTTCCCTTGGGAAACTATGCACTGACGCCAGTGCCTAGTCTACTCTTCAGAGCAATTTTGGAACTCTTTTTCTAGAATGGCCATAAGAGATGTCATTGTATTACCCTTGATGTTTTGAATGTCATTGAAATGTCTTCCTTTCAATATTTCCTTTACCTTTTGGTAAAGAAAAAAGTCACTGGGGGCAGATCAGGTGAGTAGGGAGGGTGTTCCAACACAGTTGTTTACTGACTGAAATTCCGAGAGACAACTATACGATTAAATTTGTAAACTTGTCACCATGCCACCATGTGCAATGGCTACTCCAGAAAGAGTTCCAAAATAGCTTTCAAGGGTGGACTAGGTGCTGGCATCAGTGCGTAGCGTTCCATGGGGCGTACTTTAAAGGTGAGCGTAGTGCTATTCAGTAATGCAGTGAGGCATGTAGCACCTAGACCAAATAAGTTCATGGACTTAATTGTCAGACCTCATTCATATATACACGCACACACACATACATATACATACACGCATATATGTATGTATTTTACACTTTTCAAAGGCACTTGGCTTGGCTTTATAGTGGTTAAAAGCTACAGCTGTTAACCAAAAGGTCAGTAGTTTGAATCCACCAGGTGCTCTTTGGAAACCATGTGGGGCAGCTCTACTATGTCCCATAGGGTCACTAGGAGTCATAATCGACTCAGTGGCAATGGGTTTGGCTTTGGTTAACTCCCTGCAACACTTTTCTAAGGAAAAGGCAGTGGTCAATGACGAAGAACAATGAACTTGGACTCTAAAAGCACTGCTGCACGTGGAGAATGAGGGTAGAGGTACTTTACTTAAGACACCAAATGGTAGAGTTGGTGATCTCAGAAGGCAGTAGAAGCAGTTCTAGCACTTGCCATGCTCTACTATCCACGTCAGATATAGAGATTCAATCCTCTTCTTTCACTGAAACACGAAATATTGTCTGTAGCTATAGGAAGCGTGCCTTAACCTTATTCTCACACTTAGAATCAAGCAACTCCAATGTAAAAACAGGAAACTCAACAGAAAGCCCCTGGCACGCAGTGATCAGCAATGCAACAATGTCAAATGTGGAGGAGGACGGCCCTTATAATTTTGCTAAAGCAGTATTTTGCTTCTATCAAATAAATCTGATTTTTCTAGGTTAAGTGTTTAACAAAATAAAAAGTATTTATTGATTTTGGAAAAGCGTCCACAACGTTCGTCAACCCAGGATCTGCAAGACTGTCTTTGGAATCATCAAGACTCACCTTCATCATGTCACGTGCATTTATTTCACAAGCTAGGTGGCTAATTAGAGACCTAAGATATAAAGCACAGGCACAAAAGGCTCACCATCTCTGCCTCTTATGTAGAAATTCTCTCATTAGGTGGATGTCACCTCAGCTGAAAACTTCTGTTGTTTCCTTCTTTCATAAGTCAAATGTCATCAGGTGAAATCTGACACCAGTGATAACGCAGTGTTGACACTGGCTGCCAAATGCGGATGTTGCTATCATAGCTCCCCTTCTTTAGCTACTGTAAATTTTATACATTTTGAAAGCTGGGGACAATGTATTTTGACAAATTTTATGTTGATAAATTTTAAAGTGCTATTAAACCCGACGAGCTATATCAATGAAAAATGTTTTGAGCTACTATCCGACTTGACGGCACTTGGCTTGGCTTGTTATATGTATATATATATTTTTCCCCAGGCATGCAACAAACAGTTCACTGCTGTAAGTCTGTCTGGGAGCCATCACCTCGGGGTGTTCTATACAATTTCAGAGCATCTTCAGAAGCTCACACTTGTCTCTGAGAGTCCACAACCAGGAAGCAGTGCATCTTAACCCCAAATGGAGGATACACTCCCTACACGTGTATAAATTAAAACCTGTAAAATAACACAGGCATTATAAAATTTGTGTTAAAACTGGTAACAGCTTTACTGATTTACTGACGATGAAAATATATCGCATTTTTTCTGTCAGAGCATTTATCAACACTTGGCAACTGTGCACTAACTTGACATGTAAGATGATCAAAATGGATTATGTAATCTTTCCCATTCATTCCTATTGATTTTAGTTATGATAAAATTCATCAGTGTGCCTGGAAACGCTTAGTCTGAAAAGCTCTGCTTGACCAAAAAAAAAGAAGGAAAAAGAAAAAGGATTCAACAGAGTTGTAATATGGTGAATGTAATTTTAGAATAGGATTGCACAAATACAGAAGTCATGCCCTAAAGGCTCCAGCAACAAATTAATACAAATAATTCTGGCAGTCTCATAAAATCATGTCTATGCAGAGTCCCCTTTTGAGACTGGAATTACAAAATTCCAACAAAAGAATTAATGCGCAGGTACCATTACATTTAGAGTTTGTGAAAATATTCTCAAACTTTTGTTTTAAAGAAACTTCAGCACTAATCCAAGTTATTTCTCTGACTATAAGTAACATCAAAATGCCAGCAAATGGACCATTTTAATCAGTTTTATTGATTCATGCTTTCAGTTCTTATTCAGTTAAAAACAAGGCACATTAAATACATCCTATTATTGCTCTATAAATGCATGCAGCTCATTCTGTATATCAAAAGTAATAAATAATGGCAATAAAACACCAAGACAGTTATAAAAATGACAACCCAGCCTCAAACACAGTATTTAACAGTCCAATCTAGAACAATAACCCCGCACAAACATAAAAGTGCCACATATGAAAACATGCAGTGCAGCCATTCCAGTATTGGGTTTACATCTGAGATTCTTTAGAAACACAGTAGGGCTTTTTTTTTTTTTTTTTTTTCACTTCCTGAAAAAGACTGATAGAATGCAAAACAGTACAAGTTGTCACTTCATCAACTTCAATATTATTACATTCAAATGTCAAAAATTTTTACAAATACATAAAAAAGACAGAAACAAAATCAACTATTACCCTTACAGGATATTTAGTAAAAGTCAGATGGAATTTTTTGTTTTTGTACAAAAGAGGAAGCTGCACATTCTGAAACAGACAAAAAAGCCAGAAACTAAAGCAGAATAGGGAGCATGCATTTAACAATAAAAATGCTGAAGTTACACTCAATATTAAGTTGACTGAGAGCAAGAATATTGCAAACAGCATGACAGATATGAGGGAGACAATCTTGGCTTAACAAATAATCCAGCATTATCACTATTATGATGACTGTGGTAGGGGCTATTTCAAGGAATATTTCTAATTCTCCACCACAGATGGGGGTTCCTTCACCTGAATCCCCTTAAAAGCTCTTGAATAAATCACCTGATGACAGAAGACAATCCCTGTACCCCCCACCCTCACTCCAAGAGTCATCTAATATCACATTTACATGAAAAGGAAAAACAATCATTATTTTACACTTGGCATGGGTTTTGAATAGGCTTACTCCCCTATTTCTTTTCCCCTCTTCTTGCATCAGGTAAAGATGCTTCAAAGGTTTAATTAAGAACTTACACTAAAATGCCGGGATGCTTTATTCACAGTAAAGGCTTGGAACCAGTTCATTTCCAAGACAAGACTCTGGGATTGGTGAAGGAGCATATGCTTTAGAATTAAGCAGATTTTAGGCAAATGTAGATATGCTCAAAAGAAGAAAAATGTGCTTTTCTTTGCCCTTAAAGGAACTTCACTCATAGCAAAGCGTGCACAAACAAGGCCTGTTTTACAAACACAAAACGGCCCGGGCCAGCCAGGATTCTTAAGCCTCATCCCTACTGTAAAGGATTCAGGGAGGATACAAGTCATCATTATGTTCATCTAACTAGAAAGAGAGAAAGGGGAGAGAGAAAACAAACATACAATATTATGGTACATCATCTGGGTGGTTTTAGAAAACAGCTCTTCCATCTATCACGTGCCACTGGATTCTAAACAGTGCAATTTATTATATTGATAGAAAAACACTAAACTGAAAAGCCACATGCTTCCATATATATTTTTTAAAAAGGCCAGTGTAAAAAATTTACACTTTGAAATAAAAAATTCACAGTGATATCTGGGAGCATCACTTGCTTTTTTATTTAAGAAGTAGCAAGTACCTAAAGTACAAAGAGTTAAGATGCTGTTTTTCCCTGCGGTTTCTTTTGTTTCAGCTGGAGATGAGGCTAGGGGCTTAGGTGAGTGAATCTCCAGTGTGTATACTGTGACTTACAGGCTTATAAGCCGCTTGAGTGAGGAATACAGATATTCTACAGTGTTGACATAAATAGAAATAACAGCATAAAAGTGTTTTATATACCATTTTAAAAACTAAGACCTCAAGTCTGCACAAGGAAAATCTGTCATGAAATAAAGTGCTACATTTCCTAAGATATACAGAACCTAATCTCAAGAAAACTAATGCGGTAGGTAGTTAACTTCACAAGAGGAAGCACAATGAATATTCAGATAACTGTAGTTAAAATGCCACCAAAATACAGCAAAGGTAACTCCAATTGGCCCGTAAATTCAATGCAGATTGAGGTATGTGTGCATGTATGTGTATGTATGTGTGTATGTGTGTGTGTGCGCGTGTGTGTGTGTGTGTGTGTGTGTGTTTACATGCATGCTTGTGTGCTGTGCTTTTATTTTTGGTTTTGGCTGATTGAGAAGTTTTTCCATTGAGGGCAAAAGGCAAAAAAATAATATAAAACTTTAAGCAACAAAAACAACCTTGAATAATGCAGTATTATGCCTTTCTGCACGTCATCACAAATAAGTTACCTAAAATCTATTTCTATTCTCTTTTACATTTGTCTCTAAATACCTAAAAAGTAATGTGATAAACTAACCAAAATACACTATCGCTGACAATATCTGCTTCAGAAAATCAGGATCTGGGGATTGAAACCTGTACTGTTCTATATGCGGCTATACACGCACTTTCTTTAACCCTTAAATTTACTGCTACTGTAAACATTTGGGAAATCTGGTCGTATGTCATTACATCTAATCTTCCAGTTGAAGGCTGGCTTTACAGTAAGAAAAACAAAGATGTTCCTGACAAAAGTAAGAGTCAACGAAAACTAGCAGTAACTGGGGAAGAACAAAATAAAAAAAGAACTGCTGAGATGAAACTCTCACAGTAACTCCCAGCAAATGTCAATGCTGTCCTTATACCTATGAGTCTGGGAGCTTTCAAAGTTCCTCTTTGTGACAGGCTCCTGTAACCAGATCGCAACTCTTTCTTGCCACTCTGGTTTTGCTAGCCATGCTCTAGGTATAATATTGCAAAATACTGTTTTGATGAAGAAGATAGACAGCCTAGAGAAAGAAACGGCTCTGAAATCTCCAGAAACACTATCATTTACATATGGGTCACTTGCCACTCCACACCTCTATTAAAAACAAATGCTAGCTATAAGCTTAATGTCCAGAGTTTTGTATATAAAGTCTTTCCAGCTTCTTCTCCCAATATCTGCCAAAATATTCTGCCTCTAGAACTGATTTAGAGCATGTAGATAAACAAAGGAGTATGTTCAGTCTAACAGGTCACAAGACGAACATAAAATAAGAAATCAGTATGCACTGAAAATGAGAAAAAAGGTAAAATACACTTTTTAGAAGCTACAGTGAATGGTAAATGCAAATAAAAGGGTATACATCAGTGTCCTAAAGCTCTGGAATGTTCTCAGTGTTTGAAAAAAAAAAGGTAGCTATTCATATCTACTATTTTGCAGTGATATAAGCCTTCTCTGGTTGTTACATGGTGATCTGCTGCTCCTACATTTGTTGGCTGTGGATTTACAGTTCAGACTCACAATCCTCCACAACTACGGTCCACCGGAATCACAACTCTTCTGTCAAGGTTCTCTTCTGCAGTTTTCATTAGTATAGCCAGCCGGCTTCCAGACACCCTTCCTTTTTGAATGGCACTCATCAGCTTAAAGAGAAAACATGCAACAGATTCAGAAGGCAGGATGGCGTATTCCCCTCCTCATGGCATTTTAATGGTTACACTGCAGCAGGCAGAGGTAATTAAGTGCTCCATCAAAAGCCATAGCAGGTGCTACAGCGCAAATAAGAAGACTACAATTTTTGAAGATTTAAAAGGCTGCGGGGTAGGGGGAGGCAGGTATTCCACCACTGAAGTTATCAAAAAAACGGTAACAGCAGCAAACCAGGCTACCTTATAAAAGCAAATCCAGTACATCACTATTTGCCCTTTAATGTGGCAATTCTTTTTTTTTCTGAGTAAATCAAATACTGAATCTTTAATTCCATCTGAAAATCTTAAAAGGGAATCTCTGTGATTGAACAAAGGCAAATCCTGACCTCTACTTAACTACTCTTTCTTTCGGTATTCCTGTACTCGACAATTTCAAGTCTCCTAAATCCAAATTCCTGGAAGACTTTTTAAGGTAACTTACACTTAAGTCCTTGAAAATGGACCCAGAGACCTACTTTAAGAATGAAAAGCACTCTACAGCCCAGATTTTAGCTAATTCATTTTTATCCAATGGATAAAATCAGAATTAGTTTTGAAATTCCATGTAGTCAGTAGGCAAACGCCTTTAATCTAGGAGGCAACTTGCTAATTATGAGCAATTTTTTTTCTCCTTTTCAAGATCATGTGGCTTGAACTGTCTGCTTTTCTTGCTTTCGCTTCCTCCAGTCTTCTTTTTAAAAAATTGTTTATCTTGAAAAGAACTGATTTAGTTACTCACTGGAAAAATGTACATAAAATTTTCAAAATACAGTTAGGGTTGCAGTTTTCAGTTCAATGAGACACATTTAAAAACATTATGAATGAGAGTTAGAGGCATCTGCTAAAGGGCAAAATCAGAATCTCATGATTTTATTAAAAGCTGTTTCACAAGCTATTGCTTATTAGAGATGGACTTTTCTCTGCAAAATATCATTAAAGTCTGAACCTATAAACACAGTAATGTAACCATGGAATATCTATGGTGATCCTTGCATAAAAATTACTGAAAAGCCAAATCTGTATCCAAAAAGGTGTTTAATGGACAGATATATGCTTAGTCTCAAGAAAAGGAAAACACTTTATTATCCCCTCAGAGAAAGACCCCACTGAAAACATAGTCCACATCTCATGATGGATGGTTTAACAATAGGGGACGCTGACATCTAAATCAGAACTATTTGTTTACTGTTTTGCCTCAGATTCTTTGAAGACCTCCAAAGTTTTATCAGAGCTAACGAAACTGACAGAACTTGAGCTTTTTTTTTCTTTCAGTATAAACAGTCTATGATGTATCAAGCTCTAAAAACTCACTCTCTTTCACATTAAAAGTATCCAAAAATCATATTATAAGGAAAAAAAAGTAGTATTTAGGTGTGAATATATTTCATAAGAAACACAGCCCACAGTTTTTTTAAGTTGAAAATTACACTCTGTGTATTTTACTTGGTAGAAGCATGAATAGTCTCTTTCATTCAGAACTGCACAAGAAATACTCAAAAGTTTCTACAAGAAAATCTAGAGTTTGTTATTTTCTATATGTCTTACTCCACTGTACTCAAAAAAAACTACACAAAACCCTAGACACATGGTAGATACATAACATTAGATTCTTACTGTTTCTAAAACCCCTAGTCTTTCAACCCTAACTACTGTTGTTTATTTACAACACACTTGAAGTGAAGCACTGCCATTTCTCTGAAGAAAAATTTTCTAAACTCCTGACACAAACAATAAAATATTCTTCAGAAAACTATGCAAGAAAAAAAAGTATTAAATGATTTCTAATTCCCAAGCATAAATTTTAAACTCAATTAAAATGAGCATCTAGTTAAACAGTAAGCTAAAGAACCCAATATTCTTTTTTGTAATGTTGGACACAACCTGTGAAAGTTTTCTGCATTTAGATTCAACAACGGTCTTATCTGTAGCACATCTCCAGAGACACAATTACTATTTCCGTTGCCTTGACCTTATTTGTTTACCTTGACATAGTGAAGAAAAGGGACATTGACCAAAATCCCAGCATTAATTTATTTCATGTTCAGCATTCATCATTGCCATGGTGCAAGCAAGATCTGGCATTCATTTGAAATGCCCAAGAAACACTAAAAAAAACCTGGCTACTGGGTAACCAATACATTCTCCATATGATCAAAGTCATATGGACAGACACAAATAAAGTTTACATGGGTTTACTTCACTTCATGTAAGGAACTTAAATAGACTAACGTGTAGCATTCAATTTGAAATTAACATAACATAACATTTCCTGCAATGGTCCAAAGATTAAACAAAGATCACAGAAATGAAGATATTTGAATTATGTGGTTTAACCCCAGAATACAGTGTACTTCCTTTTGCTTTTTAGCTTCTTTACTGTTAAGAATCTAAGACGTACATTCTCAAATAAGTATGATTTTCAGATTAATACAATATGATTTTCTTAAAGTTCTTCCATTAAGAAAATGACATTCCACATTGAGAATATTGTGTTGTTTCTTTTGAAGTTGGGTAGAAAAATGGTCCAACAGTAATATTCCAAAGCACACTTTCTTAAAAAGCATGCTTCTAGCCTTTTCAGCCACAATTAACTTGAGTTTAATCTAAACTGTCCAATATAACAGAATGTTCCTTCTAGAAACAAAGAAAAAGAAAATATACAGTGTAGAGTCTTATCCTTTAGTACAGACACATCAGCCTTTGCTGGCTGCAAGCTTTCTCCTTTTTTCAGAATGGAGTACAACAGTATGGACTTCAAAACCCACACTTGAACATTCATTTATTAAAATGACATTCAAAAGACAAAAGGAAAAGGAAACGTGCTTGTTTCTTTTCATCACAACTCACCTGCAAGAATTCATTGAGTTCAACCTGCCCATTTTTATTCAAATCTACTTCATTCAGAATTTCATGTAGTGTATTTTCATCCATTTGGACATTGATACTCTTAAATGGGAAGCAAAGAGGAATCATGAAGTTGATTAAAAAATAAAGCATGTCTTTTTAGTAATCTTACTAGGATTTTTTTTTAAATTACCTATACAGAGTGTTAGGTTAGAAAAAACTATATAATATCATCTTTATACTATTCTACCATTTAAAACTGATATTGGGTAAAAACAAATTACCTCTAGTACACGCTGAACATCAACTATGGTAATAAAACCTTTCCGATCTGCATCAAATTTATGAAATCTCTTCTTGTACCTGGAACAAAATCTTGATTAATAGGAAAATACACTTACATAGAGCAAGAAAAAGGAGAGAGAGACATGGAGATGTATTGAAAGTACCTGTCAATGTCTGAAGGCAGTAGACTAATTTCAGAGCGATCTGTTAGTTGTTCTGATCGAGATTTATAGCCCATTTCATAATACAGAAACTTTCTAGCTGTCTCAAGTTCTTCCTAAAACACAGACACACATAAAGTCCAAATATTATGGAAAAAATTATCAATTATTTTGTCTTTTCCCCCCTCCCTTTTTAAAACAAAACAAAAACAAACAAAAGCAAAACTGGTCCCGACATTTCATAATTTTTCTTTTTCCTCAGCTTTATTGAAATATAATTTACATACACTGAAACTCACCTATTTTAGATGTTCCCTCCACCACAATCAAGACATAGCTAATTTCCATCACCCTAAAAAGCCTCCCCATGGCCATCTGCAGTCAACCCCTCACCCTGACCTCCAGCCCCAGGTAACCACTGATTTGCTTCTGTCCCTAGAGTTTTTGCCTTAGAATTTCCATTGCAAGTGTTCATACAGGAAGTACTTCTGTGTTTCGAAGACTGCTTTTACTCAGCATAATGATTCTGAGACTCATTAATGTTGCTGCATGTATTAGTATTTTATTTCTTTTTGTTACTGAGTATTCGTTCATAATTTTGAAGGAAAAATCGACAGGGTCAATCTTGTGGTTTGGTGATATAAAAACAAGCAATTAAGGAGACAAAATGAAGATATTTAGGACTTGAGTAAGTACTGTGATGTAACATACAATGAGTAGTTATGGGATTAGCTAGTATGAAATTTTGTCACTGGGGTTCTGATACAGAATTCTATATTAAGGTTCTGTAACTTCTGGGTGGAAGTTACAGAACTGTGGGAAGAAAAAAGCTATCCTGAATAGTTAGGATTCTTGCTTTCAGTATCTCATGTCAGTTGATATTATTGCTGCTATTATGAACTTTCTTAGTTTTTATCACGCCAGTCTTCCACCTAAGACCTGTCAAAATGGCTCCAGGCAACTCTTCCTCTTTCCTCCCCAATATGAGAGAATACTTCTCAATTCCATTGATCTGAGCTTGGTCATGTCACTTACACTGGCCAGTGGGACTTCAGTGGCTATGATATACAAGTAAAAGTTTTGCGAGCAACTACATAAGCTTTCCTTAGCCTCTCTTGCTCCTGTGCCATCAGAAGGACATGTCCCAGATGAATCCTGAAGCCAACTTTCCACATGGAGAAGAGTAACAACAGCTAACACACAGCCTTTGTGTACTGTAAGTGAAACACAACTGTTGGCTGGGATAAGCCAAGAAGGCTTTGAAGTCATCAAAGCTGACTAATGTAAGTTGCCAGCTACCCAGACTGCCAATCAAGGGATCTTAATAACTTAAATTTCCTCCTGATTCCAAAAACAAAAACCAGTTGATGTCTACTTATGGCAACGTGTGTCAGAGTAAAACTGTGCTCCATAAGGCTTTTAGTGGCTGGTTTTTCAGAAACAGATCATCTGTCTTTCTTCCAACAAACTTTTGGATGGACTAGAACTGCCATTGTTTTAGCAGTTGAGCACACTACCTAGTGACTCCCTTACTAACTTAAACCACAAAAACCCAAATCCACTGCTGTAGTGTCAATTTTGACTCATAGCGACCCTATAGGTCAGAGTAGAACTGCCCTAAAGAGTTTCTAAGGAGTGCTTGGCAGATATGAACTATTGATCTTTTGTTAGCAGATGTAGCACTTAACCACTGTGCCATCAGGGTTTCCCTCCTTAACTTAATAGTTTCCAAATTTTGATATGTAGAACACCACCCATGCAGAGTGAAAGGAGAAAAATAACACCACATCACATGCAACTGCATTACAATGCTGTTAAATGTATTTTCTCACATTAGTGATGGCCTCTTACTCCTTTCAAGATTCCATTACTTTCTCCTTTCAATTTTTTTTTTTTTTGGATACTATGTGTTTTCAGTAATGGAAGGCATGCTTACTCTTGTAGTAACAGAGCTGCAATTGCTGAAAATCAAACCCAGAGTATTATTGTGAGCATGGCTGAATCACACTGCCAGCTCAGCTGCCAACCTTGAGAGTATCAGAGGTTATGGGCACTGATTAAGAAGAAACTGGATCCTGAAACTTGGAATGGGAACATATGGGCAGATTCCAGGAAGCTGGAGACGCTGATCCCCTAAAATCTACTGAATCACTCCTGCCAACAGAACCACATCTATCTGAAAAGATTATTTCATGTCTACAGCTAAATCACCCAGGAAAATAGTACCTTCTTCCCTCCCATCTAATGAGGTCAGCCCTAGCCCAACTGCCTCCAATGATCCATCACCTGGGGCACCACCAGAAGCTGATGCTGAATGTTCTCAAAATAATTTTATAGCACTGATTCTGGCTTTCAGACCCATAGCTAGACTTAAGTTCTAGTGAGCCCCAGCACGTGAAGTATAAAGTGTGGTACAGAAGGAAGTATGCTACACTCTAAAAGAACTTCTTGACTTTTCAAATACATACAAACAGAAACCTGGGGAATATTTGTGGGAATGGCTACTAAGGGTGTGGAATAATCGTTCAAGGAACATAAAGATGATCAGTCTAAATTTACAGATATGTGTCCACAAAGCAACAGATTCTTCACTCAGTGTTTCAGTTTGAGAAGCTACAAAAGGATCTAATTGGCTGGCTGGCTTGCTGAATCATGGACTACATGGTGGACTACACTAAACCAAGCTGAAGTACCAGACCTACTTGGTTTACTGTAGAAGAAGGCACCAAAAGCCTTAGGGAAATTGGCGTGTTATTGTGGATTTGTCAGGTTAGACCCACAGATTCACACATGGAGTACCCAGAGGACATACCTTTTACCACAACTATAAGGAACAAATCTGTGAAGGGAGCTCCAGCATCCCTTGAGACTACTGTGACTGCTATTTTAAGTAAACCAGATGGACAATGAGAACTGCCCTAAATGAATTAAGACATCTAACTACAATGGGGCAGACTGGACCCCAAAATGGTAGGGGCTGAGTAGCTGCACTCAATCAACAAAGACACTGTGGGCACGATTACCATAATGCATAGCCAAGTCAAAGCAGTAATCAGAATACTCTGACTCGTATGGACTTACAGTGTTGGCTGCTTAGTCATAGCGTCCTCTGGAGTGAAAGAGATAGGCAATCTACTAAATATTTACCTAATCTGTACAATGAATGAATTCTAGGTCAGGTGAACAGCAGTCTAACTTGAATTGCCAGAACAGAGAGTCATGGTCTTCCAGTCAATTGCCAAATTTGAGTGAGTATAAAGATCTACCATCTCTTGAACAAAGAAGAGGCCACGTTGCCTTGAGGAAGTACTCCAATAACCAGTCAAAAACTTTTGCTGTTAAATGGTCCCAACTCAACAGGAACGGATGCTCACTGAGGACCAAAATGACATGCAGTAAAAACAACTGAGAAGACGGACAGACCCACAAGAGTGGGTGCCTACATCAACTTGGGACCGGAAGAACTGGATGGTGCCCGGCCACCACCAGTGATAGCCACGATGGAGCTCACAGAGAGGAGTCTCACTGGCAACACAAGAATAAAGAGGTGCATCATGAGATCTCCACTAAAAGACCTCAACTGATGGTTCACCAGTTTTGGGGTTCCTCTGAGAGCATGGCTCCCTGCCCTGATGCTGCCCTTTTCCATAAATTATAACAAAGGTCCACTCTTTGAACAGGAATGGATTGGACTTGGCAAGGCAGAGTGACCATATATTGGAAGCACTTTACGGTTCTATACATCCACAGGATATCATCTTGCTGACCTCTGGCTGGAGGAAGGGGAGTGGACGGACAGGAGGGGAAAGGAGACTGTTGGGAGGATGAGACATGTATGGAGCAGAGAGGAATAGTGTGCAGTCACCGGACAGGGAGAGCAGTGGAAGCTGCATATAGGGGGGCATGTAAATTTATATTTGAATGTACATTTTCACTCAGTTATGTTAAATAAAAATTAAAAAAAAAAAAAAATTGCTGTTACTCTTTCTCCTAGTCTTCCCCAAAGGGATCCAAGAAGATCTGCAGTCTTTTTAGAATAGTGACTTTCACTAGGGAAAAGGAAATAGATTTTTCAGGGATTACTGGTTACTGCTTTGGGATGCTGTGGCTTCTTCCTGTTTGCCTGACTCTCGGGACTTGCGCTATCAGTTTATCTGCAGATCTCGGAATTCATGTATTTTCACAGGCTGAGAGCAGAAGTCTTGCTCTCCAACCTGCTAATCTTGGGTCTGCCAGCCCCTGCAGCTACGTGAATCAAGGGAAGCCTCTATCCTGATCCATGTAAGATGTTTCCTTGATATGAATCTCTCTCTACATATATTTATATGCTTCACTGGTTTTGCTCTCTAGAGAACTCAGCCTAAGACACTAACTGAATGTGTTCACATTTTTGGTTGATAATACAGATTTTTGGGAAATACCATGTATGCAGACATTTTCCCACAGAGCATTGGCAGTTGGCTGGCACCATGTCAGTGGCTTTTGTTTGTCCCAAAGATCTTTGAAGGATGGTGCCCATTTTATTACACTTGTTTTCAAAATATGATACATATACATAGCAAAAAAGACCCAAAGCCAAAATCCTCAAAAATCTACAAAGGAAGTCACAAGTACACTTGCAGGGATTATGCAGCTGTATAAAAGCTAAAAAAGACAACATTTGACCAAATAATACTTTGTAGATGCACTGCCTCAAACCTAATCCTTCTACTGTACGGAATTTTCACCAAAGAAAGTCTTTTTTATTTTTCACCATTATAACAGCTGCTATGGGGTGGGGGGTTGGGGAGACTTCATATACTTTTAGTTAGAAAAGTAGCCTCCCCAGAAACCTAAAAGCCTGAAAATGGCATATTCTGTTCCGAGAACCATAAAAAGGCTACTCCATTTTCTTGGAAAGGAAAAGCTCTTCACTTCCCTTGACTCTCCTATTTTTCTCTTCCTACTTTCCTTTCCCTTAGGAAACACATGATAGAAACATTCATCCTTAATGTTTTTATACAGTAAAATAACCCAAAATCCAACCCAGTGCTGTCAAGTCAGATCTGAGTCATGGTGACTCAGAGAAGAACTGCTAACGTGTTGACAATACTAAACAATTCTCCCAATTTAAAAAATAAAAATAAAATTATATGTGCATGTATATGTGTGTTTGTATAAAATAATTTATCTATAAAATCACCAAAGAAATCCAGAAAATTACTCTCTTGACTCAAGGAAATGTACTATTTCGCAATGTCCAGATTGTGAACAAGGTCCTTTCCTAAGTCTGGCTTTAAGCTGAATTTCTAGGTATACATATAGTTCTTAATTAGTATCAGTCAGTCAAATGTTTGTATTAGTATACAGTATGTATTTCACCTTTCCAAGCATATAAAATACTTAAGAGGCACTTCCAAAACACTACACAGACAATAAATAAGTGGTAACTTTGGTAAAGGGTAAGAGAGGACACAATACCAGAGAAGCCAGCATAACTTGTACAAGACAAGGTCATGCAAGATCCATAGCAACATCTCTCTCTGAGGGACCAAGCTGCTAGGCTGGGACTGTGGGCATCATGGTCTCAGGGAATGTCTAGCTCATCTGGTGTAACAATTAAAAAAAAAAAAAAGGTTCTACATCCTACTTTCGTGAGTGGTGTCTGGGGTCTTAAAAGCTTGTGATCAGCTATCTAAGAACTTCCATTTGTCTTACACCTTCTGTAGTAAGGGAGATTGAAGGACACTAAAGATGAAAGGGAAATATTGGTCCAAAGGCCTAATGGATCACAACTACCATGTCTTCCCCCAGATTAAGTCTAGTACACCCAGATGGTGACTAGTTACCAGGACTGACTGCTTGACAGGGATCACAACAGATGGTCCCTGACAGGGCTGGAGAAAAATAGAGAACAAAATTCTAACTCACAAAAAAAGAGAAGACTTACTGGTCTGACAGAGACTGGAAAAACCTCAAGACTGGGGCTTCTGGACACCACTGTAACTCAGTAATGACGTCACTCTTGAGATTGACCCTTCAGCCAAAGACCAGGAAAGTCCATAAAACAAAACTGGACTAAAGCACACTAGCACAAGGGCAAGACTAGAAGGCAGAAAGGGACAGGAAAGCTGGTAATAAGGAACCCAAAGTGGAAAAGGGAGAACGTTGCCACGTCATGAGGTTGTTAAGCAATGTCATAAGACAGTATGCATTCTAATTCTTCAGTGAGAAACTAGTTCATTCTGTATTGTTCTAAAGGACAATAAAAAAAGAAACACTTCCAAACCATACAATGTTTCCATGAGTATCATAAAGTACAGCGTTTATTCATTATTATAAGCCATTATTATTTAATTCAAAATTTTAATATACTAGGCTTCAGGGCAGTCTTTCCCATGGAAGCAGCAGTCAAGAAATTAAATGATTTACTGGGCAAATCTACAACAAGAGACCCCTTCTAAAGTGCTGAAAAGCAAGTAGCACTTTGAAGATTACGGTGCACCTGACCCAAACCATATTTTCAATCACCTCGTACACATGCAAAAGCTGGACAGTGAATAAAGAAGACCAAAGAATGGGAGCAGGGCCCCCGGCCCTGACGCTGCCCCGTCCATAAATCATAATGGAGCTCAACTCTTCGGACAGGAATGGACTGGACTTGGCAACACAGAGGGACCATATCATGTGTGAATTTTATGGTTCTATACATCTATAGGATGTTGTCCTGCTGACCTCTTACTGGAGGAAGGGGAGTGGGTGGAGAGGAGAGGATAGGAGATTGTTGGGAGAATAAGACATGTATGGAGCAGAGAGGAAGAGTGTGCTGTCACCAGGCAGGGACAGCAGTGGGAGCTGCATATATGTAGGCATGCAAATTTATATGGGAATGTATATTTTCATTCAATCATAATAAAAAAAAGACCAAAGAAGAAATGATGTCTTTGAATTATGGTGTTGGCAAAGAATACTGCCAGAAGAACAAATAAGTATGTCTTAAAAGAAATACACCTAGAGTGCTCTTTGGAAGCAATGCAAGGACGGTTGAGACTTCATCTCACATACTTTGGGCATGCTATCAGGAAGGGACAGTCTCTGGAGAAGGACATCATGCTTGGTAAGGCAGAGAGGGGGTTAGCAAAAAGAGGAAAACCCTCAACCAGATGAACTGACACAAAAGCTGCAACAATCAGCTCCAGTTAGCAAACGCTACGAAGATGGCAGTGTTTCATTCTGTTTGTTGTACCTAGGGTCATACGAGTCAGAACTCACTGACAGCACCTAACAACAACATGGTAGGAGTTGTTCTTAAATATGAGTTCTCTGTGAGTCAGATATTTGTAACCTAGTCACTGTCTGTAAGTAAATAATTCATTTTTGTGATCTACTAATTTTACCCTGCCATTTTCTACAAAATTGGTTCAAAATTAATCTTCTTGGAAATGCTATCTCCAATATGTCCTTTCGAGAAAAATCTTTTCCTAGATTTGTGTCTCTTCACTGCTTATGTAACTTAGCCATACTATATCAACTAAGGAATTACAGAATTTCAAAGCTGGAAACAATTTTTCCCTAGTGATCACCCAATCTACCTCCCTAATTTCACATCTCTTTTACAAAATCTCCAAAACCTAAACTTGATGCCTCTGGCTAAAGAATTTTAGTAACAGTATCCTGAAAGGAGCTTGTATGTAGATGGCTCCAACTGTTAAAAAGTTTTATATGTTGGAGATTACATCTACTCCCATACAACTCCTCCATTTGTTTGGGATCAGCAAAACAGTCCCACAGTAGAGGGAGGCTAGTGCTGTTTTCGATTTTTTTCTGTATTCCAATACAACAAATATTTAAAGACACTATTTTCTTCCCACCTGACAGTTTTCTCTGCATAAGTCATGATTTGCAATCCCTTCATCATGCTAAGTAGTTTCTTCCAGATTACAACTGGTTTGTCTTAAAATTAACAGAATGAAACACAATACCTCAACAGAGATCTGACAAGTACCATCAGTGATTTCTGTTAATGCAGCTTATAAGACTGCCACTGATTTGGGAGGGGCAACCAATAAGTCCTGATGGTGAAGTGGTTAAGAGCTCTGTTGCTAACAACAAGGTCAGCAGTTCAAAGCCACCAGCCATTCCTTGGAAACTGGATAGGGGTTTGAGGCCACTTAAGGAGTCCTGGTGTCACAGTGTTTACGTAGCTAAGCTGTTGTTGAGCAGTTCAAACCCACAAACTCCTCCATGGGAGACAGCTGTGGTCATCTGCTTCCATAAAGATCAAGCCTTAGAAAATCTATGGGACAGTTCTACTCTCTCTTATGTGATTACTTGAGTTGGAATTGACTCAATGGCAAGGTTTTTTTTTTTTTTATGGTCTACTCTTAATTGCAAGTACTCACAGTTAATTAAAATTACATTTATTTTTCACATGTGCTGCTGTTAAGCCTTGCCAAATCTATCTTGAATGGCTGAAATTGTTTTTCTACCTAATCTAAGTTTTGTGATTTAGCTCTATTAAATTTATACCTAATGAAATTTCACCAGTTGTTTCAATGTCATTAAACATTCACTTTCTTCCCAGTTTCCTGTTACTGGTAAACCAACAATGCAATGTTATAATCTAAGCCAAGGCAGACCAGGTCAAGAACAAGGACAGGGTTCTTAAGACCTACTTTCTAAGTAGTCTGCCTGAATAGAAACCCACCAGTTTTATAAAGATATAACACAGAGCTTAATGAAATGCTTCATGGAATCAAATATATTATCTATGTAACATCCCTTAGATTTAAAAATCATGCTACTCTATAAAGGAAGTGGGAGGTACAATGATTTCCATACTAGCTTCCAAGTTGCCATCAAGTCAATTGCAATTCATGGCGACCCCACATGTGTGGAGTGGAACAGCACCACAGGGCCTTAAAGGCATATATCTTCAGGCCTGTCTTTCAAGTTACCTCTGGGTGTTTGAACCACCAATCTTTTGGCTAGTTGTCAAGTGCTTAATCAGTGGTCATTACTCTTGATAAATGCTGATAAAACACACAAAGTGCCAATACCTAGAAAAATCACCCAAGGTCAACACTAAGACCACTGATTCATAATTTACAGACTAATCTTTCTCTGCTCTTCTTGAAAATTAGCACTATCTTTGACCCCCTTTTGTCTTCTGTACCCATTCCTACTGATCCCAGTATTTTAAGATCAACAGTAGTTAGAGAATCTCATCTGTGAATTCTCTGAGGACCCTGAGTGTTAATTTTTCTAGACTGGCATACAAACTCATTTATAACAGCCTCCTATTTGAATGTCTATGTCTTCCTACCAATGTTTATGTTGCTCTTTCCACATGGAAAATCATTCTCTTTGACCTAAATAAATAGATACATAGACACATCGAACTATGAGTTGAGTAGTTCTCCTTTTTCTACAGCATTCAATAATGCTGTGCCTGGTACCTTAAGCAATGGTCTAGCTAGGCTTTCCTTGCATTCCTTTCAAATTTTAAAAGTTATTTCCTGTATCCTTAGCATTTTTTTTTTTTTTTTTTTACTTTTGCAATATGCAGCCAATGCTGGACACTGTTCACATACATCCATATGATGCGTACGTCTTCTTTCACTGTTACACAGTTATCTTCCACCAGTCTAAATCCTGGTGGTACAGTGGTTAAGTGGCAGGATTGCTAACATAAGGTCAACAGTTCAAATCCACCAAGCACTCCCTAGAAACTCTGTTATCAAGGTGTAGTGATTAAGTGCTATGGCTATTAACTAAAAGGTCAACAGTTCAAATCCACCAAGTGTTCCCTAGAAATTTTATGAGGTAGTTCTACTCTGTCCTACACAGTTGTTATGAGATGGAATTGA
This sequence comes from Heterohyrax brucei, assembly GCA_028571685.1. Taxonomy (NCBI): domain Eukaryota; kingdom Metazoa; phylum Chordata; class Mammalia; order Hyracoidea; family Procaviidae; genus Heterohyrax; species Heterohyrax brucei. The sequence goes on along the minus strand of CM053146.1, from coordinate 61,018,245 downwards.
CTTGAATGCAAAGAGTTTTTTTTTTTTTTTTGGTTTGTTTTATCCAAAGTCACCCCCTTTCTTCACTTGCTTCCTCTTTATCCTCTTCATTGGAATCAATACTGAAACAATCGCTTTTGGTGACACTCTTCCAATCTAGTTCAAACTGGTCTTCTTTTGAAAGCCTCTCAGTGAAATTTCTCTTTTCTCAGACTGTTTGCTCAAATCCTATGGTAGGATTTCCCAAAATATGTTGTAACTAATACCAGTCCTCCTCCCCAACCAACAATGAGCGTTTGTTTCTGTCTCCAAATAAGTTTTCCATTATATAATCTTCTTGGAAAATAATATTGCACTTAGTATTTTAAAGGCCCCTAATTAATAAGCACTAAAGAAAAACTTTCATATCTTTAACTCAGAATTTCCCAATCTCCTTTAACGATGGCGCTACCTCTGTACTGACGTTAATTAATAGCCATGGGACACAGTTTGGCGGCATCATTTCTCTAAATGCCCCACAGCTCCCATCAATCCCCAACCCCTCCAGACACAGCTTTCTTCCCTAACCATTCTTCGCAGTTGGCTGGACTGCAGTCTGAAGTGGCAGTTATCCTAAACCTGTATCTCAAAATTTTAGGAAATATGCACATTACTGTGAGATACGTAGGTATTATAACCCCATCAGATTTCAAGATTCTTGAAACAATGAGCTATTTCTTATAATCTGTATTTCAGGTACAAGGCTCAATATACAAGTCACTCACTACATATTGACTGCTAAAAACAACCACAATTCATCTACAGAGAGTTATTTATCACCTTGTTCCTTTTTCACTTTTGCAGGTTAAATAATCCCAGTGCTTTTAACCTTTTCTCAGAAGCCCAACTTTCTAACCTTTTAATTTTTTTTTTCCCTTTCCTTTGTTCTCTCTAGACTGTCCACGGTTCTCATTAATACTCTTATGTCTCAGATACTGAGTAATAACTATAGGCCTTTGATTTCTTTTACTTTGTGGAGGAGAATGGAAGAAGCATCCTAGCCCATAAATCTGTTTCTAAAATGTGAGCTGAAGTTAAATCTAGTTTCTCCAGGAGGGCCGAATACAACCAGTTTACAGAATTCTCTCCCTCCTTCCTACCTCCCACAGCCTAAATTCCTGGCACAAAATATGTTCCTGCATATTCAAATCATTCCAACCATAATTTTTAGAGGAACACAGAATCCACAATCCTTTATATGGGAAAAATAATTGGCAGTAGCACAGGAGTAAGTTTTATTCTTGTGTTAGGTCTGTATATAGCTTTAGCCAATCAAGCCAAAAGTCAAAAGTGGAAGAACTACAAATCAGCACTGCAAAGGCAGCAGAAACAGGACAGAGCACAGAAAGTATACACTCCAGGATCAGAAAACCTGGATACAGTCCCAGTTTACTGGTTGTGTAAATATCCACAGGTACCTGTTCTTTAAGCCTGTTTCCTCAACCATCAAATGGGAGTAAAGGTAATCCCTGACAGAGTTGTGGTCAGGATAAAGGAACTCTTCTTGACCTGTGATTCTCACCATGTGTCCACATTACATTACAATGACTAGACATTTGAAAGGAAAGGGAGACAATAAGTAAACAAGTAAATACACAGCATGTCAAATGGTGACAGATGCCACTGAAAAAAATAGTGCAAGGAAAGGGACAGAAAATGCCATTCAGATGAGGGGGTTACTCTTTCATACAGCTAGATAAGGAAGGTATCCATGGAGCAGAGACCAGCAGGAAGTGAGCAAGTATCCACGAGGATTATCAACGGAAAAGTATTAGAGGCAGAGGGATCAGCAGAGCTTAAACAAGGAAACACAATTTAACCTATGAGTTGGAGAGAAATGAATAAAAGCAGAGAAAAAGGAGGTGAGGTTAAAGAGGTGGTGAAAGATCAAAGCATGGAGGACATCACAATTACTGTGATGACTCTGGCTTTATTCTGAGTGACAAAGAGGGTTTTTAGCAGAAGAATGTGAATTATCAGTCTTCCTCTTACTAAACCTATCAGCAGTATATGGTATGATAGATTACTTCTGTCCTGAAATACTTTCTTCCTTACCTTCTGAGACACTGTTCTCTCTTGAGTCTTCTCCCACCTTCTCCAACCTCACTAGCTATGTCTTTCTCATTTTCCTTGATTTGCCTTAATGTCCCCAACTTTAAGACTTTGGAGTGGCTAGGGTTCAGTCTTCGGAGCACTTTCATTATTAAACCACAATGACTCCCTACATGACCTTAACCTGCCTAATGGAGTAAATACCAAATTGCAAGTTTATAACTTCAGTCCTCCCCTCTGAATTTTAGACTGACATGTCCAAAGATTTGATATATATTTCAGTAGACTCACTGAAGTTGCTGAAGCAGGGAAGCTGGTGAGGGGGAGGGAAATGATTACAATAATCCATGTGCAAGACAATAGCAGCCTGAATCAAGGTAACAGTAACCAAATGTGCTAAGAAAGGATTGAACTCATACTACTATTTGAAGATAAATATGACACAGTTTGTTGATGAACTTTAAGTACAAAGTGTTCATCAGGTAAGATACTAAGTTTTAGGCTTGAGCAACCAAAGGGTGGAAGTGTTGTTTAAAGCATTATTCACAAGAGCCAAAAGGTAGAAATGATTCAAGTGTCCATCAACAGCTGAAGAGACAGGAGAAAGATGCTGTATATGTACGTGCTCATATTATTTAGCCTTAAAGAGAAAAGACTTTCTGATGCATGCTACATAAATATACCTTGAAAGCATGTTAAATCAGGTAACAAAGGACAAATACTATATGCTCTTATTTATATAAAACATCTAGAACAGGCAAATACCTGAAAGACAGAAGTTTACTAGTGATTTACAAGGCTAGGAGACGGGGAACAGCAAGTTAGCGCTACAGGGGTACCAACTTTCTGTTTAGTGTGATGAAAAACATTTAACGGATAGCAGTGATGGCAGCAAAACATTCTGAACGTAATTAATGTCACTGAACTTTACATTTAAAATGGTTAAACAGTAAACTTTTTGTTGTATGTATTTCACCACAATAAAATTACAACAAAAAAAAAAGAACCGGTGACAGCACCAGTGGATGTGTTTTCAATACGTTATCGTCTGCCTTAAATTTCCAAAGCTTTCCTAATGAATAGCAAACAACAAATTAATTACATACTGTTCTGATGGGGTAATGCTGAGAAGAATGTCTACAGTAACTATAAAGTTGCTGGAAAATGTTCCTAAAATCTGTCTTGGCATTCTAAAATCATTTTTTTGCAATTGTCACCTGATGATTCAACAGCTGGTGTAAAACAGTCACTTCAAAAAAAAGAGGAAACGAGACAGTGATAAATGTACTCTATACCACTCAACTACTCACTTCACTTTGCTAATATCTTGTTATGTGAACTGCATCTCAATGAAGTACCTCTTTTTATAGCAAAAGAAAAACAGAGTTAGCCTCTACTAATGGGTTAACAGGTTTATACTGGGGATTGTGGTTTCGAAAACCTTCTTTATAATACCTGCTTCTTAGAATCATTCCAATTCAGTTCTCTGCCCATCAGCTCAACAATCCTAGGCAGGGCTTCCTCTGCTGCCTGGACGTTTAGAAAGGCCAGTCGAGTGCGACGTGAAATCATATCCACAGCAGTGCAGGCATACTCCTTAATCCCGTATTTTACCTGCATTGGAATTAAACATCAATTATTAGTTTAAGACCTTTCTTTAAAGAGCAAATGGTTTCACACACACACAAAAAAATTAATTAATTCATGCTTAGAAAATACAGCACTTTTTCTTTATACTCTCTGATTAGCCCGCAGGCAGGAGACAAAGAATGGCAGCACACAAGGCCTCCAACTGCCTGCCAAAAGATGCTTGGGAAATGGGATAAATTGGACAACAGTCAATGCTTCTTCCTGAATAAAACCTGGCATAAACATGCAAATTGCATCACTTCTCATTGCCATCCACAGTAATCCTTTACCACTTTGTTTATACATACTAACCAGTCCCATTGAGCTAACATCGACTCCTGGCAGATTACTGTGTGACAGGGTAGAACCATGCTCTACAGAGTTTTCAGTGCTCAGGTTTTGGAAGGAGATCACCACCGTACTTCTCTTCCACGGTGCCTCTAGGTGGGTTACAAACTTCCAACCTTTCACATAGTAGCCAAGCACTTAACCATTTGCATCACCCAGGGACTCCTTATATATAAAACAGATGCTGATTTACATGGATGAGCATGCAAAGGACAACTATAAAAAGTTATGGTCTCATGTCATAGGCTATGCACAGTTTTCTGTCTTACAGTAACAAGATGACAGAAGTCTTGAATTCAAACAACAAATAAAGGCGTATCCAAAAAACCCACCACCATTGAGCTGATTCCAACTCAAAGCGACCCTATAGAATAGAGTAGAACTGCTCCACAGAGTTTCTAAGGAGCACCTGGTAGATCTGAATTACAGACCTTTTGGTTAGCAGACATAGCACTTAACCACTACACAACCAGAGTTTCCAAAGGCTTACTGGACATTCATTTTTTAAAGCACCAAAACCAAACAAAAGCCACTGCCGTAGCATCCATCCAACTGATGGTGACTCCATGTGTTACTGGGTAGAAACTGCTTCCTAATTCTCTTGGCTGTAATCTTCACAGAAGCAGATTTCCAGGTCTTTCTTTCATAGTGCTATTGGTGAGTTCAAATTGCCAAACATTAGGTTGGTAGTCGAGTGCTTAACTGTTTGTGCCACCTAGGGAGCTATTTTAAGCCACAGTGAAAGCTAAATGAATATAAAACATGTTTACCATTTTCACAAAACTGAAATCTTACTGAACACTGAAGTATCAAATCAAGCTATGTCAAGCTATGTTGGTACAAACAAGAAGGGCTATAATTTCAAACAAAGAACAAATGACTGTAAATTTGCAAGACTTGAGGAATCACAGGAAAGAAAGAAAGGTGTATTGTCTATTATTATTATTATTATCACTATCAAATGCACTGCAACATTAAAATTTTGTAATGAAAACATCTATTCTGGATAGTCCATGTTTTAGGTACATTTAACCTTAGCTATGTATTCAAATTTTTCAAGACAAAACAGAACTAGATGAAGAGTTTCCCACAGCTGATAGGAAACTGACCTGTGGCTACCCACGTACCTCAGCTTCAATATATGGAAATTCTGACACAAGACGCACTCCAACAATGGGCCACCTTTTTCCAGTCACACTTGCCATTTTGGCCACTTCAAAAGCCTTGTCCCCATAGGTGGCGGCAAGATGTTGTGCCACCTAGGGAAATAAAACTTCATTAGACAGGGATTTTGAATATCCATACCTTCTAGATACAAAGCAAAAAATGTACATGCCTGTCTCGTCAGCTGTCTCACAGCCTGTACTAGCTTCAGGAGGGCGTGAGATTTTGATTCTGTGGGAGGAAACCACCAGGTTTCAGCTTAGGCCAGCGTGAACTCGACTACACATACATCACAACTCTACTACGCTTACGACTTATCAGTGAAGCTGCAGCTTCATTCTGCTCCTACATAACTTCTGAGGAAAGGCCTGCTTCAGGCTTAAGACAGACACAATTTGGATGGTTGTTTGCTAGAAACAAACCAACTAAACCCCAGATTTTCCAAAAGAAACTGAAATGTACATTGCTTTTCAAGCAACTGAAACAAAGTTCGATCATCTCTCTCTCTCCTTCGCCTTAGTTCAGTTCCACAGCATGCAGAAGGAAACACACACAGCCAAAGGGACTCTTACCAAGGAGCCCTCACAGCTGCTGCTTCTGAAGTCCGCAATAATCAAACTGGGGAAAGAAAAAGACAGCACGGCAACACAAACCTACCTCACTTTCTAGTCCGTAGTCCTGGACAAGCCTAATGTAGAGGGTAGGGCTCCAGTCTTTACCCCCTTGAAGGAAAAGCCCAACTGTTCTGCTTGGTCCTGCTTTCAAATTGTGAACCTTGACAGCAGCATCTATGGTATCTTCGGCCATGGATCGGTAAGTTGTCCACTTCCCACCTAAAAATAAGTCAATGAGTAATTCATCAGGTCACCCCTTCCTTCTTTAATAACAAAATCTATTTCTTCTTATAACAAGGCAAAGTAATGTGTGAGTCTTAGAATTATAGAAAAAATATATTTCTACTCATTAAGAGCTAAAATAGAGTCAGAAATAACAATTTAACTGATCTCACTATCTAAAGCAACTTCAGATGATACTTATTATCCCATACCTGCTATCGTGATAAGGCCACTGTCACTGATATCAACAACGTGATTTCTGGAGATTGACTGTGTATCTGCAGATTTGGGGTCTGTAACAAGGGGGCGAATACCACTCCATGCAGCCAGGACATCCCCTCTTCTCACTGGTAAGGATCAATGTAAAAGGACAGAGTTCAGAAAGAGGACATGTGAATATGCACTTCAAAGGGAAGAAAATCCTCTACATAAGAATTAACGGAGTAGATAAGCACACAAGTTCTTTTTTGTTCCAACAATAATCTCCCTTAAAAAAGCAAACACCTTGATAAACACTGACAAATGCTAAAGAGGTAGTAACAGACACAAGTGACAGACATTCTGCTGGCTAACCTGGAAACAGCTTAAAAACAACAAAGACACAAAAGACATAAACAAAACAAAAACTAACACTATCATGACTTGTTAAGTTTCCTGCTTGAACATACCTTGGTATCTCAGGGAAAACAAAGACCCTTATTAAATTAAACAAGGCAGTATCAGAACATCTTTGCTTATCAGTAACAGCCTCTTATTAAAGTTACAGCAGGCATCTGACATATATAGCTCACCTCATTTAATCTCACAAAGCCCCAAAATATCAGTTATTATTATCCTTACTGTATAAAGTAGAAAACTGATTGAAAAATTTACTCAGCTTGCCCAAGGCACATATCTTACAAATGGTGAAGTAGGGTCAGGACCCAGTTCTTGCTGACTCGAAAGTTCATGTTCTTAACCAGAGAATTTATACTCTCTCGCTTGCTGACAATTTCCATACTCTACCTTTTTGCTTTTTTCATCCCACTATCTCTGTAACAGGAAAACCTGGTGCATAGTGGTTAAGTGCTGTGGCTGCTATTCAAAAGGTTGGCAGTTCAAATCCACCAGATGCTCCTTGGAAACTCTATGGTTCAGTTCCACTCTGCCCTGTAGGGTTGATATGAGTCGGACTCGACTTGATGGCAGTATCTTTGTGACAGAGCCCTGGTGGCACAATGGTTAAGAGTTACGGCTGCTAGCCAGAAAGTCAGCAGTTTGAATTCACGAGGTGCTCCTTGGAAACTCAGCTCTATCCTGTCCTCCAGGGTTGTTCTGGGTCTGAATTGCCATTGACTTAATAATGACACGTTGTTTGGATTTTGGTTTAACTTTATAACTGCCACAAAGCAGGGAGCTGGTTCCTCCTAGCAGGTACACAGTAACTGTGGAACATCAGGTGGAAGTTCTTTCAATATTCATGTTAAGATACCACGCAGACATTCCTCGCTAACAACGCCAAAATACAATTACTCAACTGTACCAAGAATCTGTGAAGTTTATAACAGAATAATTAGGCAACTGCTGAAGGGCACTCATTACCAGTCTGAAAAATGGCTTAGAAAATAGCCCCCCTGTGATTCTAGAATTGGGGTATAGCAAGAGTCAGGGCAAAGTTTTCAGAATCCACTCTTCTTCATTCAAATCAACTTCAAAGATGATTTGGCTCTTTTCCTCTCCACATCTGGGAGCTGATCATGTGTACCAAACTAGAAACTGCCTAAAAACGTGAACCCACAGGGGATGTGGATGGCCATCTGGCCTGCTACACCTACCATGGTGAACCTATCAATCCGTACACAGGTAACAGAGAACTAAGGGCCCTTTTGATTTACTCATCACTTGCAGACACACATGACCCTCTCTTACAAACACACTACCCATTTTTTTTTCAAAGCCAATTTGCAGCATATCTATTCTGATTCATGATGACCCTATGTGCTTCCGAATACAACTGTACTCCACGTGGTTTTCACGGCTGTGATCCTTCAGAAGCAGAAAGACAGGCCTTTCTTGAGTGACATCTCCAACCTCCAACCTTTCGGTCCTTTGTGCCACCCAGAACTCCCATAATGATAAACTGCTTATGGTCTTAAAAACAGCAAGTTACAAGAACGAATGGCTACAATTCAAGTTTCAAAGCATGAGACAATTAAGGAAATAATTTGCATATGATACATACATATCAAGAGCTCTATGAGCCCATCATCATGTCTTACTTTGAGTTAGCAAGTCCAACGCAAGGAACAGTTTTACAAACAGTGGGCAGCTGGATTCCTGCTCCCACTCAAATTTGATGGTGTGCCCGTGTACACTAACAATCTATAAATGTACATATAGCAGCCCCTGAAAAGTATTTGGGAATCCATCTAGCAGATTCTTTGTGTCAGTGGTCACAGAAACTTCTTGTAATCAAGAGTCCTAAAACCTGCCCGACCAAGTGCGAAGAAAAAAGCCCTAAAAATGGGTTATAGCTATTTGATGACACATACTCCCTCTATCTTCATTTTTAATGAAAAATAGATTTACAGAAAAGATAAATTCAACTAAGGTAAATCTGATGCATTTTAAGTATAGCTGCTGAGGGTCACACACTAACAGGGCTGCAATCTGAAAGAACAAGGACCCATGGCAATCTATGAAGGTGTTTAATCAGACCTGCATCCAAAAACTGTTAATGAAAGGAAAGTCTGAGGCTTCTCAGTCTCATTAAAGTGACTGGAAACCATGAAGGAGTCTTGAAACTTGGATTCCATCCCTAGGTCTACCTATCTGATTTGTGTAGTCATTTACATATGTAAATTCCTTTCATGGAATAGGAATTAACTCCTACTTTACACAATTCAACAGAAGCTTTGTAGAATTTGACTCGACACTAATAATGTAGTGTTTTTATCTTAAAAAAAAAATCTAAAAAGGGTATCAATACAACACCAATGGCCAATATCATTTTTGATGGAGATGCTAGAACTATTCTCTTTGATAATGAGAATAGGACAAGGGGATCCTTTATCATCACTCCTATTTAACACTGTACAATAAGGTAAGAAAAATAAATAAAGGCATTGAAATTGGAAAGAAAGAACTATTCCTATTCACAGACAATAGGATCATATAAAACCACAATGATTCCACAAGAAAACTGCTGGAAGTAAAAGAAACATTAAGCAAAGTATCAGGTCACAATACAAACATTAAAAAATCTGATGGATTCCTATGCACCAACAAAGATAACGTTGAAATCAGGAGAACAATTCATAGTATAATTACCACTGATAAGATAAAATACTTAGGAATAGATGGAACCATGGACATAAGACATGTTAAAAAACAAAACAAAACTATGAAATACTACTGCAAGAAACAAAGCAAACTAGATAAATGGAGAAACATACTATGCTGATGAATAGGAAAAGTCAATCTTGGGAAAAATGCCAATTCTACCAAGAGATGTGCAGATATAACGTGATTCCAGTCCAAATGCTAACTGCATTCTTCAGTGCAATAGAAAAACTAGTCACTCTTATATGGAAAGGAAATAGGCTCTGAATAAACAAAGCATTATTGAAGAAAAAGGAAAGCAGGCAGTCTCACACTACCTTATCTTAGAATCTATTACATACCCATAGTGATCAAAACAGCCTGGTACTGATATGATGGCAAACACATAGACTAGTGAAACAGAATTTAGAACCCAAATGCAAATCCACCCACCTATGGTCAACTAATCTTTGACAAAGAAACAAAGTCTATAAATGTTGAAAAGACAGTCTCTTTAATAAATAATGCTGGTAAAACTGAATGTCCATTCGTATAACAACAAAACAGCACCCATACCACACACTATACACAAAATTTAACTCAGAATGGATCAAAAACCTAAATACAATAAAACGATAAGGATCATAGAAATAGGGATAATGTTAGGTACCCTAATACGTGGACACAGATACAATACAAATCATAACAAACAACACAAAAACACTTGACGATAAAGTAGATAACTGGGAACTCCTAAAAAAACTAAACACTTTAAACACTTATGTTGATCAAAAGACTCCACCCAAAAAGTAAAAGGGAACCTACTGACTGGGAAAAAAATTGAGGTTATGACACATCCAACAGGTCTACTCTCTAAAGTCTATGAAAATACTTTAAAACCTTAAGAGCAAAAAGACCAACAATCCAGTTAAAAAGTGAGCAAAGCATATGAAGAAACACTTGGCTGAAGAAGACATTTTTTGAGCTAACAGACACATGAGCAAATGCTTGTAATCATTAGCCATTAGCCATTAGAAAAAAATGTACATCAAACTACAATAAGATAACAGTACTGGCATAAATCAAAAAACCAGAAAATAGCACAGGCTGGAGGCGCTGCAGGGAGGGTGGTATTCTTATGCCCTGCTGGTAGGAATTTAAAATGGTACAACCACAATGGAAAATCTCCTTAAAAAGCTAGAAATAGAAAGACTGTAAGATTCAGTAATCTCGCCACTAAAAATACATCCTAAAGAAGATGCATCATACAAATAGACATATACACACCATGTTCACTGCAGCATTATTCATGATAGCAAAAAGATAAAAAAATCTTAGTGCTCATCAACAGATGAGTGGATAAACAAATTATGGTTAAAAACACAAAATGGAACACTATGAAACAATAAAGAACAATATGAAACCACTCAACATCTCAAAATATGGATGAATCTAGAGGTTATTATGCTGAGTGAAATAAGTCACCCACAGAAGGACAAATACTGTATGAGTCCACCGTTATAAAAACCCAAGAAAAGATTTACACACAGGGAAAAAAAACCTGGATGGTTATAAGAGGAGGGAAGAAGAGAGGACTGGAAATCACTAACTAAACAGTGGACAAGTTAACTCTGGTGAAGGGAAAGATCACACACACTAAAGGGGAAGCCAGCACCAACTAATCATGGAAAAATCATAGAAGCTTCCTTGATACAAACACCATGACGGATTGAGTTACCAGGGATAAGGGCTGGGGACCGTGGCCTGAGGGAACATCTACGTCAACTAGGAGAACAGTTCATAAAGAAAATGTTCTACATCCCACTTTAGAAAGTGGTGTCTGGAATCTTCAAAGCTCTCAAGCAGCCATCTAAGACACATTTATTATCCTATCATGTCTGCAGCAAAGAATGAAAAAAACCAAAGACACAAGGAAAATATTAGTACAAAGGACTAACAAACCACAGCCTCTATCAGCCTGAGCCAAGATCATCGAGAGAGTGCCAGCTATCACTACCAACTGCTCTGACAGGGATGACAATAGAGGGTCCTGGACAGGGAGAGAGAAAAATACAAAACACAGTGAAAACTCATACAAAATAAGACCAGACATACTGACCTGATACAGACTGCAAGGACTCCCTAGACTACAGCCCCTGGACATCTTGCTAACCTAGAAATGAAGCTACTCCTGAAGTGCACTTTTCATACAAAGATCGGACACGCCTGCAAAACAAACAGTAACACATGGGAGAAACATGCTTCTTAGTTCAGTCAAGTACATGAGACCACAGGGTCAACAGCTTACCCAAAGCAAAGATGAGGAGGGAGGAATAGACAGGATGTCTGGATTGAATTGTGTCCCCCCAAAAATATGTGTAGCCACGTGGCTGGGCCACGACTCCCAGTATCTTCTGACTGTCGTCTGTTCTGTGGTTTTCCTGTGCTGTGTGTTAACGGACTAGGGTGGGGCTGTAAATTCCTTCACTGGGTCACCTCCCTGCTCCACTGTAAAGGGAGTTTCCCTGGAGTACGGCTTGCCTCACCCTCAATCCTTCCATCCTACCAGAGATAAAAGGGCAGAGAAGCAGGCAGAGAATTGGGAACCCCGTACCCAAGCAGCATCCAGAAAAGAGCGCATCCTTCAGACCCGAGGTTCTTGGGCCAAGATGCTCCCTGGACAAAGACTGATGCAATGTCGGACTTTCCTCCTGAGCCAACAAAGGGAAAGCCTTTCCCTGGAGCAGACCCCTGAATACAGACTTGCAGCCTATCAGACTATTTAAGAATAAACTTTCCTTTATTAAAGCCATCCACTCTGTGGTATTTCTGTTAGAGCAGCCCTAGCTGACCAAAACACAGGAAAATAGGAAGAATGGACATGGAAAAGTCAAGGTGAGAAGGGAAAGGAGGAGCATGCTGACAAATCGGCAGGGACTGCAATCATAGTCACAAGACAATCTGTGTATAAAATATTTGAATGACAAACTGATCTGCACTGTAAAATTTCACCTAAAACACTACTTTTTTTAAAAAAAATAGGAAATTACCACTGTTTTCCATCAGAGTTCACATCACCCTCTGAGTCAAAAATGAAAAGTTCTCCAACCCATGTAAAATGTCACTGTGATAACCACATCTTGCCTACAGCTTATCTATGAAATTCCTTAGGTACCCTAACACTAATCAGGAATTCAATTTCAACTCCCAAAGTCCTCTGAAAGATTTTAAAATAATTTGATGGAAAATTAGACTTTCCAGTGTAAATGTGAAGCATATGCAAATGAACTTCATGGCAAATGTTTTATGTTATCTGTCACAGCAGTCAGAAAACACATGTATGAAACTGTGCCGTCTGAAACAAAAAGATGAAACTATACAAGTTTTACCCTCAGAACACTACGTAACATTACATACATTGATAACATTTTAATTGTTTATTTTTCAAGAGAAAAACAAAGAAAACATGACCAGGAAGAGTTCATAGTGCTAAGAATTTTATTGAAATTTAATGTTCAGATTTTTAGCCTGACAATTATATCAGACCAATATTGCAACCACCAACATGTCTGTGCCGTGGGGGTGGCACGTTGCTGTGATACTAGAAGCTATGCCTTCAGTATTTGCACAGTAGCCAGGTCACCCATGGTAGACAGGTTTCAGCTGAGCTTCTGGACTAAAACAGACTAGGGAGAAGGGACTGGCAGCCTACTTAGAAAAACATTTAGCAAGTGAGAACCTTATGGACAGCAACAGAACACTGTCTGATACAATGCTCAAAGATGAGCCTCCAAGGTTGACATTCAAAAAGTGACTGAAAGAACTACCCCCGCAAAGTAGAATGGACCTTAATAATGTGGATGGAGTCAAGCTTTCGGGACATTCATTTGCTGATGTGGCATGACTCAAAATGGGACAACTGCAAACTTCATTAACAACTGGAATGTGGAATTATGAAGCATGAATCTAGAAAAACTGGAAATTGTCACAAATGAAAGGGAATGCATGACATCAATATCCTAGGCATTAGTGAGCTCAAATGGACTGGTAATGGTCATTCTGAATCTGGTAATCATGTGGGCTACTATGCCAGAAATGACAACTTGAAGACAAGTGGTACTGCATTCATCATCAGAATCAACACTTCAAGCCCTGTCTGGAAGTACAGTGCTGTCAGTGAGAGTATGATATCCAAACACAAGAAGACAAGCTAATAAGACTATTATTCAAATTTATGTACCAACTACTAAGGCCAAAGATGAAGAAACTGAAGATTCTACCAGCTTCTGCAATCCAAAATAGATCAATATCATCAGTCAGAGCAATCCCAGTGGCTGACTGTAGAACAGACCAACAGAGCAATCAATTGCTTGTATGCAAGTTCAAACTGAAACTGATGAAAATTAGAACAAGTCTATGAGAGCCAAAGTACAATTCTAAGTAAATCTCGAGATCATCTCAAGAATAGATGTGACATGTTTAACACTAACAATCAAAGATCAGATGATCTGCGGACTGACATCAAGGACATCATCCATGAAGAAATCAAGGGGTCATTAAAAATACAGATAAGAAAGGAAAAAAAAAAAACAAATTGGCTGTCAGAAGAGACTCTGAAACTTGCTCTTGAACATCAAATAGCTAGAGTAAAAGTTAGAAATGATAAAATAAAAGAAATGAATAGAAGATTTCAGAAGGTGGCTCAAGAAGACAAAGTATAATGACATGTGCAAAGGGGCGGAGATAGAAAACCAAAGGGAAGAACACACTCTGCATTTCTCAAAGTGAAAGAACTGAAGACAAAACTCAAGACTCAAGTTGCAATAGTGAAGTTTTCTACTTGGAAAATACAAAATGACACAGGAACCATTAAAAGAAGATGGAAAGAATACAGTCATTATACCAAAAAGAACCAGTCAATGTTCAACCATTTCAAGAGGTAGCATATGATCAAGAAATCGATGGTACCAAAGAAGTCCAAGCTGCACTGATGAAAAAACAAGTCTCCAGAAACTGAGATGTTTCAACACAGAGATGCAGTGCTAGAAGTGCTCACTTGTCTATGCCAAGAAATTCAGAAGATAATTACCTCGCCAACCAACTGGAAGTGATCTGTATTCATGCCTCCTCCCAAGAAAAGTGATTCGACCAAATGCAGGAATTACACAACAATATCGCTAATGTCACCCTCAAGTAAGATTTTGCTAAAGACCATTCAAAAATGGCTACAGCAGTGCACTGACAGGAAAACGCCAGAAATTTGGGCCAGATTCAGAAGGGGACATGGAACTAGGGATACCAGTGCTGATGTCAGATTAATCTTGTATGAAAGCAGAGAATAACAAAGATGTTTTATTGACTATGCAAAGGCACTCAACTATATGGATCATAACAAATAACAGATAACATGACAGAGAATGGGAATTGCAGAACTCAACTGTGCTCATGAGGAATCTGTACCTGGATCGACAGGCAGTTGTTAGAACAGAACAAGGGTACCCTGCATGGTTTAAAGTCAGGAAAGATGTGCTTCAGCATTGCATCTTTTCACCATAACCATTCAATCTGTATGCCGAGCATATAATCCAAGAAGCTAGGCTACATGAAGAACAGGACATCAAGATTGGAGGAAGACTCCGTAACCACCAGCATTATGAAGATGACACAACTTTGCTTGCTGAAAGTGAAGAGGTCTTGAAACACTGATAAAGAACAAAGACCACTGGCATCAATGTAGATTACACCTCAACATAAAGAAAACAAATATTCTCAAAACTGGATTAATAAACAACATCATGATAAATGGAAAAGGATTGAGATTGTCAAGGATTTCATTTTACTTGAATCCATAACCGACATCCATGAAAACAGCAGTCAAGAAATGAAGAGAGGCATTGCGTTAGACAAATCTGCTGCAAAAGATTTCTTTAAAGTGTTGAAAGGCAAAGATGTCACCTTGAAGGCTACAGTGCACTTGACCCAAGTCATGAATTTTCATTGCATCTTATGCATAGGAAAGGTGGACAATGAATGAGGAAGACAGAAGAATCTTTGAGAAGAATACTGAATATACCACGGAATGCCCAAAGAAAGATTTGTCTTGGACAAAGTACAGCCAGAGTCCTCCTTACAAGCAACAATGGCAAGACTATGTCTTACATGCTGAGGATGTATTCTCAAGAGGAATGAGTCCTGGAGAAGTATATCATGTTTGGTAAAGTAGGGGGTCAGCGAAAAAGAGAAAAGACCTTCGACAAGATGGAATGACAACGATGGGATCAAGGATAACAATGTGGGCATGGGTGCAGGACTTGGCAATATTTTGTTCTGTTGTACATAGGTTTGTTATGAGTTGGAACCAACTTGATGACACCTAACAGCAACAATGTTACAACTGAATTACTGCACTGAAAAAATACATTTAAAGATAACAAAATTTCATTATAAAATATGAATCAGTCTTTTATGACCTGCAGTGTTTTCATATTATTCACACTAGAGGTATTACTGGACCAGGCTATCCGAGCTGTCAATTCTCTCCCAACCTTGAGACGTAATGATTTTTATGGATTATTCAAAATACTCTTCTGAAGAATCCACCAACTAATGACTGGTTGGAAAACCTTACTGTCCTAGTGGTTAAGTGCTACAACTGTTAATCAAAAGGTCAGCAATTCAAATCCAACAGGTGAGCCTTAGACATTCTAACTCTGTCCTATAGGGTTGCTAAGAGTTGGAACTGACTCAATGGCAGCAGATTTGATTTGGTAATGACTGGTCAGAGCCATTGATACAACCTACGTTAACAGGACTCAGCATAACTAACCACATGAGGCATTAATTCTAAATTCATACACAAAGTCTGCAACTAACTGAGCTAACTGGCTTCTCACCTTGTCACCTATCTGACTACAGTGGAAATCTTGCAAGCTGTTAAATAAGCCCTAATCAAAATTCTCTCAAGAAAGAGATGCCCAACAAGCAAAAGGATAGTCACAAAAGAGAACCATTAAGGTACCTTATAATTCTGCCTGGAACTTCTGAAATCATTTTGCAAACATGAGGGAACCAACCTTAGGATGAAGCCAAGCTGAAGGCTGGTAGTGTGAAGAGACCAAGAGTCCTTGGCTGGCACTAATGGTTGTGCACTTGACTACCACCCAAAAGGTTGGCAGTCTGAATGCACCCAAAGATGCTTAGGAGACAAATCTGGCAATCTGCTTCAAGGTTACAGCCTTGAAAACACTATGGGCAGTTCTACTCTGCACATATGGGTTGCCATGAGTTGGAATGGATTGAAAGGCAACTAACAACAGGATGAAGAAAAACAAGGGCAACAGTTTGTAGACACGACCAAATGAGTAAATGACCAAATGACTAAATGAATCAACTCCTGAGACTTCTGCTTGCTTTGCAAGATGTTCAATGTCTTTATATATAACCAAAAAGTCTATAGATTCAATGACTTTATTAAGTCAAGTATTTCCTTTCCTACAGTCACATATAAATAGCTCTAGGTTCTCTCGAATAGCATTGTCCCATAGACCTTCCTGCAATGATAGAAATGTTCTCTATCCACACTGTCCAATTCATCTGTCACTAGCTACATGTAGATATTCGGCACTTGAAATGTGGTTTATGAAACTAAATAATTTGTAATTTTGTTATATAACCAAAATATCAATAGTCACATGTGGTGAAGAGCTATCACCCTGCTGTTCTAGAGTAATAAAAGACTCCACGCAGTAGATCTCAAGCCTTATCCTGATGGGATTATGGAGCTCGCTATTTCTACCATGGGCACATTTTCCATCGAGCAACGTTTCACCAAAATTTGCTAAAGAGAATATGATGTGCTGTAATGCCATCTTATTCCCCAAAGACTTCACTGTCATACTGTGTTCCATATTTATCATTTAAACTATCCTCTCTCCTATGAATCTCAGGAGTTGAAAGAATGGAAAGCTATTTTTACTCATTCTCGCCTTTCCAGCAGGAGACTCAGATTCAGTTTCTGGCCAACAATACATCTCATGTGCGCCACCACCTGCCAGCGGAGGTTTCTGTGTTGCTATGATGCTGAGGAGCTTTGAGCAAAGCTGCTAGACTGAGAGGCACTAGGAAGAAAAGTCTGATGATCTACCTGCAAAAACCATATGGATCACAATGGCATGGCACAGGACAAGGCATCATTTCACTCTATTGTGTATGGGGTCACAAGTTGGGGACCAACTCAAGGCAGCTAAAAACAATAACTCTTTACCAAAAATCAGTTCCACCATATACGTTGCAGTCAAGAGTAGGTAGTCACCATCACCAACTTTAACTCTCTAAAGTAGTATGTGAGGAAAGCAACAACTCAGGGCTGTTATGCACCAGTGCTAAAAGATTATCTGGATCTTTCTGATCCTCATACCAGCAGTAAAGCTAATTGCATTACTGTTTCATCTCCTCACCATGTTGCAAGTCTTCAGCAATGTCAGTTCTAATATTTCTTCACTGTCTCCTTCACATCCAAATACTGTACCACATAGAGGGCCACACACAGCAATCACTAAATACTAAATGAAATATTAAAGCATACTCTGTTTTTTATATCAAACGATAAGATACGACATCATTAAATCAAAAATGGAAATACTTGAACCTATGGCCCAATATTCTAGATTTTACATAAAGCTTCTAATGATTGTATATTTAAACCATTGTATACCTCCTTTTGAAATAAATAGATGCTTAAAATAACTATTTCAAACATTGAAGAGAAAAACCCATCAAGAAACACCATTTACTAAATAGCAGTCCAATACCTTATCAGACATGGGATCCAGTTGATTTTGTTTAGAGACCAGTTATCCTGGTTTTAACAGCATATATAGAAGTATTTGGCAATTTAAGAACAGAGAGAAAATAAACAGTTCTTTTATCATGATATCCAAAAATCAGTTTTAGCTGACTCCGACTCATACTGACCCTACAGAACAGAGAAGAAGTGCCCCAGAGAGTTCAGGTTCTAGTGCATGTAAACTACAAACAGTAAAACTGAACAGACATTTTCCACTGGTGATTGAAAAAACTAAATGTGATTGCTTCAAATTATAATTAATATTTTTACTGTTAAAAATTTGGCAATATCAATGTTTGGTTTTGAATTAACAGAAAATGCAGCTCACTGGAAGTGACAATTCAGAGCTAAATACATGATTTTGCTTCACATTAGTTATACAGACATGCATTTTGAGGTGTACTTCCTTATGTTTGCCACTTTCAAAAAAAATCAATAAGAGGCATGTGAAAATATCCAAATGAACACAGGGGAAATAGTGTCAGAAATCAATACTTTCCTACCAACATGTTTAACCTCCTGAAATGAAGTGTTAATCACAGAAATGAGATACCATATTACATTTATAAACTAATGAAACTAGAAAAAGCAAAGCGCATGACACTATAATTAAACAGCTGGAAGACATCCAAGCCTGTGTAAATTGATAACCCTGGTACATCTCTGGCAGGGAAAAGGCAGGTCTGCAGTGAGTTGATACGGCCAGCTCAGTTGTTAATTGAATAACAGGCAATCTATAAACAGTACTAATTGCGTATGTGAAAACCTGTGTACAACTAGAGAAGCTGCCCAGCGAAGCACTCCAGAAAAACTACAGGGATAAAGCACTCGGCAAATCTTCTGTCTCAATCCCATTAAGTAAGAGCTTAGTTTAGCCACGGCATCTTTCTGATTAACCTCTATACATCAGATTTAATGATACATCTTTCAAAAAATCATTTTTCTTCCTACCTCAGTATGAGCTGCAGAACTATCAATTACTCATTTCAGAAAAGAACAAACAAGTAATCTAGAAAATTCATCCCGTGAATGGAAAGCTTTCTAAATTGTAAAAGAAGATACAGTCTTACTCCCAACAGGCAAAACACTTCTCAGAATTGTTCCAGCGCATTTTGCAGAAGTGTGGCAGCTGCTGTGAACAGCACGGAGTGTGAAGATTTGACACTTTTTTTTTCCCTTCTTCTCGAAGATGTAGTCATTTTGGGAGGCTCAGAAATGGTTGTTAGAATTTTACTTATTCATCTATTTAATGAGTCCTTTCAAAATTATTATCTCAACCCGTTGCATTCAGAATATTTCAAACTTAACTACTCTAAAATCTAACCCAGTGTTTTTCCTTGTTTTCATAAGTCAGTCAGAAAGATTCAATGGCCCAAGGAATTAGTTATGAGACACAAAACTTCCTCTAGTTTAATATTCCAATCCAGAGAACACCAGTTGGAAGCCACGGTCACCGTCATTCGGAAGGTGTGTAGCACCCTCCTCCCATGAAATGAGTTGACAGACTTAGTCCACTCCCTTGTGGATATGACAGCACATCATGAAGCCCAGAGCTACCAACCAGAGTAGTGCACAGTATTCAGAAGCACAAACCTTATAACTGATTTGTGCTCACATCATGGATTCACTTACTAGCTATCTGACATCGAGAGACTCAAAGTCACTGTGACACAGCTTCTTCATCTATAAATTGGGGATTATAAAATACATTTCACTAGCTTGTTATCAAGATTTAAAGGGATAATACAGGCAATGTGCTCACACTGTCTGACATAAAAATGCTTAATAATAGTGGAGTTTTAAAAAATACAGCATATCTAACACAGTGTACCCATTTCTGTCAAGTTGATTCGGACTCACTGGGGCCCTACAGGACAGAGGAGAACTACCCCAAAGGGTTAGCAAGGCTGTAATCTTTATGGAAGCTGACTGTCACATCTTTCTTCCAGAGTGGCTGCTGGCTTCCAGCCACTGACCTAATATTCAGCAGCTGAGTGCTTAACCACTGCACCACCAGGGCTTTCAACCTAGTAAAGATAAAGGTGGATATTATAATATGGACAGCAACATCATAGAAGGTGATAGGCCAGTGACTGAAGCTGGGTTCTTCTCAGTAGTAAAAGTATAGAAGAGAATATAAGTTCCTTGCAGAAATTATGAATTCAAACATCCTTGCTTTGACATATAAACATAACTGAGTTAACCAATATTCTTTAACAGACCTCTGGGTAGTTCCTCAAATATGAGGCCTTCGGTTGGTTACTAATAAGGCAAACAAACTACAGAGGAAAAAAAATCACAATTTTTTTTTTTAAACAAAGTTTTGTAAGTTGGGAAGATGTGAGAGATGATATAAACAGGAAATAAATGATATATATGAAAGAGCTGTCACCTCTGCTTTCAGTTGGGTACTCAGGGAGCTCTGCAACCCAGACAGCTCTTAATCTCCAAGTGGTCCTAGGTCAAAAAGACCTGATTAGCAATGTATAGCATTAATTTCAACCACTTTCTCAAAAATCAAAACTGACAATAATTCTGAATTAGTTTTCAAAATTCCCTGTAAATAGTGAATAGCATGCTAACTGAAAAAGATAATTAAGGACCAAAAAGGTCCCACCAGATGTGGTCAAGTCTACTATCTCTTTATCACAGAGTAAAAGTGAGGGTAGAGCACCCAGTCTCTGTTACCACCCTGGAATGATTTTAGCAGTGGAGATTCCCACCTATCTGAGTCCTAGCAGCCTTCTGGAAGCCATACCTGGTTCCAGCAAAGTAAGTCTCTCAGCATGTCTAAGTGGTTAGATTTCTCATCATTACCATATTTGAACTTTAAGAATTGAAAACTGTCAACACAGAGCTCTCTGATCATGAAATAATTTTATGTCTTGCTCCAACAGTCTTCACTTCCTGATCTCTGAACCCAGATATAAATTCACTTTGATTATGTATTCAACCAATACTATACCCAGATGAATGCGAAGTGAAACAGGCTACATGGCCATGCACCACTACATTCAAATACAAGCACACCCAGAAACTGAAAGTCCTCCTAGATTACAAAGGGAGTGAAACACACATACACACAATTGTAAGTTGAAACTACAGTGCTCCTTAAGCATTTAAATATGTATATTAAACATAGCATGATGGCTTCCCAAATAAGTATGTGTGTCTAAGTATAAACATGAGCCACACAGATTTCATCTACATGTATTTAATATATTTAGAATATTATTATAGATAACATTATGCTACAATGTTCTTTTAAAGGATAGCAGATTGTATACTATATCCAAAGAGACTGTACTCAAAGAGTGAAATTAAATCCATCACTTTAGATATGATGCAACTAACATTACACGACTTACTGATGGATCAATCAATTAAACCAAAAGACTCACTTAAATCATTTTTTAAGTAGTGAGTTTGTTTATAAATGTGCTCACATACTTAAAAAAAAATTCTTTAGGGAAAGAAGATACATAGGTGGTAGTGAGCCACAGAAGCCTTAAATAGTGTCTTTGCAAGTCCAGTACATAAATCAGCATTAAAGATGTTTCCTGATAGAAACAGATGAAGATAGTAAGACATTTTAAAATCTTAAACTTATCTATTTGATGAATGTATTAAAATTTCCAAATTACTACAGCCTCTTAAACTCTGCAAGCACCTTCTGGTAGTTCCCAACTTATGACATGTTAGAGCTACAACAAACTGCACTTGTGGCTTTCTGTTAGCTTTTTATTTTGTTTTGTTAATGTACGATTACAGTTAGTACTATATACTATACACAGTGTTGCAGTGTACAATTTGTCAATGTTAACAGTCTCAGATACTCACTTATAGATGTTACAAGGTCAGATTTATAAAAGGCATTGATAATAAAAGGCAACAAAAGTGAAAACCAAAAAAAAGGAA
This sequence comes from Heterohyrax brucei, assembly GCA_028571685.1. Taxonomy (NCBI): domain Eukaryota; kingdom Metazoa; phylum Chordata; class Mammalia; order Hyracoidea; family Procaviidae; genus Heterohyrax; species Heterohyrax brucei. The sequence continues at coordinate 60,996,135 of CM053146.1, read as the reverse complement.
GAATTTGACTTATGTCAGAAATGACTTTCATAAGTCAGGGATTACCTGTACTATTAATTCATTTTAATTTAAAACCATAAAGAGTGGTGTATCACTTTAACCTAGAGCTCACCTTTCAGCCAAATTATACACTGGCCTATACAAGAAACAGTAACACCCCTGAGGAATATGCTCCTTTAAACTTTCTACTACCAGGTATCAAACAATCAGCATTTACACTAAAGCAAAGATAAGGTGAGAAAGGGCAGGACAGGAGCCTAGGATGAGTAGAAAAGTGGACAGTGCTGACACATTATGGGGACTATAACCAGTGCCAGAGCATTCTGTGTATGAACTGTAGTATGGGAATCTAACATGCCATATACAATTTCACCTAAGTATTAAAACAATGAAATATTTAAAATTAAAAAAAAAAAAAACTAAGAGTGGTTTACCAGCAAGATTTCAAGTTTTGTAGCTGGATGAAGAATCTTTCCCTCAAGGATCTCCAGGTGAGAATGTATCTATACTATAATGTCCTGACACATTAACAACACGACCAGCATTCAACAGGGACAGAGAATAAGGGGTCTCTGAAGCATAAACAGTATTTTCCCAAGATGAGAAATTAGAAGAAAGGCATCCCAGAGCAAACTTTCAATCTAAACAAGAGTTGAAGGCTTAAAAGTTAAGACATAGTTTGGAAACAAGTAATATAGTATGATTAGACAACAGAATGCATTCAGGGAGGCTAGGAGAACATAAAGCTGAAAAGGTAAGTTGTGAAAAGCCTTATATTACACAGAAGTTAATTTAAGTTTTTAATCTCAAGTCAATGAGGGGACAATGAAAGGAATATTTGAGTACACAAAAGTAAGTATCAGAACTACAGTTCAGAAAGAGAATTCTTAAAGAAGATCAGACTTAATGAGAGAAGAGATCTGACACTGGAGGTAGCTATGGGGTCAACTCAAGTGTCCAAGGAAAACCAGTGCAGGCATTAAACAGGACAATAAAATGGAGGGATCCACATGACATTTCAAAGTGAGAAGTGATAAAAACTGGATTGGATATGGAGTAAGAGAAAAAACCACCAAGGATAAGCAGGATATTTCTCATTTAGATGACTAGGTAGATACTGTTGTTAGGAATCATCAAGTTACGTTCCAACTGCTTGCAACCCTGGGTACAACAGAACAAAACACTGCCCACACCTGTGCCATGTTGTAATTGCTGATACGCTGGAGCCCACTGTTGCAGCCACTATGTCAATACATGTTGTTGAGGGTATTCCTCTTATTTGCTGATGTCTAGTTTACCAGAATGATGCCCTTCTCCAAGGACTGATCCCTCCTGAGAACGTCTCCAAATATATAAGACTTAGGCCAACCATCCATGCTTCTAAGGAGCATTCTGGTTCTTGTTCTTCCAAGACAGAGCTATTCATCCTTTTGTCAGTCCACGGCATATTCAATATTATTCTTCAGTATCACAATTCAAAGTGTCAGTTCTTCTGTCTTCCTTATTCATTTTCCAGTTTTTACATGCATGAGATGCAACTAAAAACACCATGGCTTGGCTCAAGCTCACCTTAGTGTTCAATGTGACATCTTTTTAAAAATGTATACAGAGGACTTTCAGGGGTGGACAAGGTCAAAATGGCAGTGTAGAATAAGACACTTTCTATGATCCTTCTAACAACAAAAGACCCAAAAGATCAAATGAATCCATTATATATGACATCCTAGGGGCCCTGGACAAGGGAAAGGTGAGAGGAAGTCCAGAAGCATATAGGATCTGTCAGCCCTGACCTGCTGGGAAACAAACATAGACAGCATGGTGAGAACAGCCATGGATGTTGGAGTGCTTCCTCAACAGCAGGACAAAGTGATCAGGGAATCCACCTGTACCCCAAGAACTAGTGAAAAACAGCACTAGATCATAAAAAATTAAGGCTATGAGTGTAACTTCTCTCCCTTCTCCCAGTGCCTCCCCATCTCTTTTATATACTGTGCCAGGCTCTGGAGTACCATGCTATTAACAGAGGCAAAAGTAGGACTCCTTAAGCCTGCCCTGGGGCATTGTCTAAGACTTGGAACAATTTAACAAACTAGGGAAGGTGTGAAAAAAAAAATCTGCTAACATCTCTGAGACAGAAATTCAGGGCAGAAACAGTTCTTCACCTAGATTCAACTGTAAGGGATTATGCCATCCTCACAGACACTCAGGACAGCTGTTAGGCCCCAGCCTTTCTCATCACCTGCAGCCAGATATCTGTGCCTATAACAGTCACCCCTGCCCATCTAGGACAGTAGGGGAGAGTCTGCACCATACACTTGGTGACTGACTACCTGGGCACCTGAGCTGAGTCCATACAAGAAAAGTAAACAGACGGTTAGGCTCACACATCTAGAAACAGATCTAATCACCTGGTGCCAGGACACGAGAGTTTCAAAGGCACCTATAACTAAATTAGCACACATTACTAGCTGACTTGGAGATTTAAAAATTCAATAAAACAGGAAGCTAGAACACATTAGGCAAACATAAAAATATATATGTATATCTATATCTATATATAGATATAAACTTACTGATGCCTCAGCAGACAATTTCAAATCACTTAAAGAGGCAAGCTCACAATGGGTTCAGAAAGCTCCCAAAACAGCCAAGAAATTTTTCAGAGGAAGAGGATTTCATGGCATTATCAGAGGTACAATACAAAAGATTAACATTTAGAACTCTTCAAGAGATCAAGAAGGACATAAGGCAACATGCAGCAGAGCACCATGAAAAATAGAACAGGCTGCAAGAAAGCATACAGCAATAAGAATGAAAAATTCAGAAAATTAATAATAAGATTACAGAATTAAACTACTTTATAGGAAGTCAAAGGAGCTAAATTAAGAAAATGGAAGGCTGAATTAGTGAGACTGAAAAGAAAGCATGTAATGCTAACATATTTGAGGAAATATCAGATTAAAGAATTATGAAGAATCAAGAAATACTAAGAATTATGTATGAATCTATTTTGATGAATAATTTATGAGTGATTAGAGTACTAAAACAGGGAAGAATAACAGAAAATATAGAAAGAATTGTCACAGATTTGTTGACAGAAAACTTCCCTGATACTCACAAAAGATAAGAAGATACCTATGCAAGATGCTCATTAAGTTCCACACAAGGTAGATCTCCGAAAGAAAGACACCAAGGCGTATTATAATCAAACTTTACAAAACTAAAGATAAGGACATAACTTTAAAAGTGGCTATGGATAAAAGAAGAAATAAAAGAATGCACAAGAAAATCAGTAAGACTAAGTTTGGACTACTCACCAAAAATCATGCAGGCAAGAAGGCAATGGAATGACATGTACAAAGCATTGAAGAAAACAGCTGTGAGCCAAGATTTATATATACAGCAAAAGTGTCAATCAAATATGATGGAAAAAATTAAGACATTTCCAGACAAGAGAAATTTAAAGAATTTGAAAGATCAAACCAAAATTACAAGAAATACTAAAGGGAGTACTTTGGTTGGAATATCAATAACATCAGATAACATCCTGTTCTTAGAACACAGAACAGAGAAACTGGTTATCAACTCAAATAAGGGAATCACGAAAATAAAATAAAGGAAAACACTGAAAATAGGGAAAAAGAGATGTTAGTATGTAAAAATCATAACAAAAAAGAAGGACTTAAAAGAATATGCAGTTACAGATCTTTCATGTAGAGAGAAACTTAAGGTGATATAAACAACTTAAATACTAGTTTAAATATAGAAAAACAGTAGTATTAAGGTAACCATAAAAGAAACTATCAATCACATACATCAAAATAAAAAACAAGAACAATACTAAGTCTCAACAAATACCAAAACATCAACACTGAAAAAGATGAAAATAAAACATAAACAAAAATGACTCTGCACAGAAAATTAAGTGGAAAAAATGAATTGTCTAAAATGCACAAAAAAGACATCACAATGACAGTACTAAACTCACACCTATCAATAATAACACTGAATGTAAATGGATTAAATACACCAATAAAGAGACACACAGTCATCTATGTGCTGCCTACAAGAGACACAACTTAGACACAAAAATACAAACAAAATAAAACTCAAAGGATGGAAAAAATATATCAAGCTAACAACATTCAGAAATAGAAAGAGTAGCAATATTAGTTTCTGATAAAATAGACTTTATAGTAAAATCCACCACATTGGATAAGGAAGGACACAATGTAATGATTAAAGACTCAATACTCTTGGAGGATACAACCATGTAAAATATCTACACACCTAACAATAGGGCTCCAAAATACATGAAACAAACTCTAACTGCATTGCAAGAAGAGCTAGACAGCTCCACAAAACAACAGGAGACTTCAACACACCACACTCAGTGAAGGACAGAATATCTAACAAAAAGCTTAATAAAGAAACGGAATATCTAAATGCTACATTAACCAGTCTCACCTCACAGACATACATAGAACAATCTACCTTACAACAGCCAAGTATACTCTTTCCCAATGCACATTGCAACACTCTTATATTTAGACCAAAAGCAACCCTTAACAAAATTCAAAGTACTAAAATATTACAAAGCATCTATTCAGAAAATAAAGCCATGTCAGAAGAAATCAGAAAAAGGAAACACACACACACAGAAACTGAGCAACTCCTTGCTCAGGTATTTCTAGGTCACAGAAGAGATCAAGGGCAGAACACAGAAATTCATAGACTCAAATGAGAATGAAAAACACACCCCACCAGACATTATGGGACATAGCAAAAGCAGTGCTCAGAGGACAATTTATTTCAATAAATGCACATACGCAAAAAGAAGAAAGGGCCCAAATCAAATAACTAATCCCATAACTCAAACAAGAAAGAGAGCAGTAAAAGAACCCCTTGGACACAAGAAGATAGCAAATAATAAAAATGAGAACAGAACTAAGTGAATTATAGAACAGAAGAAGTACTGAAAAAGTTAACAAGACCAAAAGCTGGATCTTTGAAAAGATCAACAAAATCGATACACCACTAGCCAAACTGACAAAGCAAAACAGGACAGGATGCAAATAACTTAAAAAAGGAAATGAGATGGGAGATACCGTAAGAGACTCAACTGAAATCTAAAAAAAAAAAATTAAAAGAATACTATGAAAAATTGTATGCTAGTAAATATGAAAGCCTAGAGGAAATGGACAAGTTTCTAGACACATACAACCAACCTAACACAAACAGAAACGAACAACTAAAGCCACCCATAACAAAAGAAGAGAATGAAAAAGTAATTTAAAAAACTTTAAACAAAAAAAAGCTCTGACTCTATGGCATCTCTGGAGAATTCTACCAAACTTTTAGAGAAGAGTTAACGCCGCTATTACTGAAGGTATTTCAGGGTATAGAAAACAATCGAATACCGTAATTTCATTCTATAAAGCCAGCATAACCCTGATATCAATACCAGGTAAAGACACTCAAAAAAGGAAAATTACACAGACCAATAAAGCTCATAAATGCAAAAATCGGCAACAAAATTCTAGCCAGTGGAATTTAACAACATTCAAAAAAATAATAATAATTCACCATAATCAAGTGGGATACAAAGCAGGATGAAGGGATAGTCCAACATTACAAAAACAGTGCAATCAACCACATAAATAAAACAAAGACAAGGTTGATTCCTTTATTATGATGATTAATATGAAAGTATACAACTCAATTTTGAATACCCATCTCTCTAAAACTCTACCTGCTCTCCCCACCCTGTGACAGCACAGTCCTCCTTTACACTCTTTGCTACTAGCATCCTCCCAAAGAACACCTGTCACTTCCTCTCCACCCTCCTCTCTTCCCTCTAGAAAGAAACCAGGACAGTCTTCTATAAATGTATAAAAGCATAAAGTACACACATCACACGTTCACTATGCGTTCCCGACTCCAGTTCACTCTTAGTCTGAAGTGTTGACCTCAGTACTGAAGAACCACTTCATTTTATCAGTTGATGCAGAAAAGGCATCTGACAAAGCACAACGCTCATTCATATTAAAAACTCTCAGCAAAAAAGGAAATTCATTAACATCGTCCCCTTGAGAATGGAAACCAGACAAGGATGCCCTTTGTCACCACTTTTATACAACATTGTGCTGGAGGCCCTAGCCAGAGCAATTAGACAAGATAGAGAAACAAAGGGCATACAAATTAGTAAGCAAAAAGTAAAACTATCTCTATTTGCAGATGATATGATCTTACAAACAGAAAACCCTCAAGAATCCACAAACACATACACACACAAAAACTACTGGAACTAATAGAAGAGTTCAGCAAATAATCAGGATATATGATGCCAAGCCAAGTGCCGTCGAGTCGGATTAGACTCATGGCTAAGGAGTTCAGTAAATAATCAGGATATATGATAAACATACAAAAATCAGTTGGATTCCTCTACATCAACAAAGAGAACATCATAGAGGAAATCACCAAATCAATACCACTTACAATAACACTATAAACCTAACCAGAGACATAAATGACCTATACGAAGAAAATTACAAGGCTCTACTGCAAGAAACCAAAAGATACTTCCATAAAGTGGAGAAACCTACTTCGTTCATTAATAGGGAGAGACTCAACTTTACAAAAATGTATATTCTACCCAAAGTGATCTACAGGTACAATGCAATCCCAATACAAATTCCAGTGGCATGTTTTTAATGAAGTGAGAAAACAAATCTCCAGCTTCACGTGGAAAAGGAAGAAAAATAAAATGACAGCCTTCACAGTACCTGACTTGAGAATCTATTACACTCCCACAGTAGTCAAAAGAGCCTGGTACTGGTATAAAAACAAATACATACACCAAGAGAAAAGAACTGAGAATCCAGATATAGCATTATCCACCGATGAGCAGCTGATACTTGACAAATGCCAAAACTACTCAAGTGGGGAAAAGACAGTCTCTTTAAAAAATGGCGTTGACATAGATACACATCTGCAAAAAACTGAAATAAGACCTTTATCTCACACCATGTACAAAGACTAAGTCAAAATAGATCAAACACCTAAATATAAAATCTAAAACAAGAAAGATTATGGAAGAAAAAAATAGAGACAAGACTGGGAGCCCTAATACATGGCATAAACAGACTAAAAACATTACTAACAATATACATACACCAGAAAAGAAAACAGGTAACATGAAACTTTCATAAATCAAACACTTATGGTCATCCAAAGACTTCACCAAAAGAATAAAAAGACAATATAAAGACAGGAAGAAAATTTGGCTACCAATAATCTGATCAACATCTCCATAATCTACAAGGTACTGCAAAACCTCATCAAGAAAAAGGCAAATAACCCAGTTAACAAATGGGCAAAGGCACTTTACAAAAGAAGACATCCAGGTGGCTAACAGACACATGAGGAAATGCTCACAATCATTAGCAATTAGAGAAATTCAAATCCAAACTACAATGAGATACCATCTCACACTTTCAAGGCTGGTATTAATCTAAAAAACACAAAATAATAAATGTTGGAGAGGTCGTGGAGAAACTGGACCTCTTCTACACTGCTAGTGGTGATGGAAAATGGTACAACAACTTTGAAAATCCATTTGGTGGTTTCTTAAAAGCTAGAAATAGGAATACCATATGATCCAGCAATCCCACTGCTTGGAATATATACTACAGAAACAAGGGCTGTCACACAAATAGATAGAGTCACACAAATATTTATTGCAGCACTGTCCACAATAGCAAAGAGATGGACTCAATCTAGGGACCCATCAATAGATGAATGGATAAACAAACCATGGTATATTCACACAATGGAAATACTCTGCAATGATAAAGAACAACAATGATCCTAGAAAACATCTCATTACATGGAGGAATCTAGAAGATGTTATGTTGAATGAAACTAGTTGAAAAACGACAAATACTGTATGAGTCCACTACCATAAGGACTCAAGAAAATAGTCTTTGATAGTCAAAATTGTGGTGGGGGCGGAGTGCAGAGAGGGGTAATCATTAATTAGTGAAGGGAGTGACAGCATGCTGGCCAGCACAGCTGACTACACCAAAAGCTAGCAAGTTTCCTAAATATAAACCAATATTTCAGAAGACAGAGTAGTAAGTACAGAGGTCTGGGGACCATGATTTTAGGGAACACCTATGTCAGTGGGCCCAACAAATTTTTTTTTAAGAAAATGTTCTGCATCCACTTTGCTAAGTTGCATCTGGGATCTTAAAAGCTAGCAAAAGGCTATCTAAGCAGCATCAGTTGATCTCAACCCACCCAGAGCACAGGAGAATGAAGGACACTGAAAACACGAGGAAAATACTAGCCCAAGAGACAGATGGGGCCCTGTGATCTGGACGGTACATCATCATGAGACCTGCCAATCTATAATGAAGGCTGTTTACTTTGACAATCCTCAGTAAATCTTTCAAGTCCTCTTCACTTTCAGCAAGTAAGGTTGTATCATCTGCATATTATAGGTTGTTAATGAGTTTTCTTTCAATCCTGATGCCATGATCTTTACACAGTCCAGTTTCTCAGATTATTTGTTTAGCACAGAAAATGAATAAGCATGGCTAAAGGACATAACCTTGACCCATATCTTTCCTGATTTTAAACCACACTGTATCCCCCTCTTCTGTTCAAATGACTGCCTCTCTGTCTATGTTCATGTTCTTCGTGCGCACAATTAAGCATACTGGAATTCCCATTCTTTGTAATGTTATCTGTAATTTGTTATGATCCACACGGATAAATACCCTTGCATTTATCTATTATTAAAACACAGGTAAACATTTTTCTGGTATTCCGTGCTTTCAGCCAGAATCTATCTAACACCACTAATGATATCGCTTCTTCCATGTTTTCTTCTGAATCTGTCTCAAATTCGTTACTTCCTTGTCTATGGACTGCTACAGCCACTTTTGAATGATCTTTGACAACATTTTACTTGCATGTGATAGTAATGATATTGTTTGATACTTTCCTCATTTGGCTGGATCATCTTTCTCTGGAATAGGCATAAATATGAATCCCTTCCATTTGGTTGGCCATGTAGCTGTCTTCCAAATTTCTTGGCATAGATGACTACTTTCAGTACTGCATCCATTTGCTGAAACATCTCAGTTGGCATTCCATCAGCTCCTAGAATCTTGTTAATGCCTTTAGTGCAGCTTGGACCTGTGCCTTCAATAAACCCTTTCTGTTACAGTGACTCTGTGTATTCCTTCAATTTCCTTCTGAGGCTTCCTGCATCATTTAATATTTTCCCCATCCAACCAACCAACCCACTGCCATTGAGTCAATTCCAACTAACAGCAACACTACAGAAGATAACAGAACTGCTCCACAGAATTTCTAAGAACCACCTGGTAGATTCAAACAGCCAACCTTCTGGTTAGCAGATGTACCACTTAACCACTATGCCACCAATATTCCAAGTCCAGACTTGAATTTTTTCTTCAGTTTTTTCAATTAGAGAAATACCAAGTATGTTCTCCCCTTTTTGTTTCCTAACTCTAGATCTTTACATATCACTATAATACTACACTTATTCTTCTAAAGCTACTTTTTGAAATCTTCTGTTCAACTCTTTTACTTCATCATTGCTTCCGTTTTCTCAATCTACTCAACATTCAAAAGCATACTTACTCTCGCTAGCTGAATCCACCATTCAACTCTATACTTTCTACATAGTAAAAGACCTTATATACCTCTATCCTCTCATTTCCTTGCTTAAGTACTTCCCATGGATATGCTCAATCTATAAATTGTATCTGACCAAGCTTATGACACTAAAATGTGATGCAAATTTTCTATACTCTTCCTAAAGAGCATGATTGTTCAGCACTTACATGTTGCCATTAGAAATTACCAGAAAAGGATTGCTTGAGTTTCGTGAGGATGTAGAAGGTAAAGAACAAAAGGCAATTGCTTCCAATTGTTTTAAAATTTGGCCCTCAGAAGTCCTCTAAAAGAAGTGAGTAGCACCCAAGAGTTACAGCAAGGTTGTAAGTGAAGATGAGTCACACCGCTGACATAGCTGTTAGCCAGTGAAAGTTGCAATAGTTCGGGAGACGAGTGAGAAGAGGGACAAACTTAAAGGAATGCACAAGTTACCTTCAACATCACAACTCAGGTAGTTACGCACTTCATTCAAAATGAAGTTGATATCTTCTTCCGAAGGAATAGGATGGCTTGTAATATCAGTTGGAGTATCAGTAGTACCAGCTATTGTCATCTTTTGCCAGGGTAAGAAGAAAATAACTCGGCCATCACTGGTGGCTGGGTCAAGAAGTCCCATGTTCTCTGGGCTAAGGTAAAAGGAAGGGTTTATTTCTAAAACAGAAAATTAATCTTAATTTGGACTATAAAAACAATCTAATTTACTAATTTTCCAATAAAAAAGACATAAATTCATACTTTTGCAGCCCATACACTAACCTAGAAATTCCTGAGAGAAAAAAATAATTTTGCTTAAAAAAAGGAACAAACGTGACAATAATGATAGACTTCAGTAGAACTACCCCTCCAAACACCAACAACACAAGGCTGATTAAACAAGTAGACATCAGCTTCCCACTGTTTCTGTTTTTATACTCCTGGGACCATTTACATAAGATGCTAACAGGATAAATGTGTATAACTTCTTTTACGATGGTTAATTACGAATAGCTCTTCAAACTTTCCCAAATTCATGAAAAGCTTATTCCTGGGACATCTGACATTTCACATATGTTTCAGTAGGTCTCACAAGTACCTGAGAAAGTGAAGAGTCTAAGTTTCTAGAAACTAAAATGTAATCAAAAAGTCCTTTACTCCTTGGTACTTAGATGAACTTGGGCCACTTCAGCAAATACGATTTCTCTTACTTTATTTCAAGGGCATGGAAATACAACGCAGCACATCCACGATAAAAGGGTCTGGCTTCATACTCAAACCTAAATAACAACGTGCTAGGATAAGGTCAGAAAGGAGAGGGATACTTTGGCAATGAAAGTTCTTAAACTGAAGTCACTAGTGTTGTATATTATTAGACTAAGGTTCAAGGGTGTCTCTTCTGGCAGATTATGTAAAATCTTACAAAAATTAGTCAATAATTTTTACTGACATTCTTAATATTCTGAAACCAAATTATAAAACACATTGGAAAGAATCCAAAAACCAAACCAAATACACTGCTGCTGAGTCAATTCTGACTCATAGCAACCCTACAAGGCAGAGTAGAACTGCTCCACAGAGTTTCCATGGAACACTTAGCAGATTTGAATTGCTGACCATTTGGTTGGCAGCTGCAGCATTTATCTGCTATGCTACCAGGGTTTCTTGAAAGAATAAGGTAAGAAACTAAAAATAAACACTAACAAGTCACACTTTGTTTTTAAATCACTGGAAACTGTTGTTTTAATTCAAGAAATTCTGGAGGAGTGGGAGGAAATCATATGCATCATGTTCAAATAGAAAACTACATCCTTGATTAGCTGTTTCAATTTGCCTGAATTTTCATGTTAAGTCAATACTAAAGGTATTTTCTGTAAATATACTGTTAGCTTTTATTAATACAACTCCTTAAATAAGGAATGCAATTCTATTTGGTTTGAACAAATTTAAGAAATCCCTTTTACACAAACACAAAATTAAAAGGGCATCAACTTTTTATGGCCATTATTTCCTTAAAAAAAAAAAAGGAAAAAACTTTAAAGATTAATTCAAATGAGTAAGGATTAAGATATCAACAGCTGTTTAAAAAATATATATATTTTTTAAATAAAAAAGAAACCTAATCTTGGCTTAGTAGTGCATCTTCATTATTCAAATCATGAAGTCTTTCTTTATAAAGACCCCTCAGCCCTACGTGAGTCCAGCCTTGTTTGTTCAGCCCTTGCAGAAGGAAATCACTGAACCTCCCTGACTGAAGAATAGGCTGTAGTCCTTCTACCTAGGAAACGGGGGAAGTGCCCAAGAAGTCAGTCAGTCAGTCACTTATGGCTATTTAGAAGAAATAACTTAATTTTCACTCTAATATACAAAAACTATTGAGTATCATGTATTTTCAGCCTGTGCCACTATACATCCTTTTCTATATATTTGTCATAAAATTCTCTAAAATCTTTAAAGAAAGTGGCTATTCTAGGCTTTGATTCTGGGGTGGTATGTTCCTAGGTTAAACTTATCACTCTAGGATTTGAAATTAACTCATTCCTAGTTCCAGTATTCAATTTGATAAACTGTCCTATATTGAAGCCAAAGGGTAAATTCTATATTCTGAAATTTAAGACCAAACACACTTACTGACACACTTTACATACAATCATTCTGTGGACCAGATACCATATGATATATCTAAACAACTCAATAAACTTGAAAAACTTCAGCATAAAACTGTAATATTCAGCAACCTTCACATAAAATGTTGTTAGGAAGGCAAAGCTACCACATTGTTTAAAAACTTTCAACGTAATAAAACTAGTTTAAAGGGTGAAGGTGATGGTTACCAACACACATACAACTGCAAAGTGAGAGAAGCAACTGCTTAAGTGAAGACGTATGTGTCAAACACTAAGATTAACAAGCACAGGGAGAGGACAAGGCTATTAACGAATGGCATAAAAATTTAAGAATCCACTTGGAAATAACTATTCTTAGTTCTAAACTGAGTAATTCATAGCCCTTAGGGAAAGGTTGTTTTCTTATTAGGTTAGTTCTGCAAGGTCAGATTTAACTTTAAAAATAGATAGCACCCATACTGGTAGTATATATATCACAGTGAGGCAAAGATCTTTTTGCAGTATGTATGATTTATTTCCCACCAGGACAAAAAGCTTGCTGCTAATTCATGTGCTGTGTATAGGATCAAACGCAATGAATATTTTTCTCATGCTTTCTGGAAGTAGCCTATTTAAACTGAAATCAATTTACTGTTATCTACTTAGAAATCAGTCTTAAAGCTAACAGTAAGTACACATTCTAGAGATTAAAAAAAAAATGACCTCTTGTCAAGTATTAAAAACCATCAGCAAGTGAAAAGGAAATTATTATTTTCACATATGTTAGTCATTTGGTGTATTATTGCTGGTTTTCAAAGAGAATTCCAGATTTATTCATAAGATAAACTAAAAACTGCCTTTCCTAAAGAAAAGATTTCTGTGTTTTAATTTTGTCCAAATTAAAACAATCCCGAAAAGTTGCCACCATGGCATAAGATGTCATGGTGGCAATGGTCTGCTGATAATCCAAAATTCGGCAGTTCAAATCCACCAGGAGCTGCTTGGAAAACCCTGGGGCACTTCTACCCTGTGCTGCAGGGTCACTATGAGTTGGAATGGACTTGACAGCAATGCCAAGCCAAGTGCTGTTGAGTTGGATCCGACTCATGGCGACCCTGGGTATGGCATAATTTCATATACGGAATGTTAGCTCGGATCACAACAAGCTTAATAAATGCCATAAAGATACTTCTAAAAGCAGCACAACAAGATACATTATACACATGGTCCTCACTCATCTTTCAGCAGACTACGTGCAATGCATCAGTGGCTGCCCAACTGAACTCACTGCCACATTCAACAGGTTGTAGCTGAGATGGCTAGACTAGCTCTGGTCTTTCATAAGGAAGTAGTTAAAACCTTGAGTTATAACTGCAGACTGGTTGACTGATTTGCCAAGTAAGTCATTTCAGTTTCAGATCTCCAGACCCTACCCAAGAGAAAGACTTGATATGGAGAGCAAAGCCATCTGCTCTAAGACATGCCAGAGCTACAGGCACCTCCAAGGCAGTGCTAAAAGAGGAAATACACTCTTAACCCAGGTTACAATCCCCAATCAAGTGGCTCCTCCAAAACAAAGACTAAACGGGAATCCAGCCACAAGATCACTACTCTAAGGACTGCAACAGGATTTGCGGTAGTTGTAGTCCATGGTGCAAAAAATGGGGACATTAATTTCCTCCAAAGGAGAATGAGACCATTTCTCTTTGACTGGGGCAGATTAGCTGTAACTAACACCTTCATGATTCATGGAGAAGGGGTCCTAAACAAATGCCAATTTTTTAGGATGGAAAAAGGCATTTTGTTTCTAAAATATTGTAAGTAGTACACATTTCTTAAAAGATATCTGTTTACTACTTTATTAAGTATACAAAGCATAGTACAGAAATGATCCCTTTTATGTAAAACTGTTAAGAGGATATACATTTTCACAAATATAAACATAAAATGACATACAAGTAATTAGAAGAAAACGTTGTATCAATTACCAGGGAAGAACAGGTTGGAGATGGTGTCTGAGAGGAGGGAAGCTTTCACTTTTCATTTGTATTTATTTTTGCCATTTCTAAAGTGATTAAAATTTCTGATAATGCATTTACATTACTTCTATCATTAGTGCCTATATGGGTTTACCTGAACAGCCAGATGAAACATCATATTTGGTTTTCATGTTTAAAAGCCTCTTTTAAAAAAAAAAGTTATAAATGTTAGGTAGCTCTGGTGGTGCAGTGGTTAAAGTGCTCAGCTACTAGCTGAAAGGTTTGTGATTTGAACCCAACAGTAACTCCACAGGAAAAAGCTATGGCAGTCTGCTTCTGCGAAGATTACAGCCTTGGAATCCTACGGGGCAGTTACTCTTACAAGGTTGCTATGAGTTGGAATGGATTTGATGGCAATGGGTTGGGTTTGGTTTTTGATATAAACGTTATATTAAAATTTAATATTATAATAATAATAATAAAACGGTTGCTGTCAAGTTGATTTTGACTCATAGTGACCCTAAAGTACAGCACAGAAGGGTCCCATAGGGTTTTCAAGGAACAGTGGTGGATTTGAACTGCCAACCACTTGGTTAGCAGCTGAGCTGGAAACCAGTGTGCCACCAGACCTCCTATTTAATAATAGTAGCAATCTAAATTTGGACATGTTAACACAACAGAGTCATTTAACAAATATTCACTGGAAATGCAGACACTGCCCCTAGTATTTTGCATATAGCAGTAAACTAAACAAAAATAATCAAAGAAATATTGTTTAACCATACATATGTCAGGCACTATCATGAGCTAGGGAATCAGATGCTCAAAGGAAGTCGCCCAAGGTCACAGTTAGCAAGAGGGAGACGATGAACGAACTCTGGGAATTTCACACAGAGCTATCTCTTTAACCTACTCTTGACAGTATCTCCTTATCTCTGTATCCTGAAAGAACACAAAGTCTTCCCATCTTAAAGAACACAAAACTGAAGTTCAGAGTAAAAAGGCTTGTCCCAAAGGTTAAAATATTAAGTGAAAGTATTAACTGAAGGCCTCTGGGAAGTAAGAAGTAAGTCTTCAACCTCATGGGACAACAGTGAAGAAAACAGAAACACAATACACAGGAGAATATGCTGAACCTAGCGTGGATCTAGAAATCCTGCAGGTGCCGTGATTCACTGCTACAGTACTGACCAAAAGGCCGGCAGTTCCAATCCACCATGCACTCCTTGGAAGCCCTATAGCACATTCTACTCTGTTCTGTAGGGTAGCTATGAGTCGGAACTGACTTGACAGCAGTGGATAGCAGGGATCTAAGCAAATATCAGAGATTATGATGTTGTATGTGTCTACAGCTCAGGTACCACACGCATACTCTTTTCTTAGACATGTTAAAGCCCAAGCCCACTGTTGTTGAGTCAATTCCAACTTATAGCGACCCTACAGACAGAGCAGAATTGCCCCACAGAGTTTCCAAGGAGCACCTGGCAGATCTGAACTACCAACCCTTCTGGTTAGCAGCTGTACCACTTAACCACTACGCCACCAGGGTTTCCAAACCACAAATTTATAACTTAGCTGGCCTCAGATAGTTTTAACCCAAGATAACAGAAGTGTAGACAACTGTGTCTGGTACTATTACTGAAAACCTATCTATATGAAGATGCATATGTGACACATATATATTTACATCTCTTCCTTTCTGTTGTACTAAACTTTTTCTGCTTCACATTTCTTCTTTGCATTTTTTTTTTTTTTTTTTTTTTTGCTTTTTAACTTTATTAAGTCCCACTGAGTAACCTTTTGTTATTATGTCTGGAAATACCTTGTTTTCTTCAGGGCAAAGTCAAAATACTGCAGACTGTTTATTTTTTTTCATGCAGTCATTTCGAAAATGAAAGAGTAACTTTATTTTACCAGTTAGTGGATGAAAAACACTCTAATATTTTTCTCAGTAAAAATGCATATGGTACAAATTAGATGTATCTTCAGGAAGATTTAGTTACTGGAGAACCATAATGAATAAGATAGTGTCATCTATAACTCAGCAGAAGAATATTCTAGGAGAATCCAGATATTATGTTAGGATCATAGATTCTGCTCATCCATCTTATCAATTACTAAAAATCTTATTACATCCTTTACAGACAATTTTTAAAATATGAAAGAAAATCACTCTCACCTATCACTTTAAAAGTAATTATCAGTAATTCTCACCCTTTATCACATTACCTAGAAATAATCACCATTAACATTTAATACATTTCCTTCCTGTCTTTTTATTATACACTGATATAATGTTTAGATCACACTGAACATACAATCTTCCATTTTACATGGTCAACTAACAGTGTAACATTACTGGTTGTCTAGAACACTAAGGTTATTCATAATCCTATTTTTTCATCACTATCGCTCACATGAACGTGCTATAGTTTATTTACCTATTCCTCTAAGGTTAGGAACTGAAGTGGTTTCTAATAATTTTCAGCTACAAATAATGTCATCATGAATACCTTTGTGCATAAATCATTATTTTATATAAAATTACTAGATTACCTAAGAGAATCACCACATATAGAAATAAAAGTGGTACACATGTACCATACTCTTAACATTGCCACATGAGTTCTCTCCCAACCCCTAGCCTTAAAATAGATAATAGTGGAAATTATTATTGATTTCCAACTAGAATCACAGACATGTTTCTTTTAATCATTAAAAATTTCAAACACATACAAAATTGAAGAGAACAGTAAAATGAAACCTGGTGTACCTATCTTCCTGTTTAAATGATTACCAATAGCAATTTTTATTTCATCTCTATACTTAGCATTCTTCTATCCCCAATTAACTCTGTTAACTTGACGAGTTAAAATTTGTATCTGATTGTTACTTCCTATATCCTTAATTAAAACACATTTCAAAGTTACAAAACTAAGAGGACGTGAGTGGCTCACTTTTTCAGGTTATTTACAAGCAGAATGCTCAAATTTTACAAAATTAACTTTTTTAAGGTTTTAATTAAAATTCTAATTTAATTATACACATTTAGTCAGTGAATGTTACTCCAGTAGACAAAGGGAACATACAGACAGATCCCAAACTGTCGATACTAAGAATTTTGCAATGCTGGTTTGTATTTCGAATGAGTTACTTATTTCCAATCATTTCGAACAGCAAGCTAGACTACCTATCACGTACAATGTGCTGAAAGAATACATAAAATATACACAATTTCTTGCTGACCCTCACTGCCTGGTTAGGAGCACCAAGTGGAACATGGTTACCTGTAATAGCCAGGCATCACAATGTGCACGCCAGCACTCGGCTGGCAGATATCTGCGGCACCCTTATCATCCATTTTGCGCACCGAGTCTGTAAAAGGTCCCGTGGCATTGATAACACATTTGGCTCTCACATCAAATTCCCGTCCTGTAAGAGAAAGCAGCATCAATCAGAGTCTTCATTTGTTTCTCTGCTCCCTGATGCTTTGGATTAATTCACCTATTAACTTCACCTGTGGTGGTGTATATTGCACACCACATTAAGTGACACAAGCAGCCAAAGTTACTGAACAGCCAAACAAAAGATTTCCATTTGAGTAAATTTACCAAAAAAAAAAAAAAGGTCCAAACTGAGAGGGTGGGGGGAGCATGCCACTGTTTCATTTCTGCTTCCAGTCTATTTTGTGAAGGCCCAGCACCAAGGTGCCAACCTGAGCCAAGAGTGCCAAGTAAATAAGGCTAAAATCTGTCAACAGAGCTGCTGTGAAAATATTTTATAGCACTGGTTTTGTTCAACAAAATGATGTAAGTTGGAAGCTTTGCCTAATGTTCACAGAAACAGAACAAGTGACTGGCTTCAACAACACGCAAATACCCTGCCTGCGTCACCTAACTGATACTTTGAAACTTGGTGCATTTATTTAATTTTATTAATCACATGTTTTTATAAAGAAAACAGACTGCATTTATAGCTGTGGGCACTTGGGGGGGGCATTTATTATGATTATTATCATTATTATTTAACACAAAGGAAAGAAATTGCCAAGTCCCACAAGGGAAAATTTTCATGTTAAACCCATCATTGTTCACAATAAAGAATATAATTAGTATGACTTTGAAGTCTGACTAAAATGAAAGAGAAGTGACAGAAAAATTATAATTCAGTCATTATACAAGGAAGGCAGGACGCTGAGCAACCCCTCCCTAACAGAGACCCTAACGACTCATACCTGTGAGCATATCCTTGCACCGTGCACCACTCACGCGCTCCTTCCCTGTCTGGGGGTCTGTCTTCTTGAGCAAGCTCACGACCTCCATGTAATTGGCTGTGGCAGCCCCATACCTGGCAGCAGTGAGAGCAATGGCAAGGTTCATCCGTGCATCATTGTGTTGTCCTGCAGCAGGGAAAGCATTAGAGGAAGGACAGGAGTCACCTCGAGCCACAGGCTGGTGGTAAATAAGTGTGTCACAACAGATATGTCACATCTCTGCCTGTCACCCAGAATCTACATGATGGCTGGTCAGCTCTACAGGGGACTATTTAAAAATACATGGTCAGACTTGGTCAGGCATTTACCTGCCACTTCAACATCAGCAAGCATACTTTGTGTACTTCAAAAATGGTGAAAAATATCCCTTTCATACAAACCAGACATCAATGATCTGTAAGTTAGAACTATAAGTATTCTCTCAGTTTTTGAACATATGTATATGTCAGACATTTCCCGATACAGACAACCCATAAGCATGAAAGTGAAGCAACTCAAAACTTCAGAAGATTTGACACCCCAACTGGTGTTGATTAACAATTTGTATGAGAATGTGTTCTAATATTCAAAATCAAGAGCTCAGTCTTCCACAGAGAATCTCAGTGTTCTATAAAAAGGTTTTTCTTCTTTTGAATTTTGATCAGAGCTCCACAAAGTGTAACTTTTTTTTTTTAATCACATGTAAAAGGTAAGAAATTAAGCAGGGCAAAATTTAATTACAGAATAATTCCTACCTGTATTGTTAAAGATTTATTGCTGAAATATCCTAGTTAAAGAAAACTAAGGGGGAGTAAAGGGGGGAAAGATGATTAATCACTTTAAAATACTGGCATCACCAGAGACTTTTTCTATTTATTATTGCCAGTGGAGTTCATGCTGACCAGGAAGAATTACTCTACATTGCAGGGGCCAGGTTCCCTGTGCCCTGAATAATTAATTACCCTGGGCTAGATGTATTGAAGTAGGTTCAAATTCCCACACATTGGGATCAGTTCTATCAAGATAATACTGATAAAGGGATGGATTTGTAATGGATATTGTTGTTGATTTATGTTGCCAGCATACCAAACATTTAGTATAAATGGTTTATGTAAAGTTTCTTCCTTGTGATTCAGTCTGTGCAGGGCCAGAAGCACTACACAAGTAATCTATTCCAGCTAAAAGGGCAACATTATAAAGAATCAATGATTGAAGATTCTACTGCCCCTCCCCACAAACATCTTATTCTAAAACCACTGAACTAATACAATCATCCCAGAACCTTTCCCCCAAAATTAAAAGCTCTATCAAGTGGAGAACATACATTAAACTTCAACATGCTGAATAAGGAGTCATTTTATCCAAAAAGTAATAGCTTTTAATAGAACAAAGGAAGTGGAAGAGAGGGGAAAGAGGAAAACTAAATAATAGCAGTAGCTGAGATATTATATGGGAAGAAACAAGGGCAGCAATTCTATTTATTGGTCGTCACCTAAACATGACCCTAAAATTGCTACTGAAACAGTCACAAGGTATATATGAAAATAAGTTTAAGAAAATCAACTCTTATTAACAGAGGCCCTTATTTAAAAACAGAATATGCTCAGCAAAGTTAAATACATGCAAACAATCCTTCCTCAGTCTTCCTTATTCATTTTCCATTTTCCATGCATATGAAGTAATGGAAAATAACATGGCTTGGGTCAAACACACCTTAGTACTCAAAGAGAGTCTTTTCAACACTTTCAACACTTTTTACAATAGATTTACCCAAAGCAATATGTTACTTGATTTCCTGACTGCTGCTTCCATGTACATCAACTGTGGATTCAAGTAAAATGAAATTCTTGACAAAGTCAACTTTGCCTCCATCTATCACGGTGTTGCTTATTGGTCCATTTGCGAGGACTTTTGTTTCTTCGTGTTGAAGTGTAATTCATAATGAAAGCTGTAGTCTTTGATCTTCATCATTTAGTGTTTCAAGTCTTCTACATTTTTAGCAAGAAAGATTATACCATCTGCATATTGCAGGTTGTTAAGAAGACTTCCTTCAGTTCGGATGCCATGAGCTTCTTCATACAGTCCAGCTGCTCAGATTATTTGCTCAGTATACAAACTGAGTAAGTATGGTGAAATGATACAACCCCGATACATCTTTCCTGACTTTAAACCATGGAGTATTCCCCTGTTCTGATCCAGTGACTCCCTGTTGGTCTATGTACAGATTTTGCAGGAGCACAATTAAGTGTTCCAGAATTTCCATTTTTTGCAACAGTATCCACAGTTATTATGATCTACACAACTGGATACCTTCACACAGTCAATAAAACACAGTTAAACATCTTTCTGGTTTTCTCTGCTTTTATCCAAGATCTAGCTGACATCAACAATGATATCCCTCAGTCCACATCCTGTTCTGAATCTGGCTTGAATTTCTGGCAATTCCCTATTGATGTAGTGCTGTAATCATTTTCGAATGATATTCTTAGCATGTTTTCACATGCACATGATATTGATGATATTTCAGAATAAGTTATGTATTCCACAGGATTATCTTTCTTTGGACAGCTATGTGTCTCTTCCAGTCAGTTGGCCAAGTAGCTGTCTTCCAAATTTCTTGGCATAGGTAAGTCAGGACCTCCAGCACTGCATCCGTTTACTGAAGCATCTCAGTTGGTATCCCATCAATTCTTGGAGCTTTGTTTTTTATGGTTGTCTTGAGTGCAGCCTGAACTTCCTTCTTCAGTACTACCAGTTGTTAAACAAATGCTACCTCTTGAAATGGCTGAACATCAACCAATTCTTTTTGATATGGTGATTCTGTGTATTCCTTCTTTCTTTTGATGCTTCCTGATTATTTCAGTATTTTGTCCATATAATCCTTCAATGTTGCAATGCAAGACTTGATTTTTTTTCTTCAGTTCTTTCAGCTTGAAAATGCAGACTATGTGCTTCCCTTTTGGTTTTCTATTTTCAGGTCTTTGCACAATTCATTATACTCCTTTACTTTATCTTCTCAAGGTACTCTTTGAAATCTTCTGTTCAGCTATTTTCTTCATTATTTTTTCCATTCACTTTAGTTATTCTACATTCAAGGGTAAACTGCAGAGTCTTTCCTGACATCCATTTTGAGCTTTTATTTTCTGTTTTTTTTTAAATGATTTGACTTTTTTTCATGTATCACATCCTTGATGCCATTCCACAACTTGTCTGTTCTTCGGCAATCAGTGCTTAATGCATCAAATCTATCCTGAGATAGTCTTTAGATTCAGGTAGGATATATTCAAAGTGTTTCTTTAGCTCTCATGGACTCATTTTCACTTTCTTTAGCTTCAGCTGGAACTTGCACATCAACAACTGATGATCTGTTCCACAGTCATTACCTGGACTTGTTCATAGTCTTTAGGATACTATATTCTTCCATTTATCCATCTCCTTAGATGAAGTGGAAGTCTCTGCTTAAACCAGACACTGACAAATGCTAGGAACACAATGATGAGAAAGACACAAGGAGAGCTCTGCACTCATGGGACTTACAACCAAGGCATTTACAGTATGATTTCACATGTCTCCTCAACTCATACAAAGTGAAGCAGGAAGTCAACTCAATCATCCTTTTTCAGCCCCTAAGTACCAGGTGTGGAATAGGTATCCACCAAACGCTGCCTTTGGAGCCCCTGGGTTGTACAAATGGTTAATAAGCTCAGCTGCTAATGCTGGAGGTTCACATCCACCAAGGATGCAATGCAGAAAAGCCTGACAATTTACTTCTTAAATATCTGCCATTGAAAACCCTGGACAGCACAATTCTACTCTGACACACATGAGGTCACCATGGGTTCTTAGAGACTCCACAGCAACCAGTCATTAAAATGCTGAGTTTAGTCAAATTCCTTTCAATGTGTTAGAGATATATTTAGATCTAAAGTCTAACCTCTAAAAAAACAGAATGCTTTGAGTCCTGTTAAAGAAACTTTAGGAATCAGAAAGTCAGCAGCAAAAAAGTATGTGGGGGGGCAAGAGGGATGCAAGAAAAAAAACTGCAAATATGAAAAATCAGTAGTTAAATGCAAATGCTGTGTGTAAACCAAAAAAACAACTTTTTTCTTTTTTTAATTGTGATTAAGTGAAAGTATATGATCCAAATCAATTTTACAAACCCATCTATCTGCAGCTCCTTCTGCTCTCCTTGCCTGTTGACAGCACACTCCTCCTT
Source organism: Heterohyrax brucei (assembly GCA_028571685.1). Lineage (NCBI taxonomy): Eukaryota > Metazoa > Chordata > Mammalia > Hyracoidea > Procaviidae > Heterohyrax > Heterohyrax brucei. Next base: position 60,973,398 of record CM053146.1, on the reverse strand, counting down.
TTCATTCTATACTTGTTGTATCCTCTTAACAAGTTCCTGTCCCCTCCTTTCCACCTTCGTCTATCCTATTTAAAAAGAGCCTCCTATGAATGCACAGAAACATAAAGTACACACACACCATAAAGTATACACAGAACCACAAAGTACACACACACCAGTCACACTGTGTTCCCAGGTCCAGTCCATTTTTGTCCGAAGAGTTGACCTCAATGGCATTTTCTGGTCAGGGGCAGCAGCAGGTCTACGGGCCATGCTCCCAGGGGATCCTCCAGGCCGTTGGACCATCAATTCCGGTCTCTTAGTAGAGTTCTTGAGCTGCACTCCTCTTTTTTAGTGTTGCCACAGGGACTCAATATGGTGTGCCCCATCACGGCTGTCTTTGGTGGTAGTCGGGCACCATCTGGTTCTTCTGATCTCCTGTTGATACAGTCTCCCATTCACATGGGGTCCCTCTGTCTCCTGAGTTCTTTTTTCCTTGCGTCTTTGTTGTTTTTAGTCATCATCTGTTCCAGATGCGTTGGGACCATTTGGAGTACTGCAGACGGCAACTTGCGAGCTTAAAAGACGCCACTCACCAACAACAGGTGCAGAGACTTTCTTATCAACAGGATACTTACGCCAAATGGCCTCGATGTCCCCCAAGAGTATGGTCCTTAGACCCCCATCCCTGCTACTCTATCCTTGCAATATTGAGTTGAGATTAGAAGAGCTTGCACAGTTTGTGGTGAAGTGCAGTTAAGTTGATCGACTTTTTACAACATGCTGTGACTGATTTCACCCAACTAAACCAAATTACTATCAATTATCTAATCTATAACCAACACTCTCCTTCCCTCCCTCTCCACCCTTGTAGCTGTCCAAGAGTCTTTTCTTCTGTACATAAGTCTATTTTTAAGTCTTTATAGCAGGGGTCTCACACAGTATTTATCCTTTTGCCACTGACTCATTTCATTATAATGTCTTCAAATTGAAACCAGGTTATGGATGCTTCCTAAGATAACCATTGCACTTTATCATTGCATAATGTTCCACTGAGTATATGTACTGTAGTTTGTTTATTCATTCACCGGTTGATGGGTATCTGGGTTGATTCCATCATTTTGCTATTGTGGACTGTGCTGCAATAAACATTCACGCGCATGTATCTGCATGTGTGACAGCCTACTTCTGTTGGATATATTCCAAGCAGCGGGGTTACTGGATCAAATGGTATACCTATTTCCAAATTGCTTTCCAAAGAGGTTGTACTCTTTTGCAATCCCACCAGCAGTGTAGGAGAGTTCCCATCTCTCCACAGACTCTCCATCATTTGTTGTTTTGTGTTTTCTAGATTATGGCCAATCTTGTTGGGGTGAGATGTTATGTCTTTGTAGTTTTGATCTGGATTTCTCTGAAAGCTAACAACTGTGAGCACTTTCTCATGTGTCTTTTAGCTGCCTGGATGATCTCTTTGGTGAAGTATCTGTCCATCTCTTTTGCCAATTGCTTAGGTTATTTACCTTTTTCTTGTTGATATTTTGCAGTATGTTGTAGATTACAGAGATCAGGCATTGGTCTGACATGTAGTTGCCAAATATTTTTTCCCATTCTGTGGTATTTTAACACTTTTGTTAAGTCTCTGGATGAGCAAAAGTGCTTGAGTTTTAGTAGTTCCCATTTATCTATTTTCTGTTGACTGTGTTTTGTCAGATTTTGAAGTCTGTCTCAGCTGTGTATTATCAGAACTTTCATTGTTGACCCTATTTTTTTCTCACATGATCTTTATCGTTCTGGGTTTGATGTTTAGGTCTTTGATCCATTTTCCGTTAGCTTTTGTGTAAGATGTGAGATATGGGCCTTGCTTCAGTCAAAAAAACCTATTGTTAATGACCCTATAAGAAAGAGCAGGCCTGCCCTATAGAGTTTCCAGGGAGCACCTGGTGGATGTGAACTGCTGACCTTTTGGTTAGCAGCCACAGCACTTAACCACTATACCACCAGGATTTCCACCTCCTGAACATAAGCTGAATAAGTAAAAGGGGAGGGGAAGTGTTTAAAAGATTCCCTCAGGTTTTATCCCACTGATTACCCCTTTCTCCACAGGAGAATGCAAACACAGCTATTACAAAACTCTGACAATTGAGGGGCAAGTAAATTGACTTCACCCTAGGCTCAGGAGCTCACACCCCCAACTCAGCAATCCCATTCCTTTCAGGCATTCAACTTAATCCATTTAACAACTTGCATTCAAGTTAGAACACCTCCTCCCCTAAACAAAAATTGAACCCACTGCTGCTAAGTCAATTCTGTCTCATAACAACCCTACAGGACAAAGTGGAACTGCCCTATAGAGTTTCCAAAGCTGTAAATCTCTGAGGAAGCAAACTGTGATATCTTTTTCCAGAGGAACAACTGGTAGGTTTGACGGGCCCATCTTCTGGTTAGCAGTTGTGCACTTCAGCCACTGCTCCACCACGGCTCTGTCCTCTTGTCCTACCCACATCAAATTCACCCTTTGCCCTGAAATACCCAGATGCTCACAGTATATACCTCTTGCAATAAGAGACATATTTTCATTGTTCTTAACTAAATCCTCCCAACCCCCTCCTTTGACATTTTCAAAGGTATCTCTATGCCTTCTATAATTTTATTTCTGGAGAAAAAAGTTTCTGACAGCACTGTATGTCACTGGAATGTGATAAAATAATCTCAACTCCCCCCACCCCAATTGATCTGCTTATACGCTTTGGATTTTCAAATCCGTTTCCTTAGCGCCAGGCAACATTATACTGTATCTCACTGATCAGCACATAGCTTTACGTTGGCACTGTCACAAGGACCCAGACGGGGACTATGAAAATCTGTTCCCTACTCTGTTCTCCTTTTGCACTTGAAGTCTTACATATGTGCACATGCTGAGCTTACAACTCATATGAGAGGAAGCACACAAGAGGTGGAACTATAACTGTTTTCCCTTGTTTAGAAAAACAAAATCTCAAAATCCTTAGAAAAGGAATCTGCCTTCATTCTCAGCATCCTTATACACAGGGTAGTGAGAGATATTTTAAGTGCAAAATGCATGACCATACACACTTTAGGATGTAATCATATAAAAAATACTCCTCAGAGATAAATATTTTGGCGACATAGCAATATTGCTCTCCTCAGAAAGTCAAACTTTGGCAACTAAGTTAACATGCAAAATATCTGGGAAGCTAGAAATCATCATTAAATGTATAAAGGGTACGAAGCATGAATAAATACGAACAAGCCCAGGTAGCAAATTATCTGGTATTTTCCTGGTCCTTCCTGATCTAAAATTCTCTAATATTCTGAAATCTAATATACAATCTTCCTTTTAATACAGCATAATTAAAAATGGTCATTGATAGCATACAGACCTATTTAAGGACCCAGGAGCCAGTGTAAAAAAATTCTACAGGGGGGTGGGGTGAAGGTGACAGTTTTTAATTAAAATATCACTTGGCCATAATCTCTTCATCAACAGAAATTGACACTGTTGAAATGCTGACAGGCTTCCTCCCATTACCCCATGCCCTGACCTGGGGTTTATGTAATCATTCTGACTATTCTAGCAGGGTTAAAAGGATGCTTAAAAGAAAGAATACCTGCCTAAAGCTTTAATCTCATTTCTAACAAAATTCACACAGCATGCTTCATTGTCTCAGACTGACAGTGTCACAATGACCTCTCTGGAGGCCTCCCCTAAGTAGTCTGGCAAAGTTAATTCAAAGGCTTACCCACCCAACTCAAGCTGATTTCACATAATCATTACATTCACAATTTCTCTTTCTGATGGCAAGAGTGAAAGTGGAAGGAATTCAAGAGAGGGAAGGACGTGTGTGTGCAAGCATGTGTGCGTGCATGCGTGTGCATGAGCGTGTATGTGTAAAGTGATTAGGATTAGGATTAAAAAGAAAAACTCAAAACACAATTTGCTTCATGGTTATTGTGAAAATGATATCATTTCTAAAAGTAATAACCTGTGTGGAGAGTGGCAGGGCTAGAGAGGCACGTGGATAGGGTAAAGAGATGCCCGTTACAAGATGCAGGGGACACTGCCTCTAAGTTTGGGAATGTCTGTGCTACAAGTGTTCCGTGTGTCAATAAACTGGCTGGGAAATGTGGGTTATGTGCTTTTCTCCTCTGAGGTACAGTGTCCTACAAAGGACAGGGACTGGGCATTTCCCACATTACACAATGCATGTAATGGCTAATCCTTAATAGTTACCTACCCTTTCCAGAATTCACTTCAACCTTGTCCTCACTTTGGGTTTTCTCACTTTGCACTGGCATTAGCCAAGAGTGAAATAGAGGTACTTCACGAGCAAATCAGGTTTCAAGAAAGAAAGAAAATCAGATTAACCAGACTGAGGGAAATGTCACACTCAAATATCTTATTTTTTATATTTGGTTGTATTATATTTAGCTGTTACTTGCCATCTAGTCACAGAAACTTCATGCATGTAGGGTAGAACTGTTCCATAGGGTTTCCACAATTGTGACCCTCCGGAAGCAAATCAGCAGGCCTCTCTGTAGGCACCTCTGAGTGGATTCAAACAGCTAACCAAAACTTTTCAGTCAGCAGCTGACTGCTCAACCATTTGCACCAGCCAGGATCCTTGTGGAAACAGAGATCTTTGTCCAGGCAATGCAACCAGTTTTCTATTAAATTTAGTTTCAACATAAAAACAGGAGCTATCTTCAAAACTGTATTCTAAGATAGTTTTTTTAGAAGCCAATCATTTTCCTATAGAAATACTATAAATAAATGGCAGTAAGGGGTTCAGTTTGCACCACATGAGCTATTTATTGCATAGGGTGCTTAAATAACAGGAATTAATAATGATTCCAATAGCCTCTGTGCCCCCACCTGGCCCTAAATGATCACAGTATTCAGTCTCAAATAAACCTCTACTCTCATTCTTTGTTCGAGTTGTCTCTACTCCACGACACATCCCAACCCTACTAAGTACTCTTATTCAATGTTTAATCTTTCCTTCCAGCAACCTTCTCTGTCTACTCTGACACAGTGACTTTCTTTTTGTATTTCTAAGGTACACCGTGAGCACATCTCTTATGACACTTTCCAAGTTATCTACTGAATATTTACATTCAACACTCACTCCTTTATTGAACAAATACACACTAACTGTCTTTAATGTGTCAGGAATTGTGTTAGGGTCTGAATTTACAGTGGACAGCCATATCTCCCTAGTTACAGGCCTAGAAACCTCAAATCTAATGCTATGTGTGATACTAAAAGAAAAGAGTGTATCTCATTCCATTTTCTATCTCCCGTACCTCCCAAGGAGCTTTGGTAGCATGGTGGTTAACAGCTTGGCTGCTAATCAAAACGTCAGCGGTTCAGATTCATCAGCTGCTCCTTGGAAACCCCATGCAGCAATTCTACTCTGTCTTATACAGTCATTATGAGTTAGAATTGACTCAACAGGAACAGATTTGGTTTGTCCGGTACCTACCAAAGCATTTGCTACCTAATAGATATTTAAATATGTTTTGAGGGAATGAATGAACATGATTATAGAACATAACCACAGGTCAGGGATTGCTCTAGTAAGAAAAATGTCTTCAGTGCTAGAGTCTGGGAACAGTCTCCAATTCTTTCATTCCCTGCCCCACCCCCACTATAAGTATTGCATCCATGGGATCCAAGAACTACTTATTTTCTTTCTACTCAGCTATCTGGCACAGTAGAAGCTGAATGTCTTTCATTACAAAATTCTTGGTGAGAGTACACTCAAAGGGAGGAGGTCCACGATCAAGATATGGTGAGAAAGTGTCTGATGGATCATTACTACATCAAGTGACAGATTCATTCATCCTTTTAACAAATACTTGTTGAGGACTTATTATTAGGTGACAGGCATAGTGCCAGGCACTAGGGATCCACTGATGAGTAGAGAGAATAAGACTGTCCTACCCTCGGCTCTTTGGAACCTCATCCTAATGGGGAAGACAAAACACACACACAAAAAAGAAAGTAAATTAATAAGACAATTACAAATTGCAGTAATGGGAATAGGGGAATAAGGAGGGAATAAGCAGAGCAACTTACTGGAGAAGGTGTCATGTTTTCAAAAGGACAGATTGGAAAAGTTGTCAAAATAAGCACGGGACAGGGAAAAAGTGCATAAAGAAAGCAATTAAGCCCTAACAGCAGGATCACCTGTAAACTGAAACCACTGCTCATCTGCAATTACACCCATAGCTTACAGGAAGCATAAACCACCCGAAAGGTGACTACAGCATTTATACAAACCTACCTGGTTATAAACAGTACTTACAAAGTGATTTTCTTTCTTTCCTTCTTTCTTTTTATTTTGTTATTTATAATTTGAAACCTTCACCTACATCTTATATAAATTTACCAGGAACTAAATTTAAAAATATTTCTGGGTTGACATGAATTTTTTGCAGGAATTGTGTCCTACTATAGACTGGTAACACTCAAAATACTAGCCTAATTATCAAAGTTTGTGAATTGGGGTAATTTGCTGTCACCAATCCTCATACAGTTCCCAGGAAGGAACACCTGTTAGCCTTGAGCAAGCAATCATTTTTATTATTAAATACAAAGCTACAATTAAATACAGGCACAGGATGTGACCTGCATCACAATTCTGCCCTAGCCTTCCTTTTCACAGTATCGTTCTCATTATCAGAAGGCCTTTTGTTCCTTCCAAGTTTCTTTTGTCTCACCCAAAGTTCTTGAGAAGCTATTTACAGTCTGAATAATTAGCAATCAGTGTGGGTCTGTGGTCTTTGGCCCCAAGTAAATGAAACACTGTGAGGTGTCTTAACATACAAATTTAAGTACATCAGGTGCCATCAGGACTTTTCTTTCTTGAAAAAGTTTTCAATAGATCTAATAAGGAACAAGTTTTCTACTTTTCAGACACTTTTAGGTATCTAGCTGGAGCTGGGAAAACAATGAAACTACACTTAAACTTCAAATCACAGAATGCTTTGGGTATTTGTTAGTTATTGTTATACAAAAATGCTCTATACATTAGTTTATAAGGAAGACACTGTGCACACAGCCAGAGAATCAGTGTGCTTTCTCTCTAAAACTTATTGCCGCTGAGTTGACTCCGACATACAGTGACCCTCTGGGGCAGAGCAGAATTGCCCCACAGAGTTTCCAGGGACAGCCTGGGGGATTCAACCCGCCAACCTTTTCTTGAGCAGTCTTAGCTTTTAATCACTGCACTACCAGGATTCCCTCTGTCTCCCTAGTACAAGTTAAAAATAATTTTTATATTTTTAAACAGGGAAACAGAAAAGAGTAGGGATGTGACAAAAAACTAATTGAAATCAAGCTGAAAAGTCAGGAAGCAAGATACACTGCAGACAATCTTTGTACAAACCACAGAACTTTATAACCTAAAAACTCCAAGGGGCTTACTTTCTGATTGTGAAATGCATGTAATTCACTGATACATCATCTTGGAACACCTAGATTCGCGTGTAAGCATATGTCCTTAGAAAGAGTTTAGGTCTGGACAACGTGATATAGTAACTCAGTTTAACTGCCCAGAGAATGTTTGATGGGTGTTTCTTTTGCGGACCTCTACCAAGCACTTACTATGTGCCAGGCACTGAGCGAAGTCTGGAGAACAGAAACTACAACAGGTCAGATTCAGCTTAATAGCCAGGACACCGAGGCACAATAAAAACCATTTACAGTCTAACTTTGAAATATCACATGTTCAAAAAAATCTGTTTCCTAACACATTTCCTTTCTCTTTCCTTTGCTATTTTAGTCATATGAGGTCTGACAATTAAGTTCACGAACTCATCCTAGAAACAGTGCTACATACCTCGATGCTGAATATCACTACTGTCACCTTGGAAGTACTCCCCTTGGGAAGCTACACACCAATGCCAGGACCTTGTCCACCCTTCAAAGTGCTTTTGGAACTCTTTTCTGGAATGGCCATCAGAGCTATCATTATATTACTCATGGCGTCCAGAATATCACCAAAATGTGATATTATTTTTATCTTTAGGTAAAGTGGGACACCCTGGTGGTGTAGTGGATTAAGGGTTATGTCTGCTAACCAAGAGGACGGCAGTTCAAATCCACCGTGCACTCCTCGGGTACTCTGTGGGGTAGTTCTACTCTAGTGTCACCATGAGTTGGACCCAACTCAATGGCACTGGGCTTTTTTATGTAAAGAAAAGTCACTGGGTTTCAGATCCGGTGAGTAGGTAGGATGCTCTAATACTGTTATTTTTTACTGGCTAAAAACTCCCTCACAGACAACTACACAATTAAGTTCAAGAACTTACCACTACGCCACCATGCACAACAGCCATTCCAGAAAGAGTTCCAAAATTGCTTTGAAGGGTAGACTAGGTGCTGGCATCACTGCATAGCTTTCCCAGGGTAGTACTTCGAAGGTGACCATAGTGATATTCAGCAATGAGGTACGTAGCACTTAGAACAATTAAGTTTGCAGACTTAATTGTCGGACCTTGGATACCCAAACTGAATGCTCCAGACGTATCTCCTGTTCTCTCTTACATTATAGGTTATAGGAAGGTTTGTAAGGCTTCTTTCATGAGAGGGTATACTTATATTCAAGTTCCAGCCCTACCAAGCATGAAGCCTCAAGCTAGCTGATTCATCAAATGTCCTGGTCTCTAATCTGTACAAATGTGAAAGGTAACAAGGCTGGCAGCGAACTACTGAGGGCAATAGAGGAGACAGGTGGTGTGTGCTGCAATAGAAGAACCACAAAAATCAAACTCATTGCTGTCCTGTTGATTCTCACACAGTGACCCTCTAGGACAGAACAGAAATATCCCCAAAGGGTTTCCAAGGCTATAATCTTTATGCAACCAGACTGCGACATCTTTTTCCCATCAAGTGGCTCGTGGATTGGAACTTACCTTTGAGTTAGTAGCTGAGTGTTTAATTACTGAGCCACCAAATATCTTTGAAACAGAACAAAGCCCAAACCTCTTACAGCCAAGTTGATTCCAACTCACAGAAACCCTATAGGACAGGGTACAAATGCCTGGCAAGAAGCACCTGGCAGATTCGAACTGCCAACTTTCAGTTAGGAGCCATAACATTTAACCACTAAGCAACCTGGCTTTCCTGTAACAGAAGAGTCCTCAATAAAAACTGTTGCTGTGTGCCACTGAGTCTATTTTAATTCATTAAAATAAATAAATAAATAAAACTGTTGCCATCAAGTTGATGCTGACTCCCAGCAACCCCACAGGCAAGCGTGGAACTGCCCCAGAAAGTTTCTAAAGAGTAAGTGGTATGGATTCGCACTGCCAACCTTCTGGTTAACAGTGGCAGCTCCTAGCTACTGCATCGTCAGGGCTCCACTCATAGCAATCCCGAACTGACAGAAGAGAATTGCCCCATAAGGGTTCTTAGGTTGTATGGGAGCAGACCATCAGGATTTTCTCCTGAAGAGCGGTTGGTGGGTTCAAATCCACTGATCTTTTGGTTAGCAGGCAGGCACTTCACCATTAGGCCACTAGAGATCCTCAATAAATATTAACTGTTACTAAAAGGTTAAAAAAAAAACTGGAAAGTCAAGATTACTTTATACTTTAATGATAAGAACATGGCTAGTGCCTAAAACACTTTAAAAAATAAAAAGCCCTGACTGTATTGCAGTTCTAAATGGTTTATTATTTACCAATCTGGCAAATGTTTCCTAAAATGTGTAATATCAATCTCTAATCTCTGAACTTCATAAATGCTATTTGTTCTTTTTCATTCTCTTTCTTTCTCTCTTCACCTTTTACAAACTGAGAAGATTCCTCCCCTACCCCGTGGGTCACAAAGGATAATACAGGAGAATTTTTCCAATTAAGAGGCAAATAGTACTGATGGGACAGTATGGTGTTTAACAATATAAGAACTACCAAATCTTAATCCAGAGGATTTTATCTTCTCTTAAAAACTGGGGAGTCTCTGTCAGTTTTTTACAAAGAAAATCAACACTTGCTCTAAATTTGGTATGCTGGAAAAAGTCAGAAGATGTAAGTTGTGATTCTGCAAATAGCCCACTAACTGGGTATGTTTCTGTCACGGCTAAATTGGAAGGTTTTTGTTTTGTTCTCTGCATCTAAATTCCCCTCCCCATCTCAAAAGCCTTGAGACAGAGTCTACCTCCTCCCACAAAAGATGGAGTAAGCCCATGGGAGCACGCATTTCTGACCCCTCCAACCAGCTGCTCCTACACAGACTGCAGTCCAGAGTGAAGGACCCAAAGAAGTGGACATGGGCAATCTAATCTGGAGGTCAAGGCAATGGCAATGGCACCCTCTCGCTTCTAGGGGTAGCAGCACCAGAGATGTCAGCAGTGGTGGCTGGGCCAGATGTGGTGAGCAGTAATCTGAAATAAAGTCGTCAGCATACCAATCCTGGGACAGGATTTTGACTCTGGCTCTGATTGTTGCAAATCATATTTTGCCCCTTACTTTTCAAGCCTGGGTCTTCAGCCTAGTAGACACCCTCAATTCAGACTTGTAGCCTACTGGACTGTGTAAGAATAAACTTTTCTCTTTTTTTTTAAGGCCATCCACTTGTGGTACCTTTGTTAGAGCAACTAGCTAACTAAAACACCTTCCCTCTATTTAAGTCACTTCTGATTAAGACAGTCTTTTATTTAAAATTCAAATCAGAATTATTCTTCAGCTACTATCATATCTCTTAGCCACCCAGGTCAACGTTAATGGTCTAAGTGAATCAACAACTTACAATTCCACCTACTTTCTTAAAGTGGTAGCTGTCTGTTCTAATCTGTTTTTCTCCTTTGTGCCCACCTTTTCAGTAAAACTTGTTAGCACTTAAAATGATTCTAACACCTGGCATAGAATTTGATTTATATAACTGCAGTATTGTGCAATTTTATTGCTAATTACATTGTATCTTAACTTTCTTTTCCTAGCTTTTTATCTGGTAAAGGTGAGATTTTTGTACTGCTGTTGGGAAGTAGTTTGTGAAATTAAGGGAGGGCCCCTCTTAAATTGATTCTCACAGTATTTGTACCAAAGTATACACATACTTTCAAAAGTCTGGAATAGTAAGTTAGATAACTTCTATTGTCTAATTCAAAAATGCACGTTTCTAAGTAAATCTATTTCTTAACACTAAAAAAGGAAACCAAGTTTTGCTTCATTGTCCTAATCTTCAGTGACCTTCCAACTGTTAGCTGACCAAACTACATCTTATGTAACATTTGAATATGGCCAAAGTAAAGATGATATAAAAATTTGTTTTTAATTTAGCTAGATATAATAATGACATGGTAGTTTTGTGTTATTTCTTAAAAGTCTTTATCAGTTTAGAATATTTTAAACTGCGCTAGGTCAGGGGCAGTAAACTTTTCCTCCATAGACAAGACAACTGTATGTATGCTATAAAGTCTATCGTGAAACTTCTCAACTCTTCCATTGGCAATATGTAAATGAGAGAGCATCACTGAGTTTCCAACACTTTACTTTTGAACACTGGCTGTACAATGGTTAGTAACTCAGCTGTTAACCAAAAGGTTGGTACTTCAAACCTGCCACCCATGCCTCTGAAAGCCTAAAGGGCAATTCTACTCTATCCTACAGGGTAGCTATGAGTCGGAATTTTCACATGCCATGAACTATTTTCCTTTCGAATTTTTCTCAACCACTTAGAAATGTAAAAAACAAACAAACAAACAAACAAACAACAACAAAAAAGAAGTCTTGTCAGCCACAGAAAAATAAGTGGTAAGACAAATCTGACCCATAGGTCTTAGGTGATCCCTGCTCTAGGAGGAAAAAAGTATGAGGGTGAGAAGGAGGTAAGAGGGATAGATTAAACAAGATTGTGAGTTGATGACAGTTTTAGCTGTAGGTACACATGGGTTCAAAATCCTATCTTATGTAGTGTATGTATATTTAGACAGTAAGAAGTTAAACTTTTAAAGGAGAGGGGGCAAATGAAGTTGCTTTTACCCTGTCACATGTTTTCAATCTTTTGACACCAATGTAAGACACAGCTATTAAGAATTTCTTCTCTAGGGGAAAAAAGAATTGCATTCAGATCTAACCAATCCTCCTGTACTTGACAAAAATGTCTTCAGTATCCTAAACAGTTACATTTGAATCTGCACTCAATAAATAAGAGCTTAAACAATGATTTAACTACCAGGGTATAGACTCATTTCCAGTAAATTATTACATAAATTATCTGCTATCATAAAAACATCTCTTTAACCAAAAAGCTTCAATGATGGGAGACAGATAGCATGGAAAACATACAGAAAGAACCCAATGTTAACAAAACAAAGCAAGCAAGCAACCCAACAAAAAACCAACCACAACTACATACTTCTAATCATTTTGTCCAATTAAAAAAATAAGTAACAAATTTAGAAACTGTACAAGGCCACACCAGAAAATAAATTTATTAGTTTTACTTGCAACTTTTATATACATGGCTGGGGAACACCATGATTATTACTAATGTTTACTTCTGCTTTACAGCAAGAAATAGTGTCAAATACCACAATTCAGAGTATAGGGTTTCCTACCCACATTCCCAGCATTTCTGACTCTTCTCAGCAACACTGGCCATCAGTCATTGTCGAAGAAAGACCACGTCATTTTCCACCTGAGACAGGCTAAGTGCCCTTACCCAGCTGCAATCAGACAGCCTTCAACTGCAAACTCAGCCCCATGCAGTCCCTGAGACAATCCTGACCACATAAGGCAGATGCAAGAAGTTTCATCTCTCTCCCAAATTAGAATCTCACCCATAGACTGTTCCCTACCCACAGGTGCCCAACAACTAGACATGTACATCAGCTCACGAGGTGCAGTCCCTCTTGCCATATGGACCAAGCATGAGTCCCTATGCAGTCTCCATTTCTGGACTGCAATCTATGTTCCTACTTGGACTAAAACTCTGCTCTTAGGTCAGCCGCTTAGCCAGAACCCTGACATTCTGCCTTGCCCTCCCCTCTTAAGGAATGGCCTCTATCTCTCCATTTCAAGAAGATGCCTGGTGTACTGCATAGACCACGATGCTATCATGCACCTGACTCCATGGAACACCACTTCACTAACTACCACCCTATTCAGACCCTAATCAGACCCATATCCAGTCATTTGCCTACCCTCTACCAACACAGTATTTCAGGATGCAAATTTAAAGTTAATTTTACTTGGTGAGATTTGCATTTACTTGGTCACCAATAAAACATTTATATGCCCCCCAAAAAGTTTAACTGTATTTGAAAACCTAGGCCTAACAATCAAACACCTAAAAAGACTACAGCAGTCTATTCACCTTAACGAGAGGGTGAAATTATAATATATTAATTCATTAAAATATAACTTAAAATACAGCATGTTAGTCTTCAATTTAACACACGTCTCAAAACTTCTCAGGAGCACTGCACAAAGATGCTTTTGTAAAACAACCTCACTTTGATGTGACCGTATGTTCATTAAAAGGAAGTATTACTACTTACATACAGAAGGTACATAATGAATTCAGTATGTGTCTAGAGTTGGCTAATGCCGTGGAGGCACATGCCAAAAGCACAGACTACAAACCGCGATTTGTCAGGAGTAAGATCTTAATACGACACAGGTTAAAAATAAATAAATAAACCACTCAAGTCCTTCCAGACGATTGGTGATGGGAGCTAAGCCCAAACTGAGACCAGGTTGCAACTGACAGCCCTTTGTTCTATCTATAGCTTTGGCTATTCCTCTTTCTCTTCCACCTGGGTAAGTACAAAATTAGCATGCACCAGGCATTCTTCACTCCCCAGAGGGTTTGTATCTCTGACACCACTTTAAAGACTGATATTCTTTCCAAACTGCTGACATAAGCCAGTTGGGCAATTACAGACTTTTTTTTTTTTAAACCCATATTACTGAAGTTTTTAAAAATCTAAATGATTGTTAAAAACAGAATTTGGAAAATACTTGACATGGGTTTATTAATTAACTTCAAAACTGGGCAAGTTTTTTTTTTTTTTTTTTAAAGGCTAGAAAGAGCCAACATACAAATGAAGACGTCAAGTGACAAAGGCAAGTATCAGAAAAATAAGAGAACCTAGTCAGTAGGTGCCCCGAGTATGAGCTTGTCTTTCTCATGTTGTACCTCTTTTTCCCGTTTGAGGTCCTTCAGCTTAGCACCAGGTCTCATCTCAGATTCCCTCACCCAGATGTACTCCCTGGATCTGGGTTCCCTGCATCCAGTGCCTGCTCTCCAGCATCACACTGTTACACTTCAGAAGATTAAGTCTGCACTCACTCTGCCCTCTTCACTTCTGTCATCCCACAGTCATGCCCTTTGTGGGCTGAACCCTTCTCTGACATTCTCCTGAAAAGGTTCCTAATAAATTATAAAACTTCCTAACTGCAATCCAGAGCACATTTCTGTTCTTCTAAATCCTTGACCTCTTTCCACATCTGACCATTCTCTCATTTCTCAAATGTGCTTCTCTGGATTTCTACAACATCAGGCTTTTTTTCTCCTTTTCTTTGAACATTGTAGTTTTCCTTCACCCTTTGTTTTAAGAGTAGCTACAGGGACAGAGCATATGTACACATACTTGTATATATGTATGTACTTTATGTATTTATATATGTGTCTGTATATACACAGATACAGTTATACATACACATATATGTTTGTATGTACAAGTATATGTAGGGAGACAGAGAGAAATGCCCTACATGGATGCTCCACACCCATGCCTCCAAGTGTGACACATATGTTAAAGACTCCAAGTTCTCTTCCAGATATTTGTTCAGTTCAGAAACCATGTAACTGTCTACTGAAAGTTCTCTGCCTGAATGACCTAATGATGTCTACCTAAAGAGGTCCTGAACACTTCTTTCCAGTCTCCTCCTACCACGTCCAGTTTGTTCTGCTATGTTTTCCATCTTGGGAAATGTGAAAACCATTTACCAAATCTGCCAAAACTGAAAGCTAGGAGTAATTTTAACAACACCCTCAATCACCAGACCTCAGTATATGCCTTAGTCATCTAGGGCTGCTAGAACAGAAATACCACAAGTGGGTGGCTTTAACAAACAAAAACTTACTTTCTCACAGTTTAGGAGGCTAGAAGTCCAAATTCAGACTGCGATATCTAGGAGAAGGCTGTTCTCTCTCTCTCGGATCTGGTGGAATGTTCTTTCTCTTTCGCTTCTGCGTAAGACCTTTATGTGTCTTGGCATCTATATCACCCCGTCTCTGGTGGGATTACTTTTTACATGTCTTTCATATCGCGCAAGAGATCAACTGAAGATATACCCTACACTGATCTTGTCACATTAATACACAAACACAAACCATTCCCAAATGAGGCATAGAAATGAGGATTTAGAACATGTACTTTTGAGGGAAACAGTTCAGTTCGTAACAGTATGATACTGGAATGAGTTGTTACAGGCTGGAACTGATGTCATTTCATTGGCACCCTCACTGTATTACAACTTCTCATCCTTTATTTGATCATAACCATGCCTCACTCTGATCCATGTGTCTAATCATGCTCCTCTACCATTCATACCCATACCACCACGTCTCCACAGCAATTTCTAAAAGATATACCTGATCATGACTTTGCTCAAAATCCTTCATTGGGTCCCCATTACTTAAAAATTCAAAGTAAACTCCTCAACAAGGTGTGCGTGTTCCTCCACGATTCAGGCCCTACAGTCTATTCCATACCTCTACTCACCTAGTGCTCAAGCTCTATATAACCGCTTTCTGTATTCCATGTTCCTTCATATCTGTAGCCATAGTTTTTCTTCAGCATCGCCCTCCACTAACCCCACCTGGCTATACTGTAGATAGACAGCTGCCATTAAAGCACTGCGACTCATGGCAACCTTACGGGCAACAGAAGAAAACACTGCCCAGTCCCACATCATTCTTATGATGCCAGCATGTTCAAGTCCATCATTGTGGCTACTGTGCCAATCTATCTCACAGAAGATCTCCTCACTTCTGTGGGCCTTCCACTTCTCCAAACACTGATGTCCTCTTCCACCAACTGACCCTTTCTGACAACACATCTGACATGGACTGAATTGTGTTCCCCAAAGACTGTATGCAGACATCTGGTTAGACCATAATTCCTGGTATTGTATAACGTTCCTGTATGCTGTAAACCCTGCCTCGGTGATGCTAATGAGGGAGGAGATGGTTATTAGTCAGTCAGGACTCAACGTGTAAGAAGGTACTGTGCTCTACGTCAATCTTTTGGGATATAAAGGAAATGGAACCAAGCAGAGAGTGGGGGGTTTCATACCACCAAGAAACAGTGTCAAGAGCAGAGCACATTCTTAGAGAAGGACCAGGGTCCCTGCACCTCAGAAGGTCCCAGTCCAGGGGAAGATTGACAACCAAGGCCTTTCTCCACAGCCAGCAGAGAAAGCCTTCCACCCTCAAGCTGACGCCTTGAATTTGGATGTGTAGACTACCAGAGTGTGACAAAACAAATTTCTGTTCATTAAAGCCATAAAAGTAAGTTTTTATTTCTGTTATAGCAGCACTAGATGACTAAGACAGTGTCCAAAGCAAACAAGTCAGACAATACTCCTTTGTGACTGATTTTTCGAAGTAGATCATCAGGCTTTTTTTTTTCTTAGTCTGTCTCAGTCTAGAAGCTCCAATGAACTGTATCTAACCTGGGTGACCATGCTGATATTTGAAACATCAGTACCAAAGCTCCCAGCATCATAGTAACATAAAATAAATGTATAGACAGGTGGTAGCTGGTTATACCATGCACTCTTACAATTCAGCAAAGTATCCTTTACATAAGTAAGTTTATCTAGACTCCCAACTCTTACAATTCAGCAAAGTATTCTTTAATTAAATAAGTTTATCTAGACTCCCCTCCCACGATATCCAGCTTAGTTACATGCCTCTCACAAAATTTATCTCCCAGTACTGTAAACCACTGGGTTGCCTGTCTCCTCCATTTATCAAAGAGTTTTTAGAGGGAATGAAAAGTGTCTTGTTTTTCTGTATATCTCCAGTACACATCACATAGCCTGGTTTGTATGATTAGTGAAGAGAAGCATAAATAATAAAATTTGTAGTCACATTAAAAAATAAGAATACTATTCTATCTAGAAAGATATGAAACTACTATGCAGTAAGTTGTCTCCTGTTCAGTCAGTCCAAGCATCCTAAAACTAAGACGTTATGATCTCCATGAAGAATGGAACAATAATGGAAAAAAAAAATCAAAGAGAGTGATGCCAACATTTCTGGAGTTCACATAACTGTGGCAATGAACATAGGTCTAAGCCTATAAATGCATAATATAGGAAGAACACATGTCAATGTTATGTAGACTTTGTCCCAAGAGTCCCATACTAAGGCATCCAGTAGTGTTTACAAGGAAATTGCTTTTCACGTTTCAGGGCTTCTCTCAGTCTCACGCAAGGCAGATTTACAAAACTGAGTAAGAATGAAGAGATCCAACTGGAGGTGCTGCTGGTGGAATCACATCTTTCAATGAGCTGAAAAGGCTGAATGGTGAGATACAGCATGGTCAGGAAGCTCTGCAATTCTAGGAGCAGCTGTCTCAGCAGTAACATATGAGACTGAAATTCAGATAGTTCTTTCATGGTCTTCTACAACATTTCTCCTGGAGAATTGACAACTTATGAGTTGATAAATGGAGGGGGAAAAAGAGGAGGGGGGTACTGCCCAGCTTTTCCTTATTTTCCTTTAACAGATTCACCAGATCTACGTACAAAGACCAAGACATAGTTATCCCGGTGATCTTCAGTGTTACAAGGCTATAGAATCTTCTGCAGGATTCCTGTTTTATTCTGGATGCAGCAAACACTGAAGAGAAATGACAGTGGCCATAGCCTGCTAACTAAAAGAGAAGCACTCCATGCTCAGTGGCTGCTGTCTCCAGCAACCCTTGGAAGCCTCCCTTCTCCTGGAGGTTAAGTATAGTCTGGAAGGTCTGGGTAACAGAATACTCCTGAAGGTAGATTTTAGGGCTCCCATCCTGCCATGCTCTTGAGCCCACAAAGACAGGAAATGCTGAAGCTCTTCCTTAGTTAGGAGTTGAAAAATCTTTAGGACAACCAGTTTTAATAGGAGACCTCATCCAGTACCAGTTAAAGCATGATTTCTATGTTCAGTTTTTTCCCCCAGGCCAGCTAACATTCAATGGTTTCCTAAGTTTCTGACATTTTATTGGCTATATTCAAAATTTCTGTGACTTGGTATCATCTGGTTTCCAGGTGGCACTGCTTTAGAGTGACTGCTGTTGCAGCCAGTAGAATAATTTCAATACAGAAATGGCTTGAATAAGTTTCTTCTGAGGTCTCTAGAATTTCAAGTACAATATTTGTGAAAAATGGCTAAAATGCGTTAATGCAAAAGGAATTAATAGGAGAAAATGGTCTAAAATTTGCAGCTCAAGAAATACAGTTAATGAGGGAATGACAGCTACTCAAAACCTGCTGGTACTTAAAAACAAAAGGAAAAATAACGCAATCATAAAATGAGACAAGGACCTGAACAGACATTTCACCAAAGAACACATTCAAACGGCCACCAAACACATAAAAAGATGTTCCATGTCATCAGCTATCAGAGAGTGGCAAATCAAAACCATAATGAGATACCATTTCACATGGGCTAAGATTTAAAACAAACAAACAAAAAAAAAAAACAGAAAATAACAAATGTTGGTGAAAATAAGCGGAAACTGGAATTCTTACCCATTGCTGGTGGTAATCCAAAACAATATAGTCATAAAGTGCAGCAGATCCTCAAAAACATTAAAAATAGAACTACTATATGACCCAGCAATTCCACTCTTAACTATACAACCAAAAGACCTGAAAAGGAGATTGTACACCAATATTCACTGTACTACTATGCATACCAGTCAAAAGGTAGAAACAGCCTAAATTTCCATCAACACACATACAATGGAATACTACTCAGCCAATGGGAGAAATCAAGTGTTGATGCATGCTACGATATGGACGGAGTTTGAAAACACTGTGTTTAGTAAAATAAATCAATCATGAAAGGACAAATAGTGTATGACCTCACTTACATAAGAAGCCAAGAAAAGGCAAACATATAGAGAGCAAAGTTTCTTAGTAGTTCCCTAGGGCAAGAGGGAGGTGGACAGATTATGGTTAACAGTGATAGAAAAACTGCAGCTGGTTAGAGGTACAGCTGCACAACCAATTACTGTTAGTGCTGACAGTTAAGTTGTATACCTGTAAAAGGAAGAATCACCAAAAGTTATGTAAGAGAGAGAGAGAAGCTGCTGAGGCTGGTTATGTACAACCAAACAACTTAAGGGATTTGCTTTTCTGGTTTGGAGGTTTATGGTCATGGTTTCACAGGACACCTCAGTTAATAGGCCTGAAAACATGTCTAGTGATTCCATTCTAATTCTTAGTTTACTGCAGAGTGCCTGGGGTCTTAAAAGCTTGGAAATGTCAATCCAAGTTACAATAATTGGTCTCTGTCTGGAGCAAACGACAAGGAGAGTCAGAAATAGGAAGAGAGAATGGAATGTGTGGCTAACCACCTCCATGAACAATCACCTAGTTTGCCATGAGACCCGCAGAAATGGATGGTACCCGTCTACCATTACTGCATGTTTTGGGCAAAGATTCCATAGAAGTACTCTGATTACAAAAGGGGAAAATGCAGAACGGAATTCTAAAGTTTCACAGACTCCAGACTTTCTGGAGCGATGAAGGTTGGGTGAATCCCTGAAACTATTGTCCTGAGAAAAGTTTTAGACCTTAAACCAAAAATATACTCTGAAATCTTTGAATATTATGCTCTTGTAAGAATTACTATGTGGGGAAAACACTGAGAGTGTGACCCCTTAGCCCCTTTTAGCTCAGTAACAAAGTCACTCTGGAGGTTCACCCCTCAAAGATTAGGCCAAACAAAAAGGGAAAAAAAAAATATCCACTGCCATCAAGTCGATTCCAACTGATAGCAACCCTAAATGACAGAGTAAAACTGCCCCACGAAGTTTCCAAGAAGTGTCTGGTGGATTAGAACTGTGAACTTTTTGGTTGGCAGACGTAGCATTTAACCACTATACCACGAGAACAAAGGAGGACACCAATCCAGTGGCAAGGAATTAGGGGGTGGCAGGGGCAGACTTTAGGGCACAGTGAGTTTGTGTCCACGGAGAAGGAACAGCTCAGAAAATGAGGGTGAGAATGGTCACACGTCTCAGACAATGCAATCAATGTCACAGAATTACACATGCGAAAACCACTGAACTGGTGTATGTGCTGCTGTACATATTCTCAATATCAGCAGCAACAACATAAATATATAAACTCAAAGAAAAAGAAAACAAACCTGATGATGGGCGGGAGGAGGCAGAAAGACCAACAAGGGGAACAAGCACGCAGAAGGCACTCATTACCACCTACTTGCAATTAAAAGCTTGTTGAACAGATACATTAACAAAAAGGGAAGATAAGTGTCAGGAAAGCGTTGTCTAAATTAAAATGCGTGGCGTGAATTAATTCTATTCACATTTGGGGTAGAGTGGGGAGCAGAGAGGAACTACAGTTATATTAAGCTTCAAATCTAGCAAATTAAAATAATTAAACTTTAGTGAGTGAGGTATTTAATTGCATCTAGGTGTTTATATTACTTTAAATATTACTCTTAACTATGTTTGTTTTCTTATGCTTGTGTTAATAATGTTTATGCTTCACTTCTCTTAAATAGGGTTCTTTGCTACACTTTTTGAAAAAATCAGATACAAATGAGTAGATAGGTACATTTCCCTCTATTCATACTTAAGAATCATGAAGACACCAGTTTTTCTCAAAGGGGTGTTAAGTAACAGAAATAAAAAAGGAGAAGTCATATAGATGGGGTAAAGAAAGAATGTATATTAACCTTGTTTTACACAGTAGACATATTTATATAACTGCCATTTATGGTTATTTACTTTTAAAATGTTATTGGGGGAAACAGTTATTGGAAAAGATCATTTAGATTTATTTTATTTCCTTATGGGGATCAAAAAAAAACTGAAGCACAGAAGAAGATAATCTTTGATGTTTACAGTGGTGGAGAGGGAAGATGAGGGGTATACATGGATTAGTTGATAGGAACTGGGTTAGGTGAAGGAAATGACAGCACACAGTAGATGAGAGGTTAACATAATTGGACTACACCAAAAGTTAAAAAGATTTTAAACACAATCCAACATTTTGAAGGACTGAGTAGCAAGGACAAGGGTCTGAGGATTACGTTTTCAGGGAACCTCTAAGCTAATTGACATAACTCAGCTTTTGCTTATTTTTTTTTTAAGAAAATGTTCTGCATTCCTCTTTGGTGACATGCAGAAGCTAGCAAGCAGCCATCTAAGCAGCATTAATTGGTCCCAATCCACCTGGAGCACAGAAGAATGAAAGTCATCGAAGACATGGACAACACAAGCCCAGGAGACAGAAAGCATCATATTATCCAAAGACTACACATCAGCATGAAACCAGAACTAGATCGTGCCTGGCCACCACCAATGACCGCCCTCACAGGGAACACAATGTGAAGTCCCTGACGTAGAGCAAGAAGAATGGGTGTGCAGAACTAGAACTCTATTATAAGGTCACACTTCAGATTGCAGGCTCCCCTGAGGACACGGCCCCCAGATGCTCTGTTAGCTCAGAGGTGATGCCAGTACTGAAGCCAACTCTTCAGACAAGGATTGGGCTGGGCTGTAAGACATGTGTTACGTGGGCCAAAAATGTGCTACTTGGCTTAAATGCATACATGAAGCTGTCTGAGCAGGTCTTGCCAAAAGGCAAGATGAGAGGGTACAGGGGAACACAAGTTGGCTGACTGGATACAAGAAGGACAGCACGGGCAGGAGGAGGGTGCTGTCACGGGGCGGGGGGCAGAGGGCGGGGAGGAGCAGTTGTAGTTACACAGTCTTGTGTGTGCAGGGTTTCATACAGCAAACGGATTTGGACTGTAGGCTTTCACTTAAAGCACAATAACATTTTGTTTCTTTAATTAAAAAAAAAAAAAAACTGTTGCCTCCAAATAAATTCTATCTTACACTGACCCTAGAGGCAAAGCAGAACGGGCGCATAAGGTTTCCAAGGAGCAGCCAGCAAATTCAATCTGCCAATCCTTTGGTTAGCAGTCTGAACTGGTAAACACCCACCATAACAAATTCACTCAAATTTGTAAATCCTGACTGTATGCAGACTATCTAATTTTAAAACAGGGATAAAATACACATGAGATCTGACACATCCACAGAGTTAATTGTTCTACATACCTCATCACTGAATATCACTACAGGCAACTTCAAAGCACTCCCCTTGGGAAGGTAGGCATCGAAGCCAGTGCCCAGTTCACCTTTCAAAACAATTTCTGAATACTTCCGGATTGGCCATTGCACACAGTGTCAAGGTGGCAGGTTCGTGAATTTAATTGTGTAGTTAGTTGTCTATGAGGGAGTTTATAGCCAGCAAACAAATAACTATATTGGAACACCCTCCCTACTCATCTGATCTGGCTCCCAATTACTTTTTTCTTAACCCAAAGACAAAAGAAATATTAAAAGGAAGACAACTTTATGACATTCAGGACATTAAGAGCAATACAATGACAGCTCTGATGGCCATTCCAAAAAGAGTTCCAAAATTGCTTTGAAGGGGGAACTAGGCTCTGGTGTCAGCACAGAGCTCCCCAAGGACAGTTCTTTGAAGATGACTGCAGTGACAGCAATGAGGTATGTGGCACTTTTTCTAGGATGAGTTCATGAACTTAGCTGGCAGTACTCATATAACCAAAAAAAAAAAAAATTGCCATTTTAAGCATTTAAATGCACAATTTACAGTGCCATTCATGCTGTGCAACCATCACCAGTACCTATTTCCAGATATTTTTTTCATCAATGAACAAAAGTCAGTACTTGGTAAGTGTTTTCCATTTCTCTGTAGATTAGTTTTAAAATATAATGCATTCACACCCTTCCTTTTACTAAAAGGGATTTCAGGTACAGTGCTTTGCACAGAGAGAATTATCAAGACGAGGAGCTGCTCCTCCCCCTGACTGTCAGTCATGCTAGCTCTGCTATGGGAGTTCCTGGGTGACATGAACATTCAGCTGCTGACTGAAAGGTTGGAGTTTCAAGTCCATTGAGAGTCAACTCAAAAGAAAGAACTGGAAATCAACTTGCCAACAATTAACCATAAAGAAAGAACTGGAAATCTACTTGCCAACAATTAGCCAAAAGAAACCCTGTGGAGCACAATTCTGAATCAGTCACCATGCATCAGAGTCAAATGGCTTTATCTATCATAAGGAAAAGCAAAAGTGTATGAATCATAAAGCCTATTCATTACAATATTCCTCAGGTTAAAAATTACAAGAAATTAAAACTCCCAAGAAATAGGAAGTTTCTGATTTAAAAAATAGTCATGGAAATTACCATTTTCAAGTAACTCCAGTTATATACTAACAACACTTGACATAATGTTATAAAGTATAAATTATTTGATATTGCTCAGTCTAAGTTATTTTCATCTAATTAATGTATATCTTATCATTTTCTTCTCAAAGACTTATTTTCCTGAATAGACAGCAAAAAATGTATTGATAATACTTATCTAGTGGCCACAAAAACAATTTGTTTTCCAACAATAAAGGAGCAATAGTTATTTAAGTTGTATGACAAGCTAATTTTGTGTGTATGTATGTGTGTATTTAATGAGCGTAGCTGAATTTAAAAAAAAAATAGGTGTTGCATGGTTCATGCTTTCTGTGAGTGAATATAATGATCTAAGGAGTGGTTTGTTAACACAAAGTGTGATATGAGTATTAATAGTAATACAGACACTAGTTTGGAAATTCATGTTCTAAAATAGCGGCCTACTTGGCTTCAGAGAAAATATCCATCACAAGGTTAATTTTATTTATAAGAACCATGTGCAATTACATTTTCACAGTACTTTTCTATTATGTATCTGGGTTTTGTTGTAGCATTGGTAATTGAAACTAAAGTGTGAGTTTATTTTGTTAAAGAGACACTGGTATTACTATCATATTTGATGCAATTAAGTGCAACTGCCAGTGTGGCTTGCCATTATACTAAGAAAGCTGCTCCATGTCATGCGTAGGACAAGTCCAAAATGGATTTAGTTAATATTTTTTCTTTCTTTTTTTTCCTAAACATTTACCTAGGCAAAGACTCTTGATACTCTCTGAAAGGACCCCAGAAAACACATTAGAGTAGGTAGAAAAGTGAGTGCTTAGCGACTCTGCCAACAGATCCGTGAGACATTTATAGTAAAGTACAATAAAGGAATGAGAAAAATCAGTTCCTCAAGACCAATCAGTCATTGCATTTTTTTCTTTCCTATTTATTTCCCCATATTCCAATGGCATCTATATCCTTCTCCTATTCTATCCAAATGTGGCCTATAGAATTTAATTATTGGAGGAGAATTCCTTTGAAATAAATGCTCTGGATAGTTACTTTAAGCTACAAAATGCAGCACATTTAAACACAGCTTGTACCTCTTGAGTAATTTCCCACAGTCGCTAAAACAAAACCAGAAAGTTACTCAAATTTTTAAATCTTAAACTACAATTAGCTACAGCTTTAATTTTTTTAAAGCACCATTAATATGGCACACATAAAAATGAAATTTTACCAAGAAGTATATCTTCATGTATTAGTGTAAGGCAGACCCACCTATTGTAAAGACTGTAATTAACAGGAGCCTTTATCTAAGTATTTAAGGCAAGCAGATGATATAATCTAGGTGACAACAAATGTAAAACAAAAACGGGCATTTTGCTACAGGCGTAACAGCATTCAAGACCCCGCAGTTCTGCTATTTCTTTCTGGTGCCCAAAGAGAGGAAGTAAAATTTCATCTCTGCCGTAAAAAGAAAAAGTTAACTTGGAAATACGTAGTATTAGGAAAAAAAAAAAAAAAACCCATTGCCATCCAACTCTGATGCAAAATGATCCTAAAGGTCAGAGAACTTTCCCATAGGGTTTCCTGGAGCAGCTGGTGGATTCAAACTGCTGACCTTTTGGTTTGCAGCCAAGCTCTTAACCACTGTGTAACCAACACTCTTACATTTTGGCATAAGAAACTAAAATAAAATTGGTAAAGTTTGGTTCCTAGGGTCTTTTGAATTCATCTTCTCAAAACTGTGCTATCTTATGCTACTGTAGAATGTGACACACACTGTATTAGTTGAAAAACGGCAAGGTACTACTGTCATCAAGCAAAAACAGGTATGCAATATATATGCACATGCCCAGAAGCATACACAATGAAGAGATGACCCAAAATTCTGGAATTTTTTTTTTTTTTTTTTTTACTTTAGGGGATAGAAGGAATAGAATGGAATAAACAGGTGGAGAAATTAGCCTCTTTTGAACAGTCATCTTTGTTTTTATTTTTTTAACTTGAAACCCTGTACTTTATATACTTATGTTTTTCAAAACGCACAGCTTTAAAAGAAGAAATCCCAAATGATCTAAAACTAAAACAAAACAAAACTGATTTCTTGTATTGAATTGGTGGCATAACTGTTCAGATTAAAACTATGTCAACTAGCTTTAAAAGACAGTAAGGTGCTCTATACATCTTATGGTCTATGGCATAAACCATAAGGATGAGAAAAAACAGAAAACCTAAACTCTTCAGCAACACTATGTTTGAAAACATAATTAGTAAAGTTAAGTAAAAACCCTGTAGTCCTGAATTTGAAGTAGAACTGTCTCATATCTCATCATGCTTTTTTCCTTTAAACAAATAAAAAAATTTCCTAACATATTCTACAAAGAAGTCCTAGAAATAATGACCAATCTAGCAGCAATGAATATCTGCAGCAGCTGTACTATGTTCTCTCATTAACATTTCCACACAAAGGAACCAAGGCTTATTGGAGAAATGGCTGCTTCTATACCCAGAACAGGAGAGTTTCTGGAGGAGTCTGAAATATCTTGTCATAGCAGACAGTAAGGAAGTTATTATAGACTTCTGAGAGCAAAGCAGAAGCGCTTGGGATCACTTTGACAAGACGGGACAATTTGGGGCAATGTGGTATCAATACTAATAGACTGAAGCACATCAAATGTATTTAACTTCATGAGTTTATATACTGATGATCAAAACAAATAAACAACTTATCACCTCTGAAGGATGCTAGAAAATTGACTCATTTTTGAAAACTAGTAAATGAAAGAATCATACATGTAATCTTATATAAAATGTATCTCAGAGTAAGCAAACAGTTGACACTGAAAAATTATAAGCAATCCAACTATAAGTGAAGCAGGAATGATAGAAAAGTATCATTTTATAACCTCTAACACAACCTTACTTGCTGAAAGAGAATTTAAAGCACTTAGTGAAGAAGATAGAGACTACATACAGCCTTCAGTATGGATTTTACCTCAATGTAAAGAAAATAAAACCCCTCACAACTGGAGCAATAAACAACATCATGATAAACAGAAAAGATTGAAGTTGTCAAGAATTTCATTTTACTTGGATCCATAATCAATATACATGGAAGTAGCAGTCAAGAAATCAAACAACATATCGTATTTATGCAAATCTTCTGCAAAGCACCTCTTTACAATGCTCAAAAGCAAAGATGTTACTTGAGGACTAACGTGTGCCTGACTCAAGCCATGTTATTTTTCCACAGCTTCATATGCATGCAAGAGCTGGACAACAAATAAGGAAGAACCAATGCATCTGAAGTACAGTACCGGTGAAGAATACTGGATATACCATGAGCTGCCAGAAGAAGGAGCAAACCTGTCTTGAAAAGTACAGCCAGTGATCTTTAGAAGCAAGTATATCGAGAGGTCATCGCACATACCTTGGACACATTATCAAGAGGCACAGGCTCCTGCAGAAGGACATTCTCCTAGGTGGAGGGCCACTGAAGACCCTCTGCGAGATGAATGGACACAGTGGCTGCAACAACCAGCAATGACTGTGAGAGTGGAGCAGGACCCAGTAGTGTTCCATTCTGTTGTATATGGCATTGCTATGGGTCAGAACAGACTTAAAAGCACCTAGCAACGCAACAATAAACTGCTTGACCTAGGCAATAATTACAATGACTGAAAGCAAGGAAGTAAGACTTCCAACAGAAACTCATACCACCTACGACATAATTGTGACAAAACAAGCTGATCTAGCATTTTTGTAGCTACTCATCAAAGATGCCCCACTTTCTTCCAATAAACTATGGCTCCTAGTCTTTTTATGTCCATATTATCCCATCCCTTACCTGCTGTCTGGCCCTATGAGTCACTTTAATGCATGAGATGTAGTGGAAGTAACAGTATGACTTCCAAGGGTAGAGTAAAAGAAAGAAGTCTGACAGTTCTGTGAAAAAGCCCAAACTAGTCATGTAGAGAAACCAATGGTAAGAGATGTCTGTCTTGCTCCAAACTGTTTCAGTCACCCCAGCCCATGTGCCACAAAAGGAGCAAAAAAGTCTTCAGAGGACTCCAGCCTAAACCCATCATCTAGCTACAACCATACGAAGAACCCCAAGTAAGAGCCATCATCAATCCCTGGAGCTTTTCAGATCTGAAACTATCAGTTGCTTTAAACAGTAACAGTCATGCACATGTCTAACTACCAATTTACAAGAAGTAACCATCCCTTTGCCATCAAGTCAATTCCAACTGATAACAACCCTACAAGACAGAGTAGCACTTCCCCACAGGGTTTCCAGGGAGCACCTGGTAGATTTGACTGTCAGCCTTTTGTTTAGCTGTCATAGCTTTTAACCACTGCATCCCCAGGGCTCCAGGGGACCTATTAAAGGAAACCTTGAGGCAACAAAGAGAGATATAAAACTTGTCCATTAAAAAGAAGGAATTACCACATATAAACCTTAACTAGGGCTGTGTTTTTTATAGGTTGTTTTCTTAGGAGTCAATTAAGGTTACAAGACTACTGGGGACAAAGAAACACCACCAGCTATTTTGATATAAACGAATAACTGTTAAATATTTTAGGTGTTCTTGTGTTTAAAAGTAAGTCTTTAATTTTAAACACATACACTAAAATATTCATGAAAGAAATGTATATTATCAGAGGTCTTCTCTAAAGTGATCCTAAAGAAGACATTAAATGGGAGTACAGATGAAAGTTTGGCCATGAACTGCTAAGTGTTGAAACTGGAAGTTCATTTTCTTATCCTCATTTCTTTTGCATATGCTTGAAATTTTCCTTAACAAAAATGTGTATACTTCACTGAACTGTTTGGTTGTCTATTTATTTTTTGGAATGTGTGACAAACCCCGACATAGCTAACATAAGCTATGAAGTCTGAATCTGCATTCTGGTAAGTTCTTTTTTTAGGAAGAAAATTACTTTCACATCTTTATGTATCCAATTATCGATCTAGACATTTAGACCACTTCCATTCCATAAAATGGGATCATAATATCCCTTCATCTCAGTATTTATACAGAGTTGTTGTACAAGACAAACTGAGGCAAATTACGAAAAAAAAGCACACTTTGCTCAACAAGTGTAGAACACAGCTGGTAGCACGGTCCATGCATTTGGCAGATACACACCAAATTCTTTCAGAAGTCTGCAAACTCAGAACTCTTGTCTTGAATGCATTTGGCCCGGATGCTAGGCACAATGTCTAGCAAAAAGCAGGGGCTCTATAAACACATCTTGGCTGGACCAGTAAATTTGGAGGAATACAATATAGACATTTTTGATAAATAGCTTCTACTGTGATCTCAGACTGGAATTATTTTTAAAAGGTCAATGGAGTAAAACAGTGGAAGAGGTAAACAGCTTACTGTAAACTCATCAGAACTATTTGTTTAAAAAACTTGTATCTGGAGCTACCACTGGTAAATGTTTTGCATACTACATTTTTATATACAGAGTACAGTTACATGACTATTGGCTCAGCATGCTACACCTGATCAAATCTACTTTTGTGTGCTTGTCTCTTTTTTTTTAAAGGCTTATAAGAGAATGAAAGTCTGGTATTTAATACATGCTAGTCAAGTGAGCAATAAACAACTGCAAACTTTCCTAGGGGCTAGTCTGCTGTCTCCTCATCAGGAAGATAAAGCATATGCTGGATGTTAGCCTGACTGGACACCATGTGTCCTATTTATTCAAGGGTTCCTTGGAAACCACACTTTATAACTTTTGTTTCTTAGGGGTACATGTCAAACTTCATTTAGCATTAGTCGGTATCTGGATACACTGAACAGCAAAAAGGCAGCATTTGAGGGCAAAATATATACATATATGTATGTACATACATATATACACATGCGCCTGCTATATGAGCAATATTGTCAGTTTCATTTATGTAACTCATAAAAAAGAAGAGGAGAAATACAATGGAGAACTTGACATAACTAAGATAAAAAATTTCAGTTTTTAAATACAAAACTACATATGGAGGAGAAACATTAGAACAAATACCTTGGTACTGTTTTAATATTTCTCCATTTAAGCTCACAAAGTTGAGTCTCACTGTCAACACAAGAATAAAAAGGGGTACACCCTGAGATCTCCACTAAAAGACTGCAACCGACAGTCCTGGGGCCTCGGGGTTCCCCTGGGAGCATGGTTTCTGTCCATAAATCCTAACGGAGGTCAACTCTTCGGACAGGAATGTATTGGACTTGGTGACACACAGAGTGACCATATCATGTGTGCACTTTATGGTTCTATGCATCTACAGGATTTCATCCTGCTGACCTCTTACTGGAGGCAGGGGAGCGGGTGGAGGGGATAGGAGACCGTTGGGAGGACAAGACATGTACGGAGTGGAGAGGAACTAAGTGTGCTGTCACGGGGCAGGGAGAGCAGTGGGAGCTACATATAGGTGGGCATGCAAATTTATACAGGAATGTACATTCTCATTCAATCATAATAAAAAAAAAATCCACTCAATCAAAATAAAAAATTATGTATTTCTCCATTTTCCATATGCAATTTAGTGTTCTAATCAATATCTAAGTTAGATAACCTGATAAACCTAGATAAACTCCTCTAGAAAACAATTTAAGGATTGTTCACCTAAATCTCAAAGAGTATTAACTTACCCAGAGCACGTCTGGAAACCCTGGTGGCATAGCAGTTAAGTGCTACATTTGCTAACCAGAAGGCCAGCAGTTCAAATCCACCAGGCACTCCATGGAAACCCTATGAGGCAGTTCTACTCTGAGCTCTAAGGCCACTGTGAGTCGGACCTGACTCAACAGCAGTGTTTTTTTTTTTTTGGTTGGAGCATGTTTATAGGTACAGTATTTTTGTTTCTCATAAGAATGGTTTACAATTTTTCTGGAAGTATCTTCAAATTTTAAATATGCAAGGAGACATTTGTGGAAATAATGTTTGAAACATCTGCATGAATGGCACAAATTTGGTGGAATAGGGAGTATTCATAAAACTGACTCAAATAATACAACTAATGTTTGAATATTGTTTTCTACTTATAAAGATATTTTACGTTAGTTCACTTTAATTCTTAAAACACTCGTGAATTAGATATTACAAGCCTAATCTATGGATGTATGATGTGGCACTCAAAACAAAGTAAAGTTTATAAATCCAAGTCTTATACTTCATATTGCTGCTCATTTGAACTATGTTACTTTACTAAGAAAGCAGTTTTCAAGTAGGACTGCAATGCTTACAATTGTGTACATACCATTTTTGTCAACATTATTTCCTAAGACTTATCCATGCTGATCAGTCTAGCTACAGTTCAAACACATTCAATGCTGCATTTTACTCCATTATGTGAATACAACCTAAGTTATTTGTTCATTTATCTATTGATGGTATCTGCACTGTTTCTCTTTTTGAAATTGTATCTAGTACTGCAATAAACTTTTTTTTACCTATCTCCCAGTGGACACATGCAAGAGTTTCTCTGGGGCATTTTGCTAAGTTGCATAATCACTGGGTCATAAAACACAAGTAGGCTCAATTTTACCAGGGCTGTCAAACTATCCTCCAACGCTTATATGCCATTTTACTAAACACATAATATTTGTGCAAAATTTACAAGCAAAACTAAACAGAAGACTATTTAAGCATGTATCTTTCTAGGGTGCTACAGCTACAAGCCAAGGAATACCTGGAACCACCAGAAGCTGCAAGAGAGGCATGAAATAGATTCTCCCTCAGAACCTCAGAAGGAATCAACACGGCTGATGCTGGATCTCAGACGCCTGACCTTTAGAACTGTGAGACAGTAAGTGTCTTGTTTCTGTATGTTTCCAAGGCAAGACAAAAAAGGTAGAGAATCCTAATAAAATTCAGGATAGCAGTTCTTTCTAGGGGAGAGGGAGGAGAATGAGTGAGAAATAATCACAAACAGCTTCAATGTATTGGTACTATTTTTGTTTTTAAGGTCATTTATGGATTCCAGGGTCATTACAACTACACTTCACAACTTACATATGTATGGTATGTATTCTTTCACATGCACCAATATTCACATAGTTGTAAAACTTGGTAATAAAGATCTGAGAAGGGTTAAGAGCCTTGAGAACTATTAGCTAACAGATACTTTACAATTAAAAATAAATTTACTATATCTTTAACATAAAAATTAAAATAAACACAATGTATCTTTTTTTATTTTAAGTGTATCATACTAAATTTTGCTAATTTTGAGATCATCATAACCCCTTTTCTTTTTCTAAAGTGTTGATTTGGTTTTAGATTTTTTATTTTTTAACTGTCTCAAAGCTCACAATAATTGAACCCTGACACATAAAAGAAGCGATCCGATAACGTTCATTCTCCCAGAGAAATTTTTCCTTTTTTGGAATGCATCTATCCTGAAAACATTCAAATCAGTCAACTATTAAAGGAATAAAACTGTGTTAAAATACTAACGCACTGATCCAAAAATGAAAAATTCAACAGTAGTCAGTAAAGTCTATGTCAGCATGTATCCTCAAAATGTATATTTATTAATTAGTTATATACATGTATGACTGTACTTACAGATTGCAGACATTTAACCCATATATAAAAATAGGCATTTATAAAGCATTTCATAAAAAAGACATTTATGCAGAAGTTCTAGTGTGCTCTTTGTACACCACAGTGGGTGGTCTTATGAGCCCCCAAAGGGTCCCACATTCTACTTTGAAGGTGCGATTTTAAGCTTCCAAGACTTGGATTAAAGGGCACCTAGCCTAAACTTGTATAATGACATAGCTATTTTGTTATTTTGTTTCTACATCCACATGACTCTGTTATGGTTCAACTTATTTCCATTACAATGAAGAAACTAATGCATCCATCATTTAAGGTAAGTAACACTCATTGATGTCAACAATGGTGTTTGCAAACAGCATACATCAGAATTAAAGGTACCATCTTGAGATTTGACTTATGTTTTAAGACCTCAACAGAAAAATAAAAAAATGAAAACATAAAACCAAAAAGAAAGAAAGAAAAACAAAACCACCTTCCGCTATTAATCAATTTCTTTTGGCTTTCAAAGCAGATAATATCAGCACCTTAAAACACTTGCCGTTAACCCAGGCTTTCTTTTATTAAAGTATACAATTGTGAGTGCAAATCTAGAGTAACAGTTTGCTCCTAACAAAAGAGCCTGGATACCGCACTACGTTTTTTGCCAGAGGCATCGTTCCCCAAAGCATACAGCTAACTGCATCTCCTGCTGCACCTGTAACAATTTAATTGTATAAGTCAGCCTAGTCAAGCATCTCCAGCTCATGACTGGGAGACATGAAATTCATTGTCATTATTGTCCCTGTCATTTTGGATCATTATATCCCGCTGCAGAATTTTTCTCACTTCAGTGCGTTTGTACCTCCAGGAGCCAGGGATTATAGCTGAGGTTGTGGTGGGGGCAGGACCATGAACTACACTTACCTCAGGGGAGCCAGAGATTAAACTGGTTTTGCTCTCTCACGAGCTGAATTCATCCATTTGTATGCTGAGAGTTTTAGGTCAGAATAAAAATGAATATTCTAGTAAAACCTGGGCTTTAATTCCCCCTTTCAAACATAGTTGTAACCAACTTTTATTTACATTAGAGAAGCCGATGTAAAGGTTGCTCTTTTCATATGCACATAACTAATACTTCAGGGCATCACCTAGTATGAAAAAGCAGACACCTCTCGGTCTCTGCCAATGCCCTGATGCCTGGAAAGGGAGTATTTAAAACTATTATTTTGTTCTCCAGTCTACTTTTATAGAATCTTAATAAGGATATGTAATGGTTTTAAACATTTAATGAGTTTTAATTACATCTCATTTTCCACGCAGTGGATTGGGTAACTGGAGTCCAATAGCATGGCACCAAAGATCCACTCTGGAAACTAGAAGACTGAAGTAAAGTTGATGGGAGGAAGACAAATTTCTGAGGAAATCAGCTGCCCCTAGCAGCTGGTTCACACAACCTCACAGCCTGCCAAGTCACCCAAACTCATGATGCCTTAGATACTTCTTGCTGACTTAGGAGAACTGGCCAGTCCTCACAGTCTCTCTCCACCTAGTAGCCTCCTCAGGAGTGGTAGCAGCCATAGTCAGTGTCCACCTGGTACGTGTCTGCTAGGAGGGAGGAAGCTGTGGGTGGGAAAAAATTAAGGCACGTCTCAATCAGTGAGTTAGTCAGCTGATATCTCTACAAGAATATATGAAGAAATTAGAACTGAAGGAAGAATCTGGTACATCATCTCCTATGCAGAAGTTCATTTCATGTGGATTTTACTAGGAAATTTGCCATTTCTTTTGTCTGGAGCACTGGGGGCACACTGATTAAAAGCTTGGCTGGGAACCAAGAAGATTCAGTGGTTGGAATATACCAGCTACTCCTTGGAAACACTACTTTTCCTATAGGGTCATTATGAGTTGTTTGCTTTGTTTTGTCTGTACTGAATTAAGATGGTGGTTATGCCTTCATGTCTAAGTCTGTTGTTCTGCCACTTACTAATAAAATACACCAATGGATCACACAAATGCTATGCACAAAACAACTATAATTACCGCATCAAAAAGTATGCATAAAATAATTTATTATCCTTGTGAGCTTTTTGAAGGAATAGATTTTGCCTTAATTATATGGAACGGGTCATCAGTATTTATTTGGATTTAAGTGTGCTTACGAGTAATCACAAAGAGAATGGTGTACCTTTGTAGATACGGCTGTTCTCAGTTGGAATCAACTTGACAGCAGTGAGTTTGGCTTGGGAGGGTTTGGTGTAGTCTGCACTTCAGAGGAACATCTTTCAGTCCCAACAGCTCAGTGATGAAGGGACCTTAAAGTCTGCCTGACATCCTGCTCTGCATTAAGTGTACGGCAGTGTTTACCAGTCTGTCCCATTCTGTGCTCACACTGTTACATTTCATCTTTCACTACTAGGAAAGAGACTGTTTAATGCATTAATAATAGTTTTTAGTTGCCAAAACTTCTGGCACCATTTAGACATTTATTTTACTACTTATGACACTTTTTATCATAGTCAAGATTCTCCCAAAGTTGGAGATATAAAAATAGTTATTTCTAGCAATTTGAATACATCTTGAAATCACCTGGATGGCTGTCGTTACATTCCGATAATGGTTCCTTATGAAGAAAAGAATTTTCTCTTGTTAAGGAAGGTCTGTCTTAGAAATTACAATTTGTAGACTTGGGTTTCTGACACTGAATGTTCAAAAAGGTGGTTTTTCCCCTCTGAAATAATTCAGCAGCAGGATGAGAACACGATTTTTCTGGTCAAGGCAGGAGGCATTCCTTCTCCTCACTTAGCACAGCATCTGCTCCATGTAAATCCTTTACCTGCTTGTTCTTCTCTACCTAATTTCCATGTCAGTACTTAATCTGCCCCTCATACAATTAGGTAACACAGGAGTTGTCCCTATCTGCAAACACAGTCATGAAGGCCTAGAACTAATCTTCGTTTCACACACTTGCTTCGCCTCACCTCAAGCATGACATCTACCAAGTGTCTGTCAGTTTGTCACACTGTGGTGGCTGGCATATTGCTGTGATACTGGAAGCTTTGCCACCAGTATTTCAAATACCAGTGAAACGGAAGACGGCTTGCAATACTTATTAATGAAGATTAAAGACCAAGGTGTTCAGTATAGATTATACCTCAACATAAACAAAGCAAAAATCATCTCAACTAGACTGATATGCAACATCAAGATAAATGGACAAAGACTAAAGTTCTCAATGATTTCATTTTCCTTGGATTTAGCATCAACACCCACAGAAGCAGCAGTCAAGAAATCAAACTATATGTTGCAGTGGACAAATCAGCTAGAAAAAAAAAAAATCTCCTTAAAGTGTTAAAAAGCAAAGATGCCACTTTAAGGACTAAGGTGCACTTGACCCAAGCCATGGTATTTTCAATCATTTCATATGCATGTGAAAGGTGGGCAATCAACAAGGAAGACAGAAAGGGATGATACCCTTGAACTCCAGTGTTGGCAAAGGCTATTGAAAACACTGTAAACTGTCAGGAGAAAGAAATATCTCTCTTGGAAAAAGCACAGCCATATGCTTATTAGAAACAAGGATAGTAAGATTTCATTTCACATACTCTGGACATGTTATCAGGAGGGACCCATCCCAGGAGAAGGAAATGGTGTGTAGTAAAGTACATGGGCAGCAAAAAAAGAGGAAGACCTCCAGTGGGACACACTGACACATGGCTGCATCAGTCACACACTGCAGTGATTGTGAGGATAGGCCACTATTTTGTTCTGCTGTACACAGGGTCAGTATGAGTTGAAATTGACTTGACGGCACTTAGAAACAACATCAAGCATGCTATAGCTGAGCCCATATCATTTCAAGAAATGTTTAAAAACAAATTATTTATTGCAATTGGTTAGAATAGAGTTCTTTTTGCCCCATTAATTCAAGGCTTATGATTTTCAAATAGCAATTTGAAATTATCTTGAATAACAATTTCAAAATCGTTATGATCTTTTCTAAATTCTTAATTTTGCAACCTGTAACAGATTATAAAGGCTAGATCTAGACTAGGCTAGATTCTAGCCCTTTATTTTTAATAGGATAATGGTTCTGCTGCATGAAGTGACACAGATTTCCCTTAGTTCCTCCATGAAGAACCAGTAAGAATCTAAAATTCATGACAACACCAAACCAGTATGAGGCAGAATATCACAAACCCAAGTATACATTTACTAATATTCCTCTTAAGCAGATTCAGAGATGCACAAGTTAATGAATATATAAAAATGATGCTCAGTATATCACATGGTAGGGAAAACGAACGAGTGTTTGAGATGCAGTTGTACAGGAGTGAGCAATAAGAGGCAAAAGGTGCACCCGTCAGGACAGGCAGGATGCTATTTGCAGAATGCGTTCTTCCTGCTCCTGGACTGAGCAGTCTTTACTATAATCATCCAATAAGCTACAATGGATTTACACTAAAGGTCTGATGCAGAGAAAGCAAATTCACAGCTAAGGTTGTCCTTTAACATTTAGTCCAACTGAGGGCACTAAAAAAGTAGTTAAGTGGCTCCCTGTGGTTTTCAGATGTTGGAAGGCACTGCAAACTGTGAATTTTCTAGCTTTTAACGTTTGTCTAAAATCCTTAAGATTTTTCTACTACTCATGCTGCTATGGCATTTTCTTGAGTTTGGTCCCCACTGCCCCTTTTACACATATACATTTGCTTTCTAAGTTGATTCAGAAAGGTAACAATGAGAAAAAAAGGTAGGGGTGTCCTTCAAGGCATCCCATAATATTAGGTATAAATATTAAAGTCTCATTAAAAAAAAAAAAAACCTTCATTCTAAGAGTTTAAATATCCAACAATAAATACAGAAGATTACGTAATAAGCCAAAACCAAACACACTGCTGTCAAGTCAATTCTGACTCATAACAACCCTACTGGACAGAGTAGAACTGCCCCATAGGGTTTCCAAAGACTACCTGTTGGATTTGAACTCACAACCTTTTTGGTTAGGAGCTGTAACTCTTAACCACTACATCACCATGGCTTCTTTATAGGAGGGAAACAAAAACTCACTGACGATGCAGCCTAAGACGGCCTTTGTGTCAAAAAATTCCTATGGCTTTTTAAACATGTACCATAATCTATATTCTTTTAAGTGGCCATCTGAACTATTTTCCAATTCTAGACACTCTCTAAAAATGATAATAAAATTTCATAAGTGGCTTTGCTGTTTTATTCAGTTTTGTGTTTGTGGTCCACTTGGAGATATATAGAAGTGGTATTGGTTTCTTCAAATGAATCTATGTAAAATGATATTGCTCAAGTGCCAAAAAAGAAGACAGGAATGAACATTGAGCACATGGAAAATGGACACTAAAGAAACATCACTGTTAGAAAACATCTAAAATATGCAACGGAAACTGAGGGTTTGGTTTAACAGTTGCAGTGTTCATCCACCTTCATCACCTAAATTGTTATGCTCAAGAATTGTGTCCTGCACAAAGTACAAACATGTCAATTGCAGCCCAGGGGGCAATGTGCCCTAGGTTCATAACCCCTTGAAAATAGAGGTTTCATCTAGAAAACGTAACAAATCCTCAGCTGCTTTCAACAGTCTAATATATTCAAAAGGCAAGTATTCACTGGCAAACAACTCATAGGGTTAGAAAATGGACCAAGCCAACCATGGGATACAAAGACGAAATCAAAAGAGAAAAAGTAGAGGCAAAACTAACAATATTAAAAGCAAAACATCATGAGGAGCTTTTCAGGCAGTACTAGAGAAAATGACGAGTGTGTGCATGTAAGTTGAACATTAAATGGAAGGACAGAACTATCTCATTCAGATTAAACTGTAAGGTTCATACATGAGAGGAAAGAATCTTGCTAAAAAGAAAAAAACATCACATAC
Organism: Heterohyrax brucei; assembly: GCA_028571685.1. Lineage (NCBI taxonomy): Eukaryota > Metazoa > Chordata > Mammalia > Hyracoidea > Procaviidae > Heterohyrax > Heterohyrax brucei. The sequence continues at coordinate 60,935,463 of CM053146.1, read as the reverse complement.
CATCATAGTAGACAATTGCTCCTACCAGTCTGTCCTTCTGGAGCATTGGAAAATGCTCAAGGGCTCTTGATTTACTAAGCACATAACTGCTTTTCAGGCAATTACTTCCTGCAACCAGATCATACAGCTTGATTCCTACCCAGTAGTAGGGTAACTGCCACCACCTACAGCATAAATAAGGGGAAAGGTTTCTTTAAAAACAGGCTATAGTGTTACAGAACATCACTTGAAGATGCAAAAATGTTTTCCATTTAAAAAATCAAAGCATACCCTGCAGTATACCACAAAAGGAACAGGAGAACTGCAGAACTGTTTCTGACACCAACTTAGCTGAATTATACAAGCAAATGAGTCAGTCAGACTACTGATCTCTAAGGCCATGGCTCTCAACCCTGCATAACAGAATTCTCCAAGGACCATTAAAAATACGAAATAAAATATTGGTGCCTGGGTCTCACACGTCTAGATAGATACTGACTGACCTAGCCTAGCATGGGACCCAGTTAACTCTTCTGTGAACTCAAGGTTAAGAATCACTGGTCTGAGAAGTCCTTGGCAACGGATAACAAAAACTGACAAAAATTATAAAATTCATTTCTAGGCCCCCATGACACTCATCACATAACCTACTTTCTCTTACTACCTGTGTCCCAGCTGAAAATAAACTTTACACAAAGCTCAACAACATTAGGAAGACTGGTGTTTAAAATTGATAATCTGACATCTCCAAACCAAAGATCAGCTAAAGTCCACTTGGGCATTTAAAATAACCCCAAATGGTTAGGTTTTGGCGTTTGCTACAAGACAGGGTCAGACTCTACAGCAGGATGTGTTTTGATTCTACATTTTACATACTGCACATCACTTTCTTATGTTGTCCAGAATACATGCAGCTGCTCAGCTATACAGACTCGATGGAGTAAGCAGTTACTGCTTATAAATGCACAATGCTCCCCTCACCTCCGCCTTCAAGAGCTGGCACTTAGAGGTGGGTCAGTAGAAACATACTATTAAATATTACAAAAGAAAATATTTGAAAAAAGATTCAGGACTGATGTCAATTAAAACTACATGAAGAAATAATTGAGGAACTATTTTCAAGAAAACTGATGCTCTATTGACCTCAGATAAGCAGGCAGTTCACAGGTGATGTCAAATGGCTTACTTGTAAACTGGAAGCATTATAGGTAATGGAGAAGATAAATGAGGTGCAATTTCTAGCAGGTTGGCACGCTCATGAAGGGCTTCTTTTACCATCCTATACTGAAAAGCAAAACAGAGAAAATTAGCTTGGCAGTAACAGATCATAATATTTTCAAAAGGCAAATAGACACCCTGCCAACTGATTCATACACAGAAACCTCTCTACCTCTGAGTGAGGACAGCTCCCTCCTAATCAAATTTCTAATAATACATCATGCTGTCAACCTCACAGATTTTTTAGAAACCTTAACTGTATTTGCATAGGAGAAAAACATGCTGTCAGAGTTCCCAGGTGTAAGATATTTTCTTGACTTGAGTTATAAGATTATTGTCACAATTTATCTTGCATTCTTTGTACCTACTGTCCATTCTCTCAGCTCCCTATAATATTTTCTTCACGTAAGAGAAAACAGATACTTCAAATTTCATACTGTAAGTTTCCTTCTTGCCTCCACCAAGCCCTGCACAGCTGATACATAACAGTCGCATAGGACTTTTACAGATGATACAGAGATTGCATCCTCATTCCTTTATTTCTCATTATGCCTCTGTGAAGAGCTCAGCATTACTATTATGATACTAATTTCACAAATGAGAAAACTGAGGTTCAGAGAAGTAGAGTCTGTATACCAGGACGCAAGACAACTTGTCTGATTCTCAAGCCTCTGCTCTTTTCCTTTCATCTATCATGATGTCACAGAGAAACATAACAAAAGGGGGCAGATTTGAAAGTGACAATGTCAAGACCCTGCTGCTATATTTTTCATGTACAATAAGCAGATAGGGAGTTTGGCTGATTTTTCTGTCTTTCTTTTTTTTACCCTCCTGGTAAATGTCATCTTCCCCCCTGCCTTGGTGATTTTCATATGGTGGCAGACTGGACACAATAAAATGTGACATAAGAAAAGCATGACTCAGATTGCTGCTTTCTTAACAATATGTCAGTGAAAACACAAGTGCATGACTGTAGCTGCTGTTGAGAGGACCAGTGGGACACTCCCCCTCCGCAACAACAAGTGCCCCTAAAGCTGTCTGAGAAGCAGCAATTTGGTGGCCGTTGGCAAAAGCCCAGTCACAGCTGCTGAAAGGTAACATATCCAAAAGTGAGTCTATAAATCTGCCTTTGTAGGAAAAGGCCCAACTACCCACAAACATGACCCTCCAGGAAAGAACAGACACACCTCTCCTAAAAGACCCAGAAGCAGAATATCCTAAACAGGCATTTCCAACAGGAAGAAATGTTAAAAGTCATTGTAAAAAAACAGACAAAAAACTGATTTAATTGGGTAGAAAAAAGCATAGTCGCAATTTCTGTTTAACAACCAGCATACACAATTACCTGTTCAATATCCAACTTCGTGATAGCCTTCTGAAGATATCTCACACCACCATGGATCAATTTAGTGCTTCTGCTGCTGGTCCCTGATGAGAAATCATCTCTTTCTACAAGGGCTGTTTTTAGTCCTGTGTAACCAGAAAACCAAATTAACTTCTTAAATTACACAATTTGTATGTAATTCATTAAAGGCACTTCTCCAGGGTAGAGACAATCGCAAGAAAAATTACTCTGAACATGGATAAATTTGTATTCAAAGTGCAGTACACTGTCTATATTATAATGAAGAGATTTTAGTCTCTTCCTGAGGGAAAAGTCAAAGCAGAACTAGAAGCATATTAAACTGTGAATGAATCGCAACTAGAAAATATTACAATTTCACGGCAGTAACATACACTGGTGCTTTTAGAAGGCCACAGGAGACCCTGGCACCCATCTCTCCCCATGCAGAGGTAATTCAGCATCAGGAAGTCTTCTGGAACTCTCAGCCCTTGCTACAACAATCTAGTCAAGATCCAGTCCCTCATCTCCAATCTCTAACACAGCATCAGTAAATGCAGATTATAACTCCCATGTGCTGGCTGTCGTCTATTTAGAAATGCATCTGCAGTAGTGTTTGCTGTTATTGTTAGCTGCTGTGCACTCAGCCCTCAACTCAGGGCAACTGCATGCACAACAGAATAGGACCTTTGTGATGCACAGGGCTTTCACGGGCTAACTTTCCACAGTAGATCACCAGCTCTTTTTTCTTAGTCCATCTTAGACTGGAAGCTCCCTGAAACCTGCTCAGCATTAGAGAAGCATGTAAGCCTCCAAAAGCGGCAGTGGCTGTGCATGAGATACACAGGTCGAGAAATGAACCCAACTCTCCGGCACAGAAGGTGAAAATTCTACCAACGATCCACCAGGGCCCTGCAGTGCTGTTATATAGCAGGTATAAAAATGAGAATTGGGACAGCAGAAGGCATCAAAACAGAAGAATAACCTCTGATGCTGAGGAATTTGCATCTAGTGATGAACATGCAAATATGATAATGGTTTAGAATCACAAAGTAAAATATATGTCACTAGAATGAAAACAGTATAGTGTATCCGTAGTTAAAGGAAAGAAAATACTGGCAAAGCGAGGCACAGCCAAGTCAGGGCACCCACCTCTCCTCATTTGGAGATTATGATAAGTCTCTTAAGACATGGTTTTCAGAAAAGAAGTCTTAGAAACTAGTTTTCTTTCTTGCAGAAGCACTCCTGCCTCCTTGGAACTAGAAAGTACCAGTCATACCACAAATCCTATTCACTAGTTGAGAGATGAAAGCCAAAACCCACAAACGCCCAAAGTGTATGTCAGCACCAAGTAGGGAGGAATTTTCGTCACTGGGCAATGTCTGGCATACTCTTGGGGAATGAGAGAAAGTCAGATCCTCCAATTACAATGAGAATATGTAACCAGAGTAGTTGAGGCTCACAAAGCTCATACAAGAGAACCTGTGCATGCATTCAATTCAGAGCCATTTATTACATTTAATACCAAAGGGTCATTTTTATAACTTTTAACAGTTTAAATATCGCACCCAAATGTCATCATAAAATCAGGGCAATTCTCTTGACTCAAAAGGACAAAATATTTGGAATCTGTGGATACAAAAGTAGCGAACTTTGATTCAAGGGCAGAAACTGCTAATGGCCTAAGTAACTAGCAAAATAACACAGAAACTACAGGTAGTGTAGTCTCAGGTTGCTCTTCATAACCATATAAGCCAGAAATAGAGCTGTAAAATGCTCGACTATTAAAACCACAGCAGTGCTTTGTAAATTTCCTATTGGATGCACTGAAAACATTTTAAAAATATACAAACATAGTATGTCTCTTTGAAGAGAATATCCATAGAGATCCTGAGTGCCAGACAAGGTGCTACAGTGGGGCATGTTCTCAAGGGGCCTCCACCCCAGACAGAAGCACATGAACAGGCATGGGGGCCACACTGGAGAACACAGAGGAACCTCATCTTAACCCGGTGTAGACACTCAGCTTACGGCATAAACCACCAATTACACCTAGTCAAAATTACACTTGAAACTCTGAAGAGCACACTGTCTTGGTGGGCTTTATCACTTTTCTTAGTAAGGCCAACACTGTTCTTCATCCAGCACTGAAATAGACCATTTTTTCTTCAGCTGGAGACCAGATAAGGAAGCAACTTTCAAATGACATTTCAGAGCCAGATTATTTAAAACATACCTCTCTTTAAACCCTGGAATCACAGTCATGGCATCAAGATGTCTGTACCATGAGAGGCAGGGAACTTAAGACCAAGATAGGTTCTCATGCAGCCCAAGCTTTCCTCACCCAGTGGAGGCCCTACGGGCTCTGCAGGCTGTGGTAGGCAGACTTCCAAGAAGGTTCCCAGTAACCCCCACTTCATAGTCTTTGGGCCCTTGTTGAATCCCCTCTCCTTGAGTGTGGACTGGACCTAGTGAACTGCTTCTAAGTCAACAGGACAACAGCAATGACAACGTCACTTGTGCCATCTGGTTACAAAAGTGTGATCTCTGTCTTGCTAGCTCTCTCATGCTGGCACTCTCTCACCCTTTCGCAAGCAAGTCATCATGCTGAGAGATAAAAAGGAACTAAGGAAGGCCTTCAGTCAGGCAGATCACGAGGAACTGAGGGCTCAGCCCAACAACCCACAAAGAAATGAAATTTGCCAACACCCCATGGGTGAGCTAGGAAGCAGATCCTGCCAGTTAACCTGAAGACAACTGCACCTTGTGACAGAAACAGAGTCAGAGGACACAGCTAAGCCACATTCATATTTAAACCAAATCATAATAAATGTTGTCGTTTTAAAGCTACTCAATTTTGGAAGAGTCTATTTTTGATAAAATTCTGTGTGAGGAATAACACTAGCCAAGGTGGAAGTTTTTAACTGTGCCATGGGGATGAGTCTTCTGGAAAGGCTGAGTCTAAAGATGAGTATGTGCTCAAGATAAGTGGAAAAGAGAAAAAGTGTTATCACTGGCAAAGACCAGTCAAAGCAAGAAAATGGCAAATGCTTCAAACACCCCAGCTTATTCAAGGGCTGCCTATCAGTGGAGGTCAGAGTACAGAGTTCAAGAGACAATATGAAAGAAATCCAGTGGTATCGCAAGGTGGATCAGGGATCATTCTTCTACAACGGAACACTTAAACTCTGTACTGTGGGCCACTGTTTCTCACATGTACTAAATGCCTAGACCTTCCCAGAAGAACAATGCCTCTTAAAACTCGGAGAATATGGCTATGCATCAGCTGTCTGTCAGTTTGTCACACTACGATTGGTGGCTTACATACTGCTAGCACTCTGGAAGCTATGCCACCATTATTTCCAATACCAACTACCCCCAAGAGACTGTTTCAGTGGAGCTTTCAGACTAAGACAAACTAGAAAGAAAGGTCTGGCTATCTATGCCCCAAAATTAGCCCATGAAAACCCTATGGATCACAACACAACACTGACCAGTACAGTGGTAGAAGGTGAGCTCCAAGACTGGAAACCACACAAAACACACAGAGCAAATACGGACTCGAGCTACAAGCGACGGTGAAGACGGCACAGGCCTGGGCAATGTTTCATTCTGTTTTACACGGGGCTTCCACGAGTCAGAGCCACCCTGCTGGCAACTAACATTAGCAGCAACATAACAGCTCAGTTTGAGGAAAAAATGCTTTGTTAGAAAGTACAAGATTTGGCATGAATTCATACAATGGTGAATTCATTCAGGGGGGATTTAAAATTTCTCAAAAGATATCAGATATCTTGAGTGAAAGATATCTTCTCAAAAGAAGTTATGACTTCTGAAGTCTTGATTTTGTGTTCCTTCTACTTTTTCTCACTTCATGCAGTACCAATGGAAAATCCAAGAGGCCTGGTGCTCCTCAGCTGTTAACCGGTTGGTGGTTTGAACCTACCCAGGGACTCCATGGGTGAAAGACCTGGAGGTCTGCGTTCATAAAAATTACAGCCCAGAAAACCCAGGTGGGCAGTTCTACTCTGTAACGTGGGGTCTCCGTGAGTTGACAACTTGACAGGACATAACAGCAATGATATAACAGCAGCTGAAATATTTTAAATATTTTCCATTTTCAGAGTATGTATTTGTGTCTGTGTGCATGTGTGTGTGTGTGTGTGTGTGAGAGACAGCGAGTCATCTGGACATATCTAAGAAGCTTCCATAACTGTGTCCCTACATACTCTATTATATTTGTGAATACATGTGCATACACACACAGACAGAGAGAGAGAAGGCCTGAGAATTAAGTTCACAAACTCATCCTAGAAATTCTTTTGAGAAATGCTATTGTACTACCCATCAAGGAAACCATGAGTGTGTCTTAAGCTGAAAAGTCAGATGACTGGTCTGAAAGGACTTTTTGGGCTCTAGGGTTAGGGGGATAGGGAGGAAACCTGGGTGGGGTCATGGTGCAGTGCTACATCGGCAGTTTAGATTTGCCAGGCACTCCCTGAACATTTTATGGGGCAGTTCTACCCTATCCTATATAGAGTTGCTGTGAGTTGGAACTGATTCGACAGGAGTGGGTTTGGGATTTTTTGGGTTTTATGGGTAGGGAAGGTAAGAGAAGGAGAGGGGAGAAGGGTTGGAAGCAGCAGACGACTTAGAGGGGAAGTACCACACTGCGTCAGCAGGGCCACCAAGGCTCCAGCCTCTCAAGGGCAGAAGACGTTTACTGCAGAGAAACACGGAGAGAATTTTATGCGCTTGTCGGGACGGAATTTCTTTCTTTCCAAACTGAGACAGTGTGAAGCAGGGAACTACTCTAGGACTAAGCAAGCCTTCTCAGGAGGATATTTCTGGATATTTCAGTGAGAGCTAACACTTGAAAGCCTCCAGACTGTTTTTGCAAGTATCGGACATTTTAAAAGTTATTCACGTGTACTTATGTGAGAAACCCTAGTGAATACCAACCTAAGTTACAATGGGCCTCTCTGTCAAAACAGGTTGTTTTTCTTGTTCCATTATTTTCAAAGAATGCTGGTGGTACAATGGTTAATAGCTTGTCTGCTAACCAGTAGGTTGGCAATTTGAATCCACCAACTGAAAGACTTACCATCTCAGATTTCTGGAGAGAAATGATACTGTTCTTTCCAGAACAACAAATAACAATTCACCCTCTGAAGTTATTGCTAAATCATATCTTAAAGTATCATGTAACACACACACACACACACACACACACACATTCTGAAAAAGGAAAATATTTAAAACATTTCGGCTGCTGTTATACCCTTGCTGTTGCGTCCTGTCAAGTTGTCAACTCACAGAGACCCCATGTGACAGGACAGAACTGCCCACTTGGGTTTCCTGGGCCCCCAGGTCTTTCTCCTACAGAGTGCTGGGTAGGTTCAAACCACCACCCATTAACAGCTGAGAAGCACCAGGCCTCTTGGATTTTCCATTGGTACTGCATGAAGTGAGAAAAAGTAGGAGAGGGAACAAAAAATGAAGACTTCAGAAATTATAACTTCTCACAACTATATTCTTTACCTCATTGACTGTATCACGATTTTTTAAACCTTTTATTATTTTAGATGTAAGTATACATAGTAAATTAGTTTTACATTAAATAATTCCTACAAATACGGTTCCCTGACATTGGTCACTATCCCCTCAAGGTGTCGGCCCTCTCCCGATTCCCACTCTGCCTTCTCATTTCCAGTCCTCCAGTTTCCCCACCACTGCCCCTTTCCTTCCCATTTCTCATTTCTGCACAGTTTGGTCTTAAATAGTTGCTTGTTCTACGGTACACATTCCTCAAAGGTGCTAACTGTTCATTTAAGAGGCCAATCTATCACTTGGCTGAAAGGTGACCTCTGGGCATGGCTCCAGTCTCAGGATAAAAGGGTATCTTGGGGCAGGCTTGGGGACTATTTCAGTCTCTAAAAGTCCAGTAAGTCTGTTCTTTTTTAGGAATTTAAGTTTCCTTCTACATTTTTTTTCCCATTTTAGGCTGGGCCCCCTAGTGAGTCCCTGGTCACACTGTTCAGTAGTCATAGCTGGGTACCATCTAAAGCTTCTGATCTCATGTTACAGGAGGCTGTTGTTCACAAGGGTCATTAATCCTGTTGACTAACTGCTTCCTTGAGGCCTGAGTTTTTTTCATTCTCCTTTGCTCCAGATGGGAAGAGACCAATAATTGTATCTTAGATGGCCATTCAAAAGCTTTTAAGACCTCGGATGCTACTCGCCAAACGAGGATGTAGAACACTACCTTTATGAGCTGTGTTAGTCAACAAAGGTAGATGTTCCTCAAGACTAAATCCTGTAACTCAGTCCGGCAAGTCATCTGGATATGTCTAAAAAGCTTCCATAATTGTGTCCCTACATACTCCATTATATTTGTGAATACATGTGTGTACACACACACACACACACACACACACACACACACACACGGCCTGACAATTAAGTTCACAAACTCATCCTAGAAAAAGTCACCTAACTGCTGAAGATCATTATGGTCACATTTCAAGTATTCCTCCTGTGAATCTAGGCACTGATGCCAGTGCCCAGTCTACCCTTTGAAGCAATTTTGAAACTCTTTTTCTGGAATGGCCATCAGAGCTGTCATTGCATTACCTTTGATGTCCTGAATGTCATCAAAATGTCTTCCTTTTCATAGTTCCTTTATCTTCAGGTGAAGAAAAAGTCACTGGGGCCAGATCAGGTAAGCAGGGAGGGTGTTCCAATCCAGTTATTTATTTACTCCCTCACAGACAATTATTCAGTGAAGTTTGTGAACTTGACACCTTGCCATTGTGTTCAATAGCCATTCCAGAAACAGTTCCAAAACTGCTCTGAAGTACCGGTAGACTAGGCGCTGGTGTTGGTGCATACCTTCCCAACGAGAATACTTTGAAGGTGACCACAATGATATTCAGCAATGAGGTATGCAGCACTTAGACCAACTAAGTTCACAGACATAACTGTCAGCTCTTGCATGTATGATATATGCAGCACGTACAGATATGTATATGTAAATGCCCACGCATACATGCACACGCATTTATTCCTACACCTATTTAGCATGCATATCTACTTACGTAACTGCTCATGAATTTTTGGTTGTTATTACTGTTGTTGCAAAATCGTGTATGTTACACAGCATTTACCTTTATTCTTGCATCTCTCTCAGTGTCTTCACTGACCCTGGACAAGTTACGCAGACTTCCTCCGTATCACGTGTCACCATTCCCATCACCAGAATTAGCACGTGTCTGCTCTACCATAAGTCATTCTCCCTCCCTCTTCCTGTCACATCATGCAATACTTACCCTTTTGTGATTGACTTCTTTCATTTAGCCTAACATCCTCCAGATTCACTCATGTTACGTTTCTCAGACTCATTATTCCTCACAGCTGCACTGTATTCCATTGTATATATGTAATGTATTATATTTCTCCACTTCCCATTAATGGACACTTAGATTGTGTCCATCTTTTTGCTACTGTGAATAATGTTACAGTGAACACAGGTGTGCATATATCTATCTGTGTCACTGCTTTTACTTCTCTAGAAGACTCATCTAGAAGTGGGATTTCTGGATCAGATGATATTTCTATTTCTAGTTTTCTGAAGAAATGCTATGTCATTTTCCATAGCAGTTATGTCATTTTACACTCCTACCAGCAGTGTATTCTGATCTCCCTAAAACCTCACCAGCCTTTTTCGTTTTGATTTTTTCAATCAGTGCCAGTTTTACAGGCATAAGATGGTATCTCATTACAGTTTTAACGTGTGCATCGCTCTAATGGTTAATGATTACAATCATCTCATCAAGTGTTTGTTAGTCAAACAATTTCTTTAAATCTTACAGTGTACTCTCTCAGTTCTACTATCTAACATATTCTTTTCTTTTTCACCTCTCAAAAAATATCCAAAGTTTTTTTCTCCCTAAAAGAGTTACTGATCCTAAAATTAAAAGCTTAATTTTCTGGCACTTTAAGTTAAAAAATATGGAAAGGAGGTAAAAAGAGGGTACTGTTTTATTAGTATTTTCAGCTGGCACTAAGTACCAATATTTTGTATTCTTAGATAAAGTAAGTTTGAAGGATACGAAAATTAACATAAGAATTCAAACAACTATGAATCACTGTGGACACACATAGGCTAAGGGAAGATCTTCCTTTGTAACAGAGACAATGACCTCCCACATGCTAGGCAATGAAAGGTCAGTCTCTGTATATTTGAACTAATTCATTAAACCAGTTCAAGACTTTTATAAGAAGTGGTTTTGCTTGTCTGTTTGTTTCCTTGTTTGTTTGTTTTTTTTTCCGTTTAACAGCTGTTTTTTGTTTGCTTGCTTTTTAAATGAAAACAGTAAGTTCTATCACTACTGAGATGAACCAATACATTATTTTTGTTTGTTTGTTTTACTGTTACCTTTAACAGGCATTTCAAGACACTGGTAAAATATTAACATTTGGAGTAAAACTACTCTGAAAATCTTACGCTGAATAACAAGAATAGGTACAGTAGAAGAACAAGGTCAACTTTAAATCTACTTTTCACTCATCTTCATCCCATCTCTTGTTGTTACTGTCACTGTACCAATTCCATCTCACAGAGACCCTGCAGGATAGAGGAGAATTGCTCCATAGGGTTTCCTAAACTATAATCTTTATGGGAGCAGATTACCAGGTCTTTGTTCTCAGAGAGAAGATAGTGGATTCGAACCACCAACCATTCAGTTAGCAAGAAAGCATCTTGTCACAAGTAAAAATTGTCTTTCAGGTGGGGTGCAAGGTGCTGATCTCTATCCTACACAGAAAATTATGAACTAAATACGGATCTTTACAGAGTCACCTTTTCTGACCTGAGTGAGAATGTCTAGCTATCAGGCACTTCCAACTAAACTAATTTGTGGATCAAGACAGTTGGATGAATATAGAGGGATAATTACAATCTGAGGGGAGAAATGGTACGACATTTAACTTTCACAACATGAAATAGAACAGAAGTACATTTTAATACCTTTTACTGATTATCTTATTATGCACGAAAACATGCTCAATATAATAAATGCAGAGAAGCAAAGAGAACAAAATAAAACTCTCCTGTAATCACACCACTCAGAAGATAACCACAGCTGACATTTGAGTTCTTAAACATTCACATTTCCCATGCACGTATATAATCACATATGTACATTTTTGTCAAAAATAGTATCAGACAGCATATTCCTCTTTTTTCATTTAACATTGTTTATTGTAAATAATTTTTCATATCAATAAGTGTTTTTCTATAATTTTAGTTTCTAGAGAATACAATATATACATAGAACGATTTATTCAACTCCCTGTTGTTGATCATTGTGTTATTTTCTATTACAAACGTTGTTGCTAGGTGCTGTCAAGTCAATTCCAACTCCTATGGACTCTATGAAACAGAGTAGAACTCCCCCAGAGGGTTTCCAAGAAGAGGCTGGTGTATTTGAACTGCTGACCTGTTAGTTAGCAGCCAAGCTGTTAACCATTATGTGACCAGGAATCTCTTGTATAGATTAAAAAAAAAAAAAAAAAACAGAAAAACAATAGATAATAAAGCAAAATAATATTTTAATTTAAACATTTTGAACTCTTGACTATTTTGTTAGAGTAAATCTTCAGAAATGGTATTTAATTTAAAAGTGAGAGCAATTACTGCAAAATATCTATCAGCAGCACCAAAGTAATAGTTTACAAATCACAAAAGTAGACACTAGCATCACAAGCCTAGGTATAAAAGCCATAGCCAAAAGTTCCAAAGCATAGTTTAAGGAAAGACGAGTTTATCTTTCTTAAGAAAAGATTTCAGCACTTAACTTTAGATTTCAGAAAGCCGCTATCATTAATAATAGAAGGGACTAACCCAAACATTAAACATCTTAGATGAAGATCAATTTCTCTAAAAAATAACCCTCCTGTAAAGCTGGGAAATAATCTTGGCTTGTTAATCTTCAGAATCAGGATATCATGCTTTCGTCTGGCTTTTTCCATCAGTGACTGTTAACATTTTATAAAACTGTATAAAAGTAGATTGGTTATTTAATACTTATTTCTATTTTTATACTAAACAACAAACCAGTAACAGGAAAACCATGTTAAGTTAGGCTGTAACATGAAAAGCACCCCACTTGTGCTCCTAAATGCACATGTGATTCTATAGTTGTTGTCACGTGCCGTCGAGCTGGTTCCAACCACAGCGACCCTATGAACAACAGAATCAAACACTGCCTGGTCTTGCGCCACATCCACAATCATTTTTACGCTTAAGCCCATTATCAGCTTTTTCGCTGACTCTCCACTCTACCAAGCATGATGTCCTTCTCCAGGGACTGATTCTAGAGACATGATTTTAGAGTCATAAAACATGAATTGTAATAACATAGTTTGGAGGAGAAAAAGGCAGTTGCTGCTTTCGTTTTCTCTCCTGACTGTTTTTACTACAAAAATCACCACTGCTCAAGGAGAGGAGTAATATCTAAACAATATCAAAGGATGAAAAGATAAAATACTACATCACTGTCTTCCCATTTACAAAATCCAGAGGTTACAAATGTTAACTATTACTAATACCCCATGAGAAATGCCAGGCCAAAGGACTAATGGATAAAAAGCATCATATCCTCCACCTGCCTGAGCCCAGAGCAACCAGACAGTGCCACCGACAACCATTCTGACAGGGATCACAATAGAGGGTCTTGTACAGAGTGAGAGAAAAATGTAGGAGAAAACTGAAATTCACAAAAAAAAGACCAGACTTAATGGTCTGAGAGAGACTGGAGGAACCTTGAGACTATGACCCGCAGACACAGTGTTAATTCAGAATTAAAGCCACTCCCGAAGCTCATTCCTCAGCCAAAGATTACACAGGTCGTAAACCAAACAATAACACACGTGAGGAACATGTTTCCTAGCTCAATCCCGTAAATGAACAAAATGGGCAACACTTGCCCAAAGTCAAAGATGAGACAGCAAGAAGGGCTACGATAAAGGAAGAATGGAAACAGAAAGAATATTGACACATAGCAGGAATTGCAATTAATGTCACAAAACAATCTGTGTATTAACTGCTGAATGAGATATTAATTTGCTCTGTAAACAGTAACCTAAAGCATAATAAAATAAAAATATTCCACGTACCTTACTAAAAACTGTTTATATACTAAACTCACTCTGTATAACTTATTTTTTCAATTTTAAAAACACCTTAGGCCTTTGCAAAAATCTCTGACAGCCAAATGTACTCAATGTGATTAACCAGATTCCAACTCTTTTGCTTTTATAAATACTGCTCTAAATAAAATTCTAACACATTTGGCCTTGTAAATTTTGCTTTGAACTACTCATCTTCCCCGGGCCCAGAGAAAATAATCTCTCCATAGTTTTTAAAAGAACATGGCTGACTCAAAAACAAGACAAGCATGCCACAAACTATAGACGTAACAAAAAACTCTGAGTAGGCTAACCTCAAAACTTCTCTGTCTCACTGGACTGTAGTTCTAGAAATAAAGGCGACCAAGATTTCATTTCCTGAAGAACTACAAGAACGCACTGTGAGCCCTTGTGAAGAAAGATGAACAAGCCAGGTTAACTACTTGACTGCTGGATGGAAGAAGGTTCCCTTTTCTTGTGAAAAGAGTTGAAAAGCTCCAGACCACTGCCTAGGGACACAGACCTAGGGACCTGGACCATACAGAACTGCATTTCTAGAAGACAAGAAGAGAGACACTGCCTAGAGACGTCCACAATAGCCAAGGCATCAACCGTGGAGGCAGCTGCTGTGTACGGTCCCCATCAACAACACAGGCAGAGCCTAGATTTGGTTCTGAAAAAAGCCTCTGACCAAGCTTGAGAGTAGTAGCAACTACATCTATAGAGGTGGGAGTATGAAAATAGATAAAAAACTGATCCAATAAGAAGGAAGGAAAGGGTAAAGAAGCAAATAAAATGATGGAAAGTAACATACCTAAAATAAATATATACAGAATAAAAATAAATGTAAAAGGATTAAATTCATCTACTAAAAGAAAATCTACCTAAAATATAAAACGTATTCAATGTAGAGGAAGAACAGGAGGGAAAAGAAACAAAATAAGAGGATAGAAAGTAAGGGAAAACAAAAATGCACATGGAATCAAAAATAGATTAAATTCACTGATTAAAACATAATCTATTAAATAAGAAGAAAAACTAACTGAATCCAGCTACATGCTGCTCACCTCAGACATTCCTAAACAAAAACTAAGAAACCCAATGCCGTCAAGTCGATTCCTATTCATACAAACCCTACAGACACAGCAGACTGCCCTGTAGAGTTTCCAAGGAGCATCTGGCAGATTTGAACTACCAACCTTCTGTTAGCAGTCATACATTTAACCACTACACCACCATCTCCACGGAAAATTTTAAAACAAACTGAGAGGAAAAGAAACGTTTCACTTTACTAAAAATAATAGAGATGCAAGTTAAAATGGTAAGTGCAAAGAAAAACTGGCGAAGTCAAATGCTGATTAGGATGTCAAGCAAAAGATGCTCTCATAGTCTAGGATTAAAAATACAAATCATTATAATCACAATGTAGAATAATTTCAAAATATCTTGTATTATAAAATACATGCTGGACAATTTCACTCTAGGCACGCATCTCAAAGAAACAGATACACACAAGGAAATAATCAGAAGAATGTTCATGCTGCATGGCTTAAAATACAGAAAAACTAGAAGATTCAACAGAGAATGGATAAATAAACCACATAATATTAATACAATGGAATACTATTCAGTATTTAAAACGAAATATATGTATCAACATGAATATACTCTGAACACATAATACTGAAAGCTAATTAAAGACATATGCTATGCATTAAAATTTTAATGCCAAAGAAGTATTATATTTTCTAAGTAAAATTTACAGTACAAGTACAAAAACATGGACAGGAAGACTATATGGCAATTGCTACCTAAAGGAAAACAGGACAAGATTATAGAGAAATGAGGATTTGAAGAAAACAGTTGAAGATTTGTTAAATTGTTGTGGGTACTTGAATTTGTTGTTATTTAAAATCTCTATATGCTGAAAATATTTTATAATTTACAATTGTAATAATCCAACAGGAACATCTTGCACGTACACACATTTATGTACTTCTCAAGAAAATTCCTTCTTGGAAGAAGTCCAGTCAGAGTGCTCCTTGGAAGCAAGGATGGCAAGACTACATCTTACATACTTGAGACATGTGGTCAGTGGGGATCAATCTCTGGAAAAGGACATCAAGCTTGGTGAAGGAGAAGGTCAGCAAAAAAGAGGAAAACCCTCAAGTAGACGGATTGTAACAGCGGCTGCAAGAATGCGCTTGAGCATGAAAACGACTGTGAGCACACTGCGGGAGTGGGCAGCGCTGCCTTCCGCTCTGCACAGGGTCACCAGGAGCAGAAGTCGACTGGGCAGCACCTGATAACAACAAATAAAACTCCTAGGTACTGAACTGCTGAAACAAGAGTTGTGTGCCTTTTTTACTAAAATAGTTATTTTCAAATTATTCTCAAAAAAGATTCCAACAATTTGAATTCCCTTCATAGCTGTGACAACAACATCTTAATATCGTTTTGATTTGCACCTCATATATATTAATGAGATTAGGCAATTCTTCCTCTGTTTACTGGCCACTTGTTTTTCATTTTCCTAATTACTGTTACTCACAATATTTTTATATTGAGTTGCTACTGTTTTACTGAATTAAAAGAGCTTTTCTTTTGTTAAGGAATTTAAAACGGTCTGTTTATATGCTGTATTTTCACAATTTCACATTTTTCCCGCAGATAAATTTTAATCTTTAGCCAAATTTCACAGACTTTTTCCTTTATACCTTTCTTTCGGTATGATGCTTACGGAACACATTTCGTACTCCATTTCTTTTTTTAATTCACATGCAGTTGCAGTTTCTTCTAATATTCTTGCACTTTTACTGTTAAATTCTTGAGCCACATGGCACATGATAAACAGTACATATGTAGTCAATAGTATCTATATTACATCACCGATTAAATGACAGAAATGCTACCTTTAAACCCCATCGCTAGCCATTCAGTTCTGCCTCCTGGCTACACTACACGACAGAGGAGAACTGCCGCATCAGGTTTCCAAGGAGCGCCTGAAGGATTAGAACTGCCAACCAACCAGCCATAGCACTTAACCACTAGGTCACCAGAAGATTCTAAATGTTATGAGGAAATTCTGTCCCACTAATCTCTTTATTCGTTTACGGCACTAATTACTGTAGCTTTACAAAGCATCTTGAGACCAGATAAGTCTATTCACTTATCTTGATTCATTTTCAAAACTAATGTAGTAAATATCATAGATAAAATTAAATGCAATACCTCAAGTCCTCTCCCTGGATTCATCAAAGAAGAACCTATTTTAATTGAAATTATATTAAGTTTCCAGCTTAATTTTAGGAAGAATTTCTAGTCTAATCACCTGTATCTAGCAAACGGCAAAGTTTCAGCAGCTACACATTCACTGTCCTGAAATGGATCTACCCCTGCTCACTCAGCCTGGGAGGGGAGGCTATAAGTCCCGGAATCTACTATTACCAAGGCTCTCTTTGTTCTGCATTTTCTTCTGCAAATACATACACTCGTCCTTTCTTAGACTACGAAGAGTATTATTTTCATTCATCATTTACGTATAAGAAACATCAGGCTCTCAGTAAGCTACCTTGTAGATCACAGAACACACAAGTGGTAAAGGCAAGATGTGGTCACAGTTCATTCTAATTCCAAAACGTGTTATGTTCTTAATCACGGTGCTACATACAGCCTTAGACATAAGGAATTATAGTGAAAAATCAGGAGTCTCTAACCACATACCATTTATAAACTAAAAGTGTGTAGGTGTATACTTTTTTTTAACTAGGCAACTATACAGTTAACACTTTTCTCCAGTCATCTTCTCTAGAATTTGAACTGAAGCCACAAAAGTTAAATTTTAGAAATCCAGATTTTAAACCTGATATATACTAGGTTATCCCTGTACGTTCAGCCAGCCAAGCCAAGTGCCATCAAAGTAAAGTTATATAAAATAATATTAGGAACTGAAGAATACACATGGAGGAACCCTAAGAGAGTGAATACTTTTTATCACACTCTCCTTAGTCCCGCTCCTTTTGGAAACAAAGTACCTACAACTGTGCTTGAGGACTAATGCCTCTGCCCAAGAATTGGACACAGAGGTATTAAATGGTGAAGAAATTTCTATTGGTTCTAGAGACCTGAAGGATGTGAAGGGAAATGGGCATTTTATGTTTACAGAATACTATTGCCAAACAACTCAGATAAAAATTGATTTCTGAGAAAATGTGGACGGTAAGAATGCAAATAAA
This sequence comes from Heterohyrax brucei, assembly GCA_028571685.1. NCBI lineage: Eukaryota > Metazoa > Chordata > Mammalia > Hyracoidea > Procaviidae > Heterohyrax > Heterohyrax brucei. The sequence goes on along the minus strand of CM053146.1, from coordinate 60,917,499 downwards.
TGTTCATTATGAAGATTTCATGACTTTTTTTCCTTCCTCTACAGTCTTTGTTTATTCATTACCAAAATTGCATTTGGGCGCAGTATTTTATCAAAAAGCATGTGCAAATATTTTTATACAAGCCCCTTAACATCTACTGGTTCTCCCAAAACTGTGATGTCCTGAAAAATCTAATTATTACTGGTAACTTTAAAAGATCACAGTAATTTATTTTTGTCAAATGTGACTAAAGATTAATGGATACAATCAGGAATAATTTGCTAAAAACATATCAAACATAGAGAAAGCAAAATTTGTTGTTAAGTGAAGCATCAAATATAATAACATAGCAAATTCCATGAACGAACAGCAACAATGCACAATTCATTAACCAAATGCCCATGATTATTTCACACTTCAGAGAGTTACTGATACAATCAGAAATTATAGTAAAAAGATAAATATAGATTACCTTCAGCAACTCTTTGTACGTTTTAATTATAAATGCTGTTCCCAGAGGACTACCAGCATAACAGAAATACAAAGTAAAGTTTATTAATCACTTTTGTAAGTCATAAATTCATATATATACATAAAATAAGAAATTCAGTTAACTATTTTAAAAGACAGCAGTCAATATCCTAACAATATTAAAGGTAGATTTTTAGCTTAGCTGTTACTAATTCTAGGAGGCCTGGTTGCACAACAGTTAAGCACTTGGCAGCTAACTGAAAGATAAGTGGTTTGAACTCATCCAGCCCCTCCATGAGAGAAAGGTGTAGCAATCTGCTCCGGTAAAGATCTACAGCCTTGGAAACCCTATGGGGTCACTATAAGTCAGAACCCCATGGCTATCGGTTTTGTTTTTGGTGATTACTAATGACAAAACTGTAAGCCTGTCAATCTTTAGGCTTCCAAAATCTTCCTCAAAATCATAACATACAATTATCTGCTAATTCAGTAAGTTAGCTCAATGTTCTTCACTGCCCCAGAAGGTAACTTATCCAACAAATATTAGGGGCCTACAAGCTCCTTGAGGATAAGGCTACAACTGATTCACCTCTGTGTTCTCAGAACAGGTTCAGCACTTCTCTCAAAAACAGCATTGCTTCTAACAGCAAAAAACTGGGAACAACCTAAGAGTCCTTAATTGCATCCTTAATATGAATGCTTTTGTCATTAAAAAAGAATGAAGACTACTTATAGGTAAACACTGATTAAAATATAGTTATTTGACAAAAATACTGCAAAATAATACAGTATAATTCTGTCTGTATTTTAAAAAGATTTATACTTGTGCAATGAACTACTACTCAGCCATAAAGAGAAAAAATACATATGCTATAAAGTACTAGTGGTACAGTGAATAAAGCTTTAGGCTGCTAACCAAAAGGTTGGCAGTTTGAACCCACCAGCTGCTCCATTAGAAAAAGATGTGGCAGGCTGCTTCCTTAAAGATTTACAGCCTTGGAAACCTTGTAAGGCAATTCTACTCTATGCTACAGAGTTACTTTGAGTCAAAATCACCAGACAGCAGTGCAGTCTTGTTTTCTTTTTAATTAAAACAAAGATAAATCTTGAAGACATTATGGTAAGTGAAATGAGTGAGTAGCAAAAGGACAAACAGTGTATGATCCTACTTACATGGCAAATGTATATAAAGGACCAAAGTTTATTAGTGGTTTCCAGGGACAGGAGGGAGGAATCCCGGTAAAGCAAGGGTTAAGCTTTCAGCTGTTAATGGAAAGGTCAGCAATGTAGAACCTAATAGCCACTCAGTGGGACAAAACATCTGGTAATTTGCACTACTAAAGGTTGCTGCCTAGGAAACCCTACAGTTAGTTCTACTCTGTCATGTAGGGTCACTAAGAGGGGTTTATTCAAGGGCACACAACAGTAATGGTGGGGGAGGGAGTTCTTTGCTTAGGGGATACTGAGTTTTTGTTAACTGTGACTGAATACTTTGGAAAGGGTCACTGGTGATAATGAAACAACATGATGAACATAATAAATGTCACTGAATTATATGTGTTAAAAACACTAAATTGGCAATTTTTTGTTACATATATTTCTATCACAATAAAAAAAGATATAACTATAAAATTTGCACAAAAGCAAGCATATTTAAGACTTTTTAAAAGGAACAAAAGGCACTTAAAAGTAGCTACCATAGGGAGCAGGTCTGGGAGAAAGAGAACAGAGGAAAGCACTTACTTTGTTTACCCTGAGCATAGTTATTAAGTCTTCTAAAATCCAGTTAATACTTCTATATTGCCTGACACAGAAGGAAGTTTTCACAAAATTTCAACAGAAGTAATTAATGCAACTAAGTACTACACACATTATAAAGACAACAGACATTTAATCTTAATGCAAGTGTTTATGACAAGAAACATAAAGGAGTCAAAACAGACATCTAAATGAGACAAAATTACATAAAATATTAAGTAATTTCAAACTGACACCTTCCCATACTTTTCAATTAGTTAAGGAAAATTCAAATCATTCGATGAAAGCATTTAAATTATTTAAGACTTTATGCTACAAAAAAAAAAAAGTTTGTTTAAATCTCTTAAATTCTATGAATTAACTCTGAAGTATCTTTTCCATTTCAGAAAATAAGAAAATAAAGTCAAGAAAATGGATATGATTTACGTAACGTGTCCCTACAGGAAAAAATGATCTTGTCTCATTTTTTGTTTTAGCGTGTGCATCTAAATCTTGTTAAATTCATTTCATGTCTCTAAGTGTAAATTTTATCAAGCGTGTAAGGTAACTAAGGAGTCTGGGTGGTGCCAGGGGTTTTGTAATTGGCTACTAACCTAAATAAAGGTTAAAGGTTCAAAATCACTCAGCAACTCCACAAAGAAAGGCCTTGCAAGCTGCTTCCAAACCTATTCTTCAATACACACAGTCATCACGAGTTGGGGGGTCAACTGATGGCAGCTCACGACAATAACAGGTAAGGTAACTAATTCTAGGGTGGCTACGGCCATCAGGTATACCTCACTGGGAGAGACGATTTTTAAGAGCTACACCAAGAGTAAGAATTATTTTAACAGATGAATCCATTTTAATAAATCTTTTCTACCCTTGATTGACATAAATGTGATTTCAGGCAATGGGTGAACATTCTTCCCCTATTTAACATTTGCTTTACAAAGTATCAGAAAAAATTTAACCAGAACATCACATCAAAGAATGTTCAGGAAGGTATAATTTTCTTTTAAAACAAATGTATCTAAATGCAAAACTAAGTTAAACTGAGGTTGATACATACTTCATTTTAAAAAAATAGAATAAGCACACATATTAAAAAAAAGTGAAGGTGTTTCACAAAAGATCAAAAATAGGGAAGCGCAAACATAAGTGTGACTTCACTTGCTATGACAGTTAAGATTGTATGTGAACTGGCTGGGCCATGATTCTCAGTGTTCTGGCAGTCATATAATGCTATGATCACTTCCCTGTTGAGATCTGACACATGGTCACACCCATGATGGGATCTGCTGCCAAACAGTGGACAGGGCATTTCCTTGGGCATGTGGCCTGCATCAAGTGTGTGCAGATGTTGAGGCAAGGTTTTGGGGGTTTTCCTCATTCAAGATCCTGCAGCTAGCTCCTTTTTATCTGACCTCTTGTTCTTGGGACTTCAGCTAGCAGCTTATCTGTGGTCTTGCCTGCCAGTCTTAGAATTCATTGATCTTCACAGCCTGTGACCAACAGCCCTGCTTTTTGACCTGCTGATCCTGGGTTTGCCACCTTCTGCAGCTACATGAATCAGAAGAAGCCTCTTTCCTGATCCATGGACATAGGACATTACAGTCTCTACAATCACAAGAGCCATCTCCTTGATATAAATCTCTCTCTATCTCTCTATGTTTATAAGCTTTACTGGTTTTGCTTCTCTAGAGAACCCAGCCTAAGACACTAGCATAGAGTACATGTATGTGATTTTTTGTTGGGTACTGTCAAGCTGACTTCAACTCACAGTGACATGACAGAACACAACTACCCAACAGGGTTTTCTTCACTGACGTCTTTCAAGGTTAGATCACCAGGGCTGTGCCCCACAAAGATGCTAAGTGACTTCAAACTGTCAATGTTTTGGTTAGAACCTCAACACTTAACTGCTGCATGACCAGGGCTCCTTATAGAGTGCATCCTCTGTATTTACACTGAGGAGGAAGGATGAAACGTCTACCCACATCAGGACTCACCTCTGGTGACAGCATCTAGTGCACAGCCACTTCCTGTTGCTCCTCCTCCAATGACAAGGATATCAAATTCAGTTGTATTTTGCAAAGTCAGTAACTGTGCTTCTCGTGAAGGAGGCTCCCTGTTAATAGGTTCTGTTATGAAGTCCGCTGCTTCAACATAGGCCAGGTTCAACTGATATAAAAGCAGAACATTTTCAGTTACTCATTTGAAAGATAGCCAGTTTAATAAAATTTACAGTATACTAAAAAAGAAGTGATTTATAACGGAAATAAGAAATATCAGAACTATAACATAGACCACCGTCCACAAGGAGTCACAGCACCAACTGTCTTAGGTGGAAAAAAGTCAGACTTTACATTCTAAGAGTATTTTCCTTCATAAGCCACAATTCTTTAGACATGAGACTCCTGGTTTCAGCTTCTGAATCTCAGTTGCCTGTTTTGGTATCATATATAGCCAGGTTCAACTATCTTAGATGCTGTAGAACAATTACAAAATACCTTATCTAAGAGAATTCAGAGGGATTTACAAGGAAAAGTGCTCAATACCTACCATTCAAACAAACAGCATCATTTGTTCACTGTTGTACTATTCACAATAACCAAAGTTGGAAACAACCCAAATGCCCATCAACAGACAAATGGATAAACAAAATACAGTATATACCCAGAATGGAATATTACTCTGCATGAAGAGAAATTAAGCCTTCATACATGCCACAAGGATAAACCTTGAAAACACTTATGCTGAAATAAATTAATCACCAAAAAAACAAATACAGTTAAGATTTCACTAATATGAAACACTTAAAACAGGCAAATACATACAGACAGATTAATGGCAATTGCCTTGCATAGGAGGGAAAGGAATAGAGAAGAATCTATGTTGAGCCCACATTGAGTTTCTGTTTATGAAGCTGGAAAATACAGTGATGGGTATTGGTGATAGCTGTACAATATGATCAATGTAATTGGTTTCACTTAATTTTACAAGTGAAAAATGTTGATCTGGCAAATGTGCTGCCTATGAGACTACAACAGTTAAAAAATGGAAAAGAAAGTATTTAAAGGAGAAAAAAAATCCTATAGCTTCCTACAATTTTTTTATGTATATCTTCTAATTTCTCAATTCTGCTGACAGATTATATTCTCGAGTTTTGAGTTTATAAATTTAAAACCCCAACAAAACAGACCTATTGCCATCAAGTCTATTCCAACTCATAATGACCCTAGAGGATGGGGTATATCTGCCCTATATGTAAATTTAAGTCATTAAACTGGGGGGAAAAAAACCTTTAAAAAAAGTACGGGGGCATGTTCAACACAAATTTCTATTCAGTTTAAACAGTTATAGTCAAGAGAATACATTCTTTTCAAATATTCAATCACAGACTTTCCTGTTAAATATTTCAACATAAAATAAAAAATAAAGACACAGTAGACCTTATTGCCACAAATAACCAACTAGACCTCACTGACATATATAGAACTCTCTATCTATCAGCCGACAACTACACCTTCTTCTCCAGTGCACATGGAACATTCTCCACAACAGACCATGTTTTAGGGCAAAACATTCTCAACAAAATCCATACCACTGAACTAATGCAAAGCATCTTCTCAGATCATAAAGCCATAAAAGTTGGAATCAATAGCAGAAAAAACAGACAGAAGTCAAATACATTGAAACTGAACAAGACCTTGCTGAAAAAGCCATGAGTTATAGAAGAAATCAAGGATGAAATAAAGAAATTTATGGATTCCCATGAGAATGAAAACACTTCCTCCCAGAACTATGGGATACAGCCAATGCAGTTTATCTCCAAATATGCACACATCTGGAAGGCAGAAACAAACCAAACCAAAGAATTAACTTTACAGCTTGAACAATTAGAGTGAGAACAACAGAGCAACCTCAGGCACCAGAAGAAGACAGATCATAAAGATTAGAGCAGAACTAAAGGAACTAGAGAACAAAAGAACAAGTGAAAAAAAATAAAAAGACCAAAAGCTGGTTTTTTTGAAAAGATCAACGAAATTGACAAACCATTGGCTAAACTTCATATTAAAGAAAAACAAAAGAGAAAACAACCCAAATAAGTGAAAGGGGAGCTGTCACAACAGATCCAACGCAGAAATCAAAAATATCCCAACAGAATACTATGAAAGACTGTACTCTAACAAATTTGAAAACCTAGAGGAAATGGACAAATTTCCTGATTCACATCACCCACCGAAATTATCACAAGCTGAAGCAGAACAACTTATTAAGACCAGCACAAAGGAATACATTGAAAAAGTCAACCAAAAACTGCAAACCAAAAAAAAGCCCTAGCCCAGGTGGCCTCACCACAGAATTCTACTAAGCTTTTAGAGAAGAGTTCTCTCCAATATTACTGAGGCTATTTCACAGTATAGAAAGGGATGGAATACTTCCAAATTCACTCTATGAAGCCAGCATAACCCTGATACCAAAACCAGGGAAAGATCCAAGAACTACAGACCAGTATCACTCATGAATCTAGATGCAAAAATCTTCAACAAAATTCTTGCCAATAGACTACAACAACATATCAAAAAAAACAATCCATCATCACCAAGTTGGAGTCCTACCAGGGATGCAAGGCTGGTTCAACATCAGAAAAACAATTAATGTGATAAACCACATAAATTACGCAACAGACAAGAATCACCTGATCTTGTCTATTGATGCAGAAAAAGCATTTGATAAAGTTCAACACCGATTCATGCTAAAAACTCTCGGTAAAACAGGAATAGAAGGCCAACTCCTCAACACAATAAGGGCCATTTATACAAAGCCAACTGCCTACATCATCCTGAATGGAGACTGAAACAGTTTCCCTTAAGAACAGGAACTAGACAAGGATGCCCACACTCACCTCTCCTATTCAACATTATACTAGAAGTTCTAGCCAGAGAAATTAGACAAGACCAAGAAATAAAGGGCATCTGCATCAGCAAAGAAGAACCAAAAATCTCCCTATTTGCAGATGATATGAGTGTATATACAGAGAATCCCAAAGAATCCATAAGGAAACTACTCAAGCTAGTAGAGGAGTTGGGGATACAAGATAAACATAAGTAAATCAGTCAGATTCCTTTATACCAACAAGATTATTAAGGAAGAAATCACCAATCAATTCCATTTATGATAGCCCCTAAGAAGACAAAGAACCTAGGAGTAAATCTAACCAGAGAAATAACAGACCTTTACAAAGAAAACTAGAAGTCCTTACTACAAGAAACTAAGAGAGACTTACATAAATGGAGAAACTTACCCTGCTCATGGATAGGAAGACTTAACATTGTGAAAATGTCTATTTTACCCAAAGCAATCTACTTATATAAAGCAATCCCAATACAAATTCCAGTGACATTTTTTAATGAGATGGACAAACAAATTACCAACTTCAGAAAGGGAAAAAGCTCCAGACAAGTAATGCACTACTGAAGAAGAACACATTGGGAGATCTCTCACTACCTGACTTTAGAGCCTATTACACTGCCACAGTGGTCAAAACAGCCTGGTACTGGTACAAAAAGAGACAGATCAATGGAACAGAATTGGGATCCCAGAGATGACACCATCTACCTATCAACAGTTCATATTCAACAAAGGCCCCCAAAACAATATCTCTTAATAAATGGTGCTGGCAAAACTGGCTATCCATTTGCAATAAACTGAAACCAACTGCTATCCAACTGCAATAAACTGACCCATATCTTACACCTGATATAAAAACCTACTCAAACTTGATAAAAGACCTAAATCTCAAATGTAAAACAATAAAGTTCATCCAAGAAAAACTAAGAACAACAATGGAAGTCTTAATACACTCCAAAATCTGTCAAAAAAACCACTAACAACAGAAGAGAAAATAGATAAATGGGAACTACTAAGAATCAAACACTTCTGCTCATCCAAAGACTTTACTGATAGAATTAAAAGGCCACCTACAGAATGGGAAAAAATATTTGGCAACTCTATGTCAGACTGATGCCTGATCTCCACAATCTATAATGTACTATGAAATATCAATAAGAAAAAGATAAATCATCCAATTAAGCAATGGGCAAAGGAGACAGGCAGACACTTCTCTAAAGAGGATATCCAGGCAGCCAAAAAACACGTGCGGACATGCTCACGATCATTAGCTTTAAAGAAATTTGAATCAAAACTACAATGAGATACCATCTCACCCCAACAAGGTTGGCCATGATCCAAAAAAACACATGACAGCAAATGCTGGAGAGGTTGTGGAGAAACTGGAACTCTCTTCCACTGCTGGTTGGACTGAAAAATGGCGCAACCTCTTTGGAAAGCAATCTGGTGCTTCCTTAAAAAACTAGATACAGGTATACCATTTGGCTCTGTAATTCCACTCCTCAGAATAGATCCTACAGAATTAAGGCCATTCACACCAACTGATATATGCACACAAATGTTTACTGAAGCACAGTCTACAACAGCAAAAAGATGGAATCAACCCAGATGCCCAACAACGGGGGAATGGATAGGCAAACTATGGCATATAGACTAAATGGAACACTATGCAATCATAAGGAACAACCATGATAGCAGGAAACATCTCATAACCTGGTTTCAGTTGGAAAGCATTATGCTGAAAGTAGTCAGCAACGAAAGGACAAATACAGTGCGAGAACCCTACGATAAGAACTTAAAAACAGATTCATGAATAGAAGAAAAGACTGCTTGATGGCTGCAAGGGCGGGGATGGAGGAAGGGTAACAGAGGAAGGGTTTAGATTAGGTAGTTGAGAGAAATTTGGTTTGGTGAAATCTGTGACAGCACACATTAGAAAGAAGATCAGTATTAACTGGACTTCAACACAATTTGAGTACTCCTCCCAACTTAACCCAATATTGCAAAGGCAGAGTAGATGGGACGGGGGGCCAGGGACTATGCTCTCAGGGGAAATTAAGGACAATTGGCACAACTTGTGTTTTGCTAAGAAAGCCCTCCGCACCCCAGAAGGTGCAGATGAGTGGGATCTGAGGTCTTAAAAGGTGCCACACTGCCATGTGAGGGTACAGCAAATGGTCCCAACTCAGCAGGAATGGATGATCACCAAGGACTAAAACAAAATGGGGAAAAGAGAATCCAGAAGACAGAGAGTCCCACATGAGTGGGTGACTACTATATGGACTAGCAACTGGAAGAATCAGATGGTCCCTGGCCACCATCAGTGATAGCTGTGATGGAGCTCACAAAGCTCACTGGAAACACAATAATAAAAAGGGGTGCACCCTAAGATCTCCACTAAAAGATTGCAGTTGATGGTCCAGGGGCCTCAGAGTTCCCCTGGGAGCATGTCCCCTGGCCCTGATGCTGCCTGTTTTAGTCAGTTGGTGCTACTCTAACAGAAATACCACAGAGTGGATGCCTTTAACAACAGAAAGTTTATTCTTACACAGTCTGGTAGGCTACAAGTCCATATTTAGGATGTCTGCTCCAGGGAAAGGCTTTCCCCCCTTGTCAGCTCTGGAGAAATGTCCAGTATTGCATCAGCCTTTGTCCAGGGAGCATCTTGGCATAGGAACCTCAGGTCTGAAGAATGTGCTCTTCTCCCAGTGCTGCTTTCTTGATGGTGTGAAGTTCCCAATTCTCTGCTTGCTTCTCTTTTATCTCTTGCAGGATGAAAAGATTAAGGGTGGGGCAAGCCATACTCCAGGGAAACTCTCTTTTTACAGTTGAGCAGGGTGGTGATCTTATAAAGGGATTTACAGTTCCACCCTAATCCTTTAACAGACAGCACAAGAAACTTACAATATGGAGAACAATCACAGGATACAGGGAAACATGGCCCAGCCACATGGCTACACCTATTTTTGGGGGGACACAATTCGATCCATGATACGGCCTCTGTCCATAAATCATAATGGTGGTCAACTCTTCAGACAGGAATGGATTGGACTTGGTGATACAGAGTGACCATATCATGCGTGCACTTTATGGTTCTATGCATCTATAGAATATTGTCCTGTTGACCTCTTATTGGAGGCAGGGGAGTGAGTGGAGAGTAGGGGATAGGAGATTGTTGGGAGGATAAGACATGTATGGAGCAGAGAGGAGGAGTGTGCCATCACTGGGCAGGGAGAGCAGTGGGAACTGCATATAGATGGGCATGCAAATTTACATAGGAATGTACATTTTTATTCAATCATAATAAAAAATAAAAAAATAGATTTTAGATATTTAATTTGCACTCTTTCAAATTTGAACATTTTAACAATAACTTAATAATGGCAGGCATAAAGACCTTAACACACAATGACTTATATTACCTATAGTTCTTTTATTAGAAGGTATATTATCCTAAATCAGAAATGTTACTGCCTTTAAAAAGAAAAAAAAAAAAAGTACAGTAGCTACAGAAATCAGCATTAAGTTTCTGAGAAATGGTAATTTTTTCCCCCTAAAGATACTCATTTACAATGTTGAACAGTGCTAGCCAACACTGGAAACCCTGGTGGAATAGTGGTTACGTGTTACTGCTGCTAACCAAAATGTCAGCAGTTCTAATCCACCAGACACTCCTTGGAAACTAGGTGGAAAAGTTAATTTCTGTCTATGCGTCAGAATTGACTGGATGCAGCAGATCTGGTTTCGGTTTGTCCAACTTTACTCCATTAGTTTACCACAGATGTGTGACACATCTTTTTTAAATCATGAGCTCAATTAAATTACACAGATTGAATTGTATCCCACAAAAATATGAATCAACTTGATTAGGCCATTGTGTGGTTGTCCTCCACTCTGTAATTGTAATTTTACATTAAGGAGGATTAGTATGGGACTGCAGCACCTTTACCCAGGTCACATCCCTAATTCAATGTAAAGGGAGTGTCCCTGGTGTGTTGCCTGCACCACCTTTTATCTCGAGAGAGAGATAAAAAGAAGATAGAAGTGAGAAGAGTAGGGCAATGTCACACATCCAGAAGCAGTGCCAGGAGCACAGTATATCCTTCGCAACTGCAGTCCATGTGAGGTGAAGAATCTCCTAGCCTAGGGAGAGACAGGTGAGAAGTCAGACAGAGAGCAAAAGTCCCTGTAGCTGAAGTTCTCAATCTGGACCTTTACCCTACTTTACTGAGAAAATACACTTCTCTTTGTTAAAGCCATCTACCTGTGGTATTTCTGTTATAGCAGCTCTAGATTACTAACACAGTGATGTTTTTGTTCATTTTTACTGTAGACACCTTCATGAAACTCTGAATCAAAAGGACAAAGTTTAAGGAGAGAGAATCTTAGCTCTAAGTCAGAGTGTTTGTGTCAATCAAGCTAAGTAATATATATGTACATTTTCATTTACATAAGCCAAATTACTCCTAACAATTGGATTTAATTAGTATCCGGCCAACTGGACTTCTATTAGAAGTGCTTGAGATGAGTGCACTCATCAGAAGAGAGCAAATCAATGTAACAACACAGAGACAAAACAGAAAAACAAAAGTAACAGTCAACAAGACTAGAAGTTGCTTTTTGGCAAGAATCAATAAAATACATAAATGATGGGTCATTTTCACAAAAAAAAAAAAGAAAAAGAATGAGAAGATGCAAATAGCCAAAATAAAAAAATGGGATGAGCTATATTACAACAGAACCAACTGAAATAAAAAGGATCATCACATAACATTATGAAAAACCGTACTTCAACAAAATGAAAACAGATGAAATGGACAAATTTCTATAAACAATCTACCTATATAAATTAACACAAACTGAAATAGATAATTTAAACAGACACATATCAAAAGAACAAACTGAACTGATCATAAAAAAATCCCCCAAAATGAGCAGCCCAGGCAGCTTCATTGGAGAATTCTACCAAACATGCAGAGAAGAGCTGACACCATTATTCCTTAACCTATTCCAGAACACTGAAAAGAAAGGATTACTCTTAAACTAATTCTATCAAGCCAGCATAACCCTGATATCAAAGTTAAAGATTCCACTAAAAAAGAAAAAATGACACACCAACATCTTTAATGGGTATAGATGCAAAATTTCTCAACAAAATCTAAGCCAAAAAAATTCAATGGTATATCAAAAAATTAACATACTAATACCAGGGGGATTCATATTAGGTGTGCAAGGATGGTTTACTACTAGACAGTCGATTAATTTATCACATAAATATAAGAAGAGAATGACATGATCACCTCAACTAATGCAGAAAAAGAATTTGATTAAGGTCCAACACTCATTCTTGAAAAAAATCTCAGCAAAATAAGTCATGTATATAAAATCAATAGCCAACATTATTCTCAATGGAGACAGACTGAAAAGTATTTTCCTTGAGAACAACAACTAGACTAGGATGTCCTTTATCAATATTATACTGGAAGTTCTAGCTAGACCAATAAGGCAAGACAGGAAAATAGAAGTCATCCAAGTTGGTAAGGAAGAAGCAAAACTATCCCTATTTGCAGATGACACAGAAAATCCCAAAGACTCTACAAGATAACTACTAGAGCTAACACAAGGATTCAGCAAAGTGATGGGATATAAGAGTAACCATTAAAAAAAAAAAATCAGTCTGATATCTCTACACCTATCAAGAGAACAACAAAAAGGAAATCAGGAAAACAATACCATTCATAATAGCCCCTCAAAAGGTAAAATACTTCAGAATAAATCAAACTAGGGATGCAAAAGACTTACACACACACACAAACTACAAAACACAACTGTAAGAAACCAGGAGACCTACATAAGTGGAAAAACATACCATGTTCATAGACAGGAAGACTGAACACTGTGACAATGGCTGTACTACTCACAGCAATCTACAGATATAATGCAATCCTGATCCAAATGCTATAATATTCCTTGATGAAGTGGAAAATATAATCACCAAGTTAATATTAAAAAGAGACCCTGGATAACTAAAACCTTACTGAAGAAAAAGAACAAAGTAGAAAGCCTCGTACTGCCCAATCTCAGAGCCTACTAAATGGCCAAAATAGTGAAAACAGCCTGGTACAACAATAGACACAGATCAGTGGAAATGAACTGAGAATACACTAATAAATCCACCCACCTACTGACAGTTAATCTTTGACAAAGAGTTGAAGCCCATTAATGAGGAAAAGACAGTGTCTTTAACAAATGATGCTGGCAAAAATGGAAATCCATTTGCAAGAAAAATGAAACAAGATTCATACCTCACAACTTACACAAGCACTAACTCAAGATGGATCAAAGACCTAAATGTAAAACATAAAACCATAAAAATCATAGAAGAAGAAAAGAAGGACAAACACAGGAGTTCTAATCGAAGGCATAAATGGACTATCAAACATAACTAAAAAAGCAGGAACAGCAGAAGATAAACTAGACAATAGGCAACTTTAGAAAATCAAATACTTAACATCATTAAAAGATTTTTCCAGAAGAGCAAAAAGAAAATGCATGGACTTGGGGTTGGGGGGGGTTGGGGATCCGCCTATGACTTATCTAACAAGCATCTAATCTCTAAAACTTATAGAAAACCCCAACAACTCAATAACAAAAAGGCAAATAATCCAATTACAAATTGGGCAAAAGACATGAACATGTACTTCACCAAAGAAGACATTCAGGCAGCCAAGAAATACAGGAAGAAGTAGTCACACTTACCAGCCATTAAACCCTACTCACAGCATCTATACAGGACAGAAGAGAACTGCTCCACAGAATTTCCAAGGAGTACTTTGTGGATTCAAACTGTCAACCTTTTGGTTAGCAGCCACAGCACTTAACCACTACACCATCAGGGTTTCCTATTAGCTATTTAAGAGATTTAAATCAAAACTACAAGGAGATAGTATCTCACTCCAGCTCTAAGGGCATGGATTTAAAAAAAAAAAAACTGCTAGAGACTGTGGTGTGGCTGGAACTTTCAAACACTGCTAGTAGGGATGTAAAGCGGTACAACGACTATGGAAAACAATACGGTGCTTCCTCAAAAAGCCAGAAATAGAATTTCATACAATCCAACTCCTAGTCACACATCTTAAGAGAAAAAAGAACAGTGACATGAACAGATATATCACACCCATGTTCACTGCAACATTAGTTACAATAACAAAAAGACAGGAGACAGCCTACATGCAAATCAACAAATGAATGGATAAACAAAGTGCAGTGGATAAACACAATGGAATTCTACACAATGTTAAAGAATAACCACAAACTCTCAAAACACCTCACAAAATATGTATGAAGATATTATCCTGAGCAAAATAAGTCAATGACAGAAGAACAACTGGTGTATGAAATCCCCACTATAAAAAGTTTTAAACAAATTCTCACAGAGACAAAAACATTTATTGATAGTTAGAAAGGATTGGGGGGAACCACTAACTAGATAGCACACACATACTAACTTTGGCGAAGGAAAGATAATACATGATGTTGGGAAAGTCAGCACAACATAATCACGGTAAAGGAAGACACTTGAAAGTAAAGGGCAACAATTACAGTAAATACTGGTGAACAATCTGGCAGTAACAGTAATAACAAACACCAAAGAAAGACAAACTACTAAAGTAGGTATAAGCTGAACAGGAGTGGGAGGGCATCTGGAAGTACACTCACTCACATACATGTGTGTACATGCTGCAAATACACTCGCGTATGCAATAGTGAGCACAGGGAACACAGCCATGAAAACTGTATACCTCCCAGAGTAAGACGCTGAGGATACAGTATTGGGACCACAATCTAGGGAGACAGCTAAATCAACCGGCACGTAGCAACCGCTACAGACGATGTTCTACATCCGACCCTGGGGAACAGTTACTGTGGTCTTAAAAGCTTGAGAGGGACCATCTAAGATACAACAATTGGTTCCCTCCTGTTCAGAGAAGAAAACCAAAGGCTCAAGAAAACAGTAAGTCCAAAGGACCACGGACCACATAAATCACGGCCTCCACCAGCCTGAGACCAGAAGAACAAGGTAGATGGTGCCTGTCTACCACTACAGATCACCTACCAAGACCACAGTAACAAGCTCATGCACAGAATGGGAAAGAAATGTAGAACAAAATTCAAAATCATAAATAAGACAAAACTTATTGGTCTGATAGAAACTGGAGGAACCTGTGACACTATAGCCCTTAGAAACTCTTTGAATTTGGAAGTGAAATTACTCCTATAGATCACATTATAGCCATACAACAAATGGGACTATGAAATGAACAATCACGCCAATGAGGAACGTATACCTCAGAAACATCAACCAGATGACACCTCGAGGGCAACATTTGTCCAAAAGCAAAGTTCAGAAGGAAGGTAGGGGTAGGAAAGCTGAGTGTATGGATAAAGGGAACCCAGGGAGGATGCTGGGGGAGTACTAACAAATCAGGGGTTTGCAACCAATCACAAAGAAAGATGCATAGGGCTATTGATTGGAAAACTAATTTACCCAGGACATTTTCACCTAAGCCACAATAAAATGTTCAAATCCAAGAAGGAACCCTGGACTAGGTCAGAGGGCCCAACACAGCTTTTCACATATTATCTCTCTAGGCCTGGGTTTCTTCATCTGTAAAATGAAGATAAAATTCCTGTGAAGTCTAGATGTTGCACATCTGGGTTGTCCTCAGGCTGAATGGAACATATGAAAGCAGCGTATAAGCAGAAACCATAAACTTGATACCTAAATAGCACGTAGTAAAGAACTTTCCAAACATATTTTACTATGTCTCATTAAAAAAAAAATTGGCCCCCTGATGGTACAGGAGACAAGCACTCAGCTGCTAACCAAAAGGTCGGCAGTTTGATCTCATCTGCTGCTCCATGGGAGTAAGATGAAGAGATCTGTTTCCACAAAAATTACAGCCTTGGAAACCCTACAGGTAGTTCTATTTTGTCCTATAGAATCGCTGTGAGTTGAAACAAACTCAATGGCAAAGACCTACAAAAAAAAAGGAACCACGATTTTTTAGGCTATTAATTCAGATGCCAAGCCACAAAAAATCTTATTCTCCTTCATATAACTCTCATAACTAATTATGGTTATAACCACTTCCCCGTGTTTGGAAACTCTGTTCGTGTAGTGGTTACATGGCACATCTGAGAACTAAAAGGTCGGCCGTTCCAATCTCCAAGGCAGTCCTTGGAAACTCTGTGGGACAGCTCTATCCTGACCTATGGTTGCTATGAGTAGGAATCGACTCAAAGGCAATGGGCTTTGGTTTCCCCATGTTTATCTTTAAAAAAAATCAGTTACCATGGAGTCAATCATGACTCATGGCAACTTTATAAGTGTGGTCCAAAGGATTTTCACTGCTGATTTTACAGAAGTAGATCACCAGGTCTTTCTTGCATGGTGCCTCTGAGTGGACTTGAACTGTCAACCTTTCAGTTAGCAGTCAAGCAAGTTGACCATCTGCATCACTTTTTACATACACTTAATTCAAAGTAACTAAATAAATTAACCTAACTGCTAGCTGCTGAGGGAAAAACATTCTTAAGCCATGGGCTGTGCCCTCCATCTAATGAGAAAAAAAATACATATATACACACAAACACAGTAACAAGCACGTAGAAAGAACAAATGCAAAAACAGAGATTAAAAACACCAATCCACAATCCTGATTCTGACGTGGGGAGAGTCTTTCCTCTGAGGGTTTCAATCTTGCCATGACAGATGGGAAGGACTTGGACATGTGACTGACAAATGACTAAACCGCCAAAGCATTTTCACACATGAAAAGAACTGCTGACATTTTGCACTTGGTACATTTTCTAGAAATACTTGAGAAATTTAAGGACCAGATTAAGATATACTTCATTAAAACTTGGTAGTACTACGGGTAGGAGGAGGAGTTCCCTTCCCTATTCCATACTCTGCAAACAGGTCAGAATTGTGAATATTAAACTCAACTGTTTGAATTTCTTCTTCAAATATGCTGGCCATAATGGACATCATTCTTGCCTTCTGGGGACCTTATTTTATTGGCTATACTTTTTCTCCTGCATTCATTCCTCCATCACCCTTTTTATCAGCAAGGTTCTTACCTGTTCTGTTTTCACAATTAAAAATACTGCTATGTGATGTCACATGTGCCTCAACAACCACTCTAAAAATTCTTCAGAGCCCTCTAAACCTTTGCTTTGTCTACTACCTCATTCTTTTTCACTTCTCACCTCTGTCTGGGCTGGATTTTCACACGCCAGCACCACCACCTCCAAAACTTGCTGATTCCCACTATGCTGCTAAATCCAGTGAGCACTTCTCATTCTTCATCTTTGACATCTCAACAACAGTTAACACAACTGACTGCCCACTGGCCAGGACATCTGAGACACCACTCTCTGAACTGGACTTGCTCCCCAGCCTCTTTTAGCCACTCTTAGTTTCCTCTGGATGCTCCTCAACTGTGACATGTTAAACATTGAGGTCCTTTTTAAGTCTGTCCTATTCTCTCTTCTGTTATCACTCTACACTCACTCCCCTGAGAGTTTCCGAAGTTGTTTCCCTTTTCAAAACTCAGACTTCAAACTACCTACTTGGCACCTGCATAGAGACACTTCACATACATCCGAACACTGAACTGATAACTGTATCACCCTAAACATTTTCTCTGCTAATATTCTTCATCTCATACTATCTTGTTATCATATTATAAGAAATTAAATAATGGGTTTTTAAGTATTCTGCTAACTAACCTCAAATGTAAACCTAAAACCAACAAAAAAAGAAAAGAAAAACATATACTGAAAACAGACTAGAAGTACACCAAAATATAAATGGATGATATTCTACACCTAGGCACTCATGGCAAAAATTCTGAGAACACCTACTTTCTTAAATCTCATATCTGATTAACCACTGTGTTCTAGTAATTTCACCTCCTCCAAAATAATTCTCACATCCAGTTACTTCTCCATTTCTACAGTCATCTCTCTAATCACAGTATCACCTCCTCTCTACTATATTAATGTGATAACCTCCATAAGGTCTTAACTATTTACCCTGCCATACTCTCCATCCCTCACCAAGTCATTCCACACATTCCAGGCCTTTTTAATAGCAGTAATCCTTTTATAACTCAGATCATGCCATTTTCACTTGCAAAATCTTTCAAGTGCCTCCAACTTAATTTAGTTTGAAAGGAAGCATCTTTACTCTTGTCTGTAAATCTTTAAGCCCTTTTAGAGTACCTAAAATTAACGCAACAAAATTAGACAATGTCATTTGCTGGGGAGAATTCAGCACAATTCTAACTCTCTTACATTTACTGGTAGAAATACCAAATGGTACAGTTATACAGCAAAAGTTTGGTAATTTCTTATAAAGCAAAACATTCAACCCAGCAAGCCTCCTTCTATTAACTAACCAAGAGTAATAAAAACCTGAGTTCACCCTAAAATCTGTAAATAAATGTTTACAGTGGCTCTATTTACAATAGTGAAAAACTGTAAAAGTCTCAAATGCACAAAGGTACTTTTTAGGATAACAGGCATATCCTTTTTCTTGCTTGTGGTCACTGTTAACACAACTCTACACATTTCTCACAATTCATATGACTGTATATTAATTTAAAAGTTTTAGTGTAATCAAAGATCTAAATATCAAATCTAAAACGACAATGATCGTGGAAGAAAAAATAAGGACAACACTGGAAGTTCTAATATGCTTCTTAAACAGACTACAAAATCTTCCTAACAATGCACAAACAGCAGAAAACAGATAAATGGAAACTACTAAAAATTAAACACTTATGCTCATTCAAAGATTTTATCAAAAGAGTAAAAGGACAGACTGGGAAAAAAAATTTGGCAACTACATATGTGATCAATGTCTAATTTCCATAATCTACAAGGTACTGCAAAATATCAACAATAAAAAGTCAAATAACCCAATTAAATAATAAGCAAAGGATATATGCAGACACTTCTTCAAAGAAGACATCCATGAAGCCAAAAGACACATGAGCAAATGCTCACAATCATTAGCCACTGGAGCAATCCAAATCAAAACTACAATGAGATACTATCTCACCCCAACAAGGTTAGCCATAGTCCAAAAAGCAACAAATGCTGGAGAGGCTGGAGAGACGAACTCTTCTACAGTGCTGGTAGGAACATAAAATGGTACAACCTCTTTGGAATGCAATTTGATGCTTTCTTAAAAAGCTAGAAACAGAAATACCATATGACCCAGCAATCCCATCATTTGGAATATATACTACAGCAACAAGGGCTGTCACACAAACAGATACATGCACACAAATGTTTACTGCAGCACTCTCCACAATAGCAAAAAGATGGACTCAACCTAGGTGCCCATCAACAGATGAATGGATAAACAGACTGTGGTATATATGCACAATGGAACAATATGCAATGATAAAGAACAATGATGAACTTATGAAACATCTCATACTGGGGAATCAACTGGAAAACATTATGCTGAGTGAAATTAGTCAGCTGCAAAAGGAGAAATATTGTTATGAGACCACTACTACATGGGCTTAAGAAAGGACTTGTGAACAGAAGAAAATCTCTTTGCTGCCTACAACTGTAGGGAGGAAGACAGAGTTATTTATAGACTACATACCAAAAAAAAACAAAAAACAAATCCAGTGTCATCAAGTTGATTCCAACTCATAGTGACCCTACAGACCAGTCAATAGGAATTCAGTTAAGTGAAGGGAAAGACACAATGCAGTAGAAGGCCGGTCAGCATAAATGGACTATACCTTAAGCTAAAAGGTTTTCTAAACTCAACCCAACATTTCAAAGGACAGGGGTCTAGGGACCATGTTTTCAGGGGACATTGAAGTCAACTGGCAAATTGTTGTTGTTGTTAGGTGCCATTGAGTCAGTTCTGACTCATAGCGACCCTATGAACAACAGAATGAAACACTACCTGGTCTTGTGCCATGTCCCAAATTATTTTTATACTTAAACCTTTTGTTGCAGCCACTGTGTCAATCCATCTCATCAAGGGTCTTCCTCTTTTCAGCTGACCCTCCACTCTACCAAGCGTGATGCCCTCTTCAGGGACTGATCCCTCCTAACAGCATGTCCAAAGTATGTAAGATACAGTCTTGACATCTTTACTTCCAAGGAGTATTCCGGCTGTACTTCTTCTAAAACAGATCTGTTGTGCTCTTCTCGTGGTCCAAGGTACATTCAACATTCTTCTCCAACACCACAATTCAAAGGCATCAATTCTTCTTCCACCTTCTTTGTTCAGTGTCCAGTTTTCACATGTATATGATGTGACTGAAAATACCGTGGCTAAGTCAAGCACACTTTAGTCTTCAAGGTGACACCTTTGCAGCTGATTTTCCCAACGCAATGCATCTTTCTTTACTGCTGCTTCCACATGTGTTGATAGTGAGGCCAAGTAAAACGAAATCCTTGACAACCCGAACCCTTCTCTATTGATCACGATGTTGCTTACTGGTCCAGTTGTGAGGATTTTTATTTTCTACATATTGAGGTGCAATCCACACTGAAGGCTGTGGTCCTTGATCTTCATCAGTAAGTGTTTCAAACCTTCTTCACTTCCAGTAAATAAGGTGGTGTCATCTGCATAACACAGGTAGTTAATGAGTCGTCCTCCAATCCTGATGCCTTGCTCTTCTTTCTATAATCCAGTTTCTTGAATTGTTTGCTCAGCATACAGATTGAAAGGTATGGTGAAAGCATACAACCCTGATGCACACCCTTCCTGACTTTAAGCCATGCACTGTTGTGTTCACACAACTGCCTCTTGATCCACATACAAATTCCTTAAGAGCACAGTGAAGCATTCTGGAATTCCCATTTTACACAAGGTTAGCCATAATTTGTTATGACCCACACAGTAGAATGCTTTTGCACAGTCACTGGACACAGGTGTACATCTTTCTGGTATTCTCTATTTCAGCCAAGATCCATCTGACATCAGCAATGGCACCTATGGTTCCACGTCCTCTTCTGAATCTAGCTTGAACTTCTGGCAGTTCCTTGTCAATACACTGTTGCAGTCACTTTTGAACAATCTTGAACAAAATTACACTTGTGTGTGATATTACTATTGTCCGGCAATTTCCGCATTCGGCTGGATCACCTGTCTTCAGAATGGGCATAAATATGGATCTCTTCCAGTCAGTTGGCCAGGTAGCTGTCCTCTCAATTTCTTGGCATAGCCGAGTGAGCACTTTCAGTGCTGCATCTGTTTGTTGAAATATCTCAATTGATATTCCACTAACTCCTGGAGCCTTATTTTTCTGCCTGTGTCTTCAGTGCAGCTTCAACTTCTTCCTTCAGTACCATTGGTTCCTGATCACATGCTACCTCTTCAGACGGATGAACATCAAGCAGTTCTTTCCAGTATAATGATTCTGTGTATTCCTTCAATCTTCTTGTGACATTCCCTGAGTCGTTTAATATTTTCCCAGTATAATCCTTCACTACTGCACTCAAGGCTTGAATTTTTTCTTCAGCTCTTTCAGCTTGTGAAATGTAGAACATGTTCTTCCCTTTTGCTTTTCTATTTCCAGCTCTTTGTTCATGTCATTATAATATTTCATTTAGTCTTCTTGAGTTGCTCTTTGAAATCTCTGGGTCTTTCACTTCACCATTCCCTCCTTTTGCTTGAACTACCCAACGTTTAAAAGCAAGTTTCGGAGTCTCTTCTGACATCCAATTTGGTCTTTCTTTCCTGTCTTTTTAATGACCTCTTGCTCTCTTCATGGATGATGTCTCTGATGTCATTCCACAATTTGTCTCGTCCTCAGTCATTAGTGATCAACACATAATTTGTTCTTGAGATGGTCTTTAAACTCAAGAGGGATATACTCAAGGTCATACTTTGGCTACTGTGCAGTTGTTCTAATTTTCTTCACTTTCAATTTGAATTTTCATATAAACAGTTGATAATCTGTGCTGCAGTCAGCACCTGGTCTTACTCTGACTGCTGATATGGAGATTTTCCATCAGATATGGTCAATCTGGTTCCTGTGTATTCCATCTGGTGAGGTTCATGTGTACATCTGCCATTTGTGTCGGTTAGAAAAGGTATTTGCAAAGAAGAAACTGTTAGTCTTGCGAGATTCTATTAAGTGATCTCCTGCATTATTTGTATCACCAAAGCCATGTTTTCCAACTACCTACCTTTCTGTTTCCGACTTTTGCATTCCAGTCACCAATAATTACCAATGCATCCTGATTGCACACTCAGTCAATTTCAAGCTGCAAAAGCTGGTAAAAATCTTCAATCTCTTCATCTTTAACCTTAGCGGTTGGTACATAAATTTCAGTAATAGTAGTATTAACTGGACTTCCTTAAAGGCATATGTATATTATCCTATCACTGACAGCACTGTACTTCAGGAAAGCTCTTGAAATGTTCTTTTTGATGATGAATACACCACCACTCCTCTTCAAGTTTTCGTTCCCTGCACAGAAGACCACATGATTGTCAGATTCAAAATTGGTTTGTTTCACCTCACTAATGCCTAGGATATCCATGTTTATGCATTACGTTTCATTTTTGATGATTTCCAATTTTCCTAGATTCATACTCTATACATTCCATGTTCTGATTAGTAATGGATGTTTGCAGCTGTTTCTTCTCATTTTGCATCATGCCACATCAGCAAATGAAGATTCCCAAAGGCTTTACTCTGACTCGATGGCACTTGGCTTACTCCATTCACAACATTAACGTCAACTTTGAGGCAGCAGCGCTTCCCTTAGTCTTCTGAGTGCCTTGTAACCTGGAAGGCTCATTTTCAGGCACTATATCTGGCAATGTTCTCCTGCTATTCATAAGGTTTTCCCTGGCTAATTCTTTTTAGAAGGAGACTTCCAGGTCCCTCTTCCTAGTCTATCTTAGTCTAGAAGCTCAGCTGAAACCTATCTACCATGGGTGACCCTGCCACTACCTAAATACCAGTGGCATAGCTTCCAGCATCACAGCAACAAGCAAGCCTCTACTGACAGACAAGTGGGGGCTGCTCACTCTGTCTTTACTCCTCCTATCAGTTGGCATAACTAGTGCTTTTCTAAGAGAGTCTTGTATACCCCATATCGGTGAGTGGCGTCTGGGGCCTTAAAAGCTGTCAAGCTGCCATCTGAGAACATCAATCGGTCCCAATCCACCTGGAACACATAACAACTACGAGGGAACAAACATATGAGGGAAAAATGAGCCCAAGAGACAGAAAGGCCCATATGACTGGGAGATTATGTAAGCATGAGACCAGAAGAGCTAGATAGTACCCAGCCACAAAGTCAGCCCTAAAAAGGGGTGCAACATAGAGTTCCTGATGTAGCACAAGAAAAAGAGATATGCAGATAAAGAACTCTATCAAAAGACCAGAATCGATGGTTCAAAAACCTGGAGTGTCCCCTGAGAACACGGCTCCTACACTAGCTGCTAGACCAGAGCTGAAAACAGTACTGAAGCCAACACTTCAGACAAAGAATGAACTGCACCTGGGGACAAGAGTCATACAGGTGGTGTGTGTACTTTATGTTTTATTACATATATACGAGGCTGTCCTACTGGTTTCTTTTTAGAGGGGAGAGGGGAAGTTGAAGAGGAAGGGACAACTGTTGGTTGAGGGAATACTGAAGTCAAGAGTAAAAAAGAAGAGTGTGCTGTCACAGGATGAGGAAAGCAGACAGAGTTGCTTGAGTTGCTGAGAGGCAAGCACTCAGAGTTTTTACATTAAATTGACTTAGACTGTAAATGTACATTTAATCACAATTAAAAAGAAACATTTCAGTGTGTATAAATTATACTCCAAATTACATCTTAATACACCTGACTTAAAAATAGTAACAAGCAAATACATATATATTACTTACATGCCAGGCACTACTATAAAGGCTTAACTTCTATATATTTATTTAATGCCCACAATAAAAGTAATGGAGATGCACAGAAGTTAACTCATTTGCCCGGGATTACACAGCAGAACCTACACAGCATGGCAACAGACACCAAGCTTTAAACTACTACATCGTATTGAGTCTATGTATAATTTTGAAAATAATCAAAGAGACAGATTAAATAGTTACAACAGTATGATATAAAATCAACTGCCAAATCAGGTATTTGTAGGTGTGGTTTTGTTGTGGAAGTTCTAATGAAAGATCCTTCCAGTTTTCTCTGAGGTTGTTGCTATTTAAATACATGGCACTATTGAGAGTAATATATTTAATTTCTGACACTACATTTGAAATAACATTTTATTTTTGTTTATTTTTTTCATAAAAGCTGGAAAGTGTTGCAACTGAGAAACTAAGCACCAAGCTTATTTTAGAGGCAGTAAACACAGCCTAAGGCCCTACTTATAATTATGACAAGAGAAAGACTCATTTGGGCTTCATATGGCTTTGAGTCACAAAAACACATCTGTACTCTACCTTCTCAAGAATATGTTGAATGAGCAGAAATAAAAAAAAGAAAAGCAGCAAGAATAGAACAGTAGGGCTATGGGAACAGCAGGCTGTAAGAAGAGGCGTTTCTATCTTTAAGCATTAAGCCAAAAAATATCTCCTGATATCCTCTGAAAACCAAACAATAGTTTAACTCAACTAGCAAAGAATGTCTACTTCAGCATCAAGCTCTTTTAAGATCTAACCACACGGGATCAAACTGACTACTGCAGCTTAAAAGATCACATGGGAAGCTGGGGGCAGTGAGTTTACGTTCATGGGGAAGGTACAACTCCGAGAAGGAGGGTTAGAATTACTGCACAACACGACAAAGGTACTCAGAGTCGCTGAAATGTTCATCTAGAAACTTGTGTATAGTCTGGTGTAGAATCTCAATGACATAAATCAATTAACGTTCTTTTTTAAAAAGGGCTTTCTGCACTAAATCTTCCTGTTATTGTTGTCTGCTGTCAAGTCGATTCAGACTCCACCGACTCCATGTATACACAGCAAAATGGCATTCCACAGGGTTTTCCAGCTGTGACTGTTTTTGAAAGCACACTGTCTTCTGATGCACTCCTGGGTGAGTTCAAGCCTCTGAGGTGTGTTCAAATCACCAACTTACATAACAGTCAACCAAGAAAGCAGTCAAGAGCTTAACCACCCACACCTCTCAAAGGTTACTCCAAATCTTCCTAGACATGCTCTGTCCCAGCCCTACATCTTTCTAATGCAGACTGATTAAGCAGAAATCTGGAAGGTTTACATAAATAAATAACTGTTGCCACTGAGGTGATTCCAACCCATGGAAATGCCATATCTGAGAGCCAAACCAAGCCAAAGCCAAGTGCCGTCAAGTCAGATCAAGAGAGAGAAATAAAAATAAAAAAAACAAACTCACTGCTGTCAAGCTGATTCTGATTCAAAGCAGCGCTATAGGACAGAACAGAACTGACTCATAGGGTTTCCAAGGAACAGCTAGTGGACTCAAAGTACTGACTTTTACCTTTTGGTTAGTAGCTGAGCTTAACCACTGTACCACTAGAGGTCTATCTGGGAGACAGACTCTATTTAAAAGACTGATCCAGAGATCCTGGGAGACCGCTCAGAATGGCAATGTGTCATAAATCACCAGAGACCAAAACTCTCAGTTGTCCTGAGAGTTTACTCATCCAGTAAGTATTTACCAAAGATCATTAAGGACTTTTATAAAGTAATAGAGAAGACAAAAAAGGTAGAGTGGCAATTAGAATATTTGTTTAATAAGTGTGTTTAACACAGAAAACAGGCTACAGAAACCACAGAGGCCTGCCTACTCCAGGCCTGAGAAGGCTTCCTAGAAGTTAGAGCTAAATCAAGTCAAGAAAGACCAAAAGGTATGAGCTGGGTGATAAAAACCAGGTAAAGGACATACGAATAACATGTACTAATACCACTGGCATGAGTTATTTGATCAACACATTATTTTCTTTAAAATATGAGTTACACATTCAATTTTTTTTTTTTTTAATTACTACCTTCATGTAAAAATCTGAGTTTCCATCTGAGACAAATCTGCTCAACTAAGCCATAATGGGTGCCTTCTTATACAGGGCTTGCAGACACACACATCTGAGGGTTCCCAACCTCTGGCTTCACACTTTCACCTCCTTAGCTTAACCGCTGTAGCATGCCAACTCTGGCCTAGTCCAGATGTTTAAGTGCTCAGCTACTAACTGAAAAATTGTTAGTCTGAATCTACTTACTGGTGCCTCAGGAGAAAGGCCTGGTGAACTACTTCCAAAAGGTCACACCACTGAAAACCCTACAGAGGACAGTTCTACTCTGAAACACACAGGGTCATTGTGAATCAAAGTCAACTGCACAGCAACTGACTTTGGGTTCGGCCTAGAGGCAGAAGAAAGCCCAGTACCACCAGATGCAAGAAAAAGATTTACCTAAGTCAGCCACTGAAGCTGGTGGAACGGGGAAGCCCAGAATGTAAAGCAAACTGCCTTTTGCCTAGGACAATTCCGAACACAGTCCCCAGAGAGTAAGTCTTTAACTTAGTGAAACTGGGAGACAGAAAACCAGCATGGTGGCACTGTTTGGCTTTCTTCCTCTAATTTTACAAAGAGGATGGAGAATCCAGACTAACAGCCCAGGGCTAATTTCTATAAGACAGGGATCAGACATGCCTCCTCTTTTCCCCATCTTTAGAGATTCTGACACCAATCCTCCCTTTGACGGCACTCTCTACTTCCCAGATGGGTATAAGAATTCATTGCAATGGTCACAGGGAAACTCACCCATCATACTCACGATTATGTGGTTTATTGGGGAGGCAACAAGTTATAATTCAGGTTTAGGAATACTCAAGGATACAGTTCTATCAGGACAGCCTCTTCCCAGCTATGCTCACAGATATACCTTTCTCCGGCCCTAGGCCTCTGCCCCAAAAACTCAGCTTTTTCTCTGCATGGGCCGGAAAGCCCACTGCACCATCTCCTGCTGCCAGGTCTCTGCTGTTGGGTCTTTCCTCCCAGTGCTTCTCAGGGTTATAACTTATTACATGTGTCCTGGGTCCAGGAGCTTCTCGGTACAGGGACCCTGGCTTCAAGGGACACAGTGGCTCCTGATTGTTCTTCCTTGATAGCAGTGCCATCTTGTTTTTCCCATCACTGGAGTGGCTCAATTCAAGCACAAGGGGACAGCAAAACTTCCCTTTGGTGGGCCACAATTACTGTATCTGCACAGTCCTGCACACTCTTGCCCAATCACACAGTTACAAGAGCATGACTAGAAAGGCCATACAAAATCTATCTATGGCACCACAGGAGAATATCTAATATTTAATTTTGCTTTGATGTTATCATTAACTACATTTCATTATGATGGGTGGTGAGGAAGTAGGCATGTTTTTATGACTTGACAATCAATTTTCATCTACATTTTAAAAGATAAAATTCCTCCAGCATTCTGATGGCAAACACAGAGCTTTTGTCAAGAGATTCGCACACTAAACACAGGTACACAGTTGAAAGCCAAGCTCAAGATCTTTGAGAGTTTACATCCCAGATAATATCAGATCAGCTTTTACTATGTCTGTGTATTATTAGACTTGCAAATCAAAAAAAAAAAAAAAAAGTCCTAGACATTTGCAACTTCAAGTGAGACCAAAACCAAGATCTAATAATTAGTGTCTGTTTCTGAAAGAAATGTATAGTTAAAGATCACAAGCAATTAACAGTCAGGTTGTCCTATAATCGTGTACAGTAATAACTGGAGTATAAAGTAGCATTTCATGGAAATCACTTCATACTGCAACCATCACTCTCAGTCTGCCCTGTATTATGTGATTCAGTCAGTGGAACAGTTAGGGTTAAGGAGAACTGTTTCATGTTCTCATCTCTGAAAAAGACTAGATCTATCTGTACACTCCTGGAAAGAAAATGAAATAAGTGTCTCTTTACAGTGAAATTTAAGATGTTTAATGGCCTTCACCTCTTGAATCACTTAATGATTCTAAACAGTGATGCTTTTTCTTGTACTTACATGACAGTAAGCAACCTTTCTCAGTGTAATCATAGTGAGGAACATATGGTTATGCTGCAGGAAACGTTACTAATGGATGGGCTGTCATGTCCCCTGCACAGCAGACAAGGGGCCAAACCAGAACCAAACGTGTTGCTGTCGAGCTGATTTGACTCATAGTGATCCCACAGGACAGAGCAGAACTGCTCCACAGAGTTTCCAAGGAACAGCTGTTGGATTCACACTGCCCACCTTTTGGTTAACAGCTATAATAGTATTAAACCATTATGTCACCAGGGTTTCCGAGACAAAAGGAAGCAAGCCTAAATTGCACCACAAGATAGTTTGGGTAGAAGTCATGAAGACTGTGTTGCCTACCAGTGCTGTGAAACACTAAATGTTCCTGAAGGCCACCGGTCCAAAACTCTAGAAACCTTGGGGGCCCAGTCATTAAGACCCGTGGCTGCGAACCAAAAAGTCAGCAGTTTAAACCCACCAGGGACTCCATGGAAACCCTATGAGGCAGTTCTACTCTGTCCTACAATGTCGCTTTGAGTCGGAATCAACTCCACAGCAATAGGTTTATCTCGTGTCTTGGTCATCCAGAGTTGCTATGACAGACATGCTGCAAGTGAATGGCTTTAATAAGGAGTTTATACTCTCACAGTCCAACAGGCTCTAAGTCCAAATTCAGGGTGGCAGTTCCTCTCACTGCTCTGGAGGAAGGTTCTTGTGATGTATCAATCTTCTCTCGGCCTGGCAGCATCTTAGGAACCTCAGGTCTGGACACTGCTTTCTTTGTAATGTGAGGGTGTAACTCTTTGCCTTTCTTTTTATCTTTTGCTTCCCTTTCTTTTTATCTTTTGTATGATAAAAGATGGTAGAGGCCATACACCAGGGAAAATTACATTGCATCAGGATATGACCTTAGTAACAGTGGTAGGGTCCCACCCTACTCCTCTTTATCTTAATCCATCTTGCTCCATTAACCGCAGGCAGAGATTAGGATTTAAAACATACACGAAAATTACAATCACAAAATAGAAGACAACAATACACTAGGAATCACGGCCCTGCCAACTGGCCACATGTATTTTTGGGGGGGCATAATTCAATCCATGACATCTTGGTGGTGTAGTGGTTAAGGGTTTAGTTGCTAACCAAAAAGTCAGCAGTTCAAATCTACCAACAGCTCCAGGGAAATACTACGGAGCAGTTCTCCTCTGTCCTATAGGATCACTATGAGTGAGAATCAACTCATCAGGAAGGGGCTTGGTTTGATTTGCCCTTATTTGACCCTGAAAGAGTTCTGCCCTGTGGTTATTTGACCTTGAAAGAGTTAAGCCCTCACGGGCTAACAGAAAGGTCAGTGATTCTAAACCACTAGCCATTCATCCTTTGGAAACCCTGGTGGTGTAGTGCTTAAGAGGTATGTTTGCGAAACAAAAGGCTGGCAGGTCAACTCCACTAGGCACTCCTTAAAAACTCTCTGGGGCAGTTCTACACTGTCTTACAGGGTTGTTAGGAGTCAGAATCGACTCACGGCAATGAGTTTGGTTTCCCTTTTGGTTCAGCAAGGCAGGTAAAAAGCCTTGGAGATCTGTTCCTGTAAATACTATGACAGGGTTATCACATTATCAAATGCAAGCTAGCAAACCAAGGAGCCAAGACATTTCTATCTCCATACTCTGCATATGCTGACACAGATGGCTCTTTAAGTAGGCAGGTAGACTAAGGTTCATACAGGCCGAACCCCTGTGAATACTTTGCATTTCTAAAAGATTCTCTAGGAGAAAGTGCACTTCTGACAAGTTCCTAGGAAGCTATACATAAGAATTCCCTGGGGATCTTACTAAAATTTAGATTCTGATTATGTATATCAGAGGTGGAAATGCAAATTCTCAGCAAAGAACCCGTTAGAAATGCAAATTTTTAGCAGGGTTTGAAAGGAAAGAACCTGTTTGAAGCCCTAGACTGCAGGCTAGGAAAACTTATAAGTCAATTATACCCTGTCATAAAACCATGGAGGTGTAGTGGATAAGTGCTACATCTGCTAAACAAAAGGTCAGCAGTTCAGATCTACTAGGTGCTCCTTGGAAACTCTATGGGGCAGTTCTACTCTGTTCTATAGGGTTGCTATGAGTTGGAATCGTCTTCATGGCAGTGGGTTTGCTTTTTGGTTTTGTACAGGCACCATGAGTTGGCAGCAACCCGAAGGCACACAACAGTTTACCTTGAAGGTACAGGCACCTTGAGCTGGCAGCAACCCGAAGGCACACAACAGTTTACCTTGAAGGTACAGGCACCTTGAGTTGGCAGCAACCCGAAGGCACACAACAGTTTACCTTGAAGGTACAGGCACCTTGAGTTGGCAGCAACCCGAAGGCACACAACAGTTTACCTTGAAGGTACAGGCACCTTGAGTTGGCAGCAACCCGAAGGCACACAACAGTTTACCTTGAAGGTTTACTCTAAGCGGCTGTGCTTCTTTTGAGAAACCACACAAAAGCTCTTTCAATATAACTTATTATAATATGTTCAAAATGTTTTTAAAAAATGTTTTCATTATTTAAAAACTGAGGAAAACTCCTTCATCTGAATCTACTTCAAACAAATTAGCATAATAATTGACTGGGTAACTGAGGTATTGGGGATACATTTTATTTGTCTTCAAATAACTATTTTAAAAATACGCAATATATCTGAAAGTGTCTTGAACTTGATACTACTCTAATTCTAACATTTATTAAGAATGAGAGATTCTGACAGTAAGCCTACATACAATCAGGAGAATCAACTACTTCTTAGGCAGAAAGAGAAAAAAAAAGAATTACTGCTTCCCAAGTGGAAGTTGCCCATGTCCACTTATTTTGACATTTTAGCTTATGGAGAGGATAGTGATTTAACTACTCCTGGGGCAAGTTAATGAATCAGAATTTGGTATGATATGTCCTCAGTTCTACTAGATTATGTTTGCCTATAGATGTGTGTTTCCTTGGGCTCCTCGATCTGCCAACCTCTCTGGCACCAGCGGCACAGGGAACTGTCAATGGAAGTCCAGTGAAATCAGAAGTCCTAGTGCATATCCCTGTTTGGTAAAGAAGAAGCCAACAGGCATAGCAGACCCTCTGTGAGATGGACTGGCATAGCAGCTGCAGCTGCGGACTCAAACACGCTGACAACTGCCAGCGTGCTGTAGGACCAGGCAATGCTTCATTGTGTTGTACGTAAGGTCACCATGAGTTGAAGTTGACTGAACTACTGCTAACAACAAGAACACACCCTACCACGTAGCCATCCACACAGAGCAGTCAAGGTGACACTCACGACTCTATGAGACTGCAGTCCTCTTTAAAATCTCCCCAGAAAATACAACTATTAGTGGATCCAGGAATGAAAGAAGCCTACTCATTCCCATCCCGTCAGCTGACTAAAGTGCTGACCTGCTGAGCCAACAGGCCAGTTCTGTGCTTTAAAACACAACGGTCTTGACAGTATTTTAACTCAGTGTTTTAAAATAGCTTTGGGTCATATCTGTCATGCACATTCTTCATTTTTCCAAGAATCACTGTGTCAATTATATAAATGTATAAACATTTAACAAAATGATCCTAGTTTGTACCACTAGCATATAATTAAGTCTCAGAAACTCTGTTTAAAAATTACAGATTGCAAAATAAGTAAAGCAAGTAAAACCGGAATTGCAGAACTTCAACTTAAAGAACCTATTATATTCTTAATCTGCAAAATTCTACTCCAAACCTGTTTTGCTGTGTATATGTCTACCAAAAACATAATAAAGTATTATTTTAAATTAAAAACTTCCCTGAGGAAACTTTTCTAAGCAGGAACATAATGTAACTAGTAAATTGAAGACTGGGGGAAAAGGGAGGGGAAGTTAAAGGTCTCTCTCCAACACATTTATATAAAGTTTCCTCAGTCCTATGATATTCCTAAAAAGTTTCTTAAAAGAGGCCTTAAAATGAATAAATAGTTGAAAATGAAATTCAAAGTCAAATCAAAATGAATGTCAATGTTGTTCAGTTAGCAACGCCTAGAAGCTCACCAGCTGTCCACGCTAATCATAGCTCAGTCGTTGACTCACTGTGTGACCTACAGAAGTACAGTTAACCTCTCTGATTTTGTATGCCACCAAGAAAATAGCATCACAAACTCCTCGAAGGTCTGACGTGAGTTGTAACTCCAAGATATTGCTATGGCTCCACTTTGGGGGATGAGTGTTAAAAAAAATCCAAAATTATAAGGAAGATGATAGGCTGCTCTTCAGAGGACATTTCTAGGTCTCTTTGTGCAATTTTGGTGCTTTGATAAAACACGTCTCTGAAGAATCAGTTAACCATATAGAGTGGTTAAGAATGGCTCAACTGGCCTTATCCAAAATAAGAGAGTCCTCATCAAGCTTTTGTTATCAAACACGGTCTCAACTAATTTAGCTGTACTCTAGGAAAAAAACAAAACAGAACAAAAAAACCAGTTCTTCTAAGAATTTATGTACCGGGTTCTAAACAAAGAAATCAAGTCAACAATACAGTCTTTGACATAAACCCTAACAATGAAGTTCTCATCAAAAGAGATCAGAATGTAAAACCAGGATACACCATGTATTGGCCGGATGCTTAACAAAACATTGTCTCTTCCGGACAACAACACCACTGGATTCCATTTCCCACATTACCTTACAGTTAGGGAGAATGATCCAGCGGGGCAGCGAGACCCTACAGCATGGCAGAGCCACTAGAATGTGATAAGCCACTGTGCTCTGGGGTTGTTTATTACACCAATTAGCTTGCTCTGATAAATATGCAGCTCGACTGCACTTGGCTTGGCTTGGCTATGCAACATGTTTAGCATTTCAACCCAAAACTTGTCAGTAGCCTTTTATATGGCCCACACATTGTCCTGAATGTTCCTCTGAGAGGCCAGCTCCCAAGAAATACAGAAAAAGAAATCCATACCGATAAAGCTGTAAAAGGGCAAATAATCAAATGCAAGCCCTAGCAAACCAAGGGGCACAGACATTTCTACCTTCATAACCTGCGTGTGCTGATGCAGATGGCTCTTAAAACAGGCAGGGGGCACTAAGAAGTCTATTATTCAACCACTAGTCCGTTCTCCACGTACATACCCATTCTTCATATAGTATCTAACACTAAAACTGAGTCCATGTGGTAACAGTGAAACTGACACAAATGAAGACTTTAAGAACAGTTGCTTTCATAGCACCTTGTAAGATATTTTTCAACAGGAAGAGTGTCAATCTACTGAAAATGCCTCTGAAGATGGAGGATTATTTACTCAGGGAGAACAAATAAGAGAGTAAGCTTGAACTGACTCATGAAGTTAAAAGCTGTCTGGTAACCACAACGCCCATGTGTCATGGCGGTTTCACGTACATCATACTGAGGAAAATTTATACTGATTTCAAACTCACAGATAGTCCTTAGCTTAGGAACAAGAAGATTATGAAAAAAAAAATGCCATTCCTATTGAGTTGATTCTGACTCACAACAGCCCTAATGGTAAGAGCCCCACGGGGTTTCCAAAGACTGCCTGATGAACTAGAACTGCTGACCTCTTGGTTAGCAGCCGCAGTTCTCAAACACTACATCACCAGGGCTTATAGAAGAATATACTGAGGCTAAACAAATTATTAAAGGTGTTAAGGATATTTAGTAAATAAATAAAGAGCTATATTTAATCAAGTTATTGCTTAAAGGGGGTGCTTAAGTGGAGTTTTTGTAATTTGTTCCTGAATTACAGTATGTCCTAGATGTTTATGATTATTGATCTGTGAATTAGGTGCAAGTTTACAAAGCAAGTTAGTTTCCTGAAGTATTTCATGACCTTGGTTTCATTCATTCCCCACAGTGTTGGCACTCTCTCCATCTCTGTTCTGAGTTTCTCATTTCTTTTAGTCCTGATTTTCTACCCATGCTTGCCAGTCATCTTTGCTTTGGGGCAAATATTTCACTTTTTGATTTCTAAGGATTCCTCTTGAGTGTTAATGTGTCTCTTATGAGCCTGTCCATTGTCTGACTGGAAGGCCATGTCCAGAAATGGCTTCAATTCCCAGTCTGAAGGGTATCATGGGCACTAGTACTGGGGGTTCTTCCAGCCACTGTCAGACCAGTAAGTATGATCTACTCCAAATTTCTCTACCCTTCACTGGTTTCTCTGTCCAGTAGTTACAATAAGCAAAATTACGCTAGTCAAAAGCTCAGGTATTTATAGAAGTGCAGTGTTGTATCTTTCTGATTATGCCTAACAAGGCTAGTTCCAATTTCTAATTTTCATATCCTTCAGTAGGAGAAATTAGTGAAGTCTATTTGATTCCAAATGATAGTGACCCTACAGGTGAGAGGAGAGCTGCCCCATAGCTTCCAAGGAGTACCTGTTGGATTTGAACCGCCAACCTTTTAAAGGTTAGAAGATGCAGCACTTAACCACTACACTACCAGGGTTTCTTCTGTGACATAGTAGTTAAGTGCAACAGCTGCTAATCAAAAGGTCAGCAGTTCAAATCCGCCAAGTCCTCCTTGGAAACTCTATGGAGCAGTTCTACTCTGCCCTATGGGGTCTCTACGAGTCAGAATCAACTCGATAGCAGTGGGTTTGGCTTTTTGGTTCCATTTACTAGGAGACGAGAAAGAAAGTCTAAAATTTCAACAGCCAGCCAAGTGCCGTCGAGTCGTATCCAACTCATGGCGACCCTAACAACAACAAAATTTCTGGGTGTCAGGCACTGTTATCACTGACCTGTGTACACTGACTCAGTTAGTACGTGGGGGAATAAAAAAATAAGACTAGGAATAAAGTGACATTACCCTTACTTCACGAAAATACTGGAGTACTGTAAACTTTCAAAACCTATGCAGAGAGACAGGGGCACCAAAACCCATGCAGACTTTACAGCAGACACAATCAGGAGGTGAGACCCCTTTTCCCCTGGGGAGAGGCAACTAAAATAAATCATAGACTCTACAGCAACTAAAGATAATCATTCTATTTTTTTTGCCTCCTCTATGATCTTATTTTTTGCTACCGACTTAAAAACATTTTAGTCCTTGTCACCTGCAACCAACAGGGATCAGTTTATTAGAATCTCTCACAAATAAAGTACTGAGAGGGAAAGATAAAACTCTGTGTTAAAACGATGCTCTCAAAATTAGAAAAGTATCACTGTTGGTCCCATTTTACACTAAGTTATCCATGCATAACTTTGCCTCTCATTAGCATAAGTATTCTTCATCTTCAGTTTTGATGACACAAACAACAAAGTTCGCAGGGGTTTACCTGTAATCCAACTAACCAAACATATACGCTGCCATCATTTTTTTTCATGTTCCCTTAATGGACACATACAACTGAGAACGAACTGTAACAGCCACTAACAAATACAGGGAATTACTCTCACTTACAAAGTACGAGGCTATTTCACAAAACACAGAGATGCTGTCATTGATGACTATTACTCTACCACTTGCTCAAACATCAGTGACGTTGGAAAGACGGCAAAAGCTGAATTCTATTCCACTTTAAGTTAAAATGATACGTGAACAGTCAAATTTACCAAAAAGAAAGTTAGAGCTTTTTAAAGATATTATTTGTTTTTTAAAACGTTTTATTACAGAATTCAAATAAATAACAACATACCATGTGTTGACCAAAAAGACAACATTCATGTAACTTCTTAAA
Source organism: Heterohyrax brucei (assembly GCA_028571685.1). Taxonomy (NCBI): domain Eukaryota; kingdom Metazoa; phylum Chordata; class Mammalia; order Hyracoidea; family Procaviidae; genus Heterohyrax; species Heterohyrax brucei. The sequence continues at coordinate 60,881,652 of CM053146.1, read as the reverse complement.
AACACATTAGTCATTAAAGTACAACTTATTTAAGGCTAAACAGAAAAGAAAATGGTGGAAACTTCCAGAAATTTATTACTTACAAGAGAAAAAGCATTTAATCAGTAACCAGAGTTGCCTACCTTGCTACTTGCCTATTTTCAGATCAAGAAGCAAGGAGAAGAGAAACCAAAGGGGTTTGGGTAGACTTGTTTTCTAGCTATTAAAATCTCAGATTAGCTCAACAACAACCCGTCTGTTTGTCACACTTTGATCGCTCACATTAAGTGTTGTTATGGTGCTAGAAACTATGCCACCAGAACTTCAAATACTAGCACGGTCACTCATGGTGGACAAGCGTCAGTAGAGCTCCTAAACTCAGACAAACGAGGAAGAACGGTCTCGTGATCTACTTCTAAAACTTAGCTAATGAAGACCCTATGGTTCAAAATACAGTACTGTCCAGTGCAGTGCTAGAAGATGGGAGCCCTTGTGGCAAGGTGGTTAAGAGATACCACTACTAACCAAAAGGTTCAAATCTACCAGCCGCTCCCTGGAAACACCATGGGGCAGTTCTACTCTGTCTTACAGGGTAACTGTGAGCTGCAATCCACTCAGTGGCAACAGTGCTAGCCGATGAGGCCCCCTAGGTTAAAAGTCACTTAAAATACACTCTAGCCGAACAATGGGTTAAAGTACACCAATGACTGTGAACAGGGCACAGGACCAGGCGAGATTTCAAAGGGTCTCCATGAGCTGGAGTGGATTTGACAGCAATTAACTGTGAATACAATCAATCTCAGTGTTGTTTAACAAGACACTACTAAACACAAGGGTTGAGTGACAAAACCCACTGCCTTGCTAACTACGACCACACTTTACATGCATATCATCTGGAAATCACTAGCTGGTGCTAGATGAGTTGAATATTTTTTTCTTCTTCTTCCTCTTCTTCTTTCCTTTTGGTTTACCTCCTCATTCACCAGTACGATGACTAAGTTTCCACAAAAGTTTCTGAATTTTTCTTCTCCCAGACCAGCTGAGGACCAGCTGAGGACAAGAGGCTGAGTTGTGAAATATAATCTGCCCAACACTATCTTAGCTACGACATTTCAGTAACACTCCAGGTGGGTAATGGAAGGAAGAAACCTAGCCTATGTTCCACGGAAGACCCACCCTCAGACCTAAATAGGCCTTTGTGGCACCAACAACATCACTGGGGCTAAAAAAAGAAGCCCACATCATCTCACCAATATTTCCAGTGGCAACTAGAAGGTATGAGATAAATACTGAGTTAAAAAAAAAAAGTTTCAAAAAGTCTACTTGACCTATAACGAAAAGAAAAATAAAAACACTGGGGACAACTCTAGCTTAAAATTTTCATACCCGCATCCTGTTCTCTTTTGCTTCCCTTCTCCCTAACTGTTTCCTTATTCCATCAGGGCTCCTAACCAAGACTGGTACGTCCTTTCACTAAATATCAAGGAATTACTGGAGGAGCACCCTGTCTGAAAGGAAGGCTGGATAGGATCTCCTTCCTCTAAGTCCCTTCCAACTAAAAATGCATCATTAAGCCCACCTTTACAAAGCAGTGAATCACAATCATCTTGCTCTCTGAAATCTCCACCCAACTGCAGAGGTGTTTGCTTGTTAGAACCTGGTGAGATTTAAGATAGTGGTAGAATGATTATAACTCAGCCTCCCATCATGTGGCTGGTCTCGGTGAGAAAAATTCAGAAACCTTTATGGAAACTTAGTCACTTACTGGTGGGTGAGGAGGTAAACCAAAAAGAGAAAAAGGAAAAAACCTAACTCATCGCCGTCAAGTTGATTCCGACTCACAGAGATACTGTAGGACAGAGAAGAACTGCCCTATAGGGTTTCCAAGGCTGTAATCTTTATAGAAGCAGACTGGTTTATCTTTAACAGTGGTGGGTTTCAACTGAAGGAGGACCAAAATGTGGATGCTGTTTGTGGCTACAAACCTGCTTCCCTGAAGGTGGACACACTCAAAAGATGTTAGGCAGCATTCACCTCCTTTCCCTCAACAGCCTTCTCATTGGAATTTAGGCTGCCCCAGTGCCAAAAGAAAATAATAGCTCTCTCTTTAGGCCACGATGACCCTGGCATTTCCCCATCTCTTCTAAACTTGACCTTTTATCTCAAAAGAAAAAAATCTCTAGGTTTCACTTGGATCAACAGTGGCAGTCTTCATCTGTGATAAACATAAGACAGCCAGCCAAGCCAAGTGCCATCGAGTCAAATCTGGTAAGTATTAATCATAATGTGCCTGTTTGAAGAAAAGCCAAGGTATGATGTAAAGTTATCAAAACAAAACACCCAGTGCCATCACCTCTAATCCGACTCACCTCTAGAATTCCTATCAATCTCTCCATAAACCTCTCTACCCACTCCCCTACAGAAGCTTTTGTTTCAGCAGCTAGCCTAAAGATAAGTCAAACCACATATTTTACTGACTTTCATTGTTTTGTTTAATTAATCAAAAAAACTATACACAATAGTTTTTCTTCAATTCTCCTCCTAGCAAATGTAAGTTAACTATTAAAACAATAAATAAATAGTTATCATCAAGTCAATTCTGACTCATAGTGACACTACAGTATAGAGCAGAACTGCCCCACAGGGTTTCCAAGCAATACCTGGTGGATTTGAACTCCTGAGCTTTTCGTTAGCAGCCACAGCACTTAATCACTACGCCACCAGGGTTTCCAATTTAACTACAGAATTGATTTAAAATGTTTTTGTAAGCTAGACCAGCACCATTACGGCACTATCTCACTACCAAACAAGTTTTAGCAGTTTATCAACTTTTAGAACACAGTCTCTGCTTTTATTTTAGGAAAACTTAGTGCTAGGAATACCAAGAGTGCAAACCAGGAGGCAGGAGAGACAGGACATGAGAATGCAGGAATTCCAGCAAAATAAGCAAGAACTGAAAGTCCACAGACAGCTTTCTTGTACATCAGTCATCCTGGGCTTTCAAAGCAACTTAGTCTTAAAAGGAGACAGTTAATTACTTGGAGTCACTTTAAAAAACTGGAAAAAGGGGGGCGGAGTCAAGATGGCGGACTAAGGACACGTCTCTTTCTATCCCTCTGGAAACCAAGACCTGAACTGACCATCAAACAGATCCCTCGGAGCACCTAATCAGCCTCAGGACACAGCACAGAGCTGTTAATTGGGACTTTATACCATTCAGTGAAAAACCTCCTCTCTTTCCCTGACTCCCGCTCCTGGCTAGCCCCGGCTCTCACGGACGGAAGGTAAACGCACCATTTTGACTTTTTTTTCCTCGGTCTCAGCTGGCGGGCGGAGCTGGGCCTTGCCTGGCGGCTGGACTCAGACACGCTGCTAGGGGGATAGACAGGCGAAATTCCCATGTTGTGAGAGTCAGGCTCGGGACTCTGTTAATCTAGACACTTTGAGCCTTTCGTTTTGTAGCTGCCTCAGTGGAGTTTGTGTGGAGCTCCGCGGTCAGGGTGCGGGACACCATGTTGGTACAGAGATTTTAGCGGGACCTCGTTCTTAGCCTGGGAGCCAGCGCCTGCAAACGGGACAGCGCTTCTCCATCAGAAAAATAGTGATTTTGCATAGTGCTGCCTACATTGGGGGCCCTGCAACAGAAGCAGAGGAATCACTACCTCTCGGCACCTTTAGCCCCGCTGTCTGCTGCCTGTGTGGAGGACGCCATCTTGGGTACGGTGGCCGCAGCTGGACCTAATTCTTAGCTTGGGAGCCAGAGCCTGCCCACAGGACAGCGCTTTCCTATCACAAAACCAGTACTCGACGCAGTGTTGGATAAGGCTAGGCCCTGTCAGCAGAGGCCACCAGGGCACTAGCAGTACTGTATTCTGAACTAGTTTGTTATCATCTGGGGTTGGATACAGTGGCGCTTACTTTGTCAGATGGGAAGAGGGTCCTCTACACCTGAAAACCTAACTGACTTGTGAACTGGTCCGATACCTTTTGCTTTACATTTGAAGACAGCCTAGAGAAATATTTGCAAGTCATCCTGACAGTACCTCTTCCAGCCTCTATATACTCACATGGGACCTAAAAAGCAACAGACAATTGTGGTATACAAGCAATCACTCATGGTTTCAGAAGGCTCCCAAACAAAGCAACCAAGTTTTCCAGATGAAGAAACTTTTATGAAAGCATCAGGAAGTGAATACAAATTGATTATATACAGGGCCCTTCTAGACCTTATACAAAATGCAGCAGAACAAAATGAAAAATTAAGCAAGTTGTTCGATCTGATGGAACACCAGTACTCTGAAATCCAACAGATCAAGAAGAAAATCAAAGACAAAGAAGCTTCCATGCAAAGCCAAGAAAACAGAATGGAACAAATGGAAAAAAGAATTTCTGACTTGGAAGACAGAGCTACTGATGCCATTGTCTATGAGCAGAAATCAGAAAAAAGAAACAAGAAAAATGAAGAAACATTAAGAAGCATGTGGGACTCTATTAAGAGGAACAACCTTCAATTAATTGGAGTCCCTGAACAGGGTGAGACATCTGAGAACACAGAGAATATTGTTGCTGAGCTGCTGAAAGAAAACTTCCCAGAAATCATGAAGGAAGAGAATATAGACATCTCAGATGCATATCGTACGCCACCCAATATAGATCTCAAAAGAAAGACTCCAAGGCATATTATAATCAAGCTTAACAAAATGAAACATAAGCAGCAACTCTTAAAGGCAGCAAGACTCAAGGCAAAGCTAGCATTCAGAGGGAAACCCTGTAGGCTCTCGTCAGATTTCTCAGCAGAAACCATGCTGGCATGGAGACAGTGGCACGACACATTCAAAGTCTTGAAGGAGAAGAACTTCCAACGAAGAATTATATATCCTGCAAAACTTTCTTTCAAACATGAAAATGAAATTAAGACATTTCCAGATAAACAGAAACTCACAGAGTTTGTAAAAACCAAACCCAAACTACAAGAACTACTGAAAGAAGTTCTTGGCTTTGACTTAGAAGAATGAAACCACTAACTTTATATTTTAGAACGACACACTACTCAATACTCATTTAGGGAAGGCTCCAAAGTAAATCACAGCTTTGATTTGGAAAGAAGCAATCCACTGATCATCATGAAAACTATGGTGTCATCATAATAAAAGAGGGATGTACTACAGTCGTTATAGTCCTTCCAGATGGAAAGGAAGATGACAGGACTGGTAGTAATTAAAATTGGGTTTATAAATAGTTTACTAAGGGGGTTCATAGGGGCAGCTATAAAGCACAACAAAGATGTATCATACCATTTCAAGAAATCTAACACACGAGTCTCAACAACTATAAAACCAGCTCTGAAAAAGGTGAAAAATCAACTCACAAAAAAGAGGGTCTCAGAACAGACTAATAAGAACAACAGAGAAAACATCAACATAAAAATAAACATATCACAATGGCAGCAGTGAACACATACCTACCAATAATTACATTGAATGTGAATGGACTGAATGCTCCAGTAAAGAGACACTGAATGTCATCTTGGATCAAAAGACACGACCCATCCATATGTTGTCTACAAGAAACTCACTTGAGACCTAAAGACAGGAACAAACTGAAAATTAAAGGTTGGAAGAATATATATCAAGCTAACAATGAACAAAGAAGAGCAGGGGTGGCAATTCTAATCTCAGACAAAATCAACTTTAATGTCAAATCCACCATCGTGGACAAAGATGGACACTATTTACTGCTGAAAGGTTCAGTACACAAGCAAGACTTAACTATATTAAACATTTATGCACCTAATGTCAGAGCACCTAAATATGTCGAAGAAACCCTGACTATGCTCAAAAGAGAGTTAGATGACTCCACAATAGTAGTGGGAGACTTCAACACTCCACTCTCATTACTAGACAGATCATCTAGAAAAAAGCTCAGTAAAGATACAGAAGACCTCATTGACACAATTAACCAACTAAACCTCATTGATATATACAGAACTTTCCACCCATCAGCAGACAACTACATCTTCTTCTAGAGTACACATGGAACATTCTCGAGAATTGACCACGTGATAGGCCATAATGCAATGCTCAACAAAATCCATACCATTGAATTATTGCAAGGCATCTTCTCAGATCATAAAGCCATCAAAGTTGAAATCAGCAGAAAAAAACAGAGATAGAAAGTGGAACTGTTGGAAACGGAACAACATCTTGCTCAAAAAAACATGGGTTATAGAGGAAATCAGGGATCAATTAAAGAAATTCATGGATTCCAATGAGAATGAAAACACTTCCTACCAGAACCTATGGGATACAGCCAAAGCAGTGCTCAGAGGTCTGTTTATCTCCATAAATGCACACATCGGGAAGGAAGAAAGAAACCAAATCAAGGAACTAACTCTACAGCTTGAACAAGTAGACAGAGAACAACAGAGGAACCCCTCGGGCACCGGAAGAAAGGAGATCATAAAGATTAGAGCAGAGCTAAATGAATTAGAGAATAGAAAAACAATTGAAAAAATCGAAAAGACCAAAAGCTGGTTTTTTGAAAAGATCAACAAAATTGATAAACCACTGGCTAAACTTACTAAAGAAAAGCAGGAAAGGAAACAAATAACTCAAATTAGAAATGAGAAGGGAGTTGTCACCACAGATGCAACTGAAATCAAAACCATCATAACAGAATACTATGAAAGACTGTACTCTAACAAATTTGAAAACCTAGGGGAAATGGACAAATTCCTTGACTCATACCACCTAGCCAAATTATCACAATGTGAAGCAGAGCAACTTAATAAACTCATCACAAAGGAAGAGATTGAAAAGGTCATCAAAACACTGCCAACCCAAAAAAGTCCAGGCCCAGATGGCTTCACGGCAGAATTCTACCAAGCATTTAGAGAAGAGTTATCCCCAATACTACTGAAACTATTTCACAGTATAGAAAGGGATGAAGTACTCCCAAACTCATTCTATGAAGCCAGCATAACCCTGATACATAAGCCCGGGAAAGATCCAACAAAGACAGAGAACTATAGACCGATATCACTCATGAACTTAGATGCAAAAATCTTCAACAAAATTCTTGCCAACAGAATACAACAACATATCAAGAAAATAATCCATCATAACCAAGTGGGATTCATACCAGGGATGCAAGGTTGGTTCAACATCAGGAAAACAATTAATGTGATTAACCACATAAATAACACAAAAGACAAAGATAACCTGATTTTGTCCATTGATGCCGAAAAGGCATTTGATAAAGTCCAACACCCATTCATGCTAAAAACTCTTAGCAAAATGGGCATAGACGGCAAATTCCTCAACACAATAAGTGCCATTTATACAAAGCCAATTGCCCACATCATCCTGAATGGAGAGAGACTGAAAGACTTTCCCCTGAGATCAGGAACTAGACAAGGATGCCCACTGTCACCTCTCCTATTCAACATTGTGCTAGAAGTTCTAGCCAGAGCAATTAGACAAGACAAACAAATAAAGGGCATCTGCATCGGCAAAGAGGAAGTTAAAATCTCCATGTTCGCAGATGATATGATTGTATATGCAGAGAACTCCAAGGAATCTATAAGTAAGTTACTCAAACTGATAGAAGAGTTCAGCAAAGTCTCAGGATACAAGATAAACATAAGTAAATCAGTAGGATTCCTTTATACCAACAACAAGACTGTTAGGGAGGAAATTATCAAATCTATACCATTTGTGATAGCCCCTAAGAAGATAAAGTACCTAGGAATTAATGTAACCAGAGAAACAACAGACCTTTACAAAGAGAACTACATGCCCTTACTACAAGAAACTAAGAGAGACTTAGATAAATGGAAAAACCTACCCTGCTCATGGATAGGAAGACTTAACATTGTGAAAATGTCTATTTTACCCAAAGCAATTTATTTACATAATGCAATCCCAATACAAGTTCCAGCATCATTTTTTAATGAGATGGAGAAACAAATCACCAATTTTGTTTGGAAAGGGATGAAGCCCCGGATAAGTAAGGTACTACTAAAGAAGAAGAACACACTGGGAGGCCTCTCATTACCCGACCTTAGAACATACTACACTGCCACAGTGGTCAAAACAGCCTGGTACTGGTACAAGAACAGACAGATCGATCAATGGAACAGAACTGAGACCCCAGAGATGACACCATCTGCCTATGAACAGTTGATATTCGACAAAGGCCCTAAGACATTAAACTGGGGTAAAAACAGCATCTTCAACAAATGGTGCTGGCAAAATTGGTTATCCATCTGCAATAAACTGAATCAAGATCCATATCTTACACCTTATACAAAAACCAACTCCAACTGGATAAAAGACCTAAATATCAAACCTAAAACGATAAAGCTCATTGAAGAAAAGGTAGGAACAACAATGGAAGTTTTAATACACAATGAGGACAGACTCCAAAATCTGTCAAAGAAACCTCAATCAACAGAAGATAAAGTAGATAAATGGGAACTATTAAGAATCAAACACTTTTGCTCATCCAAAGACTTTATTAATAGAATTAAAAGAACACCCACAGAATGGGAAAAAATATTTGGCAACTCTATGTCAGATCGACGCCTGATCTCCATAATCTATAAGATACTACAAAATATCAATAAGAAGAAGATAAACCATCCAATTAAGCGATGGGCAAAGGAGATGGACAGATACTTCACTAAAGAGGAGATCCAGGCAGCCAAAAAGCACATGCGGACATGTTCACGATCTTTAGCTATTAAAGAAATTCAAATCAAGACAACAATGAGATACCATCTCACCCCAACAAGATTGGCCATGATCCAGAAAACACAAAACAACAAATGCTGGAGAGGCTGTGGAGAAAGTGGAACCCTCCTACACTGTTGGTGGGGTTGCAAAATGGTCCAGCCTCTTTGGAAGGCAATCCGGCGCTTCCTTAAAAAAATGGATATCAATATACCATTTAACCCAGTAATTCCACTACTTGGAATATATCCTACAGATTCAAGGCCTTTCACACCAATGGACACATGCACCAGAATGTTTATTGCGGCACAGTCCACAATAGCAAAAAGGTGGAATCAACCCAGATGCCCAACAATAGAAGAATGGATAGGTAAACTGTGGTACATATACTCAATGGAGCACTACGCAATGATAAAGAATAACGATGATTCCAGGAAACATCTCCTAACCTGGTTTCAACTGGAAGACATTATGTTGAGTGAGAGTAGTCAGCGACAAAAGGACAAATACTGTATGAGACCTCTATGATAAGTTCTCCAAAACAGACTTGTGTATAGAAGAAAAGACTCTCTGACAGCTGCAAGGGAGGGGAGGGAGGGAGGGAGGGCAAGGGGGGAGGGTCTAGTTTAGGTAGTTACTAGAATCTAGTTGGGAGAAAGCGGTGACAGCACACATTAGGAACAAGAACAACATTAAGTGGACTTCATTATAACTTGAGTACTCCTTCCATCTTAACTCAATACTGCAAGGATAGAGTAGCTGGGGCGGGGGGCAGGGGACCATGCTCTTAGGCGAATTCCAGGCCAATTGGCACAACTAGCGTTTTGCTAAGAGAGCTCTCTGCACCTCACATTGGTGAGTGGCATCTGGGGTCTTAAAAGCTGCCAAGCTGCCATCCGAGGACACAGCAAATGGTCCCAACTCAGCAGGAACGGATGCTCACCGAGGGCCAAAATGGCATGCGGTAAAGACAACCGAGAAGACAGAGAGACCCACAAGAGTGGGTGCCTACATCGACCTGGGACCAGAAGAACCGGATGGTGCCCGGCCACCACCAGTGATAGCCATGACGGAGCTCACAGAGAGGAGCCTCACTGGCAACACAAGAATAAAAAGAGGTGCATCATGAGATCTCCACTAAAAGACCTCAATTGATGGTCCAGCGGTTTTGGGGTTCCTCTGAGAGCATGGCCCCCGGCCCTGATGCTGCCCATTCCCATAAATTATAACAAAGGTCCACTCTTTGCACAGGAATGGAATGGACTTGGCAATGCAGAGTAACCATATGTTGGAATCACTTTATGGTTCTATACATCTATAGGATATCATCTTGCTGACCTCTGGCTGGAGGAAGGGGAGTGGATGGAGAGGAGGGGAAAGGAGACTGTTGGGAGGATGAGACATGTATGGAGCAGAGAGGAATAGTGTGCAGTCACCGGACAGGGAGAGCAGTGGAAGCTGCATATAAGGGGGCATGTAAATTTTCATGTGAATGTACATTTTCACTCAGTTATGTTAAATAAAAAAAAAAAAAAACTGGAAAAAAGATAAAAACACAAGAGATAAACCCACATAACAAGCCTATATACTCTAAAGATCACCACTTAGCAGAAAAAAGGAACATGCCTCATCATATTTAAGGCCTCGGCTTCCATAAAATGTGGACAATTAATGCCTAACAAGAGAAGAGTCCCCTTCCCTACTGAAATCAGGAAAATTTTCCACCCTAGAATGCTTCCAACTTGCAGATACTTTTTGAGAAAGGACAGTTGTTTAAGAGAAGCCTGTGGTCATTTATGTCAATGGCTCAAAAGAGTGTTCTCTTCTTTTTCTTCCTTTTTTTAGTCAAACCCTACACTACATCCCACCTACTGCTCGAAAACTATGCTCAGAGCAGTGGCCTAGAAAAACAGGAATCAACACGAAAGATATACACACAATTGCATGTACATCTTATGCACCTCACTGAATTTGCCTACAGTGATTTTTCGCAACAGAACTTATCAGTTTAAGGTAATAAACAACATCAATACTGGTAAAGAGTGTGCTTCTTAGCTTACACTGATACAGGATATTAACTGGGCAACTCTTGTCTGAAGGTGAGATGAGAACCCAGAGGAGGATAGGAGCTGGCTGAATGGACAGGGAAATGCACGGTGAATAAGAAGTCTGTGCTGTCACAGTGTGGGGAGAGCAGCTAGGGTCACATAACAAAATGTGTGTAAGTTTTCATATGAGAAACTGGCTTTGGTTGTAAAATTTTACTTAAAACATAATTTTTTTTTAAGTTAAAAATGACTTCTAATGGCTGGTATCTATTTCACTTGATCAAAATAACATCTAACCTAGGAAAGAGAAAATGATGAAATATTCCAAGAATTCAAAAGTCCTCCTTTTACCTTAATTTTACCAATGAAGCCCACCTCTAACTTAACTGTGTTACCCCATATCTTCTGCTAATTCTATTCTGTGCGATCAACTATTAAAGAGAATCAAACAAAAAGAAAGAAAATGAAACAGTTTTACCTAGGTACACATAGTTAAGCTATAAACTCTGAAGTAGAATATGCTTACTATGGTTAAAAGACATAAACCACATACAAATTTAGCAACAACCCATCCTATTAGATATCATGACCTTTGTCACTGGCATTTTCCAGCACAGTTTCAGTTGCACTGCTAAGGATGGAAGACGTAAGGTAATCCCCTAATGTCCATGTCAGAAAGAGTTGTCTGTCTAAAACAGTTTCAAGGGAAGCAACATTTTTTTCACACTTGCTGTTAAGGAAGCAAAACAACATTTTAAAAGCCCTGAAGCTATTACCCTGATAATCTTTGTACTCTGAAAAAAAAAAAATATCCCCCATCTTAACTAGTAAAAAACAGTCCGCCGGAAGCATTATGCTCTTTTAAGAACTATCTATATGAGATCCAACTGACAACAGCAACTAGAAAGACTGGATGGGAACCTTTGCGACCTGTGAGCTTCTGTCAATGAAAGAGGAACAAGTCAGAAAAAGAGGATGAGAATGACTGTACAATTCAAAGGATGTAATCAGTGTCATAAGTTATACATGGAGGAGCTCCTGAATTGGGGTATGGTCTGCTGTGTATATTCTCAACAATAACAAAGTAAAATTTAAAGAAAAAAGAAATGAATATTGCATGTTGTGGAAAACAGTATGGAGGTTCCTCAAAGCACTAAAAATATAACCATTATACCCACAGCTAGAAACCCTGGTGGCAGAGTGGTTAAGTGCTACAGCTACTAACCAGAAGGTCAGCAGTTCAAACACGCCAGGTGCTTCTTAGGAACTCTACGGGGCAGTTCTACTTGTTTCATAGGGTCACTGTGAGTTGGAATATGAGTGGGTTTTGTTTTCCGGGTTATACTCATTCCTACGGGTTATTGGCCCAGTAATGTCACCCATCAGTACATAAAAATTTAAAAGCAGAGATATGAATCAACTAATGTTCATTGCAGCACTATTCACAGTATACAAAAGATGGGAATATCTTAAATGTCCATCAGTGAATATAAGGATAAACGTACAATGGAATACTACTCAGCCAGAAAGAGAAATGAAGTCGTGGTACATGCTACAACATGGATGAACTCTGAAGATACTACGGTGAGTGAAATCACTCACGAAAGGACAAATGCTGTACGTCACTAATGTAAAATGATATGACTAAGCAAATGCAAAGATCACATTTTGTAAGTTGTTACCAGGGTTAAAGGAAGAAAAAGGGAGTCACTGTTTACTGAGCACTGCGTCTGTGCTGGTGATCAGAAATCTGGCAATGATCAAGGGTAACACTTGCACAGCTGACAAACACAGCTGATGTCACTAAGCTATACACATATAAAAAGCTGAAGAGGGAAATGTGGTGTGATACATATTTCTACAACAACAATAAATGAACTGTGGCTGCTGATGCTGCTTATATACAACCAAACACCTCACATGATTTTTTTTTCTTAGTTTGGAAGTTTAAGTTCATGATTTCGTGGGGTATCCCAGTTCATTGGCCTAGCATCATATTTAGCAGTTTTGTTTCACCTCTTAGTTCGTTACATAGTGCCGACAATCTTAAAAGCTTAAACAAGTTAATCCAAGGTAAGCAATTTCTCTCTGTGCGCCCAGAACAACAGAGGAGGAGCACAGTCAAGAAGATGAGAAGATGGCATATGTGGTTATCTGCCTCCAGGAATAACTGCCCCCTTCGCCATGAGATCAGAAGAACTAGAATGGTGCTCAGCTACCATTAATGATCATTTTGATCAAAGATTCTACAGAAGAACCTTGGGTCATAAGCAAGTGAAATGCAAAACAGATTTTCAAACTGTCACAGAATCAAAACTTCCTGGAGCCACTAAGGCTGAAAAAAACCCCAAAACTACTACCCTGAGTTAATCTTTAAATCTTACCCCAAAAATATCCCCTAAAGTCTTCTAAGCCAAACAGTAAAACCAAACCATTGGCAGAGTCGATTTTGACTCACTGTGACCTTATAGGAGAGAGTAAAACTGCCGCATTGGGCTTCCAAGGCTAAAATCTTTATAGGAATCAGACTGCCACATCTTTCTCCCTTGGAGCTGCTGGTAAGTTCAAACCGCTGACCTTTCAGTTAGCAGCCTAGCACTCAACCACTCTGCCACCAGCCTGATCAGTGAAAAATATCTGCCTTGACCATTGTGCTCTTTTAAAAAACCATCTACATTGGATCAAATTGACAAGAGCAGATAGAAATATTAGATAGGAAGCTTAACAGGCAACAAATTTATGTGGAAGAATAAAGCAGGAAAGGAAGGAGAGAATGATTACACAACCTGAAGACTGTAATCAATGCCAATGAATTATACATACAGAAATTGTTTGACTCATGTGTTTTGCTGTGTACATCTTCAACAATACCAAAGAAGTAAAATAAATTACTAAGAAAGGAAAAAATGGAACATGAAGCACAATCAGTGGATCACTACAAGTGTTAACAGCACATCAGTCAAATAATAATCTGATACATATACTCCTAGGCAAACTTTGAGGGTAATATGTCTACAGTTCAGAATGAAAAAGAAAGACTAACACAATTTATTCAATATCTGTCTGTTTTTAGAATGCAAGCACATAATAGCTTCTTAAATTAGCTATAAGTCAGCCAACGAATTCTTCCTAACATATGTTTTTAAAGTGGTATTTGCTGTCCAGAAATCCTGGTGGCATAGTGGTTAAGTACCATGGCTGCTAACCAAAAAGTCAGTAGTGCAAATCCACCAGGCACTCCTTAAAAACTCTGTGAAGCAGTTCTAGTTTGCCCTACAGACACTATGAGTTGGGGTCAACTCAATGACAGTGAGTTTGGTTTAGGTTTGACTTTTACTTGCTATCCAGGATATGGAATTTAAATCAGCAGACCTGGCTCCACCATAACATACCTCAAAGAAACAGAAACAACAGTGCAAGGCAACCCATGGCTTAAATCCATTGCTGTCAATTCTGACTCACAGTGACCCCACAGGGAAAATGCAAAACTGCCCATAGGGTTTCCAAGTAGCTGGTGGATCTGAAAGGCCAACCTTTTGGTTATCAGTGGTTTTTCTTTGTTTGATTGTTTGTTTGTTTGTTTTCAATATTTTATTGTGTCTTAAGTGAAAGTTTACAATCTAAATCAATGTGTCACACAAAAACTTGTACACACACTGCTATGTAACTGTTGGTGCTCTCTCTACACTGTGACAGCACACTCCTCTTTACATCCTATATTTCAGTTCAGCCGTCTTTTTATCATAGCACTACCAGGAGTCCATAGCTAAATGGTACCCAAAAAATGTAAAAAACAAGTAGTTCATTGGTGGCCATACTGTTCGGAGGTCAAACAACTATCCAAATTCCTTTGCCTCCAGCCTTGCAGGATTCAGGAGTATACCACCCAGCTGGTATCATAAAACACTCCAGTGACATGAAGAAAGGGAACAGGGGCTAGTATTATTATGTACCTAGATGGCTACTTGATTTCAAGCCAGAAAGGAACAAAACCATTCAGTAAAATTCTTTCTGGCATCAATTTGAACTATGAGAAAGCATATTTGCAATGCCAAGAGAAAAAATAAAGTGAAAAACACTGAACACTTTGAATTTGGAATCTTCATACCAATCTCCTTTCATAGCTTCCTCATTGAATTTTTTACCCAAAATGAAGTAACACTTAAGTAACTGCATATTTAAGAAGTAAAATCAGGATTCAAAGTCAAAGTCATCTGAGTAGGCCCTTTCTTTTCCATTTTCTTTCTCACCCGGCAATAAAGCAAATTTTTGGCAGTAACATAGAAAGTATCTAGAACATTTAAATGAATTAGACAAGAAAAGTCTAAATGAACAAAGCCTGGCACTTGTAAATGAAGCAGTTTCTTGAAACTAAAAAATCTCAATACAATTTAAAAAAAAAAAGACTAATGCTAAACAACTTTAAAAAAAAAACAGGCTACACAGTGTAACACTTTCTGATCATGATTTCACTTTTCAAAAAATGAGACACATAGTTCTCAAGGACCATTAAGGCAGTTACTCTAAATTAGTGTCTTAAAACAGAAATTTCAACAGAAATTTTTAAACAGAACCATTTGCACACACCAGCCCCATATACAGTTCTGTACCAGATTTGTCTCTTATTACAACCAATTTCTGTATAATTACTTACTTGCTTCTTTCTGTAATGAGTAAACTGAGAGAGACCTAAAACAGTTGCAAGCGCACCTCCTCCAACCAGAACAGTCCCTTTCACTGCCTTTTGAAATGCCATTTCTTAGCCTACAAAGAAAAACAAGGAAATAAAAAGAAGTTAATTGGTATTTTTACAGCTTAACAATTCCAATAATAAAAAGAGACCATGTGGATTATCAAAGTAAGCTATACTAGAGAACAAGGAAATAAGGAAGTTACTAACATTCCAATTTTATACCACAACTCAAAATCAAACAAACCAAAACAACCTAGAGAGTTGATTTTAAGAAAGTTACTGTCCAAAGAAAATTAAAGTGACGACGGAGGATATTTAAAAGCGTAAGTCAAAAGAGCTGTGAAAAGAAGTCACCATGTGTTTGACAGAACTACATGCTGTCTTCACAGATTTGTTCAACAGCTAAGCCCCTCCAGAAGGAGGAACGGTGGAAGTCTCGGCCACTCAATTTGACAATGAACCTCTTGCCTGCCTTAGGTTCTACAGCCAACACTTAATTCAAATTGTGTTATAATTTCCCTTCAGAGAGTTCTCCTTCCTTAATGAAACTGTCAAGGCCCTGGTTTCAGAGTGGTTACCAGCTATTTTGCTAACCAAAAGTTCAGCAGTTCAAATCCACCACCCACTCCATGGAAACCCTAGGGGGCAGTTCTATCTGCCCTACAGCGTTGCTGTGAGTCGTAATCAACTGAATGGAAATCGGTAAAGAAGTTTTCACCAAAACTAAAAGCCAACGCACTTACATCATAATCCTTAAAAAAGTTTACACTTTACAAAGTCAAAGGAAATCATGCCTCAAGTCCTTCATAAAGTGACCAAATTAACACTTCCTTAATTCCTTTTCCTAGGGAAAGAAAAAGCATTTCCTGCAAGCCAGAGCTGCAAGATCTAGGGGAAACCCTCTGAATTAAGTAAGTTTCCTTCACTGAATTATTTCTGAATAAACTTCTGTAATGTTAAAAGCTCACTCTTGACTTTCTTGCTTAAGAAATACTTCCACTGTTGAATTGATGGATTCTTGAAAAGTTGTTGCTGTTGTTGTTGCTGTTTTTGCAATACTTAAAAAGTATTCTTTAACTCTGAAACCAAACAAAAACGCATAAAAATGAAAATTCTACCACAAAGAAAAAAGTCTTCTCAGTTTTTCTTTTGTTAAGCGTAAAAATACGACACGATATGATCACCCAAAAATGCGTTCAGCTTTAGGGCTGATACTGAGTAATCTGACCCGCCTAAGCTTTGCCATTCCCAGTGTCAGCTGGCACGCCCATATCTTTACAAAGAAGCCAACACCCAGTTTCCCTGTATTGGTGGATGTTTAACCTGTCTCAACAACACGCCTCATGTTCTACAGATACCTCATGTCTCAAGAGCATATTTATTATAAAGACAGTTTTGAGATTAAAATACCAAAGAAAAATACACAGTGAAATCTGCAAAACCCAGGACCTGTATAACAGAGAAACCTGTCAGAGAAGGAAAATGCAATTTTCCACTAACAAATAACAGAGAAGTGGTAAGACTGTACTCTGTGAAAGGTGGAAAACCTGAAAGACCCAGAAAAACAAGGCAGCCCAGTTGAGCTCTGGCTCTCAAAGTTTTCACTACAGTATCTTTTCATAAATTAAGGCACCAAAAAACCAAAACCAAACCCAGTGCCTTCAAGTCAATATCAACTCACAGTGACCCCACAAGACAGAGCAGAACTGCCCTATAGAGTTTCGAACGAGGACCTGGCAGATTTGAACCACCGAGCTTTTAGTTAGCAGTGCCAGCACTTAACCACCACCCACCAGGGTTTCCAATTAAGGAACAATTGAGTTAAAAAAAAAAAAAAAAATCCCATTGCTGTCAAGTCAATTCTGACTCACAGCAACTCTATCGCAGGGAGTAGAACTGTCCTACAGGGTTTTGAAGGAGCACCTGGTGGGTTCAAACTGCCAACTTTTGGTTAGCAGTCATAGCTCTTAACCAGTACACCATCAGGGGTTCTGTTAAATGTTTCAGTCCACTGAAAACCAAACCTGTTGCTCTCAAGTTGATTCCAAATCATAGGGACCCTACAAGACAGAACAGAGCTGCTCCAACAGGGTTTCCAAGGAGCCACTCTGAATCTGAACAGCGAACCTTTAGGTAGCAACCAAGCACTTATCCACTCTGCCACCAGAGCTTCAGTTCCATATTAGTGAACAAACACCAGGAGCCACGGAATAGATGGCAACCACATTTATGTCAGGGTAAAATTGTGCTCCTTACGGTTTCTAGTGGCTGATTTTTGAGAAGCGCATCGCCAAGCCTTCCTTCTAAGGCATCTCTGAGTAGACCTAAATCTCTAACTTTTCTGGAAACAGTCCAGTGTGTTGACTGTTTGCACCACGAAGATAGTCATTATTACATAGATGAAACCAAAAACCGAACTCCTTGCCTTCAAGCCAATTCCAACTCATCGTGATCTTATAGGACCAAATTTCCAAGGAGCACTTAGTGGATTCAAACTGCAAACATTTTGTTTATTAGCTGTAGTACTTAACCACTATGCCACCAGGGGTTTCACTAGATTGATACTCCCTATTATATTTATCTATCATAATGATCCTAAATCAAAGAATTTCAGCACAGCTGACAGTCATGATTCTATAAAAAACTCATTTTGGAACACTATAAATTATACATTAAAATCAAAAGACTAGTACTTCTCAAAATTATATTTATCCCATCATCTCATTCCTTCTAACAACCTCCTAAATTCTAAGATTTATATTTTATAAAGATTCTTCTCAGAAAGACATTTCACATGTGAATGTATTCTACTGCTGAAGACATCTTCTTTATTGCCCTTTCTCTGTATCAACCATGCTCTCCCAAGTTATTCTAAATGGTTACTGGATGCCAGCTAGAGACCTTCACCCATCACCCAGTCACCCTTAAGGAAAATCTTACATCCAAGGTTGCTCTGACAGTAAAAACTGCTACTTAGTCGATGTGGACAGTACACATTTGTTATAACTTATCATCATCCCATTCCTCATACCGTTATAAATGTTCACCTGGATTCACATACTATGCCATCCTTCCCAAAAGAAGATCCAGGTGTCAAGCACTCACCCAGAGTGTACAGCACACTATCCCCATGCTAACTAGGTGCCTCTGAATACAAGGGGCAGAGAATTACAGTCCTACTTTTCTTTACCTAAACAGTGCACTTAAGTTTGGAGCTAGTTTTTCCAAATGTGAAGGTTCCTGAGTTCCTTACTCACATTATTGTATTGCTCTAATTTGATTTGTCTAAGACCAAAACTCGCTCATGCCTCTGTTATTATGAGTTTTCTCAGTGAGCCTGTATTTCTAATGAAAATACGCACTAATACTATTTTGTAGACTTACATATAGTGCCGTGTGATTAAGAACTACAGCTGCTAACCAAATTGTTGACAGTGCAAATCCACCAGCCACTCGTGAACTCTCTGGGGCTATTTTACCCTGTTCTATGGACTCACTGTGAGTTGCAGTTGACTGGACAGCAAGAGGTTTATAATCAATAATTTCCTTTTCCAACAATTTCATGAAATAACCCATGCTGAAGGAATCATTATTCCTACTGTGATCAAATCCATCCATCAGGTCACCTACCTTGTTGCAGAGTATAAACTACTGCTACAGATAATTTAAAAAGCACTGCATCAGTTTCACTTCGTTTTCCTAAACTGTTATATTAATGTTACGATTGCTACAATGACAACAGTTGTCAATTATTGAATATTTGGTAAGTAATAGCGAATGTGCTTTTAAATCCTTACCCACACCAGCTTGTTTCACGTTCACAATATTCTAATTTCATAAAAGAGGCAACTATGGTTCTAGAAAGAGTAGGTGATTTGCCCAAGGTCACCCCCCAGTAAGTGGAAGAATCACGATTTGACCCTGTGCCCCCAATCACAGAGTTCTGCCTCTTGTGGGTCTCAAAAGGCAACTTATCCCCAAAAGCTACACTACCTTCTGCTGTCACTTCCAAAAGAAGGCATCATTCACAAACACCCAAAGTGTATAGTCCCTTGCTATTAGAGTTTCTCTGAGGCAATACAGAAGTCTGGAACAAACTACCTGCCTGGTAATCTCTTGGCAGTAAACCTAAGTACTTTGTATTAATGCAGAAAGAAAGAAAATTTAAAACTAAACAAACGTGAACCCTATGTTATTAGTTACTTGTAACCATTTATATCACTTTGCAAGGAAAAGTTATTCACAATGATTACAAAGAAAAGACTGTTTCTTCCTAAGGACAGTTTTCCCCCAGTATCTACCCAGAGTTAGTTCTAGAACCACTGTAGATACCAAAGTCAAAAAAGGCTCAAGTCCCTCACATAAAATGGCACAATATTTGCATATAACATACTATGCACATCTTCCCATATACTTTAAATCTTCTCTAAGCTACTTATAATGTAAATGCTATGTAAGTGGTTGTTAATACAATATTGTATTGTTTAAAGAACAATGACAAAACAGAAGGTAAACAAAGCTCAAACAAGGGCTGGAGAGACTGTGGACGCAGGAGAAGGCAGGAGGCTACAGCAGGGCACGCCTGCACATCTCTTCCTTCTCACAGTGTCAGTGCAGTGTCCATCCACAGGAAATTCTAGGTTTGCTTTTTGGAGCTTTGTTTATTTATTTATTTATTTTGAATATTTTCAATCCATGGTTGGTTGAGTCTGCAGATGTGGAACCAACTAACAGGGAGACGTGACAGTAGAAGCTGAACCTAGAAATTCAGCAAAGAAAGAGACCAAAAACTTGAACAAATCTTCATCTTCTATTAACTCAAAGCATGAGATACCCAGAGAGAAGAAAATGATCGAAAAATAAACTTAGCTTAGTTATTAGTAGCCTAATGTTCATGCTCTATAATCTAGCATTTAAATCATATGTACACTGACTCAGGACTTGCTCTTGAGTTGGGATTAATAAAACTGAGACAACCGTCTCAGTTTTGCAATGAGAAGCCAAAGCACACTGGCAAAACTTAAAAAAAAAAAATACTCAACCCCATTATCTATGACTTTATTAACAGCTCTCAAGGAGCTGACAACCTAAATATCTAATCTGGTCTTGTTTTATAACTAGTTGTCTTGTACTAAGTGTTATTAGAAACACTCTGATAGAAATGCAAAGCGATACATTGCACAATTGTAGTGGAGGCAGAGACATTTTGACTAAAGGAATTAAAGGACTTGAAGAAGACAGGATATTTGAGAAGAGTTCAAAAAAATAAAGAGTTGGAGAGGAGTCAGTAAAAGAAGGTTTGGATAGAGAAAGAGAATTTGGAAGGGAAAGTGGAACATCACGCAACACTCAGGAGGCATGAAAGCAGTTACCTGGCTTGGTTGGAGATGCTGTTCAAATGGAAATGAGGATTAAAAAGTAGTTCAGGGCCAAACACAGAAAAATTCTGTATATGTGGAGGAAGGTCGTTCTATGATATGCTATTGGTCGTGAGGAGTTAAGGCTATAGTTCAAGGAAGCAGATGCTTCACTCTGTGATTTACATAGACTGCTCAGGTCAGATTATGTGTTGAAGCTGATGACGAACATAGAGAGATCAATCAGAGAGACTGAAACAGTCCCCAGGTGAGAAGATGAGAGACTGGTTTAAGGCAGCCATGGGAAATGCAAACGCTGAGACAGATGCTCTACAGAAATGTCTATGGAGGGCATCCAGTGAGCCCATGACAAAACCTGACTAGGTATTACAGGAGCAAGCTGGAAAAGGGTGAATATGACAGGTTTTAGCCAGGGTAGTTGGGGATCAGTCTCAACATTACAACATTAATAGTGATTTAGGAAGAGAAGCAGGTTTAAGGGAGAAGATTTCAGTTTGGAATTAATGTAATGCTGAGATGTTCACAAAACAACTACTTGTGCAAAACAGCAAATGAATATGTGGCTCTAAAATTCACAGGTGCAATTAAAGCTCAGGATATGGCTTGATGGCATCTTCTGCCTAGAACTGACAGCTGTAACTGCTACATATTAAAAATCTATTTACCGCTGGCAAACAAAAACTGGGTTTACCACCCTCCCAAAGCTGGATGATCTGCTGTTTTGGTGGTCACCGCAACTTACCTGGCTCGACTAAATTCTCTGAGAACGCCCATTATAGACACAGTGACTTCAACAATGCACGATCCTATTTCTAACAGCCCCTGAATGCATCCTACTATCTAATTCTTCTCAAAGGAGGCTACTCTTCTTGCTAAATCATGGGTTTCAATGACTTAACTAAACACTTTAAACTTCAAAAAGCAATTAATAAGCAACCAAGTAAAGGCAGAGTCACCTCTGCAACCAGCCAGAAACAAATGTATTATAGAAGAAGGTACACTCCCTGGCCCTTGAATTCTATAAACAAAGTGCTCCAGTTCTCTTCCTTGTCTCTTGGTTCTCATGCCTCTTTCTCACTAGCCTCACTTATAAAAATGTAAGTTTAGCATCCAAGAAATCCATCCAAATGTATCTGTTACCCCTCTGTGGAAAGAGGCCTAGATCAGATCAGCTTTACAAGAATTCTCCAATCTTTCCTCCCTCTTGCAGAGAAGTTTTAGTTACCTCTCCATTCTCCATGTCCTCCATTAATATACGGAAAAAATGGAAGTTCTCAGGGGTCTGATTCTTATGCCAGCACAGGAGTAAGCATATTTCTTCCCATCTGTTACAAACATGATCAGTGTGGGGGAAAGTAAGCTCAAAGATCATATTCAGAAGAGTAATTTCAAACACAATCCCTGCAACCCTTGAGACATGTGTTCTCTATCAATCTATAAAGGCAGTGCTCAACTGATCACCTGCCCTGAGAATTCAGATGTACGAAGCATTTAAAACACAAAATAAACCCGTGTGATGTAATCTACTGGTAGCAGGTCCTACTTCTCTAAGCCCAGCGTCTAAGCAAATGAAGGTCCAAATGTAGCAAGAAGCTTCTTACACTTCAGTTGTACAGCCGCCCACCTTGTGGCTATGCGTGGAAAACTGTCCCCTCATCTAAAACGTCATGACATGCTGTCAAACCCATGACAGGCACAGCTCAGGGGGCAAGACCTCAAATTTTACATACATGCAAATTCAGTCAGTTATGGGGAAAAGGTGCATCCATCCTACACAATCAGAGTGTGAGACTTCATCAGAGGAAGTCCTACCCAACTTGACAGCAAGTTCAAGGCGAAAACTGATGGAGAGAAAGTGAACTCAGAACCATCTTCTCAACCCGCAGCCCACTTTTAACTGATGGAGTCAAGATTTCTGCGTGCTTTGAACTAAACACTTTTCAACAAGGTAAATGTTCTGCTGTTCCAACTAATGTGGTATCAAAAAGCTTTGTGTCATTCTCTTTAAGGAAGTACATCACGGGTCAGGCACACCACACATATGCTGATGAACTGCATAAACACAGACAAGTCACAATCAAAGCACACCATGTACCACCTACTCTTTCCAAGGTTTACTTTACAGTGGGGATAATGATTAGCACGCTGTCTGCAAATGCATCCATCCTAGCCCGGCAGAGAGGCACTTCTAAACACACACATCTCACACAGCAGCTTGCGATCCCTACAGAAGCACATGGAGAGCCCTGGAGTGTGCTTTTTGAAAGCTATTCAGATATAAATGAACCTAAAAAGCAAAAGAGTCAGCATCAAGGGCATGTCAGCCTGCTCCTAAGAAACAGAGAGGAGTCCTGACCCATACACTAAAAATGAGTCATGCCCTTCTGACTGCTTTAAACATTTTTCAAAAGGGTTTAAGCCAAGTCTGTCCCTAGCCTGGATTGGAAATGCACCCAGAGTTACCCACCAAAGACTGTCTCATGGAAACAAGTGAATGGATCAAGAATTAAGAAAACAGCAGATGCTTTCGTCTTTCAGTCACCCTCTTCACTAGTCCTTCCTCTACTATATCAAAATAAAAATAAGCTTTAAAAATACACAGACCAAACAGTGACAACCTTTACTAAGAAATATATCACACTGAACAGGGCTGACAGAAAAAGTCACCAGAAAACTTAGGAAGGTAACAATCAAGACCCAGATTCAGAAGTCCAAAATTGTCAAAGGCTACTGATGAGGAAGTTAAAGCAACATAATTAGGCACTCCTAGGACAGCGACTGAATCCCAACTTCATCCATGATTTTCAAACCCTATCAGGAAAGCAGGCTGCATTAACAAAAGGCATGTTCTTCCATTTCCACCTGATCTCCCAACTCAAAAGATGCAGGGAACAGGGGACAAGGAGAGATTATTTTAATACAGAGAACCAAAATCAGGAAGCAAACAGAAATGGAAAGAAAATAAACACTGTATTTATATTAATTTACTTAGTTTTCAGGTAGAATGAATTTGGTAAAAGTTTTCTAACTAGTCTCTCTGGGGCACCATTAGGTCAGTTACATCACTGCGGGAAAAGTCACACAGCTCCAGATCACTGAGAGACATTAGGTCAGTACCACTGCTGGGGCTCAGGAGAGGGCAGGAGGCTTAGAACCTTGACAGAAAGCGGAGCTGGCAAAGAGAAGGAATGAGCTGGTTCCAAATGTTCAAGTCAGACTTCAGGAAATACAAGCAAAAGACATACATAAAAAGGAGGAGAAACAGTCAACAACTGAAGACAGTTAAAAGTCTCAAACTTTATTACATGAATTCCTTTGATGTGATTTTTTTTTTTTTAACTTAGCATGCAATACTACAGCCAATTAAAGTATTTACTTCACAGGATCCCCTACAACGCAAATCCAAAGAAAGGCATGTCCCTAAAGGAGTACAAGGATATATGCTCATAGTCTAGTTGTCACGTTTCATGTGGGACTCAATTTTTAAAAAATGCTGTTTCCCAAGGCAATTTCCATATTATGTAGTTTTTAACCTGACATTTCTGAAATGCACAACATTGCTATAAAGGAACGCATGTTACCACCAAAAATTTGACCCTTTCTCTGTTTTTGTGGCGTTCACTGTAGAAGAAACCAATGAAGGACATCCCAGCATATAATAGACTTCCAGTCATTAAATCCAAATAATTATTGTTTAACCCATAATGGAATGGTTTCTATAATATTTACTTTTATATAGAATTGCTATAAAAACTTGCTGACATCAACTACAACTCATACAGCCCTAGAGGACAGAGTAGAACTGCCTCATGGGATTTTCTAAGGAATGGCTGGTGGATTTGAACTGCTCAACTTTTGGTTAGAAGCCACAGCTTTTAACTATATACCACCAGTGCTCCACAGACCTGCAATAGAAAATCACAAAGAACTACAGTTAGCTCATGCAAGTGACCCTGTTTTCCATTTCTAATTCATCCTATAAATCAAAATTAGCACAGAAAGTCCTCCTATTTGCCCTTTAAAGTTATGTAAATTTGCTCTCACTAGGAAATAACTGAACCAACCCATACTTACAACAACATTCTTCTTCACAATCACCTTCACTTGCTGCATGACTAGCTTTTAAATTATTTAAAAGGCTTCAAGCCTTTTCTTGCACTTAAAATACAAAACCTTTGCAGTCAGACAGACAGACAGCAAGCCTATAGACAGGAAGAACTGTCCCACAAAAATTCCAAGGAGTGCTTTGTGGATTTGAAAAGGCTAACCTTAGGTTTAGCAGCCATACCTCTTTAACAACTATACCACCTGTGATTTTCCGACTGCACTACAACCAAACCAAATCCATTGTCATCAACTTGATGCCAACTCATAGTTACCTTACAGGGCAGAGTAGAACTGCTCCACAGTGTTTCCAAGGTGTGCCTGGTGGATTCAAACAGCTGATCTTTTGGTTTGCAGCCATAGCACTTAACTACTATGCCACCAGGATTTCCAACTGCACTTAAGTCTAACTAAGAACTACATGCATCTGTCTAGAATTCCCAAGAAATTCTTAAAGACACAGTAACTGATCTCATTCATAACTTGAGGACTGTCTATACATATTTTCTGTCATCCTAGAAATACTCATTAACTGTTGTTTAAAATCATAAAATCCTAACTCTGATCTTACATAAAAAAATGTTCTGTCATCTGTGGCTATCATATACATAATTTAGAGGAATCCTGAATAGCGTAAATTAAAATGCCTTTCTCAAATGAAATATTTGGAGCATTCCTTCTCTAAAATGGTCATTCCCTCATTTAAAAAAAAAAAAAAAAAAAAAACCTAGCCAAATTAAGGAACTGAGTTAATACAATGCCTAGCACATTAAACAAACCTATACTTAGCATTAAAAACAGCACAAGGCATTGAAAGTAAAACAAAACACACAAAACTTTAATTCTGCTTTGAGGAAAGAATCACAAAGACAGTTGATTATGCAAACAGACCACACTAGAGTCTTTTAATTTCTCCCCTTTTACTACCCTTATTGGGTGAGGAAGGTAGCTGGCCTTTCTTTGGAAGCATAGACTCTTTTCCAGATTTTACATGCTGTTATAGAATCTACTTAGGTAACTATGACAAGAAAAATTTCTTTACTTTTTTATAAAATGGGCTGCATACCAACCAATGAGTTCCAAATGTCTCTTAACACTGAAAAACAGCAAGTCTCTCATCCAGATTTACTATAAGAAAGTCTTAGGAAGTAAGTAGACAATACACCTTAAAAGGTTACACAAGAAAACATTCATTTTGCCATATAAGTAAACATACTTTAATGAGGCCCAGACTCTTTAAAACAGTACAGAGGTACCATGAACCAAGTGAAAAGATACAACAAATACTAAGATGACTGTGAACTTCGTCTCTACAACCAAATGCCTGAGAAAATTTCGGTTAAGTAGCATGTTCTGAGAAAGGGATGTTTCAAATAAATAAATTTCTATCTGAAGATTAATAACAGATCTCTTTTGTTGTTTTCAAATATATTATAATTTTATGAAATTATGAACTAGGGAAGGCGAAGGAGTGAAGGCATCTTCCTTTCTAGACTTAAAAAATGTTCAAGAACCTCAAAATCATCACTCTGAAACATCTTCCTTTTTGCAACAGCATAGACATGGAAGGTATGAGAATCACGCCTCAAATGCAATAAGCATAAACAAAACACTGAAAAGCTGGGTTTTTTTTAAATCCTGACGTCAACTGGTTTTCTTAGTTTCGTTTACTATTTTTATCACTGGATGAGACGAAAATGTACCCATTCTTTCAAAAGCCCCAGCTGTAGTTGCATTACATACATCATTAGAAATGTATTTTAGGAAATATTTGTTGAAGGTAGTGTATAAAGTCCTGAGCTCATAATTCTTATGATAATTAGTTACATCACAGTATTTTCAGTTAATGTAATTTACTTACATTTATTAAAAAATGTGGTTCTAAACTTGACTACATCTCCAATATTAACAGCACTATACAAATATTTAATATAAAGCCATGGATGAGGTGCAGTGGTTAACCAAAAGATCTCTAGTTTGCACTCATCAGGCACTCCACTGCAGAAAGAGGTGGCAATCAGGTTCCGTAAAGATTAAAATCCAGTGCCACTGAGCCAATTCTGACTCCTAGTGACCCTATGGGTCAGAGCAGAACAGCCGCATCGAGTTTCCAAGGAGTGCCTGGCAGATTTGAACTGCCCACCTTTAAAGATTACAGACCTGGAAACCTTATGGGGGCAGTTCTGGTCTCTTCTATAGGGTCACCATGGCAACTTGCTGAGGGTTATAAAGGAGACAAGGAGTATGTTGTTGGGATAGTTAAGCCCAGTTACTCTGTTTCCTTAGGGTTGAAAAGATCCCCAGTAAGTAAAGCTAACCACATCTGACATTCTGTATCTTTCCGTCATAGCCTATTAAAATTTGCATTTAAAATTCAGTCCCCTGCGTATCTCTAATAACCTACTGCACACATAAATGTAAGTACCAACAAAGACCCAAACTGCACACCAAAAACAAAGGACACCTAAGATACACTATGGTCAAAATAATCATAATCATGGCGATCACATGCACTAAAAAGGTCTGACATGGAAATAAGAATCGAACAAGAACAGCAGATTTAAGTAATTCTATTTCTAGTAAAAACTCCATTTAAAAGTATGTGAAAATAATATGTTTTCTAAATGCCTATCCCCTCATCAAAAAAAAAAAATAGTGTAAAGACAGCACATCTTCCTCCACCTGTGCAAAATGAATGAGCAAAGCTGTATCTCCCTCTCAAGCATCTTGGCAACACAGGTCTTGGTCATAAGATCTTATTCTGCCCACTTGAATGAGATGTCCTCTCCAAAG
Source organism: Heterohyrax brucei (assembly GCA_028571685.1). NCBI lineage: Eukaryota > Metazoa > Chordata > Mammalia > Hyracoidea > Procaviidae > Heterohyrax > Heterohyrax brucei. Next base: position 60,853,925 of record CM053146.1, on the reverse strand, counting down.
CTCTCCTTTTCAGAGTTTTCTTTCTTTAGAAGAACTGGCACACACCCTAAGTGGAAAGCATTCAAGTACTGAACTATAAAGAAATCTAGTCACAGTGCATGAGATATTATGTAGCAAGGCAACAGAAGTAATACCACAGCATTTGACTGTCTAAAATTTAAACAGCATATCCGTGATGAGATACAGTGTTTTACTCAATATTCCCTCTGAAGGTAACATCACTTTAAAAAAAAAAAAGAAAGAAAGAAATGTATCTTCTTTTAATTCTCAAAACACCAGAATCAGCAGGGTGTATTATAGAAGACTTGCCTTATAACTCTGCTTCCACCACTAATTTACTTTGTGATTTTAGACAGATTATTTGAAATTGCTGAACCTCCCTCCACCTATAAATGCAGTATCCCAGAATGTCCAAGGCTCCTATTTTGAACTGAATTTGTCCTCTCAAAATCTGTGTTAGAATCCTAATGCCCATCCCTGTGGAGGAGGCCCTGCTGGAGCACTTGTTAAGCATTTGATTGGTAATCAAAAAGTGGACAGCTCGAGTCCACCAGCCACTCCTTGGAAGCTCTATGGGCAATTCTGTTTTGTCCCATAGAATCAGTATGAGTCGGAATCAACTTGATGGCCATGGGTTTCACTTGGTTTGAAGGCAAAGGAGCTACTTATTAGTACCTTGGCACTTCTATTATTAACATTCTGGCTCTACCTAGTGACGGGCCTCATCTCCCACCTTTCTTTCTGTATACTTGGGTAGTTTACTGAACTGCATGGTCCAGAGTTTCCACAGAACACCTGGAGGACTGGAACTGCCACCCTTCTGGTTAGCCAATGTAGCACTTAACCCACTCTGCCCCTAGGGTTTCCAAGCACACAACACACAACTTAAAAATTCCTATTTCAAGTCTCCCTCATCTGAACATATGTACATTATAATGAAAAATGTGGTAAAGCTGGCTGCTCCTGAAAAAAGCAGAACATGTTTCTGTGGGCTCCTTGATTCAAAGAAAAGTTTACAAATGCATGAGCCACAAAATCTACCTATGTACTACTCCTTGAAGACTTCAAAATTCCTCTTTGAAAACTGTTGTATATAAGCAGACAATAACAATTAGTGTGGGATAAAGAGCAATTTTAGGAAAATAATCAAATCAAGAGTTCCATCAAATAAGAAAGTACCACTGAAGGACCTACCCACATAAAGGAGATGAACGAAGAGAAATCTGTTCATGTCACATGGATTCAAGCAGTACTAAATGCCACAACCAGGACTGCTCTAGGGATGTGAATTTCTCTGCTCCCACTGACTGAGGAGACAGTAAATATATACATATTTCTGGTCAAGGAGGAAATCTGACAAAATCTAATTGATGAGGAGGAGTCCATCCCACAGGGATCTAAGAGAAGGGCCTCCCATACAGAGGGGACAAGTGTGCAAAGGTCTGGAGCACACCCACACTTGACCTCTTCAGAAGCTGAAAGACTACTGAGACTATCACAGTGTGAACCACATGGGCTATGGTTTGCCATGAGGTCACACAGCAAGGCAGGCACCAAGTCACACACAGCCTAGTAAAATTTTTATTCTGAGAGGTGACACAAAGTCACCGGAGGGTTTTAATCATTGCAATGATACCATAGAACTTATATTTCTAAAAATCCACTCTACTTGTAGAGGATCCCTTTAAGGGGACCCAAAAAAAAACAGTGTTTTTTTTTTTTTTTTTTTTTTCATTTAACAAACGATTAGTCATGTTCATAAGCTCCCCAGGTAGTGCAAAGGGTATACAGTCAACTACTAATCAAAAAGTCTGTGGTTCAAATTCAGCCAGTGGTATCAGAACAAAGGCTTGATCAAGAAATAACCCTAGGGAGCGGTTCTACTTTGAAACACAGGAGGTCATTCATTGTAAGTCAGAATTGACTCCATGGCAACAAATTTGTTTTTGCTTCAGCAGTGTTTTTTAAAGTATGAAAAAGGGGAATAAAGGAAAGAAAGAATTTAAAAAAATAAATAAATCACATGAGAAAACAGTCAAAGACGTACGGCAAGCCAGCCAAGTGCCGTCGAGTCAGATCCGACTCATGGCGACCCTAAAGCCCAATCAAATATAAGATTTTATGACTAGAAAACAAACACTTCTCAGATAACCTTTCATATAAACATCTATTGAACTTACATACTTGAAAGACCGTTCCATCCCATTCAGTATAACAGGCAGCTAACAATGAACGGTGTCAACCAAAAGAGCCTCTCAAATGTCAACAGCATGTGTCTTTTTTATACTTCTATTTTCTCTTGGGGCGGAGGTCGTTGCCTGGGCTCTTTTCCACACACAACTCATTATATCCTGATCTCACTTTGGATATATAACTTGGAAGAGAAGCCCAGAATCAGATTTCAGCAAGCAGAGGCTCCCAGGACATTTGTCACCAACCATAGGCAGGGAAGTTGAAATGCTGTTGGAAACTTACTGACCCAGCTTAGGACACATTTAATAGGCAAGTGAGACTGTAGATGATTAATTACAGCTTTATTTTTTTTTACATTTATGGGTTTCAATCTTGAGGATCCCTAACATAACTCCACTTTATTTGATAATTTTCCCCCTGCTGGAGACTGAAGAGCAAGAGTCAATTGCCTGAGTGTTGGTACCATGCTGGAAACCAAAGGGCCATGCATTTTAATTGCAGCTCCAGAAACACTCCAGCTTAGCTCATGCAGCTCACTAGACCCAGTGGGCTAGGCTCACACTGTTGTCAGTCAAATCACATAGCTGAGGGAAACCAGCAGAGCTCATGAGCAATCTGTACTCAACAGCTTCTCCTCAGCCACAACTTTTCAGATAATGTTAAATGAAATTCAAATTGAATCCAAAAATTTAGCCCCCAGTTTGAGCCTCTGTTCTTACACGATGCAGTCTGGAAGCCTGTGACTCACAGAATGGCATTTCTAATAGGATTGCTGTCAAAACTGCAGGTTCCGATATCAAGGCACTAACCTTCAGGCCTGACCTCGCCCTGTGCTCTTGTGCCTGCCTTCCTGGTCATTAGTTTGACAGCTGCCAGCAGCAATGTTTGTTTCTGAGGTACTTGAGTGTCCTGCACTGCTGAAGTTTGTAACTTGGGCTTTTTAAAAGCTCTCTAAGGGTTCCGCCCATCTTTCCTACCCAAAGGAGGCAATGTATATGTCACTTACTGCACCAAAATGACTGCCATCAACATCCCTCTGCCTCACTGGGACATGGAAAAGGACCCTTTTTATGCTGATAATAATTACAATAAAGAAAGGTCTATAAATAAGTGGAATTGATCTTTAGTAAGACCTGAAACCAAACTCAATGTCGCATCAATTCTGATTCATGTTACAACTGATAAAAAAAGGTCATCAGTTCAAATCCACCACGCACTCCTTGAAAACCCTATATGGCTGTTCTAGACTGTCTCATAGGATCACTGTAAGTCAGAATCAACTTGACAGCAATAGGTTAGTGAGTTAGAAAAAAACAAAAGCAAACTCACATCATCAAGTTGATTCTGACTCACAGTTAACCTACAGACAGAGTAGGACTGTCCCCATGAAGTTTCCAAGGAATGTCTGGTGGATTTGAACTGCCGACCTTCCAGGCAGCAGCTGCAGCACTTAACCGCTGTACTATCAGGGTTTCCATTAATAAGTTAGGCACTCTAAAACTGTCTTCACTCCACAAGAACTCAGCCTTCCTAAGTTAATGAATGTGAAATGGAGAAAGCAAGTAGAAATTTCATTATGAAGAGAACAAAAGTAAATAAAACAGTATCTGTGTATTTTAAAGAGCATGAAGATATATACATATACACACACAAAACTGAAGACTAGAAAAATATATTCCAAAATGTTAAAAATCCCATCTCTGAGTGCTAGATTTGTCATTCTTATTTTCTTCCTCGTGTGCACCATTTTTTAAACATCTAAAATGAACATATATTGTTCTTGTAATAAGGAAAAAAAAACTCTGTGTGTGTGTGTGTGTGTGTGTGTGTGCGCGCGCGCGCGCGCACGTGCGTGCGCAAGCGCACTGGTGAAGTGGGGGGAGAAGCTCTAAAGGGCACCATTCAGACAGATAGCTGGCATTTGACTAACTCCCACATCATCTGACCACTACTTTAGCTCTTTTCCTGTTACACAACTTTTCTCATCTTTACTGAACAAGAGTAGAAGTCACAAATAGAGAAAGAAAGATATCTGGTTTTTTAGAGTTTACTGGAAACCTTGGAGCAAGAATTAGAAAATGCCACATTTTCTGACTTCTCCACGTTATTCTGAAGAACAGTCTCGCTCCTAACTAGAATGAGTTTGCCTTAAGTATCTGACACAATACTTATCTGAGCTTGAGTTAAACTGCACCTAAACTAGTGCTGAATTTTTAGGTCTTTCACCTTACACCATGTAAGGATTTAAGGTTTTCATACAACATCAGAAATCACAGCATTAGCACTGATCAAATCTACTGGAATTGGGTGTACCTCAGAGTTCAACTCCATAAACACAGAACCTTTTCAGATAACAACACCCTCAGAGGGCCCTGTCCCTCACTGTTCCAGGCCCTAGGGGAACCCTGTAGATGCTCCCAGAAAAGACATACGAGCAAGCTGAGAGCCAACGTCACCTCTCTCTCTTCACTTCATAACCACTTGGTGCTTGCATGGTTTCTAAGCAGGATAGTGACCGGCAGTGCATTTTCCAGTGCCCAGATACAACTGCAGGATTGGCACAAAGCACTTTCTGCACCCTTGGCTAAAAAGTCCAGTTCCCTCTAGGGTTTTTCAAACTGGTTCCCTTGACCCTGCATGAAACACAGCTTGACATAGCTTCCACCCTTCTAGTCATTAGGGGCTGTCCTTGATATACTCATATGACACCAGTGATCCCTCAGTAGAACAGTGACTTTCAGGAGGCAGCTGATCCAAGGGTCAGAAGAGACAGATCCAGGCTGAGCTCCACCTCAGTCACTTACCAAACTGGGTAACCACAAGTTTCAGTTTTCTCATCTATAAAGTTACATCAACATCACAACTTATATTAAGAATTATAAATAAATTATAAAAATACATCTGTTACAGCAATTCTCATTGCTAACACGTACTGTTCATTACTGAGCACCTACCAGAAGCTCTGAGCTTTTCATACACAATTCCTACAAGCCCACAGTTTCAATGCAGAACTAGGATGATAAAAAAGATTGTGGTCGAAAGGGAGAACAAGGCAACTAGTCTACAGAGGGCCACAACCCTGCTTTCAAGTAATCAGCACTGACCAACCAAGTGAATGCAAAACTTACAGGCTGGGGAAATATATTCCATCACTTCCTTGATACAACAGCAGGCATGTCTCTTCCAAGATTTGTCTAGTATCTTTCCCCCAAATAAATATTCTATCAAAAAGAACAAATACTCTTATTTGTGGAATGTTTTATCAAAAATAATCCCTATTAGGTCCAACACCCAACATGGATCTAATCCAGGCCCTAGGTTACACCTGTTACAGAGGTCAGGAGGTAGCCAGCTCTCTTTCACTTGAGCTCAGGCTCTTATCTCACAGAGTACAATGTTGGTACATTTTATCTCTAGCAATCACTAGGTGATGCATGTAAAACATTCCCTGTAACAAGCCTGATCAAAGAAAGGTTTGTGACCTGAATTAACCCAAATCCCGGGACAACTCTGACCCACATGAATGACTTTTGTTCTCTATTCAGAATAGTAATTCTTGCTATTTAACATGAGAAACTACTTTCTGTCTCTGTCACAAACAACAGCCACCCCATCCCCAACCTCAGAGAAAATACTAATGTGACACCAAAGTGTCATTGAAAGAGTCGATTCTGTCAGTATTTTTTTAAAGAAACCAAGATGCTTCTCAAGAACATTTGTCTTCAAGACGATGTCCTGGTATCAAGACATAAATAAATCTCCATGACCTCAGCTAACCTTACAGGTAGAAGATGGGGACAAGTGTTTTACTTGGCTACTCATTCACTATACATGCCAGCCACTGAGCAAGTCAACCGTGTCCCTAGATGACCTTTCCCCCACCCACACCATCCACGACATCCCTCAGTTTCCTCCACTACCCCTCCATTCACCCTTGCCCTCCCCTTGACGCCATTCCCAGACCCTCTGCACTCACCAGTGACTCACTCTTGCCATTTCATTTCACATTTACCCTTTCCATTCCTCTCTTACTACATCTTTATTGCTGATATCTGATTCACCTTATAACCCTGTTACATATAATTAATCAATTAGCTCACGCAGGATCAAAGAAAATTTGAGTATAAAGAACCCTAAAGTTAACTAGAAATTTCAATCAAAGTTTGCAAAGACTCTGCAAGCCAATCCTGTAGCTGTAAAAAGAAACACTGGAAAATGCATGACCAATCATTACACTACTTGAAAACCACATCTGTTTGATGGTAATATTTTTATTTCTTAAAGTGTGTCACTAAAAGGCTGGTGATTACAACTCAGCAAAAAAAAAAAAAAAAAGCAACAGTGAGCAAAAATCAATGATTTTTGCTGTGACAAAAAGTCACCCAATACAAGCAAAAAAGCACAAGATTAAGAGTGATTTCCATCATAACTACATGACCACCAGCGTTTCTGGATTCATCCTCCTCTTCATTCAAAAAGACTTCTTCATTATTAAGAGGCAAGGAAAGGGAAGATAATACAACATAATTTGAATTTCACAAAAGAAAGGCAATACATAATCTCAAAGAAAAGCCAAATTTTCATTCATTCAATATTTACTGGGCATCTACAGTGTTAGACATGAGTAAACAAAGATAAATAGTACGCGGTTCTTGCTTTTAAGGAACTCCCAGGTAAGGGAAGAAAATTCTAAAACAAATAAAATGCATATAAATAAGATTTGACAACAGGATGAGTAATCATCCCCATGGAAGGGGAAGGGAACCTCATCAAGACACACTTCTTAGAGAAGGCAATGTTTAACACAAATGTTGAAAGTTCTCCATGAACAGGAGCAAAGATATGACTGGCATGACAAAACACTGTGCTAAGACATTTGACTGCGTGGATCACAACAAATTATAGATAGCCCTGTAGAGAATTGGGATTCCAGAGCACTTAACTGTGCTCACGAGGAATCTGAACATACATCAAGAGGCAATCATTCAAAGAGAATAAGGGGATGTTACATGTTTTAAAGTCAGGAAAGGTGTGCATCAGGGTTGTATCCTTTCACCATACCTATTCAATCTGCATGCCGAGCAAATAATCTGAGAAACTAAACTATATGAAGAACTGGGCATCAGGATTAGGGGAAAACTCATTAATAAATTGTGTTATACAGATGACACAACCTTGTTTGCTGAAAATGAAGAGGACCTGAAACACTTACTGATGAAAATCAAAGACCACAGCCTTCAGCTGGATTATACCTCAACATAAAGAGAACAAAAACCCTTCTAACTAGGCCAATAAGCAAGAACATGATAAACAGAAAAGACTAAGGTTGTTAAGGATTTCATTTTACTTCGATCCACAATCAACACTCACAGAAGCAGCAGTCAAGAAATCTTAGGAGAAACTGCACTGGGTAAATCTGCTCCAAAATACCTCTTTCCAAGTATTGAGAAGCAAAGATGTTACCTTGAAGACTAAGGTGCAGCTTACCCAAGCCAGAGTGTTTTCAACTGCCTCATACACACAGACAATGGGTAAAGAAGAATGAAGAACTGATGCCTTTGATTTGTAGTTTTGGCAAGGAATAATGATATCACCTTGAAGACTGAAGTGCACCTTACCCAAGCCAGAGTGTTTTCAATTGCCTCATATGCAAAGACACTGGATAAGAAAATGAAAGAACTGATGCCTTTGATTTGTGGTACTGGTGAAGAATAACGAATATACTATACACCACCGAAAGAATGAACACAACAGTCTTAGAAGAACAACTAGAGGCTCCTCAGAAGCAAGGACGACAAGACTATAACACTTGGAACATGTTGTCAAGAGGGCTCAGACTCTGGAGAAGGACATCATGATTATCAACCCTGGAGAAGGACATCATGCCTGGAAAAATACAAGTTCATGGCAAAAAAGAGAAGGACCCTCAAGGAGACGGAATGACATAGTGGCTACAACAACGGGCCGAAGCACAGCAACAACTGGGAGGACAGCACAGGACCAGACAGTGTTTTGTTCTGTTGCGCACAGGATTGCTGAGTCAGGACCAACTCAATAGCACTTAACAACAGCCATAACAATAACAATAGAGTGGGATATGCAATAGTCTTCAGTAATAAGGTGGTAAGACTGAGCAAAGTATACGCCATACAAAGGAATGTGGATGGACCTGTAAGCAATGGATTGTTAGCCAAGGCTTCTAAGCAAGAGGAAAGCACACAAATATTTGTCGGCCATGTACTGTCTGTTTTCATGTTATAATAATCCTCACAGCTGTCCAAGCAGGATTAGATAGAATCACATTTGCGTTTAAAAGACCATTCCCCACTTTCCCCCACACTCCAAAGCAGTGCTGGAAGAACAGCTGTAAGGGCATGAAGCTAGGAGCAGGGAACTCATGAAAGTGGATACAAAACATAGACAAGGAACCCTGAGGGCCCATACTAAGGCAATGACAGTGACAATACTGGAAACAGCACAAAATCCAAGTACATGTTTCAGGGATCACTGCAATGATGACTAAACCCAGAAGCAGTAGTTTCTCACTTCTGTCAAATAGGAGCCCCTTCCCCAAGAGTTACAACACCACCTTGGCTGAGATGAGGCCTTCAGAGCACCTCATGCTACTGTCCACCTTAGAGCAGTCCCAAAGGAGACTTATATACTCCATGTGGCCACCGCATCATCAGATGTCCAGTGGTTCCGAATACCCTGGGGAGGCTTTTGCTTCCCTTAGCCACCAAGACCGCCACCCAGTTCCCCAAGACATCATATGAATAATCTCTGTTTACCTCAGTGATAACCAGAAGCCCAACCCGTCCCATTTTCAGTTCCTGCCTTCTCACCCTGCCCTCTCACTCTGCCTTCTGAAACTCGAAATTGATCATCAACAAAATCTAGTATGCCACCTTTTCCTGAATGTTTGTTTCATCAGGATGAACCCTGAAAATACAGAGAAAGTGCAATTTAACCTGAGTTTTGAAGGCTGACTCTAATAACACAGCTGTCCTGATGTCACTCAATGGAACACTATTTTTATTCTTCTATTTCAGTCTAATTTCAGCCAGTATAAATAGAGAAGGCTTAACTATCAAACCATTTCTAAATCTGTAATAACCAATACCTTTCCTGGAACCTTCCCACGATCAGACAATTAAAAGGTTAATGCCTGGCTTCACAGAAGGTTCCCAGGACTCTACTCCAGGGGAAAGGCCTGCATCTGTGCGTTCCTGTTCCATACCAGTTGTTAAACTATTTCCATACAGCCCTGCTCATATCCCAGAAATCAAGGAGCCTAGAGGTACATTAACAGTATCTTCTTGCACCTCATCTATCTCATCTCCCTATCTACTAGCATCTCCTCCTCATTCACGCATGCCCTTAGCACTTGGCCGCCTCCCACTCCAAATCCTTATCAATCCTCTTTCTTCCTATCTTCTACATCTACTTAGAAGCTCTAGTCCCTCAACCACTTTGCCTACAGACATCTTTTCTTTGAACTGACCTCAGCCATCCACTCTTACTGTCCTAACACATGACTTCGGCAACAAGAACATTTGCACTAGCTCTAAGACTTAAACTTCACTACCTTCTCTTTTTCCAGTTCATCTACTCTGCTATTTCCATTCCAACATCTCTACTGTCAGTCACACCCTCACTCTCTTTCTTGTTCAGCTTAGGGTAAAAGCCCATCATTGCAGTCACAGTCACTCCCTTGCAAACATCTTGACTCCCTCGCTCCTCTCTTCCTGCTTTTAGCGTGCATGAAAATCTCCAAAAGGGTTAAGCTCAACTGTCCACCTGCTCCATACCTCCATCCAGGCAGCTGAAGAAAATGCTTAGAAGAAAAAACACACAACCATACAAACTTGCCTCACTTTGAACTCACGGCCACAAATTTCTAGTGGGTAATCCGCATTGCCCACCAACCCTGTAACATTTCCCCGGAATGTTTCAAAACAGTCACTTCAAATCTCCTCTTTTCAAGCCTGTTTGATCCATTAGCCACTCCCAGATCATCATACTTCACTGGGAACATGATGCAATCAGGTACGAATTCCTTTCTCTTCCCATCACTTAAACCATGCTTTATCAGCCTCTACACTCATTCTCCCTGCTCTCCACTCATTTACAAAGAAGCAATCCTGTTACTATAAAGACAAATCCCTCCATTTTTGCTCTTGATGTTCGCCGTTTGTGACCCTTCAAGAATTCTGCTCCTGCAATTACCCATCATTCTATCCTGCCTTTATCAGATTCTCCTTCTGCTTAATCGACACACATGTTCTATTACCCTGTAGTTCTAACAAACCCTCCTTTGACCAATATACTCTTCTAACTACCACTTCATTTCTCTGCTTCATCATAGCAAAATTTCATGAAAGAGTTCACTATAAGTACTGTCTCTACTTCTACAAATCAATCTAATAAGCTTTTGCCCTAGCCTCTCCAATTAAACTATATTTTAAATTAACAAAAATCACAAATGATTTCATTTCACCAAATGCAATAGTCACATATTATCTCACTCCACTCCTTAGTAACATTCGGTGCTGCAGAACTATATCCTTCTTAAAACAGTCTGAATTTGTAACTTCAAGGATACCACACTCCCCGATTTCTCTCCATCCCACTGATATATCCTCCTTTACTTCCAGACAATAAAATGTACCAATTGCCGCATCACTGTCTACTACATCCTAAAAGTAACCGAATTCAGCAGCAAAAAGTCTACAAGCAAATAACTTCTAATTCTATATTCAATTGCAACTATGCCCAGACTCTCCAAATTCCATGCATCCAATTGCCTAACATCTCCAAATATCTAACTACCACCTCAAACTTAAAACAGTCAAAATACTTTATATCTTGCCTCAAACCTGCTTCTCTACCAATTCTCACTTTCTCAGTTAAACGGCTCTGTTTCTCAAATAAAATATGTCAGTATGTGCCTTGATTCTTCATTCCTTCCTCCCCAAAACCAATTCTCAAGTTCAGTTTACTAACTGTATATGAAGAATATACCCTAAATTCATCCACCTCTTTCTATCTTTAACACAATGCTTGTCCATACAGTCATAATCTCTCAGCTAAGCAAATAAAATAGACTTTAATTGGAGTCTTGCTTTCAACTTTCCCTCCTCCCATAAGCTATTCTACTTTGGACAGCCAGAGTGATATTGCTCGGGGGACAGTGGGTTCACTCTTATACATTACAATGGTATGTGATTCTCCAAAGCTTAACTCTACCCAACAAAATCTCTTATTTCTTAATATTCATTTCCTCTCATTATGGAGAAATTAAAATTTATTTAAACTCTAAATTAATTTTAATCTCTCTTCTTGGAGGGATGGGGGAAAAAAGTTACAAAATACTTTTAAAGACAAATCACATTTCACTCATGTGCACAAAATTCTCCAGGGCTTCTATAACCCTAGAATGAAATCTAAACCTCCATTTCTGCTTATAATGGCCTAGATAATATGTGCCAGGTATTTTTCTACACATTGATGTTACTGTGGTGAACAAAACAGATACAAAACCCTTGCCTAAATTTGAAGCTTCTCTTAGACACCTCGAAGGATGAATAATGCTGTCCCTCCCCCCAACAAAAACCACCATAAGATAGCTACATCCTAAGCCTTCATACAAGGAACTCTGGTTGAAGGAATGGAAGTGCCCAGCTGCTGATGGAAATGTTCTTCCACTGGCAAAAACACCTGCCAATCTGCTCCCATAAGGATTACAGTCTTAAGAAATACTATGGAACTTTTCTACTCTGTCCTGTAAGGTTACTGTAAGTCAGAATCAACTCAGTGGCACACAAGAATAACAATCTATTAAAGTTGAGAGTGTTAAACTTTATTTTGCAGAAAAGAATTTTATATACATGATTAAGTTAAGGATCTTGAGATGAGGATATCATTCTGGATTATCTGGGCACACTCAAAATGTAATCACATGTATTTTTACAAGAGGGAGTCAGAGAAAGATTATAAACATAGAAAAGGAGAAGGCAACATGACCACAGAAGCAGAGACTGAAACAATGTAGCCACAAGTCAAAGAATACCAGCAGCCATCTGTAGCTAGAAGAGGCAAAGACTAGATTAACCCTAGAGCTTCCAGAGGAAACACAGCCTTGTCAACACCTTGATTCTAGCCCACCATCACCATCACTTGCCATCAAGTCTATTCCAACTCTTGGTAACCCCACGTACATCAGAAAACAACTGCGCTCACAAGGTTTTCAACGGCTGATTTCTCAGAAGCAGAGTGGCAGACTTTTTTTCAAGATGCACCTGAGTGGCGTCAAGCCTCCAGCCAAGTACATTAGCCATTTGCACAGTAAGAATCAACCAGATGGCAACAGATGTGGTTGGTTGGTTGGCTGCTTTGGGAACTACTCATTCCAGTGCAGTGAAGAGGACCTGGACTTCTGCCCTCCAGAACCGTGAGAGAATAAATTTCTGTTGCTTTAAGCCACTAAGTACTTCTTATTATCATCCACTGAGTTTCAGGTTTATTTACCATCTTCTGTCTACCCAGTTCATCAGGAATAGAATGTAGACTCTGGCACCAGCTGTCCCCTCTGCCTGGAATGCCTGCATGGCTGGCTCCTTCTGATCATTCATGCCTGGCTCAAATGTCACTTCCTCAGAGAGGTCTCGCAAGCATTCCGGATCCAAAGCAGCTCTAGAACTCTCATAATCTCCCATCTGTCTTCTTTACCACTATTCTTCTACATACTAGAAATTCTACAAAAGCAAAGTTTGTATCTGTTTTGTTTACCAAAATAACCTTAATGTGTAAAAAACTATCTGGCACATATTACATAATCAATAAATCGAATGAACAGATGGAAGATGTAGGTGATGAAAGAAAAGAACATGGTAGTGGCTCTTTAATAAAATTCAAGCAAGTATGGAGAGGAAGGGAAAACAATGAGTCCTATTTAGTCTGTGGGAGTTCCAAGTGGAAATGCCCAATAAGCAATTAAAGCTTAGTCAAGAGGTCTGGCTGGGTGTGTTGATTTGGGATCACTGAAATCAGGGACATGGATAAATTTAGTGCACACAGCTTCTACAGGGACAGGATGGTAAACTAAGGACAGACTCTGGGAGACCAATATTAAGGGGAAGAACCTGCAAAGAGACAACTAAGAAGAAGTCCAGAAGAACAAGACATCCCAGTGTCCCAGAGGAAACTCTATTTCACAAAGAATGGAATAAGCAGAATCACAGAAATTCCAATTAAAAAGTTGTCAATGAACTGCAGTCAAGAGGACACCATAATTCTAACAAAGACAGATCCATCTGTGATAGAAGCCAGATCTCCAGCAGCCATGGAGTAAATGGTAGGGGGAAGAAGCCGAAAAACTAACTATAAAATGTACTTTCCAGCACACAGCTTGAAGGAAAGGAAAAAGGGAACTTTTAGCCAGGATAGAGCGTAGGAGAAAGAATAATTTCAGCTTATGGTCTTTGTTTTTCTGATGGTATAATCTTCTGCACTCTAGCGAATACTCAAAAGTGTGGACAAACAAGGAGAAACTTGATAAAGTTATCCGTGGGTGGCACAAAGAGTTAAAACTCTCGGCCAGCAACTGAAAGGCTAGAAGTTTTAACCCACCCAGACATGCCTTGGCAGACAGGCCTGGCAATCTGCTTCAGAAAGGTCAGCAGACTTGAAACCTATGGAGCAGTTCTACTCCGCACACGGCACGGCGCGTCGGAGCGTCATCATGAGTTGGAATCAGCTGGACTCCAACCAACATCAGCAACTGAATAGCTGAAGAAATGTGAGATCCAGAGTACTACAGAAACAATCAACTCTGGGTAACTCTATCGCTGGGTTGGGAGCCTTGCTAGTGCAGTGGTCAAGAGTTAGGTCGCTAACCCAATGGTCAGCAATTTGGATCCACCAGCAGCTCCTCGGAAATGCTATGGGGAAGTTCTACTTTGTCCTATAGGGTCACTGTAAGTCAGAATCAATGCAACAGCAATGAGATCTCCAGGCTGAGGGGTAACTATAGAGCTGATAGCTTCAGCTACAGAAAAAAATGGAGAAGAGAGCAAAATATAAATATAAAGAGATGAAAGATGTCTGTTTTCACAGTATAATACAGCACAAAGAGACTGCTAACCCTTGACCAAATATTCATTTTCTGTTCTTCCTATGCTCCCAACTTGAGTGCATCTGCCACTCTCAAATACAGATAAATGTGGTGATGCAATGATTCTCAGTTAATGGTATTTTACTGGAAATGAAACATCTATTTCAAAACTAAGCTTTAATAAGCAGACAGGTATCTTCTCTTTAGTTTTGCACTAGCTGGATGCAGTTGACAAAAACAGCCTTAAGGGATGGCAAAAAAAAAAAAAAAAAAACCTACTGCCCGTCATAAAGTTAGTTCTAACATAATAGTGACCCTGTAAGACAGAGCAGAACTGCTCCATAGGGTTTTCAAGGAACGGCTACTGGATTTCAACTTCTGACCTTTTGGTTAGCAGCTAAGCTCTTAATCACTTCGCCACCAGGCTCTACAGGAAGGAAGAGCCACAAAATAGAAAGATTCAGGGAACTTGAATCAAGGGGAAAAAGTCATCCACTAACCAGGGCTAGTAGTTAAGTGCTATGGCTGCTAGCCAAAAGGACAGAGGTCTGAACACAGCAGGTGCTCCCTGGAAATTCTTTGGGGCAGTTCTACACTATCCTGCAGGGTGGCTATGAGTTAGAACTGATTCAGTGGCAATGGGTTTGATTTTTTTGATAATTGAGGTGGCATAACAAAGAAAAATAATTTCACTCCTGTTTGAGCTTTTATCTAATGATCACATCTTTTGTATCAGTTTAAACCAAAAACCAACTCAAACCCATGGCTATTGAGTAGATTCTGACTCATGGCAACATGCCCTAACCACTACGATTTCTTCTGATAAAGAAATGCACAGGTGCAGTAAAAAGAGAAATGGCTGAAAATTTTGAAAAACTGTGAAAAGAAATGTAAATAGGTAGTTTCCAGAAATAGGCAACAGAACTGTCACATGGCTAAGGCTGGAAAATATAATTGATACGTCCCTTCACTCTGCACTTGGCTTGGCTTCGCTCTGCATGATGGTGTACATTTTCCTAAAAGCATTCAATGGCTCAATTTCAGAGGGGAAAAAACCCCATTGCTCTGAAGTTGATTCCAACTCATAGTCACCTCGAGGACCGAGAACTGCTTCATGGCGTTTCCACAGCCATTGTCCTTCCAGAGCCATGCTGCAGTTCTGCCCCACTTTTCTCCCCTGGAGCAAATGGTGGCTTCGAACCATAGCTGAGCTGCTTAGTAGCTGACCACTTAACCACTACACCACCAGGACTCCTTGTAGAAGTGGAAAAATGCAGATTGACACCAAATTGCTAAGAGGAGTTTAACAATGTCACAGGTTCCTACAAGCCAAATCAAAAGGAATACTGCTTTTGGAAAGTATACCATTCCACGCATTCACTCTTGTGACGATTTCAGCATCACTGGTGAAAACTGTTGAACCACAGAATAAAATGCTAGGAAGTATATGTGTTAAGAGGAAAGGTTCCATGAGTATGGCAGTGAAATCCAAAAGTAGCGAAAAGCAGAACATTACTGAAGGGGCATGGGATTACCTTTTGATTCTACTATCTCTTTACAAAGTTTCCAAAAAGTTTCTGTCATGCCAAAAAATAACTGCATATATGGGGCTTTGAGTAGTCACTTAACTTCTCTCAGCCTCAGTTTCCTCAACAGTATAACAGGGTTCACAGTGGAGATACGAAATAATGCACACAGAGTACTTAGCACAATGCCTAGAAAACTGCCCAGTAAATGACAGTGATTATTATAATTTATGGAAACCCTGGTGGCAGAGAAGTAAAGTGCTACAGCTGCTAACCAGAAGGTCAACAGTTCAAATCCACCAGGTGCTCCTTGGAAACTCCATGGGGCAGTTCTACTGCGTCCTATACGGTCACAGAATTGACTCGACGGGACTATATTTGGGTTTGTTTATTATAATTTGTTATTGATAAAAAGAGAGTTGAATTAGAACTCAAAATCTTTTCTACCTGAAAATCCTGTGAATTGGTTTTGTTTAGATAAGTATTCAAGTTATTTAATGGGGAGCTGGGATGGGGAAAAAAGGGTTAACAATGGCAAGAACAAAAAAATCACCATAAATCATAACGAAGGTCCACTCTTCAGACACAAATGGATTGGACTTAGCGATGCAGAGCGACCATATACTGGATGCACTCTATGGTTCTATACATCTATAGGATATCATCCTGCTGACCTCTGGCCGGAGGACGGAGAGCGGGTGGAGAGGAGGGGAAAGGAGCCTGTTGGGAGGATGAGACACGTATGGAGCAGAGAGGAATAGTGTGCTGTCACCGGGCAGGGAGAGCAGTGTAAGCTGCAAATAGGTGAGCATGTACATTTATATGGGAATGTACATTTTCACTCAGTAATATTAAATCAATAAATAAATAACCAAAAAAAAAAAAAAAATCAAACCCTGCTGCCACCGAAGTGACTCCAACTCACAGCAAACGTATGGAATCAACCCAAGATGAGACAGAGGAGAACTGCCCCAGACAGTTTCCAAGGAGTACCTGACGGACCTGAACTGCCAATCTTTTGGTTAGCAGACACAGCACTTAAACCACTACACCACCAGGCTTTCCAATAATGGCAAGTACACTGAGAAAAAGAAGTATAAATCTACTTGTTTTAGTGGAACAAATGTACAAATGCTTGAAGAAAGATCATGGAACACAGCATCCTCCACATGTGAATGCCACATCTGGAGACAAGGAAAGAAAGGAAATTGCAAACTCAGAAAACAGAAAGGTGAGGCCAAGTTCTAAGGGTGAACATAACTCATTGGCCAAAATCAAACTTACCTTAAGCAGACAGATTAATGAAACACCTGAAGGTTTCTATGAGCTTTAAATTAATGCAGCTTAGCCACTTCTTTTTACAGACGAATCTGAAAGACTAACCAAAACCACACATAGATGTCTATCATGGGATTTCGGAGATGCTGGGAAGAAAAGCTTGTTCTCCAAAGGTCCTTCATCTTTAGACTACTTACATGGGCTGCAAGGGTTTCATCATCTTAGAATCCAGAGCCCTTTGGTAAGGCTAATGACAAATTCATTTGTCAATCATTTTCATAAGAATTAATTTTCCAGGTTCTTTGAGAGATTAGGTTGGCTGGGCAGGTTAAGGAAAAGGGAGAAAGCAAAAGAAAGCAGCCTTCATAAATATGGCTGTGTCCTCATTGAATATGAAATGATGACTCATTTGTTGCTGCCTCTGCTGCTTTTCTTCAGAGATGGCTTTTACAGCTCAGGTTCACCTCCAGTCATTTTCTTTCTCCTCCTACATACCCTTTGGATATCAGCCCTGACAAACAGACTGAAAAAGAAATTCAAGTATCCTGTTTACTTCCTGATTATCTGCAATGCATCTGCCTGTGTGCTATCTGCTGTCTGATCACACTCAACCTGTTCTTGTTACATAATTCCTTCAGTAATTAAGGGGTCAATGAATTACAGGGCAATCACTCATAGAGCTATTTATTAGATGTTGTCCGTGTGCAATGGACCTAGGTTAGGCATATGAGGCCCATAAAATTGTGTAAGATCCAACCCTTGCTCTGCATCATCTTTCTCAGGAAAGAAAGTAACGTGTGTTTCTACAGAGAAAGGAAATTCCAAACTCAGAAAACAGAAAGGTTAGGCCACGTTCCAGAAGTAAAAATAACCCACTGGCCAAGATCAAAATTAATGAAACACCTGAAAGTTTTTACGGGCTTTAAATTCATGCAGTTCAGTCACTTCATTTTACAGTCTCATCAGTCTTTAAAAATTCTTAAAAGTGGCATAAAAATAGTAATTAAAGAGTTTAGGATACATGCAAAACAATTCTGACTGAAGGAGTGGGAAAAGCATCATGAAACTGGTAGCCAAATGGTCACAGAGACTGTAAAAGCAGTGATGTAGAAGGAATAACGTTAGCACAGGGGCAGCGGTCAAATAAGATTTACGCCACCACCAGGTGCCACCGAGTGTGTCAAAGTAGGGTTTTCAAAGGCTGATTTTTCAGAAGTAACTTGCAGGCCTTTCTTCTGAGGCACCTTTGGATGGACTCAAACCTCTAACCTTTAGTTAGGTCAGCAGGTGAGCACATTAATCACTTGCACTACCCAAGGATCTCAGGGATAAGACAGATTTAGTGAATTCCACGTAGCTGTTTTGCCGAATCACAGGGAAGATAAGGGGAGAAAATCAACAACTGGGGCAAAACTGGCAGGTCCATGAATTCCTGGACCAAGATTTAGAACTTGATCCAATATTGCAGAGTGACGCACGGAAGGGTGGAGGACAAAATGCCTTGAGATCAAAGCAATTCTGGCATTACCACAATGAAACAAAATATTCTTTGTTTATGCCATTTAAATTAAAGGAAAACCACTTTTAAGAACCTAGGGCTCTGAGTTATTTTCATCACCTTTGAAATAGATTTCAAAGAGTACTGCATTTTACTAAAATAGTAATGACAGAAAATGTTGACTAAAATTTTCCTAAAAAGTTCACCTCGGGCAGAAACTTTCATTTCTCGTATGTGTATTTTCATCTAAAGTTTCTACTTGGCTTTAGTGGTCACTGGAGTATTTAAGGTAAATAATGAAGTTTTCTAAGCATATGTCACTGCACTGTCACTAAGCCACACTTAGGTCATCTAATTTGACAGTAGCAGCTTTCAGAATTCTTATTTTCAGAAAACAGGCTGTCTAAAAGTAACTCAAAGTAGATCACAGGCCTAAGTATAAAATCTAAAATGATAAAAATGATGGAATTAAAAGTAGGGACAACACTAGGAGCCCAACACTTGGCATAAACAGAGTACAAAACATTATTAACAACGCACAAACACTAGAAAAGAGATAACTGAGAACCACAAAAAAAACACAAACACTTAGGCTCATCATCAAAAGACTCTGACAAAACAGTAAAAAGACTACATACAAATGGGGGGAAATCCAATCAGTGTCTAATCTGTAAAACCTCAATAACAAAAAGACAAATAATTAAAAAATGAGCAAAGGATATAAACAGGCACTTCACCAAAGACAACATTCAGGCAACTAGCAAATGCATGAGGAAATGCTCACAATCATCAGTCATTACACAAATGCAAATTAAAATTACAACGAGAGACTGTCTCACCCTAACGAGGCTACTGTTAATTTAAAAAACACAAAGTAATAAACGCTGGATAAGTTGTAGAAAAATTGGAACACTTATACACTGCTGGTGAGAAGGTAAAATGGTACAACCACTTTGGAAATCATTTTGCCACTTCCTTACAAAGCTAGAAATAGAAGTGCCATTCAGTCCAACCATCCCACTCCTTGGAAGATATCCTAGGGAAATAAGAGCTGTCACACGAATAAATATATGAACTCCCATGCTCACTGTAGGACTGCTCACAACAGCAAAAAGATGGAAAGAACCTAGGCGCCTATCAACAGATGAAAGAATAAACAAATTATCGTTATTCACACA
The DNA here is from genome assembly GCA_028571685.1 of Heterohyrax brucei. Classification (NCBI taxonomy): domain Eukaryota; kingdom Metazoa; phylum Chordata; class Mammalia; order Hyracoidea; family Procaviidae; genus Heterohyrax; species Heterohyrax brucei. The sequence goes on along the minus strand of CM053146.1, from coordinate 60,834,137 downwards.
ATGAAATTATACATATTGATAAAGAACAATGAAAATTTATGAACTATCTCATCATACGGAGGAATGCTAAGTCAGGTATGAAAGAACAAATACTACATCAGACTACTATTATAAGAACTCAAGAAAATATTTAAACACAAAAGAAACTTTTTTTAATGGTTACGAGGGTAGGGAGGGAGAGACAGAAGTGTTTACTAATGACAGAGTAGACAAGAATTATTGTAGGTGAAGAGAAACACAACACACAGTACAGAAAAAATCAACACAACTAGACTAAACCAAAAGCTAAGAAGTGTCCTAAATACAACCAAACATCTCAAGAGATGAAGCAGCAGAAGCAGGGATCTAGTGACCATGGTTGCAGGTGGCATCTAGGTTAAATGCCTTAAAAAAGTTTACTGAGAAAATGTTCAGCATCCCACTTTGGTCAGTGGCATCTGGGATCTTAAATGCTAGCGAGTGGCCATCTAAGATGCATCAATTGGTACCAACCCAACTGGAGGAAAGGAGCATAAAGAAAATCAAGACATAAAGAAAATGTGAGCCCAAGAGACAGAAAGGGCCACATAAACCAGAGACTATGTCAGCATGAGACCAGAACTAAATGACTGCCCTGATAGGTAATATAAAAGAAAGTCTCCAATGAATTGAGAGAAAAGTGGGATGCAGAGCTCCAATTCTAGTAAAAGGAATAGACTCAGTGGTCTCAGACTGCAGGGACCCCAAGGGACATAGCCCCCAGACTTTGTTAACCCAGAACTAAAACCATTCCTGAAGTCAACTCTTCAGACAAAGATCAGACTGGACTATGAAGTATGACAATTAATTTTGTGAACTTGATGCCATGAGCTTACGTTGGCAGCACTGTACAAATAACTTGGTAAGGTTTCATAACCTTGGTGTATCAGTGTGTTTGTGTGTTTGTGTTAATGTATACTGACATCTTGCTGAGTGGCATTCATTATTGTTGTGTGTTTTTGTCTGCCATTGCAAGAATGTCAGAGCTTAAATTAGAGCAACAAACAAACATTAAATTTCTTGTTAAACTTCGGAAGAGTGGAAGTGAAACCAGGCATGTGTTAGTCCAAGTTGATGAGAATAATGCCATGAAGAAAACAGCAGTGTACAAATGAATTAATAGTTTTTCTGAAGGGAGAGAACGTATCACTGATGAAATGAGGTCAGGGCAGCCAATAACGAGCAGAACTGATTAAAACATTTTAAATTCTTCGAATTGTGAGTCAAAATTGTCAGCTGACTATGAGAAGCATAGTGGACCAAGTAAAACATTTACAGAGAAAGAGTTAGGAAAATCACTGAAAATCTTGGCATGAGAAAGGTGTGTGCAAAAATGGTTCGAAGGGAGTTCATCGATGAACAAAAGCAAAGAAGAGTTGAAGTTTGCCGAGACCTTATGGAGAGGCAAGACAATGCTTGAGGCTGCATTATCACTGATGATGGAACAAAAACAAAGCGTGAAAGTGCACAATTCTCCAGGACCAGTAAGTTCTGTCAGTGCAAATAAAGAATCAAAACGATGTTGCTACACTTTTTTGATATCAGATGGATTGCTCATTATGAATTTGTACCAACTGGACAAACCGTTACCTAATTTACTATCTGGAAGTTCTGAAAAGGTTGCATCAAAAAGTTAGATGAAAACAACCTGAACCTTCCACCAACAACTCATGGCTCTTACATCACCGCAACACATTAGCTCACCTGGCACTGTCTGCAAGGAAGTTTTTAGCCAGCAAATAAATAAGTGTTTTGGAACACCCTGCCTACTCACCTCATCTGGCTTCCAATGACTTTTTTCTTCATCCAAAGATAAAGGAAATATTGAAAGAAAGACATTTTGATGACATTCAGGATATCAAAGACAATATAACAGCTCTGATGGCCATTCCAGAAAAAGAGTTCCAAAACTGCCTGGAAGCGTGGACTAGGTGTTGGCGTCAGCGCATAGCTTCCCAAGACGAGTACTTCAAAGGTGACCATGGTGCCATTCAGCCATGAGGTATGTAGCACTTTTTCTAGTGTGAGTTTGAGAACTTAACTGTCAGACCTAGTATAAGATATAAAATGATACTGGTCCCAAGTGTGTTTCTTGTCTCAAGTTGATACGTGAGACTAGCTGGACAGCTTCAGTCTGGAGGTAAAGTGAGCAGGCAGGAGGGGACAGGAGCTGGTTGAATGGACATGGGAAATAAAGGTGGAGAGGATAAGTGAGCTGTCACATACTAGGGAGAGCAACTAGGGTCAAGTAACAATGTGTCTTATCAGTTTCTGGATGAGAAACTGACGAATTGTAAATGTTCACTTAAAGCATCATAAATTTTAAAAAACAAAAACAGCCTGTCTATTAAGCTTTGTGGAGTTTGTTTCCCTTTATATTAAAACCTTGTATAGAATATGTGAAGAGTCAAATTATGATTCCAGACATCTTGAAAAATATGAGACTTCAGAAAATCAAAATTAAATAAGGTTCAAGCAATCTAATATTATCTCACTATTAAAGAATAAAGGGCATTGATGATAATTTCATTTTACCTGCACAATTAAAAAAGTCCCCTAAATAATATTTTGAAGTTCTGCTAAGGCATATTTCACAGTATGTTTTCAGGTGGGAAAAAGAAAAAAAAAAAAAAAGCTTTCTATTGCTAATCTTTTTCCCACTAATTATAATGAATTAAAAGAGCCAAATACTAGCTTAATTAAATCTGAAACCAAGTTTTACCCACTGCATGAATCAGAAATCTGGTTTTAAAAAGCACCAACTGAAAAATAGGAAATAAGAACACAGATATACTACAGAAAGAAATATTCTACCCGATGAACCACAGAGAACCTCCAAGAAAAGATAAAAATCCTGGAAAACAAGCAATACAACCGTGGTCTCATTCACGCCAGGCCACAAAATTGGAATTCTGGACAAGCTTTGACCACAACTATTCCCTAAGCATCCTCAGGTCCTTAAAATCATTCAGCTCCTCTTGCTTCCTTTTCTTTTCTACGATCAATTCCTCGTCATGTAATACAGGAAGAGGTCTACCTGAAAACTGTTAGAGATGTCCTGGCTTGTTGCCAGCCTGGCCCTTATCTTTACAGCCTGGAGTTGAATCTCATCATAACTCCCTCCTGAATTTCTCTGCCCATCACATCAACAATTCTAAAACAAGGAAATGTAATGCATGACCTTCATTAGTTCTTCCTACTCTGTGACACAATTTCCAGGTTTTCTTCTTAAAGGCAATGATTCATGATGCAATTATCTCTGTATTTTGATGAACAACTAAAACCTGTTTTGATAATCTCTCCTTAGTTCCATTCAGTCCATCCTTAGCTCCAAAATGACAATCCTTAAATTAAAAACCTAAATCTGCTGCCTTCAAGTTGGATTTCAACTCACAGCAAACCTACAGGGCAGAGTAGAACTGCTCAAGAGTTCCAAGAAGCAGCTGGTAGATTCAAACTGTTGACCATCTGGTTAGCAGCACAGCACATCCCAGCACTTAACACCTGTGCTACCAGGGTTCTGAAATTAGCTACTTCTGATAGGTAGCAACACTAATGACTAGTAAATTTCCCAATACACACGATGAAAAATATACCCCATCATACACATTTAGACAGAGCAAAAGGCAAACAGTGAACTCCTTTGCCATAACACATGTCTTTAAGCAAGCATGTTAAAAGTGGCAAGAATGAAGAGTTATACTTTTTAACCCGAATCTTGGGCTTTTAAACTTCAGAAACATGCTGAAAAGTATTATTTAATTCATGGACAGAATTTTACTAAATATTTCTAATATATTTCCCACAGAAAGTTCATTGTGAAAGTGTTTGATTATGTTGGTTCCTTAGCGCACTCAAGTACAAAAGCTGGAAACAATCTTGAAACAAAGAAGAACTTCTGTTATAATCTTCAAGAAACTTCAGGTCTCTCTGTTATTCAACCGACATTCCCTTCAGCAGGAAGCTCTCTCTCACTATTTGGGCCACTGATGACCTCTTATTTCCATAAAGAGAACAGTTACAGATAACCACCTACCAATAGCTACGGGATTACCTCAGGTCTTACATTAGTCTCCAGTTATTTTACACTTAATTTTTTACAAAATCTACCAATTGCCATCTAGTCGCTTCCAACTCATGGAGACTGCACGGGTGTCAGGGTGGACCTGTGTTCCACAGAGTTTTCAAGGTTGATTTTTCAGAAGTAGACCATCAGGCTACTTCATCCAAGGTGCCTCTAGGTGGGCTCAGACCTCCAGCTTCGGGTTAGCAGCCAATGCTGTTAACCATTTGTACCACCCAGGGACTTCAAACCAACTCTAAACTTCTCAAAAACAGAAGCATCCTTTTTTTCTTGACCTACCACTTGTTCCCATATAACACCGCAGAAGCCTACAGAAAACTTAATTTAAGAAACATTACATTTATTTTATTCCCAGTGATCTTTCTGAAGTGTTCCTTCCGCATTTATCACAGCCCCATGAGTCTATGGGTTGACAAATAGAAAGAAGCAAGTTTTGGAAAACATAAGAGAAAAAAAGTATCACGTTAGAAACTACAAGGACTGCCAACTGAGTTCATGAACTCATTCTAGGGAAAGTCCTACATACCTCATTGCTGAATACCTCTAAGGTCACCTTTGAAGTACTCCCCTTGGGAAGCGATGCGTCTACGCCAGTGCCGAGTCCACCTTCAAAGCAATTTTGGAACTCTTTCTGGAATGGCCATCAGAGCTGTTGTATTACCCTTAGTGTACTGAATGCCATCAAAATGTCTTTCTTTCAATATTTACCTCTGGGTAAAGAAAAAAGTCACTGGGGGCCAGATGAGGTAAGTAGGAAGGGTGTTCCAAAATACTTATTTGTTTACTGGCTAAAAACTCTGTCACAGACAACTATACAATTAAGTGTGTCAATTTTTCACCCTGCCACTGTGCGTAACGGCCATTTCAAAAAAAGAAATCCCAAAAGTGTTTTGAATGGTCGACTAGGCACTGGCATAGGAGCATAGCTTCCCAAGGGAGAAATGCTTCAAAGGTGACCAAAGTGATATTTTACAATGAGGATACCACTTCTAAGAAGTCAGATAATGGTCCTGAAAACTGATTCCCTTCTCTAACAACCCTTTAACCTCTCCATCACACACACACACACAGACACAAAATTAAAGTGGAGCAAAAAGGTCTGGGTGATTCATGCACAAGCTGTTATACAGCTAACAGTATTCTTGGTGCCAATTTTCCTTTTCGAATATAAGAAAGAAACAAACTAACATTTTGAAGTCTAGTGCCTGTCGGGTATCTCAGTAGCTATTTTACATGTTACATAATTTTGCCAGTGAGAAAACTGAGGGTTAGTAAGTTTAAATTGGTTACCTAAAGCCACATACCTGTAATATAAAGACAGCGACATCCCTAAACAGGACCAAAGCCTTTATTTTTTCCCCACTACATTCAACTAGAATTTGCCCTACAGTTCAGTCACTGGTTGAGAAAACTTATTGAGCACTTATTACAAGCTAGTCACAGCTCTAGGCATTAATGATACAAAAATGTGCAAGACAGACCAAGACTTACTCTGACAGAATTTTCATTCTAGTGATGAAGTCAGAAAACTAATAATTAAATGGCATTTTCAGAACTCGAGCTGACCACTATGATTTATACAAGATAATAATAAAATATTTCTAAACATCTCTAATGAGACTAAATAGTTACAAAAACTATCCAGTTGCCACAGAATCAATTCCAACTAATGGCAACCCCACATGTGTCTGAGTAGAACCATGCTCCACAGGGTCTTCCACAGCTGACATTTTGGAAGTAGATTACTAGGTCTTTCTTAGGAGCACCTCAGAGTGGACGTGAAGCTCCAATCTTTCATTTAGCAGCTAAACACATTAACTAACTGCAGCACTCTGGAACACCACAAAAACTATATTGAGTGATAAAGCCACTAACAACTGGAGCCCTGGTGGCAAAGTGCTTAAGAGCTTGGCTGCTAACCGAACAATCAACAGTTGGAATCCACCAGCTACTCCTTGGAAACCCTATGGGGCAGTTCTCCTCTGCCTATGCCAGCCAAGCCAAGTGCTCTGTCCTATATGGCAGCTATAAATTGGAAGTGACTTGCCAGCAATGAGTTTGGTTTGGGGTTTGTTTGGTGGCCCTCTCATGAACCATCGCTCAGAATTTCTCTATAAAAGACCTACATAAGATACCAGAACAGAACAAACCCAAAATTCCATCTTTTGTCCATTTCACTAATCCACTGATGAGTTCCCTAATTTATTTGGAGTTGACTCATAAAAATCAAGGGAGTGTTCTAAGGTGATATAATGCCCCTATGAGAAATGCTGGGGGGGGGAGGGCTGGCATCACATTATATCCATTGGACAACGGTGCCCTGTTCTGAGGATGGCCCGAAAAAACTGAAACTCAGAAACTAGAGTTGTCAGTAGCTACCAGAAAGTGCCTGGCTCCAATGTGACACTTGCCATTATCCACCACATTCCAAAAAGGCACTTGACCTTCTCTTAAACTTGGAACATTAGAAATCCTGGAGGTAGTTAAGAGCTACAGCTACTAAACCAAAGGTGCACATTTAGAATTTGCCAGGTGCTCCTTGAAAACCCTCTAGGGCAGAGAATCCGGTAGGGTTCCAGTGAATCTGAACCACCTGACAGCAACAGGTTTGAAACTTGAGAAATGCACAAATACCAAGGGTTTTGCTTTAAGCAATAAAAACTCAGTGTAACTTACCAACTTCCTTCCGTCACTTATTCATACAAGTTACCTAAATTAGCAGTTGGCAAGAAGCTTTTTATGGGCTTATTTTTTTTAATTGCTCTGTATTGTATTTATAATGTATTGCGTTAATTCGGTTTGGTCCCTGTTAGGAAGATATTTTGAGAATTTAAGGTGCAAATTACTTTGGAATGCCTGAAGAATGCTCTTCAGGGTGTGATAGCACCCCTGTACCTGGTGGAAGCCTTTCCTAGAAACCAACTGCTTAAGAGCCAACACTTCATTCAGCCAGCTAGCACTTTCCAGCCAAAGCACCCTTTGCAAATCTATATTTGCTCCTTGAAATTCCTCCATGGGGAGTGGAGGCTGTTGTAAGTGTACAGGGTACACTTTGTGTTTCCTCGTAGGCCTGTCACACCCTAGTAGCCTTCTAGAACTTTCCCCACCCTTGCTTTACAAAGCATCAGCAATCCTTAGCAAGTGAGGGGCATCGATAGCTAAAAGTTTGCAGTAAACTTCCAATGAGCTGCCAACCTCGCCCTTTCAAAGTCCTGCTGCTTCACTAAGGAAGTTAACGGACCCACCCTCCCGCTCCCTGAAAACACAGAGTATAAAGTGTTAAACTGCAGGAAAGAACTAGTCCATCCTCCGTGGGTGAGGAGGCATTCTAAATTGTTTCCTAGATTCCCGCCACTACCCACTCGAGCCCCGGAGTCCTGGAAAACTCGCCGAGGCCGCAAAGCAACCACTCTCAGGCAGGGGTGCTAAGGCAGGGAGGGGAGCTACGAGGTGGACGGGGGGTGGGGGGCCCCCAGGAAGCACACACCTGAGATTGATCCTCTCGCGCGAGAGAGCGGAGAGCAGGGGCACCCGGTTCCTCCGGCCAGGGCGGAGCCTCTGCCTCCCCCAGAATGACAGGCTCGGCCCGGGTCCTGGGCGCGGCGAGCGCGCGCAGATGTCAGCGCCCGGCCGACGGGGCCAGTGTCAGCCGACGCGCCCTGCGCGGCCGCGCCTCCGCCTCCCCGGCGGCTCTCTCCTCCCCCCTGCTCCTCCTCCTCCCTCCCCAAGGGCAGACCCTGGTGGCGCGGGTTACAGGCAGATCCAGCCCGGATGGCTCCGGCCCGGGCTCTTCCGACCCAGCAGGGAAACGCGGAAGTGGCTGCGTGAAGCCCGGCGAGGAGGCCTGCGAAGCCGCGGGCGGCTAGAGCGAGGTCGCCATCGCCCGATAAAGCGCAATTGCGCAGGGTCGTGGGTCCCGCCGGGTGAGGACGCGCCGCGGCGCCAGGAGCAGCCCTAGCCCCAGGCGGCGGCTCCTGCTCTTGGCCGTCGCCGTGGCGTGGCCCGTCGTCCCGCCTTGCAAACCGAGTGGCAAGCAGGAAAGCTTTAGGACTAGGCCAGGAGAGGACGGGGCATGTGGCGATTTGCTCTGCGGCCCCCTCCCCAAGGCGGCCGCCTCGCCATCTGGCCTGGAGAGGGGAGACACTCGCTCTGCTCCACGCCGCCAGGGCTGGCTTACCTGATTTCTGGTCGCCCGCCCCCAGAGCTGGCTCCCCAACAGGCAGGCTTCCCCCGGCCTAGAAATGCATCTAGGAGGCCGGCGGACCCCTGGGGCCCGGCGATCAGAGTCCAAAACCCCTCGCCTGCTTTGCTCGTGTTCTGGAAGCCAGCTCAGCCTCCTGACCTCCGGCCTGGATGTCAGCCAGGGACCTGCAGGGAAGACTAAGCCCTCGTAGGACACTGAGTCCAGTCTCTTGAGGCCCCGCCACCTCTAGTGGGAGGAGGTGGAGAGCCCGGGCAGCCGAGCAGCAGGCTTCCCAATGCACCCCTCAAAATCGACCCTGCCCACTGAGCATGCCCAGCTCACTTGTTGGAACTCCAAGTGATAGGCGAGACCAAGTGGACCCAAAGAGGGCACACAAGGCTTTCTAACAGACCCACTTCTTGAAGACCTCAGAGTGCTGTAAAAATAACCTTGGACTAGATGGCAACTGTTTTTTTTGTGTGTTTTACCATGGTATTGGAAAATACATCATGGATGGTCGGAAAGCCCTATCCAAAGAAAGGTAAAAGTTTGAAACAAAATCTCAGCGTTTCCTTTTTTTGGTCAATGCTTTATTAAGTCACTTTAATTTCTTAATGTCACAAAATCCCTGTAATTTTCCCAAAGAAATACGTACAGCCTCTGGGATTCATTGAGTCCCAAGTTCATAGTAACTCCAGGAAACCAACTATAGGTCCATTCAATTAGAACAGTGGTTCTTGATCCTGGATAACATTAGAATCACCGACACACGCCACACATACCCGTTGCCATCCACTGGGTTCCAACTCGTAGGACCCTATAGGACACAATAGAACTGCCAAATAGAGTTCCTGGTGGAACTGCCGACCTTTTGGTTAGCAGCTGTAGCACATAACCACCGCTCTTCAAGTACTAGACGTTATCAAAGCCAGCTTCCCATCGCCAGACCAAATGAGTTAGTCTCCAATGAAGGGTCTGGAAATCTTGCTAGTAGTTAAGACTGTGTGCCTCAAAGTGTAACTATGGATGTCAGCAGTGTCACTATCACCTGAGAATCTGATAGAAATACAGGGTCTCCAGCCTGGCTCCACAGTACCTGATTCATAAACTCTGAAGTTGGGAACAATTTCTGAAGTAAAAAGCCTTGAAGGTGATTCCGATACACGCTAAAATCTGAGAAGCACTGTTTAAGAGCAACCCCAGGTGGTTCTCAGTGTAGACAGGGTTGAGAACCCTTATAAGTAGACTAAGGGTTTTCATATTTTTTGCAAATCCCTAACTTATGTAAAACAGAAATCTAGTTCCTCGAGTTCCACCCCACAAATAATTACGGATTAGCTCAGCCCCTGGAAAAGGAAGATCATCTGTTATTCATTTTTGTACTCTTAATGCCTAGAGCCTTGCCTGTAAACATTATACATGTTTGATACTAAACTGTTTACTGATGTGAATCAATAGTGTGTGCTTATGTTAACAATTTGTGCCAGGCCGTGTGCTCCCAGCAGGGACATAGCTCTTATCCAGGACCCTCTGTGATGGTCTAGGCCAGGTCAGACCCTGATTGAAGGGATTATGAGACTTGTATGTTTTGAGGAGGAAGAGAAACGTTGGAGCATTAGACACAATTCCCCTTAAAAGTTGGGGCCCTACACAATCCATGAAAGCGGAACAAAAATAGGTATCTGGTGAATTCAGGAAGAACACAGGAAATAAAAAAAAAAAAAAAAAAGGTTTATAGAAGGAGACAGAGTAAAATAAGGAAGCTAGCATGATCAGCCTACGGCTGGCTGGCTTTTTCAAAGTCACCTACTTCTACCCTCTACCTCCTCCTCCCCTCCCCCACTCCATACACACAACTAGTCTGAACTACTGCACTGAATAAGAAACTGCTGTAAAATAGTTACTTCCTGAACAAAAACATATCTGACTTGTACCTATTCAAGACACCAGTCAGGCGTCTGGTTTTGTTCAGTGTAAACGTGGTTGTTACAGATCAAATTGTTTACCCCTGTCCCCACATATGTGTTGAAATTCTAACCCCTGTAAGCTGTGAATCGCTACAAGTTGGAATCAACTCAGTGGCCTTGGTTTTATAGCTGTGGATATAATCTCATTTGGATATAGGGTTTTCTTTGTTATGTTAAAGATGTTGTATCAGTGTAGGGTATGTCTTAAACCTCATCCTTAAGCCTCATTACTGTTGAGCCTTAAAAAGAACAGATCAGGCATTGAGGTAAGCAAGCACAAACAGCAAAAAGATAGATGGTACATGAAGATCACCAATAAACAGGAATGCTAGGACCAGAGAAACTATGATAAAAATATTTCCCCAAAGCCGACAGAGAGCCTCCCCCTAAAACCAGATCCCTGAAATCAGATTTTAGCTTCCAAAAGTGTGACAAAATAAATTTCTGTTTGTTGTAGTCACCCACTTGTAATATTCCTGCTGTAGCAGCAGTATGTAACTAACCACCCCATTGCATGTCAAGTCATTCCGACTCATAGCGACCCTATAACCCATTGCCACTGAATCTCATAGAGCACATGTAGAACAAACTGAACTTCCCCATAGTGTTTCCAAGGAGACAAGGATAGATTTGAACTACTGACCTTTTGGTTAGCAGCTACGGCACTTAACCATTATGTTACCAGGGATCTTACATAACTAAAAGAGAGGTAAAAGCACATATGGTTGGATTTAAACAAAAAACAATCATTGCCATCTAGTCAGCTGTAACTCATATGACTCTATAAGACAGAGGAGAACTGTCCCACAGAATTTCCAAGGAGCACCTGGTGGATTTGAACTGCCAGCCTGTTGGTTAGCAGCCTTAGTGCTTAACCATGGTATCTATGATGTTATAAGGAATTTTTTTAAGAACACTGGGCAATTCAAAATATGGTCACTTACGATACTTTTGCTTTAAGACCCTACAGAAGTTTACAAAATCAATCAGGCATTCCCTATTTGCTCCAACAGTTTATGAAAAAGAACATATATAACAATATGTAACTCTTTTTTAAGGATTCTGTTAATGAATGAAAACCAAACACTGCCATTGTGACCCTATAGACAGAGTAAAACTCCCCCATAGAGTTTCCAAGAAGTGCCTGGTGGATTGGAACTGCTGACCTTATGTTTAGCAGCTATAGCACTTAAACACTACATCACCAGGGCTGCCATCACTATGAGTTGAAATTGACTCAACAGCACTGGGTTTGGGTTTCTTTGTATTAATTAATGAGGAAACCCTGGTGGGGCAGTGGTTAAGTGCTAGGGCTGCTAACCATAAAGTCAGCAGTTCAAATCTGACAGGTGTTCTTTGGAAACTCTATGGGGCAGTTCTACTCTGTCTGTAGGGTCACTATGAGTTGTAATTGACTTGATGGCTATGAGTTCAAGTGTTTTATTTGTTTGTTTATTAGTGAATGAAACCTGGTGGCATAGTACTTAAGGCCTTCGTGTCTACTAATCAAAAGGTTGGCAGTTTGAATCCACCAACACTTCCTGGAAATTCTATGGGACAGTTCTACCCTGTTCTATAGGTCACTATGAGTTGGAATTGACCTGAAGGCAGTGTATTTAGTTTTGGTTTTTTACTAATGAATAAAGGAAACCCTGGTGGTGTAGTGGTTTGGTGCTAGTGCTAACATAAAAGTCAGCAGTTCAAATCTACCAGGAGCTCCTCCTTGAAAACCTGATGGGACAGTTTCGCTCTGTCCTGTAGAGTCGCTGTGTCAGAATCAACTCCATGGCAACAGGTTTTTTATTTTTATTAGCAAGTGGAACCCTGATGGTATGGTGCTTAGGAGCTATGGTTTCTAAACAAAAGATCTGCTGTTGAAATCTTCCATTGGAAACTCTATGAGGTAGCTGTACTCTGACATATAGGGTTATTATGAATCTAAATCTACTCAATGGCAATGGGTTTTGTGGGGCTTTGTTTTGTTGTTTGTTTTGTTCTTTTAGCTAATAAGAGGCAATAATGAAAACTAAAAAATATATAAAGAAGTATTCAGTTAATGTCAGAACTGACATGATGGAGTTATCAGAACATAACACCATGGTAAGTCAAGGACTACCTGTATTACACTAGATCCACAAAATTAATATATAAAACCTTTTCTCCACACACATATGCTTATTACTGTTTAGTTTTGTTTGTGAGATTGAAGCAAAACCAAACAAATAAGCAGACTGAGAACTAACAAGGGGTGTGGGAGAGGTAGCACTTAGGAAAATCAAATTTAAAAACGTGAAATAGTGATTTCAGCAAAAAGCAATCTAGTGAGAAACAGGACTTGAGGAAAGAGCCTTAAGTGTTTTCTCCTTGTCATAAGCATGACTCAGCATTTGGAATGGAACCATGTTTACAGTCTTTGAGATTCAGAGTGTCAAATAACTCTGGTGCCACTTAACTCTTTTCTTACATGCCTAAGAAAGTTTCTGGACAGTGATGACTTTTCAACCCTACATGGTTATAAAAATCTTACAAGTTTACTCTTACACTTACCCTTGTTTCACCGAAGCTTAAATTTATCCACTATTAATTTCAATATCTTCCTGTGTTTTCAGGTGAATTTAGGTGACTGACTGTATTCCAGTGTCTCAGAATAAGACATCAATCCTTCCCTTTGCAACCTAGAGAGCAGGCTAGTTGCTACAATGATATCTTGAATTCAGGTGCTGACAGTGACCTTTCCCCAGCACAAGGGTATGTTCCATTGATGATGCTTTCGTGTATCTTTAATAACATCCACCAGGTACCCAGGGCTAGCCCCCGCCATAGATTGACTTATGTCCCCACAAAATGTTTAGCTAAGTTTAGTTTAGCTAAGCCATGAGTCCCAGTATTGTGTGATTGTCCACCATTTGATGGGATTTACCTGTGTGTTGTAAATTCTGTTACTGTGATTTAATAATATCAATTGGTAGAAGTTACATTTATAACATCTACAACATTGTGTAATATCTTAAGCCAATCTCTTTGTGATAAAAAAGGGAGAAGCAAATAGAAAGACTTGGGGACCTCATACAACCGAAAACACAGTACTCAGTAGAGAGCAAATCCTTTGGACCTGAGGTTTGCACACTGAGTTGCTTCATGAGATGCAGCACAAGAACCAAAGGACTTCATGAGATACAACCCAAGGACCTTCCTCTAGAGCTGGCAGAGAGATCTTGCTTTCCCCTGGAGCCAGCGCCCTGACTTCAGACTTCTACTCTACTGTACTGTGAAATGATAAACCTCTTTTTGTTAAAACCATCCACTGTGATATCTTTTGTTAGAACAGCATTAGGTAAATAAGACAACCCCTTTAGTAACTGTCTATTTCTAGCAAGGAATATACTTTCTCCACAGTGAGACAGTCATTTATCATCAAAGTTCATAATAAAACTTACAGAATACTAGAACAGAAAAAGACTGTAAACATCGTCACCCCTCAAAATTCGTTTGTGCTTTAAGACCCCACGGAAGCTTCCAAAATCAAAAAGGTATTCCCTAACTCCTTTGTTTTGCGAATAAGGAAACTAAGGCCCCAGAAGTATTAAGTGGTTTGTCTAAGGTTACAGAGTTAGGTAAAAATAGAGGGAAGACTGAAATGAGAAACTCCTTGGTATGAAGAAATGTGCTGCTGTTGTTGGATGCTGTCGAGTGGATTTCGACTCATGGCAACCCCATGTGACAAAGTAGGCCTGTCCCAAAGAGTTTCCTGAGCAGTTCAGTTAGCTTTTCTCCCAAGAAACTCCTAATGCCAATGCAACAGATACGCACCTTTAACAGTTTGAACCCTCTACTGATTCCAAGGGAGAAAGACCTGGAGAACAGTGCCAAAAGCCAAAGCTGTTACTGTCAGATAAACTCTGACAACATAGCAACTTTGTAGGTCAGAATTGGATTTGGACTACTGACCGTCAGGCTCATAGATGTAGCACTTGACCACTATACCACCAGGAGTCTTCAAGTTCATCCTTTGAATTGGATGTGGCATAGCATAGCTTGTGGCATAGCAGTTATGACCTAAAGCTGCTAACCGAAAGTTTTGTGGTTTAAATCCACCAACTGATCCTTGGAAACCAGATGGAGCAGTTCTACTCTCTTGTTATGAACTGGAATCATCTCAAGAGCAATGATTTTTTAATCAGCCTTGGCCTGCTTCTCAAATTTCGCAGAAACTCAGTTTCCTCATCAGAGGACTATTAATAGCTAACATTCACGTAGTGTTCAGTTTGTGCCACGTACTGGTCTTAACAAGGTACATGTAATGTTTAATAACCCTATTGGTGGTTGTTTTGTTTTTACAAATATGGTAACTGAGGCACAGAACAGGTAAGTAATACGGCCACAATTGCACAGCTAGCAAGTGGCAGCATGGACATTAGACAGGTCAGTATGTGTAAAATGCCTGGCCTCTAGGCTATCAATAAAACAAGTAGCAGTAATACCAGCACTCTTCCACTGCACTCCAGGCATGCATGGTCAAGTGTCCAGCAAGACACTTTCAGTTCTAGGCTCTCGCTGATGGGCATGTTGACGTATATCTTCCATTAAATCCTTTTACTTTTGGTGTAAGATTTAAGAGTACTGTATGCACATGTAACCTTACCCAGTGTTGGCAATAGAATACTAAGGAGTTAGCAAAAAGTTTTTTTTAAAAAAAAAAGGCTACAGGTTTAATTACTACTTACACAAGAAAAAAAAAAAGAATCATACAGAGCTTTTAAAAGATAAACAGTGCTGTCCAGAGAAACCCTAAAACAAATCCCAGAGCAGGTCTGGATCATTCATTTGGGGCTGTAAGATTAGAACTGCTCACCTAGTCACTCCCACCCACTTGTTATTGGATTCTTAGAAGTGAAATTGTAGCCATCTAAAAATATTAAGCAGAAAATCTTTCAACATCAAGGATTCTCGAAGAGTTAGAATCAAGAATCAGGTGAGAAATATATGAGCCTTGAAAAGATGAAATAAAAATACTAAATATATTTTTATCTGAGCACTTTCAGTTTTATTTCTTTTTATGAGAACCCGGGAAAGTATTTTTTAGATAAAATTTTAAAGCACCAGTACAAAGTAGGGCCAGAAACTTGCTGAAATTTAAAGTTCTTGAGAATAAAGGAAATGTGCCTTCCTGGGTTAGAGGAGAATTCACTTTGTTCCCAGGATAAGACAACAAACACTAAAAGACAAAGCTGTGGCCAGCGCAGCTGAAGTAAATTGATGAATGTCATTGTCTCTGGAACCTAGCCTCCTATTCAACAGCAGCAGGAAGTCTGCGAGTAAACAGAAGTTTCCAAAGAAACTCCTGCAGAGAACATGAATAAATATTAGGTTCAGATAGGGAGCTGCAACAAATATGGAGAATTGGGTTCCTCGGTGTAAAGTGGGTCATCGTTCTAGTGACAGTGATAACTGAGCTGAGGGGGAACAGGCCAAGAAACTGGGGGGTTGTTGAGTACCACACCTGAATACTCCTTATATAACCTAGAGGTGGATTAAACCTCAGCAGCAAGTGATTAAAATAAATGTGACCACTGTTGGTAACTTTATAACATGATTACCAAGAAAACCTCAGACAGTCTTAGAGCTCAGTAAGGAAGTCACTCCTGAAGGTTCACCCTTCAGCCGAAGACTAGACAGGCCCACAAAACAAAATAAAACTAAGTGGGCATACCAGCTTAGGGGCAAGGATGAAAAGGTGGAGAGAGGTGGGCAGGTGGACAGGAAAGCTGGCAATAGCGAATCCAAGGTGGAGAAGGGGAGAGTGTTGACCTGTTAGGGGCTGGCGAACAGTGTAACAAAACAATTTGTGCACTAATTAATGAGAAACTAGTTTGTCCTGTAAAACTTTATCTAAAGTACAATTTCTAAAAAATGAATTTGATCAGCAAAATAAAACAGCTTAATAGTAACATACAAGATTTGTACCTGATTATTTTTAAAAGTAGAATGTTATCTCTTAATTCTGTGAGCATTGACCTAGATTCTGCCATGCCAAGAGGAAAGCACATCCACACAGGGAGTGCAAGCCAGAGAGTAACAGGTGCTGGTCCCCCCAGCAAACACTTGGCTTCGAAGGCCAAGCTCCTTCATTCCTTCCCTCTCAGCAAAATCACAGTGCAAAACCTAAAAATGAAAGACAGAAAAGTAGGAAATACTTGTTTGGTTATCCTTGGATTACAAATTGAAGTCTGCTTTTAAAAAAAAAAGATGCGGCCAAGTCGATTCTCACTCATATTGACCCTGTAGGACAAGTTAGAACAGCCCCACAGAGGTTTGTATAAATAAACAAATGAATAACCACTGCCACTGAGTCGACTTCAACTCACAGTGATCCTATACAGTTTTTAGGGCGGTGTAAAATAGAAGGTAAAGATTGTATAATAATATGACATCGGTAAGTGGAAATTTTACAGTTTAATGCAAGTCTCTCTAAACCACAGTATAAACAGATAATTGTCTTCCTCTTCTGCCTATCTCTTTGACCCGGGCAAAGTTTCTGAGATAACCTGACACATGACAAAAGATGTTAGAGAACAGGCATCAGGACATCTAGAGATATTTTTTCTAGTCGATTTAGAGTGGTGTGTGTTCTGAAAAGTTTCTTTCACTTGTCAGATACATAGTAAAGCCATTCCTCCTGACTGCGTGCTCTTCATTCCCAACCTGATTCTTGTGTACTTCTGAAGTAAGACAAAAGCCCTGCCCTCTCAAAAGTGGTTATCCTAACGTCGCCCTCAAAAGGCTATAGGGTGAAGTTCTAGCTCTTCCACCATTCTGCTCCCTAGAGACCCAGTTTAAGTTCCTGCTCTAGAACTAAGCCTAGGTAAAAAGCACATGATTTCTACGCTAATGAGATCTAAATCAAGACTTAGACTAGGCTTCCATGGTAGAAGAAAAGTGGCCTCTCCAAAGATAGCCACATCTTGATCTCTCACACCTGCATATTATGGATTGAGTTGTGTCCCCCCAAAAGAGATGTTGAAATCTAATCCGTGTACCTGTGAATATAACAGAAATGCCACAAATGGGATGGCTTTAACAAACAGAAATTTCTTCTCTCACCATCGAGTAGGCTAAAAGTTCAAATTCAAGGAATCAGCTGCCAAGGAAGGCTTTTTCTGTCAGCGCTAGAGGAAAGTCCTTGACATAAGTTTTTCCTTTGTCTGGGGCTTCTTCAGACAGAAACCCCAGGTCCAAAGGACATGCTCTGCTCCTGGCACTGCTCTCTTGTTAGTATGAAGTCCCCGACTTCCTGCTTTCCCCTTCGTCTCTTGTAAGACAACAGGCCGCGCTCCACAGTAACTCGCTTCACATTGAATCAAGGAGGTGACCTTAGGGACAGTGTTACAATCCCACCCTCATCCTATTTCACATAAATTTAGAATCAGAAAGTGGAGGACAAGCAGGCAACATCGGGAATCATAACCAACTTGGGGGAGGGACACAGTCATATCGCCAAGCCTCAGCAATTTGAGGGATGCCCAGATTATTATTTTTTGAGCTTTCTAATAAATAAATACCAAAAGAGATTATTTTAACTTATTTATTGTACTTTAGATGAGAGTTTTCAGAACAAACTAGTCTCTCATTCAACAGCTAATATACATATTGCTGTGAGACATTGCCTGCCAACCCCAAAGCATGTCAACATTCTCACCCACTCTACCTTGGATTCCCTATTACCGACTTTCCCATCACCTCCTGCCTTCTCGTCCTTGCCCCTAGGCTCGTGTGCCCATTTAGTCACATTTATTTTATGAGCCTGTGTAATCTTTCAGTGAAGGTTGAACCTCAGAAGTGACTTCATAACTGCGCTGTAAGGGTGTCTGGAGGCCATACTCTCTGGTTTCTCCAGTCTGTATCAGACCACTAAGTCTGTGTGTGTGTGTGTCTGTGTGTGTGTGAGAGAGAGAGAGAGAGAGAGACTTCTGTTCTATATTTTTTCTCTGGCTCTCTTCATGACCCTCTGTTGTGATCACTTTTGGAACAGTCAGTGGCCACAATAAGATTTAAAAAGCTGTAGTATAGTGTGAATGTTTCCAGTTAGCTGTCTAGTGCTTACCATGAGGAGCATTTTAGTAACTGGCTTAGTCAGAGTCAGGGGCAAAATTTTTAACTGGAGATCTATGCTGGACCTGGAGCTGCACCACTCAGATCCCCTTTCAAGTCTCCAGCTGCTGGCAGTTTCTTCAGCTGGCAACTTCAATCTTCAGGCTCCATCAGAATTTACCTCAACTGCAGAGTCACCTCGCTCATTTCTTTCTCGCATAACCCTAACCCTGTGACGGAGTGAGACTGACAGTCTCATTGCTGTTGATTCTGACTCATAGGGACCATATAGGACAAAGAAGAACTACCCTAAAGTGTTTCCAAGGCTATAAATCTTTACAAAAGTTGGATAGACTTGGACCTGCAACTTTCTGTTAGCATTGAGCACAATAACTGCATCACCCAGGAACTCCTTGCCAGTATTAATTCCTAATTAATATCCCACACTTCAAACTCTATCCCAGTCTTTGATTCCAGAGAACACTATCTGCATCAGGGCTTATCATAAACATGAGTTCCAGGTAAACCAAACCGCTTGACTTCCACTGAGTTATTAATTCTTTGTTTTTCCTTGTTCTGATTGCTCCAACAGAATTGTAAATTTCTGTCTAGTTCAAATAAAGAACCATTTCCAGGAGCTGGCACTCTCTACAATCCACTCTACATATATAAGCGTTAACAGTCTCCTATGAATCCCATGTGGTTTAGGGACATGAATTGCCCAAATTCTTCTCAGCCCCACTTTCCTTCAGGGGTTTCTAACTCAGATATTTATGTCATTCAACGAATGTTTGTACCAGGATACAATGGATAACATGCAGTTAGCATATGCTTCAGATTGTAGTACCCGATATACTACAGACCAAGGGTTACATGTGCCTCCTGGACGAGGTGAAATGAGTTAATCAACCTGGATTCAAGGCAAATAAGAAAACTTGGGGGTTGGGGGAGTCTGTGACAAATGGGACAGAGTATGCCAAATGTAAAGGGATTGGCCCACTACCTTAGCCCCAGAATCAAATTTTGCATTATCAGCTGGGATAACTTCTGTACATGGCATTATATGAAGCATACAACATCACCTCTGAAAACTTCTTGGTCAAGATGTATAACCTAAATTATTCCAGCCTCTAGATCTAAGTTCCAGTCCACAAATCAACTGGACCCTTCTCTGGGGAAAGACAGTGTCATAGAAGAAAAGGGGATAGGTCAGAAGGAGGAATGTCACATTTAGAGTAAAAGAGATTCGTGTGACATAATGGAAGGCAGTGACTGTGCTTTAATTGGATCTTGGTTTGAAAAGAAAACAAATTAAAAGACATTTTTGGGGACATGGAGAAATTTGGATACGGACTGAGTAAATACGATGTTATGGAATTACAATTAATTTTTTTTTCTTTTTCAGTGCGATAATACTATTGCAGTTGTGTAGGAGACTGTCCTACATAATATTTTTAGAAATGTCTGCAGAAGTGTTTGGGGATGAAGTGACATATCCATGCTTTAAGATAATTCAGAAGAAATATAAATGTCTATATGTAGGTATTAAATTAAGGAGCCCTGGTGGTACACTGGTTAAGTTCTCAGCTGCTAACTAGAAGTTCCGTAATTCAAACTCACCAGCCACTCTTTAAGAGAAAGATGTGACAGTCTGCTCCATTAAAGATTGTTGCTGTTAGGTGCTGTCTTAGGCTTGGTTTTCTAGGGAAGCAAAACCAGTAACACATGTAGGTACAAGGAAAGACTTATAATAGATATAGATACAGGAAACAGCTCACGCAATCACAGAAGCTTAATGTCCCAAGTTCTGGCACAAGCCTCATGTGGCTACGGAAGCTGAGGAACCCAAAGTCAGCAGGGCAGAGACCAGAGTTCTAGATCACCAGTTGTGTAGGTCGGTGGATCCCAAACTGGTGGCAAGATGCACGACAGAGGCTGATGAACCCAGGATCAGCAGGTCAGGGAGCAGGATTCTCAAGTGCCAACTGTGAGGATTGATGAATCCAACAGCTACTAGCTCAGGTCCAGGAACCAGACGCCGGAAGAAGAGAGCAGGAGCTCCTGGCTACGTGAGCAGACCAGCAGTAGTAGTGGAAGATCGAGAGATGAGAGCCAAGGGGCGGGGAGCCACCACAAACCCCTCCCTGACACTTAATACATCAAGCAAACATGGAGTAGCCGAGTTGACATAATACTGACCACCACAGGTGTCATCAGGTCAACTCCAACTCCTGGCAATCCTATGCACAACAGAAGAAAACCCAGCCTAGTCCCTTGCCACCCTCACAATTATTGCTTTGTTTGAGCCCATTGTTGCAGCCATTGTGTCAGTCCCGCTCTCCAGCAGTCATTCCCTTTTTCACTGATTCTCTGCTTTGCCAGGAAACCCTGGTGGCATAGTGATGAGGTGCTACTGCTGCTAACTGAGAGATCAACAGTTGGAATCCACCAGATGCTTCTTGGAAACTCTATGGAGCAGTTCTACTCTGACTTATGGTATCACCATGAATCAGAATTGAATTAATAGCACCTAACCTAACAACAACAACTACTTCACCAAACCTGATGCCCTTCTCCATACTAAGCATGATTATGGGGCTAAGAACTGGTCCCTCCTGATAGTATGTCCGAAGTAAGTAAGTCCATGTCTGGCCATCCACACTCTCTAAGGAGAATTCTAGCTGTACTTCTTCTGGCACAGATTTGTTTGTTCTTCAGGCAGTCTGTGGTATACTGACTGTTCAACCCATGGGGCAGTTT
The DNA here is from genome assembly GCA_028571685.1 of Heterohyrax brucei. Taxonomy (NCBI): domain Eukaryota; kingdom Metazoa; phylum Chordata; class Mammalia; order Hyracoidea; family Procaviidae; genus Heterohyrax; species Heterohyrax brucei. The sequence goes on along the minus strand of CM053146.1, from coordinate 60,813,037 downwards.
TACTCTGTCTTGTAGGGTTGCTATAAGACGGAATCTACCCAACAGCAGTAGGTTTTGGTATAGATACTTAACCTTATAAAAATATGTCAAAATGTTGGTAATTGTTGTATATAGACCTTGGCGAATCAATATTTCCTGGGTTTTTTTCTACTTTTCAGTAAGCTTTAAGAATTTCGTGATTGAACTTTTAGAGGGAGTCAAGGAGGCAGCCTCTACTCTTATCTATTGTTGTCATGGGAGAACTGGTATCAGTGTTATTAGATACTTTTTATATAAAGTTTTTTTCTTCTTTAAGAAAATATTGGTGACCAATATTTACATGTAAATTATACATGTATGGGTACATTAAACACACACACACATATATATATCTGTGTGTGTGTGTGCGCGCGCGCGCGTGTGTGTGTGTGTGTGTGTGATGTGCTGTCTGGTCAATTACAAATCACAATGACCCTTCATGACAGAGTAAAACTGCCCTAGTGTAGGATTTCCTGCACTAAAATCTTCATGGGAGCAAACCACCAGACCTGCCTCCTGTGGAATCAGTGGTGAGTTTGAGCACCCAATCTTTTGTTTAACAGGAAAGTGCGTTAACCATTGCACCACTAAGAATAGATAAACTCTACAGTTCAGGTTATTTGCATGCCGGAGCTGATCTCCAGTGCTCTAATTTACCACCTCTACTTAAATCCATTCCACCGACCCACATCCTCTGCCTTACTTCTCTGACTTTTCATTGATTTTCCTTCTCTTTCAAAGCTATATCTAACTTAATTCTTCACCCTTTCTCTCCATCTTTTCCCTCCCAACTGAAATCTGCTACTGGAGCAACTGGAGAATAAGGGGAGAACTGATCAGGCTATGAATTTCTTTGGAGTATCATACAAACAAACTGAGAATTGTTGAATAATTACCTCAGAACATTAAACATTATCATAATGATCTAAAATAGTTATTAAATCTCTCCACTTAAGATTATTAAGCTGCAGCATCTGTTCAGGAAGTAGTTCTATTACATGTAATATTTGCAAAACATTTACAACTACTTTTAGTTATAACTCATACCCTATGATGGGTTTATAGTTTTTTTCCTTATTTAATGCCTGAAAACACTAGGCATGGTGTCCTAGAAGTAACCTGAGTATTCCATGTAAGAAGGCATTAGACTCAGGCATGGTTCCTGGATGACAGGCTGCTGCGTATCCAGCTGCGCCATGTTCTCGCCAGCTCTTGTTTGCTTTATTAGCTAATTACCAGGGTGCATATGCAACCCAGCTTTCAACTGTATTAACGGCTATTTACTAGGTAAAATCAATACCCTTTCGATCAGACACCTGGCATAGCTTTTGGTAACTAAGCATTATTTGGGCTTCACTGATTTTACTCCGTCGGGGAGATAAGAAAGTGCTTTGTTTTGATTTTTTATTTTATTCTTACTGGCTACTGCTCTTATCAGTAGGGAACAAAGGGCAATGGAGACTGTCTCCGCCACAGCTCAAACTAGGAAGAAACACACAATATCTACCACAAGGGGAGATGGACAAAAGAAAATTGAAATGACAAATGCTGATTTTATTGTTTTAAAGTGTTTTCCTATTGGATGAATTGTCTTTGGATACGATGTCTGATGTGCCAGGCACAGTGCCAAGCATCAAAAATATAAAGATGAATGAAAATCACCCTCCAACTTAGTAAAATTGGAAAAAACAACATTGAAGCAATAATTATTATGGAAGAGTAAAAAGAGCAAAAAGTAGGTGTGAGGCAGGATTTTGCAATGGCATGGAAAAGGGAATGATTCAGTCTTTTTAGAAAAAAATTCCCAAAAGACTTTTTCATTACCATTGATGGTAATGAAACCAATCAAGAACTAAGGCTCCACAACACCAACTGATGAGACCAATTAAAAATTTTTAATGTGGGTATTTTATTACAGAAGTAATCTATGTTCCTTGTAGAAACAAAAATGTACAGAAAAAAGAGGAAAAATCCCTTTAATCTCACCTCAGGTCGCTGTTAACCAGTGCTAATAACTTGATGCAAACATTTTGAGAATATATATGTATATATGTTAAATAAGAAAAATTAAAAAAAAAACAGAAGGCATAAGGTTGAATCAAACCATTCAGAATCAGGGTCTTGCTGCTCCCTACCTCCATGATCCTCGCAAATCTGCTTAATCTCTCATCCATAATAGTAAGGAATAATGTCTGCATCACTTGATTATTGTAGAGATACATGAGATGATGAAAATACATTTCTTATAACAAGTCTTGGAGCATATTAAGCACCTAACCTATTTATTTATTCATCTAACAGATGTTTATGAGAGCTTTCTGTTGCAGGAAATTAGAACATACCAGTGAACTATTTTTCCTGCTATCAGTATTGTTGATATATCTCAAAACCAAACCCACTGCCATCCAACGTTCTGGAAATATTGTCTTTTACTGAAAAAGTATTGAAAACATCTTTTTATAACAATGAACAGGCATCTGTGTCATCATTTTTACTGGCTACATAGTATTTTAGTATAAAGATGTACCATAATTTATTGAGCCAAATGCCTATTCAAGGACCTACAAAGAGAGTTTCCAATTTGAATGTATCTACACCCTTGTCCAATTCATCCTTAATTCTATGTTTTTTAATTGGCATTATTAAGTCAAAGGAACATTGAAAAACAAGCAAACAAAAAACCTTTAACGTCTGTTACTGCCTTGTCTAGAAGCTCTGGTGGCGGAGTGGTTAAGCACTCAGCTGCTAACCAAAAGGTTGGCAGTCTAAACCACCAGTTGCTCCCAGGATGTGGTCATCTGCTTCTGTAGATTTACAGCCTTGGTAATCCTGTGACACAGTTGTACTCTGTGAGTCAAAATCTACTCCATGGTCATGGATTGTTTTCATTGTTGCAGTTTTTCTGCCTTGTCCAAGGAAAGCTTACAGGGGAACAAATATCAGAGCTGGGTATTAAAGGCTAAATAGAAGAAAACTAGGGGGAACAGTCAGGGAAAAAAAGCAAGAATAAAGAGTTCATTATCTTCAAGTAGTCTGTATGTCACACTCAAAAGCAAGACATATTTGGACTAAAAAGTTCATAGTGATCAGTAGCTTTGAAATGGAGCCTCTGAAGGAAACTAAAGGATATAGAGGATAAAAGTTGGCTTTGTCTTTTGTCTCAACTCTTAACTGGACTCTAAAAAGTTGGAGCAACTTCTAAAACACTGACAAGCAAATTTTCATGACCCACAATATGCAGCAGAATTTTCAAGGCTCAACCACCATTGCTACATCTTAACCAGCTCTTCCAATGTCTAATCTAGCTTTCGTTCACATTCCCTCCCTCCCCCCTCCCCCGCAAGGAAAAATACAAAAGTATGAGCTACTTGATTTTTGTTATTGCTGTTGTCTTTAAAAATTGAATGTGGGTAAAAATAATCAAGATCAATTATCTAAAAAATGCTTTTTTGTAGAACTAAAGGGTACCTGCATAGATACCGACTCTGCAGAAGCAGGGCAGGAACTAAGGATTTATATTCTAAGAAGCACTCTGATCTAATCTGATGTGACTAATCCTCAGACTACACACTGAACAGCTCTGCTCCAGAGTCTTGCTATTCAAAAGGTGGTTCCTGCAGAAGCAACAAAAATGACCTGAGAGCTTGTTAGAAATGCAGACTCTCAGACTCACCCAGGCCCATTCTACAGGATCTGCCTTTTAATAAGTTTCCTCAGGGATTTGTGTGCACCTTAAATCTTGATGAGTGCTGTTCAGTAGACTTAACTGTCAAAATTCTGTGTAGATCCTAAACTTTTGAAAAATTTCCTACAAAATCTGGCTTCTTACCCATTTGTTTTCAGAGCTAGTACATAGATTCCCTATCATACTGAATACTGAAAGTATGCAACAAGTGGCCCTGTATCACAAATTCTTTCCACTATCGCTTGAGCAATCTGGCAGGGAAAAAGAAAAGAAAACACAGGGATAACCTTTGGCATGTAAGATTCCTTCACTAGCATTCTAGGAAAGGTAACGAGGAAAAGTGAGATCTAAGTGGTTTATTAATAGTTCTTTAGTTATCCTCTTCTGCTTATATATCAATTTCTAACTCTTCTCTGGGTATAAGTAACTACCAGAGGTTGTAGCAAAGGAGATTTAAACAACTCAAAGTGTGATGAATAGATGTTAAATGAAATAAAATCGATTTTGATTTTACATCTTTTGTTAGTTTTTCCTTTTTTTTATTGTGATTTAGGTGAAAGTTTACAACCCAAGTCAATTTCTCACGCAAAAATTTATACACCTTGTTATATGAAACTAGTTGCACTGTAACAGCACCCTTCCCTTTTCCGCGCAGGTTTCCCATGTTCCTCCAACCAGCTCCTGTCCCTTCCTGCTTTCTCGTCATACCACTGGACAAGAGCCACCTGGTTGGTCTTGTGTGTCTGCCTGAACTAAGAAGCACAGTCTTCACAAGTATTAGTTTATGTTTTATAGTCCAGTCTAGTCTTTGTCTGAAGAGTGGGCTTTGGGTAGAGTTTTAGTTTTGAGTTAACAGAGAGTCAGGAGTTTCTTCAGTCTCAGACCAAGAAAACTGGTCTTTCTACAGGAATTTGATTTCTGCCCAACATTTTTCTGCTGCACCTTGAGGGACTCTCTGTCGTGTTCCCTGGCAGGGCAGTCATAGATAGCAGCCAGGTACCATCTGGTTCTGGTCTCAGGCTGACGCACTCTCCGGTTTACGTGGCCCCTTCTGTCTCCTGGATTATTATTTTCCTTCTGTCCTTCATGTTCTTCATTGCCCTTTGCTCCAAGTTGGGGCTGGGATCAACTGACCAATTTTACGTGGTCGCTTGCAAGCTTTTAAGACTCCAGATGCCATTCCCCAAAGTGGGATGCAGAACATTTTCTTAATAAACTTTATTATGCCAGTTGACCTAGATATTTCTCAAATCTTGTCAGTTTCTATTGACTGAGGTTTCAGATGTAAAACTGAAACTAAGAGCATCCAGAGGAAACAGTGGAGCCTTTATCGAGCATTGCCACTGGGTGCTGTGAGCTCCGTTCTGACTCAACAGTGAGCCCGTGAACAACGTTACCAAACACGTCTCAGCCCTGTGCCGTCTTCGCCGCTGCTGCACCCACTGTGCTAATCTGTCTCATTAAGGAATGGCTAGTTTCACATTATTAGTTGGCATTTTAAGGGGCTTTGGTGGCACAGTGGTTAAGTACTCAGCTGCTAACCAAAAAGTCAATGGTTTGAACCCACCGGCTGCTCGATGGGATGACCCCGACTGCTTCCCAAAAGACTATAGCGTTGGAAATCCTATGAGGACAATTCTGCTCGGTCCTGTGGGGTTGCTATGGGTTGGAATTAAGTCGGCGGTAATTGTTTCTTTGAGGGAGAGAGGGTTCATCGATATTTGAAACCGTGTAAAATTGATAGACACGTACTCTATTTAGTGACAAATTTCACTGAATTTGTCCCTTGGGGTAATCTGGCTGGAGCTGACTTGTATTCAAATATGAATAGCTGATAAGATGTCAGATTTGTCATTAAAAAGTCAAATTATTATTTCAAACAGATGTGATGGGATTTTGAATAAACCAAAAGTAAATGATACATTGGAACAAGAGAGAATTTTTGTATTCTATAATTTCTAATGTTCCCAATACGCCTTTAGAAAAGTTTCCAAGATTTTAGTAAGGTTCTATGTTTGTTTGGTCTTAAAAATGCAAAATAACTTAAGTTGGTTTCATCCTCTAAGGTTTATTTTTAAGTAAAGCAATGATTGGTTTAATGAAAAACCACAAAAAATTAATCATAGAACATTTTCTGAGTTTATGACTGGTGTGAAATTATGTATCTTCAATGTTCATTTCATTATAAAAATACTTATGTAAAATTTAAAGGAATAATAGAAGATCAATTTTCTTTGCTTGTACTTCAAATTTAGCCACATTTTATCTCTTCAAATTTATTTTTGTCGATGATCAAAAACCAAATCCACTGCTGCTGAGTCAATTTCTGACTCATAGCGACTCTGTAGAGGGAGTAAAATTGCCCCAGAGAGTTTCCAGAGAGTGTGTAGCAGATCTGCACTGCTGACCTTCACAGTGAGCAGAGGTAGCATTTAGCACTAGGCCACCAGGGTTTCCTCCTGTTGATTGGAGAGAGGATAATAATGGTGTAAAAACACAGAAGAAGTCAAGAAAAAGAAAGGCATGTAAGAAAGCATGAGGTCTGTAAGAGACCCAAATGAGATCTGTTGGTAAGGAGACTTTATACTACTGAGAAATGTACATTTAAAGCCCACAGTAATAATAAAAATAAGAAAAAGAACTAAAACTTAACAAGAAACATTATTTCTTCATGAAACTAGCTGCAGCACTAACCATAACACTTCATAGTCCATTTGGTCGGTCAGGGAGAATGGATCTCTTTGGAAATCTTTCAGTTGGCTCTGTATAATTCAAGTTTATAATAGAATAATACTCAAATTTTTAATATTTGTACACAACTCTCACTAACTTTGTTTCCTTTGTTATTGAGTTGCTTCTCTTAAGAAAGATTTTTCTTGTAGCACACATTAATATAAACACATTATTTTAAAATAAAAAATGTTTATGTGCCACCTAAAGGCATCTTGTAAACCAACAGTGTTAGAAAACCCTTGCATAATAAGCGTTCAGTAAATACCTGGTAAATTAAGGAATAAATCTTAACATCTCTTAGTGTCTTATCTTGGAAACTTTAATACACAAGGTACAAATGGAAAATCAGTGCTATTTATAAGACTTTGACCCAAGTCACCAAAACAACCACAATTTTTATCTCTAAGCATATTTAATTTTATACGATCAGAGCATCAGAGTCTACCTAGTTTTTAGGATCAATAAAATGGTATTTGTAGCTTTTCTCTAGTCCTTTTTCTTTGATCATCAACCTTGCAAAGAACGAGCTAAAAGAAAAAGGAGAGATGGTTCCAAAACCAGATTCTTCTGGGTTAAATTGAGAATGAATTCACCCTTCAGTGAATACCTACTATGTGAGAGACATTTTGCCAGTTTCTGAAAATACAAAGATAAATAAGATATAATCCTATATTCAAAGCATTTAAAATGAATGAGGAAGCCAGGCAAATAAATAACTAAAGGCAATTCAGGGTGGTAAATGCTTTAAGAGGGATGTGTATCAAATACCACAGGAGCACAGAGGGGCAAGTGAGTAACCATGCCCCAAAACAGTCCAAGTGATGTTTCAGTGGAGTCAGGTACAAGCTAAGTTTCAACATCTGGCACTTCAACAGGGATGCGAGGAAAAAGAAAAATTAAAATGTGCAAATAAGTAAAGGAATAGAGTCAGATGTTAACTGCTTGGAAAACAGGAGAAAATCAACTCGTGTTTAAAAAGCCCAGTATGCCAGGATAGCAAGTTTGAACTTTAGGATAAAGTGATAGAAGCCATAGAAAGGTGTCATGGATTGAGTTGTGTCCACCCAAAAGTGTGTGTAGCCATGAGACTGAGCCATGATTCTCAATACTTTATGATTGTCCTACATTTTGTGATTTTCCTATGCTGTACGTTAGAGGGTTAGGGTGAGACTCTAAATCCCTTCATAGGATCACATCCCTGCTCCACTGTAAAGGGAGTTTCCTTGGAGTACGGCTTGTGCAACCCTTTATCCCTTCATCCTATAAAAGATAAAAGGGGAGAGAAGCAAGCAGAGAATTGAGAACCTGACAACATTAAGAAAACAGCACCAAAAGAGCATGTCCTTCAGACCTGAGGGTCCTGTGCCAAGATGCTCTCTGAACAAAGACTAATGCAACACAAGAACCTTCTAGAGCCGACAAAGGGGAAAGCCTTCCCCTGGAGCGAACCTCCTGAATTCAGACTCGGAGTTCACTGGACTATACGAGAATGAACTTTTCCTTGTTAAAGCCATCCACTCATGTTATTTCTGTTAGAGCAGCACTAGCTGACTAAATCTGAAGGCTTTGAAATAATCTCATTTAGTTGAAAACCAGGAGTCCTGACATGTTCATTTAAATAATAATTTTCATTTTCCAATGTGATTTCAAAAGATGAGTTGTTTCGACTGTTACACAAGTGACATGATACCGGGAGGAAGAAAACCTGGGATCTGAAGCCAGCTCTGCCAATAACATCCGTTAGTCACCCCCTCTCTGATCTTGCATTTTTCTAGGCTTTGGAGTCATCCAACATTGGGGTTTATCTTCAAAGTATATTCAGAGCCTGATCACATCTTACCACCTGCACTGCTAACATCCAGGTCACGGCCACCAACATCTTTATTGTGGATTACTGAAAAAACCTCTTAATTCCTTGCTAACTTTCTTGTCCTCATTGAGCTTTTTCTCAACTCACTAGCCAAGGTAACTCTGTTAAGTAAAACTACATCATCCCTCTCCTGAAGATTTTCCAGTGGTTTCACACCTTAGCTACCACTAATTCACCTGTCTCCCTGACCTCATCTCCCATCACCTCCTCCTCTTTTTTTCCATTCCAGCCACAAGACATCCTTGCTGTTTCTTAAAAAGATGGCTCTCATCTCAAGAGACTTTACCTTTGATGTTTTTCATGGGTTGAATTGTGTCTCCTCAAAAACATGTGTAGTAATTTGGCTGGGCCAGGATTCTCTGTATTCCGTGATTGCCCTCCGTTGTGTGATTTTCTGATGCTGTAAATCCTACTCTCTGTCTGTGATTAACAGAGTGGATTATGTGAGAGAGGATCAGGGTGGGACTGTATGTAAATCCCTTTCTAAGGTCATCTCTCTCTCCAGTGTAAAGAGTTTCCCAGGAATGTGGCTTACACTGCCTTTAATCCTTTTATCCTACACAGGGTACAAGGAAAGGGAAGCAGGAACAGAATTAGGAACCTCCACCATCAAGGAAACAGCACCAAGAGTAGAGCACATCTTTCAGACCCGGGGTTCCCGCACCAAGGTGTTTCCAGAACAAGACTGATACAACACATGGAATTTCCTCCAGATCCAAAGGTTGGGAAAGTCTTCCCCTGGAGCAGACACCTTGAATTCAGACTTGTTGCCTACCGGACTGTATAAGAACAAGCTTTGCTTTGTTAAAGCCATCCACTCTGTGGTATTTCTGTCAGAGCAGCACTAGCTGATTAAAACAGTGTTCATCTATGTTGAATATTCTTCCCCTGTTGCAGATTTTCAAGCAAATGTCATTTCTTCAGTGAGGACTTCTCTCACCACCCAATTACAATTTTGCTCCTCACCGATATTCTTTAATTCCTTTCCCTGGTTTGTTTTTCTCCATTTTACTGAGCTTATTAGCCATACACACACAATTACATATAAAGATATATACACACACACACACACACACATGCACACATGTATGTATAGATATGTAAGGTTATTTATTTTATGTTGTTGAAACTATACACAGCAAAGCATACACCAGCTCAGCAGCTTCTACCTGTACAATTCAGTGACATTGCTTACATTCTTTGAGTTGGGTAACCATCCTTACCCTCCTTATCTGAGTTGTTACTCTCCCACTAATAGAAATTTACTGCCTACTAAGATTCCCGTCTACTCTTTAGAGTAGCTGTTGGTAATTTGATCCCATATAGATAGTTCTTAAAAGAGAATACTGCTGGAGGCAGACATATTTTACTGGCTGTGATTGAGTTTAAGAAGACTTCGGGGAAATTCATAGCTTAAAGATTATCTGTCGCAGCTGTTTCAAGGGTTCATCCAAACTTCATAGTTCCTAGAAGTCTGAAGTCCATGAGAATTAGAAATTTGATTCTGCATTTTCCCTCTTTTGATCAGGATTTTTCCATGGAATATCTTATCAAAATGTTTAGTAATGGCATTTGGGCACCATCTAGTTTTTCTGTCTCATAGCAAAGAAGGCAATTTTTCATGGAGCCCATTAGCCACACATTCCAGATCCTCCTCCTTTTTCTGACTCTTCCACTTCTTTCTCTGGTTCCAGGCAAACAGACACCAATTTTGCTCCTTGGGTGATCAGTTTAAGACTGTTGAATTGAACTGGGAGGTAAAACAGAGGTATTAAACACATTATTATGCCAATTAACTGAACCTCCAAGCTTCTAAAATGGGAAATCAAGTCTCATGAGTTTTTTAGTTGTATATAATCATCCCCAGTAGCTACTCTTTCTTTCTTTGTCATTTTAATAAACGCAGCTATCACACAACTTTTGCCAATTCAGCTTTTTACAGGTGTCTGACTTATCGACAGCAACTACAATACAATAAAGCCTACCTTTAATTAGCATCCACTAACCCTCCCTTTCCATCACCTTTAACCCTCCTTTAGACCGTCCCTCTTACTCCTGGTGGTCACGTATAAACTTTGTTCTCCGTGTTGTTTTTGTTGTTAGGCTCTGCCAAGTCACTTGTTACTCATAGTGACCCTGAGTACCACAAAACAGAACATTGCTGGATCCTGTGCCAGCCTCATGATCACTCTTACACTTGAGCCCAATGTTGCAGTCACTGTGTCAACTCATCTCAAAGAGGGTCTTTTACTTTTCTCCAACCCTCTACTTTTCCAGGCATGATGTCCTATTCCAGGGACTGGGCCCTCCTAGCAACAGGTCTTAAGTACTTAAGACTGCACTTCTTTTAAGACAGATTTGGTCATCCTTCTGGCAGTCTGTGACATAGTCACGGCACGTTCTTTGTCAACACCGTAACTCAAAGGTGTTGATTCTTCTTTGGTCTTTCTTATTCATTGCCCAGCTTTTGGATGCACATGAGTTGATGGAAAACATCTTAGTGGATCATAGGCACCTTAGGCCCTAAAGTAACATCTTTATCAATTTATTTTTTTTTAATATTTTAAGGAGGTCTTTTGTAGCAGATTTGCTCAATGCACTACATCATTTGATTTCTTTGACTGCTGCTTCTATGGGTATTGATTGTGGATCCAAGTTATATGAAATCCTTGGCTATTTCCATTTATCATAATGTTTCTTCTTGGGCCAGTTGTGAGAGTTTTTGTTTTCTTTATGTTGAGGTGTAATCCATGTGGAAAGCTGTGATCTTTGGTCTTCATCAGTAAATGATTTAAGCCCTCTTGGCTTTCAGCAAGCAAGCTTATGTCATCTGCATAACTCAGGTTGTTGCAATCCTGACGCCCTGTTCTTCCATCAGGGATCCAGTTTCTTGGATTATTTGCTCAGCATACAGATTAAACAAGTCTGATGAAAAGACACAATCTTGAGACACACTACGCCTTACTTTAAACCATTCAGTGTTCCCTTGTTCACTTCAGATGACTGCTTCTTGATGTTATTCATAATTTGCTATTATCCACACAGAGGAGTGCCTGTGCTTAGTCAATAAAACACAGGTAAACATCTTTCTGGCATTCTCTGCTTTCATCAGGATCATCTGACATCAGCAGTGATATCCCTTGTTCCACATCCTTTTCTGAATTTGGCTTGAACTTCTGGAAGTTCCCTATGCATTTGTCTCATATTTTTATGTGAGATCATACTTATGTTTGTCCTTTTGTGACTGATTCACACTTTTCCTTTTGATAGGAACATGTAGCCCGTTTACATTTACTCTAGTTAACAAGAAGTGACTTCTGCCATGATGTTGTTTTTCGTGTGTCATAATTCTTTGTTTTCATCCTTACTGCTGCTTGCTTTGCGTTTTGTTGGTTGGTTGCGGTAATTCTTTTTGACTCCCTTCTCTTTACCTTTTGTGTATTTACTTAAAAATACATTGTCTTAGTAGTTACCATGAACACTACATTTAACAGCTTATTTTTATAAGTGGTTAATAATTTGCCTGCTAATCAAAAGGGTTGGCAGTTTGACTTCACCAGCCATTCCTTGGAAACCCTTTGGTTGGAGTTCTACTCTGTCTTAAAGGGTTTGGTATGAGCCAGAAATAACTCAACAGCAATAGATTTTCTTTTAGAGCCCTGGTTGCACAGTGGTCAAGAGCTACAGCTGTTTAACCAGAAGACTAGCAGTTCAATTCCACCAGCTACTCTTTGGAAACTGTATCAGGCAGTTCTACTGTGTCTTATAGGGTCATTGAGTCAGAATTGACTCAGTTAAAACCGGGTTTATTTTGGTTTGCTTTTGGTTTTAAGATAAGTTGGTACCAACTTAACTTCAGTAACATACAAGAAAGTCTGTATCTGTACCATTCCTCTCTGCCCCTTCTTTTTGTTATTGTTATACCTAATTGTGCCTTCATATTTCATGTGCCCTATACCATAACTTTATCCTTGCTTTTTACGTACTTGGAAACTCTGGTAGTATAGTAGGTAAGTGCTATGGATGCTAACCAGAAGGCTGGCAGTTCAAATCTGCCAGACTCTCCTTAGAAACGCCATGGGGCCATTTTACTCTGTCCTAGAGCATTGCTATAAGTCGGAATCAAGTCAACAGCACTGGGTTTGTTTGTTTTTTCTTTTAAATGTATTTGTTATTTTAAAAAATTAAGGAGGAATCATTAAGAATTATGATGCATGAATATTAGGCTTTACACTTGTTGGCAGTGCAAATCTACCAGGCAGTTGTTGGAAACCCTATGGGGTAGTTGTAGTCTGTCTTATAGGTCACTGTGATTTGTTTTTGTATATACTAGTCCATGCATGTCCCTGTATCAGGGATCTTTCTTTTTATGTACAGCTTTGAATTACTTTCTAGTGTCTTTTCCCTTCTGTATACAGAACACCCATTAATATTTTTTGTTGGATCTGTCTGGTGGATATGAACTCTCTCAGCTTCTGTTCATCTGGGAATGTTTTAATTTTTCTCTCCTTGAAAGATAGTTATGCTGGATTAGTATTCTTGGTTGACAGCTTTTTTTTTTTTTTATTTGTTTTGATTCAGAAGTCTGTATTATTCCATTGTCTTCTGGTCTCCAATGTCTCTGAGGAGAAATTAGCAGTTCATCTTATTGGAGATCCTTTGTATGTGACTATATACTCTCTGACTGCTTTCAAGACTCTCTTTACTTTTTGAGAACCCAGTTGTGGTTTGTCTTCTTGTTGATCTCTTAGGTTTATTCTGCTTGGGGTTCTTTGGACTTCTTAGATTTGCAGATTCATATCCTTTGTTGAATTTGGAAGCCTTTATGCCATTATTTCCTCAAATATTTCTTCTATCCCTTTCAGTCTCTCATCTTCTTCTGGAATCCCCGTGATGTATAAACTAAGTCTTTTAGAGTTGTCCCATAATTCCATTAAACTGTGCTCAGACTTCATGAGACTCCACTATTGTTGCTCTCTGTTGTCCGTAATTTTAGCTATCTGAGCCTCTAATTTGCTGGGTTTTAGTTCTCACTGATTAAATCTGTTGGTGTATCGTTCTATGCTGCTTCTCATCTCAGTTATTGTCCCTTTCAGTTGCAGTATCTCTTTTTTTAGGTCCTAAGTTTCTTCTTGCCTTGTTTTCCTTATTTCTTGTAGCTCTTTGTCTATGTTTTTGCTTAGTTCTTTAAGTTTGATGTTGTTTTGTTATATTCTCTCAGTTTTTTAAGACTATTTGCTCATCATTAGATGCACTTTCATTCCATCTGTTGGGTTCATTTGAAAGGCCCATTATTTCTCCTTTTGTATAGCTCATGATTTTTTGTTTAGGGCATTGGAATTTTTAAGAGTGTACATTTTTTCAGTTTTCCCCAGTATTTAGTGGTTTTACCCATACTACTTTCTGTTTAAATATATATATATATTACACAGGGAGAATCCTTGGTCTTTGCTGACCATTTCCTCTCTCTTTGATAGCTCTTTCTCTCTTCCTGGCTTAATGAGAATTTAAAAGTTCCAGATCTCGGTTTAACTTTCAGTCTCAGAGGATACACTGTGCTCAGTCTCTCCACCAGTGGTCACTGCCAATCAATCAGTCCACCGATCCTCTTTCTGGTTATTACTTACTTAGCTTCTCTGTTTCTGAAATCACATTTTTAGTCAGAAAACCTAGGCCCAGTGAGCCCTCTTTGTGGCTGGCCATTGCTCTCTAGTTTTTCCAGAGGAGGGGGGCAGGCTTCCTTCCCTCTCTGTGGGAGAGGCTTATATCTGAGCTGGGACTCAAGGGAAGCATAGGCAGAATTTTCTTTGTTTCATGAGAAAGAGAGGTGACACTTCTCAGAAAGACCTCCGAGACATCTGCATTGTTGCTTTCAGAACCCAGTGGCTTTGTGGTCATTTGGGAAGCAGTTTCTGCTCAGGGACTCACTTCCTGATTCCACTATAGGAAACCTTCTATGAGACCTCTTGCCGTCCCAGCAGCCAACAGCTGCCAGCTGAGGGAGGGGCAGAAGCTTTGAGTGGACCCCCTGAGGACGTCTTCTCTGTCGCCGTCACAGCACACTGACCTGGAGTATGTTGCCTGGGGTTGTAGTTTCCATTCAAGACATCTGCTTCCTGGCACACAACAGCCTCAGTCAGCAGACCTTAGTGGCAATCGGAAATGCAGGCAGGGTGACTCAAGTGACCCCAGGGAGTTTGTCTTTTTTTTTGTTTCAGAGGCCAGAGTTAAGGGTGTACAGGAAGGCAGGTAGAATGCTGATTCATAACCAGGCTGTAACTGACAGAGACTGGATGGAGAAGCTGCAGTCATGCTCCACGCAGACCTCAGGGACATCTGCCTTGTTGCGCTCAGATCCCCTCCCCTCATAGTATGTTGGCTATGAGTTTAGTCTCTGCTAAAGATGCCTGCTTCTTAACACGCAGCAGCCTCTGTCAGCAGTCTTCAGCACCAAGTAAAAGACCAGCCATGATTCTTCAGGAGGTCTGTCCTGTTGCTTTCAGAGTCCTGATCTCTGCAGTGCACAGGGAGGCAGGTAAAGTGTTCACTATGACAGTGAACTGCACCACATATGCTTTCTGTAGCAACTACTAATAGTTGCAGCTGATAGTATCTGGGTGTGGCAGATGTTGGCTCATTTCGTATGAACCTCCCAGGAAGATCTGGCTTCTCGACTTTAGAGCAACAGTGGAGCTTGTCTCTTTGCACAGGCAGAGACTATGGTGGTTAGGAAAGCAGACTCCTTTTCTGGGTCCAGTTCCACAGCTCACAGCACTGGCTTGTGTGGCTTTGGGGAGAAGCAGGGATGATGGGAGAAATAATTCTTCTACCATATAGGACTTGTGGATTCTTGGCTGTTTGCAGTTCCACACAGTTTTCCTCTGCTCCCCAATTCAGAGTCTCTCAAAGCTGAGCACTGTCTACTTGTATTTGTGGAAGAGAGTCCATAAGATGTTCTACTTACTGTACCATCTTCCCAGAAGCCTCCCTGCTATTCATTTTGTCTCACTTATTGTGTCTATTATGGATCTCTCTGTATTACAATACTAGTACCATGAGAACAAATTTTTTGTCTGTTTTGTTTATTAATGTATCTTTGGTGGCTTAAAGATTGTCTAGCACATAAAAGCCCTCAACACATATTTAATGAATGACTAAAGTAATTAATGAAATGAAAAAAAAATCAGACTAGACTCCTTTTTTGTACTATTCTTCCACATGTTGTCATTATATTGACTGAAAAATAAGAACACATTCTTTAACTCATCATCACGTAATTTGTGACCTGGTTAGATATTATGTGATCTCTGTTATTTAACAACATGTATTAAAATCCTATTCATCCCTTACAGGACTGCCATTGTTACTGAGAATGCATATGGAGTAGGACATTCCCAAATGTTTTATTGTAAATGGCATTGAAATCATAATCATTTAAAGAGTAAGTACTCAATAAAGTTAGTTACCAAGTAGCATCTGAAAAAATATTTTAGAACTTAACCACTTTGACTGTAAAAAGCTGATTTTGTTTTTTAATGAAGTTCACCAATAATATGATCTGCTATAGCCACTGAAATGTCACAGAGCTGCAGAGCTAGCAAGTAACTTAAGACACTTGGACACCTTTTCCATACAGCATGTGAATATCTAAGCTATTCAGAACCCACATATTTCTTAGAGCAAAAGCACAGCTAGATGTATCTATAAGAAACATTGTGAATACTTTCAGGTAATAGCTTATTCATTTGAATTCACATTGATTCTCCCTTCTCATGCTAGAGTATCAATTGTTACAGAAATGTTAGGTTTAATTTTCAGTTTGTAAAAAATTTGAAGAATAAGAGACATAGCTAGGTTGTAAACTGTACATAATTTACGTGAAACAACTATCACTGTTTTAAGACATCAATTCTGAAAGCAATAAAACATAAAACACTAAAACAAGAACAGGTGATGACAGGTACTTTATATTTACATTACAGTTTTTAAAATGCATGTGAAACAAGAATGGCACCAAAACCTCATCTTCAATTAGAGGAAAAAATCAAACTTAAATGCACTTAAATACACAAGTGATTTGGGTGTTTCTACCAACTACTTTAAATATAATATTGGAAATTATTTTGATGCAAACTAAATATGAATGAACGGTTTCTGCCATTTCATTAACTGTGTTGAACATATAAATTACCCACTGTCTTAGGCTGGGTTCTCTAGAGAAGAAAAGCAGGTAATGCATGTGAGTATACATACAGAGATTTATATCAAGGAAATGAAGGTTCACGAGATTGCAGAGGTTAAACTATCCCGAGTCCATGGATCTGAATAGAGGCTCTTTAGAGTCCCATAGCCACAGGGGCTGGAGAACTAAAGATCAGCAGGTCAAAGAGCTGGGCTTCCCCTCACAGGCTGTGAAGATCCACAAAAAGATCAGCAGATAAGCTGGTAGCTCAAGTCCCAAGAACCAGAAGTCAGAGGAACAGGAGACAGCCACAGGATCCAGAGCAAACAAAAAAGCCAGAATCCCAAGCAAGCAAAAAAACCCAGACTGTCTGCTCATGTTTGGATGCAGGCCATACTCTCAAGAAACTCTTTCAACTGATTGGCTACTCATAGCAGATTCTATCATGGGAGTGATCATATATAAACACTGAGAATCATGGTCCAGTCAAATTGGCACACAATCTTAACCATAATAACCACATTCTCCACACTCCTTTGCTCCTTTGGAGGAAGATTTAAGAATGTAGAAAGACCAGAAAAAAAAAAAAAAGCTTCTGTGTTTGAGTTGAGTTCTGCCACTTAAAAATACTATGTGTCTTTTTAAGTTTCATTTTCTTAACCAGTAAAATAGGGAAGTGTTAACTTATCACAAACAATTGTGTGTTAACTTATTGCAAAAAATTGTTGTGAGGCCAACTAGCTCTGACAATGCTTTATGACCATCAGTATACCATAAATGTAAAGGGCCATTCCAGTTATGGTCCTATTGTTACCCCTGCCAAAATGTCCATAAAATAAAAAAGCAAAGATTATGAAATACTGATGAAGTGAAGAATTGCTAGTTTTGCAAATTCAGGGCAAATACATTTTGGATCCTATGTAGTTTCCTTTCTCAGTATTATACTTACTTATGCTTATAACCATATTCCTCATCTGTATTGGTCTGCAGTAACTTTTACATGTTGAGTCTCATTTAGTTTTATTAATGTTGTTGTTGGTTGCCTGTCAAGTCGATTACAACCAGTGGTGACCCTACATGTGCACAGTAGAACTGCTCTGTAGGGTTTCTGAGGTTATGATCTTTTCAAAGCAGATTGACAGGCCTGTTTTCTGAGCACTTAACCATTTGCATTACGCTGGGACTTTCTAGTTTTATTAACAGCTAACATTTGTGAGTTAAGCATATTAAGTACTAGTCACTGTGCTAAGAGCTTGACATGGATTAACCCATTTAATTCTTACACAACTCTGAGGTAAATGCAATTTTATGCCCATCTTTCCAAAGAGAAAACTGAGGCACAATGTCCTATCCAAGGTCACAGACCTAGCAAGATATAAAAATAGGACTCAAACCTTGACAGCCTGACTCTAACTTTTTAGCCATTGTACCAGTTGTCTGCGGGTACTTTCTGAGGCCAGCTGGTAAAGCCTACCTCTTAGTTACTCAGTAGTGCTTCTGGAGGCCTCAAGTCATTAGCGGTGTTCTCAACTGACTTGGGCAAGCACTTCCACTCAGAATGGTCAGTTAACCAATGAAACTACACTGAGTACCTAAGGGGGCAGGCATAATACTCCTAAAGTTCATGAAGGTTCCTGTAGGAAGAATTCTTATCAATGATTCAAGCATTTTAAATTCTGTATTATAACATATATTGGTTGTATAATATAGGATCTTGGAATCAGAAAATGGTAATTATATTTGGAATTCCTTGTCCTTCTGAGGAACAACTTAAGGACTGAAACCATGGCAGAAGACATATAATTAGCTTGCTGTTTTCAGTTACTTGGTGCTAAAGGAAAAACTTCAACAAATGCTATTTCTGCATTGTTTAATAGACGGAATTTAATATGACTGGAAAGTTGTGCAAATCAAGTACAGAACAAATCTGTTACATCACATAGACAAGTTGTCAAGACTATAAGCTTTTGAGTCAGGATCCCAGCTCTCTGTTTCCCTCCTAAAGAATCTTAAGCATGTTACTTAAGGTCTAGTTTTGCCATCTGTTCACTAAAATATTCTAATTTATGACTACTGTCAGTATAATCTGAACCAAGATTATTTTCTTGTAAAATACTATATGTAGCTTTATTTATCTTCACCAACAAAGATATTTTTGTTTCATTAAACAGAGTTAGTCTTAGAGACAGAAAAAAAGCACATTAAGTTGGAAATAATATGTCCATGTTAGACGTTCAGTTAATCGACCAAATGGAATATTCCTTTCACTAGTGCAATATCCATTTTAAGTAAATATTATGCATATATATAATAGAGGAAAGAAGTGGAAGAGCAAGAGGTCTCCAAGTTACTAATAGCAGTATTAACCTTTTAAGCGTACACTCAAGATAAGGTGGCCATGAATGCTATGAAAACAAAGCCAAATGGGATATGACTTTGTAACATGACACACTGCAAAGTCAGGAGTAAAGAGTTTAAATGAAAAAATAAAGACAAATGTGTTAATGGGCTAATGCGGCTTAACACCCAACCAAAAATTCTGGAAATTTCTATTTAGGTATTAGTAGAATGCCTTTCTATTAAGTTCTTACTGGTCACATCTTCGGTGTTAGAAATGATTCATATCCTGCATGCCAGAGGCTCAAGATACTTATAGACAACTCATAAAATGGATTTATCCATTACATTAGCACATACTTATGGAGGGTTAACTTTGGGAAAGATGCTAAAGAGGTACAAAGATCTATAAAACATTACCTCAGCCCTCAACTAGACCAATGGTGCCCATCATGGGGTCTTGAGAATTGCGTACTGAACAACATTGGGTGAAAAGTGATAAATGTACAAAAAAGGAAATAAAGAAACTTGGGAATCACTTCCAACAGAGAAGGTTAAAAACAAGTCCAGGGGCCACAGAGAAAGAGAGAGAAGAGAATACATACAAAAACAGCCCAAATTTTGGAGGCAAAGACTCTATGATGTATCAGCACAAGCAAGTTAGGTCCTGAGTAGGTTGATATGAATACCTTCTAATGATCTATGGGAGACATTGTGGGTATAGTTTCAATCTACCACAATAAAACAAATCACACGAACTTTTTTGTTTTTAATGAAGATCAAAGACTATAATCTTCACTGTGAACTACATTTTAACTAAAGAAAACAAAATTTTTTATGACCAGACCAGTAAGTAACAATGTAACACAGAGAGAAAAGATTAAAGTAAGTAAAGATTTCATTTTATCAACACCCATGGAAGCAGCAGTCAATAAATCAAAAGAAGTATTGTATAGGACAAGTTTGCTATAAAAGACTTCTTTAAAGTGTTTAAAAGAAAAGATGTCACTTTGAGAACGAGGGTGCACCTGAGTCAAGCTGTGGTGTTTTCAATCACTTCCTATGCATGTGGGAACCCTGGTGGTGTAGTGGGTTAAGTGCTATGTCTTCTAACCAAAAGACTGGCAGTTCAGATCCTCCAGGTGCTCTTTGGGAACTCTATGGGTAGTTCCATTCTGACCTCTAGACTTAGATGAGTCTGACCTGAGTCAGACCAACTCAACAACAGTGGGTTTAGGTTTGGGTTTCACATGCATGTGAAGGCTGGACAAAGAATAAGGAAGACTGAAGAACTGATGCCTTCAAATTGTGGCACTGGCCAAGAATGCTGAATAGACTGTGAAGTGCCAGAAGAACACATAAATCTGTTTTGGATGAAGTACAGCCAGAACGCTCTGTGAGGATGACAAGACTTCGTCTCACATACTGTGGATACATTACTAGGAGGGGCTAGTGCCTGAAGAAGGACATCACGCTTGGTAAAGCAGAGGGTCAGCAAAAAAGAGGAAGACTTGCAATGAAGTGGATTGACACAGTGGCTGCAAAACGGGGCTCAAGCCTAACAGCCATTGTGAGAATGGCATAGAACAGTGTTACATTCTGTTGTACATATGGTCTCTATGAGTCAGAAACAACTTGATGGCACATAACAACAGCAAAAACAACAGTATATATAAAAACTATGACCACACCATACTGGACATAGTCTATTAGGAAACCCTGGTGGCCTACTAGTGTCTAAGTGCTGTAGCTGCTAACCAAAAGGTCAGCAGTTCAAATACACCAGGCATTCCTTAGAAACTCTTTGGGGCAGTTCTACTCTGTCTTATAGGGTCACTATCAGTCCGAATCAACTTCGTGGCAGTGGGGTGTGTTTTTTATTTTTGTTTGGTAGTCTATTAGGTGTGCAAAAGAATTATGTCTAAAAGAAATCTACATGCCTGAATTAAAAAATACCACTAAAAAATGCTAACCATCATCTGAGCCTTCAGCGAGTCATAGTCATTTTGCTCATGGAAGGTCTTGCCCAGATGTTGGTGCTGCTGGCTGATCAATTTGCTGAAGACTGGGGTGGCAGCTGCAGTTTCTTAAGACAACAACGAAGTTACCGTATTAATTGACTCTCCCGTTTGTGAAAGATTTCTTGTAGTATGCAATGCTGTTTGATGGCATTCTAGACATGGTAGAACTTCTTTTTGAAATTTGGGTTAATTCTCTCAAAATTTGCTACTGCTTTATCAGCTAAATTTATATAATATTCTAAATCCTTTGTTGTCTTTTCAACAATGTTGACGGTATCTTCACCAGGAGTAGTTTCCATTTCAAAAAACTGTTTTCTTTGCTCATCCATAAGAAGCAACTGTTTATCCATTAAAGTTTTGTCATGAGATTGAAGCAATTCAGTCACATTTTCAGGTGCCACTTCTAGTTCTCTTGCTGTTTCCACTGCCCGTGCGTTTACTTCCTCCCCTGAAATCTTTTTAAAGTCATCCATGATGGTTGGAATCAATTTCTCCCAAACTCCAGTTAATGTTGACATTTTGACCTCCTCCCGTGAATTGCAAACGTTCTTTAAGGAATCTAGAATGGTGAAAACTTTCCAGGTTTTCATTTACTTTGCCTGGATTCCTCAGAGGAGTCACTATCAACGACAGCTATAGCTGCCTTGTGAAATCTATTTCTTAAGCAATGAAATTTGAAAGTAGAAATCACTCCTTGATCCCTGGGCTGCAGCCTGGACATTGTGTTTGCAGACATGAAAACAAGATTAATCTCCATACACATCACCATCAGAGCTCTTGGGTGACCAGTTGCATTGTAGTGAATAGTAGTAATATTTTGAAAGGAATCTTTTGTTCTGAGCAGCAGGTCTCAACAGTGGTTTAAAATTTTTGGTAAACCGTGCTACAAAGAGACATGCTATCATCCAGGCTTTGTTGTTCCATTTACTGAGCACAGGCACAGTAGATTTAGCATAACTCTTAAGGGCCCTAGGATTTTTCAGATTCATAAATGAGCATTTGCTTCCACTTGAAGTCTCTAGCTGCGTTAGCCAGTCTGTCCTGTGAACCTTTGAAGCTTGAAGCCGGGCGTTGACTTCTCTGTAGCTGTAAAAGACCTAGCTGGCATCTTCTTTCAGCCTAAGGCTGTTTTCATCTGCATTGAAAATCTGTCATTTAGCGTAGCCTTCTTTATCAATTATCCTAGCTGTATCTTCTGGATGACTTGCTGCAGCTTGTACTTGCTGCTTCACCTTGCACTTGGATGTTATGTGAAAAACTTCTTTCCTTAAACCTCATGAACCAACCTCTGCTAGTTTCAAACTTTTCTTCTATAACTTCCCATCTCTCTCAGCCTTCATAGAACTGAGGAGTTAGGCTTTGCTCTTTATTAGGCTTAAGGGAATGCTGTTGCTGGTTTGATCTTTCATTCAGACCAGGAAAACTTCTGTGAAAGCAATAAGGCTGTTTCACTTTCTTATACTTTGTGTGTTCACTGGAGTAGGACTTTAAACTTTCCTTCAAGAACCTTTTCTTTGCATTCATAACTTGACTATTCAGTGTAAAAGGTCTAGCTTTTGGCCTGTCCTGGCTTTTAACAGTTCAATCATTTCTAGCTTTAGATTTGAAGTACAAGATGTCAGAATCCTACTTGAACATAGAGACCATTATCTAGTACTAGACTAATTTCAATATTGTCCTGTCTCGGGGAATAGAGACTCCCAAGGTGAAGGAGAGAGACAAGGAAATGGCTGATTAGTGGAACAGTTAGAACATGTATAACACTTATCAAAGATTAAATCTATCGTCTTATGTAAGTGTGGTTTATGGAACCCCCAAACAATTACAATAGTAACATCAGCGATCACAGATTACAGATCATGGTAACAGATATAGTGGTAATGGAAACATTTGAAGTATTGTGAGAATTACCAAAACGTGACACAAAGACATGAGGCACAAACATGCTGTTAGAAAAATGGCCCCAGTAGGGTTCCTGGACACAGGGTGTCACAAACCTTCAGGAAACATTTTATAAAACCTGTTGCTTTTTTTTTTTTTTTTAAGGAAAAAATGCAAAATGCAGTAAAGCAAAGCACAATAAAAAGAGACATGCACATATACATTACAATTTATCATTTACTATATTGTCATGTGGAAACCTTGGTGTAGCCGGTAAGTGCTGCATTTGCTAATCAGAAAGTCAGAAGCTAGAATCTTCCAGGCTCTCCCTGGAAACTCTGTGAGTTGGACTCAACCAGACAGTAGTCAGTTTTTAGTGTTTGTAATCTACATTCTCTAAAGAAACAATTGCCTTCAAGTCAGCTCCAACTCATGATAATCCAATATGTGTCAGAATGATAGGGCTTCTGATTTTTCAGAAGGAAGTTGCCAGGCCTTTCTTCTATGTTATGTCTGAGTAGACAGGAACCATCAGCATTTCAGTGAGCAGCAGAGCACATCAACTACTTGCACCACCCAAGATCTCCGAATAACTCTCTAGTTGTAAATAAAAAATGATGTCTGAGAAAAAATTCACCCCGGGACAGGGAGTTGTTTCTTATTGCTTCACATTGTTTAGTGTACCTAGTACATTCTAAATGTAATCTGAAAACACAGTCTGGCCTTGCAACTGATTATAATAATTAGGAATATGTGTTATAAGCAGCAAAAGCCATCTCTTAAGAAGGAGCCAGGGAGCTAGATCGCTTGTAATTTATCAGTGCTATTAATATATGTAAAAAACCGCGTCTCTGGGAAGTGGTTAGTAACATCTGGCACTGAATGAATAAAGAGTTCCACTTTGGCCATGTGTGCCCCACCCAGGGGCGAAAGGAGCATGGCTCATGAGCTGTTCAGTTCTGCAGCAGGGATATTTATCAACTGTGAAGACAGAAACATTTTAGAATTTCATGAATTGACACTGTCAAGAAATTGAATTTACAATGAAACTCTCAGATTCTAATTCTGTGTTGACCAACATCTATTAGATTATAGTCTAATGTTTTTCATACTTTAAGAGTAAGCAGAAACGTGGCTTCACTTTCTCTCCTCTTGCTTCTTCTGTGTCTGGGACCCTCTTATTGCTCTCTCTCCCTGTATTCAGTTTTCTGCATCTTTTCCATTCTTAACTGCAGGAAATGGCTTCTTCAATTATTATTTTTTTTTTTTCAGTTTAAATTCTTAATGGGATAAAATTCTCTTAGTCCCAAAGCTGTGTGGCTCTGAGAAAGAACCTGATGGGTTGAGGTGCCCAGTCACTCTTGGTTAAGGAAAGAGTGTACATGTAATACCTACTTGGCTGCAAGGACCTACGCTGGGGTAGGTTGTGATTCCCAGCAATAGGACTTTGGGGTAGGCAGGCACCCCAAAGTAGAACTGTTTTGGGGACTAGCCAGTTAAGTAATGTTTATCAAATGAGTGAGCCAGCCAAGCCAAGTGCCGTCGAATCGGAGCCGACTCATGGCAACCCTAGGGGCCAAGGTAGAACTGACCCCTAGAGTATTCAAGGATCAAATGAATGAACAGTAATTCAATTTTTTTATTGTGATGAAGTGAAAGTTTACAATCCAAATCAGTTCTCCATATAAAACTGCGAGCACTCAGCACTATGCAACTCTATCTGCTCTCCTCACTTTGTGATAACACATTCTTCCTTTCACTCTTTACATCCAGTATCCACTCAACCAACACTTGTCCCCTCCTCTCCACCGTCTTCTCTGCCCTCTAAAACCAAACCAATTGGACAGCTTCATATATATATAAAACCACAAATTACACACACTACTTGTATCACTCTGTGTTTCATAGTACAGTTCAGTCTTTGAAGCATTGGCTTCAGTACAGGTTTCAACTATGGGGTAGCAGCAAGTCCAGGGACCATGTTCTCAGGGGACCCTCCAGGCCATCAGACCATCCAGTCTGGTGTTTTAGTGAAGTTCTATGTCTGCACACCCCTTTTTCTTTTGCTACATGAGGGGCTTTACATTGTGTCCCCCGTCAGGGCTGTCTTTGGCAGTGGCCAAGCACCATCTAGTTCTTTGATCTCATGCTGGTACTGTTTCCCAATTATGTAAACCCTTCTGTCTCCCGAGCTCATGGTTTCCTCATGTCTTTGCTGTTCTAGATTTTCCTCTGCTCCAAGGGGGTTGGGGCCAATTCATTTTCTGTAGATGGCAGCCTACTGGCTTTTAAGACCCCAGGCTCCACTCACCAAATAGGACACAGAACCAATCTCTTGGAAAAAGACTAGTTACGTCAATCGATGTCCATGTCCCCTGAAAATATGGGCCCCAGACCTCTGTCCCTGCTATTCCATCCTTTAAAATATTGGGTTGTTTTCAGAAAACCTTTTAGCTTATGGCACAGCACAATTGTGCTGACCAGCCTTCTACTGCTTGCTCCCTACTACTACTGTACCTCCCTTCTATTCCCTACCAATGCTCCCCTCACCTAACCAAAATCTTATGAACTATTTAATTTACGAATAACCCTCTCCCTCCAACCCCACCCTTGTAACCATCAAAGAGTGTTTTCTTCTATGCGTAGGCCTTTTCGTATATCCTTATGATAGTGATCTTATAGAATATTTGCCCTTTGGGAACTGACTGATTTCACTCAGCATGTCTTCCAGTTGACATCAGGTTATGAGATGTTTCATAAAACCATCACTGTTCTTTAACACATTGCATAGTATTCCGTTATGTACATATACCAAAGTTTGTTTATCTATTCTTCTGTTGATGGGCACCTAGGTTGATTCCATCTTTTTGCTATTGTGGACAGTGCTGCAATAAATATTTTGTGTGCATGTATTTGTTCATATGACAGTCCTTATTTCTCTAAGATACATTCCAAGCAATGGAATTACTAGATTATATGGTATTTCTATTTCTAGCTTTTTAAAGAAATCACCAAATTGTTTTTCAAAGAGATTGTGTTATTTTGCATTCCCATCAGCAGGACAGAAGAGTTCCAATCTCTCCACAGCCTCTGCTACATTTGCTGTTTTGTGCTTTTTGGATTAGCCTTGTTGGGGTGAGATGGCATCTCATTGTATTTGTCATTTGGAGTCCCTAATGGCTAATAATTGTGAGCATTTCCCCATGCATCTTTTGGCTGCCTAAATGTCTTCTTTGAAGAAGTGTCTGCCCACATCCTTTGCACATTGTTTAATTGAGTTATTTGTCTTTTTCTTGATGATATTTTGCAGTACTTGCAATTTAGTTTATGGAGATTATGCATCAATCAGATATGTGGCTGCCAAATATTATTTTTTCTCAGATTGTAAGCAGTCTTTGTATTCTCTTGATACAGTCTTTGGATGAGCATAAGTGTTGGATTTTTAGTACTTTTTAACAGTTCCTATTTATCCATTTTCTCTTCTGTTTGTACATTGTAAGTAGTACTTTTTGTAGTCTGTTTAAGCTGTGAGTTAGAGCTGAATATGTAGTAATTTAAAGTCTTTTATTTCTTGGACTATCCATGTATATGAGGGCTCCTAGCCCGAGCTTAGGATCAGACTAAGTCCTGACTAGTGAACTGGTCGGGCCAGCCAATAAGAAATTGTATTTAAAAGTGTTGCTTGTGCATCCTGAAAGACAATTTGTCTTTATGGAAGACACTAGGCCACTAAGGAATACTGCAGTGACAAGGTCCCAGATGTCAGAAATGGAAGAGTGGCTCTAACAGCAGTGTGCGTATATCACTTACTCTACTCCTAGCCCAGCCGCCACCTTGTAAAGCCACATCTGAGTGCTAACAGCACCAGATATTGCTCAGAAGAGACATTTCAGTTGAAACTCATGGAACTGTGTGATGCCAACAAGATTGCATTGCTTCTTCTCTATCAGAGCAGCCAAGGACAGAAGGCATTCTTCCTGACTTCACACAGTGCCCAGAACACCTTTTGTACCTTTTGGGTTTCAGTGCATGGATGGCAATGCTCAGTAGAAGTGGCAGCAGTGCCTGAGGGGTCCAAATAATGGTTCCCTAGATTTGTTTTTAAGCACATGTGAAAATTTGGGAAACACTTTGCAAATTACTACATCCAGCATGTATAAGAATAAGTGGAGATAGCCCTTTTTTTCTGTCTAAACTTTTAATTTTGAAAAGTTCCAAATATTCAAGAATATTTGAAAAAAATTATAAATACTTATATACTCTTCAACCTGGATTTACTAACTGTTAGTATTTTACTAATGGTGTGTTCCTTTTTTTTTCTCTAGACACACATATCTGAGATCTGACAACTAAGTCAGCGAACAATTGTTCTAAGTGCTACAGACCTCATTGACTTTCGAGTATTACTACAGCCATCTTCAGAGTACTCCCCTTGGGAAGCTGTGCACTGACACCAGCAGTTAGTCTACCCTTGAAAGCAATTATGGACTCTTTCTGGAATGGTCATTGTGCATGGTGGCATAGTGGTGAGTTCTCAAACTTAATTCTATAATTGTCTCTGAGGAAGTTTTTAGCCAGTAAACAAATAACTATATTGGAACACCCTCCCTACTCACCTGTTCTGGCCCCCAGTGACTTTTTTCTTTACGAGGAGATAAAGGAATATTGAAAGGAAGATGTTTTGATGACATTCGGGACATCAAGGGTAATACGATGACAGCTCTGATGGACATTCCAGAGAAAGAGTTCCAAAATTCCTTTAAAGGGTAGACTGGGCACTAGCATTGGTACATGGCTTCTCTAGGGCAGTACCTTGAAGCTGACCACAGTGATATACAGCAATAAGGTATTTAGCACTTTTTCTAGGGTAAGTTAGGGAACTTAATTGTCAGTCTTGATACATGACATATTGACTTGGATTGTAAACTTTCACTTAAACACAATAATATGGAAAGAATACACAGAGTCACCACACCAAAAAGAACTGGCTGATCATCCATTTCAGGAGGTGGTACCAGATCAGGATGTGATGATCCTTAAGGAAGAGATCCAAGTTTCACTGAGTCAGATATGTACCACAAATTCCTCTCTACCCCTCCCCAAAACCATTTGTAAGTGAATTGAAGAACTTACAACACTTTATCCCCTAAATATCTCACCAGCACTTACCTCCTAAAAACAGCATATATTATCCTACAGAACTGCTATACCATTAGCACATCCAGGTAATTGAACCTGATACAGTAATATTTAGATTTCCTCCATTGCCTAAACATGTTCTTTATAGCTGTTTGGTTTTATCCAGGAACCAGTGATCGAAAACACTTTGCACTTGGTAGTCATATCTTTTTAGTCTGACTAGTCTATCACAGCCCCTCACTTATATTTGTTTTCAGTCTTTACTGATTGGGATGTTTTTGAAGAGTAAGGGCACACTGTCTTGTAAAATGTCCCACAATCTGAACCTGTCTGATGGTTTCCTCACGGTTAGATTCACGACAAAATTTTTGCCATGCCTACTATGAAGGTAATTTTTCTTCTATCCAACAGGAAGCATAAAATAGCAGTTTGATCACTTGGCTAAGGGGACCTTCCAAAACCAATTGAAAAGACACATTTTCACTTTGTAATTAACTCCTAGTCTGCAGAATAATACTTTGAGATCCTGTGGATATTTCATTTATGAAAACCCTTTAACCAAATGCTTTTTGCATCAATTAACCAGCTTTGCTTGGATCAGTTAGTCCATTGCCACTAAACACAAAATTAGAATTTTTCAAACACTATCTTTCCTTTCACATTTGTTAGATAATGTTCTTCTACAAAGAAGACCTTTCCCTCCCCCTTTAGCTGAACTTTCCTTGTGTGTCATTGTGAACTGAGACAGAGTTCTTGGGTGGTATAAACAGTTGAGTACTGGGTTACCATACAAACCTACATGGAGATACCAAGGGGAGACAAGCATGGTGATTTGCCTCTGAAATATCACAACCTTGAAAACCCTTTAGAGCAGTTCACTCTGAATACACAGAGTCACCCTGAGTCACAGTCACCTGAGGGCAACTAGCAACATTTACAATGTGGACTGATAGATTCCTCCTTTATTTAATGTGTTATAATCCATTATGGTTATTATCATCTTTGATGTTCACATTATCTCAGATATGTAGAGTGGAAGCGCCATCAAGAGTGATGTCATATTCTTTTGACGTTTGCCTGTTAATCTTTGAATAGTTCCTTGTTTCCTGGTACAAGATGTTCCAGACTCACCTTGGACTTTTTCTGCCTCACACCTGGAACCTTTCCATGGGCATCTGGTTCCTCTTACTCTACAATGGTATTTAAAAACTAAGATATAGCTTTGAGGTACGTCCATAGCCTACTGGGGCATTCTTGCTTCTGGATCCATTTAGTGGACAAAACTAAGGGAGAAATAGATTTGCAATCATGATTTTATAGTGACAACTTCCACTTCAAAGTCAGTTAACATAAAGTTCTTCAAAATTTTCCCATTTATTTATTAACTTTTTGATCTCCTTCTTAGGTGAGAATACTGCTGCCTAAAACACCATGTATTCACTCGCTTTGCCTTAAAAGACACACAAAATAGTTTCAGAATCAATACGCTGGTAACACTATTAAAGACATAGCTAATATGTAAAGTTCAAAATTTCTGTGTAGTCAGAGTACTGTTTTTAATTAATTCTTTCATGTATGAATGGTTATGTTTATGTGTCCAGTTAAGCTCCTTAGTTTCTCCTTACATTCATCTTGGGGGTTTGCTTTCTTCATAATTTTTTACTTTACTATCTAAATATTTAAATTATTCAAAAGCCAAAGCTATATGACAATATATACTCAGATTTCCATCTTGTGTCTACTACCTTGTTTCTACATAGTACCTGTAGGCTTTCTCCTTTCAATAACTTTTTTGTTTGTTTTGTTTTGTTTTGTTTTCTGTGGCAAGTTGGGTTACATTTGTAAATGCATGCGTACATATATTACACTTAAGAGAAAATCATAAAATTCACAAGGCTAGGGTGATTAGTGAAAAAAAACTCTTAACAAAAAACAAATATACAGATTTTGCAATGTCAGTTCTGACTGAAAATGAATGCACATTGTTGAAAGTGAAAATAAAAAACACTACATTTCTTCCCTAAAGTTTTGTGTTCTCCTTGTTTTGTGTTAGGCTTCTATCTGCTACCCATTATAACCATTAGTTACACAGAGTGGCAACATTGTCACAAAGACAGAAGAACATTTACGTTAGAAATAATTCTAGAAACCAGTCTGAAGGCAAATACTAGATTTTTTAAAGTGGTTGTCAATTACTTTACCCGTCTCAAGTCTTCATGGGTAGAAGAACTTACTTTGAAACACTCTGACCTACTGTAAGAAACCCTCTGACTTACCGTAAGTCATTCAGGGAACTAGCACATTCTTAACTATGTTTATGAAGTTTCTTGAAATTGTATCTCTGGTAACCAGGATGTTGCTTTCAGAAGAGGTTGTTTCTGGAATTCAGTTCTTATTCTTGACTACTCATGTTGAATAGTTCCTTAATTTTCTGGTGTCAGAATACTACTGGATCTGGAATCATGTTACTGAGATTATAAGAACTGATAAGGCAGGATTAATGTTAAATATGAAGTTAATATTACTAAAAATATATGTTGGTATATGTTAAATCAATAATCTAAGACTATTATTTTAATAGTAAGTTTCTTTTTCTTAATAGTCTGATAAATAATTTATAACAAAAGATACAGGCTTTCTATTGTATTTTGGAACAATTTTACAATGTTTGAACACAGTAATCTCAGTGCTATCACTCCAGGATGTAAGAAGGGAAAGAAAGCAAAAGAAAGAATATATCTTAAATACTTACAGATCTCAGTTTGAATTTTCTAAATATATGTATATACACATATATATATACATTTGTATCTATGTATGTATATATGTGATAGGGACTAGAAATATTGCATAAGCTCAGAGCAAATATAAATGGCATTTGTTAATATACAAATGTTTTTTAAAAGTAATATGAAAACAAGAAACAGTCTAGTAAACAAGGTCCATCGATAGGTGATAGGTTAGCTTATGTTATGTTCATGCTGTGCATTGCTCTGCCATTATTATAGAAAATGCAAATTAACCTGTGCTAATATGGGTATTTACGAGATACAGTTGAACAAGAATGTGTTAATGGCTGATAATATTAGGAGCAGAGCCAGGTAAACAAGGAAGGGAAGAACACAAGGAGGAAAGAATTATACTTTTGAATTTATACCTTTCTGTGTTGTTTGTATTTTTTCAGATGGGGTACATCACTGACCTGGAGTTGAGTTCATTGTTCTTCTGTGTTCCCGTGTACGTCATCGTTACTGGGCCACACACTCTTTGTTGTTTCATTTCTTTACTTGTTTTTATTTCCATGTCCCTTCCCCTTCCCTTTTGCCTCTCCACAAACCACCATTACACTTTGTTTTTCATCCATCTCTTTATTTATATGTGACCTTAAAATAAGTATAATTTTAGATTTATGCAAATAGATATTACATCATCTTATTTTGCAACTTACATTTCTCACTAGAAATCATGTTTTTGAGAGCACCCATATTGCTCTGTTACATCTAATCTGCTCCGACTCTCTGCTGCCTACAAGTCCACAGCGCGTAGCATCACAATTCATCCATCCAGTGTCCCCACAGACCCTCAGATTGTTTCCACAAGTAACTCTGCAATGAGACATCCTTTATATGTTGTGTTTTTGACCTACAGAAACAGCTACAATAAACACCCAAATGGAAATGCTCGGTCATGGTTTACACGTAAAGCTAATTTTTCCAAGTGGTACCAGCTTCCTTCCCTAGCAGCTGTACGCATCCACAGGCTTCCCAACAGCACATGAAGTTCATGTGTCCCCACACGCCTGCCCACAGTTGGCACTGCCTAGCTTTTAATGCCTGTAGCCCAGTGAGGAAGAGTCCTTGTGGTACATTAGTTCAGCACACTGTTGGTTTTTCCAATCCAACAGCCAGTTCATGAAAGAAAGATGTGGCAATTGGCTTTAACTGTAAAGATTATAGCCTTGGAAACCCTATGGGACAGTTCTACTTTGCCTTGAAGGATTGCTATGAGTTGGAAGTGACTGGATGGCAATGCAGTAGGGATACCTTCTAATTATAATGTGGTATTTCCTTTTAAAAACTTGAATTTATCTAATAATTTCCTAAAATTTCATTATTACAATGTCTTCTCCATCAAACTGTATTAATATCTTCCCTTTTGCTCTGTTAAGACTTCTCTTAGAATCCCACTATTTGTCTCACTCAAACTTGCATAGTTTTTCCACAGCCTCACTGTATAAATAGTTCAGAGATAATTTGTGCTAAGAAAGAGCTCAGTGATCTAGAACACTACCCTCATTTTACACTCAAGAAAACTAAGTCTCAGAGAGAATAAATGAGTCAATGGATATTCAAGGGATTTTAGGGGCAGAATCAGAACTGAATATCAGCAAACTATAGGGTTGAAGACACAGGGCATTAGAGTCAGACAGAAAAAAGAATATAAGAGATAGCTTAAATAGTTGAATAAGCTTGCCCAGAAGGAGGTAAAGCTGAAACTACCCTATAAATAAATGATGCAGGGGCAAGAAGAAAAAAAAGTGTGAAATGGAAGACGCAACTGGAACAAAGTTGTGATTGTGAGAAATAAGCATGCTGTCTTTTGTGGAGGGAAAGAGACTAGGTCAAGGGAAAGAGAAGCAAGAAAGTGGGCTGGGTAGCCTGACTATATTCTCCAAGGCTGCAGTCTTTACAGTTAAAGCCAACTGCCTCATCTTTCTTTCATGAAGTGGCTGATGGATTCTAACAATCAACTTTTGGATTAGCAGCAGTGTGCTGAACCAATGTATCACAAAGGATTCTTACCGGGCTACAGGCAATAAAAGACAGCCAGTGCCAACTGTCAGCAGGTATGCGGGCAGACGTGAACTTCATGAGCTGTTGGTAAGCCTGTGGATGTGTACAGGATATAAATCTTTATGGATGGATGTAGAAGGCTGGATCTTCCTCCTGCAGAGTGGCTGGTGGGTTCCAATCTTTAACCTTTCACTCAGCAGCCAAGTGCTTTAACCCCTGTGCCACCAGGACTTTAAATCTGCAATATGTATCAAAATTGAAAATGCATTTACCTTTCAACTTACCAATTTAATTTTCTGGAACTTAAATCACAGATATGTTCACCTGTGAGCAAAAAGGTCTTTGTTGAAGGATATTCACTACAGCATTGTTCTTACAGTAAAAGATGAAAAACAACCTAAATGTCACCTGATAGGGAACACTTTAAAATAATTGTGGCACATCCATACAATGGACTCTCACCTCTTAGAACTGCAGCTGGATTCTTCATGTCCATACTTCAATTCTAATCCTTAAGAAAGAGCATTTCTTGTGATTGTGAGATCGAATAAGTAATGTTTTAATTCCTAGCCAATAAAGGGCACATAAATAACAATAAAGAACCGTGTGGCTCCACCTGTGTTGACAAAGAAACATTTCCAAGATGTCTTTTTCTGGTCGGAAAAAGAGGGGAGGAAATGAGTACAACAGTGTGTATAGCATGTATCATTTGAGTTTAATAATAAAATACAATATCTATATCTACATGTAATATCTGTAGAGGGAAACATAAGAAACCGTACAAAAGGGATTGACTTTAAGTAAGGAAGCCTTGGAAGTAAGCCAGGGTAAAATGAATACACTGTTCTAAATGCCTACCTTCCCTTACCTTTTGAGTTTTGCGCCAGTATGTATTACAAAAACCAGCAACCCTGTAGGACAAAGCACAACTGCCCCAGAGGGATTCCAAGAACCAGCTAAAGGATGTCAACTGCCAATCTTTTGTTTAATTGTGAACTACTATGCCAGCTGTGCTGCACCCTGGTGGCATAGTGGTTAAGTATGGTGTCCCCTAAGCAAAAGGTTGGCAGTTCAAACCCACCAGATGCTTCTTGGAAACCACATAGGGCAGTTCTACTGTCTATAGGGACATTACGAGTCAGAATCAACTCTCAGGCAGTGGGTTTGGTTTTTTTGGTGTGTGTATGTGAGTGTGAAGAAGAAGTTAGGGAACTTAAGATGCAAGTTCTCTTCTTTTTTGTATTGCTATTTTTGCCAACAGATAATGAGTGGTTAAGTGGAATAGCTCAAGAGCATTTAAATAAATTCTGGACACAGAGACAGGTACCAAGAAGAATCACATTCACATTTTCTCCACCCTGAGGAATCCATATAGATTGGAAATAACTCAATTTTTGAACCAGCAATAAGACAATGATTGAATTTTCAAAAATTAAGGAAAAAAAGGCAGGGAGAAAGGAGACAGAAGAAGGGAAGGAGGAAATTTGCCTCGTAGCAGCATGTGGATGGACAAAGAAATCGAAAAGATTTCTTAGGTAGCCTAGGGACAGAGCTGACAAGGGCCTGCCCTCCTGGAACCATGGGAATCAGGAGGAAGAAAAAGATTCCATGCCATTTCAAAGGAGAAAAATCAGACTTGATGACTAATTGAACACGCTGGAGGACGAAGGAAGAGCATATCCTGAGCAGATGATCTTGCAGTGACGGCTTTCCAGGAAAAACTGCCACACGTTCTCAACATCTGCCTGCATCTGAGAATTACATCTGGATTCTTCATTTCCATGCCTTGATTTTAATCCTTAGGAAACTAGGCCTTAGGGTACTACTTGTGATTCTGAAATGGAATAAGTAATGATTTAATTCCCAGCCAGTAAAGGGCAATCCAAATGACTGGTTCTACCATTTCCCCAGGGCTAGTTTGTAACCTGGGACAGAAATAAGCTCTGCGTATTAAATCAATACAATCACTCACTAGTTAAAAAAAAAAAAAAAAGGCATTACCTTGGTGGCTATGTATTATATCAACTATTTCTGTATCTTGATGGTTTACTTTCTTCAGATGACACAAATCTTGTCATATTTTCACAACAAGCCAACAATCACCAGAATTTGATACCTGAGAAAACACTCTGAGGTATTAGGATGCAACTCACAAGTCCCTGACTGTCCGGATGTCACAGTGAGCAGAGTTACCTGAGAAAGACCATTGCACAACATTTCTTGGCACTCCCGTGTGTTTTTCCCTTCTGCCAACGTCACTGGGGGCCACTCGTTAGAGCATGGGAACACAGCATACTGGGGACAGTGTGAGTGTGTACCATACAGAAAGCATTGCTGGTTATTCTGTGAGCTTTTCATGCTTGACCACACAGATATAGAAATCACTGCCTGCCACGTCATCTCTGATGTGAAGCAGGATTAATACAGAGTGTGTCTGTGAAACACAATAATACATGTATTTGTTGTGATGTGTTACTCAGAATTAGTCAGACAACCAGGTTTTGCTTGCCTGAAAAAGTCGTGTTACCAAGGATTTCACAACATACCACTCCACGGCTTCTTCACCTTCTTGAAGTCTTTCCTGCTTCCTGCTGTTCCCTAAAGTAGACCTTCCAAAGCATGGTCCTTAGCGTTCTTCTCTCTGTGTAATTTCCTCTACTTCTGCTTTCTTACCTTTCTCCTCTCTGCAGAGGACTCCCAAATCTACTTCTGTAACTTTGATTTCTCAAAAGCTTAGAAGTCTAGATTCCAGCTGCCTAGCAGGCATCTCCCACTGGCTACTGGTGAACAACTCAAAGTCAATATATCTAAAAGTGAACGTTTTACTCCACAGATTTCTTTCTAGTCTTCTTCCTCTGACTTCCATACGCTGTTCTCCCATGTACTATTCTCCCAGTCAGTTAAGCTAGATTCCTACATTCATTTTTATTTTTCCTTCTGCCTTGCCCTGAACTTCTGCTCCTTTTCATCCAGGAATTTTCAGCCCCCTTCAGGATCTCATTGCCTCTCAACTCTAGACTTCACTCCTGACTCCAACTGTAATCACCTCCTGAGTGAATTTCCCTAACTCTAGTTTCCCTTTATTCTACTTCTCTGACACGTGGTTGTCAAATCATTCATTCAAATGCTAGGATCCTTCACTTGCTCAAAAATTCTTCAGTGGTTTCTGATTGCTACAGAATTATCAATACTCCAACCAGCCAGACATATGTCCTACAGTTTTCTCTTTGTTTTTATTGCCTCTTAGTAGTTCTATCATCAGTTAATTTCTCTAAATTATTTTTTCCTCTCCAGTGGAACGACGGTCTTCTCCTACAGCTCTGGGGCAAGACAGTTCTGACAAGGCCACCACCTGTGCCATGGTCACATTCAGTAGCAATGGGAAATAGGTTTACTATTTGGCTAGATTTGTTTCACATGCCTACCACTGTGACAGAGGGAAAAAGTAAACTTCACCCAAATATCAAGGGATTGATTCCTCGCAGAATAGAAATTTTTTTGTACTTCTAGAAAAGGAAGGGGTGGACTGCTGGGAACACACAGATTACATGTACACATATATCTTATGAAATGCAGCTTGTGGTTGCATTTAATAAAATGCCTAACTCAACAGGACTTGAACAGTAAAGATACTTAATTACATTACCAAACCAAATTCTGGTGGTGTAGTGGTTAAGAATTTGGCTTAACCAAATTTGGTGGCTAACCTTGACAGTTCAAACTTACCAGGTGCTTCTTAAAAACCCAGAAAGCATGTGGACTCTACCCTATGAGGTCAAATTGTCTTGAAAGCAACCTTTATTTTGTTGTTGTTGTTTCTTAACCAAGATCTAGGGGGCAAATCCCAGTATAGCACAGAGGTTCTTTCTATCTTTCTGTTGGGTCATCCTTAGATTCCCTTCAGATTACAGAATGACTGAGGGAGCTCCCAGCATTATACACTTCTAGGGGAGAGGACAGAACAAAGAGATCTTAGTATGTACCATCTTTCCCAGAAGCTCCCTGCTGCTCCCTGTACTTCCCTTTCATTGTCAGGAACCTGGTTACAAGCCTACTCTAGATCAATCCTTGGAAAAGGAACTAGAATGATTGCCTTAGTCCACAACATTTGTCCCTTGGCCTAGCATTGTTGGTACTTTCAGCAAGAAAGAAAGCAAAATGGCCATTAGGTAGGCCACCGATAGTGTCTAAGACTACACTTATCACTTGATTACTTGCACCAGTTTTAAACTTCAGCAGGTAGTGTTTTAATGTTCTGAGGTTTTAAATTGTTTTATGTTTTTGTACAATAGAATTATCATATTTCTGAGCTGTTGAAGATCTTAGATGGTGTCATACATTGACCTATGTCCCCTCAAAAATGAGTGCAGCCATTTGGCTGGATCATCATTCCCAATATTCTTTGATTTTCCTATGCTATATATCCTAATTTCTGCCTGTGGCTAACTGATAGGATGATTATGTTAAAATAGGATTAGCGTAGGACTACAATACCCTTGCTAAGGGAGTTTCCCTGAAGTGTGGCTTGTACCACCTTTTATCCTTTCATCCTAACAGAGATAAAAAGAGGGAAGCAAATGGAGAGTTGAGAACCTCACACCATCAAGAAAGCAGCACCGGGAGCACAGTAGGTCCTTCAGACTTGAGAGTCCTGTGCCACGATGCTCCCTGGCCAACGACTGATGCAACACAGGATTCACCTCCAGAGTTGACGGAGCAAAAGCCTTTTCCCTGGAGTGGACAGCTTGAATTTGGATTTGTAATCTACTGAACTGTGAAGAATAAACTTCTCTTTGCAAAGTAATGCACTGTGAGGTATTTCTGTTTAAGTAGTATTAGCTGACTAAAACAGATTACTAAAACCTTGTAAACCACTAGAGGCATAATAACAAATGAGGAGATGTGAAAAGGGCCTGATGAAAGTGAGGGGACTAGGCAGGGAAGATGAGTCCCCATCAGCCAAGGGGGGGGGGGCTAAGACCCATCGGAAAGTAAGAGCTCTTCAGAATGCAACGGTAAAATTATCTATCTCCTTCAGTTCTCTCATTTTAAAGAAGAACAAATAAAATCATGAGAAGAAAATGATTTGACCTTTTTCTTCCATAGGTTGCTCAGTCACGATTGCAGCCGAGATTTCCTGATTCTCTAATACCTTCGCACATTTTGTTTTCACAATTCTGTAATGTGTTTGTCTTCTACATTCATACACTGAAGTCCTTTGAAGAAAAATCTTCATCTAGAAGTTCTTCTATTATTTTAGTAGCCTTTCTGATTACTTTGTAATTGACAATTAAGTCTACGAATTCATCCTAGAAAAAGTGCTACGCACCTCACTGCTGAATATCACTACGCCGGCATCTAGTCCATCATCAAAACCGTCTTGGAACTCTTTTTCTGCAATGGCCATCAGAGCTGTCGTCATATTACCTTTGTTGTTGTAGTTGTTGTTAGGTGCTGTCGAGTCGGTTCCGACTCATAGTGACCCTCTAGGTCAGAGAAGAGCTGCCCCTCTTTTGATGTCCTGAATGTTATCAAAATGTCTTCCTTTCAATATTCTTTTATCTTTGGGTAAAGAGAAAAGTCATCTGGGCCAGATCAGGTGAGCAGGGATGGTGGCCCAATACAGTTACTTATTTATTGGCTAAAAACTCCCTCATAAACATCTATACGATTAAGTTTGCAAACTTGCCACCGTGCCACTGTGTGCAATGGCCATTCCAGAAAGAGTTCCAAAATTGCTTTGAAGGTGAACTAGGTGCTGGCGTCGATGCACAGTTTCGCAAGGAGAATACTTTGAAGTTGACTGTAGCGATATTCAGCAGCGAGGTATGTAGCAATTAAAACAACTAAGTTAATGGACTTGCCAGACCTCCTATGCTGTCCTGAGCTATATGCAGTATTTCTGAAGAGAAATGCACAATGAATTATCTATTGTAAGCAGAATAGTGTGTAGTGGCCAAGCACATAAAAGATAATGCTACATGTGTTCAAAGTCTCAGTTTCTACATTTGTTGAGGGGTAATTATACTTAAAACACCAGAATGAAGCTCACATATAACATAACTACATGGCCTAGAAAGTAGTAACTGCTAGGTCAGTGTTAACTGCTATTATCTCGTAAGTTTTCCTGTGTCTTCTTGGGTTAACCAAAGATTCTAAACATTGCTGGGAAAGGTCCAGTGATAACTAAATATCAGAGTTTTCTGTTGATGTTGCTTTATTTTTCATATTGCATTTTGAGATTCATTTCCGTAAGTGCACTTCCTTCACTTTACTTTGTCTGTCTCGTATATCTTCATATATCCTTTGGAATTTCTTTATTCCATGGAAATCAATGAAGATCAGACTCACACTTTTGAAGCCGAAAGGGGTTCCAAGAACAAGTCATTATCATTCACGAAGGAAGGGGTAGCTTAGAGAATTTAGGTCGCTTGATTAGAGTCACCAACACTTCGAAGTTCCCTGTCCATATGTTCTGATATATCCTTGTAACTGGAGTCCAAGTTCCCCTACCACTCCCCAACATTTCTGTCCCTAGTCTGCGCCAAATCTCCACCATGTATTCGTCTGAATAAATGAGATCATAAAAGACGAGTACAAACAGGTGATGGGAGGTCTAAATTATCTAGATACAGCTTGGTGGGTGCGTAATCCTGTGCCAACACAACAAAACTTTCATTTTCGCCAAACATGGTTTCAGAAGAAAGAATCTTCTCATAAAGTGTAGTAGAAGTTAGTGTAACACAAATGTATGTGAATTTTGTGAGTCCGATAATTTATGAGAGTTATTTACTTTGAAATGCCATTACTTTGTATACATAAAGAAAGAACTAGAAACAGAAAAGCAGCATCAAGCTCAAGGAAGTATCTTCTAAGTAGACCAGAAAAGAAACTCCTCCCCATGACTGCTGGCGGTCTGGTGACACTGTTCTTGTCCCTTGTGCTGGAGAACTGCGTTCGGGGTCACGATCAGTAAAACCTCAAGTGTGTTTACAGACTTCCTCTTTTCTTGTCTATAAGGTAGTTGCCTAAAACAAGTTAAATAACGGCTTGTAAACGTTGGCCTTATGTCGATAAACATCTACGAATCAACGCGAAATTTCCGTTTCACTTTAATTTGAAGCAATCGAAACAGCTGTTTGGCTGCGCTTCGGTGTTTTTTTCCTTCTTTTAAGACAGTACTTGGGTGCGTAGAGTACGTAAACAGTGCAAAAGGTACTTAGAGATAATGGAGTATAGTGTATTTAGGAATATGAGGGGGGCAGGAAAAATTTTTTTGAAAAAGCACTGGCTGCTTGGAGATGCCGGGGATTGAACCCGGGACCTCACACATGCGAAGCGCGCGCTCTACCACTGAGCTACATCCCCCAGCCGGTCAACCGGTTTCTGGTATCGC
Organism: Heterohyrax brucei; assembly: GCA_028571685.1. Classification (NCBI taxonomy): domain Eukaryota; kingdom Metazoa; phylum Chordata; class Mammalia; order Hyracoidea; family Procaviidae; genus Heterohyrax; species Heterohyrax brucei. The sequence goes on along the minus strand of CM053146.1, from coordinate 60,772,982 downwards.
TATTCATTGAGATTTTTTAGCTCGCGTCAAGTTACTGTAGTAACTTGCACTAGTTTCTTCCTCTGGATGCTTTAGAAGCACGTTTCTCCTCTACCCACTTCTGTTTTAAAGGGGCTTCCCTGGTGCATCCAGATGCCCACAGAAGCAGCCAGCGGCAAACCCGGAGCGCAAGGTCTAGGCCAGGAGGAGGATCCGCTGATCGGCCCTCAGGCAGGGCGCCCTGGGACGTCGTGGCAGAGAGATGGTTCACCAACCGCGGCCGGCCAGGAGGGGCGTCCTCGGAGAGCAACCCCGGGCCGTCCTTCCCCGCGGGCAGGGGCCAGAGGCATCTAACCCGAGGCCGCCGGCGACTGTGCCGTCTCCTGGAACCTGGACGCCGACCGCGGCTTCAGCCTGCGCGACGTCGTGCGAGCGGTCATCACGGAGCCCAAGGGACCTGCAATTGAATCAGAGAGGTGGGACCGTCTGTTCTCATGCCACAACTTCGTAGATTTTCTTGAAACATGGTCTTCTTTCTCGGGAGGTGAGGCGGGGAGTCCCCATACTGTGGAAAATAGGGTTAACTTTTGGGGACGAAAGTGATTTCACAACATGAACTTCATTTTGGTGGGAGCAAATTAAAAGAAAGAAAATGACATCGCCACCCGTTTTGCAGCTTAATCATATATAAACGGTGATGAAATATGAGCGGGATACCTCGTGAGGATAAATTTTTCTCCTGGTGTTTACACCTTCGGTCAGTATTTTTACTATGATAGGCATTTTGAGTCACTGAACACTGCTTCCAAAATCCTCCGAACCCTCTAACCACGAATTCCATTCCAGGCTCAACTGGGAGAAAAAAAAAGTTTCTTGACTCCTGTTCCCTCCGATATGGCCGGTCTCCAGTTGGTTGAGTGTTAGGTAGTAGGCTGAGCTAACTTACTTTATAGTGTGACGAGGTATATTTGACTCTTCAGGTGCTGTTTAAGTTAACATCCTAGGAAAGCAAAGACTAGAGAGCAGAAATCTCAGACACCCTGACCGGAGCAAGGGAGAAACCCGGAGTGAGGGGAACCAGGGTCATCTCCCATCAACCAGTAAGGCTGAGCTAGACTCATAGCATGGGAGGGCCTGCAAGTTCTCTTTTCTTCCTTTCCTTGGTGCAGCCTGGTAAATGAAGTGGCCGGCAGGCCTGAAGTGAGAGCAGAAAGCAGAGGTTTCAAAATAACCCTGTTTTAAACTGCTTGCTTCGTAATCAACTCCTGGGTTAAAAAACAAAGCAAAGCAAAAACTGTGTTTGGTTACAATAATTAAAAAAAAAAAAAAGATCAGATTTTGTTTTTAACCAGAACAAGCCCCATGCTGATGGAAAACAACTACAATACAGAATGTCAAAAAAAAAAAAAAAAGAAAGAAAGAAAGAAAGAAATCCACGTCAGTGGACAGTTATTAAAGAGCCCAAACCACTCCAAACCAGAACTTTTCCCAGTCAATCCCTGCATTCCATGCTGCACTGGAACATAAGCATCTTCATCTGGTTCTGAATTGAGAAACAGGATCAGAGCCACCTCCCCACCCCAAGGTTTTCATCACCAAAAATTACAACGGTATTACTCCAATAATTGGGAAGGAGCTGACCTTTGCCTCTGATCTTGCTTTGACATCCTTTTACTGTCTTTGATAGCTTATTACTGAATTGCCTGAGGCATTCCCTTTTGGGGCCTTCTTTCTCAGACAATTGTGAGATTTCATAGCTAAACACAGCCAAGGCCTCTCTTTAATGCTCACTCAGGATGGTGAAGTTGATTTTGTGGCTTGACTTAACCGGAAAGACAGGCCTGGACTTAGTGGGCCTTTTCAGTCCTGTGGTTGATGGAGAAGGGGCAACAGGAGGTGCACTTATGCCCACAATTATGGAGTATAGAAAATCTCTAGATCTCTTCTTCCCTCTCCACATCACTCTTGGTTGGAAGCAAATTTCCCTCTGTCTTTCTGTGTCACTCACTGACACACACACACACCCCCCATACCATTCACAGAATTGACCCTCAGCCCCCCTTTGAGGCAGGTGACATTTATCTCTGGCCCTGTTCCCACATTCCTTTTCAAATTTCCTGCTTCAATTTTTGGCACCCTTTGGCAAGTGCTGAGTATCCTCCTTCCTTCCCAGCTGACTGTGGGGTATGATGTCTATCCCTAGTCCAGGCAGCGGCGCTTATTCCTGAGTGCACATTGGAATAATCAGAAGAGCCTTTTAAAACTGCTGATTCTTGCTCACAGCAACTAAATTTGAATCTCTCAGGTTGGGGTCTAGGACTTAGTAGTGTTTTAAACTCTTAGGTGATTCTAATAAGCAGCTAAAATTCAGAATCACTACTGAAAGCTATCTGCATTTCAGCAAGAGATGCCTATTCACTGCAGCATATTCACAATAGCAAAGAAATGGAAACAACCTAAGTGTGCATCAGTGAATGAATAGGTGAACTGTGGTATATACACACAATGGAATACTTAACATTAAAGAATAGTGATAAATCTGCAAAATGTCTCACAACATGGATGAATCTGGAGGACACTATGCTGAGTGAGATAATGACTCATAAAAATCAAGCAAAAGTTTACACACAGACAAAAACATTTTTCGATGGTTACTGGGGGCAGGAGAAAAAACCACTAACTAGATAGCAGATACAAATTAATTTTGGTGAAGGAAATGACAGTCCACAACATGGAGAATTTCAGTACAACATGACCAAGGCAAAGAAAGATAGTGAGGGGTACACAAGAATAAAGGACAACTACAGTAAATACTATGGCATAATAGTAAATACGATAACATATGCAAATCTTCAACAACAGTGAAAGCAAGCAGTAACTGATGAGCAGATACACCCGTAGATTTGTAACCTAAATTGACAAGGAAGACCATAGAAGATATACTCGAATGTGTGTATAGGTATGGTTGTGGGTATTTTTACATGCATATTTGTATATACTTCAGGTATGTTCATGTATTTAACAGAGCACATAATGGTCACAGCTATGGAAATTACTTTCTCCTTAGCAAACACTTTGAGGATCTGAGACACTGGACTTGAAAGCTAAGGACCACAGCCTTAGGGGACATCTAGGTCAATTGGCGCTATAAAGATAATTCCTATATCCAATCAAGGTGAATCATGCCTGGGGTCTTAAAAGTTTTTGAGTGGCTCTCTTAGACACAAGTATTGGTCTCTTCACATCTGGAGCAAAGAGAATAGAGAAAACCAAAACCTCAAGGGAGCAATTAGTCCACAGGGCTAATGGCCCATGTGAACCACAGTCTGAATTAGCTGGAGACCAGAGAATCTAGATGGTGCCCAGCTACCACCACTGACTTCTCTGATCACAACCACAGTAGAAGGTGCTGGTTAGAGTAGGGGTGGGGGATGCAGAACAAAATTCGAATTTACAAATAAGACCACACTACTGGTTGAAAAGAGATGGGGGGAATTCTTAAATACTATAGCGCTAAGATAGCCTTCTAACTTGTAACTGAAGCCACTTCCTGTGCTCACCTTTCAGCTCAGTGGTAGACAAGCCTGATGGGTAGACAACAGCAGCCATGAGGAATACGCTTCTTAGAGAAACCAACTACACAAAACCAAGGAGTCAGCATTTGACCAAAAGCAGAGATAAGAAGGTAGGAAAGGGCAGAGAAACTAATTGAATGGAAACAGGGAACCAGGGTAGGGAGAATGCTGACATATCATATGGATAGTGGCCAATGTCACAGAACAACTTGTGTATAAACTACGGAAGGGGAAATTAATTTGCTGTGTAAACTTTAGCTTCAAACACAATGAGATATTAAAAAAATTTAAAAGAGAGAGAGAGAGAGAGAGAATCTATTACTAGTCCAGTGGTACTCCAATTTGGCTGCACATTGGAAGTGCCAGGCAAGCTTTAGAAAAATATGGATGCTTGGGTCTCATCATCAAATACACTGATTTAATCAGTCAGGAGGAGTGCGTGTGTGGTGTAAATATTAATGTGCTCAGCAGCCGATAGAAAGGTTGATAGAAAGGTTGGATGTTCAAGTCCACCTTTGAAAGATAAGAGCTGAAAGATCAGCCATTGAAAACTGTGGAGCATGGTTCAACTCTGGCACACATCGGGTCATCAGAGTTTGGAGAGAAACTGTTCTTAATTGGTCTGGGAGTGGCCTGGATATGAGATTTTTAAAAGGTGCCCCTAATGATTCCAGTGTGCAGTCAAGATAGAAAACAACTGCATTCAAGCATGTACTTTCTCAAGTTCTTCTCCCAGTTGTATCAAGTATTGAGACTGCCGTAATTTTGAAAGTGGAGAACTCATTGCCAAAACTTCCCACACTCAGGAATTAGCAGTGCTGGAAGAAGAAAAAAAGCTGACTCATTCCAACTTCTTCTTCTTCTTTTCCTCCATATAAAATAAAACTGGTGAAGGCAGATATTCAAGTGCTAAAAGCAACCACTTCTACATCTCCTATGTTCTGTCCTTTCCACCCCACCCCCATGTTACTTGAATGGATTCCTCAAGTGGGGTGTCCCTGCTGATTTGCCAACTGTTGGGATGCCTTGAGAAGAGACTAAAAAATGGGTGGGAGAGAGTAATTTGCACTTGGTAATTGGACATGCCTGGTGCTTGTGGCTTTCTGGATGAAAAAGGACTGGATTGCTTTACTCAACATCTAGGAAAAAGGTAGTCCTTTGAAATACATTATTTTGCTCCTCAGGGTCATAACTATTAGTTAGTAGCTCATCACTGCCACAGTAAATTATCATTAATAATAACCAGAGGATCCAAAAAGCTACTAGTTATATTAGGAAAAAATTTATAAATATTATTCTTTTGAGTAAGTATCCCAAAGTGAAAAATTATCATAATTCTTATCTGCTTTTAGAATGAGAAGTATTTACTGAACAGTAAACTGGATCCTACTTGGAATGATGCAAATTCTATAATTTAGCTTCTGGTTGCTAATCCGTGGAGATAGAAGGGGGTACATAGTTAAGTTGAAATGTAATAAGGAAGAGATGTCACCAAAAAAAAAACCTCATGCTTCTGAAAATTATCAGTGGTCAGTCAGTTTAAGAAAGGGTATTTCAAGGCTGGAAGGAGAACATTTGAAAATCTATATGTGGTGCCAAGCCAGCCAAGTGCCGTCTATATGTGGTATGTAGAATAAAATTACCAACACCTTAAATTTCTTCTCTACCCTATGATGTTGTTTATCATGATGTTGTTAATCGGTGTTACCAATGATCATGAAGATGAGGTAGGACTGGACAGTGATCTGTTACATGTAACCATTTCTACAGCAACTAACAGCAACATACATGGTATGAAAGATTTTGCCAAGAAGAGCTGATCTATCCAAGGCTAGGATGTCTACAGTCTTAAAATACGAACACACTCACTGTCTTAGGCTGGGTTTTCTAGGGAAGCAAAACCAGTAACACGTGTAGGTACAAGGAAAGATTTATAATATAGATAGATAGATAGATACAGATACAGGAAACAGCTCACACAATCATAGAAGCTGAATGTCCCAAGTTCTGGCACAAGCCTCATGTGGTCACGGAAGCTGAGGAACCCAAGGTCAGCAGATCGGAGACCAGAGTTCTAGATCACTGGCTGTGTATGTCGGTGGATCCCAAGTTGATGGCAAGATGGAGCAGCAGAGGCTGGCGAACCCAGCATCGGCAGGTCAGGGAGCAGGACTGTCAAGTGCCGACTGTAAAGACTGATGAATCCAACAGCTGCTAGTTCAAGTCCAGGAACCAGAAGCCGGAAGAAGAGAGCAGGAGCTCCTGGCTACGTGAGCAGACCAGCAGTAGTAGTGGAAGGTCGAGAGATGAGAGCCAGGGGCGGGGAGCCACCACAAACCCCACCCTGCCACTTAATACAGCAGCCAAATTTGGAGTAGCCAAGCTGACATGATCCTGACCACCACACTCATCAAATTTGGAAATACAGTACATATTTTCTTACTGTGATCCCTAACTAGCTTTGATGTTGTTGGGTGCTATCGAGACAATCCCACTCGTCACGATCATGCAAGAGAGAAATGTTGCCCTGTCTTGCACTGTCCTCTCACAACTGCTGCTATGTTGGAGCCATTGTATCAGTTCGTCTCATTGAGGGTCTTCCTTATTTTTACTGACCCTTTCATTGCTTTATCAAGCACGATGTTCTCCAGTGACTGGCACCTCTTGAGAACATGTCCAAAGTACTTGAGACAAAGTCTCACCTTCCTTACTTCTAAAGAAACTTCCAGCTGTACATCTCCCAAGACAGATTTATTCTTTCTTTCGGCAATCCCTGTCACAGTCAATATTCTTCCCCAACATTGCAACTGAAAGTCATCAATTCTTTGTTCTTCCTTATTCATTGTCCAGCTTTCTCGTGCATATGAGCCAACTGAAAATACCACGGCTTAGATCAGGAGCACCTTAGACTTCAAGGCAACATTTTTGCTTTTTAACATTTGATTTTTTGACTGCTGTTTCCATGGGTTTTGACTGCAGATCATAGTGAAAAGAATTCCTTGACAACTTCAACATTTTTTCCATTTATCATGATGCTGTTTATTGGTCCAGTTGTAAGGTTTCCTTTTTCTTTATGTTAGGTGTAATCCATACCAAAAGCTGTAGTGTTTGTTTATCATTAGTAAGTACTTCTAGTCCTCCTCACTTTCAGTCAGCAAGCTTGAGTCATCTGGGTAACACAGGTTGTTAATGAATCTTCCTCCAGTCCTGGTACCGTGGTGTTCTTCATGTCATCCAGCATCCTGGATTATTCACTCAGCATACAGATTGAGTAAGTATCGTAAAAAGACACCACCTTGACATACACCTTTTCTGATTTTAATCCAGCGGACTGCTAGTCCTCCGAAATTAGATTCTCAGTGTTATTCCGTATGAATTCTCCATTATGCCATGCACTCAATAGGCACAGAATACATGCTAGTTTACAATTTGATGTGAGAAATTGGTCAAAACAGTATCTGAGGGAAAATGGGCATAAAGGATCCTATTGGGATGCTAAAGATTCTAAAACTAGATTATGGTGATAGGTGCACAACTTGGTTAACCTGCTAAAAAGAAATCACTGAATTACACACTTAAATTGGGAATGTTTAAGAAATGGAATGAGTTAATAAAGGAAATAGGTTAGCATGACAGTGAGAAGCTACTTACGCAGACTGAGTAACTGGATATGAAAAGGAGAAGGATGATACATGAAAGGCAAAAGCTGGAGGATAAAGTCAAAGAAAAATGATTTTCTATGGCTGTAGAAGGAAAGGAACAAATTGTTACAGAGAGAGAAATTATTATAAGACATGTGCAAATAATTATAACAAAATTGTAAGTGAAAAATCAAACCCTTGACTTGTAGTGGGTTCCAGCTCAGGGAGTGCTAACTACATGGAAGGTGCTGAGCTAGGTGCAAGGATAAATGGCAATACAATATGATCAATTCCAAAATAGAGTTTTGCACAATGTGTAAGGGAAAAATCGAAGACTCAAGAACACTGCAGTTTGCCCGTATAGACACAGGGAGACAGATTGAAAGCAGAAGTCAAGCCAGGTAGGTTTGACTAACAGCACCTCAGAAAAAAGGCCTGGTGATGTGTTTCTGCAGAAATTACCCCAAGGAGCTGTTCTACTCTGTAACAAACACATGCGATCACCATGAATTGGAATCAACTCAGTAGCAATGAATTTCTTTCTTTCTTTTTTTTTTTTAAATTATATCTATCCTTAATCAATGAGAAGTTAATTAAGAAGAAGAAGATAAGCTATAGCTTCTTACTTGGATTCAGAAGTTTAGCTTCTTAAAGTTTTCTCCAATTCTAAGCTCTTGTTATTACATTATGAACTTCTTAAAAAGTGGGAAACAGGATATAAATGTTAACCATTATCCAAAATGTGTGTATTTCTCATGACTCTTTACTAACAAAGCAGAGGCCGCCATACACTCCTCTTATTTTCATTAAAAAGCTAAGAGCTTTCCACTGGCATATAGAAAGTCAGAAAAGGTAATAAAAATGCCTCCACATTTAATAGCATTTGGACAAATGTGTGGAATAGCAGAAAAATTTCACAGCTTTGATAATATATATTTACATATGTATATTGATAGTATCTAATAATGTATATATGCTTGGAGAACTCTGTGCATCATAGTTAATGTAAAAAAAATTATATGCATTCACTAAGTACTGATTGCCTAATGGAAACATTGGAAACTGGGATCAGGAGGGAAGAGGCTATCTACGATGATTCTGTTTCCTGGTTTTAATAATTACATGTGTGGTGATGTCACTCAACGAGGCAGAAAGCACTGAAGAAGAATGAGTTTTATAGGTGGTCTTTAATTTCGTTTTTATTTTGTTCCAATTTGGGGTACACTCGTCTTGCCAAAGGGAAATTTTCAGTAGTTACTCAAATGATGAATTTGGAGACAAGAAGAGAGTTGTGGCCTTGAGATATAATTTTGAGAAACATTGGTATAAAAAACCAAAACCAAGCTCAGTTCAGTCCAGTAGATTACAGCTCATAGTGATACTACAGGGCAGAGTAGAACTGCCCCATGGAGTTCCCCGGGAGTACCCAGTGGATTTGAACTGCTGACTTTTTGGTTGGCAGCCATAGCACTTAACCACTAGACCACCAAGATTTCTGACATTGGTAAGAGAAGAGAAAACAGTGGACTGCACGGAATTGTTTAGGTACAGAAAAGAGAAATAGAATGAGACATGAAAGGACTAAGACCTACCTTTAAGGAATTCTAGTATTTAAAGACTAACACGTGGTCACTCCTGTTGAGTCGATTCCAACTTATGGCAACCCTATAGGACAGAGCAGAACCGGCCCATGGAGTTTCCAAGGAATGCTTAGCTGATTTGAACTGCTGAGCTTTTGGGTAGCAGCTGTAGCACTGCATTTGCCCATTAGGCCACCGGGATTTGCCTTTGAAGACTAGAAAAGCAAAACAAAAGAAACAGCCAGAGTCAGGAGGAACAAAGAATCCAATTTCAGGGACCCGAGTGGAATCTAAGGTTTAAAAGTCTGGCATCTGAGAGGTAAGGTACTCAAGATTTAAAATGCCTATTAGATTTAGTGATATGGAGATCACTGGTGACCATTAATAACAGTTGTTTCACTACAAAACTGAATGTTAATTCTACAAACTATGCAATTCATAGTTATTATCTGAGTTTCTTCATCTACTGAGAGAACCATTTCACATTCTTTATCTTTTAATACATACCTGTTTCTTTTGAAACAAAAAATATTTCCATTTGGAAATTAATGACATCCAAGGAATCGAGAGTGGAAGGTCAGCAGAAAAGAGGAAGACCCTTGACAAGATGGACTGACACGGTGGCTGCCGCAAAGGGCTTAAGCATAAAACCGATTGTGGACGTGGCGGAACACCTTGACAGCATCCAACAACAACAACAAGTGAATCAAGAAAGAACCAGAGACGTAAACACTTTTAAGTCACAGGAGAATTTGCCAAATGCAAAGTTTCTTCTTTCTGGTCTGAAAAAGGTCACATTTATTTATTTATTCATTCTACTACTAAATAAATATGTATTGAACACCTGCCATATGCCAGAAGGTATGCATGGGGCTGGAGATAACAGAGTGACGGAGTTAGTATTGTCTTTGCCCTGGCTATGCTGGCGGCTGGGGAACTGATGGGGGCAATCCGCAACAGAAAGTATCGGTGGTGTTATGATGCTAGGAGAAGCTAAGAGTCCAGTGTGAGTATACAGTAAGAACAGCATGTCCAGATTCAGGGGGTTGAAGAAGACCCTGGAGAGACTTACAGAATGAATAGCGTTTAGCCTATGCGGATAGTATGGATGAAGAAGACCAATCTAAACAGAAGGAACAGAATACGCAATGACCCACAAGCCCAGAAAATCATGATGGATTTAGGGAATGAAAAAAAAAAAAATTATGGGAGGCTGTATTGTGAAATATGAGAGGTAAGAGATGAAACTGGAAAACAGGTAAAATTCAGTTTGTGTAGGGTCTGCTAAATGTCTGACGAGTTTATAGAGCTGTGAAAAATCATTCAGGATTTGATGGAGGTAAACAACATGAGATTTCATATTGTTAATAAAGAGACATTGAAGAGATACGTTTAGCAGAACTTGCATATCAGTTGGATATGGGGGATAAGGACGTGAAAGGGTGAACAATGACTGCCAAGTATCTGACTTAAGAAAATATAAGGAACGATGGCAGCTTGAGGAGAGCCTTGGGGTAATAATGTTTTCTTTCATTTTCTTCGATTTTAAGATGGATTAATTTTCAATGAAAATACGAAGGAATCAGAAGAGAAGGAGATATGAAAGGAGTGTGAAAAGAAGGACCCTTGAGACAGGAGAGATTTGGAATACAAGTAGAAGGGATATCCCTAAGGGGAAGGGAGGCACATAAACTTTGTTTTTGCAAAAGCAAAGCAGGAGCAGATGTGCCCTGGGATATAGTCAAAGTTATAAATGTGGACATATTAAACTGAAAATGTTCTCATTTAAAAAGCCTCTATTTTCTCTGTAAAGAAGGGAATTCATCTGCTTGGCCTTAAGGGGCAGAGTTATTTTGTTTAAATATGTGAAGAAAAGGAAAAACTCTAAAGGAGCTGGAAGGATTCTCAGGCAGCATTGAGATCCCACTGAAGCAGGAGCGAGGAATGTTAAGTGCCACTCACACATCTGCAGGCAAAGAGGAACAGGATGGACATATTTTCTGGGTGGGGACACTGTTCTGTGTCTGTGGCAGAAGGACAAACAGGACAGGAATTTTGGGAACTCACAAGAGTATAGCAGAGAATCTAAGACGGAAAGGAAAAGCAGCAAACAGAGGAATGGACTGAGTGAGCTGTGTTGGGTGAGATGTTTGGAATTAACATTTCAAATATGGGAGCTTTCTGGGGGACGCTATGGTTTGGGGAATACGTACTTGAAGTGGAGTAGAAGTGAAGGTTATTAAAGATGAGAAGATCAAGAAACAGAAAAATTTGAGACAATCGCAAGGACCTTTATATCTCCTCAGGAACAAGGCAGGGTCTGGGTCCAGCAGTCAGTGAGCCAGATGCGTAAATTTTTGAGGAATAGATAAGGGGGAGCCGGGGGTACCAGGAAGAAAGTAGATTCACAGCATAGTAAATACCCACTGTTTTCACTTAGAAAATCTGCAAATGAAATACCTAGCAATCTGCTTGCATAAAGATTACAGAAAATAAACTCCTATAAGGTGAGTCTACTCTGTCACATGGGGTTACTATGAGTTAGAATTGACTCCGTGGTACCAACAATCATCCAATAACTGTTAGTTTCTTTTATAGTTGACAAACAATAACCAAAATTGATCTTATTTTGCAATTTCACATTAGGATCAAATTACATCCTTCTCTCCACAAGCATATGGAGACACATATACATGTATGTTCTTTCTCAGCACGTAAACACACATATACTGTCACAACCGTCCTATCAGTTATGTTTTCCACTACTCACATATGTGAATCCAGTTTTTTAGACCAAAATTCTATTATAGAGAATTTGGGGAAAATATATCAAATTATGCATTTTTCAAAAATGTGTGTTGCAAACAATCAACAAGAAAAATGCAGTTTTTTAACATGCTTAATCACTACAGGGAAACCCTGGTAGGGCAGTAGTTAAGTGTTACAGCTGCTAACTAAAAAGTAAGCAGTTCAGACCTGCCGGGGCTTATTGGAATCTCTTTAGGACAGTTCTACTCTGACTATAGGGTTCCTTCGAGTCTGAATCAACTAGATGGCTATGGGTTTAGTTTTTTAAACAACAGAAATTTTATACATTGATTCAAACAATAGCTTATAAAGGTTAGAGGATGGACCATGCTGAAGAAGTTTTTTTTTTTTTTTTTTTTAGTTCCCAGAAATACTTTTAATGTCAGCTCGAAGAATATAATATACAGTGCAGCCTGTAGAGAGAACTAAAACTCTAAGGACTGCTTTGTATTTCTGAACCTTGCAGAGTTTCTGCCTTTGGCAGTGTAGTCTTACTTTTTTTTTTTAACGTATTTTTTTATTATGACTCAGTGAGAATACACAATCCCGCATAAATTTGCGGCCCCCGCCAATTAGCGGCTCCCATTGCTATCCCTGCCCAATGACAGCACGCTCCTCTTCTCCGTTCTGTATATGTCATATCCTCTTACCAATCTCCTATTCCCTCCTCTCCACCCTCTCCCGCGTATCCAGTAAGAGGTCAGCTGGATGACATCCTATAGATGCATAGAACCATAAAGTGCACTCGTAATATGGTCGCCCTGCGTCACTAAATCCAATCCATTTCTGCCTGACGAGTTGATCTCCATTATCATTTATGGGCAGGGGCAGCATCAGAGGTAGGTGCCATGCTCCCAGGGGAACCCCGAGGCCCCTGGACCATCAACTGTGGTCTTTTAGTGGACATCTCAGGATGCACCCTTTTTATTTTCGTGTTTGCCTGTGTGACTCAGCCTTGTGAGCCCCATCATGGCTATCACTGGTGGTGGCTGGGCACAACCCGGTTCTCGCCACCACATGTCAATGTAGTCACCTGCTCACCTGGGTCTCTCTGTTGAAGAAATATTTTTAAAGGCATATATTTTTTTTATATGGTGAAAAGAATACTGAACTGGTAGCCAGAAGACCTGGTTTCCATAAGAAAGTTTGCCTTGTTGAGTCTGCATGTCCCCACCTGTAGGAGATGGCTGGCTAATAAAGCTCTTACAACTCAGCAGGGTCTTTGTGATTAATCAATAAGAAAATACACAAGAAATTCCTTTGAGATCTGTTAAATATGCTATTATCTGAGGGGACTCTTGATGTTATTGTAGTGAAGATTTTTGATATTCACATTCATATTGTGTTAGTAGGAATTCGGTCAAATTATGACTTCAGAGGGATATTTGATTGTTTATTCATTATTGGGGACTTTTGTGGGATTGTTTTCCTTGTTTAGGGGGAGTACTGAAATCTGCCATCTCAGATTTCCATAAAGACTGTTGACCTTGGGTCATTTTATTGGCATCACTTGATATATTTTAAATAGAGTTTCATCAACTCAGCATTCAGAGATTCTGCTCTCTGAGTTGAGACTCAAGGACCTGTATTTGAAACAAGCTTCCTAGTTGGCTCTTCACACACTAATATTTTTTATATCAATTTTGTTGAGATAGAATTTATATACCATACAGTTCACCTAAAGTGTACAATTCAATGGTTTTCCATATATTTGCAAAGTTCTACAGCCATCACCATGCAATGTGAAAACTATGGGATTACGTAAAAATTTTATGGTGGCTGAAGCTGCTCTGTAGTTCAAAACCAAGAACAAGAAGAAAAAAAATCTTTGTATCACATAGCTGGTTACTTTCCTAGTGACAGTGGCCTTCTGCAAAACAAATTTCCTGGATTTTACAGAAGTGCTAGGAAGTATTGCAGGTGGTATACAATTGCTGCATGGCCAGAGGAAATCACAATTTTCTTCCTTTCTAAAGATCAGGCAAGGCTTGGCCTTCAGATCTGCAGATGAGTGAGCATTTGTAAGGACAAGAATTATGATTAGTCTCATGTTCCTCAGCTCCTCCTAAGGCCTGTTTTCTAATCTAACGGTCTTTTTCTCTTATTAAGAATTCAGGATCAATGTGATTAGACATGGTGTGTCTTTGAATAACTTATTGACATTTCAGGTTTGTCAGCTTCCAGAACTTTATTGTTGACACAGTTCCATCTCTTTAATTAGAAGGGAAAGACTGTTAAAAAGACACTTAATTATTTCCATAGTCAAGAAGTTGTGAGCCAGAAACACTGCAGAAAAGGCCACAACTCTATTTAAGCTGATGTTTTAGATGTTTTGGAAAGTGCTTTTCTTACTCTATGGGTAGAAAAATGTTCTGGAGACAGCATATTGGGAAAACTACATAAGCTTCTTTTCTGATTTTCACAGAAAGAGTTTCTTATTTATAGTGTGGTAAATTTCTCAAGCATCATATTCATTTGTGGTTCTTATTTGTGATCATAGGCATATATATAACACCAAACCCATTGCCATCCAGTTGATTTCAACTTATAGCAAATCTGTAGAGTCTCCATGGCTGTAAATCGCTACAGCAGCAGATGGCCACACCTTTCTCCTGCAGAGCCAATGATGGTTTTCAACTGTTGACTCTTCAGTTAACAGTTCAGCACTTTAAACACTGTGCCACCAGCGTTCCTTGTCTACATATATATGTCACAATATACCAATTCTTGCTATGTAAATATGTAAATTGGTAGATGGATGGATGGATGGATGAGATATATACTAACATACATTATATATGTGTGTTGGTATGTTGTGTTCAACACATACATACATGCACATATACATACCGAAGCCTCTTTCCTTTTGGAACTGAGTCACTATGGCGAAAGGGTCGTATCAACAACGTCTGAGTTTAATTATGACTGTAGCAGCAACAACAACAAACCCACGAACTCTCTTACAGAGGGTTTAGACTAATCCTTTATTTTTGCACATGAGAAAGTTAAAGCCTGGGGAGGTTTGGTAACTCGAAGCTACAGCACACTTTTCTGCTTTCATTAGAGTTGGTAGTTACATTTCTAGAAGAAGCTGTCTTACTCAACTGCGAACGATTTTCAGCGTTGAGACCTTAAAAGGCTAAAATGCGGTAAATCCTGGCCTCTGTAAATAGCCAAGTGTTATATTTTCAAGATTATCATGTTAAAATGGAAACAGATTGCAAGTTATGGTTCAAAGGTGGTTATTTTTCTTTGTTGTATACAAAAACTGTCAATTCAGTGTAAAGCTCAGCTCAAGCTATCTATGAATGGTTTCCAAATTCCAGAGAGCTCTGTCTGGGAACATTGTTGAAACTGCTGGTGGTATTGCCACACAAAGATCCTGTCAGGGTATGAAGCACAGGCCCCTGCAATATTACCCTTGTTTATGTGTCTTACAAAGTTCCTAGTTCCAGGAAATACTTTGTCATCAGGCACTTGACAATTTCTGGTTGCCATCAACCACGTCACAAACTTAACAGTCAGCTTTCCCAGTCAGTCTTTCCAGGGACCCAACTTACCTCTTCTGTTTGGGTTTCCATGCTGACATCTAGAAAAACAACAGTGTCTCTCGACTCATAAAGCCCTTTCTCTGTGTTCCTTACTAATTTTAATATTGACTCTCTCCTAAAAGCTCCAAAATATTTTAAGGATTTTTTTTTTCTGTTTTTGCATGGTTGAGCTTCCAAGCTTATATTTTTTAAGTGCTTCCAAATTTTTTCTTAACATATGTTGCAGAAAGTCTGTCCTATTAACAGCACCTACTCTTCTTCCAAATAATATGAAAATCCAAAGATTTAGCCTTTCAGAGAATGCTTTTAAGTTGCACCATTAATTTGAGCTTTGTGTTTAGCTCAAATCAATTTGTTTAAATTAGGTTTTCCTATACATCTTTTGTATAATCATCAAAGGTTCTTGAGTTCAAATCCATTTCTGGAATACCTAGTTTGGACTGTGTCTGAGCAGGGGTACAGTTCTTTGTACTCAGGACACTGAAAGATTGGTAAAACATGAACATAGCAGTTTAACATTTGATTCTATTATTTTTGAGCAACTCTTCTTTACTCTCTCCTTCCGCTCAGGAAATTCTATTTAAAAATTTTGGATTAGATCAGAATGTGCAGAAATTAGAAATGTTAGAGAGACATTATTATGTGTGATTAAGCATGTTGACTCTGGAATCAGAAACCAAGGACCAGATCTTAGTTTTGCCACTTTCTAGATGTGCAAGTAACCTTGGGACAGTACTATCCTCTTTGTGCCTCAGTTTCCAAATGGGAATAGCAGTAGATAAATGCCATTTGAAAAGTTAATATATGCAGAGCACTTGGAACCATGCTTGGCATGTAGGAGCAACAAATTTTAGCTAACTCTACGTAATTGCATTAAATAGAATAAAATATATAGATCATTTACCAAGAATGTAAACACTAGAAAGCTTAGAAGCTACGCAGAAGACATCCCTGGGATACATAGAAAAGACAATTCTGCAGGGATGGAGTGGAGGGAGTATCTGCGAGATGTTGTCCTGCAGAATTTTAGCTATTGTCTTAAATCCAGTTTGCATCATAAAGCAACTAAAACAAACCCTTTGCTGTCTAGTCTATTCCCACCCACTGTGACTTCATGTATTACAGCGCTGGACTGCTCCCTAGGGTTTTCTCAGCTGTAATCTTTACCAAAGCAGATCCCAGGACTGTCTTCTGTGGTCCCACTGGTTGGGTTTGAATTACTAGCCTTTATTTATTTATTAAAAAAAAATAGTGTATTTCAAATGAAAGTGTGCAATTCATTTTACCGTATAAAACTCTGCACGCACACCTCTATGCAACTCCAGCTGCTTTCCCTATCCTGTGACAGCACACTCTTCTTTTCCAACCTGTACTTCTTGTATTCATCAAACACTCCTGTCCACCATCCCATCTTACCTCTAGAAAAGAGCTGTTCCAACAGCCTCCTGTATATATTTAAAACAAAACGCAGTATAATTTAAGATTTAGCAACAGATTTGGTTGTTGGCTTGAAATTCTTGAGTTACCTTTTTCACTTAGGCAAAGTTCATTTCTGCTGGCAGTGACTCAGGTGTCACACTAGAAGTTTCTGCTTACAAGTCTGTTTGGGTTGTTGAAATACTTTAGCTATTGATAGGGCTTTACTTTTTCATTAAAGGAACGGTCAAGGTACATGATTAAAAATTCTCCAATGGAGAATGGAGCTTAAATATATTTAATGAGAATGATTAATATATTTCATTCCTTAGTGGGGACAATTTACAGCGAGTTATTGCCCTCATACGCCTTAAGAGTATGAAGAGAATAGTGATGTTCCTAAAAAAATTCACTGTGTCAGTAATGACTGGGACTCTGTTGGGCTATACAAATCCAACTTCCTTATGTTCTGTGCCAAGGAATTTGGCAATTAATTATTTGTAGTTTTGTTGTTTCTAGTCCATTTGCCATCTAAGTAAATTTCACCCTCCTAAACAGGTTTAGAGGTCATCAGGAGGCTCACGGAAACTCTGTAGAGCAGTGCTACCCTCCTTATAGTGTTGCTATCAGTCAGAATTGACCAACGCAGTGGCTTTTGGCTGTGAAGTTCAAATGGCTAACACATCTAGCTGTTAAACAAGAGGCTCGAGATTTGAGTTCATCTAGAGGTAACATCTGGTTATCTACATCAGAAAAATCAGTCAATGAAACCCCTATGGAGCACAGTTCTACTATGACACACACGGGGTCACTTGAATTGGGGACAACTGGTTTTTTCAAGCAAGTTCAGAATTTGGCATTTCTTTCTCACCTTCTTCAGCATTTGAGCTGTTGATTCAAATGTGCAACAGCTTCATGACAAGGATCCGAACTGTAACACTGGATTCTCAAGATACTGTCCAATGTTCTGGTAGTAGAAACAATCTTAAGTTAACCTTTATGGGCGCACTAGCCACATATCTCCTAAAGGCAAACATCTTGTATATGTTCATTTACAGCCTGTGCCTCCAGGGAGAAAATCCACAACTAAAGCCAGAGATGAGTCCACAGGCTCCAGAAGACAAAGAGGAGAAAGTAATGACTTCTTCCTTAAATGTGGACTCCCTGTATTTCCACAGTGTGCGGTTTGCCTCCACTCAGCTCCTTCCCTGCTGATTGTTAGGCTTGACGCTTCAAATATATAAATGGAAGACCTGGATCCTATCTTCAAGGACTTTATAGTCCATAAACATCACAAGCTAAGATGACAAGGCTAGAAACAGAACAGCACTTGCAATTTGAATAAGGGACTGACTTATCTAGCACTGCTATAACAGAAATACCACAAGGGAGCTGCTTTAACAAACACAAATTTATTTCCTCAAGATTTGGGAGGCTATAGGTCTAAATTCAGGGTACCAGCTCTAGGGACAGGCTTTCTATCTCTGTCAGCTCTGGAAAAAGGTCTTTGTTTTCTGAAACTTCTGCTTCTTGGAGATCTTCCTGTGATGTGGCATCTCTCTTCCTCCATCTCTGCTTACAGATTGCATATAATCTCTTTTATATATCAAAGGAGACTGACTCAAGACACACCCTGAGATAATCCTGCCTCACTGACATAACAAAGATAACTCATTCCTGAATGAGATTATAACCACATATTTTTATATGTAAAATCAAAACCAAACCCATTGTCATCAAACCATGTTCCTACTCACAGTGACCTTACAGGACAGAGTAGAACTGCCTCACACAGTTTCCAAGAAACAACTAGTAGATTCGAATTCCTGACTTTTTGTTTAGCAGCTGTTTTAGTCAGCTAGGGCTGCTCTAACAGAAATACCACAGAGTGGATGGCTTTAACAAAGAAAGATTTATTCTTATACAGTCCGGTAGGTTGCAAGTCCATATTCAGGGTGTCCGCTCCAGGGAAGGACTTTCCCCTTGTCGGCTCTGGAGGAAAGTCTGGTATTGCATCAGTCTTTGTCCAGGGAGTGTCCTAACGCAAGAACCTCTGGTCTGAACGACACACTCTGCTCCCTGTGCTGCTTGCTTGATGGTAGCGAGGTTCTCAAATTGTCCTTGGTTCTTTTTCCTTTTATTCCTTGCAAGCTAAAAGCATTAAGGGTGGGGCAAGCCATACTCCAGGGAAACTTCCCCCATAGCAGGAATTCACAGCCCCACCCTAATCCTTTAACATACAGGTTAGCAAAACCACACAATGGAGGACATTTCCAAGATACTGGGAACCATATCCCAGCCACATGGCTGTACACATTTTTGGGGGGACACAATTCAAACCATGACATCCCACCCTTTGACAACCCAAAAATCACATCACAAAACATTTAACACATTCATCTCACCATAGCAAAATTATGTCCATCCATATAACAGAAGTCTTAAATCAGTTCCAAGTCCAAAATACAAAAACTCTTCTACATCTGTGAAACTTAGAAGGCATTAACAGGCAACAGGCAAGTCAACAGAACACATTACATTAGCCCTCAAAGCTTTGGAAATACTCTTACATTTTCTGAGACATTCTACACAACAGCAATGCTCTCCAGACTCTAGGTATCGGCCACACTCTCAGATTTCTGAGTGGAGACCTCCAGCCCCATGCTACAACTCTGCCTTCAAGGCCCGTTTGGACAGAAACTCTGTCCCATCGGCTTTAGGAGCACCCTAAGCCCAACTGAGTGGCAATTCCACCCTTATGAACACAGCACGCCATGGTTCCACCCTTTCAAACCCCTGAGGTCATGGCCATACCTCTTGAGACTGAGGCAGCTCAGCTTCTCACGCTATCTGCCTCTTCAGCTTCAGCTTCCTATGGCCGCATGGCCCAGGCCTCAGGCCCACATCTGCCCTGCTGGGTGAGTGTTCCAAAGCTCTGTAGCTCCACTGGTTTAAGTGCCCGGAGGCACCCCACTCTTGCTGGAAAGCATCCTGCCCAAAGGCACTCAACTCTCTCACTCCGTGGGTCAGCAAGGCCAGCTCCACCGATTCAAGTGCCCAGAGGCACCCCGTTCCACGAGGAAAACTCTGCGCAGGCACTGACCTCTCTCGCTCCACGGGTCGGCTCCAGTGCTGCCTCTGGTTCTGCTGCTGCCGCTGCCACTGCTGCCGGTCCTCTGTTGTTTCTCACCATCTGTGCCTTCTTCGTTCCTTCTGAATCTTCTATCCATTCCCAGTTTCAAAGTGGCTTCCACATTTTAGGTATTTGCTAGAGCAGCACCCTACTCCCGGTACCAATTCTGTTTCAGTCAGCTAGGGCTGCTCTAACAGAAATACCACAGAGTGGATGGCTTTAACAAAGAAAGATTTATTCTTACACAGTCCGGTAGGTTGCAAGTCCATATTCAGGGTGTCCGCTCCAGGGAAAGACTTTCCCCTTGACGGCTCTGGAGGAAAGTCTGGTATTGCATCAGTCTTTGTCCAGGGAGTGTCCTAACGCAAGAACCTCTGATCTGAACGACACGCTCTGCTCCCCGTGCTGCTTGCTTGATGGTAGCGAGGTTCTCAAATTGTCCTTGGTTCTTTTTCCTTTTATTCCTTGCAAGCTAAAAGCATTAAGGGTGGGGCAAGCCATACTCCAGGAAAACTTCCCCCATAGCGGGAATTCACAGCCCCACCCTAATCCTTTAACATACAGGTTAGCAAAACCACACAATGGAGGACAGTCCCAAGATACTGGGAACCATATCCCAGCCACGTGGCTGCACACATTTTTGGGGGGACACAATTCAAACCATGACATCCTACCCTTTGACAACCCAAAAATCACATCACAAAAACATTTAACACTTTCATCTCACCATAGCAAAATTATGTCCATCCATATAACAGAAGTCTTAAATCAGCTCCAAGTCCAAAATACAAAAACTCTTCTACATCTGTGAAACTTAGAAGGCATTAACAGGCAACAGGCAAGTCAACAGAACACATTACATTAGCCCTCAAAGCTTTGGAAATACTCTTACATTTTCTGAGACATTCTACACAACAGCAATGCTCTCCAGACTCTAGGTATCGGCCACACTCTCAGGTTTCTGAGTGGAGACCTCCAGCCCCGTGCTACAACTCTGCCTTCAAGGCCCACTTGGACAGAAACTCTGTCCCATCAGCTTTAGGAGCACCCTAAGCCCAACTGAGTGGCAATTCCACCCTTATGAACACAGCACGCCATGGTTCCACCCTTTCAAACCCCTGAGGTCATGGCCATACCTCTTGAGACTGAGGCAGCTCAGCTTCTCACGCTATCTGCCTCTTCAGCTTCAGCTTCCTATGGCCGCATGGCCTGGGCCTCAGGCCCACATCTGCCCTGCTGGGTGAGTGTTCCAAAGCTCTGTAGCTCCACTGGTTTAAGTGCCCGGAGGCACCCCACTCTTGCTGGAAAGCATCCTGCCCAAAGGCACTCAGCTCTCTCACTCCGTGGGTCAGCATCTGAACGACACGCTCTGCTCCTGGTGCTGCTTGCTTGATGGTAGCGAGGTTCTCAAATTGTCCTTGGTTCTTTTTCCTTTTATTCCTTGTAGGCTAAAAGCATTAAGGGTGGGGCAAGCCATACTCCAAGGAAACTTCCCCCATAGCAGGAATTCACAGCCCCACCCTAATCCTTTAACATACAGGTTAGCAAAACCACACAATGGAGGACATTTCCAAGATACTGGGAACCATATCCCAGCCACATGGCTGCACACATTTTTGGGGGGACACAATTCAAACCATGACAGCAGCCAAATGCTTAACCAATGAGCAACCAAGGCTCCTTTACATATATGTTTTATATATGTGTGTGAGTGTATATATATATTCAACACATACTTTTAGGGGACAAAATTCATTTGATAACATTCCACCCTTTAGCCCTTCTGAAATTCATGTCCTTCCCACATGCAAAACACTTTTTCCCTGTTTTGTCATTCCAAAAGTCTCAAATCAACTCCAATTTCAAATTTTCATTTTCCAAACTGCCTAAATCATATACTGGTGAGACCTTAGGTATATGCTACCCTGGAGCAAAATTACTGTTCATCTACAAACCTCTGATATCTAGATTACAAGTTACATTTTTCTAAAACACAACAGTGGCACAGACACCAGACACAAGGTGTATGTTTCCATTACATTTGGGAGAAATTAGAGAAAAAGCAGTCGTAATAGACAGAAAGCAAGTAAAGCCCAAACCTAAAAGAACAATTTACATTAGCTATCAAAGCTTGAAAATAATTTCTGTTCTCTGAGAGCACCTAGGCAATAGCCCTGCTCTTCAGACTCTGGGTGTTGGCCACACCTCTGGATTCTGGGTGAAGGTCCCTTGACCCTGGATGTCAGCTCTGCCTTCCATCTCCACTGGGATGGCAACTCTGGTCCCTTAGCTCTTTTGGTGGCCCCATTCTCCTAGTCTATCTGAGTGGTGACCCTCTCCCTTGTCCCTGCCCAAGCCTCATTCTTCTACCTCTTCTAAATAGGAGCCCTGCCCCTTCAGTTTTAGGTGGTGATTCCATCTCCCTGGAATACCTTAATGTCAGTACCAAACTGAATTGGTGAAGATCTAACTCTCTGAAAGCTAGGAGGCTGTGGCCCTACCCTTTGAGATCCAGAAGACAGTAGACCAAACCTTTGAAAATGAGAAGACATTACTTTCTGTGCTCCTTCCAACAGTTCTGTTAATCTTCAAGCTGCACCAGGGATGGTCTTTTTCTTTGCTCAGAAGACAACAAACTGCTGACATTTTGATTAGCAGCTGTAGCTCTTAACGACTTTTCCACCAGGGTTTGCAACTACAGGAAAAGAGCATGGGAATTATATGTTTGGGTGGGACACAGTTTATTCATAACATAGACTTATCAAGAGATTATTTTTTAAGTAAAGAAATTATAGCTACTCTACCTGAAATAGTTGTTTTTCCCACAAAATAGCCTAGTAGGACAATATCAATATTCATTTCCTAACAAGAGATAGCCAAGCCAAGTGCGGTTGAATTGGATCTGACTCATGGCGACTCCAGGGGCCAGGGTAGACCTGACTCCCAGAGTTAAGACTCTACATTTCTGCCAGCTCCTACAAAAAGAATAGACAATAACCTTTATGACATTGGCACTCTGAAATAAAAAGCGTGAAATCATTTATATAGATTTACAAATACTTTAAAATAAGAGATTTCCACCTTACCCTACCTGATCTTAGAATCTACTCTGCAGCCACAGTGATCAAAACAGCCTAGTAATGGTGGAACCACAGACACATAGATCAATGGAACAGAATTGAGCTCCAAGATGCATATCCATCCACCTATGGCCGAGTGATCTTTGACAAAGGGCCAAAGAGCATTAATTGAGAAACAGAGTTTCTTCAACAAATGGTGCTGGCAAAATTGGATGTCTGCAGAAAATGAAACAGGATCCATACCACATACGATGCACAAAAACTAACTCAAAATGTTTCAACGTTCTAAATACAAAACCTAAAACTATAAAAGACCATGGAGGAAATAATAGAAATAATGCCCTAATATGTAGCATAGGTAGAATACAAATGCATCTTAAAATGCATGTACAGCAGAATGTGAGTTATATAAATGGATCCTCCTGAAAATTAAATACTTACACTAAGCAAAAGTCTTCTCCGTAAGAGTCAAAAGAACATACAGACTAGGGAAAAAATTTGACTACCTCATACCCTGCATGGCACTAATCTCTGAAATTTACAGAAAACTTCAACATCTCAACAGTAGATAGATCAGCAATCCAATTTAAAAATGGTCAAAGCATAGGGCATGCACTTTAGAAGAAGACATTCAGGCAGCTAACAAATAATTTTAGTCATCTAGTGCTATTTTAACAGAAATACCACAAGTGGATGGCTTTAAAAAGAGAAATTTCATTTGTCACAGTCCGGTAAGCTAAAAGTCCAAATTCAGGGTGTTGGCTTCAGGGGAAGGCTTTCTCTGCTGGCACTAGAGGAAGGTCCTTGTTGTACATCTTCCCTTGGACTGGAAGCTCCTGAGGCATAGGGACACCAATCCTTTCCAAAGAACACGTTCAGCTCCTGGCACTGTTTCTTGGTGGTGTAAGGTCCCCAAATCTCAGCTCACCTCTCTTTCTTCTGTATCCCAAAAGGCAATCTCAAGTCACAATACAATCCTGCACATTGAGTCCTGCCCCACCAACTCAGCTGTAGCCCACTGACCCTCAGTAACATCATACAGGCAAGATTTGCAACAGGAAGGACATCACACAACACCAGGAATCATGGCCCACTCAAGTTGCTACAAATTTTGCTGGGAACACAATTCAATTCATGACACATAAGAAGAAATGCTCACAATCATTTGCAATTAAAGAGATGCAAATCAAAACCAAAATGAGATACCTTCTCACTCCAACATTACTGGTATGAATCAAAAGAACAGAAAATAAAAAACATTGAGATTGTTGGGAGATTGGAACTCTTATACACTATTGACAGGAATATAAAATGGTACAACTACTATGAAAAAACGGTGTTGGTCTTCCTCAAAAAGCTAGAAATGGAAAACGTAATTAATTCTAGCAATCCCACTCCTAGGTCTATACTCTAAAGGAAGAAGAGCCATGGCATGAATAGACACGTACACACCCCTGTGCACTGCCACATTATTCGCAATAGCGGAAAGATAGAAACTACTTAGATGCCCATCAGCAGATGAATGGATAAACAGTGGTACATACTGACAATGGAATACTGTGTAACAATAAAGAATGATGCCATATCCATAAAACATCTCACAACATAGACGAATTTTGAGGATATTATGCTAAGTAAAATAAGTCAATCACAAGAGGACAAATATTATATGACACCACTATCATAAAATAACATCAAAAAGTTTACACATAAACCAAAAGAAAGAAAGAAAGAAAAAGCATTCTTTGATGGTTACCAGGAATGGAAAGAGAAGCCAAAACCTCACTGATGTTGAGTTGATTCCAACTCATAGCAACACTACTGGACAGAGTTGAACTGCTCCACAGAGTTTTCAAGGAGCACCTGGCTGATTCAAACCACAAACCTTTTGGTTAGCAAAGTAGCAGTTAACCACTATGCCACCAGAGTTTCCCTGAGAGGGGAGGTAAACTTAACAGTTAGATAGAAGACAGCTGTTAATACTGGAGAAGTGAAAGCAATACATAATATCAGAGAGGTCAGCACAACATGACCAAGGCAAGAGAAGACACTGAGAGGAAAAGAAGAATGAAGGGCAACTGCAGTAATTGCTATAGTTTAGACAATCCTGCAACTATTATTAACAAGCAATAATTTATGGTTAGATAAACAGGTAAATAGATAGATATACCAAGGGATGTGTGGGTGGGTATAAGGGAACACGCCTGCTGGCAGATCCAGGTTTGGTGGTGAATATTTCTACATATATGATTGTGGGTACAGCTAATATAGAGCACCCAAAGGTACAGTCAAGGAAACCTCTTAGAGATAACCAAATATCTTGCAGGATGAAGTTACTACACTGGAAGACAAAGGACCGTAGACTCGAAGACAATGTTCTGCACGCTACTTTGGTAAACAGCATCCAGGACCACAAGAACCTAAACCTACGTGACCTTAAGAGCAGAAGAGCTAGATGAAGAGAGTGTTGACACATTGTAGGCTGTGAAAACAGTGTCATCAAACATTTTCTGTGCAAACCATTGAATGGGAATGCTCTGAAAACTTTTGCCTAACCCACAACTAAAAAAACAATAACAATAAGAGATTTCCAGACAATTAAATACTTTTACAGGCTTTTAATTCATAATTCTACTTGTGAATATAGAAAAAAAATCTGATTTAAAAATTAAGGTAGCTTTTAGTTAGGACAATTAAGCAAGACAGTTTGTGTTAGATTCAAAGAACTCTTGATTATACTATTCTTCCACATTTTATTCTAATTTCAGAAATATGTCAATACATATGTTAAGGAATCTTTCACTGTGTATTGTATTTGGACTATTGCTAGCATATAACACAAATTTGTCTACATTTATGGTTTCATAAGTTTAAAAACAGTCTAACAGGTATGTAGGCAGATGTTATAGAAATTAATGTAAATGTAACTGGCCTCACGCTTTTCCAAGAGAAGCATCTAAAAAATTGTAAGGAAA
The DNA here is from genome assembly GCA_028571685.1 of Heterohyrax brucei. NCBI lineage: Eukaryota > Metazoa > Chordata > Mammalia > Hyracoidea > Procaviidae > Heterohyrax > Heterohyrax brucei. The sequence continues at coordinate 60,747,244 of CM053146.1, read as the reverse complement.
AGAAACTCTTAAAATTTTGTATTTGGACAAACTCTTTCAGGCATGAAAGCAAAAGAAAGAACTTCTTAAGTTTAAGCATTATATCAGACAATATATTGGAATTATAATGCAGAGATTATTAAAAATTAAGAATTCAAGAACATAGAGGTAGTGATACCAAAGGACTTACATAGTTTGCACCTCTTTTATTAATCCAGTTAAAAAATGTAGTTTTGAAACAATCTTAATCTACAATATTTCCCTTATCCAGTTTTTGTGTTTTTTCTCATTATCTAAGCATGAATATTTATTTTCAAAACTTTATCTCTCAATTTATCTATTTAGTGACACCTTAAAAATAATATCTGTTGTTCTTTGGTTTTATCAGTTGTTAAAAAGGAAGAAACAACTTCTGGTTAAAGATCACATTTTCTATTTCATCCAAAAGTCCCATTAAAATGAAAATAAAAGAGTAACATAAGGTATAAACATATAACAAGAAAAAAAGAATAAGAACATAAAATATAGCTGAGAAAAAGTCAACAAATTTGTGGAAGAAATGTCTGGATGAATCCTGTGATGGCTCAAGGATTAGCATCACCAGATGTTTCAAAATGTCAGGGTGGTGGCTGAAACAACCACCAATGGCTGACACGAGGACACTTTAATGACTGTACTGAACATGGACTGAGTTTTTGAAAGTCTGGGAAAGGAGCTGTAGCTTCCCACAGCAGCCAGTCAAGCAGCTACTTATACAGTACAACCTCTACACTCTCATTCCCGGCCCCCTCCCCCTCCCCCGCCACCTAAGTGAGTATCATCTTCCTGAGCAGGTTTCAGACTTCTGAATGAATTTCTTTAGATTTCTGACAAGACCCCAAGATTTATTGTCCAAAAAAATGAAACTACAGAAGCTCCACATTTGGGTATGCAAGGTATACCAAAGAATGGAAGTGAAGCCCTTGCTAAAAACAGGGTTGAAATGCATAAAATTCCTGTAAAATATTGTCATGGATTGATTTGTGTCCCCTCAAAATATCTGTCAGCTTGGCTAAACCATGACTGCTGTTATTGTGCAGTTATCTGCCACCTTGTCATCTGATGTGGTTTTCCTTTGTGTTGTAAATATATTGTTAATGGGGCACGATTAGAGGCAGTTATGTTAATGAGGCATGCCACAATCTACAAGATTAAATTGTAATTTACATCAATCTCTTTTGAGATATAAAAGAGAGAAGTGAGCAAAAAGACTGGGGGACCTCATACTAAAAAGAAACAGGAGCCAGGAGAATATTGCACCCTTTGGATCCTGGGTCCTTGTGCTGTGAAGCTCTTTGATTGGAGAAGATTGATGACAAGTAGCTTCCTCCGGAGCCAACACAGAAAGACTTCCCTGTAGCTCATGGCCTGAATTTGGACTTGTAGCCTTCTAAGCCATAAGAGAATAAAATTATCTTTGTTAAAGCCATCCACTTGTGGTATTTCTATTACAGTAGTGTTAGATAAAAAAGACAATAGTCTTTCAAATGGAGGCCTAATTTTATACACGAACCACACAATTCTTAATTCTCAGGAAAGGTGGTTTTAGCAGCCAATCTAGGGGTTGGCATGGCATCAGTTTCTAGCCAACACCGTGTAAACCTGGAGTCCCAGTGATGCAGTTATTAAGAGTTTGACTGTTAACCAGCAAGTTGGCAGTTTGAATCCATCAGCCACTTCTTGGAAGCCCTGTGGGGCAGTTACACTCTTTCCTATAGGAATCGACTCAAAGGCGGTGGTTTTTCGGGAGGGTTGTGAGATATAAAGAGAAGTCTGTCAAGGGCTTCACAGAGGGTTTTCTCTTCACGATAAGAGAAGAGCACATAAGGAGAAAGACACTTCCTCACATCACCTCCTGTTTCCTGCATTGGAGCACTTTCCTTCTAGAACAAATGTGCTAGAACATTCTTGTGCTGCAATCATCATCCGATTTTGAGGCAAGGCTAAAAGAATTACAGAGATGCCATCCTTTGAAGTCATAGAGCCACTGGGCTCCAGTTTGTTTATGTCACCTCTACTAGTTGATTCTTTCATTAACTGAAGCTGAAAGCATTCCTGTTACTCCTCTGTGCTCATAAATGCAGTCATTAAAGTGCACTCATTGTGTCTTCAGAATTAAGCCTGTCTGTGCATGAAAATATCTTTACTCTTAAACAGTACTGTATTATTGACAACAGGAAGGCATCTGTAATAGGATATTTTGGGGCAAATACTTTTGCCAATAAAAGGCAGCTACATTGGCAAAAAGATTCCATGCTATTATTGAGTTGTAGAGTTTAGTATAAACCCATATTGACAAGGCAAATTGTCTTTGCAACATGCCTGCATACACAAATACAAGAAGGAAAACTTTCAGCTGAGTAGAAATAAAAAATGATTTCTGGTCTAACGATTTTAAAAGTCTCCCAATAAGAGGACCAAATCTCACATCATGGGAGCCAAAAATCATCTATCATCAGCTATATATGTTTCCTGGTCTATATTACTTCTGTCCCAGACACTGGAAGTCTGGACTTCTCCCAGAGAAGAGAGCTGTCATCCTGTCACATGATTGCAATTGGCAAGTCTCACCAAGAAAGTTTGGCAGATTTTTAGAACAGGACTAACATATGTTTTATATATGTGTGTGGGTAGGTGTATATATAGCCATTCATCTACATACATAAATGTATACTTATTTATTTATAAGCCCTAGTTATAGTTAGAAAAATTAATTTTGATGCATATGGATAAGTCACACAAATTAGTACTGATTTAAAAGGAATTAGTATGACCCTCAAAGAAATCATTCAGATTTTTTCTTTTTAAGTAAAAATATCAATGCAAATTTTAAAAGTAGAACAACATGTTAATAACTTTTATCTTTAGGTTATTGCTCATTTATATCAATGATTCATTCACACTTTTTCAAAATTACTTACCGAATACTAACGACAATGACATATAAGAGAGAAAGATTCCTGAGAACCCTAAGGTCTAGTTTTGCTGTTGTTATGTGCTGTGGAGTCAACTTCGACTCACAGCAATCCAGTGTGACAGAGGAGAACTGCCCCATAGGGTTTCTTAGGCTGTAAGTTTTACAGTAACCGATTATCAGGTATTTTCTTCTGCGGAGACACTGGGCGTTTCAAACTGCCAACCTTTTAGTTGGTAATGGGCAGGAAAAAAAGGGGAAATCATTCACAAAATAATCATTGAGAGTCCTTCATGTTAGTCAAACGTACTGATAAGATACAAAAGATCCCTGATTCACAGTTTATTTAATAACGGGGTTAATGTGCAGGGGGATAAAAAATGAACAAACATCAACATATCACGTCTGACAAGTCTGCAAACTTAATTGTTGTAAGCGCTACATACCACATTGCTGACTATCACTATGGTCATCTTCAAAGTACACCCCTCGGGAGGTGTCGATTCCTAGGCCACTCTTCAAAGCAATTTTGGAACTCTTTCTGGAACGGCCATTGCATATAGTGGCAAGGTGGCAAGCTCACTAACTCATTTGCCTAGTTGTCTGTGAGGGACATTTTAGACAGTGAAGAAATAAATATATTGGAACACCCTACTCACCTTATCTGGTCCCCAGTGACTTTTTTCTTTACCCAAAGATAAAGGAAATATCTAAATAAAGACATTTTGATGACATTCAGGGCATCAAGGGTAATATAACGATGACAGCTCTGATGACCATTCCAGAAAAAGAGTTTCAAAATTGTTTTGAAGGATGGACTAAGCACTGGCAACAGTGCATAGCTTACCAAGGGGAATACTTTGCAGGCGATCATAGTGATATTCAGCAATGAGGTATGTAAGCACTTTTTTTAGGATAAGTTCCCAAACTTAATTGGCAGTCCTTGTGTATACATGTAAGAGTGTGATAAATTCAGTGCAGGGCACTCAAATAGAATCATATGAGAGTGACTGGGTGGCTACTTTAAAATGGGTAGACAGGAAAGACTTCATGAAAAGATAATACTGAAGCTGAGCACCGAGAAACTGTTCGGAGGAGGATGTAGAGTGAAGTAAGGATGCTTTTGTTGCTGTTGTTACTATTGTACTAGTACTTGTTGGGGTTGGTGTATGTATTAAGGAAGGCGTTAATAGAAGTGATTTATGACAATGGGATTGATTGAACAGAGAAATGAGAGGAGAGAAGGAGGAGATCACTGAGAAATCAGGCCCTTAAAGAGGTAAAGGGGCATGGGATCCAGGTAAAGGGGCATGGGATCCAGGTAAAGGGGATGAGCCAGTGATAGCAAGATTCTCGATCTATAGCAATGCAATACAAGCAGAGAACAGGTGTAGAACGAAGGGGATAGATCATTTTAGAAGTCTTAGACTTCTAGTGCTTCTGTAACAGAAATACTACAAGTACATGGCTTCAACAAAGAGAAATTTATTTCCTCGTAGTAAAGTAGGCTAAGAGTTTGAATTCAGGGCATCAGCTCCAGGAGAAGTCTTTCTCTGTTGGCTCTGGAGGAAGGTCCTTGTCGTCAATGTTGCCCTGGACTGGGAGTTTCTAAGGCGTGGGGATACAGGGTCCTTTCCAAGAATAGGCGCCACTCCCAGCACTGCTTCTTGGTGGTATGGTATATACAACTGTCTGCTTACTTCCCTTTCCTTTACATTCCAGGAGACTGCCTGAAGACACAACACATTGCCACAGACTGAGTCCCGCCTCACTCACACAACCCTTGCTCACACTACCTGATAACATCAGAGAGGCAAAACTTACAGCACACAGGAAAACCACGCAGTGCTGGGGATCACGGTCCAGCCAAACTGCTACTCTGTTTTTTGAGACACAATTTAATCCATGACAGGTAGAAGGTTTTGAGAACTGTTGTCAGAGTGTTTTGTTTTCTCAACAACAATTTAGAAAGTAATGTTATCAGGTGAGAGTAAATGGAGTATGCAATTTACAGAGTAAAGGCAGATATAAAATAATCGTTTTGGAAAGTGGGAAGTCCTATGGAAATAATAAGGTTACACTTGACTAGCCACTTGAGATTTATAGCCAGAATTTGAAGTGCTACTGGTTAGCATAGTTCTTGTGGGTTCATCAGTATTTAGTTGTATGGGTACAGGAGGACTCTTGGGTATAACCAGGATTGCACCTCAACCAAGTGAGGGAGGGAAGCAGAAACTTGAGAAGGAAGAGTGTTTTCAAGCAGTGCTTAATAATGTATCATAGAATCTAGGCTGTGTAGAAAGCAAAAGGAGGGCCCAAGGAGGGCAGATTGGTAGTAAGGAAGTCATTAAGATTGGAGTCTTAATGAAATTGAGAAGTTGCTTATGTAGATGTACTTGATTTAATGAACTGTTGGGAGGTGGTAGTCACAGTGTAACATCCTTGAACTTGATATTTTTGAGATGACGCAAATATTGATGACCATAATGTTAAAAGTATGACCATAGGAGTGAGTGGCTGAGTATGGGTGAAGAATAACATCCTTCTGTCTTGAGATGGGAGTCCCTGGGTTGTGCAGATAGTTAATACACTTGGCTGCTAACCAAAAGTTAGAGGTTTTAGTCTACCTAAAATTATCTTAGAAAAAAGGCCTGGTAATCTACTTCTAAAAAAATCAACCACTGAAAACTCTATAAAGCACAGTTCTACTCTGACATGCAGGGGTCACCATGAGTCACAATCTGTCCAACAGTAACTGTTTTGGTTTAATTTTGTTTGATTGTGTGGTAGGGATGTTCAGAAACTGAAAATACCAAGTATTATACATGCTATCTGTGTAGGTACTAAGTCAGTGAGAATAATAAAAAGACAATAAGCCAGGTGCTAAAGCTGTCAAGACTGGAGGCAGCTGGGTTCTCTAGATGACAGTAACAAAGGGATCAAGTCTGATGACACCAACTGAAAAGAGCTGCGATGTTGGAAAGATGAGGGAAGTGAATAGATTTGGAAGTAGCTATGGAGAACAAGGGTCCGACTCGATGGCACTTGGCTGGCTTGGCATGGAGAACAAAGAACCCCTATTCCAAGGGCAGGCCTGTAATTATGGAGATGTTAAAGGTAGGCAGATTCTCCAAATGTTTAAATTTTTCCTTGATAATAACCCAAGTATTTGGCACTTTATAGGGACATCTACCTCAGGGTCAGAACTGTAGTTACACAGGGTAGCAAAGAAAAACAACCTCCATTGACAATGAGTGCATCAAAATGATTTCAACAGGACACACACAGGCGTCACACAAGGCAAGAAAGAAAATGGAACATGCAGAGATGAAGTTGAGGAGCTAGAGAAGTTTGTTGACTATAGACTGTTAGCTGCAGGCAGCAAGGTGACTGCATGAACAACAGATTTTCACCTTCCTTTCTGAAAGATTGCACTCGCAGACCACTAATATACACTATAGAATTACTTCAAACATCAGTGATCCTGTTGTTATTTTGTTGATATTATTAAAATAGATTCTCCAAGTGTCTAAATTATTCTCTGATAAAAATACAGGAGACACTACATAGAAAGGTATTAATTCTTTCAGACCCCTGGGGTATAATTTGGTGCTAGTAATCTGTAGATACCTAATGTGCTTCTTGATATTAAATTAGGTCCTGGGACACTGGTTCACTGCTTTTAACTCGTGAGGTTTCTGTTATACTAATAGCAGAAGGGACAGGCCTGTATTTTAAGAGAAGGCTTCCTCAATTTCAGCTAAGGAAAACACATACAAAAAAAAAAAGATTTATTCAATTAAAGTACAATTCTGTGTCTTTTCTTTATCTGAACTACTCCTGCCTTATAGGAAATATATATTAGTATTAAAGACATTTCATCGTGGACTGAATAAAATTCAACATGTATTTTACAAATTTCATATGCAAAGTCTTACCCTGTACGTTGCTGGAGAAACAAAGCTGAATAAGGCTTGATGCCATACATACCTCTTGGCTTACTTAGGTTTATGTATCTTTACTATAGGATGCAAATATTTCTATGTATATTTGAGAACAAGAAAAATCAATAATTTAGGAAAAGCACATTTGGGTTAATAATCTTGATTACATAAAAAAAGTTGTAACAGTTCACAATTATTAAGCTGGTACTATCACTGAACATTACAGTAACTTCTTGACATGCATTAGTTCATTTATTTCTTGCAAAAATTCTATGAATTGTGTACCATTATGCCATTTTAAAGAAAAGGAAATTGTGTCTAACAGTAAGTGGCAGAGCTGAGTTTCAACACTAAGACTGTCTGAAAAGACGTTGGACCATAAGATAAAATGAGACCGGTGAAGAGTATATTTCTTGGCTTAAGTAGATACATGAGATTAAATCAGCAGCTCCTCTCCAGAGGTGAGATGAGAGGGGACAGGAGCTAGATGAATTGACATGGGAAATACAGGAGGAGTGTGGTGTCACAGTGTGGGGAGAACAGCTACAGTTACATAGCTACGTGTGTGTGTGTAAGTTATTGTATGACAATTGACTTGGGTTGTAAACTTCAACTTAAAGCACAATAAAATAATAAAAACAAGCACGCATACACATAAATACACAAATGATAATGAGGTATGTCTGACTGATCTTCATCTTTATTTCATTAGGCTTCAGAAACACACATTTTAACCTGAATAGAATCAATAAGTGAAAGCTGGTTGTTGTAAGATATGGATTTCTGCCACTGTTGACAGACATAAAGATGACATTTCAACCACTAGCGATAGGTCTTCTACAGTTCCTTTTAAAAATGCAAATCGGTACTTCTAGAAAGACAACATATTAAGCTATAAACACTTTGAGGCTCATTGGACAATTGATAAATTAGTATCCTTGCAAAGTCTTGGAATGAAACAACATTCAGGTAAGTTTCGGTAGGGTAAGGGTGACAGACATGGAATAAAAGAGAAGCAAACCTAAGCAGGGATATGGGAGCCGCATTAAAGCTCTGGGTACTTGTGGTAGAATATCCTAGATGGTGGCAAGCTAAAAGAATGTCTAAGACAAGGTTTAGCAGCTACATAATTTTTAACAAGGCCAATACTGCTCTGTCTAAAAAAAGAAAAACAAACAAAAAAATCCAATAGTCAATAACAAGCATAATCAAATTCATTTTCATGGATGAAAAAAGAACTAGGATATCATTTCTGTTGTCAGGGAGCATATGTTCAAGAAAACATTTCCTCCCTTTCATAATGATTTGCTCCACCATTCTCTAAATGACGGTAGAAAATTGTGCCCGTGATGACCGACGTGCACCATGTGATTCTGAATCCACATCACGCCCCGAACAGAGGTGCTAATATAAAGGATTGTTACTTAGTTCTGTTGTTGCTTTTTATTGCAGTCACATTCTCAAGTTAGGGTGATACTTTTCGATGTATGGCTCATTCAGAAAACTTAACTGCAATTTTAATTAAATATGTAGTTTTTGTCATCATAATGCTAATATTTATAAGGATGAAGATGATGATAATAATAATAAACTCAAGTGGCCTCAGGGTTAGGAATATGAGTCTAAAAATGATTCTTCATGATCTACGTTTATCCTCCATCAATAATTTTGCACCAAATTTGCACAGTTTACAAATCAAAAATAGCTTTTTCTGTCAGCAAAGCAAGATCAGTCTTGTATCTGAAAATCAAGCACAGCTTGTACATCATCATTAACCATCGAGGCTCTGAAATCAGAACTTAGCTGCCAATTTTGTTGATGATGCATAAGACGAAATAGAGTCCAGCTGGCTCTTCTGTCCCGTGCTAGCTCTGCAGCACTGACATTAGTGAAAAATCTGTTTGTTTTTTGTTTCAGGAAATTAAACAGCTATGACTAAAATGAAGTAGAGGAACAGATATATCTGGGTAATAAACAGGTGCCATTTTTATTTTTGTTTACTTTCTCTTGCAGATTCACTTCCATGACTGCAACACTGTTTTAATTTGACCCAAATGCCATGACCTTGAAGAAAATCTGTGAAATGTCTTTAAAAAGACCATCTAGAGTAGCCTTTTTTTATAAGTGGAAGCCAAGCAACACAAATAATTTATAATTCAAAGTCCATCTCAAGTAAGTACTATGTCTCACTGATTATTCCTTTTAATCATGTGTCCCTAGTCAAATTTCAGTTTTCTCTTTTTTATCAAAAGACTTACTGGTAACATGTCAGCTGCTTTTTGAGAACAAGCACTTCATCTGAGTTAAGCCCAACTTCCAGGCCTTAGTTGCAGAGAAAATAAACCAGTTTCTAAATCTGACCTAAAAGTGAGGAAATGGTAAGAATTCTTCATTATCCTTTTAAAGCAACAACACTAAATTCTAAATCTCCAAATCCACTGGAATTTTGACTCCAGAAGATCCTTACTCTGTTTTCCAGACAAGCATTAAATAAGGTGTGTCAGTTCAGAGTTAAAGTAAGGATTAACCACACACACACACACACACACACAGAGACACACACATACAATATCTGTCACCACTTCAGAAAATCCTATTAAAGCGATCTTAAAGATTAACGAACATACACACACACACACACACACACACACACACACACACACACACACACATAAAGATTAGGAAAAAGAGGGGAAGAGACATCTGAAAATTGGAAAAATAGGTGAATGAAGTGTGATTCACTTAGCAGACTTCAAAGAGTGGAAACTAAGCTGGTTCTGGAGAAAACTGAGAAATTTCCCTGTTAATACAACGAAATCATCAAAAGCTTCAGGAAATGGTAGCATCAGATAAATCAGAACATGAAAGTGAAAGAGGGAAGGTCACTGCTAAAGTGAGGAGGGCAGGGTGAAAGCTGACTAAGGAGCAATTATCTCTTTAGATCTCTTCCAATTCCATGCCAGAGGGAGACTGACTTGCCTCCCTGGCATAAGTTTGTGGTTTTGTCTTCTGGAGAAGTGTACAACAGGGCTTCTGGACCAAGTGAAGCCAGGCATCACTGAAGACATGACGATGCTATTGAAAACATCCCTCACCCTACCTGCACTCTGCTCCCAGGACACTGACAGCCAGATCTCAACCCTCTTAGGAGATAAGTGGACTTTTCTCTGGTCGTCTGACTAGTCCAACTGTAAAGACCCACAAATATTGCTAACAAGGATTCTCAGTAAACAACCTTTCCAGATAAGCTTGCAGTAAAGCTAAAGCTCAGTTGTGAATCCCATATGCATCCAGAGTTCTCAGTCAGTTTTTTAGTTGCTCATTCTTGATCAGGAGCAGAAAAATAATGGATTGTAAGACATCTGAGGGACACCTCAACATGGAAAAGAGACACCAAAATAAATAAGAAATCTAAAACAATTTGGAGGAAACAGATATGCAGGGAGAAAGAAACATAACTTAGATGAAACAGATATCATACAGGGAAAAATAGCTTCAAATATGTGTGGGTATAAAATATCTAAATATACATTTGTGTGTATGGTATGCACATGTACATGCACACAAATATACATGCACACAAATATACATGCACATACACACAAACACATGCATACATTTACATATGTACACAGTGCATGTATGTACATACACAGATACAGCACCATTCATATCCTCAGAGAGAATTACAATCCTGTAAAACCAACAAAATACTGTAGAAATGGAACATTCAGAGAACAAAAGGGCACCATTGGAAAAATATGTATATACAAAGATCAAGTTAAAGAATATCTACAGAAAATAGAGGAAAACCAAAATGGGAAGAGGAGTAGAGAAGAAATAGGAAAGCTGGAAGACCACCCTAGGAGATCTATCACTAAAAATAAAACAACAACAACAACAGAAACAGTGTTCTGGACAGACAGAAAGAAAAATAAGCGGACATGAGAAAATCATTAGGGAAATGATTCAAGAAATGCTCCACAATAGTAGGACATGGGTTTTCCTATCAAAAGAGCTTATTCAATGCTCAAGACAGTGGAGGATGATAAAATCGTATCAAGGTATACCATGGAAAATTTTTTTAGAACATTGGCAATAATGAGAAGATCACAAAAATTCCCAGAGACAAAAAGCTTGAGTCATAAATCACAGTGGCATTGGATTACTGGCTATAAATTTATAAAATATATTTATATTTCCACCTACAGCTCTATTACCAGCCAGATTATTAAACAAATAGAAGGGAAGAATCAAAAGATTCAGAAATGAAAGATCTCAAAAACTGAGCTTCTAAATATTCTTGTTCTGAATTATTGTAGAAGATGTATTCTGAGAGAGAGAAAGAATTCCCAGGTGAAGAAGGACTGGATTACAGGGTGACAGCTGCTCACTAGACATAGAGAGGGGAAACCCTGCTGGCTAGCGGTGAAGTGCTACAGCTGCTAACCAAAAGGTCAGCAGTTCAAATCCACTAGGTGCTCTTTGGAGACTCTATGGGGCAGTTCTACTCTGATCTATAGGGTCACTATGAGTCAGAACCAACTTAATGGCACCTAACAACAACAACAGACATAGAGAACAATCAATTCCATATAGATCTTAGAAAATTTTCGGCTGAGGACAGTTTCAGGCTCTTCATCCATCACCTTTCCTCCCTCCACACAGGACAGATGTAGATAAGGAGAACAGGTGGAATTATTTCACTTTGAATGATGATAGTGTACGAGGCAATAGAAGAGTATGTTCCTACTTTAAAAATGGCTAGATTGAATCTATTCAGTCAGCACCTTGGCAAGAGCCTGCTGATCCCTGCAGCAGAAAAGACAAATCTAGCAGATAAATTATCCCATTCTTGAGTGTGTTTTCTTGTGTAATCTCTGAAAGGACATACAAGAAGTTGGTAATATATTTGCTTATGGGGAAAGATACCATGTGGTTAGACAAAAGAGTTATGACAATGAGTTACTTTTCAAATGTATCTTTTTCTTCGTTTTGTAGTTGCCATCACAATTCAAAAATGAATATATTTCTTGAAAAACATGACGTAGTTTTAACCAAGAAACTTGACTTCTAAGAATTTTTAATAAGGAAATATCTGAACATACTTATAAGCAAAATGACATGTTTTGAGGTATTTATTACAGAATGGTTTGTGCTAACAGAAGATTGGAAATAAATGTTTATTCACCCAGTACCAGTGAAATAAATTGTGTATTCCTACAATGAAATAGTATGCAACCAGAAAAGAATAACTAAAAAGTTCCTCATGTGCTGCTACCAAATTGTCTCCAGGTAAGTTGTTAAGATAAAATAGACAAGGTACACACTCAAACACATATGGATACTCAGAGTTAATTGTATGTGCACACACAGACTATTTCTGGGAAATGATATAAGCATTTTTAAGATTGATTCAGCCTGGAAAGAACTGAATAGCAAGAGAACAAAGATACAACAAATTATTCTCTGTAATACAGGTACCTTTTGAATTTTTATCCATTTCAAAATGTAACTTGCAAAAATAAAACTTAATCCCAATTTTGTAAACCCAGGGCATTTTTAAAATGGCCTAGATTGTTTCCATATGAATTATTTCTTTTCTTTCCACTATCGCAAAGCCAGTATGAAATTTTTCATCTAATAATAACACTCTGGTCGTACTTCTGCAAAGCTTAAGAAATAAAATCTGTTACTCCTGCTGGGATCAGAACAGTTGTCAGCATATGTGGGCAGCAGTGGGTGAAGAGCTTTGAATGTAAGGCATATGAACTAAATACCAGAGTTGAATGTATTATAACGTCATTGTTGGTATGAGAAATCTTGTATCAACGGCATTATGAAGCCATCAGTGACATATTTTCTCTATGATACAGGTGAAGGCAAGGTTTCTGTATATCATCAGCTTTACACTATCCAGTCCATCAGGATAGCCCAGGGATATGAAAAGAGAGCAGAAATGAGAATTCCAGACTGAATTTCAAAGCTGTGTCTGGGACCTTCTCCAGTGACATGACTATACTGCAATGGATAGAGGGGACTATTTTCAGATACTTTCCTTCTCATATGTGTGTTTATAAATCCAGCAATATTAGAAGTCTGTAACGCATTATTAGAAGTTAAGGTGTGAATTTAACTTCACAGAAGATTTTTGAAAATGCCATAACTAACTAACTTTTAGGAAATTAAGTGGGTTGTGTGTATCACAAAGCTCCTGATACAATATGATGATGAGGAGGTGAAGAACCTTGTCCAAGAATTCCATACTTAATGTGTCAGAATAAGTGTGTCAGAATAAATGTGTTTGGGGACTTCCGTGCTCTCTGGCAGATGCTGTATTACTATCTTTCCCTACCCAGATTCATCTAGGACCAGAAGCATATCCCACAAACCTTACTGATTAATATGTGGACATTTAATTTCATATATAAACAGAGTGCACTTGAAGCATTCGGTTGCTAACCAAACGCTTGAAGGTTCAAAGCCATTGAGAGGCACTTTAGAAGTAAGACAGTGCTTGCCTTAAAAAAAAGAAGGAAATAGTCATTGAAAACCCCATGGAGCACAGTTTGATTCAGACACACATAGGGTCACCATGTGTTGAAATTTATTTACCAGCAGCTGGTTTTTCGTTTATAAGAAACCGAGCACCGAGGAAGGGCAGACAGGAGCCATAGCCAGTGCTCTTTAGAAAGGCAACCATGGATGGTGTGGAGGACTGGTACAAGTAGACAACATTGGAACCTATTGTCAAAGACCAGGCAAGAAATGATGACAGTTAAAGGAAGAGGGAAGAAATAACCACATTTTTTAGGGGAAAAGGAAGAGTGTTTAAAGACAGAATCAACAGAAAATTCTAGAGTCTCTGGGAAAGAGGGCTTTGTTTTGTTTTCTCCCTGTCTGCTCTTGAGTTACTGGCTTATTCACAGCCCACTCAGGGGCCTTGTTCTCCTCCAGGGTCCTCTGTAGACCACCGACACTTTCCCTGCTACTCACTGGCCAGAACTCTTGTTACTCATCCCCTCACTAGGATGTCAGGACAAGAGTACTGGCCTTCAGGATTTGTGGTGTGCAGATTATACTTTCCCACAACACTCTACACCACTGCACACAAATCTACATAGGTGTTAATAACAGCTGAGGGTTAGGAGCGATGGAAAGGAATCACAACATTTTAGAAAAGGTTAAAAACTGGTCACTTGATATCACTTTGCCAACATTTCAAGCTCAAAGAGCAACAAACAACTTAGAATGTTTATAGGGATCCCCTTAAGATATACTCCAATTCCTTGCATTTCTTCCTTGTCACAAGTTCCCTGTCTCAAGGTCTACCATTATTTATTTTCTTCTTGGATAGCATTTTGCTTCAATACCTCAGTTGTACATGTATTTACCACGTTATGCGTTATTTATCTGTAATGCTGTTATGAGTCAGAATTGTCTCATCAGCAATGTATTTGGTTCAACAGGTTTGGCCCTATTCGTGGCAATTTATCTCAAGGAGAGTCCATTCCCCTTTCCCAGCTAGCACAATCCATAGGATATTCTCTGTAGTAATACCTTTTTTGAAGCCTGATCTAGTCAGTCCAAATAATATTTAAAAAAGACTCTTTAACAGCACAATTCCTCTAGAGTTTGATCTGATTGGTATCAGAGAAGATCTGAAATCTCAACTCTCCTTGATCATCCTTTGGGTTCTACACGTATCTGCCTCCCAACAGCATGCAATAATTATCAAAGGCAATTCACACTAAGGAAGAGAACATCTCCCCAAATACAATCTGCATGGAGACTAACCTCAGTGGAGATAACTGCATGTATTTTTATGTAGACTTCTGTTGATTCCCACTTTATTCATCTTCCTGCTTCTAACCGTTCCAGATTCCTATAGGTCTACAAGAAACAGGATTCACTACAGTAACCTTCTCAAGCGACAGCAACTCGCTTTCTGCACGAGATGTTGAAATCATGGAACTGCTAGAGAGTTCAGATGTGTGTGTGTATATGTGCGTGCATGCATGTTATAAAGTGAGTGAAGGATCATTTTTCTAGTTACATTTAGTTTGACACTTTTAGGTATCTGAATTTATTGGTTCTATGAATTAATGTTTTGGTCCTTAGCTATAATATAATATTACATTATCACAAATATTGTACAACTCTGGGGAGCAAACAGACATCTGCAGGAAATAAAACGCCTAAAGAGAATTGAAAAGTCTTAAATTTAAAATGTGGAAATAAGTTAACCAAATTTAAATGTAACTTTTAAACTTTGTAATATATCACTGTATTTATGTAAGGATACATAAGAAGTGCTCTCATGTGATGCCTTATGATGAAGTTAAAGATTTCACTCTTTTAGAAGTTGTAACTACACTATTCCTACTATTGTGGTGTATGGATTTCACAAGGATTAGGTGAACTGTAAGGTCTCAGCTATAAAAAACATATGAGTCTATCTGCTTCCGTATTTATTCTATTTTGTGTATTCAATTATTTCCCCTATTCGCAAATAATTGTTTAAAGGCTAATGGCCAGACCTCTAAAGACTGCAAGGTGAAGTGGAGAGAATTCCTGTCCTTATAGTGTTCACCTTACTTGGAGAGACAGAGAAGAAAAAGTTGCATATAGGTCAACGTAGAAGGGTGGATAAAGTGTAACACGTAAGCAATCAATTCCTGAGTATGTAGGTATCAGTATGAGGGCTGGCAGTGTCTGTGTCAGGTAAAGTTCACAGAGACTGGGACACTTGGCCTGGATCTTGAAGAGTGGACAATACACAAAAGATTATTTCAGCCTAAGGAAAGATCAAGTGCAAAGGCAATGATTCATAGAGTAGCACAGTCATTTGTGGGGAACAACTACTAGTGATAAGGACTGGAAGCAGGAGAAAGAAGTGCAACAATAAATAATAAGGCAAAAGGTATAAAGCTACATTTCATGTCTGTAGCTTGACCATTGAATTCGCTGTTATGATAACCAAAAAAAGAAAAGAAAAAGAAAGCAAAACCAAACCCTTGTCAGTCTCTGTTCTACAAGGTCTCTATGAATTGGAATTGACTTGGCAGCAACAGGTTTTTATACATAGAAGAACAGCTTTAGCCACATAACTTGAGTCCAGTGGTGGATTAAACTCTTGGAAGCAGCTTGATCCAGGCTCAAAGGTCTTGTGCACCCAGTTTCTCCTTCTCCATCTCTCAGGTACACTCTCCTGTAGGCTCTACTCCTCAGCAGACTTTGCCTTGTGGTAACAAAATCACAACAGGGAATGCAAGTTTACATCTTTCCACAGTCACATACAGATAATAAAAATGAGAGAAACCCACTGCCATCAAGTTGGGTCCAACTCTTAGCTACCCTGGAAATCAGAGTAGCACTGCCCTATACAGTTTCTGAGATGTGACTGGCAGATTTGTGCTGCTGACCTTTTGGTTAGCAGATGTAGCACTTAACCCACTATGCCACTAGGGAAAGATGATAGACAGTTATCTTAAAAACTTGTAAACAGCCATCTAAGATACATTTACCAGTCCCTTCTTGTCTAGAGCAAAGGATAATGAAGAAAACCAAACACACAAGAGAAAGATTAGTCCAGAGGGCTAATGGACTACAACCACCGCAGCCTCCGTTGGACCGAATCCAGGACAACTAGATGGTACCAAACTGCCACCAACTGCTTTGACAGTGATTCTAAAGAAGCGTTCCAGACAGAGTGAGGTCAGTGGGACAGTAATGTAGAATACAATTAGAACTCACACACACAAAAAATACTAGGCTTACTGTCACACCAGAATCTTTCCCTGCTCTGTCTGGTACACTCTGTTAAGATCCCTGAGCACTTCGTAGTGGTAGCCCGGCACTTGGTCTGATGGATCCCTAGTGATGCAGTGGTCAAGTATGGCTGCTAACCAAAAGATCTGCAGTTCGAATCCACCAATTGTTCCTTGGAAACTACAAGGGCAGCTCTACTCTGTCTTATATATAGGGTCACAATGAGTCAGAATTGACTTGATGGTAACAGGTTTGGTGTTTCTGTTGTTGCTTTTAACTGGTCTGACAGAGACTGGAGAAACCCTGAGGGAAACTCCAGACACTCTTTCGACTCAGTACTGAAATTGCTCCTGATGTTCATCCTTTAACTAAAGGCATATAAAACAATCACATTTAGTTTCTGGAGCCCAAATGAGCCTTTCAGCCCAAAAGCATAGACAAGAAGGCAGGAACAGACAGGAAAGCTGGATGAATGGAAATGAGGAACCCAAGGTGGGGAAGGGGAGAGTGTTGATACATGACAGAGTTGTCAACCAATGGTACAAAATAATTTGTGTATTAATGGTTTAATGAGAAGTTAACTTGTTCTATAAACTTTCACTTAAACCAAACCCATTGCCACTGAGTTGTTTCTGACTCATAGCAAACCTGTAAGTACAATTTAAAAAAAAGGAAGAGAGAGAGAGGGACAGAGGGTTTTCCTTGTGGATCCCACTCAAGTCCTGACCAGCCGTTGTCAATACTTGGGGTGCTGACTGGTCAGTAGAAGGAATAATTAGTGTAACCTCTGGACTCAGCAGCACTTGGCTTTGGCAGCTGGTAAAGGTGAGTGAGTTCTGGTTAGTATCTGTGGGATGATTCACCTATGGCACACCTGGATTCTGAAACAGTGACTTAATGGGACTTCTTTTCACAGTCTACCTTAGATCTGTTCTACTTCGAGCAACATGGCTGGTATCAGCTCCCAGTTCCTTGTGTCTCTCTCAGGAAGACCTGATCCTTCTGTGTTTTCCAGTCCTCTCATATTTGCCCATGGGATGTTTTTTTCCAGTTCAGGGAAACTTTTTCTTTTTGATGCTTCTTCAAGATATTTTAGTTGTATATTGGGACACTTTTCTCTGACAATTCAGGATTCTACAAAATAACAGTCAGAAAGATTCATAGGCAACTTCTGTTTTGCTCTTCTCTTGGCCTCTTCCTGAGACAATAAAGACATAGCAAAAGATCTGTTTAAAGGGATGGAAGGAGGAAGAGAAGCAGTAACAGAAAAATATAGAGGGGGGAAAATGTATAAACAATTTACATTTCAAAATCTCAAGGACTCACCTGCATAACAATATTTCAAATTAGTACAGAAAGTCTTTTTTCCTTTCTTTCTCTCTTACTATTATTATCATTTTTTTTTTTTTTTTTTTTAAGATATGAGGAGACAGAGACCACTGGCATCCAAGCTGGGGAATGAGTGGGTTTCATATAGAGGTGGTATAACGTAAGTTAAGTCTATGCCACTGTTCCTATTAGGATGGAATATATGCCTCAATTTCAGACAAGTATCACTCATCTCCTAACTAGGGGACAGTAAAGTTACATAATATTTCTGTTTATAATTTTGAATATTATGCCCATGAAAAATCAATTTTTAAAAAGGTGCTAGGTGTCTTTCTGTTTTTCTGAGGACAGAACCCTTTATTGGTACATCTAAATATCACATTTTAAAAAAGAATATCTAGCAAAAAAGGAACAATTGAGTTTTCTGGATATACCATCCCGCAATGTCTCTTAATGGGATGTATCAAGTCAGGTTTCAACCAGGAAAGCAGAAACTGCTCTAAATGGTTTGACACAGGGAGAATCCAGTTCCAGATATTTAAAGAACAGGTGACAGAAGAGGTGAGAGGAGAAAAAGGGGTCAGTGATTTTTAACAGGATGAAGTTCCTACAACCCCTAGGATAGACGAATAAAGTTAAGAGGCAATATTACTGGAGCCCAGGGTCAGAGGTCATGTAGTATTAGACAGGAGCTAGAGTATATCGAAACCCTGGTGATGTAGTGGTTAAGTGCTATGGCTATTAACCAAAAGGTTGGCAGTTCAAATCTACCAGGTGCTCCTTGGAAACTCTGTGGGGTGGTTCTACTCTGTCCCATAGGGTCACTATGAGTCAGAACAGACTCAGTGACAGTGGGTTTGGTTTTGGTTTAGAATATATGAGTAAAATGGTAAATACTCTGGCTTCTCACACCCTTTAACTTTCTAATTTCTTGCCCTTGCTTCCCTGCCCTTGCTTCCCACTGGTCAAACCCAGCTGGCAGCCAACTCACAAGAAATACAAAGAAGCACAAGTTGCTGGGAACAGCTTTCCTGAAATACAGACAGGTAAAGGAACAGTGAGTGACAGATCTCAGGGCAGATGGGTCCAGGACTCACAACTCTCACAAGGGATTTTAAAAAATCCATTGTTAACAAATTTGAGTTTGATGTTGCTAACTGATAACAACTCTTCATTAAACAAACAAATCTGTTTTGGAAGAAGTACAACCAGAATGCTCCTTAGAAGCAAGGATGGCAAGACTACGTCTCACCTATGTTGGATGTGTTATCGGGAGGCATCAAACGCTGGAGAAGGACACCATGCTCAGTACAGCAGAGTCACCAGACATAAGGAGACCCTCAGTGAGATGGATTGACACGGTGACTACAGCAATGGCCTCAAGCATAGCAACTATTGATGGAATGACACAGGACTGGGCACTACTTTGTTCTGTTGTGCACAGGGTAGAAATGGGTCAGAACCAACTTGACAGCACCTAACAACAATAACAATTTATAGCAAACAACAAAGTTGTTTGTAACAGACCCCACCAATGGGGTATCAGAGTCTGTGCAGGCTGAGGCCTGAAAGATGAAAATCGGTACAACCTTATTAGAAGCACTATTTTACATATAAGTTTTGCATTCATATTGGGAGTCCTGTTACTTTTGCTAAATTTAGACTTCATTTTAGGACCACCATCTGTCGGTTTGTCACACCACGGTGGCTAATGTGTTGCTGTGATGATGCTGAAAGCTACGCTACTGGTATTTCAGATTGCAGTAGGGTCACCCATGGTAGACAGGTTTCAGCTCAGCTTTTCAATGAAGAGAGACTAGGAAGGCAAACATGACAATCTACATCCAAAAGTTAGCGAAGAAAGCCTTCTGGGTCACAGCAGAACATTGTCCGACTCATGTATTTTGGACACATCAATCAGGAGGCTCATTTGCTGGCTGCAAATACCATGTTTGGTGAAACAGAGGGCCAGCAAGGATGAGAGAGACCCTTGGTGAGATGGATTGGCTCAGTGAATACAATGACGACTTGAACATCAGCAATCATGAGGATGATGTAGGCATATGGTTACTGTGAGTTACAGTTAGCTCGACAGCATCTGTCAGTCATCTATCTTCCTATCTTCATTTTTAAAGACACTTCTTGGCCTTTTAAATGCAGAAAACTTCCAGTTCTATAACCTGGCTTGCCCCTTTCCTCTCACTTGGAATACTGAGAATCCCTCATCACTTTTCTTGTTAAGCTTCTATTTATCCACTTGAAGGTTGCAGAGATTTGCTTATACTATTACTTCAATGATATTTTCCAAAATGAATTTTTAATCACCAAAACTATAGTGCACAGGATATGGCAAATATTTGTGCTCATTCCTTTGAAGCTTCATCCTGGCTGGTACCTCTCTCTAAATATAGATCAGGATTAAACTGCATAATAAGGCAAGAGTGCACAGTAGTTTCTCTAATAAATTCTTCAGTACTGTTACTGTAGAGGAGTCTTTTCAAAGGATTTAACCTCAAGTAGACAGAAACTTTGGAAATACTGGGAAATGTCCACATTCTAAAACATTTACTATGGTTCAAAAATTGTAACAAGGTTTATGCTATCAAGGAGATCCAAATAAAAGATTTTCCATTTTCAGTCTCTCATTTTATGTATTTTAGTTTTGGTTTTTGTTTATTATTATTTTTTTTTCCCCTTTTGGTTTGAGGACACTGGTTATTTCACTCTATTTCAACAGTGATTCTAGAGCTATGTTTTCTTTTCCTCCTCTAAAACTGGGTATGTTTACATTTTGGCCTGAATATCCTAGCCCTCACTCTGTTAAATTTAAGCCTAAAGATAATGGAGAATGGAGCTGAAGACATTAAAAAAGGATAAAAAGTAATCAAAAGAATTTTGAGACTATGGGGAAACTAGAAGTTTCAGGAAAATAGCCATGAGAAGGAAATACTTCTTTGTAAGTATCAGAAGAAAGAATTTCAAGGCAAAATGAAATTAGAGACATCAAACTTTTTATGGGAAAGGGAGACAGATGTGCTTTTGGAATCAGAAAAACACTTGTTAACTTTTAGTTGTGATCACACTTTAGTGGTGTCTACATGAAGCAAATGTGTGGCTCCAAACTTGTTTCTGCTGCTTTTGTTTTCTGCCTTCACCAACCTAGAAACAAGAGAATAAGACAGATTTTGACTCACTGAGGAGGGTCAGTAATGAGATCTGTCTCTTTCTCACTGACACCACTCCTTGATAAATAGCAGCACCTACAACTGAAAAACTCCTTGAAGACCATGTAAGCCATAGCTGAGAACAAATTTGGAGAAAGTACCTGAGGTGCATTTTGTTACCCATCATCCAAGCACACACATGAGAGGTGTTGTTGGAAAAGACCTAAGATAATCTCAGGCTACAAAAATGTCTGCTGTCATGTAAATGGAATATAGAACGACAGCTATTTTTTCCTCTTAATACAGTTTTAATGGTTTAGTTGAAATCATTCTTTTTTCTGAAGTTGTGTAATATACTTTGGGGGGAGCAATGTGCAGAATACTTATCAGAAGATTGAATTATTGTACATTAGGTCACCCTTTGACCCATGAGACACAGGGTGCTCACAGTAGTTTGATGAAGTTTTATACTTGAACACAAGTTAAGTCCCTTCAAGTCTTAAGAGTATGAGTGCTGACAGGGACTTAGAAACCATCAACCCTTGTTTCAAAGAAAGGAAACTGAGAGACAGGGAGGCTTTGACTTCTGCAAAGATGCATGGAAAAGTACAGTGAAGACATTAATTAAAACCCAAATTTCCTGGTCTTCCAGCTCCTAACCCAGTGAATCTTACCGTGCATCACTTTGCCTTGGCTGTGAACTAAGAACTATAACCTCAGCTGTTTATGATAGATCAGTTCAACACCTTTCTTCCTTCTACAAATGACTTAGATACCAGCAGCCCAGAAAAACTGGAGTTAATATACATATTTGAGACATTTTGCTCAGGAGAAGATGGCAGTTGTTTGAACACTTTAGTAACTGATGGTCCCAAGTAAACAGACTACCTTTGATTGCATAAAAGAGCCCCATAATGGGCAGAACCTCCGGCAGTGTAAGGAAGAAAGTGCTGGAGTATTAAAACTAGCAAGGAAAGACTCCACAAAAATGTTTACGGATAAAAAAGGTAATCGAGGCAGCCTTAATGAAAATCCAGAAAGATCTTAGAACGCTGAAAGATTATAGATTGTGGAGTAGTCTTTTCAGAGGATTTAACCTCAGGTAGATGGGTAATGTTGGGGAATGTGTACGTTCTTTGAAAATTCAAATATAGAAATTTCATCTCATGTCCAGCCCAAGGGTGGAGCAAAAAAGACAGGCAAAATGCTCTAGAGCCGAGAGCTTGAGATACCTTCTCTATAATCCCTCCAAAAGAAAACCCAGTACCTTGGGCTTGGTCCCACCAAAAAAACCTAAATAACTCTGGCGGGGTTTGGAGAAAACAATAAGGGTGCAGATCCTGAGTGGGATGCAAACATACGCAATTCTTCTGTGGTATCAGAAAAACTGCAAGTGTTGGAGGTTGTGGGCTTCCGTCCTTCCCTCCCTCCCTCCTTCCTTCCTTGTCAATCGAGGACTTAACTACCACCACAAAAACACAGGACTTATCCTAGAACGAGCAGAGGAAAGCGTCAACTTGGGAGCGATGCCTTTACTCAACTTGCCTAGCTCCTTGCCGGGATTCCGTAACCCCTCTGCCCCAGGGCTGGTTGGTCTGCCCCAGCCCGCGAGCCCGCGAGCCGCCCCCACAAAGGAGGACGGGCGGACGACCGACCGATTTCCCTCTACCCAGCCTCGAGAGGAGCTCCTCGCGGGGCAGGCCGGGGCGGGGAGGGCCGGGGCCAACCCGAGGCGGGAGCGGGGTTTTATTGTTTCCCTTCGCCCTCCTACTCCCGCGCTCCGACCCCAGCGTCACTGGAAAGGAGCCCGAGCAGCGCGGCGGCGGGTTATTTATAGAGCGGGTTGCGCGCGCGTCACGGAGCCCGGCCTGGCTGACGGGGCCGCTGACGCGCTTGGCCGCCGGGCCGGGTCCGCGGGGCTGCGCTCCGGGCGCTGGCGACAATGGGCTTCTGTGTGTGCAGCTGCCGCCACCGCCGGAGGCCAGGAGAAGGGGGCAAGCGGCCGTCCCCCAACTCCCCTACTTCTGGGCCACGACCCCCGGACAAGGAATCGGCCTCTTCCACCCCAAGCCAGGACCCAGGCCCACTGGCTTTTTTTTTTTTTCTCCCCCCTCCCCTTCAGTTTTATGATTAAGTTCTCCTTTTCCTAACCTCTGGTTTCACTTTCTCCGTTTCCCCTCCCCCCCTCACTTGACGAGAGAGTCATTTTTCCGGCCGGAAGCGACCACTTGGTGTGCCCAGGGGAGCGGGACCCGCACAGGCGCCCCCAGCGGGGCAGACGGTGACCGAGGGGCCGGGAGCGCCAGGCAGGTAACGTATCCGGACCCAGCTCCGCGGGCTTTGTTCAGAGCGGGAGAGGAAGTGCTGGGGTGGGTGTGAACGCCCGGCGACCCTTTCGGAACTCAGCTCTCCGCTCCGCCGCCCCCCTCGCTGGCGAGCTGGAAGCCGATCTGGGTGCGTAGCGCGAAGAGCGGAAGAGAAACTTCTCCGGCTTGACTGACTAGACGAGGCTGCTTCTGAGAGGCCCAGATCACGTAAACTAGCCCCCCACCCCCCCGCCGGCCACACGCTCGCCTCCCGCCGTCCCTCTTCCTCCTGTTCCCCTCTCCAACTGCCTGTCCCAGCCGTCGCTGTATACTTGCGAGACCCCTCCCCCGCGGGGTCCGCCCTTGCGTGCCACCTCCCTACGGTAGGAGGGGCTGGCGAGGATTTTAGGGACTTCTGAGGTGCGGAGACCGTCTCTGAGCCGTCTTCTTTCATCTGCTGGGAGCCAGGCAACGCTTGCTCTGCAGGCTTTCGCACGTGGCAGGCAGGCAGAATTTGCTGTGCCTTCTAGGAAATTGCAATCGATTTGTAATGCAGTTTCGCTAATTGGAAGTTTAAAATTAAACTTTAATAAAACATTGGTGTCGTCTCGTCTAATTGTGAAAGCTTCCATCCGTCCTGGTAGATAGACTCTTAAGTCTCAAATTAATGACGCTAAACTAAATTTCCCTCCCAAATACAATTGCGACCGCCGTCGTCGGCGCAGCTGGATTTCCGTGAGGTACAGATGTTGCTAATGGCAGCTTAAGCACGGATGGGCAGATAGCATACGGAATGCAACATGTTGCCATATGGTTCCTTTAGCCTTTCACCTCCAGGGATATCAATCACATATATTCTGGGAGGAACTTAATGACTCTCTGAACAGCAAAATGAATTACCTGGTACAATTTATATCCCTTGACCTGATACGTTATAACAACAGAAAGATAGCATCTCACAGTTTCTGTGGTATAAATTGAGCTACAGAGCTACATTTCAAATTCTGTAACATCTGTGGTTTGAGGGACCCTGTCAAATCATTCTGGCTGTGAAATGTTTCTGTATTGTCTCCACCCCCACCTCCCACTGATACCTCTGGATGATGCAAAGTTTAACAAACTGTTGCCTTGGAAATTGCCAGTTCACCAAACACTAATCGATAAAATGGAAAATATTATTTTCATAGCTAATTACGTACATAAGAGTCAGCTATTTTTAGGAATGGCACACTTAGAAACTCAGAAAATTAAAGTTGTCCTAGGGGAAAAAAATGTATTTTCTGGAAATTTTCCTTGTAACTCCTGAATCCATTCATTAACTATTGGAAATTCACTATTTTTTTAACTTCCTTTTTTCTTATACGTAAGAAAGGAGAGAAAAACAGTTCTTAGGAGTATGAAATGTACGGTCAGACCTGAGCAGACATCTTTTTAAAAAAAAAAAAAAAAAAAAAATACACCCAGCCCCATGCAATGCCTATACCTTAACTTGATTGAAATGTGGTAGTACTCGTGGTTTGTTTTCCACCCAGCAGTTCAGTGACAGTATATTGAAGTCATGGCTTAGATCCTAGTGGAGTGATTCTGTAATACTTAACAAGTTTATGTTTGAATGTCCTGATGACCAATAGACTTAATTGATTGCCTCTAATTTCAGAAGATATATGTACTTTTCTGCTTTCCTTCACTAATGCTGGTAGATCATACTGAAAGACAATCTGTAGCTTAACGGTAAGAAAGTAAAATAACTTACTACATTTTCTTTAAAACATCGTGTTAACCTACTAAGGGATATCTTAAAACCAGAAGCATACTATCCTTTAAAAAGTGTTTGCTTCCAACAATATGTGAATTCAAGTGAACTGGTAGAATAGCAAAAGACACAAAAGAGGCATGCACAGGCTATTTTCAGTCATTTCGTTTCAGAAAGTTTAAGGTTTGTCTATACATCCTGTCCTTTCAAAATCATTTTGAAAATACAAGGTGATTTTTTTTTTGTATTGTGGCTGATGATTTGTTACTAGTGTTTAATAACTTCAAGATCTTTTGTGTATGTATATAGTAGAAAACTTTATAGAGAAAAATTGAGGATAAACCTAAGGGCTTAGCAGCCTTATTTTCTAGGGGCTGTTTTTGGTAATTGTTTAATGGCTGAGGTTTTACTTATTTATACCTTCATCACTTGAATTTTAACCTTGACCAGCGGTGAGCTTGTCAGTAATGACTCCATTTCCATGAATTCTAAATGGTCCATCAGCGTGTCTTTTAATGGGTCACACAGAACTCACCTTATAAAGCTGTTAGTGTCATAAACAGATATTACAGCCTTTTGTTAGGCCTAGTGATAATTAATGTCTTCCTTCTTCAAAAGCCAAGCCAAAAGTCCTGCTGTGTTTCATTTTACAACTGAAGTCTTATTAGTAAGTAAAATCTCAAGCCTCACGTTTGCTTTTTCTGAAGTTATTATATACATTTCGTGAATAATTTTGGGCCCTTTTTAAGATACAAACTATACTTTTGGCACACATATACAGTAAACAGAACAAGATATGCATCTTGCCTCATGACTTCTAAAAGTAGAATTGATAAATTACAGACTTCGATGTCCATTATTAGTTTAAATGAAGTGGTTGCCTCATGGGATCCCTGTATAGAGGGAAAATACTGAATTTTTCATTGTCCATCAGGGAATCATTTTCCATTTTTTGAGCTCTTTAATTACTTCTTTCAGTATTGCCTTTCCGTACTGCTAGTTGGGGAATTAGTTTGTATGTGAAAAGTTTTGAAAATGTATTAGATTTTCAGCTTTGTTTCTGCCTTGACTGTTGGTTATGGCCTTTACTCTTGAGCTGGCATGTTTATGCTGACTGAAGAGGAGGACTCTTAGAACTGAGTATACTCCCCATGCTCTTAAGTAATTTTAGTTGTGATATATACTCTTAGCTACCATCTTATTTTTACTCATGAATGTATTTTAGAATATTTAAGTTAGGGCAGGTTTATGGTGTTCCTGAAAATAACAAGAGACAAGCTATGGGTAGGCATTAGGCCTCTAATAAAACTTCGCTTGAGTGAATGGAGGTGGGGAAGAGAACCATCTGGGAAAAGTATGGTCCCATTGCATTTGCCTGTTTACTTTTCACATTCAAAACGTTACATTGATGCATTGGAAACTTGTTCCTCTCTTATAACATTTCATTTTATTTTTAAGGAATTATTTTTAAACTCTCAATCTGCAAATATTTAACCAACCAAGCAGGAGACAGTCTTTTATCCTCTGCTATATACAGCTTTGTTTTTATCTGAGTTAGTGTGAGTGCATGTAAATATCACATAAAAATTTGACTTTGCTCATCCTTCCTTTGAAGATTGACAGGGGTGCTTTAATCCTGTTCTCTTTGATGTTCTGTATTCAGATATTAAAATACAGTATTTTTATACATTTATAAGATTGTGTTTGCATTTATTTAATTTATGTTTCTTTTTTAGAGCATGTAGCCTTGAATGTTTGTTCTACCTTTTTTTTTTCCCCCACATCATTACTCTGGTACTGCTTGATGTAACTTGATTAGCTCCCTCCCCAGTCATGATTGGTAATTAAAATAGGCATTAAAATTAGTCACTTAGCAATTTTGCTGTTCAATTGGCAATTAAATTACTTAATTGCAATTAAAGTCCTAATTTTAATTGGCAAAATGATAGATGTAGATTTAAGATAATATGTATAAATACTTTAATAAGTGTCTATATAAGGATTACTTAATTACTCAACTTCAAGTTTATGCTGTTAACTTTAGAACTTTTAAGTGAGCAATGAAATTTATATTACATCTATTCAAAGGATATGGTAATTGCGTTTATTACTTATCACTGTAAGGGTCGTTGCCATAAGTTACTTTTGTAGTGTTAAAATTGTAGGCTTGATAATTGCAGAAATATGAGAAAAAGGGCATATATTCCTTTGTTGTAGTATATGAATGCCTTATCTTCCTTTTCTTATTAAATTGAGTTTCCTATGGGGAAAAAAATCAAAAATAGTTATTTTATCATTTAAGGTAAAACAAAAAAATAGCCAGTTGTGATTTACGTATGAAAACTGTGTTGCTCAGTGTGTTCTTTTTATCTGTTTAAGGCAGTGCTATCTAATACTGATATGGTTGTTAATATTATTCAGTATGTCTTCAGTTTTAAGTGACCTTTATCTCTTCATAGCATGTATCAGTTTCTTTTCAGAATCCTTATGTCTTTTAGGACTTTGCATATTTCGGTGAGTCCCATGGTTAATGAAATTAGTAATGAAATCTTAAGAAAATATTAAGCAGTTAATTTAAAACACATTTAGGAGTTGGTTACTGTGAATCAAGTATTAACGAAAGAAGAAGGATTTTTATGATGCAAAATAGTATTTGAGTGACATGAGGTTTTACCATATGTTCAGTTTTTATAATTTTAATTTATAAGTAGATGCTTCTAGAAAAAAGAAGTGCTGTTTTCTTCCACACATCTTTACACATTTCTAGAACTGAGTTCCGAAACAAAGTAGGAAAACAGTTTTAAAGTCTTTGCTGTAAATTTGGTTACAAGTAGGCTGAATAAAGCTATGTAAAATCTACAGTTTCCCAAAATGTGAATATCTGCTAAGTAACTACTTGTTCCTTAAGTGTCCTACGTGATAGGAACAAATGATTCTGTTGATTAATATCCTGTCAATAAAAATGAAATGGCAAAACCAAAATAACAACAAAACTTCCTCAATATTAAAGTATAATTTGTATTTTCAGAAACAGAGTATTTCCAAGTGAAATGTGTGTCATCTACTGCTAATGTAAAACTGCCCTTTGAGTGGCTACAAATACTGTGAATAAAAGGTTGCCCAAATATAATTTAAAGCATATTTCATTTTAATGCTTAAAATAGGTTTCATTAAGTAATTTTATGATGAAAATTTTAAAGCTTTCTCCACTCTTAGGGCATAACAGATATGTCTGTTTCACTATATCTGCATTGTAAAGTCTACTCTGAGTTCATTTTGGGAGAATAGTGAGGGAAATCCCTAAGGACCCCTTTCCCATGCTTAAAGATAGAAAATCTTACGGGATTACATCTATGTTTGCTTTCTAAATTATACCAAAAGCTCAGTTTTATTAAGTGTAATCTGCTTAGCCATGCATAAAATAAAATATTTCAGTTTAGATGTAAGTGTATGTATTACTATGTGCCAGTATGTATTGTTTAATATTGGGTAGTATTATAAAAGATAATATAGCAATATCATCATCCTAGATGCTTTTTAGAGATCATCTGATAACAATATATATAAACATTAATAATCTTATATTTTATCTTAGTTGGCTTTAAAAAATGGTGCTACTTACGGATAACATCAACTTTACTCATTTTTCTTAAATTACTAAGAAACCTTAATTTGGGGAGTAACCACACATTTATACATAGTAATTATTTAAAGTTTTATTCGGTGTTGGACCCTGAAAAAAAACCCACTATTGTCATTTTAACTGAGCTATAAAATGCTTTATTTGAACTATTTATGTTCAAGAATCTTGAAAGATTGCACTCATATAAATGCAGAATTTCAGTTTCCTTTAGCTTAAAGCATCATTTTAACATTTTCTAAAAGGTTGTTCAATTCTACATTTTGATTCCATTATATGTGTAATTAAACCTCCATGCACAAAAGCATTCTCTTATGTACTCGCAAGTACACCCACAGGAATCCTCTTCTAAACTATAATTTATTTAAACATGTAATCATAGGATTTTAAACATGCTTTCATTTTTCCAAACTATATGCCAGTTTGAACTGCTTGGTAATAAAAGGAAAGACTTTATTACCAGTTTGATTTTTTTCTGCCTGTGATTGAAAATGAATTAAAAAATGGACAAGAGGAGATTTTAGGACAAACATAGATTAAAACTTTCTCTTTTTGAGAATAATAAAGGCGAGTCAGAGATTTGTAGTTGTTTATGAATTCCAGCACAATATGAATATTTAGGCCTTCAGTATTGTCTCCTTAGGCTTGGTCTAAGCAGCAGATTGTTGTGTGTGCATGGATAAATGCGTGTGAAAGAGGGAGAGTCTTAATCGTTGTGGAGTCGGGCCCCCTACTGACAGGATCAGTCAATTACAGATTACTGGCAGTTCTGGGATTTAAACCTATTTGGGGAACACGAGTCTGGACTTTTAAAGTAAGACATTTCTTTCCACTTTGTGATCCCTCTGCTTGATCCATTTTCACCCACAGCATATCCGAACTCCACCTAAAAATACCAGCCCAAGGAGTAGGTTATGCCAAAATTGATTTAAGTCTTCCGTACTTCTTCCCAAGAAGTAAGCTTCCCAGGAATCGGAATAGGAGATTGAAAACGATCGTAGGACACAAAAAATCCCCACTATTTTATTTTAAAATTTCATTTAATCATTCCATTCCCAGTTAATAATGACAAGCTTCTGTGAAAACTGTCGATCATCATTGCGTTACGATTTGGGCAAAGTCTCTTTAACCAAGAAGCCAGACTCGACAGGTTGCTGTTAGAGAATGAAGAATCACGTTACACTGTCTGGATTCCTTGGATATTCACTTTAAGAACTTTAGAACACTTTTCCATTCTCTGGGACGGAATTATTAGGTTGCCCCCAAACTAAACCCGTATAAATCTGGGTATGTTTGTGATCTCGGTAAAGGAGAGGTGAAGTGAGTGAATTTAGCTATTTAGCTGTGCTTACTGGTGTCTATATCAAGAGTGGTGGTTACAATTTTAAGGTTCTCTCGGCCCCCGCTTTTCTAGGACTAGATTTAAAAACATAATTTGCCACTCTAGTGTAGCCATGCTTGAGTTTCCGACTGTCTGAAATAGCTTCTTGGAGCCTGGCCCACTGCAGGGATCAAGGAAAGCTCCCCCTTTGACCGCGCCCTACTTCCTAGCGGAAGGGGAAGGGAACCTGGGAGGGCGCCACAGACGCCCGAGCTAGTGCTATTTTTGGACCTCGCAGGGCCGGTGCGTCAATGCCTGCGCCCCTGCGTCACCGCCATCCCCACCCCCTTCCTTCTCCCCTGCTCTCCAAACTCTCACTTTTTCCCTTTGGTTCGCGTGGAATCGCTTCAGCCCACGGGGCGCTGACGCTACGGCGCTCATGCTAATAAGCTGTTCTTCGCCCTTCTCCCTTTCTATCCTTTAATCACTTATCCTCACCCTTCACCACAACATAACCTACACACACACACACACACACACACGCACACACACATATATCCTGTTTTTTTTTTTTTTCCTCGCTCCCCCTAGGGCCCCTTTGAGCTGCGGTGGTGGCGGCTGTGGCAGTGGCTGCCGCAACATCTGGGGAAAACTTAAGGTGGTCATGTTGGTTTTCCCGAGGCTTCGGCGCAAAGAAAGCTCCTCAGGGCCGCTCAGGACACCTGATTGGCAGCGCCTCTCCAGCCACCGCAGAGCAAAATGAGGAGGAAAGGGTGCTAGAGGGGGGTGCGGGTTAGGGTTGAGCTCCCTAGGAACCCGGGTAGTTTCAAGGCGCGCACAGCCCATACTAAGAACAGACGGAGGAGCCCCCAGCATCTGGAAACAAGCCACACCGAGGGAGGAGGGCCTGCTAGAACGCTCTCCGTAGGCGCGGGCGGGGGTGGGGAGGGTGGACGTCTCTGGGTTTTCTCTCCTCAAGTTCAAGTCTTCTGTAGCCTTACGGGTGAACCCTACGACGAGGCTCTCCCAGCTCCGGCTGGACGGGGGACTTGGGGGTGGGGGGCTTTCCTTCTGAAGACGCTCTGTTTTCTTTGGTAGAAAGCTCTTTGAGCTTCCAGCCTCGGGAGCGGATTGACTTGCCTTAGCAGAGTCGGCGCAGACTTCGCCTGCTGCGAGGGTCCGCTCCCACGGCCCTCCCGAGTCTCTTTCCAGGCAGGGCTGAACTCCCCTGTTTAAGCTTCAAGAGCCCCCCCCCCCCCGCCCCACACACTAACAATGTCTTGTCTTCTGCTGGTCCTCAAGTTGTCGCGTAAGAACTCTTGTGTTGCAGTGGAACGTCAATTTATTTCCCTAAAACGAGCGTAGGGTTTACGAGATGGTGGGCACTGAGGTGTGCTGAAAGTATTACAGCTCTCACAAGATGGGATCACAGCACCTTTCTGCAGAAGGCACACCTGTTGGCTGCTGTCGGGTGCATTGTCTGAGAAGGGAACACGGTCAACGTCTCACTCTGATATGGGGGTTCCTGATGGGCTGGGTCACGGTCCACGATCTCGCCTACCCACCACCTCCCCACACGAAGTCCTCCTTTGTATGTGAGCACTACAGGTAAAGAAGGCAACATAGAAAACCAGCCCCTACTTCGCCCCCCTCCGTCGCCTAGTATGTGTGTATGTGAGAGAGACAGAAACCAAGAAAGCACCGAGCCAGGGAAATCCCTCCCCAACTGCCTGAGCCCTTTGAGAGTCCCGTGTCACGGGACATCCGTACGTGCTTCCGTTAGGGGGGTGTGGAGTGTGGGTAGGTGGTTAGGATGTTGCACGGCACTCCCTGTCCCGTGCCACTTCAGGTGCGAGCTACCTGGCCCAAGCCAGCGCTCCTTTCCACCTGCCTCCTTTTGGGGGGGGTCATTTTTCTCTAGTGTGAGGAGCCCTGCAGCCGCGAGGTCGCCGGCGCTTGGGAGACTGCGAGGTATCTAGGCGCCGCGCTCTGCGTGGGCTTGGGTGGATAGGTCACACCTCTCAGAAAAAGTAAATAAACCAAGCCAGCTACCAAGGTGAACCCAGAACAGTTCCCACCTTAAAATCGGCCCTGCTCGTGACGTCAGGTCGGAAATATACCAAAGCTAGCGCGGGCCAGGAGTCCGGGGAGCGCGGCTGCACTGCGATTGGGCGACGAGCTACTGACGCGCGCTGACGCGCGGAGACTTTAGGTGAATGTTGGCAGCAGCAGCGCGAGCCACATAAACAAAGGCACATTGGCGGCCAGGGCCAGTCCGCCCGGCGGCTCGAGCTTTCCTCCCGAGTCCCCAGCTTGCCCGGCCAGCCGACCGCCTTGCCCGGCTCCCTTCCTGCTCTCAGTCTCTCGGCTCCCCGGGCCCCACTCGTCTACCCTTCCCCGACCCCGCGACTCCGGCTCCTGGAGGGAACCGCACTTCGGCAGAGTTGAATGAATGAAGAGAGGCGCGAAGAGCCCCTAAGTGAGTAGGTGCAGCCCGGCGGCTCGTTCTTTTATTCTCCTTTTTTCTTTCCCTGTCTTTTCTTTTTACTTTGCGTGGTACAGGTTCTCTGGAGGTGGGCGCTAGAGGCACGGAGGGCGAGTGGGGCCGGGGAGTGCAGAGAGTGGATGCGCGTAGCTACGGAGGGCGCTTATCCTGACTCCGGCTTTGGCACTATGGTAGAGTGAGCTCCAGAGGCTTCCCAGGCTCCTCAGTAGTGGAAATGGGAAGGGGGCTTGCACGGTTCTGGGAGTTGCGGGCTAGCCCGCGGAAATATACATAAAGTTTACTTTTAAGATGAAATTCATTGTGGTGTTAGAATATGGAAATTCCGGGTTGTGTGTACAAGGGGACCAGGAAGCTGCCCCAAAGTGGCAGAGAGAAAGTTCTTCAGTTTATGTGTTGCCTGGGAACTGTGTCACCGCGTTTGGCCAGTGTGCCGTGTTTCCCGAGTATTGTTGATTGAGTGTATTGTTGGTGGAGTGGCCTGCTACTAAGTTGCCTGAAATTTCTGAATTTGACATATGTCACGCATGTGCATGCGAGTGTGTTAGAGACAGAGATACAGAAACAGCATGTGTCAAGAGTACTGTTACCAAGCTGCGAAGCTGCCAGGGGTTTAATATCCTGCTCAGACTTCTCTCTGAATGGCTTTGAGATCCAGTCTCCTTTCTTTCACCAACTTTTTTTCTGGTCACACCCCTCCCCCTCTAACCCCCCCTAACCCCCCCCCATGAAGCAAGATTATGAAGAGGAATGGGGGGAGAAAAAACAGGAGTGAATGTTTGGCTTTGTTTTTCTTAGAAGTAAGATCGTCTCTGCTCTAGTATGCCTTCCAAGTGAGGACATCTGAAAATTACTGGGAAACAAGTCTACCTTGTTACAGCAAGTGGGCAGATAGTGAAAGGCTGCACAGGGAAGTAGGAAAGGTATTTCACTTGCCATACTGGGAAGCACTTCTACCACTGATGTCAATACTACATAAGCAACATTTCCCTCCTCCAGTAGTTGGCCTAAGACCCTCTTGGAAGAGCAGGTCCCTTCTTCCCACCCCTTGATCATTAAAGATGTTGGAAGACAAGTTTCCCGGAAAAGGGGACACCAATTTACTCCCATGCCTAATGCTGAAGACCAGTCCCAGTGCTCTGTCAAAAGCACTTAGGAAACCCAGATACTTCTACTGGAATCAAATGGTTTTTCTGATGTTCAGGCCTTCTAACACTCTGTAACTCTACTTTTTGCCTCCCTCTTTACGTTTTATATTCCTGACTTTAAACTCTCTTCCCTCCACCCAAATGAAAACCCAATGTTACTGCAGAAAAAAATAAAATAAAAATCGAGAGAAGATTCCATTGCTTCATTTTATTGAACTCTAGAGTTTTGATTCAGGTCTATTAAACTAAAATGGAAACATGTCCTGTACCACTTTATTATGCCATAAGTGTTAAATAAAACTACATGCAAATATATTTCCTCCTTTAGAAACGCTCTTTCTGCAAGAACTTACACAGTTCATTGGATAGCATTTTCTGTTGTTTCTAGATTTCTCTCGTGCACATTCATTTTAACTGCTGTGTCTGGTAAAGGCTGCACACTAATTTTCAATCAAACCAACAGGGAGGATATTGGAGGACCTGCGTGGCTGAGTCTGTTTGTGCCCTTAGGAATCTGCCCGGAAAGTCGTCCTGACCCTTCCTGTGTCTGTATTTCAGGGAGCAGATCTGACAGGCTGAACTCCCCATTGCTTTTCTAAAAATCTTGGAAAGTTTGTCCTTCATTGAATTACGACACTGTCCACCTTTAATTTCCTCAAAAACGCCTGTAACTCGGCTGAAGGTTAGTGCTACTTCATTTCTTTCACTCCCTTCCCAGAGTTCCGTAACACTGAGAGCGAGCAACGCGATTTTCTTGGGCAAATCCTGTAATTTAAGGCTTCCCGGATCCGTCACCTTGAGGAGCAACTTTCTCATTGTGCAATTCAACTTCAGCAGGATCGCTCCTAGAGCTAGATTTTCGGAACTCAAGCTTCAAAGGGGCTGATCAGAGCAGGGTTGGCTATGAAGGCTGTTGTGGGGAAGTGGTTGGAACTATCCGGGAGTCGGAACCCCCAAAAGCTTTCTAGCTCCTGGGTCGTTTTATGACCAGCTCTTCCTCGCCCTGCAGTGTTTTGGCCGCAGCAGTCGCGCCCTCCCCCGATCCTTTCTCGTCCCTGCTCGCTGTCAGACGGCCGCGGGCTGCCGGTGTAGCTCCAGGTGCACCCGAGCTGGGGACAAAGTGTTGAGTTGACCAGGCTGAGTGTATATTACCCTGTTTCATTTCCAGCCATGCCTTGTGTTCAGGCGCAGTATGGGTCCTCGCCTCAAGGAGCCAGCCCCGCTTCTCAGAGCTACAGTTACCACTCTTCGGGAGAATACAGCTCCGATTTCTTAACTCCAGAGTTTGTCAAGTTTAGCATGGACCTCACCAACACTGAAATCACTGCCACCACTTCTCTCCCCAGCTTCAGTACCTTTATGGACAACTACAGCACAGGCTACGACGTCAAGCCACCTTGCTTGTACCAAATGCCCCTGTCCGGACAGCAGTCCTCCATTAAGGTAGAAGACATTCAGATGCACAACTACCAGCAACACAGCCACCTGCCCCCCCAGTCCGAGGAGATGATGCCGCACTCCGGGTCGGTTTACTACAAGCCCTCTTCGCCCCCGACGCCCACCACCCCGGGCTTCCAGGTGCAGCACGGTCCCATGTGGGACGATCCCGGAACCCTCCATAACTTCCACCAGAACTACGTGGCCACCACGCACATGATCGAGCAGAGAAAAACGCCGGTCTCTCGCCTTTCCCTCTTCTCCTTTAAGCAATCACCCCCGGGTACCCCTGTGTCCAGCTGCCAGATGCGCTTCGACGGGCCTCTGCACGTCCCCATGAACCCGGAGCCGGCGGCTAGTCACCATGTGGTAGACGGGCAGACCTTCGCTGTGCCCAATCCTATCCGCAAGCCCACATCCATGGGCTTCCCGGGCTTGCAGATCGGCCACGCGTCACAGTTGCTCGACACACAGGTGCCCTCCCCGCCGTCGCGGGGCTCCCCTTCCAACGAAGGGCTGTGCGCAGTGTGTGGCGACAACGCGGCCTGCCAGCACTATGGCGTGCGCACCTGCGAGGGCTGCAAAGGCTTTTTTAAGGTGAGCATGGCGAGGGTGGAGGAGGAAGGCCAGTCTCCCTGTTGCTCCAACCCCCGAGGGCGCGCTCGCCTTGGTGCCGGGAGCTCAGCTCGGGACCACCCAACTCCCGGGGTCCGCCGGCGCTGCCCAGCAGACACTGGGGGCTTCTGGGTGTCTGAGGACTGAGAAGCAGGAAGATTGCCGGCCTGGAGGTCCGGTTCCGCACACGCTGCTGACCCTGAGGCCACCCGCCTGAAGTTGCTATAGTCGGAGTTGGAAGAGGGTCATTTGCATGTGCTAGGAGCTGTCTTGCCCGTTCAGATTGAAATTGGTTAGGACAGAGAACCGTGTCTGAGCTAACCAAGTGGAACAGAATTCCCTATGGTCAAATTAAGTGATCTCTTTATTTCGCCATCCTGATTGAATAATCTTATCATTTTAAATAGAAAAGGTCTCCAAGGAATGTAAATAATATGAATGCCCACGGATTTGTATTTACTGAGCGTCTCTTTCTCCGTCTCCTGCTCTTGGCATATAAAACACAGCAAGGAGCGGCAAGGTTAGCTCAAATGTTAATGGTATCAATTTTCTTCTGTTAAATATTCTGGAGAAAGAAAACTGGGGGGAAAAGAGAGAGAAGGCAAAGGCAAAGATTCAAATAAAAAGGAGTAGGTGCATTTGTGCTTATTTGTGGGGAGAAAGCATAGACCTTAGCCTTCCAGACAATCTGTGGAGTCCCCGGGTTGCTGAATTTCAAGAGAAGAAAAACTAATTTTTGGCCTCTGTTGTTTTCTTTTTTGCAGCGAACGGTGCAGAAAAATGCGAAGTACGTGTGTTTAGCAAATAAAAACTGCCCAGTGGACAAGCGGCGCCGGAATCGCTGTCAGTACTGCCGATTTCAGAAGTGCCTGGCTGTTGGGATGGTCAAAGAAGGTAGGTTTTGGCAAGCTGTGAGTCTCTCAGACTGCGCCCTTGGAGGACGACAGCTCACCCCCTAACTCCACTTCCCAGTTCCAAGAGCTGGATATCTACAGCACCCTTCCCCCAATCTGGCCTCCGTGACCCCACAGCTGCCTGCTCACCCAGCCTTCCCTAGAGGAAGCCGCTAGGCCCTTCTCATCTTTGGCTATTCGACCCATTGGAAGGAGGAAATAAAATAACCCTGTATTTTTTTATGCTTTTAGTCAGTAAGGGCTTAACCAGCTGTGGGACTCTGCACCGCCGGGCGGGGCGTCCCAACACTGCGCTCTTTCTCGGAGGAGGAGCCCAGGCAGCAGCTGGGCCCAACTCTTGGGGCATCGCTGATCCCTGCTGTTCCTTTGCAGTGGTTCGTACCGACAGTCTAAAAGGCCGGAGAGGTCGTTTGCCCTCGAAACCGAAGAGCCCCCAGGAGCCCTCTCCCCCTTCGCCCCCGGTGAGTCTGATCAGTGCCCTCGTGAGGGCCCATGTCGACTCCAACCCAGCTATGACCAGCCTGGACTATTCCAGGGTAAGAAGCTGTCGGGGGTGTGGTGTGGACAAACTGACTGACGGGCAGGATCCCCCTTCCTCTAGTAACTAACACCAGATAAAGAAGCTAGCCAGGTTGCCAACTTCACAGTTCTGGCTAGGCAGGGCTACTGGAGATGACTGGTGTAGCCTCTGGTGTAGACCTGAGCATGGGGCAGAGAAAGGAAGAGGGGACGGCCACAGAGGTGGAATCTTTGTGAGCTCCCCACTACACCACACACAAACACAAAGGCACACACATCAACCCATCTAATTAGGAAAAACCAGCCACTGTGCAAAATCCCACCCCTTCTACTTGATCCGCAGTCCTCCACAGAGATGCTTTAATCCTCATCCTCTCTAGACCCACTAGGATGAGAAACTCAGGGCCTGCCTGGGGGTTCAGGACGGGGGAAAGAGCCAGAGGGAGTGAGGAATGACAGTGGGGTGGGGGATCAAGTGGTCAGATTCCTCTTTTACTCCAGCTGTGAGAAATGCACTGACTTTAATTGGAGAAAGTATGTCGGTGGAACCTAGAAGCCACTGCAATTTTATTAAGATCTGCAAAGGGCGGCTCTTTCCGGGACCCACTCTGGGGCAGGCATGAATACTAACGTGTCAATTGTTTTGTGGAGATAAGAGTGAACATTTCCCAGGGCTTGGATGGCACTGTATTTAGTCTGTATAGAAATGGTAATTTACATATTTAAAGCAGCGACCTCATAGCACCATCCCTAATTGAATTAATTGCCCCGGAACATCTAATTTCCTTACTGGTCAGAGAGAGGTTTAATTGTTATAAAAACCTGGCTCCCCTACTAGAAACGGGGTTAGCAATTTCACGGGTTATATATTTTAGAGAACCTCATTAAGTGCTTTTTAAAATGAAATTCCAGTTCCAGGCGAACCCTGACTATCAGATGAGTGGAGATGACACCCAGCACATCCAGCAATTCTATGATCTCCTGACTGGCTCCATGGAGATCATCAGAGGCTGGGCTGAGAAGATCCCGGGCTTTGCAGACCTCCCCAAAGCAGACCAAGACCTGCTGTTTGAGTCTGCTTTCCTAGAACTGTTTGTCCTGAGATTAGCTTACAGGTAATAAGGGAGGAGGCAACTGGGGGGAGTCAGGGAGAGGATGAAGAGAGGAAGCAAGAACGGAAAGAAAATGGAAGAAGAAGGAAAGAAAAAGGGGGGAGGATAGAAAAGGGAAGACTAGGGAATCAAAAGAAGGAAAAAAAGAAGTAGAGGAGAGATGACAAATGGAAAAGGAAGGGAAGGAATAACCAGAAGCCTGGGATGAATGGAATGGAGGTGGGATAGGGGGCGTTCTTGATTGTTATGAAATTAAACCCTTTCAAGGTCTGCTGGTCCACATTTTATTAACTCTTCAGTAATTAGGTGCCTCTTAAATCCCTCATTTATTGCTCTTCAAGTAATTAGTTGTTTAGCTTTTCTCTCTCTCTTTTTCTCCCCCCCTCTCTTTGGTATTAATTGCAGGTCCAACCCAGTGGAGGGTAAACTCATCTTTTGCAATGGGGTGGTCTTGCACAGGTTGCAATGCGTGCGTGGCTTTGGGGAATGGATTGATTCCATTGTTGAATTCTCCTCCAACTTGCAGAATATGAACATCGACATTTCTGCCTTCTCCTGTATTGCTGCCCTGGCTATGGTCACAGGTCAGTATCACAATCACAGGGCACTTCTCCTCTAGAGCTGCCCATCAGATTGGTCCCGGTTTTCCCTTGCCACTGCTCCTCCCTTGTTTTGCCAGTTTGTGCTAACTGCTTTGTGCATTTTTCTTGTGTTTCTGATTGTGTTTTATTCAGAGAGGCATGGGCTCAAGGAACCCAAGAGAGTGGAAGAGTTGCAGAACAAGATTGTAAATTGCCTGAAAGATCACGTGACTTTCAATAATGGGGGGTTGAATCGCCCCAACTATTTGTCCAAACTCTTGGGGAAGCTCCCAGAACTCCGTACCCTTTGCACACAGGGGCTACAACGCATTTTCTACCTGAAACTGGAAGACTTGGTACCACCACCAGCAATAATTGACAAACTTTTTCTGGACACTTTACCTTTCTAAGACCTTCTTCTACGTACTTCAACTGAACTGGAAAGAAACCTAAACTGTCCAGAAGTGAAAAGTCACTTGGGCAGACATAGTACCTGGAACTGCCTCAACTCTAGCTGCCCCCACCCTTTCTGCAAACCCCCTGCTATCCCCAGCTCTTTGATCCCCTAAAGAAAAAAAAAAAAAAAAAAAACTCTTGCTGTTTCCTAACCTGCAGGCAGAACCTGAAGAGCATTTTGGCTCCGGGGCATCCTGGATTTAGACATGGACTTCACACAGTACAGTGGTATAAACTTTTTATTATCAGTTTATTGTTCAGAAGAAAGATTCCTGATGTGTGATGGGAAATGTTTGGCTATTCCTGGTTGTTGCAGTTAAGACAAATAACACACAGACACACAGACACAGACACACACACACACACATTAAGGGGACCCACAAGTTGACTACCCTTAAAGGACTTCAAAGTTTTCTGCTGTAAAGAAAGCTGTAATATATAGTAAAACTAAATGTTGCGTGGGTGGCATGAGTTGATGAAGGCAAAGACTTGTAAATTTACTCAATGCAGTTTGGCTTTTTAAATTATTTTGTGCCTATTTATGAATAAATATTAAAAATTCTAAAGGATAAGTGTGTTTGCAAAAAAAAGAAAAATAACTACAGAAAAAATGGGATAAGCATGCTGATTCTAGGTTGAAAATGTTATAGGCACTTGCTACTTCAGTAATGTCTATATTATATAAATAGTATTTCAGACACTATGTAGTCTGTTAGATTTTATAAAGATTGGTAGTTATCTGACCTTAAACATTTTCTCAATTGTAAAATAGGTGGGCACAAGTATTACACATCTGAAAATCCTGGCAAAAGGGACACATAGTGTTTGTAACACCGTCCAACATTCCTTGTTTGTAAGTGTTGTATGTATTGTTGCTGTTGATAAAAGAAAGTTTATATCTTGATTATTTTGTTGTCTAAAGCTAAACAAAACTTGCATGCAGCAGCTTTTGACTGTTTCCAGAGTGCTTATAATATACATAACTCCCTGGAAATTACTGAGCACTTTGAATTTTTTTGTTTTTGTTTTTTAAATGTCTGAAAGTGTCAGTTAATATATTATTTTATGTTGGAGTAAGAATTTTAATATTGCCATATTCTGTAGTATTTTTCTTTGTATGTTTCCAGTATGGCACATGACACGAGTCACTGCCTTTTTTTCTATGGTGTATGACAGTTAGAGATGCCGAGTTTTTTTTTTTCTGATAAATTCTTTCTTTGAGAAAGACAATTTTAATGTTTACAACAATAAACCATGTAAATGAACAGAACTTTGTCTTCTTTCTGGGTCAGGAAAAATGGTAACTAAATAGCAATGTAAAAGAGAATTGAAAACTGATTTGTGATAGGTCACTGTGTATTAAATGTCTGAGTTTCAAACTGACAAGCAAAAGGAACTGAAGAATTGAACTAGTTATCCAGAGAATTCAGTAAAGCATTTTTCTTTAGTTTTCCAGTCTGGAGTTCTACATTTATCAGAATCAGTTGAGAATGTCACAACTCTTTCATTAACTTTGCTAGTAAGTGCAGTTTTCTGAAGAGAGGTTCAGGAGACCAAAAGCCTTTTGTACTTCTACAAGATCAGGAAAACTTGTTAAGTTTGTGTCTTGCACAGTATTTAGGAAGTATCTTTTTATATACTAAAGTCAGGCTTATTATAGGTCATCTCTGAATTTTACCAATCGCTCTATTTGTAACTGTTAGGAAGGATCTTGGAGAAGGAATCAAACATTTGGGATCCTGTAGGCCTTGGATTGGTGGCCTTTGGCATAGAGCCGGTCTCAAGGCTCAGTAGAGGGATTTCTTACAATTTACTGTGTTCCTTCTTCAGTGGATGGTGATAAAATACAATTTGCAGTTTTAGAATATTTTCACCTGAAAAAATTCTCAGATAAATAATGCAGTATCCATTGTCAGGTGTTTGGTGTAGTTTAAGCAAGTTATGACGCTGCATCTAAGGTTTCATTCAGCAGCAACCTCCCGCAAAGAAAGGAAACTGACGCTGAAGGAGCCCCTCAAGGTCAGAGCCAGTAGGGCGCCTGGCAGTCTTTGGGCTGGTGAGGTCCAGAAGTTTCACCTTAGGTCAGCTGTGAATTCCTAGAGCTGGGGATTGGCTTCACAGCTGACCTGGTGAATGACAGATGACCTCCAGGTTGCTGAAATTTACTGAGAGCTTTGTTGTTTTTAAAATGCAGAGTTAAAACAGTGGATTGCCATTAGTGCTCTTAGGTAGTTATTTTTCCTTTACCTCTTTTTCTCTCTTTTCCAAAGACACATTTGGATATGCAGGGAGAAAAAAGAGCAAAGGCTTACTTCTGTGGTTAATTGAAGATTATTTTTATGCAGTGTGTTTCCCTGCCAGTCATCCTGAAGGGCAAGGGGGTACAATCACTTAAGAGATTACATGATATACCAAATGTCCTGTTTCCTGGTTTTTTTGAAAAGACGAGGCTAGCCATTTTCTTTTCATCTCTACCCAAAATGAAAGACACAAAGTAATAAGCAGAGTGAAAGAGATAGCTTCCTGGAAATGCCAGGAGTCTGCATTGTCTCTGGAGCTCATCTCGCAGGTGTCTGCAGCCTGTAAAAAAATTCTATCCCTACTTAGAATCTCCAAGAGTTGAAACCAGAAACGAACTCTGTGGCCTGTCCTCCTATAAGGAAGCCATTGATATTACCCCAGGTCAATGGGGCTTTGGGTAGTCCCCCTCTAGAGAATTAGGGGTGAAAAGAGGGAGGGATGACGCCTGTGTGCAGGCTATGTCAGGTGCCCTTCAGTTGTGATTCCTAAGATGCAAAGTAGCTACCGTTTTTTCTTGCTAATCAGAGAGTCGCCCTCACCCTCCAACTGCAGGGAATTGTGCGAAGGAAAAAGCCTTGACTTCTCCGCTGCATTTTCCGAAGTCATTTCGACTGAGAACATTTCTTGTAGCTGTCTTTCTAGGAGTAAAGCTCAGGAAAAGCAAGACGTGCAAAAGCCAAAGTTATATGGAACTTCTTTAGAAATATATTAAAACTTTCTGAGGGGTCTTCATCTGCCCCCTTCCCCCTCCCCGCACCATCTTTGGAAGACTTTTAGTTTGTGTGTGGCTCCAGCTATGGGAAATACTTCAACTATGTTCCGAAGTCACATAGTCTTCTCAGTTCTGAACGAAGGTCCAATTTTAGGTTTTCAGAGGTGTTTAGACAATGTTGAGTGATAGCCTAGAATGTTGCGACTTCACGGAGAGATGCTTTTACCCAAAGTACGAGTCAGCTGCGCTATTACCTGCTCCTTGCCCGGTGTCGCCTCTAGCGGTCCGGGCGATCGCTGATGCCTGTCTGGGTGTCCTTGTGGCCCCCTGGAGAACCCTCTGCTTTCAGAGAGAGAATCTGAATCTTTGGTTCTGATTCTAACTAGAGAGATATACACGGCCCGGAGAGCTGATAACATCCTTCAGTGACAGCCACACCCAAAGAGCTTATCATGTGTAATTCTTTCTGATGCCCAACTCCATCCCTCGAGAGTTGGGGTGCTCCCCACCAAAATTATTGTTCATAATCTTAAGGGGCAATGTTTCCCAGTGTGTAAAATCCCGACAAATAGATACTAGATAACGGCTCGTCCTGCCAACTTAAGAATGTCACCTGGGGTTCAATTTCACTTTGTCTTGAGACTCTCTTGGCTTTTGTGATTGTCAGTGCCTCTACAGGGATATCTAGCTATCTAATTATACTTTAAAATTAGGCGTCAGCAGTGAAAAAAACACATCCAAGGTACAAATAGGTTTGCAAGAAAAAAGTTTTTCCTTTTGTTTTTTAAATATTTTGATGACAGAATTTTCCCGACAGGCCCTGGAAAGGGAGGCAACACGAGCGCACTTGTCTCGTGTCCCTCGGGCAACGCATTTTTGCCCTACTAACCACCAGCTCCCGGCTCTTCTCTCCACACAAGTCTGTTTCCTTGTGTTTTAATGCGCTGCGCAGCAGCGCGGAGGTGGCTGCGGAGAGTAAGGGTCCTGGTCTTGCATCTCCGGCATTCGCTTCTCTCCGTGGGAGAGACGCCTGCCTCCAGGCTAAGAGCATCAGAAACCAACTAAAAGTGGAGACAATAAAGATGCGGGGTGAGTGAGAGTATAGTTTGGTGGATTTAAAAAACTTTTTTTTCCAGTATTATTTTGACAGTTGAATAAAGGTCTAGGAATGAATCATCTCGAAGACCTATTCCTCAAAGAAGTGGTTTTCAGGCGGTTGATTCCAATCCCTGCTTTTCTTCTTTTACCCTTATCCGGGAAGAGGAACTCTGGTTTAGGATGTGCGCCCGGGAA
Source organism: Heterohyrax brucei (assembly GCA_028571685.1). Classification (NCBI taxonomy): domain Eukaryota; kingdom Metazoa; phylum Chordata; class Mammalia; order Hyracoidea; family Procaviidae; genus Heterohyrax; species Heterohyrax brucei. Next base: position 60,703,493 of record CM053146.1, on the reverse strand, counting down.
CTTCTCAACTATCCAAATTTTCCAGGAACAAGGGATTGAATAGGAGTCCCTGCCAACGCCCAGTCATCCCGTCTTCCTTATTGGTCTTAGCCACGATTAGACAAAGCACACCTTGCCTTCAGTAGACTTAGGGAAAGATTCTGCTTAGATCCCTAATAGAACTCAAAACCCAGGGATCATGTTTGGCATTTTTGCCTTTACTGGATTCAGTTGATTGGCTGACTTTACTGGTAAAGCAAGCTATGAATTCCAAGCAGGGTCACCATTTTTTAGTAATTCGTTTTCAATAATAAAAGTAAACACGCGAAAATCCGCTTTTCATTTTTTCTTTTCAGTTTTACTGGAAACTAAAAATTTAATATACATTCATAAGCGTATAAGATAGCAAGGCTGCCATTGAAAGTGTTTCCCCATAGCCTGTTCCTAGAGCACGACTGGGGCAACCGCTAGGGCCTCCAGCTCTATTCGCCCAGTGACTTCATTCCCTTTGGAAAAGTCCAGCTTCCGTCGGAAGGCATCTAGCCAGGCAGCCTGCGCTGAGCACCGGGGCCCCACCCCACGTCCGGAGCGCCCCGCGAAGAGGCGTTCCTCCAGTCCACAGCTGGATGTGCGCCCTGGGCCCACTAGACTGTGGCGGGAAAACTCCAGAGAGTGGGGCTGGCGTCACCTACTCCCCGCCCACGTCTTTCCAACTAGATTGCTCCCCTCTTCCCGAAGTGGTCGCATTTTGAGGCCCCAAGATACCGGAGAGGACAAGTGTCTGTGGTACATCCTGGGGCGAATGTGGAGATGCCAGGGCTCCACGCTCTGCCGACTGCAGTTTGAAGACTCCGAAGGTTGCACTGGGAGACAATGCAATGAAAAGACTGTACTCGTCCGGATTAACTGTATCCTCGGTCCCCTCCCCCCACCTCACATTTCTCCCCGGCTCTCCGGCGTCCCCAGAGCCTGAGGTCGCAACAGGTTCTAGTCGCCGCGTGGTCAGGTCCGGTGCGTCTGTGGGAGAGCGCAGGAGCCGAGCACGTGCGCCCGAGCGCTTCCCCGGCTTCTCCAGGCACCGGCCGATCCGAGGTCAGTCCCAGGTCTCCCCCAGCCGGGGGCAGGGCTGGGGCGTCGTTCCACACTGCTCTGGGGAAACCCTTACCCCCACCCCCAGTTCTAGGGGCGCATAAAAGGGCGGGGCGGAGGCTCCAGGGCCCGAGTCGGAGGCGTGTCCTCACGAAGGGATTGAACTGGAGAAGGGCTCACATGCCCATGCACCACACGTGTGCACTTGACCCGAAGCTACGAGGAAATATGCGCTTCTGGTTCCTGCTTTCAGGTCTTCTCGCTCCCCGCGCGCTTGAGGGAGCGACTGGTCTAGTGGCCAGATAAGTGCTATGACCAGAGTGACCATGTGGCCGCGAATCCGCCTGTCTCCTGGCACGCACCTTTTTGCCCAAAAGACGTTTTCTGCAGGCAGCTCGCTGCCGGTCTCGCCTTAGCGGAGCTCTGTGGTGCTCAGCTGGAGTAGAGGCAGCCCGTGTGCAGTAACCGGGAGCGTAAGAGTCAGTCGTTTCGTCCACGTTTCTTTCGTTCTTTTCTCCCCTGCCTTCCTCTCCTCTCCTCCCCCCCCCCCCCCAGTTACTTTCTACCACTCTTGTTTTTTTCATATTTCTTCCTAAGCATGTATTTAGAGAAACTTGGGTTTCGCGGATGGCGGCATCTGTCCTAGCAGATAATGCTGGTTTCTGCTGTAGACTCCCTTTGGAAGCCCAGTGTGGTGGTGGTCTGTGCTCCGAAGAGCTTATCTAGACCACAGAGACTTCTAGAAAGACTGAGTCTACTAAGATTTCCTGGTCCTGGAAGTGTGACCACTCTGAAACTTAGGAAAGGGTGTAGGGCAGGGAGAGAGAGGACGTTCCTCAGTAGGCTCCTGGTAGGCCAGTGGTTTTCAAACTGAACTTGCTGATCCATTAGCGTTTACAGAATCAGTGTAATGGGTTGTGATCAGAATTTTTTGTAAAGGAGTAACAGTACATCCAAGTAGAAATCATGAGTGTTTTGCACAGGATAGTGAATACATGAAAAAAGTCTAAGCATTGTTAGCTGAAAGTTTTCTTGGGTCACAAAATAAAACACATTATTACTGTGAGTCTCAGTAAAAAAGTTTGAAAGTTACTACTGATGGATTAGATTGTGCGTGAAGTGGGACAGAGGGCTAATTTACTGAGAGGTGCTCAAAAGAGAATCATGGCAGTGTGGTTTGGGGACCAGTCCTTTCTAGTAACAACAGTATTCCGTCTGTCTCAGGTCTTCTTTATCCCCCTGCTCCCATGAGCCTCCACGTCTCTTTATGCTCTGGTCAGCTTTCTGTTTGGAGTTCAGCTGGTCATGTAGGTAAAGGCTAGTGAAAAAGTAGTCTATTTCCTTTGCCTCAGCAACGTGGTATCTGGGAAGAAGGGTGAACTAACGAGACAGAAGATGTGTGTGGGAAGACCCTACAGGGAAGGATGAGAAAAGGCAAGGAAAGAGCTTTCCATGGTCCACTTACCCCACAATAGGCCCTCTGCTGGTCTACTCATTTATAGACTGGTGACAAACCCTGGGGAGGAAGCAAAAGGTTTTTGAGGGAAATTGGTAGAGGTAGAGACGGGTAAAGATAATGAATCCTATTGTGAATGATCAGGTGAGCAGTGATTGAAGAGACAGGGAAGGAGGAGCCAGTTTAGAGGCTTTATTTAATCCAAGTGCTAGAGTCTCAGGCAAACAGAGATAGGAGGAAGAGGACTTAAAATGCCACATCAGTATAGGAAGTCAGAGTACTACTGATAACATGTGGATGAGTTTAAAGAAAAAAATAAAAGAGAGGATAAAAAAAGTGTATCAAGGATGCTGGCAGGGTAGGCAGGTACGAGATGAAAGTTGGGTATGGAGGACGTAGTACAAAGATTGTGTATGGAGAAAGTAGCATTAGGTGTGAGAAGCCTTAGGTTAGTGGGGATCCCAGAGAAGTTTCCAGTTATGTCGTGAAGGAATTAAAAAGAACAAAACTGCCAGCATAGAAGGTGCATTCCCAATCAGTCCATTCAAGTTGAATGGCTTTTGAAGCAGACTTGTTTTCTTACAGGATGATGGAAACTCTAGGCAAGGATTATGTGGACTCCTTCAGAGATTCAGGCCAATGTGAAAGGCAGAGCTAAGTGTCAGATAGCGGCCACCTTCCATGGTTTCGGAGTTTCCTTCCATCACAATGCCATCGGTGCTATATGTTGCAAGATTAGATCCCAACTGATGTAATCCTCTCAATTCCAGTCCTCTGCAGATGACTTCCTTATCCTCCTTCTAGAAATAATGTGAGACTCAGAGATATTGTTAAGTATCTTGATACAAAAGTATTTGGAATTTGAATTCAGAACCATAGAATATTCAATTCCAAGTGTCTTGCTCTTGCACTGCTTGATCCAGAAGGGAAAACCCTGGTGCTGTAGTGGTTAAGGCTACTAACCAAAACATTGGTAGTTCAGATTCACCAGATGCTTCTTGGAGACTCCATGAGTCAGTTCTACGCTGACCTGTAGCATCAGTGCGAGTCAGAATTGACTCGATGGCAATGGTTTTGGTTTATAGATTTGATTCAGAAGGATGCTACCTTTCTCCATGGCTTCTGCAAGAGCTGATTAGAGGTTTTCTCAACTGTTGAGAGTTGAAGCTGTTGCTTTGGATGTATTACGAATTCCAGAGGAAAGGATTATCTGTGATACTACTGAAATTTTAAAGATGGAAATGGTTTCATTGCTCTTCATAGCTATTGTGTGAAAGAATTTTGAGTTACTTTCTTTGGGGCCCAGGAAGCGAATGGGAATGATTGCCATATGTGTTAACTTACTGAAAAAGTTGGGTTAAAGGCAGTAAAAAGGAAAAATGTTTCTTCTCTCTAAGCTGTTTAGATTTCCTTACATTAATCATTTTTTTTTCAGCCAGTGCCTAGACTTCCCATCAGGAAAACCTAATTGCTCACCAGTAAGTTCACTTTAGTCACAGCCCTGAGCAGGCCACTTTGTAAAACTGAAAACCTAGCTGTATGGGAGCCATTGACTGTTCCATCTGCTTCCCCTATGTCTGTGTTTACCTTTTTATTTTTATTTAACATGACTGAGTGAAAATGTACATTCCCGTATACATTTACATGCCCACCTATATGCAGCTCCCAGTGCTCTCCCTGCGCGGTGACTGCACACTATTCGTCTCTGCTCCATACATGTCTCATCCTCCCAGCAGTCTCCTTTCTCCTCCTCTCTGTCCACTCCCCTTCCTCCAGCCAGAGGTCAGCAAGATGATATCCTATAGATGTGTAGAACCATAAAGTGCCTCCAATATATGGTCACTCTGCATTGCCAAGTCCTATTCTGTCCAAAGAGTGGATCTTTGTTATAATTTATGGGAAAGGGCAGCATCAGGGCCGGGGGGCCATGCTCTCAGAGGAACCCCAAAACCACTGGACCATCAATTGAGATCTTTTAGTGGAGATCTCATGATGCACACCTTTTTATTCTTGTGTTGCCAGTGAGACTCCTCTCTGTGAGCTCCATCGTGGCTATCACTGGTGGACCTTTTTAAAGTTAAACTCTTCAGTGTCTAACTGTAGAGAGTCAGTGAAAAAGAGAAAGAGCTTCAGTGTGTCCCTCCATTGTGCATAGGGTCACTGTGAGTCAGAACTTACTCAGCAGCACCTAATAACGGCAGAGATGTTTAGCTTTTACTAAAATTTTCTGAAAATCTGCTATTACAGTAAGTGTCAAGTACACAGTAATACTTCTTCAGTAGACTATCTGCATCTATCTTGGCTTGGTCAAAGGGTTGCAAAAACAGCCTTATTACAAAATTTATGAGAACACACTTGACAGACAAAATATGGTGGATTTCGGTCAACTGTTTGCTTGTACTATCGATTTTGTTCGTCTTTGACATTTAATTTAGGCTTCACGTATCTGAGGGCCCAGAATAGGATAAGTATGTTCTGCATGTGTTACATTTCTTGTTCTGTAAAACTCACTTGTCTGCCGTTATCCGGAAATAGTTCACAATCAGTGACTTAGGGACAAGGAAGCCTTGTGACATGTTCTGAGAGTGCCTTTCTGCAATGAAGTACTGGAAAATTGAATTATGGAGACCCTAAGAGGGTTTTTTATTTTTGAAGAGTGAAGATAGCTACATTTGCTTTCTTGGTCTTTTGCTTAATTATCTTCCCTGAATACTGAATTGATACAGTTAAAAACAAGCTTACAGAAATCCATAATGAATCTGTTTGATGCCAAGAATCTGTGTTCTGTGTAATTGTTCAGCTTTCAGCAATGCTGGGCAGAATTCTCTACATGGGCCATATGTGTGGAAACACTGAAAACATTTGACACACCACTGACTTATTTTTAATATATCTGAGTGAAAAAAAGTCTGCTGCTGTAAAATCTGCACTTGCAGATGTGTTAGCCCTAAATAACCTTTTGAATTGGTTGTGGTGTGGTGGGAGATGTTGGTATTCATGAGTGTTTTGACATGTTTGACATTTTAAGTATGGTGTACCACTCTGCCTTGCAGTTCTCCCTACCCTGATAGTGCATGTTTTCTTAGTAAAGTGAAGCTTCCAGTGTTTATATTTGAGGTCTTTAAGTCTGTTTATTGGATGAATGGTTTGTTGTTACTTCTGCAAATAATAATTCTGTGTACCAGATTTTGACTAGTTATCAGACACTGACCACAAAAATGGAATTTACAAAGAGGCAATAATTTGATTTTTATGTTCCAAAGATAAAAACCTGTAATAAAACACATTTGATGGGTCTAAGATGTCTCAAACTTGCTATAGTTCTGGATTAGCAAATGAGGAAAAACAGTGCTTCTATAACATGATTGTGCTCTTAGAAGCCAAGGAATTTGTGCTGCAGAATCTGGTGTAATGAATAGAGGTTTTGAAATCAGGCCGAGCAACATTTAAAATTGTTCTCTATTCATTTCTTTTCAGAAGGGATGAAAAGATCCTTAGTAGAGAATTGCCGACTGAAATGAGAAATCTAGGTAGACTTGAGGTGAGTATATTGTGAGAATACACACACCTAAATCTGTGTAGAATCACAGATTTCGATAACAATCACTGAATAAGAAGTAGATTTGTGACTGTGACCATTTCCTCTTTGAGCCATCTTCTGTGTTAGTTCTCACGTTGAATTCAGGACATGAGTTCAAGATTTAACTAACCTATATAGCCAGCCAAGTGCCGTCGAGTCAGATCTGATATATAATCAAGCATTTTTCAAATTTATATGTACCATTAAGAACTAGCTATTTGTTTTTTGAGGACTGGAAAAGACAATGGTTTTAATTGAAAAGCTTTTGCTGGCTACCACCTTTTACTTCGTGTGTTGAATATTGGTGCTACACAAAGTATGTTCTAATATCTTTCCAAGTTAGTCAAATGGATAGATATGGCTGAAAGTGTCATAATTGAGAACTAATAGGTTGCTAATTACCTTTTCCCCTTTTAAAGCTGATCCTGCTAATAATGTGGCTTCTTCTTAAATGTTATTCTCTGTAAGACTGTAACTGACTCTAAGGCTTTGACATTCTTTTGTCCCAGATATATCTCTTGTTTTTAATCTCTGCTTGTTGTCATATGCCAGGACCACAGTGTGCCTCCAGGTGAAAGGACAGAGGGGCAACTTTCTCTGTCTAAGGTGTCAGAGTTGGTTTTTCTCTGGAGCAGAAGTTTTCTGTGCACTTTCCTTTTTACCTTCTCCCTGGAGATTAACACATCACTTTTATGACATGCACAGAAGTTGTGGTCTGGGTTTGACAAGGATAGGGTAAGTTTACTTTCAGCAAGCAGAAGTATTTAATGTCGCTTCTTGCAATTCAAATGGTACCAAGAGACCAACTTGTGAGCACCGTCTATGGGCATCTCTCAGCTTCTTTTGTTGACTAATAAAGCTTCTGTGTCTTCCACATTCCTTTGAAGATCTTCCTGAGGGAAAGATTCATTCACAGAACAAAACAACATCAAACTTGAACACTGAAGGTGTAGTGCCGTTCTTCTAAAAGTCTTATTTTGATTTGTAAAGCATTGGGAGTGATTGTAGTCTGACATTAACAAGATCATGACTCTCAGTTTCAGTGTTATGAGTTAGGAAAAAAAAGCGCTTTTCATCTACCACGTGCAGTGTTTTGTATGTTCAACATTGCTTTCATCAAAATATGTACTGTTGATTCATTCATTACATTTCTTGTCTTAACTGAAAAGCAAGAAAAAGAAAATCATGTGCTTGTCTTCCTTTGAGTTAATTTCCCTTAACGTGTATTCAAGTATAGCATAATATCAAATAGTTGTGGAATTTGATGAGTATAAAAAAGTTGGTGTGGCTGAAAAATACATCATTCTTTGATCTGCAAGTAGTAATGTATGATACAGACTAGGCAAAGTGCTATAAACAGGAGCTGCAAGTAAGCAGTTTTTTCCTTTCTCTAAGTAGATCACAAATGCTTGCATTATGTAGACATTCATAAATTTTCATGATAACTTAGGGAAATAGGCCCATAAAAAATAAACCAAGCTTATTATTAAATTGATATGATTTTGTAATGAAAACATTATTTTAAAAGTTTATGTTCTTACGGTTTTCACTTATAGATATCAATCTCCCAGCACTATGGATAGCCCAATCATTTTTTTTTTTTCCTCTAGGTGATAAGAGGAACTTCCAAAATTGAAGACTAAGCCATAGCAGCCAGACTTAACAACTGTTTGATGAAATTAACAAACTGATCACTAAAGAGACTGTGAGAACTGTGATACAGTGTCACAAAATCTTATCTGAGCTCTTTCTCAGGTTAACATGAACACTGTAACATGTGCTGAAAATTCGTTGGGATACCATAAACAAAATGAACTGTTATCTGGCAAGAAGTTGGTTTGTGTGGAGTGAGTCAGTGGGTGTGCAGTTACAAGGTTTTTATTTAACCTTATGATTATTAATCTTTATAATGGGCAAAGATCACATTAATTATACTCACAAATGGTACTGAATTGAGAATTTAGTGAGACTACAGAAATACAGTGGCACAAAGGGAGGTCAGGCATACACAGAGAAAACAAAACATGTCTCAGCTAAGAAAGATGAGAGTAGTTACATCCAATAAATGTCTCAGCATAACAAATTTGAAATACAGAGGACAAGTGCAAGTGAAATATTTGTAAAATGTTAATACCTACATAAGGTTGAAATGAAGGATGGATTGAAAAAACAGGTAGAAAAATTTAGTGTAAAATTATAGCAAAAAAAGCTTGGATGCTTTTTTAAACCGCATGCTCAGGGACTTTTCAGAACAACTTATCAGAACAACAGAAGTGATAAACCTTTTCTCTAAAGCGTCGATGAGGCCGTACCAGAATCCTGCAGGCAGTCCTAAACTACCCAGCACTGGAGAGATATTGACAAATTGGACACACTTCAGAGAACCACAACAAAAATGATGGAGGGGCTGGAGCAACTGACTTATGAGGAAAGATTAAAAGAACCAATTATGAATTGCTTACCCAAACAAGACAAGCAGTAGAGTGCGGAGGAGAGACAAGAGAGCCACGTATGATTATTTGAACAGTGTAAATACCAAGGTAGGAGATGAATTGTTTAAATTTGTCCAGTGTGGCAATGTTTTCAGGTAAGGGGAAGAAAATAAGTAGAGAGGAATTTAGTGTATGATCAGAAAAACAATCTGCAGTGATGTGTTATTTGTAAAATACTGGAAGCAATTGTAGGGAATTTGTCAACTGTGCTGCTTTACGTTTTTTGAAAATTTGAAAAAGACCTGCTTATTCACTATTAGGAAAACTTTCAAATGAGAAGGAGGAAAAGCAAAAAATAAAACGAGAGTTTCCTTTGGTTTAGAATGTGAAGAACATTACATGTAGTTTAAATCAACTATGACACAGTCGTATAGGTCAGGATGAGTCTTAAATGAAGCCATTCTAAAGACAGGGCCATTTGTACTTTTTGTAAGTCTCCCTGGTTTTAGATCTACTCTTGACCGCATATTCTGTAGTAGGGTAATCTTACCTTGGCTCAGTGTAGTAAGGTTATTTTAGTATTTCTTTTATTCTTCGTATGGAACTGTTCTTGTAATGAGAGTCACATTGTAGGACACAGTCTGGTACCGGAGGATTAAAGAATAGATGTCTTCATTTGTCATTTATTATTATTTTTCTGGCATACCTCTCTGAAACTTGGGTTACCATGAAGGGGAAAAGAACAAGTGGCATGGAGGGACCACTTTAAATTACAATAAGCGTGGAAGTAGGGAATGGATATTAATACAGCATCCTGTTCTAGAAGCCACACAAAGGAAAAGATTCTCTGCAGTGTCAATGATGAATATAAATGGATTTAAAAATATTAATGCTAAAAAAAGAGAAAAATTCCGGTAAACTAAAAGCCTTAAGAATCTCCCACTTTCCTTGTTTCTGTAAGAGGATGATTTTCCTTTGCTAAAAGATGCAGCCTGTGTGGTAGTGGGATGCAGAAGGAGAATCTCATTAACATGAGCTCTCCACTCCCCATGCACTTCGAAACTGCCTGCTGTCAGGCTGCTGCGAAGCCAACATATGCAGGCTTCCAGGGCGCGCACGCTGCAGAAGGCTGTGTGTAATTATTTCTGGATAGGATCCGATGTATGACTCTGTGATGATACTGACTTATAGTCTGTCTTTATTTGAACTGATATTTCTGTACATATAATTTAAGCTTCTAATAGTGAACCAGAGCCCTGGTAGTATAGTGGTTAAGAGCTTGGCTGCTGACTAAAAGGTCATCAGGTTGAATCTACTAGCCTCTCCTTGAAAACTCTATGAGGCAATTCAACTCTGTTCTATAGGGTTACTGTAAGTCAGAATCGACTCCACTGTATTAGGTTTGTTTTTCTTTTCATAATAAAATATGCACAGTGGGGGCCCATTGCTGCGGAGCTGAAGTCGCAGTGACACTAGGACAGAGTGGGACGGCCCTGTAGGTTTTTCAAGCTATAAATATGTATGGAAGCTGACTGCCACATCTTTCTCCTATCAAGTGGCTGGTGGATTGGGTTAGCAACTGAGGGCTTGGTGCTGCACTACCAAAGCTCTTCATACTGGGAGGAAGCACAGATATTTTCTCTTAAGAGATGTGTTACAGTTGATATCTAAACCCTTGTAGATTAATTTTGCTAATGCAAGTAAACATTCAACCTTTATTTTCACATATTTTTTTTTTCCTGAAGAGGCTTGTCATTGCTTAGTGACAGTAAATGATAGCATGTGACCAACTGTGTCCAGCTGGTACTGTCTGCCCTGCTTAAGTTTCTAATAGGATGTCCCACCTAATGTTAATTTTGAGACGAAATGTAAAATGTGTATTATGATACTGTCTTAACTCTGCTGCAAGAGATACCAAGTGTTTGTCTTTAGTGTATGTTAAAAAGATCAGTTTTTGGAAATGCATTGTCCTAGTACAAGTCAATGAACTGTATTTACTAGGAAATTTTATTAACAGTGTGGAGGACACTTTATAAATTCACGTATTTTTCATTTTGTAAATGGTTATAATTTCTGTTTTTATTTTAGCAAATTCTTCAGCCCAGAAATTTAATTTCATCATTTTTGCCTTAAAAGGCAATAGAGATTACCTGGGTTGACTGCTGTAAGCAAACATTTATAATTGTTAAACAGTTTTACCTTTATCACTATGTTAATGATTTGTGGGAAAATGACCTTTTTTGTACAAAAAAAATTAATTAAGGTAAACAAAGCTGCTATGGTTGACTTTGTTCTGTAACACTAATGATAAACTTTTTCAACAAGGAACATTCTGCTGTAACTATCTGTACATTTGAAAATACCAGTGTGGATAAGGAGGAGGATGAGTTTTATTTTCCGTTTTGTGATTAACCAGTTTCCAAGATACTTAATTCTCTGTATCATTTAAAATAATGATGAATTCAGGACTGTTCTGTTTACAATGCTTATAATTAAGTTCTAGAGTGTTTAGTAGCAAAGGTTTTTGGTCCAGTTTATTCAATACCCAGGTATTTGTTGAAAGTAATATTGAGTTTTTTTTTCCCCTTAATCATTAAAAAAGCAAAACAAAATAAAAACAATTCTTTTTTCTTCAGTGTGGCATCTTAGTACTAACTGTTCAATTTGCGTGGCCAATCTTTTATTTAGTTTAATCTTTAAATTATTTGGAGCTCTGGTTTTTGACTACATAATTTCTGGATGTGGTTATGCATGAATCCCCTGCCCCCCCCACCTTTATGTGTTATTTGTGGTTTCTTTCCATCTGTCTTTGGAAAGCATAGACATGTTTGACCAGGGTTGTGGGGCCATATTAGGAAGCTGAGAATTATGCAATAGGACTGTATGATTGTTCTGCATCCTTTCCAATTCACTACATCATTGTGCAAGATCTGAAATTTTAAGGGAGTACAAGAATATTATAGTTGTGCAATGTTTATAATGTCTACTTTGTGAATTATATTCATTTTGAGGCAGTTACTTTTGTTATCTTCTCAGGAAGGTAAGCACTTGTCTGTGTTTATAGAATTGTGAGGTAATAAAGCTTAATGTGGTCTCACAAGGTTGACTAAGGTCATCTTTTTTTCTCTTAGCAAATTTTTTCTTGCATGTTAAAGATGATATGTCAGTTTAACTCAGCTGAACAAAGGGTAACATGGAATGGGGATGTGGAAAAAAAGAATTTTATGAGCACTTTAATAGCTAGATGCTAACTACTTCGACTGTTCCATTAAGAGGAAGGAAAGATGATCTTTTGATAAATTTCTGGGACCAAGTGCAAATCTTCAGGCATTCGAGTGTTTTATCCTGTAGTACATTAACACATTTATATTTCAGATAAATGTTTAAGAAATGACTGTTTTTAGGCCTACTTTAGGAAGGGCATATTTTGCATATAAAATATTATGATGCAGTGACAGAATATTATAGCAGCTAGTGAATGATTTAGGGAATATTCTCCCAAGTGTTTTTAGGATGCCAAGTATAGCTAAATTACATTATGTACATTTGGCTTACTTATACAAAATGTATTTATTTATAGGAAAAGTGGTTTTTGAGATGATTCTTTAACATATGTGAATAGCTTTCATTGATTTTTTTCCAAAGAATAAGACAACTTTAGGTTAGTATGAGTACAAGAAATTTTTGACAATGGTGAGCTTTGTTGCTTAACACTTTCTTTGTGGATTGATAAACAATGATGTATGCTGTAAAGATGAGCACAATTTGGAGAAAACACTGCAGGCAGTATAAGTATTATTACATATGTGGATACTAAATTGCTCTGACACTAATTAGGGCAGAAATAATGGCATACCTAATCAAAGACAAGCAAAACATTGTTTAGTAATTAAAGTAAAGCTTATTTCTTTGCAGGTTCAAAGTTCACCTGTTTAAAACAGGCTAGGTCAAATAAATGAAACACAGGCAAGTAAATATGGCCACAATGCCTGGTTTGGCATCATTTTGAGTGTGTTGAACTCCTGCTGAGAGTCTAGGGTCTAGAGTTATATGGAAATAGTGCTGGCATCTTCAGAAGGACAAACTTTGGTCTTTTTACTTTCCAGAGGTGTCTTGTGTTGTACAACAGCTACTTGTGGACACATTTTATTCCCTTTTCTGTCATATTTGGGGTTTTTAGGGACATATTGACTTACTTCGTGCTGATATCAAGACACTTCAGGCCTTAGACTGGACACCTAGTTTAAGACTACCTGTTTCAGAAAAGCAGAGGAAAGAGGAAGTTTTCAGGGGTGTGATGACTATGACTTCAAGATATTTTCAGGAGTATCCTGGGAAATAGTTCTGAAGATGTAGATATGACTGTGAGAATTAACTACATGCAAGATATTAGTGATTCTATGAATCAATAATTCAGTGCATTCCATTCCATATACAATAGATTGAGACACTTAACCATCAAAAAAGATGCCCTAAAAGATATGTTCCACAACGTTTGTCAATTCACCATTTTTCAGATGTACGATTTAGTGGTATCAGTTACATGTGTTGTGTTGTACAACAGCTACTTGTAACTGTTGCCAGACTTCCCATCACAGTAAACACTCTGAAAAACAACTCCCAGTTTTCTCCTCTCTTCTGTCCCTAGTAACCACTAATAAACTTTGGTCTGTACGCATTCGCCTATTTTTATAATTTCGTAAAAGTGAGATCATATAGTATTGTTTTGTGATTGGCTTATCTCACTAACAGTAAGATTTTTGAGGTTCATACATAGAATCTTGTTTCTCCTTATGGCTCAGTTGAATCCTGTCATTTTGTGAGAGCAGTGAAAGAAAGCCAGGAGTTGTTGATAGCCAACTGAACATCTATGTTGAGTATATTTGTTGAGCATTAAGTTTACTAGCTGTGTTACCTTGAGCAATTTACCTGTTCTGTCTGTGCTTCAGAAACCCTGGTGGCATAGTGCTTAAGTGCTACAGCTGTTAGCCAAAGGGTCAGCAGTTCAAATCTGCCAGGTGCACCTTGGAGTCTCTAGGTGGCAGTTCTACTGTCACTATGAGTTGGAATCGACTTGTTGGCAGTGAGTTTGGTGTTGGTTTTGAGTATATGCTTAAATTTCCTCATCTGTAAATGGGATAAAAAATAGCAAGCATCTCCTACTACAGTAGTTGTGAGATTTAAATGTATGAAATGCTTGGAACAGAGCCTGCCAGCCATGTGATTAATTTCTAGTAAGCTACTGCTATTATTAATACTTACCCTGGCCCCTAGGGTCGCCATGAGTCGGATCCGACTTGATGGCACTTGGCGTTGGCTTTGGCTCTATTGTTACACTCTTATTAGATTCCGAGAATTACTCTTTATTTCAATTCAATTACCCCCATCTCCTACCCTTTATTAATTTTATAGTCATACTTGGTGGTTTGTAGTGTTAGTCAATGAGAAGGGACTCTTTAGGATTCATTTATTTGATCAATCTTGACTGCGGATTCTCCTTGTGCTTCAGTGGAGGAATGCTGGGAACGCAAGGAAGAAACCACTCTAGTCAATACCCTCTAGTCACTTATGGTCTAATTAGGGGGATATACATGCAAACAAATACTTTGACCCTAAAATGTTAATAACTTTAACAGGTGCGTGTAAGCAATGTGTTGGGATGGAGTGTCCAAGAATGCTTGATGCATCTTCTCTTTTGCAGAGGAGGTAGCTTGTATTTGAGGATTAAAGGATTAAAAAGTGTTTGCTTCTAAGAGAAGAAAAGAATGTAAGAATAAAGGCATAGATATATGAGAAAGCCTAGGGTTGTCTGGGCAACGCTCCCATTAAAATTCAAGGGACTGGGTATTGGCAGATGAAGTTGGACAGGCACTCAGAACCTGGATTCTGTATGTCATAAAAAGAATTTCATATTTTATCTTTTGACTGATAGCCATCAATGAAGTTTGAATAGTGAAATAAAATAGTCTGATTAGATTTGTATAAGGATCACTCTGGGAACACATGGAAGATGGATGGAGGATAAGAGGTTGTTTTGAAAAAGAGAAAAATCAAATAGAAGGGTACTGCAGAAGTCCAGAAAAAAGACAGCTACCTAATGAAAGTAGTGTCAGTGAAGATAGAGGAGGGTGAATTTAAGGGATATTTTTATAGAAAGCATGGCAATAGCTTAGAATAGATGAGCTGTGAGGTGTAGAGAGAAGAAGAGAAATATAATTTGCTTCTGTGGTTTTAAGTTGAGCATTAAGGTGGTGACAACAGATCCTGTGAATGGAAAGCAATTTTTAGGAAGTCAAAGTACCCCATCTTGTTTTTCTAACTTATGAGCTGTATTGGGGCAAGTGTAGAGACTTCAAGAACCAGCACCCACCTTTGTTAAAACACATGCTTTTTCTAAATTTTTGCAATACGATAATAGATAAATCAGTGTGGTTTAAAGAAATCAAATAGTGTTAAAAGTCTAATGAGCACAGTAGTTTATTGCTGCTGTCTCTCCCCAGAGGCAACCACTTTCAGTAGTTTCCTTAAGCATTTTGTTGATATTTGTTTCTTGATTTGTCAGCTTTAGACACTATTTATTGACTTCCTTTTATGATGGCTGAGATGGGCCGTCTGTTACAAGCCGTTTCTGCTCCCCTTTCTGCTGCTTTTCATTTCTGCTTTCTCCATCTTTTCAATATAGCTATATCAGCGTTTATAGTTCAAATAACAGCACATTATTATGGCTTCTGTAGGGTCAACATTGAATGATTTATTTTCTCATGAAAAATTTATCTTTCCTTTTCACTTCATCTTTTGTTTGATAGTTTTTCAGTGTTACTTATCATTTTACTTCATTATCTGTTTCTCATTACTTTTTATTTTTCAAGAGTCCAGATTTTTTGCATCCTGTTTTAGTCATCCGGTACTTTTCTAACAGAAATATCACAAGTGGTTGGCTTTAAAAAGAGAAATTTTCTTTGTCACAGTACAGTAGGTCAAAAGTCCAAATTCGGGGTGTGAGCTCCAGGGAAGGGCTTTCTCTGGTGGCTCTGGAGGAAGGTCATTTTCTCAATATTGCCCTGGGCTGGAAGCTTCTGAGAAGCAGGGACCCCAGTCTTTTCAAAAGGATGTGCTCAGCTCCCAGCAATGCTTTCTTTCCTGATGGTGTGAGGTCCCCAAATGTCTCTGCCAGCTTCTTTCCTTTATGTGTCAAGAGACTGCCTCAAGGCGCAAAACAGTCTTGCACGTTGAGTCCTACCCCACCAACACAACTGCCACCCATCTTCCCTCATTAAAAACATATGGTCAGGGTTCACAACGTAGAGGAACATCACATAGTACCCAGAATCGCCCAGCAAACAGCCACACGTGTATTTTGGGGAACATAATTCAATCCATGACAGATTCTATTTGTAAGTTTTTAAAAATGTTTACACGCTCCT
This sequence comes from Heterohyrax brucei, assembly GCA_028571685.1. NCBI lineage: Eukaryota > Metazoa > Chordata > Mammalia > Hyracoidea > Procaviidae > Heterohyrax > Heterohyrax brucei. The sequence continues at coordinate 60,687,533 of CM053146.1, read as the reverse complement.
CCAAACTATCTAATAGTTACCTCTTTCCTCCCCTACTTTGTCCTCCATTGCCTGGACTTTCTATTCTGGCCTAGATGGACTGTTACTTGGCCTGGGGTACTCATTCTGGGACTTCCGCTAGCTGATCTTCTGTTATCAGTTCGTCTGTTGACTTTATTTCATACTTAACTTCTTTCTTGGTTTTCTTCTCTTGTGCTGTAAGCACATCCTTCAGTAACTTTTTGAAGAAAGGATACATAGGAATTAAACTTTCTGAGATTTTGTTTGTTTACAAAGGTCTTTGTTCTAGTATTTGGTAGTCTGGCTAGTTATAGAATTCTGATTAACAATTAATTTTTTTCTCTCAATCTTGAAATCATTGTCCTGCTTTCCTTTTGTATCTAGTGATGGTGTTGAGATGTTTTATGCTATTCTTTTTACTGTTGTTTTGTATGTGTTGTTTTTTTCTCTTCTCCAGAAGCTCTTAGGCCTTTCTTTTTAATCTTTGTTTATAAAACGTTGTGATTCTGGGCCTTGACATGTGCTTTTCTTGATTCCTTGTGTTGTGCTGTGTATTCAGCGGGATCTTTCAATCTAGAATGTCATTCAGTTTTAAGCAAATACACTCTGTTATTTCTTTAATAATCTTTACCTCTTTTTTCTCCATTCTCACTTGTGAACTCATGAGGGAAAACTCAGGATTTTATATTTTTCTGAGCTAATCTTATAAATATTTTTCTTTTTTGTTTGCTGTTTCTAACAGTGATCCGATCACTTATTAAACTACATCTTCTTCCAAAATTAGATATCTCTCCTAGAGAAGGGAAACCGTGGTGGTGTAGTGGTTAGGAGATATAGCTGCTACCCAAAAGATCTGCAGTTTGAACCTACCAGACACTTAGAAACTCTATAGGACAGTTCTGTTCTGTCTTATAGAGTTACTGTGAATCAGAATTGACTCCAGGGAAGTCGATTTTCTTTTTTTCATCCTGGAGAAATATTTCTTAAGCAAAAGAATATATGCACATGTATGTAACACTGTAATAGTAAACACCTGAAAATAACTGAAATGCTTTTCATGAAGTTATTAAATAAACTATGGTCTATTTAAACCATAGAATACATCATAATTGGCAGAAATACGAGGTAAAGTCTGTGATTCCATGGAAAACCTTCAAGATACAGTTTAAAGAATAGTATTTATAATCTATGTAGGATGTGTGATATTCTGATACAGGCATATAGATGAAATCATGGTATATGTATGTTGCATATAATACAAATGAATGTAAATACATAGACAACCTTTTGTCTGTGCATTATCATTCATGTGACAGTGGTTACTCATGGGAAAAAGAGCCTTGATTATACAGTGGTTGAATGCTTGGCTGCTAACTAGAAGGTCGAAGGTTTGAACTCAGCGGTCACTCAGCTGATGATGCTCTGCTTCCATAAGGTTACAGCCTGGGAAGCTCTGGGAGGCAGTGCTACTCTGTCTTATGGGATCGCCATGAGTTGGGATCTACTCAACAGCATACAACAACAGCACTCAAGAGGAAGAGAGTAGGTTTGGAGAGAGGTGAAGAACTGTTTCCATTTTATTATATATATGTTTCATTTTATTATATAGACTTCATTTGAAGCAGATTCCCCCCCCCCCACAGGATCATGTACTCACATATGAGGTTTGTAAAAAAACAAAACAACTGTACGTTTTTCTCATTATCAAATAAAAATAACCTCATCTTAATCCTGTGGGTTTCAAATGTTTTCAACCAATATTAGTTGTTACTAATTAGTTGTCCTAGTTTGAGAGATGGTTTTATAAACAAGTAACAAGCTGCACTTTATTTCTGATTGCTCTGTGCTTCATTAAGTGAAAACATATCTACCACTTATGGTTTCATAACTTTTTCTGCCTTTCTTGAAGAATGCATAGAGTACAAAGAAAACTTGTCAAGATTGGGTTCAATGGCTTTTGGCCATGCGAGTCTCCTGGAATGACTGATCATTGGTTTTGATTAGGAAGAAGAGAGAAACAAAGAAGATGTCAGCTCCCACATGTATAAGTCACCCTAGAATCAAGAGTCTAGCTTCTTTTCATGAGAACAACTAATCTATTTTTTACTTCATCTTATTGTTTATTTTTAGTTTACTCTGGAAGAGGAAATGGTATTCGAAGATTTCATATTTGTAACATTCTTGAAAACTTTATAAAAAGGGGAAAATTGCTTGTTTGAAAAAGAACTATATCTAAATAAAATAATAGATAACCCAACACACTACTGTCAAGTTGATTTTGACTCATAGTGACCCCATAGGACGGAGTAGAACTGCTCCATAGAGTTTCCAAGGGTTGCCTAGTGGATTTGAACTGCTGACCTTTCAGTTAGCAGATGTAGGACTTGATGGCTGGGCCACCAGAATATCAATACATACAAATGTATATATATATATATATATATATGTGTGTGTGTGTATACATATATATATATATATAGCCAGCCAGCCAAGCGCCGTCGAGTTGGATCCGACTCCTATATACTGCTGCAAAAACTGTAAGTGTTCAATAATGGTTAACTAAAAATACAAAACTGTTCTTTCTAACTTGTAGGTTTGGAGAAGAAAAGGATTTTGAAACATCTGGCTATTCTTTCCTCTCACCACAAGTTGTTTGTTGGTCACAGCTGGTTCTTTGAAAATGTCCTCAGGGTGCCTGATTTCCCTAAAAAGAAACCCATTCAGGGTTGTCTGTATCACCTCTCAGCTTCAGACACTAACTTCAGCTCTAGGTATGTCATGTGTTGCTGCAGATAAATTTTATGCAAAAGGTAACACCAGAACCACAAAACGGTGCTGTGCTCTGTTTTTAAAGGCAGCTTTCTTGTGTCTAACTGCCGTTTCAGGACATCAAGTTATGTGGTCTACTTGAAGGCTATGAATTCTTCTCTAGACAGATGTTTGTACAACTGTGACTTCTGTTTTGTTTTTGCATGTTGTGAGTGACCCCTGAGATTCTATAGAAGTAGGCAAAAAATCAGGAATGGGGACTTTGTGGGGAGGGAAGTCATTGTTATTCCAAAGCTTTGGTAATTCTTCATTAGGAAGTGTCCACTTTATATCATTCTTCTTTTTCAAGTGGAGTAATGTAAATGCTCAGCCTTCTTAAGAGGAAGTGAAAACACACATGCACTGAGGAAAAAAAGAAGAAGTAAATCATTTATTTAAGCTCTGATCTTTTCTGTAAAGGGGAAAGTACATAAATGTTGGTGTGTGTGAAAATACAGCTTACATTACAAATAAGCATTTGCTTTTCAAATAATTAAATAACAAAGGATTCAGCAATTGTAAAGACTTCATGCTTTTAAAATAATTCATCTGCATAAATCATCATTGCTTGGAAGTGTATAAAGCATCTATCTACAGTTAGGAAGATGCAAATAGACTGAAAATTATGCAATTCATATTTTACTGAAGACTTATGGTAAAAACAAATGTAATACCTATTGTTGAAAAATCACTTATTTGTAGCTGCCCATGTATCTATTTCAAGGTCATAAATATTTACTAAACAGGAATCAATCTCTAATCAAAATGAATTATAATTCAAGGACAAGATAATATCATGTTTAGAGATTAACAATCAAAAAATCAGAGAAAAGAGCCATCATCAGTGAAGGTCGTGTAGAGTAACCTGCTTTCTTTCTTCCTGTTTCCCCACCAGACAAAGAATTTAGTACCTAATATTATTTTTTTGAATAGTTAGCTAAAGTCTTGAAGTTATTTATTTTTTATTGTAGTTTAGATGAAAGTTTAGAGAGCAAACTAGTTTCTCATTCAACAGTTAATACACGTATAGTTTAGGGACGTTGGTTGCCAACAGCACAACACATCATCAGTCTCCCTTCTCGACCTTGGGGTCCCCATTACCATTACCAGCTTTCCTGTCCCTTCCTGCCTTCTCTTCCTTGCTCCTTGATGTGGTGTGCCCCTTCAAGCGCACTTTGTTTTATGGGCCTGTCTAACCTTTGACCGAAGGGTGAAACTCAGGAGTGACGTCCTTACTGAGTTATAAGGGTGTGCAGGGGCTGAAGTTATTCTTTTTTTGATCCTTAGGAAGATTTCTTGGTTAGCCAGTTCATAAAATACTGTTGATTCTGAGCTCGAGGACTGCTGTGTGGTAGCGAATGGACAGAAATGGGCCTGGAGACAGAATCAGAAGCCAAATCACATTGGACCTTATAAGCAGTGTTAACTTTATATTGAGGGCAGTGAGTAGCCATTGACCCATAAGACCAAGAAATCTTAACATTCTTATTTGAAAATAAAGACTTAGGTAAAGATCATTTTCTCTGTGGCCATATAGAGAAAAATTAATATAGAAACTTGTGTTAGTTAAATGAATACTTATACAGTTTCTTCTATGTACCAGATAGCATTGAGATTGAGAAAGGAAGGACACAGATGGATAGTCTTTATGGAATCTGTTGCTTTCAAGTCTATTCTGGTGTATGACAACACTATGGGACACAGTAGAACTTCCCCACAGGATTTCCAAGGCTGTCATCTTTATCAAAGCAGATTGTCACATCTTTCTTCTGTGAAGCAGTTAGCGAGTTCGAACTGCCAACCTTTCCGTTAGCAGCCAAGTGCTGAACCTAGCTTAAACAGAACATTCACAAAAAAGAAAGATATGATACATCCTGAGCAATGCTAGCGTGGAAGTATGTGTGTTGTGTTATGGAACACAGCAGGGAGGTATGCTTATTTTACATTTTTAGAAAATGAAAAAAAAATTTAGGTATGTGATTTTATTTTCCCCAAACAACTGCCACTTTTAGAGGTTATTTTAAAATACTAGTGTGTTTGTGTGTGAAATTCTTCATAAAGTGTTCAATACCTTTTTAATTTAGAAACATTATTACACCCATGGACTTGATGTAGGCCTGACAGTCCCATTGTTTTGGGTTGGTCTACAGTGTATTTCAAAACCTAGTGTAATTTGATCCACAGAATAACTATATTGCAAATATCCTAATAAAAGGAGTTGGTGAGGAATACAAATCCATCGTTTTATGCAATCTACTCTTCTACTCAAACTCAAAATGCTAATTCATTTAAATATTAATGAGTGCCTAGTCTGTGCCAGGGAAACCCTGGTGGAATAGGTTAAGTGCTGCACTGGCCAACCAAAAAGTCGGCAGTTTGAAGCTGCTTGGAAGCTCTATGGAGCAGTTCTCCTCTGTCTTATGGAGTCTCTATGAGTAGGAATCAACTTGATGGCAGAGGGTTTTCTCTTGGTCAGTCTGTGCCAGACAATATACTAGAGATGGAGATTAAAATCAAAAAGAAAGCCAACCTAATGGGAAGTACAAGTAATTCATACAGGCAACATCACATTCATGTGGTTTGTAGTTGTTGATTTTGTTTTTCTTCTTCTTCACCGATAGATGTTAACTTCCCCGTATCAAATCTGCATGATCTGATTTCAGTTGACAGTAATTAGTGGTTATATATGAGAATTTTTTTTTCCCTATACAGGAGCTACTTGCTTTGTTTACTATTTCTGAAAAGATGATATGATAAATTAGAAATTGGTTTACATATATAATGTCTTATTTATTCAGTTGACTTGCTTGAATCTTTTTCTTTTCCCACCAAGCCAGTCTATAAATGAATGAAAAAGTATTTACAACTGTCTTTGACGGAGTGCTTACTGTCCTACATGCATCGACTTATTTGATAATCAGAACAGTCCTGTGAAGATGAAATTATTATGCTGCCTATTTTATAGATGAGGAAACTGAAGCACAAAGAGACTTAGTTTCCCAAAGTCACACAGCCAGCAGGTGTTGGAACCAGGATTAAACCCTGGTAACTGGGCTCTAGATCCACTGCTATTAAACTATACTAACTGCAGACTTAATAAATGCAGTGCTGGAATTGCTTCCTCATCTGTGGTCAGAAATTTGAAAGATAGCTACCTGGCCAAGCTACTGAAAGTGATCTATGTTCATGCCCATTACACAGAAATTATCTTATGTGTTGAAGAGATGAAATATTGCTATTCAAAAGTGTTTGACATTAGTCCTGATACAGCCACGCTATGAAGAAGTGTAAGCTAGCTATGTAGAAAGGATGCATGGAGAAGCAGAGAGAGAAGTAGGTTAGCTGCCCTTCAGTGATCCCAGACATGTGAGCAAAGAAAGTTACTTAAGCATTCCAGCCCCAGAAGATATGATACTAAGTTAGGAAGCTCTAAGATGATAGATACATTGCTCTCTCCAAACTTCCTGATGCACAGAATCATGAGCCTAAGAAAATGGCTGTTACATGGTTTGTTACAGTGCATAGGTATCCAGAACAGACTTCTTATAGCCTTTTATAATTAGTATTATTTAAGGCATGGGTTGGGTATAAGCTAGAACAGCCTAAACTACTGTCTCAAGTATTCTCTCTCTCTCTTTTCTTTTTTTAAAACAGTTGTTTGTAATTTGCTTTCAAAAATTTCCTTTGAAAGTGCAATATATTATTGGTAAGTTAGTCTTTAATAACAGGTACCCTTGTTGGCATATTCTGGCTGAGTAAGCCTCTATTGTAATGTTGGTTATGAAAACTTTTCCACGGGTACCTTTGGCTCAGCTCTGGTTCAGTATCTTTGATTGTACTGGATTGGTTTTCTTAGGTCTCTCTTTCTCTTGCATCTACTGAGATAGCGGCAGAAAAATAATTAGTCATGTTGTGCGCATTGTTAGTATGTCATGATTAAGAATGAGGTTTTTGGATTGAATAGAAACTGTGATGGCATTGGCAGTCATTTTTTAAGGATAGGTGATGAGTTCATGGAACCAGATCCAGCTGCTCTGTGTGTTGAAGAGTGGAAGCATTAAGAAAGGAGAGACATTTTGTGTTACCTAAATGAATCAAACAGGGAATGGTAAAGTCTACACAGGTTATCCAAGTAACTGACTGTGCCTTGAGTGAGGAACTTATTTTTGTAGATCTCTGTCTTGGGTTTTATAAAGTGAAAGGACTAGGTTAAGTGTCTCTAAAAATACTCCACTTCTAAAATTTTACGCGTTAGTTATAAGTGAGAGGAAAAAGCAAAGTCAGGAATCCTGGGATGTTATAGACAAATACTTATGAATTCACCAGCCAATTATTTGTTAAATAATTAATATAAGATATATTTATCACATCTACTTAATAAGGTCTAAGACAATGATATCCTTAGCACCTCCTAAGAGTGTTACGATTTTTAAACTTTGACATTTACATTCAGATCTAGAGCTAGGCAAAATTGATGGTATGTTTCTTTCCATCCTCGTGAGTTTCATTTTCTCCCTCCAGGAATTCCAGCCGTATCCCAAGTGATGTGCTGGTACTGCCTCTAAAAGGGAGCGATGACGGTGCGGTGGTTAAGAATGCATCTGCTAACCAAAAGGTTGGCAATTTGGGTCCACCAGCCGCTGCTTGAAAACTATGTCCAATGGGGTCACTGTATGAGTTGGAAGTGACTCAGTGGCACTGAGTTATGAGAATTATCCCTAACAGAATTTTCTCGGTGTCAAGAGAGGTGTTTGGAATCTAGCACAAAGCTGATACCCCCAGCCTTCCATGATACTGCGTTTTTTAAAACTAAACTTTTCATGTTGAGATGATTATAAATTCACAATGCAGTTGTAAAAAGTAATAATGAGATACCCCATGTACTCTTCATTCAGTTTCCTCTGATGGTAGTAATTTGTACAACTGTAATACAATATTACAACTAGGAAATAAACAATGATAATATCCACTGACATTATTCAGTTTCACCAGTTTTACATGCATTTATGTGTATATAAGAGAGTTTGTGGGGGTGGGGGCGTAGTTTTAGGCTATTTTGTCACACGCAAGGATTCATGTAACCACCACTGCAGTTGAGATACAGAGGAGTTTCACCACCGTCTCTCGTGCTGTTCCTTTTTCACTGCATCCAGCTTCCCTCGCCATGATCACTAACCCCTGGCAATCACTGAGCTGTTCCTCATCTCTGTAATTTTGTTATTTCAAAAATGTTATATAAATGGAATCATACAGTATGTAATCATTTAAGATTGGCTCTTGCTACGCAGCATCATCATTCCATGCCACAGACTTTGAAGACTTAGAGAAATGAAGGCATAAAAATGGACTAAACAATGATGCAACTGATATTTTAAAAGAACTCCTGTGTGCTTTAGCCAAATTCCTTTCCTCTTTCACTCTCCACACCACTTCACATCATATCAACAACTTTTTAATCTCATTTTATTATTATTATTATTACTTGGTATGGGCAATCCATGGGTAGTGCAAACAATTAACTCATTTGGCTGGAGGTTGACGTTTCCAGTGCACCTAGAGCACCTCTCAAGAAAGATCTTGTGATTGCCAAAAAAGCAGCCATCGGACACCCAATACAGGCCACTTCTGTTCTGGTATATATGGCGTCACATGGGTTAAAACTGACTCTATTATCAACTAGTTTACTCCTTGAATGGAATCAGAAAAATTGGAGGAAGCAGCAGTAAAAAAACAATAAAATACATTCAGTAAATTTGCTGCCAAAGACCTCTTTTTTTCTTTTTTATTGTAATTGAGTGAAAGTGTACAATCCAAGTTAAATTTCCATGCCCACCTATTTGCAGCTCCTTCTGCTCTCCTTGCCCAGTGACAGCACACTCCTCTTTTCCATTCTATACATGTCATATTCTCTTAACAATCTCCTGTCCACTCCTCTCCACCCACTCCATTCCCGTCTAATAAGAGGCCAGTAAGATGACGTCCTATAGATGCATATAACCATAAAGTGTACACTCTCTGTCCCTGAGCCCAATCCATTCCTGTCAAAAGAGTTGACCTCAGTGATGATTTATAATCAGGGGCAGCATCAGGTCTAGGTGCCATGCTCCCCGGGAGCTCCCAGGCCTTTGGATCACCAATCATGGTCTTTTGGTGGAGTTCTTAGGGTGCACCCCTCTTTTTCATGTGTTGTTACTGTGAATTGACATTGTGAGTCCCTTCATGACTGCCATTGGTGGTGGCCAGGCACCATCTGGTTCTTCTGGTCACATGTCGATATAGTCACCCAAGTTGTTGTTGTCCTTGGTGATCATCTGTTCCAGCTGAGATGGGATCATATGGTGTACCTCAGAAGGCAGCTTGCTGGCTTTTAAAATCCCAGATACCACTCACCAATATGGGGTGCAGAAGACTCTCTTAGTGATAGACTAGTTATGCCAATTGGCCTTGATGTCCCCTGAGAGCATGGCCCCGGATCCCTGCTGCTGTTTTTCTATCCTTGCAATACTGGGTTATGAGTGGGAGAGTTTTCAGGTTATGTTGAAGTCCAATTAAATTGATCTTCTTTCTAGTGTGTGCTGTCACAGATTTCACCCAACCAAATTCAAAGACCTCTTTAAAGTGTTGAAAAGCAAAGATGTCACCTTGAAGACAAAGGTGCACTTGACCTAAGTCCTGGTGTTTTCAGTCTCCTCACATACATGCAAAAGCTGGATGATGAATAACAAAGAGTGAAGAACAATTGAGGCCTTGGAATTACAGTACTGGCAAAGAATAAGGAATATATTATGGACTACCAAAGAATGGACAAATCTTGCAAGAAATGCAGTCAAAATGCTGCTTAGAAGCAAGGATAGTGACACTATGTCTCACATATTTGCACATGTTAGCAAGAGGGATCAGTCCCTGGAGAAGGACATCACACTTGGTAAAGTAGACAGCCAGGGAGAAAGGAAGATGATCAGCAAGATAGATCGACACAGTGGCTGCGACAACAAGCTGAAGCATAATGGTTGTGAGGAAGGCGCACAGGACTGGGCAGTGATTTGTTGTGTTCTACACAGGGTCGCTATGAGTCAGAACCCACTCAGTGGCATCGAATAACAACAAGCCTTGGGAGGGGTGGGGAGACGAAGAAAGTCTCACATGGGCTGAATTTTGATAGAAGGGTTTTTCAAACTGAGGAATTTCAACTCATATTGACAGTTACTGGAAATCTATAAAAGATATTCAGTGGAGGTGTGTCACAATAAATTTGTATTTTGGAAACATTCTTTTGAAAGTAATTTTTAGGATAGACTGGATGGGAGGGAAATGATTATAAGACTTATGCAAAAAACTAAGCAAGAAATGGCAAGAGCATTGGTGTTGGTGATGAGAATGACAGGGAAGGGAAGAGAACATGCGAAAAATTGAAAGATGAAATACATGGAAACTTGGAGAATACCTTGGTGAAGTAGAAAGGAGAGAAAAATGATAACCATTTAAGAGATGATAAATGCACAAATTATTGCTATTTAAAGAAATACGGAATTTAGTTTAGGCATTTTGTTTTGGAGAGCTAATATGATTATTTTGAAGTATTAAACATAAGGTGATAAAATATGCAAGAGTAACTCTTTATTTATTAGGTAAGCAAATAAACAGATGATTTCCCCAAGAATCACATGGTAGAGTTGGATTGTTTTAAAGACAAAAAAAAAAAAAAAAAAAAAGTAATTTTCTGCCTTGAATTTCGTTAATTCCAACATGACTAAATGGATCTGTATGGTTTTCATGGCACGTTATTCCACATAGAGCCCCCAAGAAACTGAACAAAGTAAGCCAAGGCCCAGTGCCGTCGAGTCGAATCCGAAGAAAGTAAAGGCAATTCTGAAAACACATGGTGACAGCACAGTGGTTTGTTCATAGCAGGCCTAGTAACTGTGGTGGTGGTGATGGGGCACTGAGAGCAGGAAGGAGTAGACGTGGTTGTTGGAGAGGGTAGTGGTGCTTTTTGAATGAAGAATAGGTGTAGCTATTCAGCAGAGTGGTGTTTCTGAATCTGTTCTTACAGACATGGAATAATGCACAGCAGAGATGGAGAAGTAATAATGTATTGTCACCTGACTGGTTTTGTAGAAAATGTTGCAGATTCCTTCTTTGCTTAGAAGTTAATGATGCCTGAAGAAGCCACCTACTTTCAGATGGAAAATGCTTTCAGACTGTATTTTAATTACTTGTAAAATTATGACGGAATTGTGAAAATTATTTAGTGGTACAGACATATATGAAAACAAACACACTTTCTCTTGTTAGATATGCCTATCCACTACTATGCTCTTTACCTGCCTAGACATTTATAAGTCTTTTTATTTTTTTAATTCTTTCGGTTTTATAACAAACCTTTAAATAATATATGAAATCGAGATTGGGGACCCCAAAACACTGAAATCTGGGTTCATAAAGCATTTATAAGGAAATGCTGATACATTTCTTGAGGCCAGCCCTATTAACCCACTGTTCCTATAGATACCTGAGGAACATATTCATATGCCCATTAGCAATTAAGTCTATTTCATTTTGGGGTCAAACAGTCAAAAGACTATTTCTTTTTTTTTCTTTTCTTTTTCTGATTACCCTACCTAGGCTGTAACTAGCTGAACATTTACAACTCTGAATGATATAATGCAATTAAGACTCTATAACATTCTAATTTGCATATCTCATTACATAGAGCGACACCATTAGAAGACATGTGTTGAGGCTTTCAAAATGATTATGATAAGTGAATGTATTAGAGGATGAATATGCTTTGTTGAACTGAGATTGTATAGTGTTCACAGGCATACTTAGGTGAGCAGGTGCTTCTTGAGGAAGTGCTTTGTATGAGCAAGTACCAATCATTTTTTTTCTTTTTCTGTTTCTTCACTGTGAACATAGAACAGGAATCCAAAATATGCTATAAGTGGTGTAAAAGAGAGCTTTTAGAGAACAGTAATTATTCAGTCACAATTAATTGGGCTTTGTAATCTCTTCGACTCTCTAGATCTGTTCTTTACTCCTTGGCCTTGCTATAGAGCTTGGAGGCTGACTTCTAAAGACTATTATTCTGTCTTTCCTGCCTTCTAGCTTCCAATTGGGTTTGGCCAACAGATGCCATCAACAGTAGAGAGAAAGTGAGATATTTATGTCCCTGGCTGCTTCTCTCTTGTGCCAGAGTTTCTTAGTCACTACATAAAGGGTGATTCCTGAGAAGTGAATAAAGCCTAATCCTCAAAGTCCTTCTTATGCAGAAGCTCCTTCAGCCCCCATAGGTGGTGTCCAGCAGTGGTCACATGATCATAGGCTTTTGTTTACAGGAAGAAAAATGTTTGTCTTAGGAAAGATGTTTAGAATATTTTGATAAACTAAGTGAGAATTACGACATTTCTGATTGGGACATAAATGAAGGATATTTTATTTTATTATGCCTAAATATATTTATTAAAAAAACTTAATGTAAATAAATAATGAAATATAAAGCAAATTAATAAAGTGAGAGATTTAATGAGTAGAAATATTCTAATACTAAAAATAAAACAATTTGTTAGATCATATGAAAGGTATAGTTTATGAGGCAGAGATAAATTATAGATAGAAAAAATGGATAGGCTCTTGCATTGTTTGGTAATCTAACAAAGAGATGAATCACAGAGAGATTGGGGAAAGATAAGAATTTGTTGGTTCTTCAACCTGTGGGTGGAGTGAATCCAGGTGGCACAGACTGTTGCACTTCCCAGCTAGCTGAGCCACCATAGCTAGGATAGTATATCTTGCTGGTTACCAGGTTCTTCACTTTCTTTTGGGATTTCATTGAATCTGTTTTCCTGTGCTTCTTGTCTGCCAGTCTTCAATAGGAGTACAAGATGGTGAATCCTCATTGGGTTAGCTGATAGGAGACTTCTTCTCATGACTTTTCTTATTCTCTCTTCTCTGTCAGCTTCTTATCTCATTCAGTGTTTGGCTGAGAGCTTTCTCTCTACATTTGACACTTCAAGTTCCATAACTGACGTTTGTCTCTGTTTCACTTAGTTTTTCAGGTCTTTGCTGTGGAGGAACAGCATGGTGATTCTGTCTATGATGCCGTGTTGCCTGAAAGACACAAATTAATTTTCATTAAAAAAAAGTTTGTGCACAAGTTGTTTTGTGACATTGGCTGCAATTCCACATGTCAGCACTCTCCCAATTTCTTTATGTCCATTTGCCAGTTTTTCCATCCTTTTTTGCCTTTTGTTTTTTGCTTTGGGGCATTTGTTGCCCATGTGGTCATTTATATGTGACTGAAATAAAAATAATATTCCTCATGTGTGTTATGGTTTGCTTTATAAGCCTGACTAATCTTTGCCTGAAAGGTAGAATTTTTTTTTAATGTATTATGGCATTTTTATAGATTTTGTTATGTTTATGTTATCTGCTAGACCTTAAAATGTGATTTTTTTTTTAGTTTAAAATATTCCCCTTCATACAATTTTGTATTTGTGACTTGGCAGTCTTTTTCTTAAAATAAATTTCTAAAATTTTGTTTCAAGCCATATGAAGCCTGGATCAACCTTTGTGTCTTGGATCTGTTCTATAACTCTCCAAATGGGACCTGGTAACAGCTCCTTCACCTTGATCCTTTGGTCTTAAGTGTAGTGACTGCTTCCTGTTGTTGTGACTCCCTGCAGGGAGAGAGGGGTCATTGACTTTTGTTGGTTTCCTTGAACATGGTTTCTCAACCTCAGCACTACTGACATTTTGGTTGGATAATTCTTTGTTATTGGGACTGTTCTGTATAGTGTAAGACATTTAGTACCATTCCTGGCCTTTACCCACTAGAAGACAGTGGCACTTTCCCAGACATGAAAAATAAAAATGTCTACAGACATTGCTAAGTATCCCCTGAGCAGCAAAGTTAATCATCCCCAGTTGAAAGTAGTTCTCAACTTATAACATAAAACATATGGTCTCCTCCTTGAAATCTCTTCACTTGCCCCATTCAGCATGCCACTTTTCCTAACAGAATAGTTGACAAATGTATTTTCTAAATGATGATGGAAACATGTATGAAACTCATTTTTTTCTTTAAAAGAATATCAATATGTGTTTTACTTATGTATGTGAAGTAACAGCATCATACAAATTATTTCTAAATGCTAAGAAGCATAGAAGGAAAGAAAAATGATACATACAAAATATAATTATCAAGATGAAATAAATAAAATACATTCTAGAAAGAAAATATATTATTAGTAGCTAAGGATGGTGAAGAAAAAACTTGGAAATAATCAGACATGTTCAGGAAGTCCAAAGAAAAAAAAGCAGGCAACATCATAAAAGAAACATCTGAGACTCAGGCTGAAGCAGAACTTTCAGTGATGGCAGAGTGGAAAGACTGGCAAATACTCTCCTCTCAAAAATAACTGCATAACTGGGTAAAATTCTCAAAAACGACCTCTGGAAATCAGCTAAGGACAAGCACAAATTGAGAAGTGTTTATTCCTGCAAACTGTTTAACTTTAGGTAAGAACACTGAGAGTCTGTGACATTTTTGCGTGGTGCTGTTCTTTCTACCATCTCCCTTCTGTTCCTTAGCCTGGCTGGTATAGTAGTAAAATCAGGGCAGGGCTGGCTGTGATAAACATCAGTTTTCCTGCCAGGAAGAAATGACTTAATTTGAACTGGAGGGCAAAAAACCCAAGTCCATTGGTATTGTCAGTAAAAATAGCAAACTCAGAAGAAAATGAATGGAGAAAAGCTACAACTCTACAGGTTAAAGTTATGGTCCTGTTCACGGAAAGCAGATGAGCTGACATATCATATATTTAAATAGGGAGACCCTGGAAATGAGACAGGAACTTAGGGGCTAGATAAGCTCTCAAGACCTCCCTGGCTGACTGGGGGAATGTATGCATGAGCAGAAAAGACCTAGGAGAACCTGACAGAAAGTAACAGGCTGATCAGGTTTGAAAGGTGTTTTGTAACCCACACAACTGGCCAGGGATGAAAGACTTATTAGCTCAAGATGTTTGAACACATTCCCTGTTCAAGCATTTGTTGAGGGCCATACAGACACAAGGATGACCTGCTGGGAGAGAAAATAAAAATAGTCAAGCAAAGATATTGAGTTCTACACTGCAGAGGAAAGAGAAATTTCACAAATTATGTTCAAGCAAGTCATAAAAAATAAAAGTGTAACAAAACAAAAAGATTAAAAACAGCCCACAGGGGAGTTTTTGTAGGTATTGTTGAGTTGGTTCTGACTCATAGCAACTCCATGTACAATAGAATGAAACACTTCTGGTGCTGCACCATGCCCACGATCCTTATGCTTGAGCCCGTTGTCACGGCCACTGTGTCAATACATCTAATTGATGGTCTTCTTCTTTCTCATTGATTCTCTACCAAGTGTGATGTTCTTCTCCAGGGACTGATTCTTCCTGACAAAGTATGTAACATGTAATGTTACTACCTTTGTTTCCAAGGAGCACTCTGTTTGTACTTCTTCCAAGACAGATCTGTTTTTAATTTTGGCAGCTCCAGGTATATCCAAAATTCTTCTGCAAAATCACAGTTTGAAAGCGTTGGTTCTTCTGTCTTCCTTATTCGTGATCTTTCACATGCATATAATGAAAGTTAAAATTCCATGGCTTGGGTCAGATGCACCTTAGACTCTGAGATGACATCTTTGCTTTTTTAAACTTTTAAAGAGGTCCTTTGTAGCAAATTTGCCTAAGTTTGTTACAAAAGACCACAAGTAGAGAGGACCAAAATTCAGATTTGCTGTATTATTTTAAATGCTCAGTTTTAAATAAAAATTTATGAAAAATGTATTGAAACAGAAAAGTAACAGGGAAGTTGGAAAGCAGTGCATAGAAATTGTGAGTGGACACAGATGCTGGGTTTAGTAGACAAGATGTCAAAGAAGATATAAGCAGAATTAATGGCAACTAAAGAATTAAATACAGTGGCAGTAACTCAATAAATACTAAATTTCAAAAAAGGATAAAACTATAAAAGAGTATAACATTGAAATTTTATAATTAGAAAGTATAATAAACAAAATAAAAAATTCAGTAGGTAGTCCAAACAGCAGATTTGAGATGATAGAAAGATTAGTGACTGTCTTAGCCATCTAGTGCTGGTGTAACAGAAATACCACACATGGATGGCTCTAACAAAGAAAAATTTATTTCTTCACAGTAAAGTAGGCGAAAATGGCATCAGCTGCTGGGAAAAGCTGTCTCTGTTGGCTCCGGAAGAAGGTCCTTGTCAGTCTTCCATTAGACTGACAGCTTGCTGAGGTGCAGAGACCCAGGTCCAAAGGAAACTTTGCTCCTGGCATTGCTTCTTTCCTGGAAGTATGAGGTCCTGAGTCTCTGTCTGCATCCCTTTCTTTTGTATTCTGAGAGATTGCCTCAAGGCACAATAACAGTCTTACACATTGAATCCTGCCTCACCAACACAACTGCCATCCATCCCAACATGACACAGCAGAATTTACAGCGTACAGGGAAATTATATATAAGATCAGGAATCAGACTGTCCAAATTACTCCACATGTTTTTTTGAGGGATACAATTCAATCCATGCCAGTGACGTTGAAACAGAGCAAAGCAAACTGACCAATCTGAAGGAGAGAAGGAAAAAAAAAATGAAGGAAAAATGAACAGAACCTAAGAGTCTTATAGGACGGTATTAAAAATACCAATATATGAGTAATGGGATTCCCAAAAAGGAGAAAAAAGTTATTTAAAGAAACAGTGGCAAAGAACTATCCAAGTTTGATAGAAACCACTAAGCTTCAGATCCAAGAAGCTCTACAAACCTCAAATAGGATAAACAAAAGTTGGTATACATTTGGACAAATCAAGATCAAATCATTGAAATCACCAAGAGTAAAATTTAATCTTAATTTCAGCCATCATTACAGCCACCATCATCCTATGTGTAAAAAATCCTAAAGAATATACCAAACCAAACCAAAACCAAATCCACTATAATGAGTTCAGCAAAGTCAAAAGATGTAAGGTCAACATCTCCAAATCAATTGTGTTTTTATACACTGGGTGACAGGGGGAGGAGGAGATGAAATTAAGAAATCAAACCTATTCATGATAGCATCCAAAAATGTACTCAGGAATAAAGCAAGAATATGCAAAACATACAGAACAACCCCCCCCCCCCCCAAAATATTACTAGGAGAAATCAAAGAATGTCAAAATTCATGGATCATAAGACTCATAGCTAAGAATGACAATATTCCCCAAGTTGGTTTATAGATATAACACAATCCCTATAAAAATCCCAGAAAGCTTTTTTTTTTTTTTTTTTTAAGGTAGTATGATGGTAAAAGAAGCCTCGCTGGTGGTGCAGTGGTTAGAGTGCTTGTTTGCCCATTGGTTGCCCATTAGCTGCTCTGTGGGAGGAAGACGTGGCAGTTTCTGCTTCCATAAAGATTTCAGTCTTGAACATCATATAGGGTAGTTGTACTCTGTCCTATAGGGTTGTAATGAGTCAGAATTAACAGCACTGGTTTTGGGTTTTGGTTTGGGGTGGTTACGGTTCTATTTCAAGTTGCCTAGGCCATGGTTCTCAGTGTTTGGCATATATGTAATTATACTCTGTTTGATGATTTGGATGATTTGCTGTGAACAGCCAGACAGTTGAAAGGGAGTTTCCTTAGAGGTTTTTTGCCTATGTCCAATATGTACAGATGCTCTGACAAATCTTGCTCTCTCTGAATCTTGCTTGTGACTCCTCGTACTCTTACCTTTGGTTCCTGGGATGTCACCTAGCAGCCTGCTTGCCTGACTTGCAGCTTTTGGGGTTTGCCAGCTCCTATAGCCCCGTGAGTCAGCAGCCTATTGTCTTACCTGCCAATTTTGAATTTCTCAGCCCCTGTCACCACATGAGTAGCCTCCAACCTGATGTCTGACCCACTGATTTGGAGCTTGTCAACCTCCACAGGTGCATGAACTATTCTTTGAAATAAATCTCTCTCTGTATAAATTGTGTATATATATATATATGTACATATATATATACTATATTAATTTTGCTACTCTAGAGAACCCAGCCTGAGATAAACCAAAAAACCAAACCCATGGCACTTCTAGTCGATTCTGACTCTTAGCAACCCTGAGTAACCCACTGCCTTTGAGTTAATTCCAACTTATAGTGACCATATGGGACAGAGTGAACTGCTCCATAGAGTTTCCAAGGAGCACCTGGTAGACGCAAACTGCTGACTTCCAGGCTAGCAGTCATAGCACTTAACTACTATACCACCAAGTGTTTCCCTGAGATTAAAAAAACAAAAATAACTAATCAAACTCAGCACTACTAAGTTGGTTCCAACTCATGTAAACCCAGTGCCGTCCAACTCATATAGGGTGTGTGAAAATAGCATAGCAAGAGTCAGAGTTCCTCTGACTTCACAGAGGAGACAGAATCATTGTCAGCATCAACAATTAAGGCTAATTTCCATCAACCGGAAGTCAGGCATAACTTCTTTCTTCAAGATTTTTCCCCAATCCTGACACCAGCCATCTCTGTCACGGGAGTCTCTACTTACCTGATGGGTGAATTGTTGCAATGGCCACACAGAACTCAAAGGTAACACTTACAGTTAAGGAGGTTATTAGGAAAGTAACAGGTTACAATCCAGGATCAAGTAAGACTCGGGTCAGGACAGCCACTTAGCAGTGCCCACAGGTGAGCCTTCCTCTGGCCCTCAGGCCCTGGGACCTACCTCTGCTCTGCTTGGGCAAGTGTTACAGATCCCTGTGGCTCCACCAATAAAGGCTTGGAAGCATCTGCCCCTCCCTGCCTTCACCAGTGAGCCCTGTGCCCACAAGTTGCTTAGCTCTCCAGCTCCATGGGTAGGCAAGTTTAGTTCTGCCAGCAAGTGCCCAGAGGTACCCTTCTCTGCCAGTGAACCTCTATCCTAAATGTGCTCAGGTTTCTCATAGTGTTTGCTGCTGCCATTTCTCTGTTGCTGTTTCTCAACATCTCTTGCTGCCTCTAGTATTAATAGATCTCTCTTTCTCTCTGTCTCCTGGATTCTCAACACAAGGATCTATAGTCCAAAGGACACATTCTTCTAACTATTCTTCCTGGGTAATGACGTCTCCCATTCTTCACATGCTTCTTGTAAAGAAGCAGTAGAAGACGTGACTCAAAGAAGAGTGTGACTTGAATAATGGTAGTAAAGATGGTGTCTGGTGACATGAGTCAATATACATCACACCCTAATCCTACCTTGTTCATATAATTCAAAACTCACCCCTCATCTTAGTCATCTTGTGCTTCCGTAACAGAAATATCACAAGTAGATGGCTTTAATAAAGAGAATTTTTTTTTTTTTTTACCATAGTCTAATAGTCGGATCCAACTCAACGGCCCAAATTCAGGGCATTAGCTCCAGGTGAAAGCTTTCTCTCTGTGGGCTCTGTAGGAAGTTCCTCATCATTAGTCTTCGCTTGGTCTGGGAGCATGTCATCGCAGGAACCCCAGGTCCAAAGGACTCGGTCTGCTGCCCGTACTGGTTTCTTGGTGCTATGAGGGCCCCTCTGTTCCTTCTTGCTTCTTTGTTTAAATCTCAAAAGAGAACGGCTTAAGATACTATCTCATCTGGTAGATCTCGTCAGTGTAGCTATTTCCATCACAAAATAGATATGCCTTATTTGCACAATCCTACCCAATCATTGTATGGGAGTCAGAAAGACAATGGTTACAAGGGAAGTTCAGTGAGTCAAAGAATAGTATTTCCAACAAATTGTACTGTTGTAATAGTATATAAAATGGATCAGAGAACTAATTCATCAGCTAACACAATAAAACTTTTAGAAGAAAACAGAAGAGAAAATCTTTGTGACAATGCATTAAGCAAATGTTTTTTTTTAGCTATGACACCAAAACTGTGATCCATGAAAGGAAAAAAATTGATGAATTGGACTTAAAATATTCAGTTTTTCAAAATTCACCATTAAGAATATGAAAAAACCATTGCTAGTACAAATAAAAAAAACAACAACAGAAAATAAGAAATGTTGGAGAGGCTGAGGGGAGATTCTATCTCTCATGCACTACTGGTAGAATGCAAAATGTTACAACCATTTTGGAAAATGAGACACTACTTCCTTAGAAAACTAGAAATAGAAATACCATACAATCAATTTCACTCTTAGAAACATATCCTAGAGAAATAAGAGCAATCACATGTATAGATACATGCACACTCATGTTCACTGCAGCATTATCTACAACAGCAAAAAGATGGATGAGACCTAGGCCCCCTTCAACAGATGAACTGATAAACTGTGGTATATACACACAATGGAATATATACACACAATGGAATATTCTATAATGACACAGAACAATTATGAATCTGTAAAGAACCTATCTCACAACAAGGATGAATCTAGAGGACATGGTATGAATTAAATAAGTCATTCATAAAAACAAATATTGTATAAGACTTCTACTTGAAAAACTCATGAGAAGGTTTAGACATGGTGTTATCCTGATAGCAAAGGCAGAGAAAGATCCCACAAAAGAAGAAAATTACAGATCAATATCACTCATGCAAAAATCTTCAACAAAATTCTAGGCAATAGAATTAAAAACATATCAACAAAATAATTCATCATGACTAAGTTGGGTTCATACCTGAAATGCAATTAATGTGATGAACCACATGAATACACACAAGGATAAAAATCACCATATTTTGTCAATTGATGTAGAAAAGGCATTTGACAAAGTCCAGCACTCATTCATGCTAAAAACTCTCAGCAAAATAGGAATAGAAGGAAAATTCCTCAGTGCAGGAAGGGGCAACTATGCAAAGCCAACTGCCTATATCATCCTGGAGAGAGACTGAAAGAATTCTCCTTGAGAATGGGAACTAAACAAGGATGCCCACTGTCACCACTTCTATTTGACATTGTTCTTGAGGTTCTAGCCAGAGCAATTAGACAAGACAGAGAAATAAAAAGCACCTGCACAGACGAAGATGAAGTAAAAATCTGCCTCTCTGCAGATGATATGATCCTACATACAGAGAATCCTAAAGAATCTATAAGTAAACTGCTGAAACTAATAGAAGAGTTCAGCAAAGTGTCAGGAAATAAGATACACATAAGTAGATCAATAGAGTTCTTTTACACCAACAAAGAGATCATCAAAGATGAAATCATCAAATCAATACAATTTACTATAGCCCCCAAGAAGATAAAATATCTAGGAATCAATCTAACCAGAGAAACAAGAGACCTATACAGAGAGAATTACAAGACCATACTACAAGAAACCAAAAGAGTCTTATGTAAGTGGAGAAGCCTCCCCTGCTCATGGATAGGAAGACTTAACATTGTAAAAATGTCTATTTTACCCAAAGCAATCTACATATACGATACAATCCCAATATAAATTCCAGTGTCACTTTTTAATGAGATGGAGAAACAAATCAACAACTTTGTTTGGAAAGGGAGGAAACCCCAGATAAGTAAAGCTCTGCTGAAAAGCAACACAGTGGGAGGCCTCACACTACCTGATCGTTGAACCTATTATATTGGCATGGTAGTCAAAACAGCCTAGTAGTGGTACCAAAAGAGACATACAGAATGGAATAGAGACCCCAGAGATATCATCATCCTCTTATGAACAGTTGATATTTGACCAAGGTGCAAAGGTCATAAACTGGGATAAACTCAGTCTCTTTAACAAACTGTGTTGGCAAAATTGGATAGCCATCTGTGAAAAACTAAAACAGAATCCATATCTCACACCTTACACAAAAACTAACTCAAAATGGAACAAAGACCTAAATACCAAACCTAAAATGATAAAGATCATGTAAGAAAAAAATAGAGTCAACAGTGGAAGTTCTAATACTCAACTTAGACAGACTTCAAAATCTGACCAAGCATGATCGACAGAAGAGAAAAATAGATAAATGGAAACTACTAAGAATCAAAGAAGTCTGCTCATCCAAAGACTTTATCAAGAGAGTTAAAAGATTACCCACAGAACGGGAGAAAGTATTTGACAACCGTATGTCAGACCTACATATGATTTCCATAATCTGCAAGGTATTGTAAAATGTCAACAAGAAAAATGTAAATAACACAATTAAGTGATGGGCAAGAGTAGACATTTTAACAAAGAGGACATCAAGGTAGCTAAAGACACTTGAGGAAATGCTCACGATCATTAGCTATTAGAGAAATACAAATCAAAACTGCAATTAGATGCCATCTCACACCAACAAGGTTGGCCATAATCCAAACAAACAAAAATCACAAAACAACAAATGCTGGAGAGGCTGTGGAGAGATGGGAACTCTCCTACACTGCTGGTGGGGTTGCAAAATGGTACAACGTCTTTGGAAAGCAATTTGTCAGCTCCTTAAAAAGCTAGAACTAGAAATACCATTTGATCTGGTAATCTCGCTGCTTGGAATATATCCTACAGAAATAAAGCCCATCACACAGATACATGCACACAAATGTTTATTGCAGCATGGTACACAATAGCAAAAAGATGGAATCAACCTAGATGCCCATCAACAAATGATTGGATGAATAAACTATGGTACATATACTCAATGGAACACTATGCAAAGATAAAGAACAATAATGATTTTAGGAACCATCTCATAACTTGGTACAGTTGGAAGACATTATGCTGAGCAAAATCAGTCAGGGGCAAAAGGACAAATACTGTGTGAGACCCCTGCTATAAAGACTTAAAAACAGATCGGTGTACAGAAGACAAGACTCTTTAATGGTTACAGGGATGGGGAGGCAGGGAGAGGATTGGTCATAGGTTAGATAGCTGATAGAAATTTGGCTAGGTGAAAGCAGTGACAGCACACAGTAGAGAGCAGATCAACTTAATTGGACTTCAACATAAACTAAAAGATTCTCTAAACCCAGTATTTTGGAATATAGAGTAACAGGGACAGGGATCTGGGGATCATATATTCAGGGGACGCTGAGGTCAGTTGCTAAGAGAGTCTTCTGCACCCCTTGTTGATGAGTGGCATCCGGGGTCTTAAAAGCTAGCAAGCTGTCATCTGAAGTACACCAAATGGTCCCAACTCACCCGGAACACATGATGACTGAGAACAAAAAAGTTATGATGAAGAATGTGCCCGGGAGACAGAAGAACCCATGTGAATGGGAGAATATATCAGCACGAGACCTGGAGAATCGCATGGTCTCTGGCCACCACCAAAGATAGACGTGTCAGGGGATACAATGTAGAGTCTCTGAGGCAACACAAGAAAAAGAGGGGTGCAGCCCAAGAACTCTACTAAAAGACCTGAATTGATGATCTGATGACGTGGAGGATCCCCTGGGAACATGGTCCCTAGACCTGATGTTCCTGACTGGAAGCCAGTAATGAGGTCAACACTTCAGACAAGAGTGGACTGGACTCAGGAACACAGTGCGATCCTATGGTGTGCGCACTTTATAGTTCTGTGCATTTATTGGATTCTCTCCTACTGGTCTCTTTCTAGAGGGGAGAGAAACGGCTGGAAACGAGGGTACAGAAACGGCTGGAAACAGGGGTACAGACATTTGTTAAGAGGATACTAGATACATAGAGAGTGAAAAGGAGGAGTGTGCTGTCACCGAGTGGTGAGAGGACAGGAAGCTGCAGATAGGTGGGCATGCAAAACCGATTTGGATTATATGCCAAGTCGGACTGTATATGTTCACTTAATCGCAATAAAATAAAATAAAAATAGAAAGATGAGCCAGAATTCCTAGTGAGTTTACAAAGCTAGAAAAAGTTTAGTAAACTAAGAATTTCTGTATGAACAGAAAAATTGATCCAGCTTGTCACATAAAAAGTTAATTTTTTTGCATAACCAGAATAGAAAAGATGATTTACTCTTTCTCCACTGCCTTCTTCATGCTTTCTTTCACTTTCTTTTCCATCTTCATCTTCGAGTTTTCTGCTTCCTGAATAGCCTTTCTTTTTCCTTTGACTCGTGTCTCAGATACAGGTTCAGCATTTTTCAGGTCTTGTTCAATCTCTGACAAGAGTTTTTGTAACATGGTTACCACTATATTAAAAGAAATGTTTTCCTTTAAAAAAAAAGTAACTACCCTTTCAAGCAAGAATGTAAAGATATTAAAAAGATAAATAAAAATTACTAAAAGAAAAAAGGTTTACAGCAAAAAGAAACAATCTCTGACGGATACAAGGGAGGGAGAAGGCGGGGATGGAAAAGCACTAATGAGATGACCGATAAGTGGTAACTCTGGTGAAGGGTAAGACAGTACACACAATACTGGGGAAGCCAACATAACTTGTCCAAGGCAAGGTAATGCAAACTCCACAGAAAATTCCAGATTTGCTGAGGGACCAAATTATTAACCTGAGGGCTATAGGGACTACGGTCTCGGGGAACATCTAGTTCAATTAGCATAACATAGTTTATAAGGAAAATGTTTTATGTTCTGCTTTGGTGAGTAATACCCGGGGCCTTTAAAGCTTGTGAATGGCTATTGATGATATTTCGCTGGCCTCATCCACCTAGAGTAAGGGAGAATGAAGAAAACTAAAGACCTCCAGGGAGAGCTTAATCAAAATGACTAACAGACCACAAGTAGTACAGCTTCTACCAGACCGAGTCCAGGAGAATTAGATGGTGTATGGTTACCACTATTGACTGCTTTGACAGGGATCACAGTAAAGGTTATTGGATAGAACTGGAGGAAAACATAGAATAAAATTCTAACTCGAAAAGAGAGACCAGACTTGATGGCCTGACAGAGTCTGGAGAAACTCTGATGGTACGGCCTCTGGACACACTTTTAGCTCAGTAATGAAGTCAGTCTTGAGGTTCCCCCTTCATGAGAAGATCAGACAGGTCCATAGAACAAACAAGACTAAAGGGGTACACCCACCCAGGGACAAGGACAAGACACAAGGAAGGGACAGGAAAGCTGATAATGTGGAATCTAAGGTCAAGAAGCAGAGAGCATTGACGTGTTAACAGCATGGAGTTGTTAACCAATGCTGCAGAACACTATGTACACTTACTGTTCAATGAGACGCTAGTTTGTTCTGTAAACTTTCAAATAAAGTACAATAAATATAGAACAATTTATGCCAAAGTAATCATCAATCAGACAACAATTACAAAACAAAAGAAAACAAAAAGGCAAGGCACAGATTAGGAGAAAATATTTGCAAATCATTATCTGATGAAGGATTTGCATCCAGATATATAAAGAAGTACTACACCTCAAAGACAGACGACAAATAGTAGTGAAGGTTGCTATATGTGATTAGGTTAGTTGTCACTGAAATGTAAAGGCAAAAATTGTTGAAATAGCACTCTTTTGTTTTTTTATATATATGGGGTATATATATACACACATTTGGAATATACATACATGTATGTGGAATATATACATACATGTGGAATATAGATACATATATGTAGAATACACACGCATAGATGTACAGCACAATCAAAAAATTAAAGAGAATGAGAAGCCACAAACCCCAAATAGAAGGAGACCATATTTTAACAGGTATTTCACCAGAGAAGATATCCAGTGATTCATATGCACATGAAAAGATGTTCAATGCAGTTAGATATTAAGGAAATACAGATTAAGTGAGCGACCACTGTGTAGACAGTCGAGTGACAACAATCAAAAAGTCTGACAATGACAAGTGTTGGTGAGGATGTGGAGAAACTTGAATTCAAAGATGTTACTGGTAGGAACGTTAAGTGTTACAGCCTCTTTGGAAAACACTTTAGTAAATTTCTAATAAGTTAAACATGCATTTATGATATGTTCCAATAATCCTGACCCTAATATGCACCCAGGAGGGATGAAAACATATGTCAGTGCAAAACCTGCATGCACATTTTCGTAGCAGCGATATTCGTGAGAACTCCAAACTGGAAATGATCCAAGTGTCCATCAGGTGATGAATGGTTTAACAAAATGTGGTATATCCACATAATAGAATACTACTGTGCCACAGAAAGAAGAAGACAACTAATCTATGCTATAATATACCCCAAATCCAGTGCTATCAAATTGAGTCTGACTCACAGTGATCCTACAGACAGAGTAGAATTGCCCCGTAAAGTTTCCGAGGAGTGCCTGGCAGATATGAGCTGCTGACCTTCTGGTCCCTTAACTGCTACACTACCAGGGTTTCCTATTACAGTATAGATGAACCAGAAAATCATCATGCTAAATGGAAGAAGCTAGACTAACAGAAAAAGGAAAAGATGTCCATATATTGTTTGATTTCGTTTATATAAACTTCACAGAAAAACCAAATCTATAGACAGGAAGCAGATCAGTGGTTGCCTGGGACTGAGGGTAGGAGCCAGTTTTGAGAATAAATGGGCATGAGAAAACGTTTTTGTATGATAGAACTGTCCTAAAGTTGGACTGTGATGATGATAATTGCAGGACTTTTTATCATTTTACTAAAAATAGATAATGGGTATATTTTGTAGTATGTGAACTTACCTCAGCGAAACTATTTAAAAAGCAGACTAGGTCAGCATTTGACAACTGATAATTTTTTGTATAAGAAAAGGAAAAAAGATTTTCAGTTTAATTAGAACTCCTGTTGTGTTTTAAATCATTTTTGATTTCTGTTGGAACTTTTTATGTTAGTATTTGAAAGTTATCTTTTGTAGGTAGAGGAATATTTGGTAGGTAGCTATATTTCAAATTTGTAAGAGAGTGTAGCTCTGAAAGTCTTACAAAGAATTATTTTTTATATTGGTAAGAAATATAGACAGGCTCCTTGTCATATTACCATGTTGGGCTTTATGATTAGGTTTGCCCAGTTGTATTAATTTGATCTCTGATTTTCCAGGTTCAAAGCCAGTCCAGTTCTCCCTTACAGTTTGACCTAGTGATGATAGATAAAGCAATGTTTTTTTTATTTTGTGTGGTTTTCTTTTACATTATAGGTGTATTGCTGGCTGGCATTTATTACAACGGGTCCTGTGTATACGAGCTAGTTAACATTAAGGTGACTTAGACCTTAGTTTGACTTACTTTGGCTTGGTTTGGATTTGCCCAAACATGCTCTGTGTGCATACATCAAGTGTCTAAAACTCATTTGCAGATGTCAGCCATGTCCCTTTCAATCAGGTTAGCTAATGTGACTCAGGAAGCAGATTGCTTATTAGCATACTGTCTGATCAATCTAATAAAGTCTAATTTAGTTCAGTTTAGCTTATTCCTCCCCAGGGTGCAGTGTGACTTTCTCCAACTTGTTGAGGTAAAGCTCTGATCCCACAGCACTCAGTGCAGCTCAGATAAACTTACTCAACATTTCTCCTGCAACTGAAAGTTACACTAGGGGCTGACAATATACAGCCTCTTATTTAGTCTCTTACCTCTTGTAAGTATTTATTTACTGAATTATCAGGTGAACTTTTCCAGAAATTGCAACCAGAGTTGTTGCAGATGCTATCTAAATTAGTTATAAGCATTGAGGAGAACACTTCAATCGTTGGAGAATTCTAATAGGAAAAACGTATCTGAGTTTCCTAGTTAAGGTTTTCTGTTTCCCCCTTAGTGTGGTCACCAACCTGTGTGGATACAGTACGCTATTAAATGTACTGTAACTAAAATGAAGTATGGAAGTTAGAATTGCTAAACTTTGGACATGGTATGAGTTTTCAACATTACATCTCTGGAACACTTTCCTAGACTCACATTAACTTTAAATCAGAAACATTTTATATAGCATTCTGGTGGAAATGACTTCTACTACCTGATTCTGCCATTCTGTCACTGTGTTTATGCTTGTCCCAATTGTTTTTTTGAAAGTTTGAGGGGACAGGGTATAGTCAAAATAATATGAATTTTCAAATCAAACAATCTAAATTTTTAACTTTTAGTTACAATAACTTGCAGAGGCAAGTCACAGCTACCTCTGCACCTTGATGTCATTATCTTAAAATAGGGGTAATGAAACCTATCTCAGAGGGTGCTATGAGAATTAAAAGCAATGTTCACAAAGTGCTTGTCCACACCAGCTGACAGCACAACAAACATTGGTAGCCCCTTCTTTTCTTTTTCTTCATGATTACAAGGTTCTCATGTCTACGTAAAGTAAACTTACTGGTGGGTACAGTGTCCTTTTTTGACTTTATAAAGATTTTTCCACTTTAGTGGAGAAACAGGATAATCTTCATTTATTCATTTGTTCAGACACTGTTTATATGCCCTTACTTTGTTGTTGGCAGTGTTTTAAGTACAGCTATGAACAAAATAAAAATTTCTGCTCTATGGAACATACATGCTAGCAAAAAGACAAATTCCGCTCCAAACAACCAAACCTTTGGCCGTCAGGTTGATTCTGAGTGACCCTTAAGACAGAATAGAACCACCCCATAGAGTTTCCAAGGAGCTCCTCATAGATTCAAGCAGCCACGGCACTTAACCACAAGCAATCAGGGTCTCATGCATGTCAGTAGTTAAGTGTAATCGTGTGGGTTTAGCTACCTTTAAACATCCAAGCTGATGTAAAATTGGGTAGTATTTTAACACCTTTGAAATTGCTACCATGAATTATTAATGATAGGCTATTGAACAGCTTGCCTTTAGAAAAAAGTGGCTGTTTTCGTATAAAGTTTGACAGATTTTCAAAGACATTTTAATAATTTTTTTAGTAAAAAAAAGAAAGCAGTAAGCTAATACCTATCACAAAATATTGCTTCATTTTCTCTTTACAAAAAACCATTGAGGCAAGTCTTATTTTTCTTCTATTTATAGATAAGAAACTACAACTCAGAATGTGAAAAAATTTGCCCAAGTTATATAATTAGAAGGCAGTAGTTTTGTTTCTCTTTAAAATCTATCTGTTTGATACTATGTCTAGCTATGTGGCAGCAGTAACCAAGTGAACCGTTACCGGTTCTCAACATCAGCGAACAGGATGAACTCCGTCTTTGACACCTGTGGCCTTCTCTTCTCTAGACTCTCTTTTTCTCTGTTGTTTTTTTAATAGCTTAACGAGGGTTATCAGCACACGGATTCTCTACAGAAGGGAAGTTGTACTGGATGATTTCAAGAGTTCCTTTCAATTCTGTGATTTATGATTTTAATGGGTTAGGAGCTTAAAGTTTTATTTCATTTATTTGTATGTTTTAAATGAGAGAACAATGTTTCATTCAAATGAATGAATCTCTAAAGGGAAAATTTCAAGCATGATAGCACACGAGAACAAGGAAATTACTTTATGGATGAGGCAGGAGTGACCTATTCAGCTCTGGTCTAGTCTTCCCAAGTAGGTAATCACTTACTGTACAGGCTCTAGATGTACATTACATGGGTTTTAGAGACAGCAGAGGTTTCAATGAACTTCTAAATTTCTGTATATAGAAAACATAAAAGATACATTGCTTATCTTACGAGGTTCCTGGGTAGAACAGTTTTTGCTTCTTGTCTACTAGCCTAAGAGCTGGTAGCTTCAACCCAGCCAGCAGCACCATGTAGGCTTGGTTATCTGCTTCTATAAAATTCAGCTGAGAACACCCTATAGAGCACTCCTACTTGGTAGCACATGGCGTCACCATGAATTGGAATCAGCTTGACAGCAGTGGGTTTATCTTACACCTCAATCCATCCTAATAATTTGAAAACACCTTTTGGTTGACAAAAAAACAAGATTCATAGAGCACATCTATGAAACTATTTTGCTGGAGTTTATGTTTTAGCATTAATAAATAAAACCACACTTTTAAAACCCTCTCTCCAATGAAGTATTTTTTTTTGTATTCTTAAAAGTGAACCAAAAAAGCGTGTATTTAGTTCATTATAATTGCATAAACATTTTACAGATATCAATGACAACTTTAATAGAAAAAAAGGTAGAGTACGTCTAATACAATCACAGACGTAGCTTAATTCCTGTTTTAGCTTAGAAAAATTATAACACTTTACAGAAAAAATCTTATGTCTTTGATCTAAAAAAAAAAGGAGGGAAGAAGAAATGTTTGCATCAAAAATTATGTCCCTTTCCTGTTATTTGGTCAGAAGAGAAGAGAAATTGACTTCCATACAGAGCCTTGCTAACAGAGAGCCAACATTTCCAGCTTTCCTTCTTTTCTAATTATACTGAAAGTCATTCTGAAGTCAGATTACTTTTATGCATCAATTAACCTGACTCCCCCATGCAAATATTTAACAAACATTCAGGAAACAAATATTCAGACATTGATTGAATTAAACAAATATTCAGACATTGATTGAATTAAACTGAACCCATAATCCAGATTCCACATATTGTTTATTTTGTCCCCACCTGAAGTGGATGGCTGGGTGTGGATTTGACTTTTTTACACTCTTGGGATTTTAAGCATCTTTTGGTATAATTGATTGCTGTACAAACTGGCAATCAGCCAAGCAGCAGTCAGAGAAATGGGCTACAACCTGGAAATTCAGGGCTATGCTGATCTGCGTGACGTGAACTTTATCTCTTTCATTTAAAGCATGTTCAACCTGTATAAAATGATAATAAAACAAGAGAAGTTCTAGACAAAACTCAAGATTTGTATAATAGCCAAATGTGTTTTTGTGTATGTAATAGAAATGCTTGAATGCCAACCGTGTTACATCCTAATTGACAATAATCATGGTTGCCTTGTGAAAATACAGATGGTTAGTTCGAAACTGGTAATAAACTGCATCAAAATTAAGCTAAATAACTTTTCTTTAAGCTGTGGTGAGCAGTAGAACTATAGAATTTCACAGATTTTTAAACTAATACCTGTTCTTTTTCCTTCATTTTCTCTCTCCTTTTTATTGAGAGAAATGCTTATGAGAATGTACTGTGTACTAGACATTGTTAAATTATCCTTTACTGTTTAAGTAATAGCTTTTGTATGTAACATTATGGGAGGGGGTAAGGAAGGAGCAAGAGGAGGAGGTGGAGAGAAAGGATAAAGATGAAGACAAAGGGCAAGCTGTTAATATTAATTCACATTATATTGAACTTTATTTCCCCTTGAGTTAGATGCTTTATTCACTTAACAAATATTTATTGAGCAAATACGGTATTCCAGGCATTGTCCTAGGCCCTGGGGATGCATTGCATAGTCAAGAAAGACTTGGTTTTCCCTGTCCTCAAGGAAGGTACAGCCCCAGGGTAGGGGACAGCAGGGGTGACAAATGGGACTAGCAATGGGGGTAGAGGAAGAGTGTAATATGATAGAATCATATACAGTGAACTATAAAAGCCCAGAGGGAATGCCTCTGAGTCAGATGAAAAACAACGATGGATTTACTGTGAGAAGGCCTAAGTAAAACAAAACAACTAAACAGCGCACCTTCTTCTACCAAGTTGGCTTAGATAAAATGGGTAGAACCTAATGTGAATCCTTGAGGTACATGGCTATGGCTAGTTTTTCAGTCTTATCCTGCAAATCTCATAATTAATTTAAAACATTTCAGAGTAGAGCTCACAATTTGCTGTGTTACATTTCATGGTCTGCAGACTGTCAACTAACTTTTTAAATAAATGTCTTGCATGATGATATCGTGTGATAGGTCTAACTGAAAAAACTAAAAGCCAAAAAACCGTGAAAAAGTTGCCTTCAGTTTAACTTCAACTTATGACAAATGTGTTCCCCAGAGATTTCAGTGGCTGATTTTTCAGAAGTAGATTGCCAGATATTTCTTCTGATTTCTTCTGACGCACCTCTGAATGGACTCAAGTCTTCAGTTACAGACTGGTAAATATTGTGCATTTCTTTGACAAGTCGTAAACAGTTTTACCATAATAGCAAATTATCAGTATTTCACAAATTATTTTAACCAAAGGGTACAAACTGATATTTGAATGAATCTGTTTGCTAGAATTATTGTTTTTTTCTAGTGAAGTGGTTTGTATTTGTAAGGATATAATTGGCAGGTCCTAAAAAAATCAGTTCTATTAGTCATATCATTTTGTGGTGGTAACTTTGATGCAAGAAGTTGGAATGTCTTTCCTCTCTAGGTGCACAAAGAAGAGGACAAAGGATATGTTTTACATAATGTTTTTGGTAGACTGAGATGTTAAGTGAACAGCTATATCCCATTGTATTAGCTGTGGATCAAACAAAAGTTTATTAAATAGCTGCCAAACAAACAAACAAGCAAACAAAATCCTTCAGTGTCAA
Organism: Heterohyrax brucei; assembly: GCA_028571685.1. Classification (NCBI taxonomy): domain Eukaryota; kingdom Metazoa; phylum Chordata; class Mammalia; order Hyracoidea; family Procaviidae; genus Heterohyrax; species Heterohyrax brucei. The sequence continues at coordinate 60,655,546 of CM053146.1, read as the reverse complement.
TGTCACTTTAGACAGATGATCAAAGTAGCCCTGGCATGAATAAGTTAACCAGCACTGTAGAGTTATTTTACAATGAGGAAGCTAAGATTACAGAAGTAGAGTTTTCATATCATACAGTATAGAAAAGATGTGGGCAATTTTATCAAAATAAAGTTAATATTAAATTAAATTAGGTATTAGGGCTGTTCAGTGATGGTATATAATAAGAGGGCAACAGTGTGGATTCTATTTATAATTCTAAATTTGCAAATTCTTATCTACTTAACATAGTGTTCAACTTAAGGTAGCATGCATCCTGCTAGGAGAGAAGTCGCTCTTAGGGAAGATATTAATTCATGAGCTGAGATAGACTAGAGATTGTTTAATAGATAACATAATGAAAATCCTGAATTACTTCTAGCTCTTGCCATTTTAGCTTCATCATTAGAAGAGTGGTACTAATTCTTTCTAATAAATTTAGTAATAATTAGGCAATTGAATTTCCAACTCGTGGCATTTTTTCCCATCTTTAGTATTGGATATTCTCTGAAGCCTAAGTATAAGGAGTTCCCTAGGAATGAAATCTCACCACAATGAAGCCGTTTATAATAAAACTCCTTTCATAAAGTAGTGAGAACTATCAGAATATTGGCATTACCACTCTCTACCTGATGCTTGCTAATAAGAGACACACTCATCTTTTTTTTTAAATTAACTAATTCAAATTTAGACTAATGACTAGGGCAGTTGCTTTGTTATGAAATGTTACTGGATATAGATGTTATTATTTCTAACATATTTATATGATTTTATTTTACTTTTATAAAATGATAAGTAAAAATACCACTTCACTGTGTTATTTATTTTACTGCTACCGTGACACAGGAGATAGGTATGCTGGTGTAGTGGTTACAAGCTATGGCTGCTAATGAAAAGCCTGGCAGTTCAAATCCATCAGGCACTCCTTGGAAACCCTATGAGGCAGTTCTGTTTTGTCCTATAGGGTTGCTATGAGTCAGAACTGATTCAACAGCCATGGGTTTTAGTGCATGGGTAGAATCGAAAGATTCTATGGAAGCAAATAAGCAAAACTTGGTAATACATTGCATGTTAGTTAATCACAGTCATCTAATCATTCTCATGGCTTGGAACTGTGGTATCTACTTATAACACAAAACAAACTCATGTTTTTCAGGATTGACAGGAGAATTTGTCATAAATTTCTTTGTATTTGTCTAATTTCTTTCTAGGCTAGTGAAGATAGAATCATTTGATGCTAATTCATTCAGAATGATATGATAACAAAAAATCTAAGCTTCTCCAGGTTTAAAATAAAAATATTATTTGCAGCATCTTAACCAAAAATATACCTATCATGCCAAGTCTATAGAGTAATCACACTCTGTAGAGGAATGGAGAACACAAAAAAGTTGAAACATAAGAGTCAATGATAGTAACTGTGGTAACTTTATTGCTTTGTGGATGAGATATCTTCATATAGATTCAGAAATGCTTTTTTTTAAAAAAAAAAAAAAAATCAGTATCCCACGTATTTCAAATGCTCTGAAGAAGAAAGCTCCATGACAATTGCTTGGAGCTGTTTACTTTTTTTTATTTTTTAAATTCTGGTTTAGATGATAGTTTGCAGAACAAATCAGTTTTTCATTAAAAAGTTAACATACATACTGTTTTGTTACATTGCTTGCCAGTCTCACAGTGTGTCAGTATCCTCCTTCTTTACGTTGAATTCCCCTTTCCATTCTGTAAGCCTGTTTTATTTTATTTTTTTTATTTTTAAGCATTTTTTTTATTTTTATTTAACATAACTGAGTGAAAATGTACATTCACGTATAAATTTACATGCCCACCTATATGCAGCTTCCACTGCTCTCCCTGTCCGGTGACTGCACACTATTCCTCTCTGCTCCATCCACGTCTCATCCTCCCAACAGCCTCCTTTCCCCTCCTTCCGCCAGCCAGAGGTCAGCAAGATGATATCCTATATATGTATAGAACCATAAAGTGCTTCCAATATATGGTCACTCTGCATTGCCAAGTCCAATCCATTCCTGTCCAAAGAGTGGACCTTTGTTATAATTTAAGGGAAAGGACAGCATCAGGGCTGGGGGCCATGCTCTCAGAGGAACCCCCAAACCGCTAGACCATCAATTGAGGTCTTTCAGTGGAGATTTCATGATGCACCCCTTTTTATGCTTGTGTTGCCAGTGAGACTTCTCTCTGTGAGCTCCATTGTGGCTATCACTGGTGGTGGCCAGGCACTATCCAGTTCTTCCAGTCCAAAGTCAATGTAGGCACCCACTCTTGTGGGTCTCTCTGTCTTCTCAGTTGTCTTTACCACATGTCATTTTGGTCCTCAGTGAGCATCCATTCCTGCTGAGTTGGGACCATTTGCTGTGTCCTCGGATGGCAGCTTGGCAGCTTTTAAGACCCCAGACGCCACTTGCCAATGTGGGGTGCAGAGAGCTCTCTTAGCAAAATGCTAGTTGTGCCAGTTGGCCTGGAATTCGCCTATGAGCATGGTCCCCCGCCCCCCACCCCAGCTACTCTATCCTTGCTGTATTGAGTTAAGAAGGAAGGAGTACTCAAGTTATGCTGAAGTCCACTTAATGTTGTTCTTGTTTCTAATGTGTGCTATCACTGCTTTCTCCCTACTAGATTTCTAGTAACTATCTAAACTAAATCCTCCCCACTCCCTCTCCCTCCCTCCCCTCCCTTGCAGCTGTCAAAGAGTCTTTTCTTCTATACACAAGTCTGTTTTTGAGATCTTATCGTAAAGGTCTCATACAGTATTTGTCCCTTTGTCGCTGACTACTTTCACTCAACATAATGTCTTCCAGTTGAAACCAGGTTAGAAGATGTTTCCTGGAATCATCGTTATTGTTTATCATTGCGTAGTGCTCCATTGAGTATATATACCATAGTTTACCTATCCATTCTTCTATTGTTGGGCATCTGGGTTGATTCCATCATTTTGCTATTGTGGACTGTGCTGCGGTAAAAGTTCTGGTGCATGTGTCCGTTGGTGTGAAAGGCCTTGATTCTGTAATATATATTCCAAGTAGTGGAATCACTGGGTCAAATGGCATATCGATATCTATTTTTTTAAGGAAGCGGCAGATTGCCTTCCAAAGAGGCTGGACCATTTTGCAACCCCACCAACAGTGTACGAGGGATCCACTTTCTCCACAGCCTCTCCAGCATTTGTTGTTTTGTGTTTTCTGAATCATGGCCAATCTTGTTGGGGTGAGATGGTATCTCATCATTGTCTTGATTTGAATTGCTTTAATAACTAAAGATCGTGAACATGTCCACATGTGTTTTTTGGCTGTCTGGATCTCCTCTTTAGTGAAGTGTCTGTCCATCTCCTTTGCCCATCGCTTAATTGGATAGTTTATCTTCTTCTTATTGATATTTTGTAGTATCTTATAGATTATGAAGATCAGGCGTCGGTCTGTCATAGAGTTGCCAAATATTTTTTCCCATTCTGTGGGTGTTCTTTTAATTCTATTAATAAAGTCTTTGGATGAGCAAAAGTGATTGATTCTTAATAGTTCCCATTTATCCATTTTCTCTTCTGTTGATTGAGGATTCTTTGACAGATTTTGGAGTCTGTCCTCATTGTGTATTAAAACTTCTATTGTTGTTCCCACCTTTTCTTGGATGAGCTTTATCGTTTTAGGTTTGATATTTAGGTCTTTCTTGGCTATCCAGTTGGAGTTGGTTTTTGTATAAGGTGTAAGATATGGATCTTGATTCAGTTTATTGCAGCTGGATAACCAATTTTGCCAGCACCATTTGTTGAAGATACTGTTTTTACCCCAGTTTAATGTCTTAGGACCTTTGTCGAATATCAACTGTTCATAGGCAGATGGTGTCATCTCTGGGGTCTCAGTTCTGTTCCATTGATCGATCTGTCTGTTCTTGTATCAGTACCAGGCTGTTTTGACCACTGTGGCAGTGTAATATGTTCTAAGGTCGGGTAATGAGAGGCCTCCCAGTGTGTTCTTCTTCTTTATTAGTACCTTACTTATCCAGGGCTTCTTCCCTTTCCAAACAAAATTGGTGCTTTGTTTCTCCATCTCATTAAAAAATGATGCTGGGACTTGTATGGGGATTGCATTATATAAATAAATTGCTTTGGGTAAAATAGACATTTTCACAATGTTAAGTCTTCCTATCCATGAGCAGGGTAGGTTTTTCCATTTATCTAAGTCTCTCTTAGTTTCTTGTAGTAAGGGCTTGTAGTTCTCTTTGTAAAGGTCTGTTGTTTCTCTGGTTAGATTAATTCCTAGGTATTTTATCTTCTTAGGGGCTATCGTAAATGGTATTGATTTGATAATTTCCTTCTTAACAGTCTCATTGTTGGTATAAAGGAATCCTACTGATTTACTTATGTTTATCTTGTATCCTGAGACTTTGCTGAACTTTTCTATCAGTTTGAGTAGCTTACTTATAGATTCCTTGGGGTTCTCTGCATATACAATCATATCATCTGCGAACAGGGAGATTTTAACTTCGTCTTTGCCAATGCAGATGCCCTTTATTTGTTCGTCTTGTCTAATTGCTCTGGCTAGAACTTCTAGCACAATGTTGAATAGGAGAGGTGACAGTGGGCATCCTTGTCTAGTTTCTGATCTCAGGGGAAACTCTTTCAGTCTCTCTCCATTCAGGATGATGTGGGCAATTGGCTTTGTATAAATGGCCCTTATTGTGTTGAGGAATTTGCCATCTATGCCCATTTTGCTAAGAGTTTTTAGCATGAATGGGTGTTGGACTTTATCAAATGCCTTTTCTGCATCAATGGACAAAATCAGGTGATTCTTGTCTTTTGTGTTATTTATGTGGTTAATCACATTAATTGTTTTCCTGATGTTGAACCAGCCTTGCATCCCTGGTATGAATCCCACTTGGTCATGATGGATTATTTTCTTGATATGTTGTTGTATTCTGTTGGCAAGAATTTTGTTGAAGATTTTTGCATCTAGGTTCATGAGTGATATCGGTCTGTAGTTCTCTGTCTTTGTTGGATCTTTCCCTGGCTTAGGTATCAGGGTTATGTTGCCTTCATAGAATGAGTTTGGGAGTACTCCATCCCTTTCTATACTGTGAAATAGTCTCAGTAGTCTTGGGGATAACTCTTCTCTAAATGCTTGGTAGAATTCTGCTGTGAAGCCATCTTGGCCCGGGCTTTTTTTGGTTGGCAGTGTTTTGATGACCTTTTCAATCTCTTCCTTTGTGATGGGTTTATTAAGTTGTTCTGCTTCACGTTGTGATAATTTGGGTAGGTGGTATGAGTCAAGGAAATTGTCCATTTCCCCTAGGTTTTCAAATTTGTTAGAGTACAGTCTTTCATAGTATTCTGTTATGATATTTTTGATTTCTGTTGCATCTGTGGTGACAACTCCCCTCTCATTTCTAATTTGAGTTATTTGTTTCCTTTCCTGCTTTTCTTTAGTAAGTTTAGCCAGTGGTTTATCAATTTTGTTGATCTTTTCTAAAAACCAGCTTTTGGTCTTTTCAATTTTTTCAATTGTTTTTCTATTCTCTAATTCATTTAGCTCTGCTCTAATCTTTATGATCTCATTTCTTCTGGTGCCTGAGGGGTTCCTCTGTTGTTCTCTTTCTACTTGTTCAAGCTGTAGAGTTATTTCCTCGATTTGGTTTCTTTCTTCCTTCCATATGTGTGCATTTATGGAGATAAACAGACCTCTGAGCACTGCTTTGGCTGTATCCCATAGGTTCTGGTAGGAAGTGTTTTTGTTCTCATTGGAATCCATGAATTTCTTTAATTCATCCTTGATTTCCTCTATAACCCATGTTTTTTTGAGCAAGATGTTGTTCCGTTTCCAAGAGTTCCACTTTCTATCTATGTTTTTTCTGCTATTGATTTCAACTTTGATGGCTTTATGATCTGAGAGCATGCTTTGCAGTAATTCAATGGTATGGATTTTGTTGAGCATTGCATTATGGCCTGCCACGTGGTCAATTCTGGAGAATGTTCCATGTGCACTGGAGACTAAGGTGTAGTTGTCTGCTGATGGGTGGAAAGTTCTGTATATATCAATGAGGTTTAGTTGGTTAATTGTGTCAATGAGGTCTTCTGTATCCTTACTGAGCTTTTTTCTAGATGATCTGTCTAGTAATGAGAGTGGAATGTTAAAGTCTCCCACTATTATTGTGGAGTCATCTAACTCTCTTTTGAGGATAGTCAGTGTTTCTTCGACATATTTAGGTGCTCTGGCATTAGGTGCATAAATATTTAGTATAGTTAAGTCTTGCTTGTGTACTGAACCTTTCAGCAATAAATAGTGTCCATCTTTGTCCACGATGGTGGATTTTACATTAAAATTGATTTTGTCTGAGTTTAGAATTGCCACCCCTGCTCTTCTTTGTTCATTGTTAGCTTGATATATATTCTTCCATCCTTTAATTTTCAGTTTGTTCCTGTCTTTAGGTCTCAAGTGAGTTTCCTGTAGACAACATATGGATGGGTCGTGTCTTTTGATCCAAGATGACACTCGGTGTGTCTCTTTACTGGAGCATTCAGTCCATTCACATTCAATGCAATTATTGATAGGTATGTGTTCACTGCTGCCATTGTGATATGTTTATTTTTATGTTGATGTTTTCTCTGTTCTTATTAGTCTGTTCTGGGACACTCTTTTTGGTGAGTTGATTTTTCACCTTCTTCAGAGCTGGTTTTATAGTTGTTGAGACTCGTGTGTTAGATTTCTTGAAATGGTATGATACATCTTTGTTGTGCTTTACAGCTTCCCCTATGAACCCCCTTAATAAACTATTTATAAACCCAATTTTAATTACTACCAGTCCTGTCATCTTCCTTTCCATCTGGAAGGACTATAATGACTGTAGCACATCCCTCTTTTTATTATGATGACGTCGCAGTTTTCATGATGATCACTGGATTGCTTCTTTCCATATCAAAGCTGTGATTTACTTTGGAGCCTTCCCTAAATGAGTAGAGTATTGAGTAGTGTGTCGTTCTAAAAAATAAAGTTAGTGGTTTCGTTCTTCTAAGCCAAAGCCAAGAACTTCTTTCAGTATTTCTTGTAGTTTGGGTTTGGTTTTTACAAAGTCTCTGAGTTTCTGTTTATCTGGGAATGTCTTAATTTCATTTTCATATTTGAAAGATAGTTTTGCAGGTATATAATTCTTGGTTGAAAGTTCTTCTCCTTCAAGACTTTGAATGTGTCGTGCCACTGTCTCCATGCCAGCATGGTTTCTGCTGAGAAATCTGACGAGAGCCTACAGGGTTTCCCTCTGAATGTTAGCTTTGCCTTGAGTATTGCTGCCTTTAAGAGTTGCTGCTTATGTTTCATTTTGTTAAGCTTGATTATAATATGTCTTGGAGTCTTTCTTTTGAGATCTATATTGGGTGGTGTACAATATGCATCTGAGATGTCTATATTCACTTCCTTCATGATTTCTGGGAAGTTTTCTTTCAGCAGCTCAGCAACAATACTCTCTGTGTTCTCAGATGTCTCACCCTGTTCAGGGACTCCAATTAATCGAAGGTTGTTCCTCTTAATAGAGTCCCACATGCTTCTTAATGTTTCTTCATTTTTCTTGTTTCGTTTTTCTGATTTCTGCTCATAGACACTGGCATCAGTAGTTCTGTCTTCGAAGTCAGAAATTCTTTTTTCCATTTGTTCCATTTTGTTTTCTTGGGTTTGCATGGAAGTTTCTATGTCTTTGATTTTCTTCTTGATCTGTTGGATTTCAGAGTACTGGTGTTCCATCAGATCGAACAACTTGCTTAATTTTTCATTTTGTTCTGCTGCATTTTGTATAAGGTCTAGAAGGGCTCTGTATATAATCGATTTGTATTCACTTCCTGATGCTTTCATAAAAGTTTCTTCATCTGGAAAACTCCTTGTTTTGGGAGCCTTCTGAAGGCATGAGTGATTGTTTGTATGCCACCATTGTCTGTTGCTTTTTGGGTCCCATGTGAGTATATAGAGGCTGGAAGAGGTACTGTGAGGATGGATTGCAAATGTTTCTCTAGGCTGTCTTCAAATGTAAAGCAAAAGGTATCTGACCAGTTCACAAGTCAGTTAGGTTTTCAGGTGTAGAGGTCCCTCTTCTCATCTGACAGAGTAAGCGCCACTGTATCCAACCCCAAGTGATAACAAACTAGTTCAGAAGGTGGCCTCTGCTGACAGGGCCTAGCCTTAGCCAACACTGCGTCGATTACTGGTTTTGTGATAGAAAAGAGCTCTCCTGTGGGCAGGCTCTGGCTCCCAAGCTAAGAATTACGTCCAGCTGGGGCCACCGTGTCCAAGATGGCGTCCTCCACACAGGCAGCAGACAGAGGGGCTAAAGGTGCCGAGAGGTAGTGATTCCTTTGCTTCTGTTGCAGGGCCCCCAATGTAGACAGCACTGTGCAAAATCACTACTTTTCTGTCAGAGAGGCACTGTCCTGTTTGCTGGCGCTGGCTTCCGGGCTAATAACGAGGTCCTGCTAAAATCTCGGTAGCAACATGGCGTCCCGCACCCTGACCACGGAGTCTGCACAAGCCCCGCTGAGGCAGCTACAAAACAAAAGGCTCAAAGTGGTTAGATTAACAGAGTCTCGAGCCTGGCTCTCAGAATATGGGAATTTCACCTGCCTATCCCCCCAGCAGCACATCTGAGTCCTCCACCCGCCAGCCGAGACAGAGAAAAAAAGAGTCAAACTGGTGCGTTTACCTTCCGTCTGTGAGAGCCGGGGCTAGCCAGGAGCGGGAGTCAGTGAAAGAGGAGGTTTTTCGCTGACTGGTATGAAGTCCCAATTAACAGCTCTGTGCTGTGTCCTGAGGCTGATTAGGTGCTCAGAAGGCTCCATTTGATTGTCAGTTGAGGTCTTGGTTTCCAGAGGGATATAAGGAGACGTGGGCTTAGTCCCCCATCTTGATTGCGCCCCCCTGTTTTATTTTGAGTTTATTTAATTTCCATGTACTTGGAATCAAGTTTGAGTCTGATCTCTGCTGCAGTTCACATACCATTATCGTATCAAAAGCTGTTATACCCCTGGCAGTATGATTATCAATTCAGTTGTTCACTAAATCTGAACATTCAGTCACAGGACCTTCTGCTTCCTGAAAGCATATTCTTTCTCATGCTGTCCAGTTGGTCAACTCTTCTTCATCAACACAAAACTTGGTTGTCCGATGCAGAGAAGCTTTCGTTTCATCCCTCTGTCTTTCTCTTTCTGAGGGAAATCATCAGTCTTTGTGCAACCCCCAAGACAGGTAGTTTTATGGTTGTATTTACTTCACTGTGTTTTTGTCTGGACATCTCCTTGGCTAAATAGTCTCTCCTCTGATTGTGAACTCCTTAAAGACGAAACCCAAGAACCCATTAAAGACCAGAACAATGTTGTCAGGCACGATGTAGTCAGTTTCAATTCCCTGAGACTTTGTGCACCATCCTCATAATATATGTTACGCTGTAGCTTGTTGTTGCAGCCACTGTGTTGATTCATCTTGTTGAGGTTTTCCTCCTTGTTTGCTGGCCCTCTAGCTCCCCAAACATGTTATCTTTCTCCAGGGTCTGATTCCTCCTGAAAACATGTCCAAAATAAGTGAAACGGGTCTCACCATCTTTGCTTTTAAGGAGCAGTCTGGTTGTACTTCTTCCAAGACAGATCTGTTCATTCTTTTGGCAGTCCATGATGTATTCAGAATTCTTTGCCAGCACAACAATTCAAAGATGTCAATTGTTTTCCGGTCTTCCTTATGTATCACCCAGCTTTTGCACGCATATGAGGTGACTGAAAGCAGCACGGCTTGAGTCAGGCACACCTTAGTCTTCAAGTTGTCATCTTTGCTTTTGAACACTTTGTAGAGGTCTTTTCAGTGCAGTGTGTCTTTGGATTTGTCAACTGTTGCTTCCATGGGTGTTGATTGTGGATTTGAATAAAATTAAATTCTTAACAATGCCAATCTTCATTTATCAGAATGTTGCCTATTGGTCCAGTTGTGAAGATTTTTGTTTTCTTGATGTTGATGTGTGATCTATGCTAAAGGTTGTGGTCTTTGATCTTCATCAGTATGTGCTTCAAGTCCTCTAAAAATTCCACAAGCAAGGTTGTATCATCTGCATAAAGCAGATGGTTAATGAGTCTTCCTCCAGTCCTGATGCCCAGTTCATCCTGATACAGCCCAGCTTCTTGGATTAATTGGTCAACAAACAAACTATATAAGTATGATGAAAGGATGCAACCTTGACATGCACCTTTTTTAACTTTAACCATTCGGTATCTCCTTACTCTGCTTGAATGACTGTTCTTTGATCTACATGTAGGTTCCTCACAAGCACAATTAAGTGTTCTTGAATTTCCATTCTCCCCGATTTTAATGGTAGTTTGTTATGTCCACACAATTCAATTCCTTTGCGTAGTCAGCTAAACACAAGTAAACATCGTTCTGGTATTCTTTGTTTTCAGCCAGAGTCCACCTGACATCAGTAATGATGTCGCTTATTCCAAGTCCTCTTCTGAATCAAGTTTTTATTTCTGGCAGTTCTCTGCTGGTGTACTGCTGTAGCCACTTTTGAATGAACTTCAGAATTTTGCTTGCTTGTAATGTTAATGATACTGTTCAATAATTTGTGGGTTTGCCTGAATCACCTTTCTTTGGTTGGCCAGGTAGTTATATTCTAAATTTCTTGCCATAGACAAGTGAGCACTTGCAGTGCTACATTCTTTGTTGAAACACCTAAATTAGTATTCTGCCTATTCCGGAGACTTGTGTTTTGACAATGTCTTCAGTGCAACTTGGACTTCTTCCTTCAGTACCACTGGTTCCTGATCACATGCTGCATCCTGAAATAGTTGACTGTCAACCAATTCTTTGTTATAGTGACTGTGTATTCCTTCCATCTGCTTCCTGCATCATTTAATATTTTCGCTGTAGAAACTTTCAATACTGCAACTCAAGGCTTGAATGTTCTCTTCAGTTATTTCAGCTTAAGAAATGCCAAGTATGTTCTTCCTTTTTGTTTTTTACCACTGAGTCTTTGCACATAGGGGTAGAAATCATCTAAACAGCTCTCTCATTTCTTTGTTTCTTCCTTTAGCTACTTGATGTTTAAGAGAAAATCTCAGAGTCTTCTCTGACATCCAGTTGGGTCTCTGCTTTCTTTCCCGTCTTTTCAGTAATCTCTTGCTTTCTTCATGTATGATGTCCTTGATGTCATTCCACAACTCATCTGGTTTTCAGTCATTATTAGGATTCAGTGTGGTAAACCTATTCTTAAGTTGGTCTCTAAATTAAGGTGGGACATGCTCAAGGTCGTACTTTGGCTCTAGTGGACTTAACCTAGTTTTCTTCAGTTTCAGCTTGAACTTGCATATGAGAAATTGATGGTCAGTTCCACAGTCAGTTCCTTGCCTTATTCTGACTGATGATATTGTGCTTTTTCATCATCTGTTTCACAGATATAGTTGATTTTATCTTGTGTATGGTATCTGGCAAGGTCCATGTGTATAGTCACCACTTACGTTGGTGAAAAGAGGTATTTGCAGTGGAGAAATTGTTGGACTTGCAAAATTCTATCTTACACTCTCTGGCATTGTTTGTATCACCAAGGCTGTATTTTCCAACTACCAACTTTAGCGTTTTACTCAGCAGTAATGATTAATGCATCCTGATTGCATATTTGATCAATTGCAGACTGCAGAATTTGGTAAAACTTCTCAGTTTCTTCATCTTTGGCCTTACTATTTGGTGTGTAAATTTGAATAATAGTGGTATTGACTGGTCTTCCTTGTAAACTGGTGGATGTTCTCCTATCACTGATATACATACTCTTTTTGATGTCTTTGCAAATACTCTTTGCAATGTCTTTCCTCTTCAATTTGTCATTCTAGGTAGTAGACTATTTGATAGTCTGATTCAAAACTGCCAGTGTTAGTCCATTTCAGCTCACTAGTATATAAGATATGAATATTCATACATTCCATTTCATTTTTGATGATTATCAGTTTTCCTAGGTTCATACTTCATACATTCCACATTCTTATTATTAATATTTACAGCTGTTTCTTTACATTTTGAGTCATGCCACATCAGCAAATGAAGGTCTCAAAGACTCTATTCACATCATCAAAGTTAACTCTGCTTTGAGGAGGCAGCTCTCCCCAAGTCATAATTTGAGTGGCTTCCAACCTGAGAGGCTCATCTTCTGGCACTATATCAGACAGTATTCTTCTGCTATTCATAAAGCTTTCACTGATTAATTCTTTTCAGAAGTAGGCTGCCGCGTCCTTCTTCCTAGTTTGTCTTAATCTGGAAGCTCAGCTGGAACACATCTGCCACAGGTTACCTTGCTAATATTTGAATAGTGCTGGCATAACTTCTAGCATCACAACAACACACAAGCCCCCTCTGTATGACAAACTGAAAGACACAAGGGGGAAGATAAGAATAGTTATTTTTTCCCCCAGTGCCTAACACAATTTCTGGCATGGTAAGAAGTTGGTATTAATACACATTTATTGAATGAAAAAAAAATGTAATTGGGCATCCTTAAAAAAAAAAAAACCGGTTTGTTGCAATACCTAGGAGTGATAAAAGAAAGTTGAATCACTGGATGTGGTATGTATGGTTAAACATCTAGAGCATGTGACAGGGAATCCATTAGATACGGCTGTCCAGTCCTCTGGTTCTTTAAAGTTTTCTTAAAAAGTCCATTATTTTGTCTTTTAATTCTCACTGAATTTGGAGTTGTATGACTTCGTATTAACTATTTTTTTTAATGATAAGAAGGACCTATACTGTAGGAAAACGGAACAGTATCAAGCTTCCAAACTTGAAGAATATTGCCAAGTTATGCACATCTTAAGATTTTTTTTCCCTTTAAAGCCAAGAAATGTGAAACTTATTAGCAGTTCTCGTGTATGATATGAGGAAAAAGGAAAATGCACAAGTTAGTGTTCCTATGGCAATGAGGCTTCAGATCTGACTCCTTTCCCAGCTTTGCAACCAGTGAGCCATGGCTGTGGATTCCTAATGCAACCAGGCAGCTGGTGGAGCCTCACGGGACTGAACAGTTGTTTTGACAAAAATCTTTGTTGGATCTGCTTTACGGTTTTCTTTTCTGTTAGTCCTAACTTGTGTTAAAGGAAAAGCCATGCTTATAAGCTGCTAACTTTGTGGATTTTTTCATGATGACTGCTTTCTTAATGTATTATCCATCACTTTTGTATTTTCATGTGCTTGGCTCACAAATCAGACTGAATTTTGAAGGCTCATGTCATACCACTCAGAAACAAACCAGAAAATCAGGTCTCACCTCGAGAGCAGGTGCTTAAATGCTCTGACTGATGACAGTGTGGTGAGACCCTAGATCAGTACCTCCAGCTGCAATAACTAACTGTGATGCCAGTGGAGTAACAGTGCAGATCCTCAGAAATCAGTTTTGGGTCATTGGAGGCTGTGTTCACTAGAAACTTCTTTTAGGCCACAGCAGAAGGTCTGTGTCACAGGGTATCTTCCTGTTTATAAACTATATCACTTTGGATGAAATTAAGGTTAGGTTTCCTTGTCTGTAAAAAGTAGTATTTTGTGTGAGAGCTAAAGACAGTCTCACTAAAATTATGCTTTAAATTGTTTATGCAGAGAAGGGATTGTAAGAATCAGGTTCAAAAGGAGAATGCTAATTCAAGTTACACCTGGTTTAGTTTAAGAGGGGTAGTTCTACCTCTTTTTAGATACTAAGGGTTCAGGTTAAGATCTTTTGCTGTTTTATAGTCTAAGAAAAGTATTTTCAATCAATACATAATAAACTTTTCGTGGGCATGTGTGTATGATTCTGTAGATTTAAACATATGTATAGATCCCTGTAATTACTACTATACTGTTTTGTATTGTACTCCACTGTTCTGTATCCTGTATACCTAGGATAACAGTTTCCTTATCCCAACACTCCCTCATGATATCCTTTTATATTCCATCCATAATCCCCACTGACTACTGATTTGTGTTATGACACTAGGAATTTAACTTTTTGAGAACATTATATAGGGTGTAACTGTGTGAGACTGGCTTATTTCACATGGCAGAGTGCCTTTGAGATTCATCCAGATTGTTGTATGAGTCTGGCTTGTTTCTGGTTTATTTTTCTGTAATATTTCACCACATGGAGGAACCATAGTTTGTTTATCCACCATCCATTGAAGAACATTGTTTGCATTTTTTCAGTTATGAATAGAATGGCTATAAATATTTGTGTACAGGTTTTGGTGAACATAAGCTATTATTTCATTTTACTTCCTAGGGATGAGATTGCTGGATCACTTGTTAAGAGTATGTATCACTTTATAAGAAACTGTTTAATTATTTTTCCAGTAGTTGTACCACTGTATTCTCACCAGTCAAGTGTGAAGATTAAAGATAAAGTTGTGATAATACTGTTGGTATTAAGTCACAGCCCCTCTAAGACATGAGTCTCATTTTGCTACACTCTTCTTCCTCTAGGACTCTTTACTGAAGGAGGTATATGGTCATGGAAATTAGCTACATGGAAAATAAAATACAACTTTAAAAATAACTGAATAATGAGTCCACTACCTCCTCAAGGAAAGAGTTCTGGTGAAAAATGAGTGGGAGAATGTGCTTAGGCTTGAGATCCAATTTGGACTTCCAGTTTCTCTTTTACCCAGTCCCAGTCTTAAGACCTGCAAACTGCACTGTGAATGAAAGGACAAAGGAGGGAAGAACAGACAAAAAGGTAACAGGGTGAGAAGGAATGAGATTACTGAGTGTACAAGGTCTGACATCTGACGGTCAAGTTCTCCAACTTGCCATTGTGTGCTGACGTTGGCAGCACTGTACAGACGGTAAGGTTCCGTAACCTGAGTGTATCAGTGTCTCACAGCTGTGTTCCTGTTGATGTGTGGTGATGTCTTGCTAAGTGGCATTCATTATTGTTGTGTGTTTTTGTGTGCTATCACAAGAATCTTGGAGCTTGAATTAGAGCAATGAACAAACATTAAATTTCTTGTTAAACTTGGCAAGACTGAAAGTGAAATCAGGAACATGTTAGTCCAAGTTTATGGAGAAAATATCATGAAGAAAATGGCAGTGTACAAATGGATTAAAAGTTTTTCTGAGAGGACAGAGAGCATCACTGATGAACAGAGGTCAGGACAGCCAATAACAAGCAGAACTGATGGAAACATTGCAAATTTTCATCGGACTGTGTGTCAGAATTGTCGGCTGACTGTGAGAAGCATAGCAGACCAGGTAAACATCGATAGAGAAACAGGAAAATCTGAAGTGAAAATCTTGGCGTGAGAAAGATGTGTGCAAAAATGGTCCCTAAAGAGCTCACCAATGAACAAAGCCAAGGAGAATCCAAGCTTGCTAAGACCTTTCGAAGAGGCAAGATGATGTTTTGGGCCCATGCTATCACTGGTGATGAAACATGGCTGTACCAATATGACCCTGAAACAAAGTGTCAAAGTGCACAATGGAAGCTAGCCAATTCTCCATGACCAAAAATGTTCTGTCAGTCCAAGTCAAGAGTCAAAACAATGTTGGTAAACTTTTTTGATCTAAAAAGGACTGTTTGTTATGAGTTTCTACCAACTTGACAAACAGTCAACCAACTTTACTGTTTGGAAGTTCTGAAAAGGCTGCATGAAAAAGTTAGACACAAACAACCTGAACTTTTTGCCAGCAACTCCTGGCTCTTGCTTTATGACAATGCACTGGTTCACAAAGCAGCTCCTATGAAGCAGTTTTTAGCCAGTAAACAAATGACTGTATTGTAACACTCTCCCTATTCACCTGAATTGATCCCCAGTGACTTTTTTCCTTACCCAAAGACAAAGGCAATATTGAAAGGAAGACATTTTGATGACATTCAGGACATCGAGGGTAATATGATGACAGCTCCGATGGCCATTCCAGAAGAGTTCCAAAATTGCTTTGAAGAGTGAACTAGGCAGTGGTGTCAGTGCATAGTTTCCCAAGGAGAGTACTTCAAGGGTGACCATAATGATAGTCAGGTATGTAGCACTTTTGTCTAGGACAAATTTGCTTAATTGTCAGACTTCATATGTTGTCTGATAAAATAAAGGATGCCCAGTTAGACTTGAATATCAGATAAACTTCAAACGCTTTTTAGTGTAAGTGGATTGCAAATTTTGTGTGGGACCCACACTACAATTATTTGTTATTTGTCTGAATTTTAAACATAATTGGTGATTATTTGTTTTTATTTGCTAAATATGGCAACTTTAGCCATGTGCCAAAAGTCTTGAGTTAATTTACCTCTCTGACAACACTGAGTATAAGAGAAAGAAAGACTGGACTCTTCCCAATTGCCTAATCTGAGACCAGAAGACAAAAGAACCCCTGGGTCATGGGAACTGACTTTTAAAGATCTGTAACACCACCCACTGGTAAATTATAGTGCAGTGTGAGTCAGAATTGATTCAGTAGCAGCAGGATTGGGTTCACTTCAGTTTAGTCATCTGCACAAACAAATTAAATTAGCAATTTTTAAGGGTAGAAATCTAAAGAGGGAAGAAGCTCACAGTCAGAAATACTAGGAGAGGAGTCTCAAAGAATCCTCTCTTCAGCCTCATTTTCTTTCCTTAGTAATATGAAAGAGCTAGGAAGACTAAATAAAATCTTACTGTGATCTCTAATAAGGATTCTGATAAGGACGCATCAACTATGACATGGAAGGCAGTGTATATATGCATTTTTGTTAAATGCTGTGTGTGCAGAGACGGTCTACTGATGCAATCAGATTAACACTTTGATATTAGCTGGTACTAAGTCACGTACTAGCAACCTCTTGCAGATTTTAAGTGCAATGAAGATATTTTGCTGCTCAGGGATGCAGATGTCTAGTGACTCAGCCCTTCAGGATCTTCCTGACCCTGACCATGTTTCTTGCCAGGGATGTGAAGAGAGTTGTGCTGGCTGGATCACTTTGTCCTGGTGTCCCCAGTCTGACTGACATAGAGCAGTGCCTGGCAAGATTTGGCAAATGTACAACTGGTAGAAACAATTGAGTTGATAAGCTCCAATGTCAGAAGATGAACATCCAGAAAAAGAGCTGTGAAAGGCTTGGTCTAGTCGTAGTGCAGAATACTTGGAATATTGTGCCTAGTTTGGAAATCATATTTTATAGGTGAGATTTAGCATAACAAACAAATAAACAACAGCAAAAAACCCTAAACTTGCTGCTGTCAAGTTGACCCTCACTTATAGCGACACTACAGGACAGAATAGAACTCCTCCATAGAGCTTCCAAGGCTGTAAATCTTTACAGAAGCAGATTGCCACATCTTTCTCCTGAGACTTGATGTATTATGTATACATACATATGTATAAATAATATATATAGCCATGCTGTCAAGTCAGTTCCAACTCATGATGACCCTGTATGACAGAGTAGAACTGTCTCATAGGATTTCCAAGAGGCACCTGGTGGATTTGAACTGATGAACCTTTTTGGTTAGCAGCTGTTGCTCTTAACCACTACACCACCAGGGTTGCCTAAGAAATACAGTGAGCTGAATAAACTACTGAAATGAGATAGACTGTAGGGAATTGCATATGCTTGCCCTGGAAAAGGAGAACTTGTCTAATTTTTGTCTCCAAATACCTCTCATGTGGAACAAGGTTCAGACTTACTCTGTGTTATCCCAAAACAGTGATTCTTAACTTTATGGGCCACAGGTACTGCTGCAATTTTGACTGCTGCTTGGATATTTGATGCTGAAAAATGCACACACACAGTGTGTATACTCTTTACAAATTAAAAACACTATGCATACATTTTTAGGAAAATCTCAGACACATCTGCTTCCTGGAGGGTGAATATTATGACCAGAATAGCAGATTTCAACTTAAATCTAGGAAAAGTTTCTGGAGATTTGGAGCCAAGATAGAGAGTTTCAGGAATTAACAAGCTCCCTGCCATTGTTTAAACAGAGGTTGCATGGAACTACGATGGTTATACTGAAGAGGAATCTTATAAATATGGTAAAGTTTCTGCTAGATAGACTCTAATTCCTTTAAAATCCTGAGAATCAATTAGATTCTATGAGTTTTACAGTAAAAGCTTCATATAACATGATTGGTCTATAAGACATATGGTTAATCCTGTTCACACGCACTAGTATTCATGTATGGCTTTATAGAAGATTTGATTTATTTTAGGACTTCTGCTTGATTTCCTCTTGGCCTGCCCCATAATTTTCATTAGCCTTACTTGGAGTTTTTTTTAGGGTTTGGATCTGTGGACCAGTACCCTTATTCATTGCAGTACTAAAGCTTTAAAACTGAAATATGAAGTCATGTGCTATCAAATTTCCCTTAGCTCACTAGCTCCTAAAGAATATCAACTGAAATTTTCAGGCCTGAAACCTTGGTGGTGTAATGGTTAAGTGCTTCATCTGCTAACCAAAAAGTTAGCAGTTTGAATCTGCCAGGTGCTCCTTGGAAGCTCTCTGGAGCAGTTCTACTCTGCCCTATGGTGTTGCTATGAGTTGAAACCAACAGGATGGTAGTGGATGTGGGTATCTTCTAGAGGGATCTGCTGCATGGGGTTACCAGGGTCATTCTGTGACTGCATTGTCCTCTGTGCACAATCATATTTTCAAGATATTTCTTAAAGTAATGGTTGTAATACCATATATTGTTTTGCTGGAGAAAGAGGGGAAGAATAAAGGAAGTACGCTATAATTTTGGGTAACTTTTAGCAAGAGGTTCTTCATGCAGTGCTATTATATTGTAGAACTAGAAGATTTAGTCTCTTGTTTCAGATCCTTGAGATTTCTCTTGGCCTCAGAAGCACAAATATTAATTAATGATTATTTCATTGCTTAGTATGCTTGAATACTCTGGGGGTTAGTTCTACCCTGGCCCCTAGGGTCACCATGATTGGCTGGCTAGTATTCCTCGACCAATTTGGGATAGAACCATATCTATCTTACTGTCTAGTACTAGACCCAAAGAAAGAATCAGATAATCCCACCAAAGTTGGAAACCTCATTAAAAAAATAAAATAAAATAAAATAAAATAAACTGCAGAATATGTTACTGCGGAGGTGTTTACTCTTTAGTCATCAACAGGGCTTCAGACGTGTGACAAGTAGGTTTAATTTATATTTAAACTGTACTGACTAAATATACTGCTAATCATTTTGTTCTTATGATCTGAGCATTCCTGAACAGATTTCTAAAACTAGATTCTCCCACAGGTAAGGAAACTGTTCCTCAAAATGCTAGCAATTTCTGGGAATTACCATAAAAGATAGGGGAGTCAGGAAGAAAAATGTGTGGAATTTCTGATGCTGTAACCAGAAGAGTAGTGAGAGAAGATTCCAAAAAGAGCACCTGAACTGAATCAAGGGAAGGCAAGTGCTGCCATCTGAGGACAATCTAAAAATATTTGCTCTCATCTGTCTGGCAATATGCAGGCTAAAACAAAAAAAAAAATGATTGATGCCTGTCAAATTATGAAAGTTATGTGTAGTTGGAACAAGACTTAAATGCAAATGAACTAACATATGTGAATGGGATTTAAATAGTTTCTGGCACATAGTAGGTGTTCAATAAATGTTAATTCTCTTAACTTCCAGGCTTTCTTTAAAGTTTAGAAGATGATATTTAGCAAAAATTATTTTATTTTTATTATGGAGAATATACACAGCAGAACACCTACCAATTCAACAATTTCATCATGTGTAACTCAGTGCCATTGGTTATGTTCTTCAAGTTATGTACCTTTCTCACCCTCTTTTTCTAAATGGTTCTTCCTGTTGTTAACCTAAGTTCACTGTCCCTGAAGCTTCCTGTATGATTTAAAGAGAAAATTGTAATACAAATGAAAAGAAATAAAATTTGCACTAGGTAGTAAGCATATGGAATTTACTACTGAAAGGGATGATCTTGGTAGAAAATGTAGAAATAGCTTCAGAGTAGATTTTGATAAGTACAGAGATGATAGGTTGCATATTGATTAAGGGAAATAATTCATTGTAGGTGAGGAACAATTCTAACTTCAAAAAACTAGTTGTTTTTCTTATTATTAAAGATACACTTGTTAAATAATTTTTAGAAAAATAAGTAAACAAAAATCCTTCAAATCACTTAAAATATCACTTTAATAACGCCCCTCATAAAATTTTGTTTTGCTTTGGTATTTTTCCTTGTAAATGGAAATTTTTCATAAGCTGTGCCTGTTTGAGAAATCTTATTTTACTTAATGGAGTAAACATATTTCCTTATCATTAAATATTGTTTACAACACATTTTTTCTGTAATTAATATTCCATAGGGTGAAAAATATCCTATAATTCGTGTAATAAATTTTAGATAGCTGAACCTTGATAATTTCCCCAAATTTTGGCTATTAGAAGCAACACCTGTATAGCTATCTACGTAGTTTTCGAACTGTTACTTTACATTGAATTCCTAGAAATGAAATTGTGTGGTCAAGAGAATGAAGATTTTTGAAGCTTCTAGTAGATATTAACAAAGGCTCTCTTGAAATATTATAAAATCAGTTTATAGTCCAATTTTAGATTTATTGAAGTACCAATTTCCTCAAATTGTCTCCAAGTCTGAGCCCATATAAAAATACTTTACCACACTTGGCTTTGGCTAAACTTATGTTTAGCATATGTTATAATTTTAATTTATATTGATTACTAGTGGGTTAAATACTAAATATTCTCAGATGTTTATTAATTCTAGGGGGAGAAGAATTTCATTTTGTCTTTCTCCAACGTTATGGAACAGCATAACGATGAAGGCCTGGGCTCAATTGTAGATGCATAATTTTGAATACTCTGTCCACCACTTAGGAATAACTAACACAGCTGTGAAAGCTTTGATATGAGTATCACTCTCCCTGTGCCTTGGGTTTCCTCATCTTTAAAATTTGGATAGTAATAATAGTAATTTGCCTCATGGGGTTGTTGTAAGGACTAAAAGAGTTATCATAAATGTTAGCTGCATTTATTATCTACCATTGTGATCTTTTCATTTGAATATTATTTATATGCTCTAACTGATTTTTGTTTCTTGTCTTGAATAAATAAGTTTGGCTCTGAAGAGCTGTTCTGTTCTAAAGTAAATACTCATATCAACCATATATAGTGACTTCATGTGACAGTATAGAAGTATCCCACAGGATTTTCTAGGCTGTAATCTTCGCAGGAGCAGATTTTCGGATCTTCCTCCCATGAGGCTGCTAGATGGGTTTAAACCTCCAAATTTGTTATCAGTAGCCAAGCATCTAACTGTTGAGCTACCAAAAATCACTCATGGCTGTCCTGTTGATTCTTTATTTTTTATTGTGATTGAGTGAATGCATACAATCCAAATTAAATTTGCATGCCTGCCTATCTGTATCTCCTTCTGCTCTCCTTGCCTGGTGACAGCATACTCCTCTTTTTCATTTTGTACATATCATATCCTCTTAACAATCTCCTGTCCCTTCCTCTCTACCCTCTCCTCTCCCTTCTAGTAAGAGGCCAGTAGGACAGCATCCTTTAGATTCACAGAACGATAAAGTATGCTGTCCTATTGATTCTGACTCAGCTGTTTACCAAAAGGTCAGCTATTCTAATTCACCTTGGCGTCTCTATGGAGTAATTCCACTCTGTCCTACAGGGTTGCTATGAATTGAGTCACTAGGGCTCCTTAAATCATGTTAGTAACCATATAGTTTAATTTTTTGAAAAAACGTACATGTTTTTTCAAAGTGCAAACAGAAAATAAAGAGTAGAAGTGACTTGGCTATTTTGAAACCATCAGTTATTTAAACTGACTCCGAGGGAGGGGTTTTTATTCTCTGTATCTGATGAAAGTTACTTAAAATACATAGGCTGATAAAAGGAATTTAACACTTTAGAATTTTTTTTCTGCAAGAAAAATTGCCTGTGACAGGGGGGCCACATTGTGTGGCAATGCCTTTAGTATCTAGCTTTGTCATTTTCAAGAGTTATACACCACTATGGTAGGAGGGTGAGAGGCATCTGGTTATATACTAGGTTTAAATGCTGATAAATCTTAAAAGAAAGGCATAGTTTTATATGGGGGAAAATGCATTCAACATGTTTCCCTGAGTAAAGTATTCAGAAAACCTGCTTAAATGGGGCATATAATTTTTAATGACTCAGGCCTTTAGTCCTCGGAAATGAACCAAGTATGATAAATAAGATGGAAGCTGGTGAATACTGAATGTCTAGTCATCATATCTTCAGACTTGAAATCACCTGATGATCTATATGAAAGGTAGTAATTTGAAAGGGTAAGCCTTCAGTATAGCAGACTTTGAAAAAAATGTAAACAGTTGATTATAATTGACTAATAAAAAAAATACCTTCTTGAAAATGGAGAGGTCCTGATATGATAATCAGAGGCAACATAGTACTATTGTTTCTATAAAAACAAAAAAACAGGCTTCAGTGAGTCATTGAAATTATTTTTGCTTCAGTTCTCTTTGACCTGCATATTATTGACAAGAAAATGTATCTCCGCCTTGTACCTTTTCTTTTTCTTACTTTGACCTTTAATTTTTCAAATACCTATTAGTCTACACATAGGCAAGCAGTTCTTATGTTTGTCCTTATTTCACTGCCTATACTTGTGGAGACATATGCTCTATTTAGTCTAGGAGAAAAGAAAGGTTTGTGCATCATTGAAAAATAAATGAATGTATTCATTCTTTTCTTTAACCAGATATAATAATCTTAAAATGTATTAACCTTGTCCCTGAATATCTTAATACAAGGAGAATGTAGAAAATTAAAGAATTAGATAAATTAGAAAAACTTAAATGAGCAGGTAACTAGTGAAGAAAAAAATTAAACATCCTATATTCTCAATTGATTTTGATATAGCATTAATGGAGCATCAATGCAGAAAACCTATACAACCACAGAGTTTAGTTTATTCCCTCTTACTGTGTAGGGCACCCACTCTCTTAAAACTCGAAAATCCAAACCCACTGCTGCTGAGTCAATTCCAACTCAGCAAGCCGGTAGGCAGGGAATAACTGACACAGTTTCCAGAGAGTACCTGGATGATTTGAATTGCTGACTTTCTTGTTAATATCTATAGCACGTAATGGCTATGCCACCAGGGTTTCCACCCATTCTATTAGGACTTTCAAAAATTAAATAGCAGGGACTAGTTCAACAAGCAAGGGAAGCTTTAAAATACAGAAAAAAAAAAATAAAGGAAAATGATGGAAGATCAGCTTGGTGTTATAAAATATTTTTGTTTAATAATGTAATTAGAACAGCAATTTTCAGTTTTGGCATTGAGACAGCATACTTAAGTAACCAAAAACTGTCTCACAACTCTCAAAATGCCATAAAATTATTAAAAATTTGGTGTTATTTTTAAAAGCAAAACAAAAAGTAAGGGATCAAAGCTACAAAAAAAAAAATTGGAATCACACAGCTAGGAGCTAGAGGTGTTATAGTAATCATGAAATATAAAACCATAAAGGTCAAGAAATGGACATTAGACAAGTCAAAATTAAGTTTGTTGAGATGAGGATGAGAATTAAGAGTTATGGGAAAGCTATAGAATATTTTAATATTAATGAAAAGGCTCAGAGCTCATAGTATATAAAAAAACATCAGTTCATCTTGATAAAATTGAGCTGAATCTGAATACATGTTGATTAAGTAAGTTTCACATAAATTTCTTCATTCTAAAAATATTCCCAAGGATATTTCTCTATTTTTAGTACATCAAAGCAAAGAAAAAGAGACTCTCTGTTACAATTGCAGAAGAAACATTAAGTACATGTACATAATATACATTCAGCCCACATAGATTTTCTGATTTATGTATGAACATATGTATATGCAATCACACAGACTTATAAAATAGTTACATATATATGTATGCATGCTTTGTATGTGTGTATGTGCACACATTAGTATCATATTCCTAGCATAATAGCAAAATTCTGGAGTCTTAATGATAAAGAAGAACTAAATTCATAAACTGTGACAATGCTGTATCATATTTCAAACTTCTTGCTCTACTTTAAAAACTGACTCCACAGATGGAGTTGCTTTGTAGGATGTGTATGAATCAAGTAAGGAAATATATGCAAAGTATTTTGAAGTGTATCTGATATATAATCTTCCATTAAAATAATTAGCACTAAAAGAAGTTAATACTAAAATTGGCACTAAAAGAAATTATCATGTTGTCAGTGATAGAATAATGTCCATACACCTACAAGGCCTACCAGTTAATACAACTATTATTGAAATTTAAAGAACAAACACTAAGACCAAAGTTGAAGAAACTGAAGATTTTTTTTCTGAACTTTTGCAAATAGAAATTGATGGAACATGCAATCAGGATACATTAGTAATTACTGATGTTTGGAAGGTGAAAGTTAGAAACAAAGAAGAGTTAATAGGAAGGAAAATCTGACCCGGGTGATAGAAATTATGCTGAAGATCCTGTGACAGAATTTTACAATACCAACAACTTCTTCATTGCAAACACGTTTTTCCAGTAACATAAGCAGTGAGCATATATATGCATCTTGCCAGATGCAGTACACAAGAGTCAAATTGACTGCATCTTTGGAAAGAGATGATGGGGAAGCTAAATATCATCAATCAAATCAAGCCAGGTGACAGGTGTAGCACAGACTGTCAAATGCTCATGTTCAAGTTCCAAAGAAAACTAGAAACACTCCATGGGAGCCAAAGTATGAGCTTGAGTATATTATACCTAAATTTAGAGACCATTTCAGGAATAGATTTGATGCAGTGAACACCAGTGACCAAAGACCAGACAAGTTGTCGGAATGCTATCAAGGATGTATACATGAAGAAAGCAAGAGGTTGTTAAAAAAAAGAGGAAAGAAAGAAAAGATCAAAATGGATGTCAGAAGAACCATGAAACTTGCTCTTGCGTATCGAGTAGATAAAGCAAATGGAGGAAAGGATGAAATCAGAGTCGAACAGAAAATTTCAAAGGGCATCTTGTGATGACAAAGTAAAGCATTAAAATGACATAAGAATTCTGGAAATTAAGTTTGCAAACTTATCCTAGAAAAAGTGCTACATACTCATTGCTGAATATTACTAAGGTCACCTTTGAAGTACTCCTCTTGGGAAGCTATACACTGATGCCAGTGCTCAATCTACCCTTCAAAGCAATTTTGGAACTCTTATGGTGCGGCCTTCAGAGTTATTTTTTATTATCCTTGGTGTTCTGAATGCCAACAAAATGTCTTCTTTCAATATTTCCTTTATCTTTTGATAAAGAAAAAAAAATCACTTGGGGCAGACCAGGTGAGTGGAGTGTTCCAGTAAAGTTATTTGTTTACTGGATAAACTATTCCTCACAGACAGTGTCATGTGAGCTGGTAGATTGTCATGATGCAAGAGCCACCAGTTGTTGGCAAAAAATTCAGGAAGTTTTTGTCTAACTTTTTCATGCAGCCTTTTCAGCACTTCCAAATGGCAAACTTGCTTAACTGTTTGGTCCAGCTGATACAAATTCACAATGAACAATCCCTCTGGGATCAAAAAAGTCAGCAACATTGTTTTGACTATTGATTTGGACTGATGGAACATCTTTGGTCATGAAAAATTGGCTGACTTCCATTGTGCGCTTTGATGCTTTGTTTCAGGGTTGTATTGGTACACCCATATTTCATTACCAGAGATACCAGGGCCCTAAACATCATCTTTCCTCTCAAAAAGTCTTGGAAATCTTTGATTCTCCTTTGCTTTTGTTCATCGGTGAGCTCTTTTGGGACCATTTATGCACGTATCTTTCTCATGCCAATATTTTCAGTTCAGATTTTGTTGTTTATTTATGTTTACTTGGTCTGCTATGCTTCTCACAGTCAGTTGATGATTTTGACACACAATCCAACAATGTTTTGGTATTTTTTCATCAGTTCTGCTTGTTACTGGCTGCCCTGACTTCTCTTTATCAGTGATGTTTTCAGTCCACTCAGAAAAATGTTTAATCCATTTGTACACTGCTATTTTCTTCATGCAGTTATCTCCATATGGACTAACATGTCCCTAATTTCAATTCCACTCTTGCCAAGTTTAACAAGAAATTTAATGTTTGTTCATTTTTCTAATTCAGCCTCCAACATTCTCATGATAGCACACAAAAACATGCACCAGAATAATAAATATCACTCAGGAAGATATCACCACGTGTCAACACCAACACAGTTATGAGACATTGATATACCAAGGCTATTAAAACTTAGTGAGTTGTTTACACAGTGCTGCTAACATAAACACATGGTTACAAGTTTCCAAACTGAATTGTCAGATGTCATATGCAAAGGTATGGAGGTAGAAAACTGAAAAGGAAAAACATGTTTGGCATTTCTCAAGCTGAAATAACTGAAAAAAATATTTAAACCTTGAGTTGCAGCATTGAAATAGTCTATGGGAAGCAGGTGGGGCCAAGATGCTGGAAGAGACAGATGTTTGCTGTGGTCCCTCTTACAACAAAGACCTGGCAAAACAAGTGAATAGATTGCATATGATAATCTAGGAGACCTGAACATCAAAGACAAAGTTGAGGAGTTGGACTGAGTTAATCTCTTGGATGTGGAGAGGGAAACAAAGAAATGGGAAGAACAAGGTTCTTCTGGATACCTCTGAGCTGGCAACTCCCCTTATCTTTCTCAGCTCACTCACAAATCTAACCACTCAGTGACAAGACATCAAAATTTTTAAGGCTGCAACAATCAATTCGGCTCAAATGAGCAAAGTACTTGGACACTCAAAAAAAAAAAAAAACTAAAAACAAACAGATGTATATCTATAAATAGAACACAATGATCTAACAAATAAATTATAAGAAACTTCTGATGGCTTAGAAACAACAACCAATTTCTAATCATTTAAGGAAGGAGACCATCATGGGCCTACAAACTCCCAAAACAAAGAATTAAAAATTTTCCAGATAAATAAGACTTTTTGTACCGACTCCACGGCACTTGGCTTGGCTGTAATTATCAGAGGTAGAATAAAAAGAGTGATATTTAGAATGCTCTAAGGCATTAGAAAGGAGGTTAGGCATAGTTCAGGAGAGCATACTGAAAAATTAAACAGGCTGAAATACTTGAGCAATAGAAATCTGAAATTCAGCAGATTAACAACATAATTACAGAATTAGACAATTCAATAGTAAGTGAAAGGAGCAGGATTGAGGCAAAGGGATGCTAAATTAGCAAGACTGAAGATAAAACAACTGGCACCAGAGTATATGAGGAAAAATCAGATAAAAGAATTTTAAAAAATGAAGACTCACTAAGAGCTATATGGGACCCTATCAAGAGGAATAATTCATGAGTGATTGGAATACCAGAACAGGGGATAGCAGAAAATACAGAGAGAATTGTTAAAGATATCTTGACAGAAAACTTCTCTGATAGCATGAAACATGAGAAGATGTCTATTCAATGTGCTCATCAAACTCCACACAAGGTAGATTCCTAAAGAAAGACACATGGCATACAACCAGACTTAACAAATGTAACAATAAGAAGAGGATTTTAAAGCCATCTAGGCTTAAACACGAAAGAATATACAAAGGAAAATCATTAAGACTTAGATTACTCAGCAGAAACCATGCTAGCAAGAAGGCAATGGGATGGTATATACAAAACCTTGAAGGAAAACAACATCAACAGCAACAACTTGCTAACTGAGAATTATTTATCCTACAAAACTGCCTCTCAAAAATGATGGAAAAATTAGGACATTCCCCAATAAACAGAAATTTAAAGATTTTGTAAAGAAAACATACCAAAATTACAAATATGGAGGAAGTTCTTTGATGACAAAATCAATAACATCAGGTATATAGTTAAGGATACAATGCAAGATAGCATACAGAATCAAAATGACATCAAAGCTAAAACAATAAAAATATGGAAGCAGAGATCTCAGTATGTAAATTAACACATCATAAAGGCACCAAAATGGCAGCACTAAATTCATACCTGTCAGTAATTACTTTGAATGTCAATGAGTTAAATGCTCCAATAACTGGTCAAAAAGTAGCAGAAGGGACAAAAGAGCATGATCTGTCTATACGCTACATGCTAGAGATATACCTTAGACTTAAGAATTCAAGCAAACCAAAACTCAAAAGATGGAAAAATATATACCAAGGTAACAGCATTCACAGAAGAGCAGGAATGGCAATATTAATGTCAGATAAAATAGAATTTAAAGTAAAATCCACCACAGTGGTCAAGGAAAGTCACTATGCATTGCTTTAACTGCAGCAAGAGGTTATAACCATATTAAAAAATACTTATGCACCCAGTGACAGGGTTTCTCAACATGTCAAATGAACTCTAAACAGCATTGAGAAGCATGACAGACAGCTACACAAAAATAGTAGAAGACTTCAACATACCACTTTTGGTAATGGACAGAACATCTTTAAAGAAGCACAATAAAGACACGGAAGACCTAAATGCTATAATCAATCAATTTGACTTCATAGACGTATATGTAATACTCCTTCTTTTCCAATGTGGTCTCCAGAAGAGACCACAAGTTAGGACATAAAGCAAGTCTTAACAAAATCCAAAGCACTGAAATATTGCAAGGCATCTTTTCAGACCATAAAGTCCTAAAAGTCAAAATCAATAGCAGAAAAAACAAGGGAAAAAAAAATCAAGCACATGGACACTGAACAACAACTTACTCAAAACCGTCTGGATTATAGCAGAAATCAAGGACAGAATAAAGAAATTCAAGGAATTAAATTAGAACAAAACACATCCTAAAAGAACTTATGAGACATAGCCAAAGCAGTGCTCAGAAGGCTTCATTGGAGAATTCTACCAAACTTTTAGAAAAGAGTTAAGAAAATATTACTAAAGATATTTCAGAACATAGAAAAATACAAGATATTCCCACATTCACCCTATGAAGCTACCATAATCTGGGTATCAATACTGGGTAGAGATAGCACAAAAACCCAGAAAATTACAGACCAATATTTCTCATGAATTTAGATGTAAAAATCATCAACAGAATTCTAGCCAATGTAATTCAGCAATGTAAATAAAAAAAAGATTCTCCATGACCAAGTGGGATTCATACCAGGGATGCGAAGATGGTGCAACATTAGAAAAACAATCAATGTAATCAACCACACAATGAAACAAAAGACAAGAGTCCCTTGATTTTATTAACTGATGTAGAAAATGCATTTGGCAAAGTCCAACATCATTCATGTTAAAAACTCTCAGCAAAATTGGAATAGAATGGAAATTCCTCAATATAATAAGAGGAATCTATGCAAAATCAACAGCCAATATCATGCTGAATGGAGAGAGTCTGAGAGCACTCCCCTTAAGAACAGAAAAGAGACAAAAATATCCATTGTTACTGCTTTTATTCAACATTGTGTTGGAAGTTCTAGCCACAGCAATCAGATGAGATAAAGAAATGCAGGGCACTCGAATTGGTAAGGAAGAAGTAAAAGTTTTTCTATTTGCAGATAATATGAACTTATACCCAGAAAACTCTTAAGAATACACCAAAAAAACAAAGAAACAACCAAAAAATAACTAAGGGAACTAACAGAAGAGGTCAGGAAAGTATCAGGATATAAGATGAAAATAAATAAATCAGTTGGATTTCTTTACAACAACAAAGAGAGATCATCAAAGAGGAAGTCATGAAATCAACATGATTTACAGTAGCTTTGAAGAAGATAAAATACTTAGGGATAAATCTAATCAGCAATGTAAAAGACACATATAAAGAAAACTGTAAGACTTTATTGCAAGAAACCAAAAGAGACCTACCTATGTATGTGGAGAAACCTACTTTACTCATGAATAGAAAGACTTAACATTGTGAAAATGTATGTTATTCCCAAAGTCATCTACAAATATTGTGTAATTGCAACATGAATTCCAATGTTTTTTTTTTAACAAGATGGAGAAACAAATCACCACAAAGAAAGGGAAGAAATCCCAGGTAAGTAAGGAATTACTTAAAAAGAAGAAAAAATGCGATGCCTCCTGTTACCTAACTTTAGAAATTATTACACTGTCACAGTAGTCAAAACAGCCTGGTAGTGGTACAGAAACAGATATGTAGACCAATGGAACAGAATACAGAATCAAGATATAACTCCATTCACCTATGAGCAGCTGATATTTGACAAAGGCCCAAAGTCCATGAACTGGAGAAAAAACAGTCTATTCAACAAATGGGGTTGGCAAAGCTGTATATCAATCTGCAAAAAAAGTGAAGCAAGACTCATCTCTCACACCATGCACAAAAGCTAACTCAAAGTAAATCAAAGACATAAGTATAAAATGAAAAATGATAAAAATAAGTACAATGCTGGAAGCCCTAATACACAGCATAAAAAGACCACAAAATATTGCTAATAGTGCAAACACCAGAAGAGAAATTAGGTAACTTAGAACTCCTAAAAATCAAACACTTATTATGCTCATCCAGTGACTTCACCAAAAGAGTAAAAAGACTACCCACAGACTGGGAAAGAATTTTTGGCAACCAAGAATCTGATTGGCTTTTAATTTCCATAATCTATAAATGCTGCAAAACTTCAACAAGAAAAAGACAAATAACCCAACTAGAAAATGGGCAAAGGATATGAGTAGGCACTTCATCGAAGAAGACATTCAAGTGCCTAAGAGTTACATGAGGTAATGCTCATGATCGTTAGCTATGAGAGAAATCCAAATTAAAACTATAATAAGATACCATGTCGGGAGTCAAGATGGTGGACTAAGCACACGTCTCCTTATATCCTTCTGGAAACCAAGACCTGAATTGATAATTAAATAATCAAATGGAGCTTTCTGGTCACTTAGTGAGCCCCCAGGACACGGCACAGGGCTGTTAATTTGGACTTCATACCACTGAGCAATAAACTTCCTCTCTTTCACTGACTCCCCCTCCTGGCTAGCCCTGGCTCTCACAGACTGAAGGTAAATGCACCATTTTGACTTGTTTTTCCTCTATCTTGGCCAGCAGGTGGAGCTGAGTCTTGCCTAGTGGCTAGACTCAGATGCACTGCTGGTGGGATAGACAGGCGAAATTCCCATATTTTGAGAGCAAGGCTTAGGACTCTGTTCCTCTAGGCACATTGGGCCTGTCTTTTTATCATTGCCACAGCGTGGTTTGTATGGAATGGCAGCACCTGTGTGCAGAACTCCATGTTGGATATGGAGATTTTAGCCAGACCTTATTCTTAGCCTGGGAGCCAGTGCCTGCAAACAGGACAGTGCTTCTCCGACAGAAAAGCAGTAGCTTACACAGTGTTGCCTGTGGTGGGGGCCCTGCAACAGCAGTGGAGGACTCATTAGCTCTCAGCACCTTTATCCCCTCTATCTGCTGACCGTGTGGAGAGCGCCATCTTAGATACAGTGGCCACAGCGGGACCTATTTCTTAGCTTGGGAGGCAGAACCTGTCTACAGGAGAGTGCTTTCCTACCAGAAAAGCAGTAGTTTACACAGTGTCACCTAAGGATGGGCCCTGTCAGCAGATGCAAACAGGGTAGTAGCATTGCTGTATTTTGAACTTGTTTTTGTCATCTGAGGTTGGATATAGAGGTGCTTACTTTGCCAGTTGGGAAGAGGGACCTCTACACCTAAAAACCTGACTGACTTGAGAAATGGTCAGATACCTTTTGTTTTACATTTTAAGACATCCTAGAAAAACATCTGCAGTCCATCCTCACAGTATCTCTAAAGACTCTACTTACTCACATGGGACCCAAAAAGCAACAGACATTTGTGGCATACAAGAAATCACTCATGACTTCAGAAGACTCCCAAGCAAAACAACCAAGGAGTTTTCCAGATGAAGAAACTTTTCTGAAAGCATCAGAAGGTGAATACAAAATGATTATTTACAGAGCCCTTCTAGATCTTATACAAAATGCAGCAGAGCAAAAGGAAAAATTAAGCAAGCTGTTCGATCTGATGCAACACCAGTACTCTGAAATCCAACAGATCAAGAGCAAAATCAAAGACATAGAAACTTCCATGCAAAGCCAAGAAAACAGAATGGAACAAATGGAAAAAAGAATTTCTGACTTGGAAGGCAGAGCTACTGATGCCAGCATCTATGAGCAAAAATCAGAAAAAAGAAACAAGAAAAATGAAGAAGCATTACAAAGCATGTGGGACTCTATTAAGAGGAACAACCCTTGATTAATTGGAGTTCCTGTGCAGGATGAAACACCTGAGAGCACAGAGAGTATTGTTGCTGAGCTGCTGACAGAAAACTTCCCAGAAATCACGAAGGAAGGGAATATAGATATCCCAGATGCATATTGTATGCCACCCAATATAGATCTCAAAAGAAAGGCTCAAAGACATATTATAGTCAAGCTCAACAAAATGAAACATAAGCAGCAACTCTTAAAGGCAGCAAGACTCAAAGCACAGCTAACATTCAGAGGGAAACCCTGTAGGCTTTCATCAGATTTCTTAGCAGAAACCATGCTGGCACGGAGATGGTGGCATGCCACATTCAAAGCCTTGAAGGAGAAGAACTTCCAACCAAGAATTATATATCCTGCAAAACTATCTTTCAAATATGAAAATGAAATTAAGACATTCCCAGATAAACAGAAACTCAGAGACTTTGTAAAAACCAAACCCAAACTACAAGAAATACTGAAAGAAGTTCTAGGCTTTGACTTGGAAGAAAAAAAACACTAACTGTATACAATTTTAGAACGACACATTATTGAGAACTCTACTCAGTTAGGGAAGGCTCCAAAGTCAATCACAGCTATAATACTGAAGAAGCAATCCAGCGATTATCACGAAAACTATGGTGCCATCATATTAAAAACAGTCGTTATAGTCCTTCCAGATGGAGAGGAAGATGACAAGACTAGTAGTAATTAAAATTGGGTTTATATATAGTTTATTAAGGGGGATCGTAGGGGCAGTTGTAAAACACAACAAAGATGTAACATACCATTTCAAGAAATGTAACAGAGGAGTCTCAACAACTACAAAAACAACTCTGAAAAAGGTGAAAAATCAACTCATGAAAAAAGAATGTCCTAGAACAGACTAATAAGAACAACAGAGAAAACATCAACACAAAAATTAACATGTCACAATGGCAGCACTGAACACATACCTATCATTAATTACATTGAATGTGAATGGACTGAATGCTCCAGTAAAGAGACATCAAGGGACATCATGGATCAAAAGACATGACCCATCCATATGTTGTCTACAAGAAACTCACTTGAGACCTAAAGACAGGAACAAACTGAAAATTAAAGGATAGAAGAATATATATCAAGCTAACAATGAACAAAGGAGAACAGGTGTGGCAATTCTAATCTCAGACAAAATCAATTTTAATGTAAAATCCACCATCGTGGAAAAAAATGGACACTATTGCTGAACGGTTCAGTACACAAGCAAGACTTAACTATATTAAATATTTATGTACCTAGCATCAGAGCACGTAAATACGTTGAAGAAACACTGACTACACTAAAAAAAGAGTTAGATTACTCCACAATAATAGTGGGAGACTTCAACACTCCACTCTCAGTACTGGACAGATCATCTAGAAAAAAGGTCAGTAAAGACACAAAAGACCACAATAAACCAATCAAACCTTATTGATATATACAGAACTTTCTACCCATCAGCAGACAGAATTCTTCTCCAGTGCACATAGAACATTCTCCAGAATTGACCCTGTGTTAGGACATAATGCAATTCTCAACAAAATCCATACCACTGAATAACTGCAAAGCATCTTCTCAGATCATAAAGCCATCAAAATCAAAATCAATAGCAGAAGAAACATAGATAGAAAGTGGGACACTTGGAAACTGAACAACATCTTGCTCAAAAAATCATGGATTATAGAAGAAATCAAGGATAAAGTAAAGAAATTCATTGATTCCAATGACAATGAAAACACTTCCTACCATAACCTATGGGATACAGCCAAAGCAGTGCTCAGAGGTCTGTTTATGTCCATAAAGCACACATCTGAAAGGAAGAAAGAAACCAAATCAAGGAACTAACCCTACAGCTTGAGCAAGCAGAGAGAGAAAAACAGAGGAACCCCTCAGGCACCTGAAGAAACCACATCATAAACATTAGAGCAGAGCTAAATGAATTAGAGAATAGAAAAACAACTGAAAAAATTGAAAAGACCCAAAGCTGGTTTTTTGGAAAGATCAACAAAATTGGCAAACCACTGGCTAAACTTCCTAAAGAAAAACAGGAAAGGAAACAAATAACCCAAATTAGAAATGAGAGGGGAGTTGTCACAACAGATCAAACAGAAATAAAAAATATCATAACAGAATGCTATGAAAGACGGTACTCTAACAAATTTGAAAACGTAGAGGAAATGGACAAAGTCCTTGACTCAGGCCACCTACGCAAATTATCACAACGTGAAGCAGAACAACTTAATAAACTCATCACAGAGGAAGAGATTGAAAATGTCGTCAGAACACTGCCAACCCAAAAAAGCCTGGGTCCAGATGGCTTCACTGCAGAGTTCTACCAAGCTTTTAGAGAAAAGTTATCTCCAATACTACTGAGACTATTTCACAGTATAGAAAGGGATAGGGTACTCCCAAACTCATTCTATGAAGCCAGCATAACCCTGATACTAAAGCCAGGGAAAGACCCAACCAAAAAGGAGAACTGCAGACCAATATCACTTATGAATCTAGATGCAAAAATCTTCAACAAAATTCTTGCCAGTAGAATATAACAACATATCAAAAAAATAATGCATCATGACCAAGTTGGATTCATACCACGGATGCAAGGCTGGTTCAACACCAGAAAAACAACTAATGTGATTAACCACATAAATATCACGAAAGACAAGAATCACCTGATTTTGTCCATTGATGCAGAAAAGGCATTTGATAAAGTCCAACACCCATTCATGCTAAAAACTCTTAGCAAAATAGGCATAGATAGAAAATTCCTCAATGCAATTAAGGGCCATTTATGCAAAGCCAACTGCCTACATGGTCCTGGATGGGGAGAGACTGAAAGACTTTTCCTTGAGAACAGGAACTAGACAAGGATGCCAACTCTCACCACTCCTATTCAACATTGTACTAGAAGTTCTAGCCAGAGCAATTAGACAAGACCAAGAAATAAACGGCATCTGCATCGACAAAGAAGAAATAAAAATCTCCCTGTTGGCAGATGATATGATTGTATATGCGGAGAATCCCAAAGAATCTATAAGTAAACTACCCAACTGATAGAAGACTTCAGCAGAATCTCAGTATACAGATACACATAAGTAAATCAGCAGGATTCCTTTATACCAATAATGAGACTTTTAACGTAGAAATCATCAAATCAATACCATTTACTATAGCCCCTAAGAAGATAACGTACCTAGGAACTAATCTAACCAAAGAAATAACAGACCTTTACAAAGAAAACTATAAGCTCTTACTACAAGAAACTAAGAGAGACTTAGATAAATGGAAAAACCTACCCTGCTCATAGATAGAAAGACTTACATTGTGAAAAAGTCTATTTTACCTAAAGCAGTCTACTTATATAATGCAATCCCAATACAAGTTCCAGCATCATTTTTTAATGAGATGGAGAAACAAATCACCAATTTTGTTTGGAAAGGGTAGAAGCCCTGGAAAAATAAGGTACTACTAAAGAAGAAGAACACACTGGGAGGCCTCTCATTAACCGACCTTAGAACATATTACACTGCCACAGTGATCAAAACAGCCTGGTGCTGGTACAAGAACAGACAGATCAATCAATGGAAGAGAATTGATACCCCAGAGATGACACTATCTGCCTATGAACAGTTGATATTTGACCATGGCCCTAAGACATTAAACTAGACTAAAAATAATATCTTCAACAAATCGTGCTGGCAAAACTGGATATCCATCTGCAGTAAATTGAAACAAGATCCGTATCATACACCTTATATCTAAATATCAAACCTAAAACAATAAAGCTCACCCAAGAAAAGGTAGGAACAACAATGGAAATTTTAAAACACAATGTAGACAGACTTCAAAATCTGTCAAACAAACCGCAATCAACAGAAGAGAAAATAGATAAATGGGAACTATTAAGAGTCAAATATTTTTGCTCATCCAAAGACTTTCTTAATAGAATTAAAAGGCCACCTACAGAATGGGAAGAAATATTTGGCAACTCTGTCTCAGACTGATGCCTGATCTCCATAATCTACAAAATATCAATAAGAAGAAAATAAATCGTCCAATTAAGTGATGAGCAAAGGAGATGGACTGATGTTTCTCTAAAGAGGAGATCCAGGCAGCCAAAAAATACATGCAGACATGTTCACGATCTTTAGTTATTAAAGAAATTCAAATCAAGACTACAATGAGATGCCGTCTCACCCCAACAGGGTTGGCCATGATCCAAAAAACACAAAACAAGAAATGTTGGAGAGGCTGTGGAGAAAGTGGAACTCTCCTACATTGTTGGTGGGGTTGCAAAATGGTCTAGCCTCTTTGGAAAGCAATCTGGTGCTTCCTTAAAAAAATGGATATAGATATACCATTTGACCTAGTAATTCCACTACTTGGAATATATCCTACAGAATCAAGGCCTTTGACACCAATGGACACATGCACAAGAATGTTTATCACAGCACAGTCCACGATAGCAAAAAGATGGAATCAACCCAGATGCCCAACAACAGAAGAATGGATAGGTAAACTATGGTATATATACTCAGTGGAGCACTATGCATTGATAAAGAATAATGATGATTCCAGGAAACATCTCCTAACCTGGTTTCAACTGGAAGACATTATGCTGAGTGAAAGTAGTCAGTGACAAAAGGAGAAATATTGTATGAGACCCCTATGATAAGATCACAAAAACGGACTTATGCATAGAAGAAAAGACTCCTTGACGGCTGCGAGGGAGGGGAAAGAGGGAGGACGAGGTGAGGAGCATTTAGATTAGATAGTTGGTAGAAATTTGGTTGGGTGAAATCCGTGACAGCAGATGTTAGAAACAAGAACAATACTAAGTGGACTTCAGCATAATTTGAATACTCCTTCCATCTTAACCCAATATTGCAAGGATAGAGTAGCTGTGGCGGGGGGCAGGGGACCATGCTCTTAGGCGAAATTGAGGCCAGTTGGCACAACTAGCGTTTTGCTAAGAGGGCTCTCTGCACCCCACATTGATGAGTGGCGTCTGGGGTCTTAAAAGCTGCCAAGCTACCATCCAAGGGCACAGCAATTGGTCCCAGCTCAGCTGGAACAGATGCTCACCGAGGACCAAAACGACATGGGGTAAAGACAACCCAGAAGATAGAGAGACCCACATGAGAGACCCACATGAGTGGGTGCCTACATAGACTTGGGACCGAAAGAACCGGATCGTGCCTGGCCACCACCAGTGATAGCCGCGATGGAGCTCACTAAGTTCAGTCTCACTGGCAACACAAGAATAAAAAGGGGTGCATCAGGAGATCTCCACTAAAAAACCTCAACTGATGGTCCAGCAGCTTCGGGGTTCCCCTGGGAGTATGGCTTCTGGCCCTGATGCTGCCCTTGCCCATAAATCATAACAAAGTTCCACTCTTCGGACATGAATGGATTGGACTTGGCAATGCAGCATGACCATACATTGGATGCACTTTATGGTTCTATGCATCTATAGGATATCATCCTGCTGACCTCTGGCTGGAGGAAGGAGAATGGGTGGAGAGGAGGGGAAAGGAGGTTGTTGGGAGGATGAGACATATACGGAGCAGAGAGGAATGGTGTGCTGTTGCTTGGCAGGGAGAGCAGTAGAAGCTTCATATAGGTGGGCATGTAAATTTATATGGGAATGTACATTTTCACTCAGTCATAAAAAAAAAGATGCCATGTCACTCTAACGATACTGGCATTAATCCAAAAAACATGTTGGAGAGGTTGTAGAGAGACCAGAACACATCTACACTGCTATTAGGACAGTAAAATGTTACAACCGCTTTGGACATTGATTTGGAGCTTTTTAAAAAAGCTAGAAATAGAAACATCATATGATCCATCAATCCCATTTCTTGGAATGCACCCTGAGGAAACAAAGGTGTACACCAATGTTCATTGTAGCACTGTCCACAACATAAAAAATCTGGAATCAACTTAGGTTCCATCAACAGATGAATGGATAAATAAACTATGGTATATTCATACGATGGAATAATATGTAGTGATAACATCAGCAATCTTGGGAAACATGGAGTCACCTGGAAGACATTATCCTGAGTGAAATTAGTCAATCACAAAAGAACGAATACTGTATGAGATCATTATTATGGAGACTCGAGTACAGAATTAAGCACAGAAGAAAATAATCTTTGATGGTTACCAAGGAGGGGAGGGGGAGAGGTGGATATTTGTAGTTTAGATAGTAAATAGGAATTGAGTTATGTGAAGGAAGTGATAGCACACAGTAGAATGGAGATCATCACTGTGGCACTATACCAAGAACTAAGAGCTTTCCTAAATACAATTCAACAGTTTGAAGATCAGAGTAGCAGTGGTGGGAGTTTGGGGACCATGCTTTCAGGGAACATGTAGGTCAATTGGCATAACTAAGTTTTGTTTTCGAAAACATATTCTGCATCCCATTTTGGTGATTGGTGCTCGGGGTCTTAAAAGCTAGAAAGCTGGTATCTAAATAGCATCACTGATCTCAATCCACCTGGAGCAGAGGAGAACAAAGGAGACCCAAGACATGAAGAAAATGTGAGCCGAGGAGACAGAAAGAGCCATATGATCCACAGGCTGCATCCACATGAGACCAGAGGAACTAGGTGTTAGCCCCACCATCAATGACTGTCTTGACAGGAAACATAATGTAGATTCTCTGATGTAGAGGGAGAAAAAAGGGGGTGTAGATCTAGAAGTCCACTACAAGATCTGACCTGATAGTCCAACATCTTGGGGTTCCCCCAAGAACATGGCTCCCAGACTCACTTCTAGCCCACAGCTGAAACCAGTACCCAAAACAACTCTTTAGCCAACAATTGGACTGGAATATCAGGTGCCAGCTGTTAGTGCAGCTTCTTTATAGAAACGAGATGAGGGAGGAGAAGAGGGGACAGGAGGTGGTTGTATGAATACGGAAAATGCAGGATGGAAAGGAACGGTGTGCTGTCATAGGATTGGGAGAGCAGCTATAGCTGTGTTGAGGTGTATATATGGTTCTTTTAAATGGCAAATTGACTTGGATTGTAAATTTTCAACTTATCACAATAATATATATATAAGAAATATTCTACAGGGAAAATATTAAATGATACAGGAAGCATTAAAAGAGGATGGAAAGTGTACACAGGTCACAATACCATTGGGCAATCAACAATTTCAGGAGGTGGCATGTCATCAGAAACTAATGATACTGAATGAAGAGGTCCAAGCCTCACTGAAGGCATTGGTAAAAACAAGGCAATGGGAATGGAGGGAATATTAATTGAGGTGTTTCACCAAACGGATGTAGTCCCGGAAATGCTTATTTGCCTATTCCAGGAAACTCGGAAGATAGCTACTTGGCCAACTGACTAAAAGAGATACACATTTATGCCTGTATCCACGAAAGGTGATCCAACCAAATGTGGAAATTATTGAGCAATACTATTCATATTACTTGCAAATAAAATTCTGCTCAATAGCATTCAAAAGTGGCTGCAGCAGCATATTGACCGGGAACTGTCAGAAATTCAAGCCTGATTCAGAAGAGGATATGGAACCAGTGATATTATTGCTAGTGTCAGAGGAATCCCAGCTGAAAGCAGAGAACATGAGAATGATATTTGTCTGTGTTTTAGGCAGTCATTCAGTCAGAGCAAGAAGATACTTCATGGCCTAAGGTCGTGAAGGTTTGTGTCAGGGTTGTATCCCTCTACCATACGTACACAACCTGACTATTTGCCAAGCAAATAATCCAAGAAGCTGGACTATATGAAGAACTGGGTATCAAGATTAACATTAACAACCTGCCAAATGCAGATAACACACTCTGCTTCCTGAAATTGAAGGGGACTTGAAGCACTTACTGATGATGATCTAAGAGAATAGGCTTCAGTATGGGTTACGCCTCAAAATAATGAGAATACAGATTCTGACCACTGGACCAGTAAATAACATCATGATAAATGGAGAAGAGACTGAAGTTATTAAGGATTTCATTTTACTTGGATTCTCAATCAACAACTATGGAAGCAGAAGTCAAGAAATCAAAACACACATTTCTTTGGGCAGATTTTCTGCAGAAGACCTTGAAAAGCAAAGATGTTACCTTAAAACTAAGGAATACCTGATCCAAGCCTCCTAGACTCAGACAGAATAACATTTCTGTTTTTAAAGCCATCCACTTGTGGTATTTTGTTTAAAGCAGTACGAGATGACTAAGACAACGAAGTTTAGAACTCAACAAATTAGCTTTAAATAAAGGGAACTTTACTGTCAGCAAAAAGGTCCATTTTTTACAGCTAATCTCTTGGCTAAATTGACAGATGCTTGTTTAGGCCACTAAATGTGCTTATGCATCTACTGAAAGGAACTAAAGAGTATATTTTATACTTTCCAATTGTATATAGAATGTCTTTTCATCAAAGTATATTAACTGATTTATCTGAAAGACCAATTTTCAAATATCCTAATATCTGTGGCTGACTAAATATGGATCCAGAAACTTGGATGTATAGGATTCTATATACATACATATACATATATATATATATATATCACAGGTAGATAGAGTTATGATGAGACTGATAGTTTTGTTGCCTAGGAATCCAGTCTTTAAGTGTGCCTAAGATATCAGCCGTGTGTACATTAGGTGTTGTCATTCGGTTTACATTTTCCATTTTGTCGAAAGGATAGTGTTTGTTCAGTTTCTTGCTGAAACATATATACACTGTAATTTGCTATGCTCTGTATCTACTAGTCTAGTAATTCTATTAAAATGGAAATTAGGCTGGTCAGATATATACTCATTCGTTTATTCATTTAATTATCATTTCTAAACAATGACTTGTTATTAGTGAATCCACGTTGGCATTTAGTCTTCACCATTTTCTAAGTGCTTACAAGGTGTCAAATCTGTAAACACTCAATTTGTGGGTCTATAATTTTCAGTATTTGACAGTCAGCGTTTAAAATTTCTAATAATGTCTTTGATATTTAGTTTTTAATATATGAGCAGAATATTATACAAGACAGCAGCTATGAAGACTAAGCATAAAAGATATGGCCATAATTTGGCATAAGTTGAATAGCATTCGTCAAATTAGAATACATCTTTCCGTTAAACAACAAAATTCAGGTTCTGATGCTTTCTATGTTCTTCAGAATCAAGAGTATGTTTTTGTAAGTGGACCTTTTGTGTTTGTATTCCAGCTCCAAAAAGACTTCTTTTAGTTTTTGTCAATTCTTTCCTAGGTTTTTAGGTGCCATTGAGTTGACTTTTTCATAGGGCTGGTGTGCATAGAAGATGAAATAAAATATTTATAAAGCATTTCCCACAAGATACAGAACATTGTGGAGAGTCAGTAAGTCAGATGAGGGTGGTGTGGTATTGTTATTCTATCTGCCCTATCCCAAGCATCAACAAATGAGAGGCCGTTCAGCTGTTCAGTCTCCCTGAGGTTCTTGACTCTAGTGGTGATACAGGCTTTGGGCCAGAAGAGTAATTGTCTGGGAATGGAAGTAAAGAATTGGGTAGGGCATGAATTAATGAGACTGCAGGAAACTAGGGGAGAGAGCTGTGCCCAGTGGATAGGAGGTGAGGTAGGCAGAGTAGATCGGAGAATCTTAGGACTTACATGCATATAAGACGGGAGGTGATATTGTTGAAACAGGAATGCGAAGGCTGGGAGCTTTGCTCAACCAGAGAAAGTCTAGATATTCCAACTGTAACTCAAAGAAGCCAGTGAGGTAAATCTGCACTTTTTAACACTCAAAATTTACTATGTGTTAGTCGTTAGTAGCTTTATGGTGGATTCATCTCACTAGGGTGGGTGGAAGTCAGAAAGATCTTAGGAAGAGAAAGTCCAAGGTTTTTTCTCAATCAGAACTGTCCCATACCCGAGTTACCTCACTCAGGCATCCTGAAGGATTGATTTTCTTTCTTAAATAGGATTTGTTGATGTTTACTAATTTATGTACAATAAAATTTTCAATAAATTCGTTCTCAATAAGGCGTAAGACACTTCCACAGCTATCTTCCCAGATGCCTCAGCAAAGGCAGAGAGCTGGCACCACAAATTGTTAATGAAATCTGCTTTCCACACCACAGCTGTCTGTGTTGGAAAGAAAACAGCATCAAACCAGTGGCCCAGTTGGAATCCTAAAACCAGCTGATTCCATGGTATTCCTGTCATTCTTGACACTGCCAGAAAATGTAGCCTCTCATGCTTTCCAATCCAGACTATGTTTGCTCTGGGCCTCCCAACTCACTTTTTATCTCTCTCTCTACAAATGGCTTCCTTTCAAACTGCAATCTCATTCCATTAAAAAAAGAAACCTCCGAGGTCTTCAATGCTGATATTAGTCATTAATAGAGCGGTAAGGGACATGTTTTGCCTACTGATAGGCTTACAGATATTACTTGATACCTGTCCAGTATTAAAAATTATTCACAAGAGTACTAGGTGCATGGGTTCATCCTTTACTTGCCCCTTCCTCCATACACTGTAGAATGTTCTCCTGTTTCTAGAAGGTAAGCTCCATGAAGGCAGAGGTATTTGTTCCATCCACCAATGTGGACCAAGTGACAAGATCTGAGTCTTGTGGTTATATGGTAACATAACAATGAATGAGTTAAAAAATTCCTAACGAAGTTTACACTCTAATGTGTATGTAAATGTTGAAAGAGGCTGATAAACAGAAATAAGCATATAAAGAAATAATTTCAAGCTGTTATTATACTTGAAGAACTAAATCAGGCTATAGGAATAGAGAGTGTGTCTGCTAGGCAGTTTTCTGGTTATTTTAGCTAAAGTAGTCAAGATAATCTTTTTCAGGGAACTAAATCTGGGCAGAAGATTGGAAGCTAGGAAGATATGAGACATGAAAAGATTTGTGAATGGGCAGGTGGGACAGAAAATGAAGTCCTGAGATGGGAGCAAGTTTCCTGTGTTTGACAGAGACAGTGGGTTGGAGATCATGTGAAGGAGAATAGTGAGGGCCATATCATGCAGATTTTATAGGTAATACTCAGGATCTTATTTAACTGGGATGTGAAGTCTTTGGAGAGTGGAACAGGCAAGTTTCATTGTCTCTTTTAGAGGATTAAGAGATCACTTTGTCAGCTTGGTGGAGGGAGAAAGCAGGGAGACCAGCGAGGAGGGTATTGATGTATCAGATGCTAGCTGGTGGTGGAATGGAAGGCTCAGGTTCTGGATATTTTCTGAAGGTAGGACGCTGAAGGTCAACATGGGGATTAAGGGAAGAGAGGACCGGAGAACGGGCACTTAGTTTCTGGGGTGAGCTGTGGACGTCCATTTTCTGGTTAGCGTTTCCTCAAGGAAGAGACTAAGCTGATGCATTTTGGAAAAATATTTATTATGCCTCAGTGGCAATCAACAAAAGAAAGGCTTACCATTTTTTTAAAAATTGATTTTAATGTTTTTGCTATCCCAGTTTTTATTTGAGAATTTCAAATTCTCAAGAAGATTAAAAAAAAATACAACGAACAACTATATATCCATCGTCTAAATTCACCAATTTTTAGCTCAGGGCTACACTTACACTCTCTGACCCTGGCGATGTAGTGGTTAGGTGCGGTGGCTGCTAACCAAATAGGGTCACTATGAATCAGAACCTACTTTATGGCAGTGGGTTTATGTATGACATGCACACACACAAACACACACACACAATTTTTTTTGAAGCATTTAGTAGTGTGTTGCAGACAGGAACCTGTACCCCTAATATTTCAGCTTACTTCTACTACGAACAATGATATTCTTACATAAGCACGAGATCAAAGAAATTTAACATTGTTACATTGCTGTCCATTGAATACATCCTCTATTAAAATTTTCTCCATTGTCCAAATACTGTTCTCTTTCTTTTTTTGTTTCCTTATCCTTGAGTCAATCAAGGATTGTACATTGCTTGAAGTTTATTTCTTCAGTTTTCTTTACCCTGGAATAGGAATTGATAAACTGTGTTTGTAATTTGCCAGATAGTATATATTTTAGACTTTTGGAAGCCACCGGTGGTCTCTGTTAA
This sequence comes from Heterohyrax brucei, assembly GCA_028571685.1. Classification (NCBI taxonomy): domain Eukaryota; kingdom Metazoa; phylum Chordata; class Mammalia; order Hyracoidea; family Procaviidae; genus Heterohyrax; species Heterohyrax brucei. The sequence continues at coordinate 60,611,266 of CM053146.1, read as the reverse complement.
AACTCTTCAGCTCTGCTATTGGAGCCCCAAAGCAGCTGTAGACAACACATAATCAATGTGGCTATGTCTCAATAAAGCTTTATTTATGGACAATGAAGTTTTAATTTCATATAAATTACTTGGTTCAAAAAATATTCTTTTTTTGATTTTTCACCTCCAGCTTTTTAAATATATGAAAACCATTCTTACCTTGAAGTCCATACAAAACTAGGCAGCAGGACATGTTTGTGCTATGACATCCCCTGGCCTAGAAAAATCCCTCATTTGTTTTTTTGAGTCAAGAACTGTAGTCACGTTGAATGTCTCAAAATCAGATAGTAAACTGATTGTTTCTTCATTATTCAATGCAGAAGGAACATTGTGGGTGGCAATACTATGTTGGTGGCATTATGTCTTTCTCAGTGCATCACATATTGGGAAGGGCAAGACACAACTTTATCCTGTTGTTTGCGATGCTTCCTTTCTTTCTTTAATACAGTTTTGTGAATATAAAGCAAAATTCTTCTCATTGATTTGAGCATGTCCATACAGACAGTATCTACAAACGCTGGAGGGAACAAACATTTGCAAATAAATTAAGCAGAGTTTCACATCATTTTCCTTTTTTCTTAGAAAAAAGTTTAATCTCACATACAAAGAATTGAGTTAATGACATTTCTAAGTTTTCTCATGCCTGTGAATCTCCCTCATTTCTTCTCTCATTTACAACTTTTCTCCCAAATAGAAATCTAATCAATTTGGATACATACATATCTAAAAAATGTAGTGCTGTTTTGTGTTTCTCTTACATTTATATGTGATAGCATAAATCTCATTCTTTTCCTGACTTTTTCATTCCACACTGTTTTAGAGGATTACCCATGTTGTTCTACCTTTCTGCTCTGCCATTATAGTACACATGCATCATAGTGTGGTTTGTTAATTTCCCTAGCAAAGTGATTAAATATAAATGTAAAGTTGCTTCCAATTTCTTCCTATTACAAATTATGCTGCGATAAATAAAACCATCTATCATTCCTTCTGTATATCTGCACAGGCTTCTCTGGAATACTTTCTTAGGGGAATCGTTCTCAGGTCCCAAGCACTCACATCCTGAAACACAAATGAGGCTCCTCATCCTGAGGACCACTGAGCAGAAGGGCCTTGCTGCTCTTTGTGTCACCAGCAACAAACAAGCTTCCTATTTCTCCATGTTGCTACCAATATTTGGTATTGTTTCTAATTTTTACTAAAGTGACAGGTAGAAAGGGGCGCCTTATTTTTATCTGACTTTTCAGTGAAAACTTGTGTTGTTGATCAACACTTTATATAATTGCTTTTGTATTGGGTGCCTTTATGAAATAAAATGGGAATTAGAGAGGAGAGGAGAGAGAGAAAAAGAGAGTGGAAGAGAGAACAGACACGGCAGAGTGTGAACAGTTATTGAATCTGTGGAATTTACGTAGACTTTTATCATACTATTCTTTCTACTTTACTGTATGCTTGAAAAAGTCTACATTAGAAATGTAGTTATTTTTTTCCTTTTGCATCAACTAACCTCTGATGTTTACCTTTCATTTGTTGAAGAAACAAGCAGCCATGTGATAGATAGTGGTCTAAGCAGCGGCAACACGGCTGCGAGTGACACAAAGTCCCTAATCCCAAGGCCAAGTGAAGGAGGATAGGGGATGGGCAATACAAAACAACAAATGACAAGATAATTTCAGATGGCAACACATGCCTTTAAGTAAGTAAAATAGGACTCCAGTGACCAGAGAGACCCAATTTTGAAAGTGGAGTCAGTGGCCAGAACGAGGAAAGAATTTTCAGACTGAAGACTGGATACTGGAGTTATACAAGTATGTGTTCAAATCCTACTGTGTTTACCAGATAAACTTACGATTACATGCTAGGTCACTTTGTGGTAACCAATGTGGTCATTAGGTGCTGTGGGTTTCAGCTCATTGTGATACCATGTGACAGAGCAGAACTGCCTCGTAGAAATTTTTTTAAAAAAGAATATTTTACTGTGCTTTAAGTGAAAGTTTACAGTCCAAGTTAATTTGCTATACAAAAGCCACCCCCCCCCACTGCTGTGCAACTAGTTGCTCTCCCCGCCCTGTGACAGTACGCTCTTCCTTTACACCTTGTACTTTCTGTGTCCTTTCCACCAGTGTCTGCCCCCTCTGTTCCTCATCTTGCCTCTGTGCCGGAGCTGCTCAGTCAACTCATGCAGATACTTAAACCAAGAAGCATACTCTTCCTAGCACCACTCTGTGGATTATAGTCTACTCCAATCTTTGTCTGAAGCGTTGATTTGGGACTGGCTTTGGCTCTGGGCTGACAGAGAGTCTGAGTGTCACATCATCAGGGGATCGATCCTCCAGTCTGTTGGACCATCAAGTCTGGTCTTTTAATAGAGTTCTAGTTCTTCACATTTTTCTCCCACTATGTCAGGAATTCTATGTTGTACTCTTTCTCAGGGCAGGCATTGGTGGTAGCGAGGCACCATCTAGTTCTTCTGGTCTCATACTTATGTAGTCTGCAAATCACATGGCTCCTTCTGTCTCTTGGGCTCATATTTTCCTCATGTCTTTGATGCCCTTCATTCTCCTCTGCTCTGGGTGGATTGGGACATTTGGTAGCTTTTAAGACCCCAGATGCCACTCACCAAAGTGGGATGCAAGACATTTTCTAACACAAGAGAAAACATTTATTTATGATGATTGACCTAGATGACGCTTGAAACCAGGGTCCCCACACCTCTTCCCCTGTTACTCTGTCCTTCAAAATTTTGGATTATATTTACAAAACCTCTGAACTTTTGATGTAGTCCAGCTGTGCTGACTTCCTTTCTACTGCATACTGTCACTCCTTCTTCACCTAACCCAGTTCCTATCTACTACCTAATCAATAAATACCCCTTCTCCTTCCATTTTCACCTGTGTAACCATCAAAAATTATTTTTTTTAGGTGTTTAAGCCTTTTCTGGATTCCTTAAAATAGTGGTCTCATACAATATTTGTCCTTCCGCAACTGACAAATTTCACTCAGCATAATGTCTTCCAGATGACTCTGTTATGTTCCATAAAATCATCTTTGTTCTTAATCATTGCATAGTGTTCTGTTGTGTGAATATATCATAGTCTGTTTATCCATTCATCTGTTGGTGGGCATCTAGGTTGATTCCATCTTTTAGTTATTGTAGACAGTGCTGCAGTAAACATTGGTGTGCATATATCTTTTTAGTGTGACAGCACATTTCTCTAGGGTATATTCTAAGAGGTAAACTTACTGGGTCATATGGTATTTCTATTTTCTAGCTTTTCAAGAAAGTGCTAGATAAATTTCTAAAGTGGTTCTATTTTACATTTTACATTCCCACCAGCAGTGTAGAAGTGTTCCAGTCTCTCTACAAACTCTCCAGCATTTGTTATTTTGTGTTTTTTGGATTAATGCCAGCCTTGTTGGGGTAAGATAGTATCTCATTATAGTTTTGATTTGGATTTCTCTAATGGCTAATGGTCATGAGCATTTCCTCATGTATCTCTTAGCTGCTTAGATGTCTTCTTTGGTTAAGTGCCTGTTTGTAGCTTTTGTGCATTTTTTAAATCGGGTTATTTGTCTTTTTCTTCTTGAGGTTTTGCAGTACCGTGTAGATCATGGAGATCGAATGCTGATTGCATTTATTGTAGACAATTTTTCCCCCCAGTCTGTAGGTTGTCTTTTTACTCTTTTGATGAAGTCATTGGATTAGCATGTTTGAGTTTTAGTAGTTCCCAGTTATCCGTTTTCTCTTTTCCTGTTTGTGTATTGTTAGTAATGTTTTGTAGTCTGTTTATGTCATGTATTAGGGGACCCCGCTGTGGCCATATTTTTCTTCCATGATGTTTATTGTTTTAGATATTATTTTTAGGTCTTTGATCTATTTTGATTTAGCTTTTGTACACAGTGTGAGATATGGGTCTTGTTTCATTTTTTGCCTACAGATATGCAGCTAGGCCATCAACACTTGCTAAACAGACTGTCTTTTTGTCAGTTTATGGGCTTTGGGCTTTTGTCAAATATCAGCTGCTCATAGGTAGACAATGTTATATCTGGATTCTCAGATATGTTCCATTGGTCTACGTGTCAGTTTTTGAACCAGGCTGTTTGGACTACTATGGCAGTGTAATAGTTTCTAAAATTCGGTAGCATAAAGCTTCCCACTTTGTTCTTCTTCAGTGATGCTTTTACTTATTAGAGGTTCTTCTCTTTCCGTTTGAAGTTGGCGATGTTTTCTCCATCTCATTAAAAAATTAAATTGCATTTGTGTTGGGATTGCATGGTATCTATAGATCACTTTGGGTAGAATAGAAATTTTTATGATGTTGAGTCTTCATATCCATGAGCAAGTAGTTTTCTCCACTTATGAAGGTCTCTTTTGGCTTCTTGCAGTAGAGTCTTGTAATTTTCTTTGTATAGGACTTTTATGTCTTTGGTTACAGTCACATATAAATATTTTATCTTTGGGGGCTATTATAATGTACTGGTCCAGTGATTTCCTCTCTGATGGGCTCCTTGCTGGTATAAAGAAATCCAACTAATGTTTACATGTTTATCTATATCCTGATGCTTTTCTGAACTCCTCTATTGTTCTAACAGTTTTTAAATATATTCTTTTCTGTGTATAAAATAGTATCTGCAAATAGAGATACTTTTACTTCTTCCTTACCAATTTGAATGCCATTTATTTCTTTAACTTACCCAATTTCTCTGGCTAGAACTTCCAGCACAATATTGAATGAAAACACTGACAATGAGTATCCTTGTGTGGTTCTTGTTCTCAAGGGGAACAGCTCCAGACTCTCTCCTCTTATGATGATCTTGGTTGTTGACTTTGCATAGATGCCCCTTGTTATTTTGAGGAATTTCCCTTCTATTTCTATTTTACTGAGAGTTTTTAACATGAATGATGTTGGACTTTGTCAAATGCCTCTTCTACATCAATTGATAAAATTGAGTGGCTCTTGTCTTTTATTTGTGTGGTTGATCACATTGACTATTTCTCTAATGTTGAACCATCCTTGCGTACCTGGTATGAATCTCACATGGTCATGTTGAATTATGTTTTTTGACATGTTAAATGTTATTGTCTAAAATTTTGTTGAAGATTTTTGCATCTAAGTTTATGAATGGTATTGTTCTGTAATTTTCCTTGGTTCTGCTGTCTTCATCTGGTATCAGGGTTATGGTGGTTTCACAGAATGAATCTAAGAGTATTCCATCCTTATCTATGATCTGAAATACCTTAGCAGTAGTGCTGTTAACTCCTCTCTAAAAGTTTAGTAGAATTCTTAAGCAAAGCAGTCAGGGCCAGGGCTTTTATTGGTTGAGAGTTTTTAAATTACCTTTTTGATTTCTTTTATGAAGAATTGATCATGTCCGAAAATTAAGTCTGTGAACTTATGTGCTGCATACCTCATTGCTGGACATCATTACTGTCACGTTTAAAGTACTCCCACTGGGAAGCTATGCACTGAAGCTGGAACCTAGTCTACCCTTCAAAACAATTTTGGAACTCTTTCTGGAATGGCCATTGTGCACTGTGGCTTGATAGCAAGTTCGCAAACTTAACTGTATAATTTGCAAACTTAATTGTCTGTAAGGGAGTTTTTAGCCAGTAAACAAACAACTGTATTGGAAAATCCTACATATTCACCTGGTCTGGCCAAAGTGGCTTTTTCCTTTACCTGAAGATAAATGTAATATTGAAAGGAACAAATTTTGGTGACATTTAGGGCATCAGAGTAATATTACGATAGCAGTGACGGCTTTCCAGAAAAAGAGTTCAAAAACTGCTTTGAAAAGTTGACTAGGTGTTGGCATTGGTACATAGCTTTCCAAGGGCAGTACTTGGAAGGTTACTGTTGTGATAATTAGCAATGAGGTATGTATTGTATTACTTTTTCTAGGATGGATATGTGAACTTAATTGTCAGACATTGTGTTCAGTTGTTCTGTGAGAAGTTCTAGAAACTCTGGTGGCATAGTGGTTAAGTGCTACATCTGCTAACCACAAAGGTTGGCAGTTCAAATCTGCCAGGTGCTCCTTGGAAATTCTATGGAGCAGTTTTACTCTGTCCTATAGAGTCCCTATGAATTGGAACTGACTTGACAGTAGTGGGTTTGAGGTTTTTTTTTTTTGGTTATGGGACGTTCTACTCTGTCCTATAGGGTTGCTATGAGTCTAAATTGATTTGATGGCTGTTGATTTTGATTTTCCTGTTTGTATGTGTTTCTAGGAATTTATTCATTTTCTCTAGATTTTCAAATTTATTTGAGTACAGTTTTTTATAGTATTGTGTTATGATTCTTTTAATTTTAGTTGGATCTGTTGTGACACGGCCCATCTCATTTCTTACTTGAGTTGTTTGCTTCCTCTCTTGTTTTTCTTTTGTCAGTTTGGCCAGTGGCTTCTCAATTTTGTTGACCTTTTCAAAAAACCATCTTTTGGTCTTATTAAGTCTTTCAGTCTTTTTCTATTCTCTCATTTGGTTCTACTCTAATTTTTATTATTTGCTTTCTTCTGGAGGCCCAGGGATTCTTTTGCTGTTCTTTTTCTGCTTGTTTGGGTTATAGGGTTAATTCCTTGATTTGGGCCTTTTCTTCTTTTTGAATGTGTATATTTATTGAGATAAATTGACCTCTGATCACTGCTTTTGCTGTGTCCTGTAGGTTTTTGTAGGATGTGTTTGCATTTTCAATTCATTTTGTGAATTTCCTTATTTCACCCTTGATTTCTTCTGTAACTCAGTGGTTTTTAAGCAACGTGTTGTTTGGTTTCCAAGAGTCTGATTTTTTTTTCCTTCTTTTTTTCTGTTACTTATTTCTATTTTTATTGCCTTATAGTCTGAAAAGATGCTTTGTAACATTTCAGTATTTGAATTTCATTAAGGATTCTTTGTGGTCTAATTTGTGGTTACTTCTGGAGAATGTTTCTTGTGTGCGGAAAAGAGAAGTATACTTTTCTGCTGTAAGATAGAGTGTTCTGTATATGTTTATGAGGTTGTGTTGGTTAATTGTGGCCTTTAAATCCTTTGTGTCTTTTTTGAGTTTTCTCTGGATGTTCTGTCCTTCGGTTAAAGTGATGTGTTGAGTTTCCTACTATTACTGTGGAGCTGTCTGTTCCTGATTTCAGTGCAGTTACAGTTTATATATTCTGGAGTCCTGACACTGGGTACACTGATATTTAATATATTTATTTCCTCCTGCAGTGTTGAGTCATTATGTAGTGTCCTTCCTTATCAAATGTGATGGATTTTAAAGCCTGTTTTTTCAGAGATGACTATTTCCATTCTCGTTCTGTCTTAAATGTTGTTAGCTATATATATATGTATTCTTTTCATCCTTTGAGTTTCAGTTTGTTTTTGTCTTTAAGTCTAAGGTGTATTTCCTGTAGACAGCATATAGACCAGTTGTGTTTTTTATTAAATCTGCTACTGTCTGTGTCTTTCTTTTTTCATTTAATTTGTTTGCATTTAGCATGATTACTGACAGGTATGAATTTAGGGCTGCCATTTTGATGTCTTTTTTTGTCTGTTATAGAAAATTCCATTCCACTCTTTAATTTTTTTGTACTGAGTCTTTTTTCTCTACATGTTTTTGTATTTTCCAATGTTGGTAGTTTTGTATTTGCTGAGACTTGATTTTTTTCTTGTTTTTTATTTTGGTGCTTAGGATTTATACTCTCTTTTTGGTTACCTTAATATTTGCCCCTGTTTTTCTAAATTTAGACTGGTCTTCAATTTCTTTCTATCACCTTGACTTCCTCTCCATATGAAAGATTGATGTTTACATAATGACATCTTTAGTTCCCTATTTTCAGTGCTTTGCCTTTAATTCATTTTTGTGATTCTCTTATTTAGGTTGATATGCAGTTGCTCTGTTCTGTGTTCTAGGCTTGGGTTGTGTTTTAGTCATCTTCTACTGCTCTAACAGAAATACCACAAGTGGATGGCTTTAACAAAGAAAAGTTTATTCTTATACAGTGCAGTAGGCTATAAGTCCAAATTCAGTATTCCGGCTTCAGAGAATTCACTCTCTCTTTGTTACCTCTGGAGGAAGATCCTTGTGTTGCATCAGTCTCTTTTTGGTCTGAGAACATCTTTGCTCAGGAATCTCAGATCTGAAGGATGCACTCTGCTCTTGGTGTTGCTTTCTTGATGGTATGGGTTCCTTAGTTCTCTGCTTGCTTCCCTTCCCTTTGATGTCTTGTAGACAAAAAGTATTACAAACCACACTCCAGAGAAACTCCCTTCTTAAGGGTGTTACAATGCCACCTTAATCCTCTTTAACATACTCCAGTGTATGAACCACAGGCAGAAATTAGGTTTACAACATAGGAAAATCACAAAATAGAGGGCAGTTACACAGTACTGGGAATCATGGTTCTGCCAAATTGTTATGCACTTTGTGGGGAGGGGGGACATGATTCAATTCATGACAGTTTGTTACCTAATGTTATTGATTGTCTAATCAAAGGACTTCCTTGAGTATTTCCTGTAATTTTGGTTAGTTTTTTTTTTTTTGATTCAAATTCTCTAAATTTTTGTTTATGTAGAAATGTCTTAATTTCATCTCATGTGTACAAGATAGTTTTCCTCAATATGTAATTCTTGAAGCTTTTGTAGCTGTCATCCCACTGCCTTCTTATCTGCATGGTTTCTGCTGAGTTGACCAAGCTTAGTCTTACTGAGTGTCTTTTGTAGGTTATTTTTTGTATATCTCTAGCTGGTTTTAAAATTGTCTCCTTATCTTTAGTTTTGGCAAGTTTGTTTATAATCTGTCTCTTTGTGTCTTTGTTTTGAAAACTACCTTGTATGAAGTTCAGTGAGTGTCTTGACCGGATATTCTCTCATCTTTCGCAAAATAGGGAAGTTTTCTGTCAACAAATCTTCAGCAGTTCTCTCTGTGTTTTCTCTTCTCTCCACCCTACTACTCCAGTCACTTGTTGTTTATTTCTCTTGATAGAGTCCCACATAATTCTTAGTGTTTCTTGATTTTTTGAAATTCTTTTATCTGATTTTTCCTCAAATATGTTGATGTCACCTGCTTTATTTTCAGCATCACTAATTTGGCCTTTCGTTATCTCAGTTCTTCTCCTTTGACTTTCTATTCTATTGCATAATTCTGTGATTTTATTATTAATTTTCTTAATTTCTAATTCTTGCTGCTGTATGCTTTCTTGCAGCCTGTGCAATTTGTCTTTATGCTCTGCTGTGTGTTTCCTCATTTCCTTCCTGACCTCTAGGAGAGTTCCTTATATTAATCTTTGTAATCTACCTCTGTTAATTCCAGGAAGCTCTTTTCCTCTGGAAAATTTGGTTCTTAGTTTTGGGAGTTTTTGAAGATGCCATGGTCTGCTTCCTTAAGTGATTTAAAATTGACTGTTGTCTTTGAGCCAAAGTAAATTGTCTTTATTTATGTTTGCTTACTGTGTTCTAGCTTCCTGTTTAATTTTGTTTTGAAATGTACAAGTAGCTGGCTGAGTGTGACAGTTTGGTTATTGTCACTTTTGAAACTCTAAGGTCCTATAACTAGGTGGTTACAGCTATTCCAGACATAAAAATCCAAGAGTCCATTTAATTTTCTTACATGGATTCAGCTCAGAGTATAGGTATCTGGCTGCAGCCACTGAGAAAGGTAGGCCACTAACAGCTGTCCTTGTATTTCTGTGAGGCTGGCCTATCCCTTTCTGTCTGAACTTAAATGAAGGAACAGTTTCTGTCATGAATTTTTGGCTCAGGGAAGTTGGCAGATTATTTTTCCCTCTTCCCCATGTTCATTAAATTGTTTCTGCGTCCTGGAGAATGGCTCAGGATGGCCATAAGGAGTCCTATTTTTACTTAGGTAAATGACATTGGACATCAAAACCAGGCACAGTGAAGAGAAGGAAAGGGAAAGGGCTCAGAGAAGGGAGAGAGGTTTATCCTGAGGAAAAGTTTTAGGTATATGCACATGACAAGTTCTATGCAAAGACTTAGTTTTCACAATTCAATAGTGTTTTTCAGTGGTTCTGGAGATGTGAGCATATTCTTCATTCAGTTTCTCCTCCTGAGGAGGACTTGCAGCCACCATGGCTGCACTCACCAAGCTGGCCCCAGCTGTTTCCTTGTGGTCAGGTCTACCAGTTCCTATGTACTTCTAGAGCTACTCTCTGTTCAGTCTTATTTCTCAACTTTTGCTTTCATGTTCAGGTCTCCTAGGATGTTATATGTACTGGGTTCATTTGTTCTTTGAGTCTTTGTTGTTACAGGGATCACAAAAAGTTTCTATCTACTCTGCCATCTTGACCCTGCTGCTCGCATTGAGTTTCCTTTGTTGCCATCTTATGAGAGCAGATCACCAGGTATTTTTCTCCCATGGTGCCACTGGGGGTTTGAACACATTCGATTAGCAGTAGAGCTCTTAGCCTATGTGCTACCAAGGCTGCTGTGACAAATAATAGATTCTTAATAAATATTCTCTTGTTCACTGTTTATCATTCACTGAATAGAGTGGTGCATCACCAGTGGGAAGGAATGCAAATGAGAGGAATGAAAAGAGAGTGAATAATGACTAATAAATCTGAAAATAGAAGAGAAACAAAAGAGAGGCTCAGGATGAAGAAGAAAGATGAGACAGAAAAGCAATGAGGAAGACAAGGACAGACATTAGGAGCTGAGGTTCACTGAAGGAAGTAGTAGAGCTTATTCTGTAAAACAGCATCATGGTGATACAGCGACTAAAGCATTCTTCTGCTAACAAAAGTTAGTGATTCAAACCCCCTAGCTGCTCCACAGGAGACAGATGTAGCAATCTGCTTCTCTAAAGATTTATAGCCTTGGAAATCCTATGGAGGTAGTTGTATCCTGTCCTTTAGGTTTGCTGTGGGTCAGAATCAACCTGATAACAGTGGATTTGTTTATTCTGTAAAGCATGGCCTCCTGGGTGGTGCAAATGATTAAGAATTCAGCTACTAACTGAAAAGTTGGTGGTTCTATTTCACTAAGAGGCACCTTCGTAGAAAAGCTTGGTTATCTACTTTCAGAAGGTCACAGCTATTGAAAACCCTGTGGAGTACAGTTCTACTTGGACTTACGTGGAGGTTGCTTTGAGTTGAAACTGACTGGACAGTCGCTGATTTGGTTTTGCTATTAGGTAAAACAGAACCTCCTTAAATGAAAGATGATTTAGAATTGGTGCTGTGGTTAAATATGGACAGAGTAGACAGATATTCTCTTTTGAGGCTGTTGAGTTCATGAGACAATATTAAAACTGGATATTTTTTGCACCTGGCTTTTTAAGTAAGCTGCCTGCTTGTTCTACCAGACCATTGTATTAGCTTAGAGCCTCAGCAGCATGCTGGGGTAGATCTGAATAAATTTAGGGAGCATAGGCCATGGTTATTAGTGAGAAAAGGGCCAGTGCTATTACTGAGAGAAGTGTCTGGCAACGTTTCCAGTCTATACTTTGATTTTTAAGAGGTTTTCAAATTTATCACTTGTAATTCACAACAGTTTGGAAGTTGGCAGCTGTTTCTTAGACCAGATGCAGTTTTCATTAAAAGATATTTTGATTGAAAGTGGTTCTGCTTAAGAGTAGGAAAAGAAAAGGAGAAAATTAATTGTCTTGGCTTATGCTGTAGATTTTTTTTTTTAATTAAGAAAATATCTTAATTCATAATGATATGAATTTCAGATTCCTGTTATGTAGCTCCAGAAATTCGGAGATATGGCAAGGAAGTCAAGAGGGACTTTGATGGGCCCAGAGTTGTTTCATACTGATAGATGCATACAATGATACATGAAATTAGAAACTTCAAGGGTTATCCAAAATAAGCAATGGCTATCAGAGCTCAGGGATTTCTGATATCTTTTTTAACTCTTGTCAAGTGAAAAGGAAGAGAAGTGGGTTAAAATTTTGATTGGCAGTTAGAGAAATTGAGTTCCATTTTGTTCATGACACAGGACTTAGCACACAGTGATGTGTGTGGAGCAAGTGAATGAGCGGACCCAAGGCACCGGAAATGGAAATCTTGCTGTCAAGTGTAACCCTGTCCCCCACTGGGGTGCACATGTACTTTTGGCCTATCTAGAATCCATTTCTACCTATCCTGGAGAGAGCAACTTGGAGTTTTTTCTTCAAGGAACCAACTCTTACCTGTTGTCTACTGTGTATTTCTGCTGACCTAAACCCCTGCTCCAGAAATTCTGGTGGCATAGTGGGTTAAGAGCTACACCTGTAACCAAAGAGTCAGCAGTACAAATCCACCAGGCACTCTTTGAAAACTCTGTGTGGCAGTTCTGCTCTGACCTCTGTGGTTGCCATGAGTTGGACTCAATGGCAGTGGGTTTAATCCCCTGGTCCAGGGCTGACACCTGATGTTGAGCAGCACAGTTGATGTAATGAATTCATCATCATAGCTTTAGTGATAGGTTGAGAGACAAACACATGGACCCAATCTTCTAATTAGGACTCATTCAGGGCTTTTCCTCAGAATGACTGGGAAAGAGTTACTTTCTGTCCTCTTGGGTTGCTGAAGTACAGCATGTCACCATATAAAACCCCATACAGACACCCGTATGCACCTCCGGCTGTCCTTCCAACCCTGTGACAGCATACTCCTCCTTTCTGCTCTGTATTTCCCATATTCATTAAATCAACTACTGTCTCCTCCTCTCCACCCTCCCGTCTTGTTTATATAGCACAGCTTCAGCAGCTACTAATTTTGTTATTGTTATGTATATCACAGAACTTTTTCTAGTTCAACTTTGCACAGGTATGTAATTAACTGACAACAATGAAAATAATCTATTGTGCAACCCTACCCTTAATCAATATAGATTTTCCTCTCACTGTTAGTCTCCCTTTTTCTCCTTCCTCCTGACCCTAGTAACCATTTTAACTTTTAAAATTTAAAAAAAAAAAGTTTTAAAACTTTCTGACAGTCATCCTTTCCCTCACCTTTTTGGTAACTTTTCTTTCTTCCTTTTTTTTTATTTAAAGTGATACCTCCTGGAATTTAAACCAGGAACTGAAAAGACAATATTTTTAACTCTCTTAAATTTTACTTTAATAGATTTTGTCTGTTGATATTTTAAATTTATCTTGCAAAGTGTCTTCACTGGGCTTCCAGCTCCACCAAAACTTCAGAACATATCTTATTGACACCTAAAGATCAAAAAAAAAAAAAAAAAAAAATTCAATAGGAGACCAGAGCAGGGAAGCTATAAAATACTGCTCTAACTAGCTATTTAGGGAGACTGGTATCTGCTGATTATTAACTAACTAATTAATGAACAGTCATCAGTCTTTGAGCATAGTTGTTAAAAAAATATAAATCAACCTAACTATAATATTATCCTGCTCACAAGAATATAATGAGAGACTTAGTCAAATTAGTCTATCTGCAGCATTCCATTGAGGGCTTATTAGAATGTTAGACCAGGAATGCGGTTTGAACCACAAAAGTTATTGAAGAGTAGAGGCACCCTGAAAAGAATCTAGGCTATTCTACAGGAATGACGGGAATTTGAGTTGCATAATTTTAGTGCTGGGATTTTAGAACTAATACAAATCCAGTCCCTGCATGAGATGGATTTGGAAAGGTTGGGCGACTTGTTCTTAGATCCTGTACTTAGAAACAAAATGGATCTAGAACACATTTTGCCAAATAGTTTTTCCAGTGATGTTTCTACCATACCACATCCTCTCATCATTCACTGTTCTTTCTTTCCCAGTTGAGTGACTGACTTCTCTATCTTTTTTATTGATGAAACTTTCACTGCTCTGTGGCCAAATCTGTGGGAAGCAGATAAATTCCTTTTTCACTAGGCTATGACTTTACCTTCACGTTATGTTTAATTGTGGGTCAAATGAGCTGGTTGAATGAAAGACTTGTCTCTTTTCAGCCTATTTTATAGTGAGGTTCCCTAAAGATGAAGAGATGAAGTGAGATTTTTGTCTCATTTTCTAGCACCATTCTGTGAAATCCCATGCTTGTTAGAAAAAATGATGGTGAAAATAAGTAGCTACCTGCTCCAGATCTTGTTTCGCCTGAACTAGTTGTCTGGGTCCAAACTCATTGTCTTTGAGCTGATTCTGACTTACAGAACAGAGTAGTATTGCTGCACAGGGTTTCTAAGGAGTGGCTGGTAGGTTGGAACTGCCGACCTTTTCGTTAGCTGACAAGCTCTTAACCACCAGTGTTCCATCTGGATTTGAGGCTGTTAAAAGTTATACATGAAATGTAAATTCCAGGATATTACACTCAGCACTATTTTGTTTTTTGGGATTTTCCACATAATCTGACTGGTTAAATACTGATCAACCATTATATTATAACTTTATTGAACTGTATCATAAAGATAACCATAGCTAACACTTAACCACGTGTCTGTCAGATACCAATCATCAAATTTTCGAAGGATTCGAACTGCTGACCTTTTGCTTAGCAGCTGAACACATAACCACTGCACCACCAGGGATCCTCACTACAAAGTCACTGTACCCTTAACTTACAGCACCCACAAAACTGGAGAAGAATTGCTCCATAGACTTTCGGAGGAGTGGCTGGTGGATTCAAACTGCTGACCTTTTGGATAGTAGCCAAATGCTTAACCATGGTGTCATTGGGGCTCTCTCTTTCTTGGTTCATTTTCCCAAATAAAATTGATATTTCTTCATGTCCTTCTCCAACTCTTCTGTCAAAGATGACTATGCTGTAGCTAAGCAGGCAAAAACATTGCCTATAGATTCAGAGGAGAATCAATAACTTGTCCTTTATACTTCCTAAACATCCCTCTTCTGAGATAAATATTTCAATCACTGTAATTAATGCTCTTTTTACATTCTGTTTAAAATTGTTACACATATTTTAAGCATGCATAAAAAAAGGCCTGTTTAATGAAGTCCATGTATCCATCATGCATTTCCAATAATTATTAACATTTTACTTATTTTGTCTCTTAAACTAAATTTTGGAATCAGGATGAAATAGTGGTTAATCAGACAACATGCAAATGATTTTCCTATCATTTTTATCATGTTATTATTACTTTGCATGTGATTGTATGTTTCAAAGATTTTTATTTTAGAGATTTAGCTGGACTGTAAACATTTTAAAATTTTTATATTGTCATTTACACGAAATTTCCAATATATTGTAATTTCTACCACTGTTATCAGATCAGAAACCCTGGTGGTATAGTGGTTAAGTGCTATGGCTGCTAACCAAAAGGCTGGCAGTCTGAATCCACCAGATGCTCCTTGGGAACTCTTTGGGGCGGTTCTACTCTGTCCTTTAGGGTCATCAGTTGGAATTGACTCAGTGGCAACAGATTTGGCTTTTTCATTATTACCTCAGCAGCAGTGACCAGATTAGTTCATCATCCAGCTAAAACACATAGGAAGGGGCAAGTGAGCTTTAACGAAGTAAAGAAAGAGGAGCAGGTACCAAATGGAAGGTAATCCAGAAAAGCTTTGAAAGATGCGAAGAAGTAGTAGCTTGGAGGTAAGAAGCTTTGAACAAAGGAGAACATTCTTAAGGGAGATAACAAATGGCCAAGCAGTGGCTACACATTCCCTGGGTGGAACAATCAGCTAAGCACTGGCTACTAACCAAAAGACTGAGAAATAGTGATGAAGAATAAAAGTACTTTTGAAATGTTGGGAGGAATTAGGTATAATTACGTTAAACCAGAAAACCAGTGCTGTCTAGTTGATGCTGACTCATAGGGACCATTTAGAACAGAGTAGAAGTATCCCATAGAGTTTCCAAGGAGCACCTGGCAGATGTGAACTGTTGACCTTTTGGTTAGCAACTGTAGCACTTTACCCACTATGCCACCAGGGTTCCCATAATTATTTTAGCCATTAGTGAATTCTTTGATGACATCTCTTGAAATTAGAGGAGGGGTGGGGAGAAGGAGAAGAATGGAGGCAGAGTAAGAGTCTTCTTAATTTTTCTTCAATATCTTCCATCATAATGGAGAATAAGACAATAGAGAGCAGGGAGGCAAGGTAAATTCTTAGTTCTGGTTTTTACAAACTGGTATGCAAAATAATTATTCAACAAAAATGTCTAGTTCCTAATTCCAGAATCTGGGAATATGTTGCCATACACAGCAAAGGAAAACTAAGTTCACCATTCAGTTGGCCTTAAGATAGGAATATTTTCCTTGATTATCACGTGGTCCCATGTAATCACAAGGGTCCTTCTATGGCAGAGTGTGCTAGCCAGAGAACAGCAGTGGAAGAAGAACTTTCTCAGCTTTTACTGCCTTTCAAAAGGAGAAACAGGACCACAAGTTGAAGAGTGTGGGGCAGTTCCTATGCAGAACCTGGAAAAGACAGGGAAAGATACTCGCTATTAGCCTCCAGAAGGAGCACAGCCTTGCCAACATGTTAATTTTAGCCTACTGAGACTCATTTCAGACTTTTTCCTTCTAAAACTGTACGATAGTAAAATTGTGTTTTCAGTCACTAACAGTGATTTTTCACAGCAGCAGTAGGAAAACTAATTACACAGGCCACGGAAGTTAAATTTTTTGTGCTTCTTTTCGTCAGAAATAAACAAAGGATAATAATACCTGTCTCTAAAACAACCACCTCAAAACTTATTGTAAAACTTAACATGACATGATCTTGAAGTATGAGGCTAGGCAAATACTAAATATTCAGTATAACTACTGCTAGGCAGCTTTTTGTGTGTTTTGGAATGAGGCTCAGAATTGCTTTCTTCAATATCCTTCTGTAGTTCACTGAGATAATTTTTACCTATGCACTGCTGGTGTGTGCTGCTGTAGGGAACAATGAAGCCATAGTTTACAAAGCATTTCAGATAGCATTTAACAGAGTTCCGCATCAGAAGCAAATGTCTAAGGTGCAGAGTTGTGAAATAGCACAGAAGTTGACAGCTTCGACTGAAAACTGGCTAAGGGCATAAGTTAAGGTTGGAAGTAAATGGAAAAATTTCAAGCAGGACATAGAATACCTTGGGGAAGAAGACTGAAAAAAAATCACTAAAACATAGAGTGTTGATTGTATGCCTGGCACCGTTTTAAGCACTTTACAACCATTAATTGATTTGATGCCCAGGACATTCCTATGAAGCTGGCATTTGACAGTCTCCATTTCATATATGTGAATACCGAGACAATTAACTTGCCTAAGTCACATCACTAATATGAGGCGAAGGTGACATTTCAGCACAGGCAGTCTGGTCCCAGAATCCACATCCTCCATATTTAGACACAGATGTAATTACATATCATAAATCCTATAGTGCTGCTACTATAGATAGCATTGTATTACTTTAGAATAAATAGGAAAATTTTGAAGAAGTATTGGACATCTTTGCTAAAAATGCAAATCCTGGTGACACAGTGCTTAAGTATTATGACAGCTATCCTAAAGATCAGCAGTTTGAATCCATCAGATCCTCCCTGGAAACTCACTGGGACAGTTGTACTCTGTCCTATGGAGTCTCTGTGTGCCGGAATTGACCCTATAGCTGTGATTTTTATTTATTTGCCAAAAATAACTGTTGTGGATATTGATTCTATATATGATTGATTAATTCCTTATGTACTGGGGAGGAATTTCAGTACTGGGTCCTACCCTTTGATGTAAAACTTGGAACTCAGATTCTTAGGTTCTCTCCAACCTGGAAGGAACATAGACACTTGCCCGAGCTAGGCAAATCAGATGCAGAGACATGAGGCTTTGACTTGGAACAATAGACTCTGGTGTTTCTGTTTTACTGGTAACTGGCAATGGATGTAAGATCAATTTCTTGCTGTAGAAGTGGTACTAATTCTGGAGGCAGTAATGATGGTCATAAGTCTGATTCCAGCCTTGGTACTTGGAGGTGGTGGCAGAAGTGGTATTGGTCACAGATTCTTACCAGGCCAGTTCTTTGGTATCATTTTGGCTTTCAGTTATTCCTGGACATTTAGTTTCAAGTCCATTTCTTTAGCCGTGTCAGCAATTCTTAGAACTATCTAGTATCACTTAACAAATTTCTTTTCTGCTTTAAATTAGCCAGCTTGATATGCACACGATACCTCCTATTGACTCCTAGATTGCATTACAATGATAGAAGACACAAATACAGAAAAAGGGGACATAAGATACTCCAGAATATATCCTGAAACAAAGCTAATGCCGTTGAGTTGATTTGACTCATAACAACCCTATAGAACTGAGACAGTACACAGAGCAGAATTGCCCCACAGAGTTTCCAAAGAGCATCTGGTGAATTCAAACTGCTGATCTTTTGGTTAGTAACCATAGCTGTTAACCAGTATACCACCAGGGTTCCACTTCAAAAGATACTGGGTCCAGATAATTTTATGGTTTAAATATATCAAGTTTTTAAGGACTCAATATTGTCTGTGCTATTTGATTGTTCTAGTCAAACAAAAAAGAGAAGAATTACAGAATCATTTTATGATGTCGGGATAGCTCTAACAATGAAACTGGAATAGGGCAACATAAAAGGAATACTTTGTTGATTTATTTCATTTACAGCATTAGATACGTAAATCTTATATAAAATTTCCTCAAATTTAATTTAGACCTGTATTTTTAAGAATAATATGAGCATTAGATGTTTTCTTAGGAATATAGGGATGGGACAACATGAGAAAGTCTATCTGTAATAAACTGCAATCTTTCAAAAATAGCAGCTTTATTGAGATAAAATTAATGCATCATAAAATGCACACACCATAAATTCAGTGATTTTTACAATGTCCACAGAGTTGTGCACCCACCACCACAGTCACTTTTAGAATATTTTCATCACCTCAGTAAGAAATCCCACACTGATTAACATTCACTTGTGTTTCCCTGAAATCACTATTCTACTTTCTATGTATATAGATCTGCCCATTCTGGACAGTTCATGTAAATAAAATCATTCACCATGTGGTCTTTGTTACTGATGTCTTTCATTTAGCATACTGGTTCAGGGATCACCCATGTCATAGCATGTAACGGTACCGCATTCCTTTTTATCAATGAATAATATCTCGTTGTATGGATATACCATATTTTGTTCATTCCTTCACAGGCTGAGTATTCTGGTTCTTTCAGCTTTTTGGCTATTGTGGATAAGGCTACCATAAACATTTATGTACAAGGCTTTGTATGGACACGTATTTTTATTTATTTTTGGTACATACCTAGGAGTGGAATTGCTTGATTTTATGACAACTCTGGTGGTGAGTGGTTAAGAGCAGCTGACCAAAAGGTCAACAGTTCAAATCCACCAGTCACTTCTTGGAAACTCTAGGGGGCAGTTTACTCCGTTTTTGGTCATTATGAATCAGACTTTACTCAGTCACAATGGGTTTGTTCCTGTTTGTTTATGGCTACTCTGTGATTAATAATTTTTGAGGAGCTGCAGTATTGTTTTCCCAAGTAGCTGTACCGTTTGCTATTCCCACTAGTGATGTATAAAGGTTTCAGTTTCTCCACATACTTGACGATATTTACAGCTATTCGTCTTATTGGTTATAGCCATTCTAGTGAGTCTGCAGTAGTAGCTCACTATGGCTTTGATTTGCATTTTCCAAATGGCTAACGATATCGGGCATCTTTTCAAGTGCTTATGGACCATTCATATACTACTTTGGGGAAACGTCTGCTCAGATTGTTTGCCGGTTTTTAAAGTTGGGTTCATATTGCTGAGTAGTAGGACTATTTTATATATTCTGGAAAGACGTTCCTTCTTGAATATATAATTTAGTGTGCATTAAGCTTGATATAAAGTATTTACTTAGAGTTTCCAGTGCTTTTTAAAGGTATTAAACACTTGAAATGCTCTCATAACAATAGGGTTTGAGATTGTTTTAAGAATTAGTCGGACAGTTTCTTAAAAATTTGAATGAGGAGGCACTAGATTATCGTTCTGGAAATAGTAGAAGACTACTAATATTTGAACTCTTTTAAAAAGTGAACTTTTAAGGTCGACTGTTTGTAATTACAAATATGACCAATACTAAGGCATAGCATAAATCAAGAAGCGTTAGCTTACAAATTCGGCTCAGTCCATGTAGGCATAGTGAAGCAGAATTATGTAAATAGAAGCACTAGCTAAATTTGATGACTAATTTTAATCATTTGGAACAGCAACCCCTTTTTATATGAATTAGCGTTTTTCAAACTACTCAATTATCTGAATAATCACAATCACTTTCAATTTCATTTCACATTCTAAAATACAGAAACAGAAATGTGTTATTTTTATATCCAACAATTACAGTTTGCCTATGTATGGTGCTTGATGCAGTGTCTCATATGGGAAAATCCAAAAGCATTGGAATCAGTTTTAATCCATGTTTGGTGGTTATTCACTGTACGAACTGGGAATAAGTATACTTAACTTTATTGTGAGCATTAATTCCTAATCTGTAGAATGATTGTAATAATGCCTCACAAGCAATGGTGTGATGATTAAATAATATATAACATTTAAATATTCGACAGTATGGATATGGTAAATAGATGTTTATTCCTAGAGGAAATAATTTAAAATAGTATAAATGTAATAATTCTTTAATGAAGAATAAAGCATATTAAAATATGAGTCTAATATCTAAATTGATGTTTTTAGAATGTTTAGCACAAGCTATGAAACACATATCATTGTGGCTATCTTATAGAACAATCTTAGTGCATCTTGATTGTCTACTCTGCTCACAGATAGAAACATCAGTAGTATGCAAAATTCTGAGCAGCAGGCACACTAGCATTCACATATACTGAGATTTAGAATTACTTTTATTCGTAACAGTTTTGTCTCTCTCATTACGTCTGATTTGCACTAATGTTAAAATGAGTCTACTTTTTCTCCATACTCAAAACTAGACAGCAAGATACAAATCCTGAAACAGTTGGAGTATCCCGGAAAAGCATGGTGAATGCTGAAAACAAACATTTACAGTGAATAGTCCATATTGTGAAAATAGGAGGTTATGTAGCTAAATACAACCAAAATACATTTACTGGACTTACATCCATAAAGTTGTATTAGAGGTACAGGTATCCGTTAAAGAAGTTTAGTGAACAAGTGACTTTCTTTTGTGCATGCTGAATGGTTATAAAATAGTCAAACCTATGAGTAAAAAATGAGAAAACTATCATGAATTTGAAAAAGGAAATGTCTAACACCCATCCAGTTCTTCACATCTTTTATGTGAACTTTCCTACAACATGAATCATAATACTTCATAGTATTTGTGTTCAGTTCAGCCTTTCCTGTGAACACTCTCATCATATTGATTTTCCCGACACACAACTTTGATCGTCTCCATCCCTGCTGCCCAACATCTCTGTTCCTTGACTCTAAACTCTTTAATATGGCATGCAAAATCTTGGATATTATAGTTCTATGTGATCTGAACTACTTATGATTCAAATAAACTGTAAATGCCGAAAATTTCAAATAGCAACAGTTTTAAAATGAAGTTTGATTCTCCTGCAAGTAAAGGTAAGCAGTTCCAAGATGGTATGGCTCTCCACAGTGTCAGGAACCCAGGCCTATAGTCTTTTCTTGCCCCTCAGTCCTTAAGGTGAGACTCCCAGCCTGCAACTGAAGGTAACTGAGTCAACTCTAGCCGATTGACTCACCTTCCATTGACCAGGAAGAAGGAAAAGGGAAAAGTCCTGCCTGTTGCTTTCAAGGACACTTCTGAAAGTTGTGTACACTGCTTCCAGTATTTTGTCATTTCCCAGAACTTACTTAGACACTGGGCCACAACAAATGCAAGTTAAGTTTGGAATATTCAGTATCTGTTCGTTGAAGTGATTCTGTTGGTGAGTGTCATGGGCTGAATTGTGTCCCCCCAAAAATGTGTGGTTTTGCTAAACTGTATGTTAAAGGATTGGAGTGGGGCTGTAAATTCCTGCATAGGATTACTTCCTTGCTCTGCTGTAGGGGGAGTTTCCCTGGAGTATGGCTTGCCCCACCCTTAATCCTTTTCAGCTTGCAAGAAATAAAAGGAAAGAGAAACAAAGAGAATTGGGAACCTCACACCATCAAGAAATTTGCACTGGTAGAAGAGTGAGTCCTTCAGACCCGAGGTTCCTGCGCCAAGATGCTCCCTGGACAAAGACTGATGCAATACTGGACTTTCCTCCAGAGCTGACAAGGGGAAAGCCTTCCCCTGGAGCGGACACCCTGACTATGGACTTGCAACCTACCAGACTGTGTAAGAATAAACCTTCCTTTGTTAAAGCCATCCACTCTGTGGTATTTCTGTTAGAGCAGCCCTAGCTGACTAAAACAGTGAGGAAAATGGATATTGGAGAACAACTAGCAGCCTCTGCCCAGGTATTTTCTAGCTTTATTTTTTTCTTCACCCTATTTCCTACATGTATCCTAGGCCTTAGTGAAACTAAGATAATATTTCATTTTCTACATCTTTGTGTTTTACCATCTTGGATAGTAAAACCATTATTCTTTATTTCGGGCTCCCGTCTCCCAATCCCTGTAGCTTCACTTGAAATCCAAGCAACTCAAATGCCTTACCACCCCAACCAGAATTAATGCTTTCTACCCATAAACTTCAGTACTTATTCCTTTGACTTACCTTTATTGGTATTTAAGATACAATCTTGTATACAAAGGAGTAATTATTTATGCATATAACTTATAATCCAATTAATTTTTAGTATTTTAAAAATTTGATGCTTCCACAGCATACTTCTGCAATAAATATTTGTTTAATTAATGATAAAATATTTATGGGTGTGGGCAGTATAGTGATTTTATACACAATGCCCTTTTATCTGTTTAAGGCCTATTGCTAGATCTTGACTATAAACCCTTTGGTAAGGAGAGAAAATTTTTTTTATCTTTTCCCAGAAACTGGCCCAAATTCAAATGAAGGAAGTTTTCCTCTGAATAATTATGGTTAACTTTGAGCTAAGTTAACTCAAAGCTATTTCCTAGCATGTAAAATTGACAGATTTATTGTCGTTCTGGTGAGTGATTTATATGCTGTGGATCACTTTCGATCACAGTAATTTTAAAGAAAAAACAATACGCTTTTCAAAAAAATGTTTTTATAATTCTCCAAAGTAAATTGTATCAACTCTAGAGTCCATATAATGCCTAGATCACACTAAAGAAATATTTCTTACACTGTTTTTAGTAAGTCACTGTTTATCTTTGTCTGAATGATTATTTACTTCAGTAATAGAAAATGCTTAGTTTTTAATCCATATATTATATTATGATTTTATTATATATAACATTATATATGATGTAATATATAATATATTGCATTATAATGTAATTTATTAACAGGATGTTAATATTAATAGAAAATCCTTAGTTTTTAATACATGTTATCATTTTATTATATATTATATAAGATATTAATATATAATATGACTCGAGGGCACTTGGCTTTTGGCTATGTAATATGATATGTTAACTATATATTATATATTTATCTATATGTGTATGTGTATATAAAATAACCACACTGCCTTCGAGTTGATCCCAACTCAGAGTAGAACTGCCCCATAGAGTTTGCAAGGAGAGCCCAGTGGACTCAGACTGCCAGCCTTTTGGTTAGCAGCTCAGCACTTAACCACTATGCCCAGTCCTGACTGACAGAACCCACAAGCCAAAAAGAAATTTATCACATAAAATTGTGCTCTATTAAAAAAGCAGATTTCATTAGGAGGATATCTAATGACAGTAGAATCTGAAGTTAAATTAGATATGGAAAGAAAACTGTATTAGTCATCACTGATGAAGATGTTTTAGCTCTCCATAATTTCTTAATAATGGAGCACCTTCTTAAGAGTAAATGTTCTAGTCGTTACTGGTGGGAAAATGTAAAAGGGAAAAATTGCACATAAAGTGGAAAGTCTAGAAAAGATCTAAGATCATACTTTTTCTAGATACAATATTTAACAAAGTTGACAAATAAGTTACTTTGAAATTTTAGAAATCACTTTCTTAAGGGTAATGATAGATAATAATGATGGGCAAATCAATTAATAGTTATTATATATTTAATTTATATTGTAAGTACTTTTTTCCAGATAAAGTGTTTAGATGTTTTCTGAATTTTCTACTTTACATGAAATTTTTCCCTTTTGCATTTTCCCACTAGTAATGAGTAGAATATTTGCTATTAGTAAAATATTCTGTTATTAAGAAATAGAGAGCTAAAGCGTCTTTATCAGTGATGGCTAATACAGCTTTCTTTCTATATCTTACTGAACTTTAGACTTCACTGTCTTCTAATATCTGTATAATGAAACTTCATTGTTTTATGGAGCAAAATTTTGTGTCAAATTTTTTTGGCTTTTGGGTTGTATCATTCAAGATAAGTGAGATTATTCTGTGGCAGCAAGTAAGTTCAGATCTTAGCATCTTAAAACAGCAGAATGTGTTTCTTACCCATGCTACATGTTCAACAGAGGCTTTCAGTAGATTCAACTCTACAGTCACTCTGAGACCCAAGGGCAGGGGAAAGAGGACATGACTTTTAATGATTCATTCTAGGAGGGACAGATGTCACTTCCCCTCATGTATTATTTGCCAAGGCAAATCACAAGGCCACATTTAAGTTCAACGGGGGCATGGAGATATAACCCTCCCATAGGAAGAGACATTAAATAATTGTGAACAGTAATATAGTTTACCACAACCCTGGAACTGACAATGTCTTGGTCTTCAAAAAATGTTCTGTGGTATGAAAACAAGACCAATATAACAATATATGTTTTCAAAAGAATATTTCAAGAGGAAGAGAAACTATGCTGACAACTACCTGTTACCAAAAAGATGAGACCTTGTAGAAAAGTTAGGCTTATGTTTTGGGCTGATGTCTGAGAGACATGCAGCTTGATAAAATGGGCTTGGAAATCTGTTTCAGACTTTGGTTCTAGGTAATTAATGTTAAGCTTCATTCAAAAGACATTAGTCAAAGAAAACATCAATTGTATTAGCTTGATTAAATTATTATTATTAGGAATATTCTCTAGATTACACGCCTTTTTTATTTTCCTTACCGAACTCAGTTATATTCAGTTACATGTTCCATAGCTCAAAGACACTGAAATATTTGGTAATGAGTGATAATGTTGCAAATTTACTCTTTAAGGAAGTGTTCTTAGCTATTAAGTATAATGCTTTGTTGCTAATTCATAACCATTTCCCTTTATCACTTAAAGAAAACTTTTCACGTGATCACTTAATCAATGAATTACACATTTCCTTGAAAAATACTAGATAAATATAATAATCAGTTACTGTTGAACTCACAGTCACCCTATGTGTTTCAGAACAGAACTGCACATAGGATTTTCAATCAGTGTAACTTCTCAGAAGTAGATTGCTAGGCCTTCATACTAGGTGCCTCTGGTGGAATAGAACTGCCAAATGCTCCAAATACTTTTAAACAAGAAGTACTTTAGATTAGTATCCAAATACTCAACTGTTTTTCCCACCCAGGTACATATAATAGCTATCATTTATTGAACACCTATTATGTGTCACAAACTATCAATTCACCATTTTTAATTCTCAGAAAACTTGGACGATATTAGCTTCATTTAGGATAGAATACGAGATAAGAAAAGTTAGATCTCTTTTTCTAGATTACATAGCTAACAAGTGAATTTCTGGGATTTAAATTCAAGTCTGTCTGACATCACAGTCTTTTCCCTCTGTATCACACTAAACTATAAAAACAGTGGTGCGGCATCTTCTTTGCATATTTTGCTTTTGAAGTCAAAGTTGTTGACCAAGCCAAGTGACAGTATGATTAATTAAACATTCGCTAGACATGATTTAGTCCTGAAAGACTGTGAAGGTTAGATAACTTACACAGATTATCTGCTAAACTCTCTCCTCTTTCTGTTATAAGCTGCCGTTCTCTGTTGAAGTTGTTTATTCTAATAGATTTTAACAGTTCCTACTAGTACAGAAGTTTACAGTGAACAGTTACATAAAGTGATATATCGAGGTGTATCTAGTCTACTTTCGCAAGTAAAAATTTTGGCATATAAATGAACATTTACTGATCTTTCCCAATTCCCTCTTTTCCTATTCTGGGCAGCTTACCATCATAAGAGATTTTGTACAAAACAAATACTTTCACCCTATAGATAAGAAAACTGAGAAACAGTAAGATTAAATGGCATATTACAGTGCCTACCAAATCCACTAAGCTTGGTATTTTAATATTTTCAGTGAGTCAAGGCTGTATTTCTTCTTTGTTATCCACTTCTTTTTTCTTGTGCAAATAAACTCTTGGTTATCTTTGTGGCATCACAATAGCATTTTTTTAAAATCTCAGATCTAGAGGATAGTGGAGAAATAAACCACAGAGTGGAAGTAGCTAGATTTATTGGCAGTGAATGCATTCAACAAAAGACCGAAACCAAAAAACTTACTGTGCTCATATATGATATATTAATAAGCAAAAACTGAATAATACAATAGAAAAATGGACAAAAGACTTGAATAAACACTTATGAAAGAAAATACCCAAATGAGAAGATTTATCTCACTAACTTTGAGGAAAATACTAATTAAAATTGCAATGATATGTCACTTTACATTTACTAGAATGGATAATTTGGAAATAAATAAATAAATAAATAAAAACTACACCTAATAACAAGTATTAACAGGGACATGGTATATAATCAGAACTATCAAATGCTGATGGTAAGCGGATAAAGTGGTATAGCTGTTTTTGAAAATTCTATCTCTGTTATCTACTAAAACTGAATAGGAGCCAAATGATTCCATTTTAGGTTGCTGTTAGGTGCCATCAATTGGTTTTGACTGCTAATGGCCTTATGTACAACACAAAAACAGACTGCTCAGTTCTTACTATCTTCTCCATCATTTTTATGCTTGAGGCCCTTGTTGCAGTTATTGTGTAAATGCATCTCATTGAGGGTCTTCTTTTTTGTATCTCTGTACTTTACCAAGCATGATATCCATTTCCAAAGACCAGTCCCCCTAGCAACATGTCCAGAGTATATGGGACTTAGTCTCACCGTCCCTGCTTCTAACAAGCATTCTGGGAACACTTCCTCCAAGACAGATTTGTTCATTCTTTTGGTGGTCCATGGTATAGTCAATATTCTTCACCAGAACAGTTCAAAGACATCAATTTTTTTTGTTCTTCTTCATTCATCATCCAGCTTTCACATGCATAGGAGGCAACTGAACATACCATGGCTTGCTGTCAGGCACACCTTATTCTTCAAGGTGACATCTTTGCTTTTCAGCATTTGAAAGGAACCTTGTGCAGCCAATTTGGGCAGTGCAATGAGTCTTTTGATTTCTTGATTGCTACTTTGATGGGTGTTGATTGTGGATCCAAGTAAAATGAAATCCTTGACAACTTTAGTCTTTTTCCCTGTTTCTCATGATACTACTGCCCCCAGTTATGAAGATTTTTGTTTTCTTGATGTTGAGGTGTAATCTGTATTGAAGACTATGGTCTTTGACTTTCATTAGTAAATACTTCAAGTTGTCTTGCCTTTTCAGCAAGGAGCATTGTGTTATCTGTATAATGCAGGTTGTTGATGAGTCTTTCTCCAGTCCAGATGCTCTATTCTTCTTCATAAAGTCCAGCTTCTCAGGTTATTTGCTCATGTACAGATAGAAGAGATACTGTGAAAGGATACAAGCCTGATGCACACCTTTCCTGACTTTAAATCATGCAATATCCTCTTGTTCTATTCAAACCACTGCCTCTTGATTTATGTACAGGTTCTTCATGAGAAAAATTAAGTGTTCTGGAAAACCCATTCTTTGCAATGTTATCTGTAATTTGTTATGATCCACGGAGTTGAAAGGCTTTGATTAGTCAATAAATGTAAACACCTCTCTGGTGTTCTCTGCTTTCAGCCAGGATCATAAGGAATAATATGCCTGGTTCTGCATTCCTCTGAATACAGCTTGAATTTCTGGCAGTTTCCTGTTGATATACTGCTGCAGCTACTTTTGAATGGTCTTCAGCAAAATTTTACTTGCATGTGATATTAATGATGGTGTTCAATAATTTCTACATTTGATGGGACTACTGTCCTTGGGAATAGGCACAAATATAAACAAACAAACAACTTCATGGCTGTCAAGTTGATTCTGACTCATAACAGCCCTATGAAAGAGAATAGAGCTGCTTCGTGGAGGTTTCAAGGTTCATGTGATGGATTTGAACTGCCTACCTTTTGCTTAGCACATGTACCATTTAACCACTAAGCCACAGGGTCTCCAGCATAAATGTAGAACTCAAAATTTTATCATGCAATCTCTGACATTATTTCTATCACCAAGGCCATACTTTCCAACTACTGATCCTTCTTTGTTTCCAACTTTTGCGTTCTGCTCACCAATAATTATCAGTGCATGTTCGGTCAATTTCAGATATTATTTTTTCATCTTTGACTTTTGTGATTGTTGTGTAAATTTGAATAATAGTTGTATTAACTGGTCTTCCTTGTAGTTATATGGCTATTATCCTACTACTGACAGCCCTGTTCTTCAGGATAGGTCTTGAAATGCTTTTTTTTGAAGAGGAATGCATAGTTATTCTCTTCACGTTGTTCCCTGAGCAGTAGACTGCATGATTTTCTGTCTGATCAAAACTGGCCAGTACTCACCTATTTCAGCTCACTAATGCCTAGGTTTTCAATGTTTCTGTGTTCCATTTCATTTTTTATTTTTTATTATGACTGAGTGAAAATGTACATTCCCTAGAGTCGCCATGAGTCGGATCCGACTCAACAGCACTTGGCTGGCTTGGCATATAAAATGACATGCCCACCTATATGCCACTTCCACTGTTCTCCCCGCCCGGTGACAGCACGTTATTCCTGTCTGCTCCATACATGTCTCATCCTCCCAACAGTTTCCTTTCCCCTCCTCACCACCCACTCCCATTACTCCAGCCAGAGGTCCGCAGGATGATATCCTGTAGATGCATAGCATAGACGGAAAATTCCTCAGCGCAATAAGGGCCATTTATACAAAACCAACGGCCTATGTCATCCATTTCATTTTTGATCACTTCCAGTTTTCCTAGGTTCATAACTTTGTACATTCCATCGTCCATTATTAATGGATGTTTGCAGCTATTTCTTTTCATTTTGAGTCGTGACCCACGAGCAAATGAAGGTGCCAAAAGCTTGACTCCATTCACATCATTAAGATTAACTCTACCTTGAGGAGTTCTTCCTCAGTAGTCATTTGAGTGCCTTCCAACCTGAGGGACTCATCTTTTGGCGCTGTATCAAACAATGTCTGCCGTGGGTGACCCTGCTGGCGTTTGAATATAGGTAATGCAACTTCCAGCATCACAACAACAGATAAGCCCACTCAGTATGACAAACTGAGAGACCTGTGGGAGAAGTCTTAAGTATATACCGAAAAGATATGCATAAATTAACTTACCAAAAGGCATATACTAGAATGTTCATACGAACATTATTCATAATGGCACAATAGAAATGTGTCATTAGTAAATAAAATATCCTTCAACCAGAGTGGATGAATAACTGATATCTTAACATTGTACAACAATGAGAATGTATGAAGTATAACTATACACAACAATATGGAAGAGTCTCACAAAACATAATGAGTTAATGAAGCCAGATGCAAAAGAATATGTATTATATGTTTGCATTTATTTGAAGTTCAAAACTAGGAAAAACTAATACATGGTGTTTGATGTCAGAATGGTGGTTACTTTGAGAAATAGGGACTTAGGTGATATCAGAACTGTCTTATGCCATGTTAGTTATATTTTATTTCTGTACAGTTATATTTACTTTGTCAAAACTCATCAGCTGAACACATATAATTTGTATGTTTTTTAGAGTTGTGCTCTAATAAAAATGTACTTAAACCTCAGATAGGCTAATGCGACTCTCTTGACGTGCCCACCTGTACAAAAGTAAATCCTTGGACATTCATTTTTCCTTAGATGACATGTAGTCAAGGGTCATAAACAAGTTAATGTGGGTCAAACGGAGTCTTAATTAGCAATTAATTAATAATGAGCCAAATGTATAGAACTTGTAAGTTAGTCGTACATTGAGCTGCATTTTACATATGAACATGGGTCATTGAAAGTTGTTTATTGTTTGTTGGACAGATTTCTCGATTAATGTTTTTAATAAACAGGAAGGGGAACCAATTTTAGTTGTAATAAAATACTGAGCTGCAGAATTTCTGACAGTCTTATTAGATTATTCTTTATCCTCAGCATTCTATATTTTTCTTTTCCTTTCTCTCTTTTTTATCCACTGCAAGAAAACATTTCTGTTCACTTAATGGATTTCAGACCTTTAAAAAAATTCAGATCCATCTGATATTTATCTTAATTTGAATGTCATTCAGAGTGTTTGCAATGAAAGAGATTTTCTATATGCCTCTCTAATATCTAGTATCTGTCACTGCCACCAGACTGGTGTGCCCTTGGTTTTGTCTTACCTTTTGATGAAATGTTTCCTGAGAATGATATAGGATGCATAAATGTACATTTAAGAAATTAACTTCAAATATTTGGTAAGGCTGTTAGATTTTATGGCCAGGTTTATTTACCTAGATAGAAGCAATAGCCTGGTGTAATTTTACATATGATGATTTTTGTGTGATCATTAAAAAAGTAATACAGGTGGTAATTAAAGAAATTCATTTGTGATCTACATATTCATGCAAAACAAAATTCCAGAATCAAACTACTACCCAGATGGGGTCTTCAAAGCCTCTGATTTTGCTTTAATGCATCTAGAGTCTTCAAATATGCATGAAAACTTTTTATATTGGCTTTTACTGATGATTAAAGAAATGAAAAATGGAAGAAGAAATTTGCCTTTTATGGGTAGGTAGCTAACATGAAATAGTATTGATAATTATAGTATATATTTTGCACAGATGTTATTTATTTATTTTTTCCATTCTCTCCCCATATCCCTCTAAACTCTGAGCAGGTTAGCTTTCTCTAACATTTTCAGGGATACGAATCTTAAGTCTACACACACATATGAGTCTACTCTACTGTGACTTCTTGAGTCTTACCTTCTGTGGGCCTCTGATCACTTGATCTTTTATTTTCTTTAAGTACCATTTATTCAATATTGTGTTTATGCCAGATCAAACTGAAAGTTTGGTTTATAAAGAATTTCAAGTTTACTAGCTTCTCTGTAGATCTCTCTCATCTTCTCTTGTTTCTGAGTTGCTAGTTTCCATTTCTGTCAAGACTTACTTATATCTCAGTCTGCCCTCAAAGACTGTCTCGACGCTTACCAGTATTTTATGTAGAGCAATTGAGACAAATCTTTCTTTCTCAGCCATTTTCCAGACCAGGCCTCAGGAGCCTCAACACTCAAACCTGTGTGACCCAAGTGGCCTGCCAGGGTGTTTTGCTGAACAAAAGACCGTCTACTCTAAAGAAAAATGATTTTTATACTCTGGAGGCATAAGAGATTTTTCTCTTCTGTTTTTTTCTTCTGCTTCAAATATATGAGCATAAAGTGTCACAGAGGAATCTTTGCCATGCCTTTCTCACTACTAGTGATATTGCTATCAGACACCTGCCATTGCTTAACTAGGCAAAGTCTCTTCTTCCTTTTACAAGTGAGTCTACACATGGCTACCTTGAACTGAGTTGTGACTGACAACCGTTTGAAGGTGATGTCTTCCATAATCTATTTGTGCCAAGAAGCAGAATCAGAAAAATGAAGTGATCATAAATGTCTTGTAGAATAAAAAATAATCCAAGAAATTCTAAATTTAAAAGCATTGAATAAATTTTTTAGTTTATGTAACAAAACTATGCCAGCCAAGTGCCGTCAATTAATATATATGTGTTTAGGTTTCAAATTATATTTGATTTTGTCATATGCTTATAGTAAGTCAGTGATTATCTGTGGCAGAGCAGGATGAAATTAAGTTCTAATGTATGTTTGAATACATATATGCATGTAATGTGTATGTTGTGCTATGTTTATGTTTGTGCAGTAAGCTTTCCTTCCCATGCCCCAACCAACCACAATTTAATATCCTCTGCTTTCATTCTTGATGCTTCTAGGAATAATTTTGCAGTATTTTTCAACTATTACAAAATTATTAAGTAGATGATTCACTTCCTTTATGATTGCATTCCATGAATAAATTAGGAAGTTTGGGGGATACAAATATTAGCATCATTTTTAATGCTAGTTTTAATGCCTATAATTATTCTTTGAAAGCATAGCACTAATTGACTGTGTTAGAAAAGCTAAAAAACAAATATAAACACTGAAAGAAAAATTAAAACTAAAAATCTTACATTCTTCATTACTGTCCTCAGTAAAGTTTTAAACTTTTTATTTTTCTTTGAATGGAAAGTAGATACCCACAAGACAAAGTGAAAGTGTATAAATAGGTATAGGAGATAAGACTCTCTTCCATTTATTTTCCTAGTTAATTCCCTTCCTCATAGTGATATCTCTGTCTATGCATGTACGTATCTATCTGTCTGTGTATTGACCTATTGTCTGCCGATCCATCCGTCCATCCATGAATAGCTATCACCTATATATTTTGCAAAACTTTCCAGTGAAGCACACTTAAAGTTGTTCTACAAATTTTGTTGTATGAAATTATCAAATTTATTTAGCCACTCACTATTGATGGACATTTGACTTGTTTTCAGTCTTTGTCTACAACAGATAACATGTGTTGAATATTCATATTTATTTCATTTTGTGTATGTGCAATAAATTAGTAGAATAAATTTCTAGAAGGGAAACTGCTGAGTATTCTGAATTACTCCTCAAAGGGGTTATACCAACTAACAGTGTTACCTGCAAGGCATGCCACATTCAGAATGTATTATAACTTTCTCTTCATATCTTTCCTGTACGGTATTTATTATTTTTCTAATATGAGCTAAATAAATTGAGATTTTGGGTTGACTGATAACTTGCCCAAGACCATACAGCTAGTAAACAGATCTTTCTAACTTGGCTTTGGAACATAGTCTTTTCCCTCTCTTTAAAGATGTGGAAGAAACTACTGTCTTTTTAAGCAACAGATTGTGAAACTGTTGGCAAAAGTCAGAAGACAAATACTGCAAGATTCTTCATGTCTGTCTGTATCCCACAGGTAAACAGATTAAGCATTACTGAATATATACGAGATCTGACAATTAAGTTTGCAAACTCATCGTAAAACAGTCCTGCATACCTCATTGCTGAATATGACTGTGTTAGAAAGGCTGAGAAACAAATGCAAACACAGAAAGAAAAAGAACTTTGAAATGCTCCCGGTGGGAAGCAATACACCAATGCCAGTGCCTAGTCTACCTTTCAAAGCTATTTTGGAATTCTTTTTCTGGAATGGCCATCAAAGCTGTCACAGCATAACCCTTGATGTCCTGAATATGATCAAAATATCTTCCTTTCAATATTTCCTTTATCTTCAGGTAAAGAAAAAGTCACTGGGGCCAGATCAGGTGAGTAGGGAGGGTGTTCCAATACAGTTATTTGTTTACTAGCTAAGAACTCCTTCATAGACAACTATACAATTAAGTTTGTGGACTTACCAGCACGCACCGTGCTCAATGGCGATTCCAGAAAGAGGTCCTAAATTACTGCGAAGGATGGACTAGGCACTGGCGTCAGTGCATAGCCGATGAAGGTGACAGTAGTAATATTCAGCAATGAGGTATGTAGCTCTTAGAACAGTTAAATTCATGGATTTAATTGAAGGACCATAAATATATGTATACGTACGTGTATATGTATGCGTGTATATCTACATATACATATATATTTATCCATATATATAAATGTAAAAAATATGAAAAGAGAAATGTCTAGAAATTTACTGTGGAGATAATGTCTGCCTCTTCAGGTATAAAACAAAGACTGGACTGGGTTATCTCTCAGAGCTACATTCTAAATATAAATAGGTCAATTAATATAATTGAATATGATATTTTCCAAATTTAAGCCCTGGATGAGAAATTTTACAGACTACAAAAACAAATACAAAAACCTGTAACTTTTCTTTGTTTGTTTAACGTGTGAAGGAATAAATGCTTGTCGAAAAACATGTGAAGGAATATACCTTCCATATTTGATAAGAAAAAAATGTTTCTTTCTTCATCAAGGCAGTATAAATTCTTTAGAATTTTATCACTTCTTAGCATTAAGAATATTAAGTGGACTTACACTGAAAAGTGTGTATTGACAGAGAAGCGGGTATTTGGCTGTCTGAGATTGCCTGGGCATCACAATATGCATCATATGATATTCCTCTAAATGATATGCGTTTATAGTGGTGGCATTTAATTTGTCTTAGCATATGTGCTTAAAAAAATACTGATAATTGCACGATTGGTTCTATTTTCTGTTCTAAGACAGGGTTACAACTGTGCTGTACAAAGTACAGCTGTGCTTTGCAAATTTTGCAAATAGTGATTCCATTTTGTCCTCTATCCACTTTTTACCCCCACCAAAATTAGAGTTTAAACAGTATGTACAGGTCAGAAATGATTCTTTTTTGCTTGGTCTTCCTAATTTTGGAACTCTTATGAGAAGCATTTGCAGAGAAGATTTTGAAAGTTAATCATTTCACTCTCCCATTCCAATAATGTGAAGTGAATAACTATGAATTTTCAAGACTCAAGTCAATATTGAAATGTTTCCACAGTAGATGCATCTTTTTTATTTATGCAAAAAGGATTGTTTCCTGTTTTAGAAAAAATAATCATGAGTTAAAAAAGATACCTTGGCAACTTTTTAGATTTTTGAGACTTTCTGCATAACTACTGTGTAAGCAAGTTTACTTTTTCCTTTAGTTTCTTTTGAGTAAATTCAGGTCACTGGAGAAATTATAGGTGGACAAAATAGAAATTCAGGTGTCAAATAAATAAAATCTTCACCCACCCAGTAACATAATTTAGAGATGAAAAAGACAGAAAATACTTCATTCTTTTTCTCCTGTCTCTTTTTTATTCTTTCAAAATTTTCTCTCTACTGCTTTAAACTGGGCAACATGTTTGTATGTGTATATGCATATATATGTAAAACAATATATTATGTGTAATATATACAAAAATAGACAATTTTGTCTTTCCTACACGAG
The DNA here is from genome assembly GCA_028571685.1 of Heterohyrax brucei. Lineage (NCBI taxonomy): Eukaryota > Metazoa > Chordata > Mammalia > Hyracoidea > Procaviidae > Heterohyrax > Heterohyrax brucei. The sequence goes on along the minus strand of CM053146.1, from coordinate 60,576,130 downwards.
TCTCTACCTTCAGAAAGAAAACATGAAACAAAACAAGCCCTAGGAGATTTTCCTCCCTGATCTCCACTTTAGAGCCCTGTTGGTGCAGTGGTTAAGAGTTAAGGATGTTATAAGGAGCACCGGGAGTGCCAAGGTTAAGCACTTGGCTGATAACCTAAAGATTGGCAGTTCAAAACCACCCAGTGTCTTTGTAGGGGAAAAGACATGGAGATCTGTTCCAGTAAAAGTTAAAGCCTTAGAAACCCTGTGGTACAATTCTACTCCATTGTGTATGTTTGCTATGAGTTGGAATCAAATCAATGGCAAACAACAATAGTCTCCTCTGTATTTAGGGGAAGTCACTTATCTTAGAAATATTCCACATTCAGAGATAAAAAAATAATGAATGACTTAGGCTAACCACAACATTTTACCATCTTGCCCTAGGATACTTTGTGTGAAATTTTAGAACCAAAACCAACCAACCAAACACTACAGATTAAGAAAGAAAGAGAAAAATGCATGGATTACTTTCCTTCAGGATGATGCAGATGAATTTGGTATCAGAGACATCTGAATGGGGAGTTTAGACTTCCACTCCTCCCAGCCTTAATAAGTGTTCCTCTTTCTCCCTGTCTAGTGGAAAGCTGGAACTCTCATCAGCTCCCAGCTATAAGTGATCATATCAAGAACCAGGAAAATCACAACTTGAATAGCCAAAGCCAAGTGCCGTTGAGTCAGATCCGACTCATGGTGACAGACAATTAACGGATGCCAATGACAAAAGTCACAAAATGTCTTATGATGACAGTCTTAAAATAGCCATCATAAAAATGCTTCAAGAAGCCATTACAATATGCTTGAAACAAATAAAAAAATAAAAAGCCTTCAGAAAGGGGTAGTACGTATAGGAAGAATCAAATTTAAAGTTTTGAATTGAAAAACACAATTCTCTAAATAAATTGCTTATTGGATGGGCTGAAGAGTGCAATGGAGAGGACCGAAAAAACCCAAAGCTATTGCTGTCAAGTCTATTTTGACTAATAGCAAGCCTGTAGGCAGAGTAGAACTGCCACACAGAATTTCCAAGGAGCATTTGGTAGAATCAAATTACTGACTTTCTGATTAGCAGCTGTAGCACTTCATCCATCACCTGAACCCACCCAGTATCTCTGGGGGAGAAAGACCTATGCCATCAGTTTCCCTGGAGAAGACAAAGGAAGAATAAGTGGCAATGAAGACATAAATACAGAAATTACTCAGTTTGACTATCAGAGAGAAAATAGATTCAGAAAAATGAGTAATGCCTCAGATACATAAACAAACATCTAATATGTGTATTACTAAAGTCCTAAAAGGACATTAGAAAGAATGTGTGACTGGAAAAACATTAGAAGTAAATAATGGTTGACAATTTTCCAAATCTGGCAAAAGATTCAAGAAGCTGGGCAAAACCCAAAAGGGTAACCCAGAGAAATCCATGCTAAGACACATCATGATCAAACTCCTAAAAACTAAAGACAAAGAAAAAATCTTAACATCAATGAATGAGAAACAACATGTTGCTGACATGAGCAAACAAAATGTCAGTGAATTTCTCATGAGAAATCATGGAGACCCCCAATAGTACCACACAATTTTCAAGTGCTGGGGGGGAAAGAAAGACTACCAACATAGAATTGTGTATCTACTAAAATATCCTTAAAGAATGAAAGAGAAATCAAGCCTTTCAAAGACTTATGAAAATGAAGAGACTTTCTTGTCATTAGAATTACCCTAAAAGAATAGCTAAAATAAGTTCTGTATTCAGAAGGGAAATGATACAAGAAGTAATCTTGGAACATTAGAAGCGAAGAAAGGACAGTGGAAAGAGTAAAAATATGACATAGGTACAACAGTTGTTCCTTCTCTTGAGTTTTCTAAGTTATGTTTGACAACTGAAACAAAACAATAACACTGATGTGCTTCTCAATAAATGTAGAGAAAATATTTAAGACAGTTGTAAGTGGGAGAAGGTAAATGTGTTGAAGAGAGTTAAGAATTTTACACTTCACTTGAAGTTATAAAATATCATCAACAGTAGACCAGGGAAGTTGTATATACACAATGTAATACCCAACGAGTTCTGGTAGTGCAATGGTTGATGCTCAGCTGCTAAGTGAAGGGTTAGCTGTTTGAACCCATCCAGTATCTGAGAGAGAAAGACCTGGTTATCCACTTCTCTAAAGAATATTGGCAAGAAAACTTTACTCTATCCCGTGTGTTGCTGGGTTGCTGTGATTTGGAATTGACTTGATGGCATCCAAAAACAATGTAATACAGCAACCACTAAACAGCTATACAAAGTGATAGACTGGAAAAAATCAAAATAGAGTTGTTAGGAAAGCCTCCTACAAGCAAGCAAGCAAAGAGAACCACTGACAATTATTCAATGGGTACTTTAGAAGATGAAAGCTATTCATACATTAATGAAACTTAATCAGTTATATTACTTTCTTCCTAAGATTCAGTTGACAGGTGCCACAAATGGGTGTTTTGTCTGAAGCTGCAAAGGAAGTAGGTAGTTTTGAAGTTGAAACCACTTGGAGATATTGTTCTCCTGGGAGCTGTGGGGATGGAGAACTTAGCAAACGTTGAGCAGATGCTATGCAATGGGGTAGGTGGGTTAAGGGAATTAGAATCTGGAAAAAGGGATGTGAGCAAAGTTTTTCTTCTTTCAAATTTTTGCGTAGTGTGAGCTCTTCGTCTAAGTTGGAAAAAAGCTTATTGTTCAATTTCTTATCTCTTGCTTTTATCAACTCTGTCTTCTACTACATTCTGGAATTAAATTCCAGGGTACTGCACGTTAAATAACATTACAGACTAAGTAGGTTTTATCACTGAAGGATGGTGGCCCTAGCTGTCATAAACACTTTTTTTTTTTTTCTAAATAAATTTTGAGTTTCAAACAACAGACTTATGAACTTGCCTTTTGGACCAGCTTTCCTGACTGTTGTGATCTGCTGACGTTGATGGTTAGTACCAACGTTTAGAGACTGTTCTGTTCTCTCATGGAATTTATCAGCAAACAGCTATTTTATTTAGCAGACTACAATGGAAATGGAAAGTTCAGATAACTATATTTTTTATGCAAAGATCCGGTAGCTGTAGGATTTTGTAACATATTAAGGGGAAAGTCAAATCTTAATCTTGGGATCCAGGATTGTGGTGAAGGTTACCTATCACACTGAATAAAGCTGACCCTAATGTAAGCTGAATGCAAAGGGAATAGACACACATGCACACACGTACACACGTTCTTTTAAAATCACTTTGCTCACAAAACATTTATGACTTGAGTGAGGTATCTGATAGAAGTCAACAACTATCCATTCTCCTTTGTTCTTACCTTCCCTTCTTCCTTCTCTCCCTCCCTCCTTCCATCTTTTCTTCATTCCTTTATTCTTAAGAGAAAAGAAACAATAACCATTTCTCTTCCATTCTGCTTCTTTAGATCTTGGGCACAAATGGCCTTTTTGTATAACTCAACAGGTGCCTTCTTGAATTTAATCAGCTAAAAAAAAAAACTATGGGCCGACAGTATAGTTTGTCCATTTATGCTGAGATCTACTTCATTTTCAGCTATAGTGAAAGTCTAAATGCTGATAACTGTTCAGAAATTCTTGTTATTTTTCTAAACTGAAATAAGTAAATTGGTTTTCATGTGATGGTGACTCTATATATCAACATGATTATTTCTTCCCTGTTTCAATCCAGTATCTCTGCTTGAATTCTACAGTACTAGAATGAAAAATGATAGGCAAGGAAAAAGTGGAATATAAAATATTATTGTTCTTGAGGACTTAGAGTCATTTAACAATACACAATTTTTAGGGTTTAAGATTACTATGAAACTTGCTAAACGAATTTCCTCAGAACATAAACAATTCTTTTGTCCCATATGTCTGAGAAGCCCAAATATATAATTACTCAATTATATGCAGTTTCAAAATAGGAATCTTTTGAATTGAATAGAAGAGAGGTATTTTTATGAATAATGGGGTGTGTAAGATTTTGGTTTCTTTCAGCATAAAGCCAACCCTAGAAAAGTAGTCCCTGGGTGTACTCCTGAATTTACGCTAATAAACTTCCTTAAGCACCAATGAGTGATCTGTTGGTTTAGTATCAAGTTCCTGGTTAAAGAAGGAACAAGTTTTTCAGTATTTCTACAGGAAACTAGTCATCTTCAAGAGAAGAGCTCGCTCTTGGTTTGTACTGAGTTATTTAGAGATGGGAAATCCTGGTGGTGTAATGGTTAAGTGCTATGTCTGCTAAACAAAAGTCCCGCAGTTTGAAAGCACCAGAAGCTCCTTGGAAACTCTGCGGAGCAGTTCTACCCTGTCCCATAGGCTTTATGAGTTTAAACTGACTTGATGGCAATAAGTTTTTTTTTTTTAATCTAGAGATGAATTGTCCATATCATTCCTCAGCATGTTGTCCTGGAATGTTTTTAAACATTCAGATCACTACGTAAAGAAAATAATTGACAAGACAGTTAAACATTTTAAATACATCTTGGTATGTGCATTTGGGGCAGGTGACAATTTTTAAGTATTTTGAACAAGTTTACTATCAATTCACAGTGAATAAGCACAAAGGATGGTGGGCAATTGAATATAGTTGACATTTCCAAAATTCAGGAGTGTTACGATGAGGGGGCAGTTACGGTAAGGGTAAGAGCTAGAATATAGAAATGCTAATAGAGGAGGTTCTAAGGAATGTGGTGAATTGCCACATTATGTATCAGTGTGCTCATTTAAGACATTTGTGTATTTAAAATATCATCTTTGAAACACAAACTTTTAACAGAAAGACATTTTAATGGCATTCTAAGCCTTGTCAATGTAGAAGAAATGGAACAAAAGATACTATTTATGTCCACTGTACAAGATTTATAATATCTCATGCTTATTTATTCAAGTATGGATTTGGTTTTAATGATGATATGAAGTTCTCTAAGAATTGTTAGTAAAGGTTTTTCTTTCCTCGTGCCAATCATTGCAATCTACTTGGTAGCAAATTTTCCTCACCCAAACCCTACCTAATAAGGTGTCATGTTATATGTATGATTTATGAATATGATCTGAGTACTTCCCAAATCAGATGGAGTGGAAAACAAGTGAACTCATGAAACAACGAAGAAGAATTCACCTACTGGTGATGCTATTTTCTATCTGAAGTCTTGGGTTTAAAAGACTGAAATAGTTTCAACAGAACTTGCAGCCTCTTGCTGTAGCTGTTGCTGTGACTGTGGCTAGAGTGGTTGTGTCACACAGTAGCTGCTGAGTTAGCAGGAGCAGGACCACAGCTCTCCTCATCCCACCTACTTGATATTACAAGGCAATACTGTTTCTCACACTTCACCTGCTATTTTAGGGAGTCGTCTTTATGTTTCCTAAAGTTAGGACATGGTTTTATTTTGGGGCATCTTCTGTGAGTTGAAAATGCAGTAAACAGTATGCGTCTTGGTTAGAATCAACTACCAGCACCATGAGCTAGTCCTTTGCCTTCCTTATGTTAGACTTAAACAAAACCACAACAAGCATTTGACTTTTTAAAAACTATTACAGTATTTAATAAATGAAATATCAAAAATATAAATATTAGATATAATTAAAATAACATTAACTTTTAGTCTTAAATAATAATGAAAATTTGTTTTGCAGTCATGAGCATGTGTAAAGTGGTGGAGTGGACAAAGATGTTTCAATTGAGGCTCAGTCAACTCTGTGATAATGGATGCAAAATTAAATAAGGTGTTGGTGCATGTCTCATTTGGAATGAGTAAAAGTAAAAGAACTGGAAAAAAACTTAATGCAATTAAGCTGATTAAAATTTTGTGCCACCCTCTTGTAAGCTAAAACCATTTGCTCAAAGAAAGAAAATAATACCGTGTGAGACTCATGGGCTTTAATAAATATTTATTGAACTGTAATGTCTCATTTGATAAGAGTATCTCTCAACCATGCTTAGAATTTTAAAGCCTCCAGTGACAGCAGAAACAGTTTGCTTCAGAAATGTAGCAGGTGAATTGTAATTGTCCAGCCAATGTTGGAATCAGTTCAATAGGACTATCCCCCATGTTTATCCAATTGCATGTTATGTCAAAAGGTGAGATGTTTGATGAAGGGGATATGATTTCTCATCTATGAAGTGCTATTCTCATTTGTTCCTTTGGGACCGTAGCTGTCAAAGGAAAAAAAAAAAAGGTCAGATGAATAAAGAAAATCTTTGTCCAAAAAACGCTACTGAGAGAACTATTTAATCCTGGTTTTAAAGTAAATTCAGAAAATCTTTGTTAATAAATATGAACATTGAATTCTTTTTAGTAAAATACATTTTGGAAAATACATCACCGCAGTGATCCTCAGGCATTCTGTGATTAACAAGTCTGTATTGATCACTCCTTAGGAATACAGTGGCCTGAGAGCTTTTGAGTAGTCACATTTTATGGGAAAACCATCAGCTCCTGCTTTCTTAAATCTCCATTGTACAGATTTAGTCCCACTGGTAGCCCTGGAGTCTTCTACTTCTTTAAGGTTTGTGTTTTTCTCAGAATTCCTTTTGCTCTGTTCTCTTGCAAGTAAAATATTTTATTTTACAAAGTTTTATGTGTCCAAGCCGATGCTATATTGACAATAATAGAAAAAAAATTACATGAAATTTTTAGAAAAGAAGTTAGCTAACTTAGTTTTGCAATTGTTTTCATGTGCCACTGAATCAGTTCCTACTCATTGCAGCGCCATTGGACAGAGCAGAACTGTCCCATAGGCTATAGCCTTTATTGAAGCAGACTGCCAAAACTTTCTTCTGATGGGTTTAAACTGCAGTCCTTTTGGTTAGCACCCTCACTGTTATCCATTTTATCAGCAGAGATCCTTCTTTCACAACTAGCTAGAGTTAAATACACTTTGTATATCAGCTATAATTAATAGTCTACGACATTGAAAAAGCATAGCTTAATGCCTAATTTAAAAAAACAGATTCATTATTTGAATCCATTTGGAAAACAGAATCCTACTTAACTGATGCTAACTACTTTTTTTTTTCTTTCTTGAACTAAACAGTATAAAAGACCACCTATGCTAACGTCTGTCTGGAGGGTGTCTTGGCAACTGATTATAAACACAGACTTAGCTGACAAATCAATCACATAAAAAGATTAGAATTATAATGCCAAAGTTTAATTTTTCTTCTTTTAAACATTATCTAATTAACAATACAACACATTTTAAAGTCTTATATTAATTCTTTGCTGCAGTTTTAAAGATGAGCTCTAATGGCATTGTTAGTTCAACATGTAAACTAATGTGACTGTGGTTATTTTACCTTGGAATTGTATCTGTATGCGTGTGTTTTTGTGTGTGACAGACAGACAGAGAGAGATGAAACCATTACTACCTGTTACCTTTTGAAGAGTATCTTAGTATAGTAATCATCACTGACAGAGTAAAAAAAAAAAATGCCGTAGGAGGAGTAAATGTGTCTTCTACTTTTATGTATGAATATTTCCATAGCATAGAACTACCAAGTAGTTAATAGAAATAGTTTCTTATTTGTAGCTCTAGGACTACATTCCACCACTATCAGTTTGTTGTACTCTGATGGCTCACATGTGGCTGTGATACTGAAAACTTTACCATTCGTATTTCAAATACAGCAATACTTTTGGTGGACAGATTTCAGTGGAGCTTCCAGATTAAGACAGACTAGGAAGAAGGATCTGGCAGTTTACTGTTGAAAAAACTGACCGGTGAAAGCCATAAGAATAGCAGCAGAACACTGTGATATCAGACTAGTCAATGAGCTCCTCAGGTTGGAAGGCATTGAAAAATGACTGTAGAAGATCTGCTTCCTCAAAGTAGATTCAAACTTAATGACAGAGATCAAGTCAAACTTCTGTCACCTTCATGCTAATGTGGTATGACTTCAAAGGAGAAGAAACAGCTGCAAACATTCATTAACGATTAGAACGTGGACTGTGTGAAATATGAATCTAGGAAGCTGGAAGTCATCAAAAATGAAATGGAATGCATAAACATTAGTGAGCTGAAATGGACTGATATTGGCCATTTGGAATCAGACAATCATGTGGTATACTGTGCTAGGAATGATGGTGTCATATTTGTTGTCAGAAAGAACATTTCAAAATCTATCTTGAAGAACAATGCTGTCAGTGATCAGATGATAGGCATACACCTACAAAGAAGACCAATTAATATGACTGTTACTCAGATTTACACACCAGTCATCAACTGATAAAGCCAAAGATAAATTTTATTTTTATTTTTTTACCAACTTTTGCATTCTGAAACTGATCAAATATGGATTCAGGATGCATTGATAATTACTGGTGATTGGAACATGAACGCTGGAAATGAAGAATTGGTAGGTGGAAAACATGGCCTTAGTTACAGAAATACACCAGAAACTGCACAATAGAATTTTGTAAGACCAATGATTTCTTCATTCCAAATACCCTTTTTCAATAATGTAAATGGTGACTATTCATGTGGACCATTCCAGACAGAATACACAGGAATCAAATTGACTCCACCTATGGAAAGAGACAGTGGGAAAACTCAGTTTCATCAGTCAGGACACATCACCAATTGCTCATATACAAGCTGAAGTTACAGAGAATTAGAAAAAGTTTCTGAGAGCCAAAGTACAACCTTGAATATACACCACCTGAATTTTGACAGTACCTCAAGAACAGATTTGACTTATTGAACATTAATGATTGAAGACCAGATAAGTCATGGGATTTCACAAAAGAAGAAAGCAACAAATCATTAAAAAGACAAAAGAGAAAAGAAAGAAAAGACCAAAATGGATGTGAAAAGAGACTCTGAAACTTGCTCTTGAATGCTGAATAGCTAAAGTGAAAGGAAGAAATCATGAAGTAAAAGAAATGAAATGAAGATTTCAACAAAAGTTGTCTTGAGAAGACAAACTAAAGGATTATAAGAAATATGCAAATACCTGGAGTTAGAAAACCAAAAGGGAGGAACATATCTGGCATTTTTGAAGTTGAAAGAATATGAAAAATCTGTAGGCCTAGAGTTGGAATACTGAAGGACTCTGTGGGGTAGAATATTAACTGATATAGGAAGTATCAAAGGAAGATGGAAGGAATACACAGTTACTGTACCAAAAGAAATAGTTGATATTCAGCTGTCTCAGGAGGTTGCATATGATCAAGAAGCAATGGTACTGAAGGAAGAAGTACAAGCTGCAATGGAGGTATTTGTGAAAACTAAGTCTCTCAGAACTGACAGAACTGACAGAATATCAACAATAGATGTAGCCCTGGAAGTTCTCACTTACCTATGCCAAGAAATTTGGAGGACAGCTACCTGGCCAAGGGAATGGAAGAAATACATATTTGTACCAAGTCCAAAGAAGGGTGATCTTACAGAGTGTGGAAATTATGAAAATAATATCACTAATATCATACACAAGTGGTATCTGGGCTGCTTGCAAGCAGCTAAGATGTGCCAGTTGGTCCCAACCCACTTGGAGCAAAGGAGAATGAAGAACATCAACACACAAGGAAAATATTAGCCCAAGTGGTAAAAGTTTTTCATAAACCAGAGACTTTACCATCCTGAGACCAGAAGAAGTAGATGGTGCCTGGCCCCCTGTAATGATTACCCTGCCAGGGAGTAAAACAGACAGACTCCCAAGGGAGTGGAAGAAAAGTATGGAGCATAACCCTAACTCATTTAAAAAGACCATATTTAATGGTCTAACAGACAATGAAGTTCACAGTTAACTGCTCTGTTACCTCTGAACTAAAACTCTGAACTAAAACTAAGCCTGCTTTCCAGATAAAGATTAGACTGGAATATAAAACATAAAATAATACTTGTGAAGAGTTTGCTTCTTAGTTCAATCAGAAACATAAGAACACATGGATAACTCCTGTGTAGAGGCAGGATGAGAAGGCGGGACAGGATAGAAACTAGTTGAATGAACACAAGAAACCCAGTAGAAAGGATCAAGTGTGCTGTCGCATTCTAGGTATTGTGATTAATGTTATATAACAATGTGTATATGTATACATTTTTGTATGAGAAATTAAGTCAGGCTGTAAACTTTCACCTAAAGCACAATAAAAAATATTATACATGTAAAAGAAAATTTTTCTGAAGATCATTCAAAAGTAGTTGCAGCAGTACGGTGACAGGGAACTGCCAGAAACTCAAGCCAGACTCAGAAGAGAATGTGGATGAAGGACTACCGTGTCTGATGTCAAGTGGATCTTGGCTTAAAGCAAGGAATATCAGAAACATGATCACCTGTGTTTACTGATTATTCAAAGGATTTTGATTGTGTGGATTGTAACAAATTGTGGATAACATTACAAAGAATGGGAATTCCAGAACACATAATTGTGTTCATAAGGAACCTGTACTTAGACCAAGAAGTGGATGTTCAAACAGAACAAGGGTATGCTGTGTAGTTTAAAGTTAACAAAGCTATGTGTCAGGGTAGCATCGTTTCACTATACTTAAACTGTATGCAAACAAATAATCAGAGGAACGAGACTATATGAAGAAGAACCAGGCATTAGGAAAGGAGGAAGAGTTACTACCAACCTGCACTATGCAGATAGCACAGTCTTGATTGCTGAAAGTGAAGAGGACTTGAAACGCTAAGAAATAGCAAGTAGTACAGCCTTCAGTATGGGTTGTATCTCAACACAAAGACAACTAGAATCTTCACAACTGAACCAGTAAGCAACATCATGATAAAAAGGAAGACTCCCTAATGATATGGATTGACTGACACAACGACTGCAATAAGGGGCTCAAGCATAGTGATAGTGAAGATAGTGCAGGACCAGTGTTTCCTTCTCTTGTGTATGGGGTAGCTTTGAGTAGGAACTGATTCAATAGCACCTAACAACAAGAGGATTTTGTAAGTGCTTTAGTAATATGTACTCTAGCTATAGTGTGTGATCTTCCCAGTTCCTAGATTTTTAGGTTTTCTCGTTATTCTGTGACTGCATAAGCCATCCACCACCTCTCTGTTTTATTGTGGTGGTCTGTGTGTTGTTGTAATGCTAGAAGCTATGCCAGCAGTGTTGCAAATACCAGAAGTGTCACCCAAGGTAGACACATTTCAGCAGAGATTCCAGACTAAAACAGCCTAGGAAGAAAGGCCTGGTGAAGTTAGAACTGACAAAGGATGTTCTTAAATATTTGAAACATTTATGAAAGGAACCTCTGTACTTGCCTTCCTCATACAAACATCCATGCTCAGATGTTAGTCTTAGTTGATGGAGATCAGGTAGCAAGATCATTTGAGGACCTTTACAATTCTACAGAAGAAAAAAAAAAAAAGAAACTGACTCAAATTGCAAACTTTCACTTAAAACACAATGAATAAATAAATAAGGTTCTTTAAGGGCATATCTTTTTTGTTTCCACTAAGTTGTAAAGCTCTTGAAAAACTTTATACCCTTTGTAACAGTTGTTAACTCGAATAAAATTTTTGAATAATAAGAAAAAAAAAGAAATTTGAAAATCAACTTAATTGGGTTATGTGACTCCAAGAGCAAAACATTCTGGTAAACTCTTTTGTCAGTCTAAACCCAAGGTGTTCAAATTCTTTCAACACAATCAGAGAACACATAGCATCACTGGGATGACACTCTTCACAAGCTTATCACCTCTCTTGTGAGCTAAATAGAGAAGCTACAGTTAATACGCAGATCTTTGTTGTTTTGGTAATTAGAAGCAGTTATTCATTCATCTACTAATCCATTCATTTGCTTTTTAAACATTTGCTGAGTGGTTATTTAATGGATAGTTTGAAGAATTTCAGTAAAGAATGACCAAGAATTTTTAGGGGATGTGGGGACAAGACAGTGGACTATGCACATGTCTCCACAATTCCCTCTGAGAACTAAGGCCTGGAATGATAACAGAATGGAGCAGTGTACATCCAGGGAGCCCTAGAACCTGGCATAGTATTGTCAGATTTGACTAGGTGCCAGTAATGGACTAAACTACTGCTTTGAAAGATGAGCCAGCAGCTGCTGACCCCCACTCCTGCTGACTCATTGTATCAGAGGACTGCAGGTACTGATGTTTTCTTTGTTATCTTGGAGGTCGGGACTGGGCATGAGCCAACAAATACACCAAACTGAGGCACTTAAGTAAGCAGTTTGTAGTGCAGCAGAGAGACATTCTGTGGGACAGTCACATATTGAGAACCCTGCTCAGAAATTAAGTGACCTTTTAAATAAGACCTGGAGATCTGACTGCTGAGAGGCCCAGCAACTTCTCCTCCATGCTTCATTGACCCACACTGAAGGGTTGGCTGATGGCCCTCCAGTGAGTCTGTAAGTAGAGCCTTGTCTTTACCAGCCAAGAGACAGACTGCCACTCCAGAGAGTTAACCTGGGGACAGCCACTAGAGTACTTAGAGATGGCTGGTGACCAACTCCCCTCTTAGAACTATGCCTCAGCTTCTGCTTATGTAACATCAGAGACACCAAACAGCTTCTAGATGTCATGTGGACATCAGACCATAGCTAGCTATTTAAAGAAGCAGTCCACCGTGGCTCTGGAAAACTCCCAAAATAAAGAATAAAAAAACTTCTCATATGAAAAAGCCTTTCTGAAACTATTGGAGATTGAGTACCAAAGAGTTATATAGAGAGCTTTCCTAGAGATTAAACACAATGCAGCAGAACAAAATGAAAAACTAAGTAAGCTATCAGAACTGATGCAACATCAACGAACTGAAATACAGCAGATCAATAACAAAATTACAGAATTAGCCAATTCAGTCGAAAGCCAAAGGAGTGAAATTGAGGCGATGGAAGTCAGACTTAGAGACCTCGAGAATGGAGCAACTGACACCAGCATTTATGAGGAGAAATCAGAGAAAAGAAATAAGAAAAATGAAGAAGCATTAAGAAACATGTGGGACTCTATCAAGAGGAATAATCAATGAATAATCAGACTTCCTGAACAAGGAGGGATAGATGAAAATACAGAGAGCATTGCTGTACAGTTGCTGACAGAAAACTTCTCTGAAATTATGAAAGAAGAGAACTTAGATATCCAAGATGTATATTGAATATGACAAACACTAGTCCCCAAAAGAAAGGCACCAAGACACATTATAATCAAGCTTAATAAAATGAAACGTAAAGAGAGCCTATTAAAGGAAGTGACACTCAAAGCAAAGCCAACATTCAGAGGGAAATCTTGTGAGCTTTTGTCTCACTTCTCTGCAGAAACGGTGTTGGCAAGAAAGCAGTGGGATGACACATTCAAAGCCCTAAAAGAGAAAAACTTTCAACTAAGAGCTTTCAAACAGAAGCTTAGATACTTTGTAAAAAACAAATCAAAACTACAAAAAATACTGAAAGAAGCTCTTTGCTTAGGAAAGCAAAAACGTTAAGTGTATATTTAAGGAAGCAACGGAGGACACAGCATCCAGAGTCCTACTCACTTAGGGAAGTCAGTAAGCTCAATCAAAACTACACTATTAAAATATGGGAACTAGTGAACACAACACAAAAATTATGATATCAACACACTAAAAAGAGGGATATATTACAGCAGTTACAACCCTTTCAGATGGAGAGGAAATTAAAAGGATATGCAGAAGTTAAAGTCTGGTTTAAACTTAGAATAGTAAGGGGAATCTTAAGGGTAGCTGCAAAGTAAAATAACAATGTGACATATTAAAACAAGAACCATAATACAGGAGTCTCAACAAACACAAACCAACACTGAAAAATTTGATAAATCAACACATTAAGAAGAGTGACCCAGAACAGAATATTAAGAAAAACATAGAAAACATTAATCATACAAAAATAAATCTGCGAAAATGACAGCACTAACACATACCTATCAATAATTACATCAAATGTAAATGGACTGAACAATAGAGATGGGTGACATCCTGGATCAAAAGACACAACCTATCTATGTGTTGCTTACAAGAAACACACCTAAGACTCAAAGGTACGAACAAACTGAAAATTAAAGTATGGAAAAATATGTACCAAGTCAACAACATACAAAGAAGTGCAGGAGCGGCAATAATAATCTCAGATAAAATAGACTTTAACGTAAGATCCATTACTGTGGACAAGGATGGTCACTATTTCTGAAAGGTTCAATACACAAGCAGGATGTAACAGTAGTAAATATTTGTGCACCCATTAGCAGAGCATCTAAATACATTGAGCAGACACTAATGATGTTGGAAATTGAGATAGATCACTTCAGAATAATAGTGGTAGACTTCAACACTCCACTTTCAGTAGTGAACAGATTATCCAGAAAAAAACTCAGTAGAGATACAGGAAATCTTATTGCAACAATCAATCAACTAGACCTTACTGACACATACAGAATTTTTCACCCATCGACAGATAAGTACACCATCTTCTCCAATGCACATGGAACATTTTCCAGAATAGACCTGTGTTAGTACACAAAACAAAGTCTCAACAAAATCCAAACCATTGAATTATGGAAAAGTATCTTCTTGGACCACAAAGCTATAAAAGTTGAAATCAATAGCAGAAGAGTCATAGGTAGAAATTCAAACTCATGGAAACTGAACAATACCTTGCTCAAAAACCCATAGATTATAGAAGAAATCAAAAATAAAATAAAGAAATTTATGGAATCAAATGACAATGAAAACACATCCTACCAGAAACTATGAGAAACAGCAAAAACAGTGCTCAAATGTCAATTTATCATCTGGAATGAAGAAAGGGCCCAAACTAAAGAATTAACCCTACAACCTGACCGAGTAGGAAGATAGCAACAGAAGAACCCCTTGGGCACCAGAAGAAAACAGATAATAAAGACTAGAGCAGAACTAAATGAATTAGAGATTAGAAGAACAATTGAAAAAAATAACAAAACTGAAATCTGATTCCTTGAAAAGATTGACAAAATTGATAAACCATTGGCTAAGCTTACAAAAGAAAAACAGGAGAAGAAATAAATAACCTGAATAAGAAATGAGGTGGGAGACATCACAACAGATCCAACAGAAATCAAAAGTATTATAACAGAGTACTACGAAAGACTGTACTCTAACAGATTTGAAAACCTGGGTGAAATGGACAGATTTCCAGATTCCTTTCACCTATCAAAATTATCACAAGGAGAAGTAGGACAATTCAGAAAACCAGTCACAAACGAAGAGATTGAAAAAGTCATTAAAAAAAACAAAACAAAACAAAAAAAACCTACCAACGAAAAATGTCCTGGCCCACATGGCTTCACCAGAGAATTCTACCAAGCTTTTAGGGTAGAGTTAACTCCAATACTACTGATGCTACTTCACAGCATAGAAAAGGATAGACTACTTCCAAATTTGTTCTATGAAGCCAGCAAAACCCTGATACCAAAGCCAGAGAAAGATCCCACTAAAAAATAAAATTACAGACTAATATTGCTCGTGAACCTAGATGCTGAAATTTTCAAAAAAAAAAAAAAAAATCCTTTCAATAGAATTTAACAGCATATCAAAAAAATAAACCATCATGACAACTTGAATTCATTCCAGGGATGCAAGGCCGGTTCAACATCAGAAAACAGTTAAATGTAATCAAAACACATAAATAGCACAAAGAATAAGAATCAACTGATTGTGTCAATGCAGAAAAAGCATTTGACAAAGTCCAACACCCATTCATGCTAAAAACTCTCAGCAAAATAGGAATAGAAGGAAAATTCCTCAATGCAGGAAGGGGCATCTATGCAAAGCCAATTGCCTATATCATTCTGAATGGAGAGAGACTGAAAGAATTCTCCTTGAGAATGGGAACTAGACAAGGATGCCCACTCTCACCATTTCTATTCAACATTATACTAGAGGTTGTAGCCAGACCAATTAGACAAGACAAAAAAATAAAGTGCATCTGCACTGGTAAAGAAGAAGTAAAAATCTCCCTATTTTCAGATAATACGATTGTATATACAAAGAATCCTAAAGAATTCATAAGTAATCTACAGCAATCAATACAGAAGTTCAGCAAAGTATCAAGATACAAGATAAACATAAGTAAATCAGTAGGATTCCTTCATAACAATAAATAGATCATAAAAGAAGAAATCACCAAATCAACACCATTTACTATAGCCCCTAAGAAGGTAAAGTACTTAGGAATAAGTCTAACTAGAGAAACAAGAGACCTAGACAGAGAGAACTACAAGACCTTACTGCAAGAAACCAAAAGAGACTTACATAAATGGAGAAAACTACCCTGTTCATGGATAGGAAGATTTAACATTCTGAAAATGTCTATTTTACCCAAAGCGATCTACATATACAATGCAATCCCAATACAAATTCCAGTGTCATTTTTTTTTTTTAGTGAGATAGAGAAATAAATCACCAACTTTGGAAAGGGAAGAAACTCCAGGTAAGTAAAACAGTACTGAAGAAGAGGTACACAGTGGGAGGCCTCACACTTCCTAACTTTAGAACCTGTCACACTGCTATAAAAACAACCTGGTACTGGTACAAAAAGAGACATATAAACCAATGGAACAGAGCTGAGACCCCAGAGATGCCACATCCTCTTATGAATCATTGATAGTTGACAAAGGCTTTAAGATTGTAAACTGTAGTAAAAGCAATAAGTGAGGGGCAGAGGAGATGGGCAGATACTTCACTAGAAAGGATGTCTGGACAGCCGAAAGACACTGGAGACTCCCTGGGAGCATAGCCCCTAGACTTGTTACTGCCTCTGTCTAGAAAACACTACTGAGATCAACTCTTTGGACAAAAATGAACTAGATTCAGGGACACGATGTGACCATGCATTTATAGGAGGCTGTCCTGCTGACTGCTCTCTTTCTAGATGGGAGAGAAGAGGGAGGATAGGAAGGTACAGGAGCTTGTTAAGAAGATAAGACAGGTATAAAATGAAAAGGAGGAGTGTGTTGTCACTTGGCAAGGGGAGTAGAAGAGCTGTAAATAGGTGGACATGTAAAATTGATTTGGATTGTATACTTCCACTTATTCACAATAATACAAAAATGAAAAGATAAAAAAAGGATTTTCAAGTACACATAATACATATATGCACACACATATATTTGTAAAATATTATTTCCCTCATTTTTACACAATTTTGGTTCTCAGTTCCAGTTACTGTAGATTATTCTGGAAAGAAATGAATGAACATTTTAGATTATATTATTCATATCTTTCTGTATTCTAATTTGTTAACCTATTCTCTAAGCATTTCACACAAATAACATTGCAAGCAAGATTTTTACTTGGTGAATCCTAATTAGGACTTTTCTCCTTGTTAGAAATTATGCTGCTTTCAGTTTTTTCACAGCAATGATCAGTCTTTAGAATAGAAAATTAGGAGAGTTACTAAAGCCAAAATGTAAGAACATTTTTAATGTTCTTAAATGCTGCCAGATTGTTATCCAGAAATCCCATCTAGAGTGTATACAAGTTTCTTTTTTCATTGCACGTTTACTAGCACTGACTGTTAACAGCACTTAAGGTTTGGAATAACATTAAATGGTTTCTGATTTGGAATATGACTGATCAGATTATTCACATGTAGGCATGTTGTCATGGGCATACTGGACTGTTGTCCAATGTTTTACATGAAATACATCTTTGAAAATACTTTTGATTTTATGAACTTACATTTATTGACTAATTCATCAAAGATTTATTTAGTAAGCTCCTGCTATGTGCCCACTGGAATCCCTGATAGTGTAGTGGTTAAGTGCTATGGCTGCTAACCAAAAGGTTGGCAGTTTGAATCTGCCAGGCAGTCCTCAGAAACGCTATGGAGCAGTTCTACTCTGTCCTATAGGATTGGTATGAGGCAGAATTGACTCCACAGCAACAAGTTTGGTTTGAGTTTGTTATGTGCCTAGTTGCTAGCATTTAGTGTAGAGGCCAGGGATACTACTAAACATTCAATATTATGTGGGGCAACCTCCCAACAACAAAGAATTATCTGGTCCAAGACGTCAGCAGAACTGAAGTTGAGAAATCCTAGTCTACGGAAGTCCAGACAAAGTGCCTGGAGGAACAAGCTGTCCCGTGTGACTGTGGTGCTCTAGTTATTTAATATCTGTAGTTTCCCAGTTGTTGCATATTATTTGACCATCCAAATTAAATCCAAAAAACAGACTCAGGCAGCAAAATGAATATGCTGTATTACTGCATGGAAACTGTTTTGGTGCCGTGTTTTAACTCATTAACATTTAAAAATTGTTATGCAGCAGAAAAATAATTATGTCCTTTTAACTGTTGAAACTGAATCCGTTTTTTCTAAGCATACTTTTTTTAGGGCATATTGCTGAAACACCAACTGTTTTACAAGTACAGTAATCACATTGCTGTTGAGTTTATTGTGCTTTGTTAGGACACACTTTATAGCATGGTAAATGCACTTTAAAGTAATTCTTCCTGGAATAGTTATGGTGAAGAATGAAGGTATTCTTACTCTTTTAAGTGAATAGTTAGCTGCATAGTGACCCCCTCTGGCAGATGAAAGTGTAAGGCAGGTGTTTTCAAGAGAGTTCAGTACCTGAAATCTTTGACCTTGACTTGAAGGAATGAGGAAGCTACAGAGAGAAAGTCAGAAATAGAGAAAATAAAAAGGGCTCCAAAGACTTCAGTCCTTTTTAAAACAGTATGCTGCTCATGATCAGTACTTCTGTTGCTGGCCTTTCTTTTTCTACCTGGTGTAAACTATTATGTGCTCAACTGCTAGCCCAAAGGTTGGTGCTTCTAACTTATCAAGAAGCGTCCTGGAAGACAGGCCTAGTAATGTGTTACTGAAAAGTCGTAGCCTTGAAAATCCCGTGAACCTGTTTCACTATGCACATCGAGGATCAGCGTGAGTCGGAACTGACCCAACAGCAACAACATGAAAGGTAACCACCACGGCCCTTTAAAGGCACTAGTTTTTCACCTGGTTCCATGAACCTACATATTCAACTATGGAAATCCCGCAGGTTTCGAATCACTACAAATCTGTGCAAGACTGGCAAGTATGCAAATTTAGGATATTTTTCTGATGAGAGACATTCATAGTGTCATCAGATTCTCAAAAGAATGGTGAATAGAAAAAGTTTCAGAGAGAATTCTTTAGGAAATGCAGGAATCTACTGTAAACAGGATTTGAAAGTTTGTACAGTTTTAGGAAAAGTTGTAGAATATTGAGAAACCAAACCCACTGCCATTGAGTTGATTCCGACTCATAGTGACCCCATGGACAGAGCAGAGCTGCCCCGTAGAGTTTCCAAAGAGTGCCTGACTGATTTCTACTGTCCACCTTGTGGTTAGCAGACTAGCACTTCACCACCACACCACCAAGGAATGATGAGAAGGGAACTTCTAACTGGTGGTTAGAAGTAGCTATTTCGTGGTTTGTAGACCTAGTGTGGGATGCCTGAAAGATAAGATTTTCAAAGTACCTTTTATTTCATTTTTACGCAAAGGGCCTAGAAGCTTACAATCTCTGAACAATTGGTGACTCCCAGACCCCTACTTTTCTGGTTTGCCAGAGATAAATTATAACTCTCTTGATTCACTGAACTATGCCTCTACAGGATATTTAGCTTGAAAAGTAAATCTTGTGTAAATTAACATGTATATTTCTTAAAAGAGATTTAATACAAATTGGGATTAAATGTAATATAATAAAATACAATAAAAAAAGACGGCAGTGCAATCACATCTTTTTCTGCTGCCTGGAGGAATTCTGGCCCAGTCTTGATTATGCTGGTGGCTTCTGGCTTCTTTATACCATCCTTGAAGTGTTGAAGCTGATTTCCTTCCAGCTGCCATGTGGCTGGGTGCAGTCACCTCTACTCATTGTCAGTCTGTATGTGGAACAGAAGGAGAGGGCAGCAGTAGCTCCCTTAGTTTACTTTGGAAACCTGCAAATTTACTTTCTACTATAGTTACGCAATAGCCGGACACCTAATTTTCCGTTCTCTAGAAGTCACCAGCCGTGTCTGACTCTCCATTCCTGTGCAGTTAAAGAGTCATGGTTTCCAGACTGCTGGCAAGGCAGAAGGGACTGCTATGTTATTAATGTACTATCTTTCTATCCTCGACATTTCTGTGTTCTTCAGATAGGATTATGTGATTTAAGTTTGTATAGTCACAATTCAGTGAGGGCTCTTAGACTCATAAATACGTAAACTCTGATCATCAGAATAATAAAAGGTGGCAAACTTATTTCAAAACAAACTGACTATGAAAAGGTCCTCAAGTAAATAGATTTTGAAATGGATGCATTCCACTGTGAGTTTATATTCATTGTGGATTTGAGGTACTTTTCCAATGCTTTCCTCCAAGAAATATTTCTTTATATGGCTTCTGATTGCAAATCATGGATTTGCAATGTTTGATTTGTACAGAAATTGGAAAAATATAAACATTTAATGATGGTGCTATTATAAGCCCAAGTTTTCCTCAAAACCTAATTCAAGAGGCTGCTGAAATTATTAGAAAATCAAGTACAACATCATTCAATGGTTTCCCGTGAAACTGAGAGTTAAGAGTAGGTATGGCGTGAGAAATCTGATGCAGTCTTTTTTAAAAAACTTATAACTTAAGATTTTTGCTTTTAAGGTGCCGTGGTTCAGAAAACATTATGGCTTATGTAGTTATGACAAAACCTGGGAGTTTAAAAGTAACTCTCAGTTAGGACAACACTGGAGCTCTAGAGTGGACTGAATTCAGCCCTTGCAGGTAAGGAAGCACTTGTGAGCAACATAAACTTAGGTTATAGCTGCAACGTCATCAAGTAGCAGATATTAAGGTTCCACATCATCCTGGTTGTTCTACTGGGCATTGCACCAAGTTGGCTAAACAAACACCTTAGGAGCCACACTAAACTATCTGCTTAAGGTCAAGAAATGTCCTTCTGACGTATAATTTACATCAATGGAAGTGGTGTGCCAATAACATATTCATGTACTGAAGTTGTAGCAACAGTTACAATAACTTGTATACCTTAGTTGGGGTGCAAACCGACTTAAGAACATATTCTTTCAAGTCGTGTGATTTGTAAACTACATCAGTCTTCAGAAAACACGTTTGAAATATTCTCTTCTTTAATGTCTTAATTTCAGTAAATTCTTGAAGTATTTGTTGCATGTTTATAATATGTATGTATGTAACAAAGAGCTCAGTAGCACCTGGAACTGCTGTCTCACAAAGTACAAAGTAAACAGGGAGACAAAATACACATTCACAAAAGCTAAACAAAGTAGGCTTTCATACGCTAATTAAGATGACAATGCCAGAAATATCACAAAGTGTAGGGTATCAGAGGAAAGAAAAATCTTTGGGCTGTCCTGGAGAATATTCCACTGGCCAGAGGAGGCAGTGTTTGGAGTTTAGCTTTAGAACAGCTCTGTGGTGTGATTGGAGGTCAGTGTGAAACAGTGTGGCGAAAGCAAGTTCGCCTGATTAGACTGAATTGTAACTACAGAAGGCCTTGAATGACAAACTAAGTATTTTGCAGGTTAGCTTCTACTCAATTCGGAGCCACAGAAGATTCTTGGAATTTCTTACACATAGATGGATTCTTTCTGTCACTTTATGCATTTCAGTGTCTCCTTTTGGTTTTGGAATATAAGCCTCAAGAAAGTACAAAAAGGGCTAAGATAAAGGAAGTGAGGGCTCCATGTCAGCAAGAAACAACAACAAAGTTACTTGTTCCTAATCTGAAGGAGGTTGATAGCATATCCTTCCCTGGAATGAACTAACTATGGGTGCACTGTTCTCTAGCAATCATTGTCTAAACACAGCACTCCATTCACTGAGCCTCTCTTGTGTGCACAGTGCTGGTCTAGGTGTTTGTTTTATCCCACAGTTAACTGCACATTGCACCTGCCATCAATCACCAGTCGTAGGTGTGTCTCTCAATTGCCATGTAAAGATCTTCTCAAAGTGACTTATATACATCATTTCTCTCCTTTTTTCATAGGTGAAAGCACTTCGTTAGAGCCAGAAAAAGATGCGGACGATGAACAATTGCATTCTTTTCAGAGGCATCTTCTAATTTAAAAGAGGAAAGAATTGTTGCTATTTTTAAGGAATACAATCCTAGCTGTAAGAGCTTGTCTCTTAAAATAGGGGGCTCAGTGTCTGTTTTCTTTTTAAAGACAGAGACCAAGTAATTTCATTGTTTCATATCTGAGTGTTTAAAAACAAGAAGTTAGAGCTCACAAATTATGGTACGGTCAATATGAGGTCACCATGAAGCAAAATTCTGGAATGATCTAGTCAGCTCTAGTTTTGAGAGTGCTTTGAAGGTGGATCCTGAATTACATTTAGCCAATTTGCTAGAAATAGCTTATGTCAATGTTCCTTTATTCAGTCTTCTTTTGTATAATTCATTTATTCACTCAACAGATACTTGTAAAGTCTGTATATTCCACATTTCTCAAGACAGACATGGCACCTGTCCCTACTTGGGTTATGCTTCACCAGGAACAACCCAAGAAAACTGAAAAAAAGAAGAAAAACAAAGAAAATAAGAAAAGTGCTCCACAAAAGTAAACTCATGAACACTTAAAAAGAATTTTAAAATGGTAACAACTATAAAGGAACCAGAAAGGATGAAGGAAATATGTGTACATGCTCAAAATAATTTGTAAACAGAATACTCTGAGTTCTTAGGGTTGGCTGGTTTGATAGCAATTGAACTCAAAATCTCCTGAGTTTAACACAACAGAAATTTCTAACTAGTTCTGGTAATAGCCTTGGGCAGTGAGGCCGTGTTCATGCATGCAGACCAGCTCTGCTCTCCGCAGTCATCCAGGAACCCAGGCTTCTTGGGTATTGCACTTCTGTTAGCACCTAGAGTAGGGTTTTACAACCTTGGTGCTGTTGACACTGCTTATTGTAGAGGGCTGTCCTGCACATCACAGGAGATTTAGCAACATGCTGGGCTCTAGTCACAAGATGCCAATAGCACCCCTGAGTCGTGACAATCAAAAATGTCTTCAGCCATTGTTAGGTGTTCCCAGAGAGCAAAACAACCATTGCTACAGGATCTCTTGGTCACCTGCATCCAGCATGAAGAAGGAAAAAGAAAACACAAAGGAGGCATACCATCCTCTTCCAAGTTTAGGTCCATAAATGGTGCATATCTCTCCCACTCATATTCTTTTCAATATGAATGATGGGGTCCCATCTAACTTCATGGATGTTAGAAAATATGGCCTAATCATATGTTGGGCTATAATTTCATTATTATAGAAGAAAAAGCAGATTTTGGTGGAATGTCAGTGGTCCCCATCATGTGTTTAAAGAAAGTAAAAAGTATAATTTTATAATAGTTTGGGAATATATCAACATGATGATAGTTAGTCATACATGTTATACTGAGCTATGGAGAAGTTGAAGAATATCCTTATCTCTGGATTATACACTGTTCCCATGTTCTTCTGAGTTAGTATTTAAGTGTGCATGGTCACCTACCTGTATGCTACAGGCTTAGTTAAAATCACCATGATTTTGAGAAAGCTCTTTAGAGTGCTATGGAACGCTCATATTGATTAAAATTTTACTTTTAATATGTTTAGTTTTAACTATTGTATCCTAAGTTATGTGAAGAAGACAATGGTATTCTGGAAGAAAACAACAAAAATCATAACAGGGAAAGGGAATAAACATTCCAAAGGAGAGAGAAGATCTTTGAATATTTAACTAGCAAACATCTTTAGCTAGTAAAGTGTTAAAAAACAACTATGTCACCTTGAGGACTAAGGAGCCCCTACCCAAGCCATGACATTCTCAATTGCCTCGTATGCATGCGAAAGCTAAACAGTGAATAAGGAAGGCCAAAGAACAATTGATGCCTTTGAATTATGGTGTTTGTGAAGAATATTGAATACATCATGGGCTGGCAGAAGAATGAACAAATTTGTTTTGGAAGAAGTACAGTCAGAACGTTCTTTAGAAGTGAGAATGACAAGACTTCATCTCATGTCCTTTGGCCATGTTATCAGGATGGACTGATCCCTGGACAAAGACTTTATGCTTGATGAGGTTGAGAGGGTTGCTGAAAGACAGGAAGACTGTCAATGAGAGGGACTGACATGGTGGCTGCAACAATAGGCCTAAGAGTAGCAAGGATCGTGAGGATGATGCAGGAACAGGCACTGTTTCACTCTGTTGTACGTAGGGTTGTTAGGAGTCAGAACTGACTTAAAGGCACCTAACAATGCCAAACATCTTTTGATGTATAAAAATTTTATTTTTTAAAGATAAAGACTTTAAATTATTCTCCATGGAAAACCAAGTATAATCTTTAAAAGACTATTAGAGTTTTTTTTTTTTTTTTTTTAATTCTGTTTGAAGGAAGAACTTAAATATTGTGGCAATAAAGTATTCTAGTGCTTTATAGATCACGGATCGTCTCTGAGAAGAGTCTTGGTCTACTCATTCCTGAGAATCTGTGACAAGAAGAGAGAGGGAGAGGAGTTGGGGAGAAAGACAAGGCAGGAAAGGAGAGGGGAAGGGAGGAAAAAAGACAGAGAAGTGATGGGGAGAAGAGGGAAAGGAGGAGGGGAAGGTGGTGAAGGGAGAGGAGGTGAAGGACGGGAAGGAATATTTTTTCTTGTTGGCATGTTTAGGGCTTCATAAAAGCAGGGCTGAGCCGGATAGGTGATTCTTCACTGTTCCTTTTCTACCTTCCTAGTACTGATAGGGAACCCTGGTAGCACAATAGTTAACTACTGGGCTGTTATCCAAAAGGTTGACAATTTGATTCCACCAAGGGCTCCTTGGAAATCCTATAGGGCAGTTCTTGTCTGCTCCTACAGTTTCCATGAGCAACGGGTGACACTGATATGGTGCAAGATGAGGAGAAACTGAATTAAATTAATATCTTTATGTTGGCTCTTACCATCATTTAAGGAAATCGGTTCCTTCAAGAGCAGAGAAATTGGCTAGCTATGGCTATCCTGAGGATTTTGATGTATTTTTGTATCTTCCAATGAGATTATTTGGGGCTAGATTTTTCCTTCATGAAATTCTTGTCCAGATGAAAATACTTTTCTGTTAATGGAAACTTGTCATTTTAGGTGTTCTTGTCAGGTGGGTTATGGGACACATGATTCAACATTTAGGTCTTCTTAATACTGTGAGCAGAATGCCCAGTGTGTAGTGGTTAAGCGCTATGTCTGCTAACCAAAAGCTTGGCAATTTAAATCTGCCAGGCTTTCCTTGGAACTCTATAGAGTAGTTCTACTCTGACCTACAGGGTTGCAATGCATCAGAATCAACTCAAGGTCAGTGACAATACTAGGAGCCCTAATGGCACAGGTTAAAATGCTTCACTGCTAACCCAGATGTTGGAGATTCAAGTCTATCAGCTGCTCTGTGGGAGAAAGATGTGGCAGTCTACTTCCTTAATCATTATAGGCTTGGAAACCCTATGGGACAGTTGTAATCTATCCTGTAGCGTCACTATGGGTTGGAATCAACTCCGCAACAATGAGTTTTTCTTAGCACAAAAGACTTCAGTTCTACTCAAAAGGGGGTTCACTGTTCTTTCCAAAGACAGATTTGGTGTGATACATTCTTATATAACCATGTGTTGGAACTAGAAATTTATCTCTTTGCATTTTTAGATTAGTATGTCCTCTTTGGTAGTTTGTTTGCTTTAGATGCGTGCTTCCCAGATCTGTTCTTTCATCTGGAACTAAGATTCTTATTTAATAAACTGTGCCACAGACCCGCCATTGGAAAACATCTCTCTTTAGGGCGTAACTTGGCATTTGAAAACTGAGGCTGAGCAACAGGATGTGACAGTTTAGGACAGGAAAACAATGGTACATATTGTACTACAATAGAGTTTGACATGATAGAAGTAATTTGAAGGGACCAAATGTAATCTGCCAAGGCACGTGTTCTTTAAGGAGTCACTACGGATTTTCCTGATAAACTGGTAGCGTGTTTAAAGAAAGGGAGACTTCAGTTTTTCTTTACTTGAAAATGCGCTGTCTAGTCAGAATCTTCATTTTCTTAAATTTTAGAAGAATAGGCACAAGTTAGACTACTACTGTGGAGTATAAATTTCAGTAGGTTAGTTTATTATTCAGGATATTAATTCTCCAGTGGTTTTGAAGGCAACCAGACCTTACATGGGGAAAAGAAATACATAGAGAAAAATGCCACGCTAATGGTGGTGCTACATAGTAATTTGAAAGCACTTGATAGGAAACCCTGATGGTGTAGTGATTAAGTGCTATATCTGCTAACCGAAAGGTCAACAGTTCAAATCCTCCAGGCACTCCATGACAGTTCTACTCTGTTCTACAGGGTAGCAGTACCTATGAGTTGGAATCAACTCCATGACAGTGGTTTTTTTTTTAATTGTGATTTGCTTATTCATTTTTCATAGTGCATGTTTGGGACTTTATCATGTATTTCCGCAGTCTCTGCTCCATACATTCCCTGACTCTATTCTGTGTGCAGATTACCTTAGACATTATATGTCAAACTCCTTTAATTGTATTCTCTTGAAATTTTTCCTGTTCTTTTCTGCCCTGCTTCTATCTTGCTTCTGAGGGACAAGGGTCCTTGTTCTCTTCCAAGGGCTATATCCTTCATTTGTGTTTTCAGTGTTACACTTAATGCATCTTCCAGATTACTTGTACTTGCAACTTCCGTTTGAAGTAGTCTTCCCTTAGCCTACAGCACGAGATGTGCTAGATTACCGAAAATCCTTTGACTTTTTCAAGCTACTTTGTCTTCTTTCTCACTCCCATCTTGAAATTCGAAGCTTTCAGTGCTTTTGCAGTTAACAGTTCTTTAGTTTTTGTGAATGCATTTCCTAAGTTTTTTCTGCTTTGATACAAATTCTCTCTTCTCTTGAGTTTTTAGATAAAGTATCATTCTAGATTTTTTTACATGCCTTTTGACTATTATTTCTTTTTCCTCTTTGAGCCTTCCAAGTGTAGTAAGTGCCTGATTCTCATTAGTTTTTCCATTTCTCTATATTGGCAATATCAGACACACTCCACTCTTATTTCCAAGTGGATAATTAGCTATTATGTTATTGCTACACTTTATATGTTTTCTGAAATTCTGTTTGATACATCCAACTACCAGCTGTAAGTTTCTAAATGCAGTATGTTTCAAACAAAAAATGCAACTCCTTGGGGGTGGGGCCAAGACTGTGGAGTAGTCAGGTGCTTCCTGTGATCCCTCTAACAATGAATACCCAAAAGAACAAATGAGTCAACTATATATGATATTCTAGGATTCCTGAACATCAAAGGGAAAGTTGAGACACTGGACTAAGTGACAGGGAAATGAGTCCACTTGTCCCTTCAGAACCAGTGAAAAAATGATGGTCAGTTGTCAAAAGTTAAGTGGCTTGCATCTAACCTACTATGCGCCAGTCTAAAACTTTCCTTTGGGATAAAGCTGTCTCCCTTTTTTAGTGCTCCGCCTGCCTTCTCTGCATGATGCTGGCTCTGGAGTCTGACACCATTGTCTGAGCTGGAAGTAGGACTACTTGCTTGCACCCTGAGCCATTGTCCAAGACTTGGAGAAGGAACAATTTAACAAACAGGTTGAAGGATAAAATCTGTTGACTCCCCTGAGGTGGAAATTCAGGACAGAAACATTTCCTTTGCCTGGGAGTAGGCATAAGGGACACACGTCCCCCATAAACAGTCAGGGACAGCTGTCAGTCCCTACCTTTATCAGTACCTGCAGCCAGATACCTGTGCCTACACCAATCACCCTTGCTTACACAGGACAGCAGGGGAGAGCCTATGCCACACACTCAGTGACTACCTGGACACATGAGCTGAACCTATACAAAAAAGCAAACCACTCCTGGGCTTCCGTGCCTACTAGTAGCTCTAACCAGCTGGTGACAGAACATTAGAGCTTCACAGGTACCAATAACTTAAACTAACACTCATGACCAGCTTATTTAGATGTTTCAAAACAAAATAAAAAAGAAGAAGCTAGATACGTTAGCCAGCCAAGCCAAGTGCCTAAGCAAACATAAAATAAACACAACTCACTGATGGCTCAGAGACAACAGTCAATATCAAATCACATAAAGAGGCAGACTGTGATGGCTTCAGAAAACTCCCAGGACAAAGAATCAAGAAATTTTCCAGATGAAGAGAACTTCCTGGAATTATTGAAAATAGAATACAAAAGATTAAGGAAGCGATCAGGAAGGAGGTGAGGGAAAATGCAACAGAGCATGATGAGGAGTTGAACAAGCTGCGAGAAGGCACAGAGTGGCAAGAATTAGAAATTCACAAAATTAAACATGAAATTACAGAATTAAATGACTCAGTAGAAAGTCAAAGGAGCAGAATTCACCCAAAGGAAGCCTGAATTAGTGGGGCTGAATATAAAACATGCTACACTAATATATTTGAGGAAAAATCAGATAAAAGCATTAAAAAAAAAAAAAAACTATTAAGAATTGTTTGGGACTTTACCAAGATGGATAATCTGCAAGTGGTGAGAGTACCAGAGCCGTGGTGGTGGTGGTGGGTGAAGGGTAGTAGAAAATACAAAAATGTAACTTCTTCCCTGTCTCCTGGAGCTATTTTTCTGTTTCTGATGCCCCCAGTTCCTATGTGCAATTGCTTGCTAAGATTTAAAATTTTCTTCCACTTTCTCTCTCTTATTAATATCTCCAGCTCTCTGTCATCATTTTAATTAAAATTGGTACTACTTTAAATGATATTTCTGCCTTCCTTCTTCTTTCCAATTCATTTTTCATGCTATTGCCAAATTAAACTCCTGAACCACTATTTTACATAAAAACTTACACAGGATCTTCACTACACACTGAGAGTAATTGTAACCCCCTGAGCCTAGCATTGAAGTTTTCCTTTTCTTCTACAGAGAGAAGGAGTAGTACTTCCTAAATGTGTTTGGAAGATTAATTAACCCATTGTGAAACAAATTAAACAAAATTTGAGCTGACACAGGCTATCTCCTCTTTTCTCATGTGGAGAAGTTGTCATAATTATGCTTTAAAATATTCTATAAAACTATTGATTACCAATTTCATTTGTAATTAACTTCAATTAATCCTTAGTGTTTATCCACCTTGATTTGCAAGTTTTTAGTTTTTTTTTTTTACACTACAGTCATGTATCACACCATGTCCATGATGCATTCTGTGAGACAGGATGTAGGATGTTGTGCAAACACCATGTTACTGACAGACCCTGGGTTATGAACATTCAATTTATGGACAGCATATACTTAAGAACAGACTGTCATAAAATCTATTATATGTATGCACTACTTTGTGATGCTCATGAAAACACTGCATTGTTTGACAATGTTTCTTAAGTGTTTTATAAGTTTTATATACTAAGACAAACATTAGACTAAAACCAAAAAACCAAACCTACCACTGTAGGACACAGCAGAACTGCCCCATTTGACTGATGCTCAATAGGAACTGTATTTACCTGTTCTGACTTACCTTCAAATTTGACTTAAAGACAGACTTAGGAGCGAAGCTCATTTGTAACCTGGAGGCTTCTTCTATATACTTAGCAAAGTTATATGGTTTACTGTAGAAATTCTGGTGGCATAGCGGTTAAGTGCTACATCTGCTATCCAGGAAGCTGGCAGTTCAGATCTGCCAGGCACTCCTTGGAAATTCTATGGAGCAGTCCTACTCTGTCCTATAGGGTCACTATGAGTCAGAGTTGACTCGATAGCAGTGGGTTTGCTTTTTGTTAGTAGTGGACCCCTATTGACTAAATGGCTAAAATACTGTATACATATAGCACTGTATTTCAGCGAAAGTATCTTTCAAGGTAATATATACGTATGTACATATATATATATAAGATACACATACTCTGTGCAGGAAGCTGTTGTATTCAGCAAGTTTGACTATGTCCCCTACATGCTGTTCTCCAGTCAAGATTTCTGAACTCTGTTATAACATTATGGAACCACGCTTATTGAGATCAGCTATTCCCCAAATGGATGTTATGTGGTACGTGATAATATTTGTCATCAATCAGAATTCCATTATTTTTTTTGTTATACAAAACAAACAAACCAAACCTATTGCTGTCACGTTGGGTCTGATTGACTGATAATATAGCAACCACTTAAATTCATTTTTAGATATAAAAACAAAATATTTTTTGCTCTGGTTAGGTTGGTTGTCTTGTTTGAAATGAAAACTGCAATGAGATGATCATTGTCTCTCCAGGAGAATTAAAAATGATGAAAGTAATAAATAATACTCAGATTACAATTAGCTATTTTCTTCTACCAGTTGAGTGAATTATAGCTTTGGTAACTGTCATGTTTTCATTTAGAAATCCACTGATCCAAAAACTAGAACACTTTTATACTCACGCATAACTTTTATTGCATTATTTCAAAAGCAGTTGCTTGTGGAGTTCAATTAAAGAAGACAACAGTTATTACTTTACAACTTTTACACCCTCTGATCCACTAAATTTCTTCTACAGACACATCTAGAAATGTATCCTGGAAAGGATTCTCTTTCTTAGTCAAGTAACATGAGGTGCTTTATTCACCGAGCTTTTGATAGATGACTTGGATTATTTTCCTGAAATGGTAACTGCTTGAAGATGTTCTTGTCCTAGATAAGGTTGCTGATGTCACAGTTAGGAGTTCACATCCTGGGAGAGATTTACAATTGAAGCTGAGGTGTATCTGATTCTGCCCTGAGGGGGAAAAACCGGGCAAAGCAGTTTTTCTCACTTGCCTTTTACAGAGTCGAATGTGTGATTTGTGCAATAGCTTTGGCATGGCAAACAGGGAAGTGTCAGTGCTAAATCAGCTTTACTCGAAGGGCATGATGTGCCTGTGTTTCTCAATTCAGTGATACCCAAACCCAGGACCATTTTCCTTCAAGTGGAATACACACAGAGCAAACACTCTCAAGGTTGGTAATGCATGTTTTTATACTTCACTGCAAGAATAATTCTCCTTGTTCAGTAAGAGCATAGAACTCATTCACGCTTCAGGATGGTGTGCTGCCTGGAAAAAAAAAAAGATAATAATATGTTCAAAGAACCATTTTTTTTTAAGAGAAGCTCTTATGCAATCAGTTTTTATGGAGTAATCAAATATAGGAGATGGCTCTCCAGATTTACCATCCTAAGTGTGTGGGTGACAGTCTCCTTGTGCAAAGGCCAGATGGCTATGGCATAAGGAAGTGAACAACCAAGCAAGCAATACATAATCCAAACAACAATCCCTGACTTTTCTTCAAGTATTCACAGTAATTCAGGCAGCGGTAGGCTTGGGGCCTCAGTGATGTGGACTGTTCTTCATTTTCTGCTTTCTTTGGGTAGAATACTTAGAAGTTACATGATGTGCTTTCATGTGTGTATGGCGTTATTGTTGCTGTTATTTGCAGTTCAACCAAACTGATTTTTGTGTAAACAAAATTCAGCAGCTTGATAAAGGGTATCGGAATTGTCCAGATGCTTGTTTTAGATTGAAACAGCATGACTTTCAGTTTTACCATATTTCATGCTGGTAGAGACAGATTCACTACTACAGATGGATGGTTTTTGTACACTCATAGGCTTGGTCAATACCTCTGGGTTCCTTCCACTGCTCAGTAATGAACGCTGTTCTATAGTTTCCTTTCAGGTTATACCACTTCACGTCTCTTACCTTTCTTTCCCTAGTTTTATGTAAAGTGTGTGTGGATAATGGAATGCAATGGTTTCCATGGAGCTGAGCAAATATAGGTCATATTGGAAGGAACTCTTCTTCTCCTGAAGTACACTAGTGAATTTGCATATAATTTTAATTATTCAGTTTTATAAGGAGGGATGAAACCATGAAAAAGTTGACCTCCGTGTGAGATAAATCTTCACCTTCTCTCGTAAATACATGTCTATCTAGTTACAACTATAGTTATAGATATAGATATGCTAAAAACTCAAACTACATCGGAAGTTAATAGAAAAATTAGAGGGAGAATCTTTCTTTTTACAGACATTTTTATTAACCAGTGGCTGAAAGACCTTATGGTTTTCTTCTCTCTGCATCAGTTTTAAATCTCTAAATGAATTTGTTTTTTCAGCATATTGCGTGCTAATTCATTTGTCAGAAAAATACACAAACTTTGGATCCAAAAACTTGGCTTTGTCATTTGGGCAAATCAGGGAATCTCTTTGAATATGAAATTATTCATAGGTAAAAATGAGATGATGCTACGACTTTACATGGTCATTGTGATATAGAAGGCTGCATATGTGTAAATCTGACTCAGGGCCTGACACATGATAGATACTATAGAGGCCATGAGAATGTGGCCTGCAGACCTCCAACCCCTGGGAGCATAGTTGGTCTATGTACTGAAATACATCATCGTACTGGCAACAAGGCCGTGTATTGGCTGTTCCCAGCTGATTACTGAGCCTGACAGGGATACTAAGGCAGACCTCTTTTAGGAGAGAGGGCACTGCTCAGTGTAGCTTATTTTGGATCATGGACATCCTAATGACCTTACCCAAACTTCCTTTGAGTGCAAAAAGTCTACAAACTTCTACCCTAAACCCTTCTCTCAATTTTGCTCAGAGACCACAGACTTGCATTGTGGTGTGAAGTCTTTCCCAATCTTTCTCAGGTTCCTCCTCATTTGATCTCACAGCTGTTTCTCCTAAAAACTGCCTTGGATCAGTTTATTTATTTATTCCTTTATTTTTCATTACTGTGCTTTAAGTACAAGTTTACAGTTCAAATCAATTTTGCATGTAAAACCCCGAACACACATCACTATGCAACTCAAATTGTTGTCCCCCTCGAACAGCCCGTGACAACATACTCCTCCTTTCCACCCTGTACTTCCTCTATCTATTCAGCCAGTGCCTGTATCCCACCACCACATCCACTTGTCTTGACTCTAGAGAGGAGCTACTCAGGCAGACTCAAGTACGAGTGTATACATTTAAGCCAAGAAGCATATTCTTTGCTAGCATCACTCTATGTCTTATAGACCAATCAAATCTTTGAAGAGTTAGCTTTGGTGCTGTTTTCAGCTGGGGATTAACAGAGAGTCTGGGGTCCCATGTCCTCAGGAGACCCTCCAATATGACAGACCATCAAGGGTGGTCTATCATTAGAGTCCCACTTCTGAATACCCATTTTACTCCTTCTACATCAGAGACTTGACTTTGTGTTTCTTGTTGTGACAGTTATTGGTGGTGGCTGGGCACTTAAAATCATCTCTGGATTTTATGGCACCTTTCATCTGCTGGAGTCATATTTTCCTCGTGTCTCTGATGTCCTTCATTCTTCTGTGCTCCAGATGGACTAGGACCAATTAAAGCTACATAGATGGCTGCTTGCTAGCTTTTAAGACCCCAGATGCCACTCACCAAAGTGGTGTGTAGAACATGTTCTTAAAAAAAAAAAAACCTTAGTTCTGCCAGTTAGCCTAGATGGCCCCTCAGGCCATGGTCCCTAGACCCCTGTCCCTGCTACTGTGTCCTTCATAAAGATGGGTTGTATTTAGAAAACCTTTTAGCTTTTGGTGTAGTCCTGTTATGCTATCCTCATTTCTACTGCATGCTGTCACTTTTTCTCCTAACCCAACTCCTGTTTACTATCTAATCTATAAATATCCCTCTCCTACTCTCCCCACCTTTATAACCATCAAAGATTTTTTTCTTCTGTGGTTAAACTTTAAGTCTTTGTAGTTATGGTCTCATACAATATTTGCCCATTTGCATATAATTTATTTCACTCAGTGCAGTATCTTCCAGATGACTCCTTGTTATTAGATCTTTCCTAGAGTCATCCTTGTTCTTCATCACTGTATACTGTTCCCTTGAGTGAATATATCATAGTTTGCTTATCCATTTGTCTGTTGATGGGGATCTGGTTGATTTCATCTTTTTCCTATTGTGGACAGAGCTGTAATAAACACTGGTGTGCATATATCTGTTTGTGTAACAGCCCTTATTTCTCCAGGATATGTTCCAAGAAATGGGATTGCTGGATTGTACGGTATTTATATTTCTAGCTTTTGAAGAAAGTGCCAAA
The DNA here is from genome assembly GCA_028571685.1 of Heterohyrax brucei. Taxonomy (NCBI): domain Eukaryota; kingdom Metazoa; phylum Chordata; class Mammalia; order Hyracoidea; family Procaviidae; genus Heterohyrax; species Heterohyrax brucei. The sequence goes on along the minus strand of CM053146.1, from coordinate 60,542,050 downwards.
TCAATTTCCAAAGTAATTGTACTGTTTCACATTCCTACCAGCAGTGTAGACGAGTTCCAATCTCTCCACAACCTCTCCAACATTTATTATTTTTATTACTGCCAGCCTTGTTGGGGAAAGATGGTACCTTACTGTAGTTTTGATTTGGATTTCTCTAACAGCTAATGACCATGAGCATTTCCTTATGTATCTCTTAGTTGCCTGGATGTCTTTGGTGAAGTGCCTATTCATATCTTTTGCCCATTTTTTAATTGGGTTATATATTTTTTCTTGTTTGGGCTTTTCAGTACCTTCTGGTTTACAGAGATTAAATGTTGATCCAGATTGTGGTTGCCAAAATTTTTTTCCCAGTCTTTAGGTAGTCTTTTTACTCTTCTTGTTAAGTTGTTAGATGAACTTAAGTGTTTAATTTTTAGGAGTTCCCAGTTATCTTTTTTCTTTTATGGTATTTGTGCACTGTTAGTAACATTTTGTAGTCTGTTTATGCCATGTATTAGGGCTTCCAGAGTTGTCCTTATGTTTTCTTCCATGATCTTTATCATTTGAGATTTCATATTTATGCCTTTGATTCATTTTGAGTCAGTTTTTGAGCATAGTGTGAGATACGGGACTTGTTTCATTTATTGCAGATAGATACCCAGTTATGTCAACACCATTTGTTAAAAAGACTGTCTTTTCCCCCAGTTTATGGACTTTGGACCTTTGTCAAATATCAGCTGCCCATAGGTCGATGATGCTATATCTGGAGTCTCAACTCAGTTCCATATCTGTGTTTGTACTGGTGCCAGGCTGTTTTGACTATGATGGCAGTGCAACAGGTTCTAAAGTTAGATAGAGTAAGGTCTCCCAGATTGTTCTTCTTCTGTAATTATTATCCAAGGCTTCTTCCCTTTCTGTATGAAGTTGGTGATTTGTTTCTCCATCTCATTATGAAATGGAATTAGAATTTGTATTGGAATTGCATAGTATCTATAGATCACTTTGGGTAGAATTAGACATTTCCATGATGTTAAGTTTCTGTATCTATGACCAAGATAGTTTTTTCCATTTGTGTATATCTCTTTTGGTTTCTTGCAGTAGAGTCTTGCAATTTTCTTCATATAAGTCCTTTATGTTTCTGGTTAGATTTATTCCTAGTTATTTTATCTCTAGGGGCTATGATAAATGGTAACAATTTGGTGATTTCAGCTTTGATGTTTTCTTTGCTAGTGTAAAGGAATCCAACTTACTTATTTATGTTTATGTTGTATCCTGATGGAAATCCTGGTGGCAAAGTGGTTAAGTGCTATGGTGCTATCCAGGAGGTTGGCAGTTCTAATCTGCCAGACACTTCTTGCAAACTCTAGGGGGGAGTTCTACTCTATCGGTAGTGTTTCTATGAGTCAGAATCAACTTGACAGCAGTGAGTTTTTGTATCCTGATACTTTGCTCAACTTTTTCTATTAGTGCCAGTAGATTTTTTTTTTGCGTGTGGATTATTTATTGTTTTCTGTGTATAAGATCATATCATCTGCAATTTTGGATATCCTTTATCTCTTTATCTTGCCTGAATGCTGTGGCTAGAACCACCTGGACAATGTTCAGTGAAAATTATGATGATGGGCATCCTTGTCTGGTTCCTCTTCTCAAGAGGAATGCTTTCAGACTATCTCTGTTTAGGGTGATATTGGCTGTTGGCTTTGCATAGATGCCCCTTGTTATGTTGAGGAATTTCCTTTCTGATCCTGTTTTGCAGAGAGTTATTCACATGAATCAATATTCGACTTTGTCAAAGACCTTTTCAAGATCAATTGATAAAATCAAGTGGTTCTTGTATTTTGTCTTCTTTAAGTAGCTTATTACATGAATTGTTTTTCTAATATTGAGGCATCCCTATCTCCCTGGTATGAATACCACTTGGTCATGGTGAATTATTATTGTTTGTTTTTGACATGCTGTTGAATTCTATTGGTTCGAATTCTGCTGAAGATTTTTGCGTCTAAGTGCTTGGGAGATACTGGTCTGGGTAATTTTTCTTTTTGTGCTGTGTTTGCCTGGTTTGGATATCAGGGTTATACTGGCTTTATAAAATGAATTTGGGAGTATTACATCCTTTTGTATGATCTGGAATACTGTTAGTAATAGTGATGTTAACTCTTCTCTGAGAGTGGTAGAATTCTCCAATGGAGCTCTCAGAGTCAGGGCTTTTTTGACAGCACTTGGCTGGCTGGCTTTCAATCTCTCCCTTTGGGATGGTTTTGTTTAGTTCTTCTACTTCTGTTTGTGCTAGTTTAGGTACATGATGTGTTTCTAGAAATTTGTCCATTTCTTCTAGGTTTTTGTATTTACTAGGGTACAGTTTTCCATAGTATTCTAATTCGTTTAATTTCAGTGTTTGTTGTGATATCGACCAAGTTATTTACTCACTTTCCTGTTATTCTTTTGTCAGGTTGGCCCATGTTTATCAACTTTGTCTATCTGTTTAAAATACTAGCTTTTGGTTTTGTTACTTCTTTCAACTGTTCTTCTATTCTCTATTTCATTTAGTTCTGTTCTAATTTTTATTATTTTTTTATGGTGACTGTGGGATTCTTTTGCTGCTCTCTTTCCACTTGTTCAACTTGCAAGGTTAATCCTTTGATTTGGATCATTTCTCCTTTTTGGATGGATGCATTTATTGAGAAAAACCGACATCTGAGTACTTTTTCTATGCCCCATAGATTCTGGTAGGAAGTGTTTTCATTCTCATTTGGTTCTCTGAAATTCTTTATTCTTTCCTTGACTTCTGTAACTCAGTCATTTTTGAGCAAAGTGTTGTTCAGTTTCCATGTGTTTTATTTTATTTATTTTTCCTGTTACTTAATCTACTTTTATGGTTTTATGGCCTGAAAAGATGCTTTGTAATATTTCAATACTTTGAACTTTGTTAAAGAGTGCTTTGTGGCCTAATATGTGGCCAGTTTTTCAGAGTGTTCCAGGTCTACTGGAAAATAAAGTATAATTGACTGCTGTTGAGTGGAGTGTTTTATATATGTCTGTGAAGTCAGGTTGGTTGATAGTGGCATTTAGATCTTCCATATCTTTACTGAGCCTTTTTCTAGATGTACTCTCCGTCACTGAGAGTGGCGTGTTGAAGTGTCCTACTATTATTGTGAAGCTGTTTAATTCTATTTTCAATACAGTCAGTTTTTGTTTTATGTATTTTGGAGCCCTGTTGTTGGGTGCATAGATATTTAATATGTATTCCTCCTAGAGTATTGATCCTTTAATCATTACATAACGTCCTTCCTTATCCAATGTGGAGGATTTTACTTTAAATTCTATTTTATTAGAGATTAACATTGCCATTCCTGCTCTTTTGTGAATGTTGTTAGCTTGATACATTTTTTTTCCACCCTTTGAGTTTTAGTTTGTTTGTGTCATTGAGTCTAACGAGTATCTTGGGCAGTATGTAGATAGGCCTTTTTTTTTCCCTATCCAATCTGCCATTCTCTGTCTCTTTACTGATATGTGTAATCCTGTTAGATTCAGTGTGATTATTGATAAGCATGAACTTACTGCTGCCATTTTGATGTCTTTTTTGTGTGTTACAGACAATTCCTTTTTTCCATTTAATTTTCTGTGCTGAGTGTTTTCTCTTTGTATGCCTTCATTTCACCTTTTTCAATGTTGAAGCTTCATGTTTTCTGTGTTTTTTATTTCGATGTTTAGGATTGATAGTTTCCTTTGTGGTTACCACAACATTTAACATTATATTTCTAGGTTTACACCAGTCTTTAGTTTTTTATATCTCCTTAATATTGACTTCACATGAAAGATCTATGACTACACTTTCTTTTGAGTGCCTATTTTTTTTATCATAATGTTTACAGAATGACATTTCTGTTTCCCTATTTCCAGTATTTTGCCTGTGATTTCTTTTTGCAATTCCCATATTTGGGTTGATAGCAAATTGCTCTCTTGTGGTCTGTGGTTGTTATCTGGTGTTATTGGTTTTCTAACCAAAAGACTCCTTTCAGTATTTGTTGAAGTCTTGGCTTGCTTTTTGTAAACTTCCTAAGTTTCTGCTTATCTGGAAATATCTTAATTTTGCCATCATATTTGAGAGACAGTTTTGCTGATTATATAATTATTGGCTGGCAGTTGTTTTCCATCAAGGTTTTGTATATGTCTCTCCATGGCCTTCTTACCTGCATGATTTCTTCTGAGTAGTAAGAGCTTAGTCTTACAGATTTTTCTTTTGTAGATTGTTTTGAAGGTATGGCCTTATCTTTAGTTTTGACAAATTTGATTAAAATATGCCTTGGTCTCCTTCTTTTGGGATCTGCCTTGTGCGTAGTTCAGTGAGTACCTTGGATAGATGTCATATTTTATAACATCAGGGAAATTTTCTGTCAGCATATATTTTACAATTCTCTATTTTCTTTTATCCCCCCAATTCCAATACTCTAATCATACACAGATTATTTCTCCTGATGAATGCCTACATAATTCTTAGTGTTTCTTATCTTATTTTTCCTCAAATATGTTAGTGTCACCTGCTCTATCTTCAGTCTTGCTAATTCAGCCTTCCATTGTGCAAATTCTGCTCCTTTGACTAGTGAGTTGTCTAATTCTGTAATTTTATGGTTAATTTTGTGAATTTCTGATTCTTACCACTCTGCCTTCTTGTAGCTTGTTCAATTTGCCATTATTCTCTGCTGTATTTTGCCTCATCTCCTTCCTCATCTCTTGAAGAATTCTAAATATCAATCTTTTGTATTCTACCTATGGTAATTCAGGAAGTTCTCTTCCTCTGGAAGGTTTAATTCTTTTGGGTGGAGCTTTTCAAAGAGATTGTGGTCCATCCCTTTAAGTGCTTTAATATGGACTGCTGTATCAGCTTATGTGTTCTGGTTTCCAAGTGTGTTGTGGAGGCTCTTGCCTACTATCTTAGATGGGCAGGGATGATTGATATAGGCATAGGGAACTTGCTGAAGCTGCTCAGAAAGTCAGGAGGTTAACAATGTCCCTGAGGGTTTGTGAGATTGTTATATCCAATTATACCTGAATCTAGGTGAAAGAACCATTTCTGTGCTGACTTTTTTGGCTTAGGAGAATCAGTAGGAGATTTTTTTTTTTTTTCCTTTCATCTTCTTTCCCTGAGTTTGCTAAACTATTTCTTCTTCTGAGTGTTGGAGAGTGGCTTAGAGTGGGCTTAAGGATTCCTACCTCTGGGTCAGGTAACAGTGTAAAACTCTGGAACCAGGCATGCACAGAGAAGGGAGGAAAGTATGGCTCAGGGTGGGCTTCAAGAGTCCTACTTCCTGCTCAGTTAATGGCAGCAGACTCTAGTGTCAGGCATGGTTCAGAATAGGTGGTGGTGGTGGTAGGGGGGAGTGCCAGGAGAAAGGGGGTAGGCCTTTATCAAAGGAAAGATTCAGATCTGAGCATGGTAGCTTACATACAATGACTTAGTTTTTGGCAATCTGGTGCTGTCCCTCATCAGCTCCTGAGGTATAAGTAAATTCTCCAGATAATCACCTGCCCTAATGGGAATGCCTATCATCCTCCATGCTGGGTCTACCACACTGTGGCCACAGTTGTTTCTGACAAGTCAGGTCTGTGGAATCCTATGCATTTCGGGCACTATTCTCCCTTCCCCTTTGCTTAGTCCAATTTCACAATGTTCCAGTGGTGTTCAGGGCTCCTAGCATGTCACAGGTACTAGATTCATTTGTTTTTTTGGTTCTTTGTTGCTAGAGGGGCTGTAGGAAGCATCTGTCTACTTTGCCATCTTGGTCCAACCTCCCCTTCTTTGCATCTTGATGTGAACTGTGACTAACACAGCCATGGCGACTAACATGGATGATCATTAATGATAGTTGCCTTAAAGCCTAGTTTAGTACCTCTTATGTGCAAAGAACTTTTCCTGAGTGCAGCACATGATGCAAAGCTGAGATTAGCATATCTTATTTCTTTGAATAAGACTATATCTTGGTGGGAACATCATCCTGATAAGTGGTATCTTAAGACTAAAGACATAATATTGAATACTTTTACCCCTTAGAAGAAAGATGACATAAAAAATTAATGATGGACAAAATAAAATGAAAGGGCACTGTTTAAAATAATGCCATTGAGAAATGTGACACAAGTGCATCTGTAGTCTCCTAATGTGACCTTGCTCAACTCTAATTTCTCATGCAAGTGTTTGAGATGGACACAGACAATGAAGAATTTAAAACACGGCCTTAATTTACTCTAATATATGCTATGTATGTTGGTAATCAATTCTATCAGATATCTGAGCAGGTTAACAGGGGAAAGTGAAGAGGCTTTGATTATGCAGACACATTTCATTTACCATGACCGTGAAAACTCTGTGGGGGCAGTTCTACTCTGTTCTTACAGAGTCACTGTGAGTCATGATTGACTTGATAGTGATAAGTATGGTTTGGGTACACTCTAGAACCCTTGTGCTTTTTGTGTTTTGGTGTAAGTTTGTACCAAATAAGCAACCAGGTCTAACAATTTCTAAACATCTGAGCTCAGTAGTTCTACACTCTTCAAAATGGATTGATTGGATTATACTGGAAATATCAAGACATGTAATCTTCAAGCTTATGTGACAGAAATGATCATTGTTTCTGTTAAACTTTGAAAATAACCCTTCTTATTCCTCCTCTGACTGTCCTCAACAAGGAAAGATGTATTTTTATCATTGTGTGATTGTGCATGTGAACATTACGTGTGTGTCTGTTTTGAAAGTAGGAGAGAATGTCATTTTATCTTGTTAGAAGAAATCATTTGAATATTGCTGTTTAAAACATTGGCTATATTTTATTTTCTTTTATTACAATTAAGTGAAAGTATACTATCAAAATCATTTTTTCATACCTGCCTCTCTACAACTTTGCTCTCCCTACCCTGTGACAGCATATTCCTTCTTTTCACCCTTTACTACTAGTATCCTCCCAACGAACACCTGTCCCCTTCTCTTCACCCTCTCTTCTCCCCTAGAAAGAAACCAGTAGGGCAATCTTCTACAAATATATACGACCATAAAGTACACACCACACGCTCACTGTGTGTTCCTGAGTCCAGTCCATTCCCAGTCTGAAGTGTTGACCTCACTACTGTTCTCAGGTCTGGGACAGCAGTAAGTTTGGCTCCAAGTTCCCAAGGGAACTTGCAGGTTGTCAGACCATCAGTTCTGATCTTTCAGTAGAGTTCTTGATCTGCATGCCTCTTTTTCTTGTGTTACATCAGGGACTCTACATTGTGTTCTCTGTCAAAGCTGTCTTTGGTGGTGGCTGGGCACTATTTGGATCTTCTTGTCTTATCCTGATGTAGTTTCCCAGTTACATGGGAGTCATATGAGTCCGTCTGTCTCCTGGGCTTTTTTCCTCGTGTCTTTGACATTCTTGGTCATCATCTTTTCCAGGTGGATTGGGACAAATTGATATTTCTCAGATGGCAGCTTTCTGGCTTTTAAGATCCCAGATGCCACTCACCAATATGGAGTACAGAAAGTTCTCATAGCAAAAGGCTAGTTATATCAATTAACCTTGATGTCCACTGAAAACATGATCCTCAGGCTTCTGTCCCTGTTACTCTATTTTTGAAATGCTGGGTTGAATTTAGAAAACCTTTTAGTTTATAATATAGTCCATTTATGCTGACCTGTGTTCTGTTTAGTGCCAACATGACCTTCATCTAACTGAATTTCTATCGACTATCTCTAATTTATGACCAAACCAATCCTTTCTCTCCCTCCTCACCATTATAGCAGTCAGTCATTTCTTCTGTGCATGTCCTTTTTTTAAGTGCTATAATACTGTTCTCATACAGTACTTATCTTTTGCAGCTGACTGATTTCACTCAGCTTGACTTCTAGTTGATACTGGGTTGTGAGATGCTTCCTAAAAGCATCATTGTTCTTTATCGTTAAATAGTGTTCCATTGTGTATATGTACCATAGTTTGTTTATCCACTCATCTGTTGATAGGCACCTCGTTTGATTCCATCTTTTTGTTACTGCAGACTGTGCTGCAATAAACATTTCTGTACCTGTATCTGTTTGTGTGACAAACCTTATTTCTATAGGATATATTCAAAGCAATGGGAGTGTTGGATCACGTGATATTTCTATATCTAACTTTTTAAGAAATCACCAAATTACTTTCTAAAGAGGCTGTACCATCTTGCATTCCCAACAGTGTAGGAGAGTTCCAGTCTCTCCGCAGCCTCTCCAGCATTTGTTGTTTTCTGTTTTTTGGGATTCTTGCCAACCTCATTGGAGTGAGATGATATCTCATTGTAGTTTTGATTTGAATTTCTCTAATAGCTAATGATTGTGAGTGTTTCCTCATGTGTCTTTTGGCTGCCTGAATGTCTTCTTTGGTGAAATGTCTGTCCATGTCCTTTATCCATTGTTTAATTGGGTTATTTGTCTTTTTCTTGTTGAGCTTGTAGGTTATGGAGATTAGATGTCAATCTGGTATGTAGTTGCCAAATATTTTTTTCCTGTTCTGTAGACAGTCTTTTAATTTTCCTGATAAAGTCTTCGGATGAGCATAAGTATTTAGTTTGTTGTGGTTCCCGTTTATCTATTTTCTCTTCTGTTATTCTTGCATCATTGGTAAGATTTTGTAGTCTGTCTAAGGTATATAATAGAACTTTCAATGTTGTAACTATTTTTTCTTTCATAATCTTTATTGTTTTAGGTTTGATATTTAGGTCTTCAATCCATTTTGATTTAGTTTTTGTGTAAGGTGTGAGATACAGGTTTGTTTCAGATTTTTTGGCAGATGGATATCCAATTTTTCCAATAACATTTTTTAAAGAGACTGTTTTTACCCCAGTTTGCAACCTTTGGGCCTTTGTCCAGTATCAACTGTTCATAGGAGGACAGTAGTGTTTCTGGTTTATCTGTTCTGTTCCATTGGTCTATATATCTGTTTTTGTACCAGTATAAGGCTGTTTTGACTACTGTGGCACTGTAATAGATTCTAAGGTCAAATAGTGTGAGGCCTCCCACTGTTCCTCTCCTTCAGTGTTGCCTCATTCGAGGTCTCTTCCCTTTCCAAACAAAGTGGGTGATTTCTTTCTCCATCTCATTAAAAAATGACATTCGAATTTGTATTGGGATTGCATTGTAAATGTGGTTGGTTTCTGGTAGAATAGACATTTTCACAACATCTAGGTTTCTCCACTTATGAAAGTCTCTTTTGATTTCTTACAATAAGGTCTCTTACATCTCTGGTTAGATTTATTCCCATGTATTTTATCTTCCTGGGGGCTATTATAAATGGTACTGATTTAGTGATTTCCTCTTTGATGATCTCTGTGTTCGTGTAAAGGAGTCCTACTAATTTACTTATGTTTGTCTTATATCCTGACACTTTGCTGAACTCTTCTATTAGTTCAAGTAGTTTGCTTATGAAATCCTTAGGGTTCTCTGTGTATATGATCATATCATTTGCAAATAGTGATACTTTTACTTCTTCTTTATTGAAGCAGATAGTTTTTATTTCTTTGTCTTGTCTGATTTCTCTGGCCAGAACCTATAGCACATTACTAAATAGAAGTGATGACAGTGGGCATCCTTGTCTCATTCCTATTCTCAGTGAGAATTCTTTCAGTCTCTCTCCATTCAGGATGATGTTGGTGGTTGGCTTTGCACAGATGCCTTTTACTGCACTGAGAAATTTCCCTTCTATTCCTATTTTGCTGACAGTTTTTAACATGAGTGGGTGCTGGACTTTGTCAAATGCCTTTTCTGCATCAATTGATAAAATAAAGTGTTTCCTTTACTTTGTGTTATTTATGTGATTGCATTATTTTTCTTATGTTGAACTAACCCTGGATCCTTGGTATGAATTCTACTCTGTCATGATGAATTATTATTATTATTATTTTTATGTTGTTGAATTCTACTGGTGAGAATTTTGTTGAAGATTTTTGCATCTAGGTTCATGAGTGATGTTGGTCTGTAGTTTTCTTCTTTTGTGGAGTTTTTACCCAACTTCAACATCAGGGTTCTGGTGCCTTCATAGAATAAATTTGGGAATGTTCCATCCTTTTCTGTGCTTTAAAACAGCTTCAACAGTATTGAAATTAACTCCTCTCTAAAAGTTTGGTTAGAATTCTCTGGTGAAGACATCTGGACCAAGACTTTTTTTGGTTGGTAGTTTTTTGATGACTTTTTCAATATTTTCCTTTGTGATGGGTTTATTAAGTTAGTTTATTTTGTGATAATTTTTGGTAGGTGATCGCCAAGCCAAGTGCAGGAATCTAGAAACTTGACCATTTCCTCTGTTTTTAAATCTGTGAGACTATAGCTTTTGGTAGTATTCTAATTCTTTTAAATTCAGTTGTGACATCTCCCATTTCATTTCTTACTTGGGTTACTTGTTTCCTCTCCTGTTTCTCACTTGTGAATTTAGCCAATGGTTTATCAATCTTGTTGATCTTTTCAAAATAACAGCTCTTGGTTTTGTTACCTCTTTCAATTGTTTCTGTATTCTCTAATTTAGCTCTGCTCTAATCTTTATTATCTCTTGTCTTCTGGTGCCCGGGGGGTTCTTTTGTTGTTCTCCTTCTACCTGTTCAAGCTGTAGGGTTAATTCTTTGCTGTGGGCCTTTTCTTCATTCTGGATGTGTATGTTGATAGAGATAAGTTCACTTCTGGGTATTGCTTTTGCTGTATCTCGTAGGTTCTGGTAAGATGTGTTTTCATTCTCATTTGATTCCGTGATTTTCTTTATTGCATCCTTGATTTTTTCAATAACCCATGAGTTTTCAAGTGAGGTGTTGTTCAGTTTCCATGAGTTTGAATTTCTACCCATATGTTTTCTGCTATTGATTTCAACATTTATGGCTTTGTGATCTGAGAAGATACTTTGCAATAATTCAGTGTTTTGGATTTTGTTGAGACTTGCTTTATGAGCTAATATGTGGTCTATTCTGAAGAATGTTCCATGTGCATTGGAAAAGAAAGTGCAGTTGTCTGTTGTTGGGTAAAAACTTCTGTATATGTCAGTGAGGTTGAGTTGGTAGATTGTCACATTGAGATCTTTTGTATCTCTACTGAGCTTTTTTCTGGACAATCTGTCCTTTACTGAAAGTGGAGTGTTGAAGTCTCCTACTACCATTGTGGAGTGATCTATGTCATTTTTCAATGTTGTCAGCATTTGTTCTATGTATACAGATGCTCTGATATTGGGTGCATAAATATTTAATATTGTTATATCCTTCTTATGTATTGCAACTTTAAACAGTAAATGGTGACCATTCTTGTCCATGATGGGAGATTTTACATTACAATATGTTTTAACCAAGATTGATAATGCCACTCATGCTCTTCTTTGCATATTACTTCCTTGGTATATTGCTTTCCTCCTTTGACTTTCAGTTTGTTCATATCTTTTAGTCTAAAATGTATTTCTTATAAGCAATGTATAGACAGATTGTGTTGTTTTGATACAGCCTGTTATTTTCTGTCTCTTTATTGGAGCATTCAGTCTATTTACATTTGGTGAAATTATTGATAGATACGTATTTAGTGTTGTTATTATTTTGGTGTCTTAATTTTTGTGGTGTTGACATTTTATTTCTCCCATGGGGTTTTCTTTTCATCTTTTTCTGTGCTGGTTTTGAGTGTGTTGAGACTTCTGTCTTGTGTTTCTTGTTTTGATATGTAGTATTGTTAATTTTCTTTGTGGTTACCCTTTTGTTCTTCCCTAACATTCTATGTTTAAACCTGTCTTTAACTTCTTTATATCTCCTTAACTTCCTTTCCATCTGAAAGGGCTACAAGTACTGCAACATATACCTCTTTATAGTGTAATGTTGTCATAGTTTACATGTTGAGCTCTGTTTCCCTAAGTGAAATATTTTAGCTTTGTGACTTCCCTAACTACTTAGGACTCTTGTTGTGTCCTGCTTTGTAACCTTGGATATACATCTGGTGTTATTGCTTTTCTAACTGAAGAACTTCCTTCAGCATTTCTTGTAACTTTGGTTTGGTTTTTGCAAAGTCTCTAAATCTGTTTGTGTGAGGAGGTCTTAGTTTCGTTTTCATATTTGAAAGACAATTTTGCAGGATATGTAATTCTTGGTTTGAAGTTTTCTTTTTCCTTCAATGCTTTATATATGCCATCTCATTGCCTTCTTGCCAGGAAGATTCTGGCTGAAAAGTCAGAGGACATTCTACAAGGCTTCCCTTTACACATTAGTTTTTAGTTAAGCCTAGCTGCATTTAAGAGCTTCTTTTTATGCTTCATTTTGTTAAGCTTGATTATAATATGTCTTGGTGTCTTTTTTGGGGATCTTCCTTTTTTGGAGTTTGACAAGTGTCTTGAAAAGTTGTCCTGTCTTCTTTCATGATATCAGGGAAGTTTTTTCTCAACAACTCTTCAAAAATTCTCTCCATATTTTCTGCTATCCATCCCTCTTATGGAACTCCAATTACATATAATTTGTTCCTCTAGATAGAATCCCACATAATTCTTAATGCTTCTTCATTTTTTTGTTGATTATTTTGTCTGCTTTTTCTTCATAAATTCTAGTGTCAGTGCTTTATCTCCAGTCTTGCTATTTCTATATTCCATTTCCTCAGTTTGCTCTTTTGTCTTTTCACTAAATTGTCTAACTGTAATTTTATTATTAATCTGCTGAATTTCTGACCATTAATGTTTTAGCAGTTCATATAGTTTGTTTATTTTTTCATTTTGGTCTGCAGCACTTTGTTTAATCTCCATCCTAAGAGCTACAAGGTCTGTATACAACATTCTTTTGTATTTTATCTCTGATAATTTCAGGAAAGCTTCTTTATCTTAGAAGTTTTTTGATTATTTTGGGAGTTTTCTGGAGCTATGGTGGTCTACTTCTTTAAATGGTTAGATATTGATTGTTGTTTTCATGCCATCAGAAAGCTGTTCAGCTTCTCCAGTGTTGCACCAACAGAAGCTATGGAGTAGTTCTAAGAAGGGAGTAGATAAAGGCACAACTAGGCTTGGCCACTAGCCACTGCTGTGTCCTCTAGGTGCAGCTGTCTTAAGTACAGCTTCTCTGGTGAGAGAGACACTGTCTAACCCAGTGGTGCTGCTCAGCTTGGTGGCTGGCCCCAGCTGTGACTTTAAGGGTGGCAAGCCATGCCTCATGACTGACAAATATGGCAATTCACTTGTATTGACTTTCTGGAGTCACAACAGCAGACACTATGTCATAGCTTAGAGAAAGGAGTGGAGAACGGTGCCACCATACTCAGCTGCCAGTCACTGCTGGATTCCCTAGATGCAATTATCTTGATAGCTGCTTTTCTACTGAGAGGGGCACAGTCTATCTAGTGGAAGCCAGTACTAGCTAGGCCCTCAGGGGTAGCAGGCCCTCCCTCCTAGCTGACACAGATGGTGACCTACTTGTGGAATCTCTCAGGGACTGTGTCCACAGATGGTATGAGATGGTTCAAAGAAAGGAGGGATAAGGGTGCCAGCCACCACTATGTTCTCTAGGTATGACTGTCTTAAAAACAGTTTTTCTGCTATAAGAGGAAGAGTTCAGTCAGGGGGTGTTGCTCACTGTGACAGCCAGCCCCATTCAGGCTGACGCATGGCTGACTCCATCTCTCAGGTGGCATCCTGCCTAGCCTCCTCTCCTGTGCAGGGCCAGCAGAATCTATGGTGCAGCTCAGAGAAGGAGAGGAAAGTACACCAGTATCCTCATTGAGCAGCCACTGCTGGGTTCTCTAGATGTGACTGTCTTATGTACAGGCTCTCTGCTGCAAAAGGTACTGCCTACTTAGGTGCTGCAGCTCAGCATGGCAGCCAGCCCCTGCCAGGCTCTCAGGCTCAGCAGTCCCAGTCTCCTGGTTAACAAAGACTGTATTCATACCTATAAACCTCTCAGCTGCTGCACCAGTGGAAGTAGGATTCTGCACTGCTATCTCATCTCTGACACAGGTAGTTTTCCCCTTCTTGTCACCCAGTCTGATCTCATAAACCTCTGCCTGATCTTGGGGATCCCAGAATGTGCACTCTGCTCCTTTCAATTGTTTTTTTAAGCCTTAGTTCTCAGAAGGAATCGAGGAGACGTGTGACTAGTCTGCCATCTTGGCCCCTGCTATGGCTTGTTTTTTAGATAATTTGTTTCTTCTTAACTATAAACACAACATTTTAATTTCTTTGTCATGGGAAGGTAAAAGAGAGGCATATGTTTTTATTACAACTTTATACATCAGGATCTCAAGGAAACCCCCAAATTGTGTGACTTGTTTAGATTCACAATAGATCTGGCACATGCTGATTTCCAATATTCAATTGATGCTATATATATTTTCAAGCCCATTATCTTGTGTTTTTGACTTTCTTCACAATTTTATAGTATAGTAAACCCAAAGAAGTGGGTTAATGAGAATTAATATCTATGATGTGGAAATTTTTTTATATTTCTATCAGAGCATGATTTTTTCTTCTTTTCTGAGCACCAGAGTTCAAAAATAAACTCTTCAGTAAACTCATGCATGAGGCAGCAAGTTTTTGATTTGAATAACTTTCTTTTCTCTGTTCCTTCAAAGCAATATTTTGCATAAAATCTAAGACTGTTATTTTTTTTGTGAAAAACTTGTACTTTAGATGAAGGATTACAGGACAAACTATCTTATTTTTAAACAGTTGGTACACATAATGTGTTGACACATTGTTTAATAACCTCATGATATGTCAACACACTCTTCTTGACCTTGCCAAGCCAAAGGCAAGTACCGTCAAGTCAGATCCGACTCATGGTGATTCCCTACTACCAGTTTTCCTGTCCCCTCCTGCCTTCTAGTCCTTGCCAATGGGCTACTGTGCCCATTTGGTTTTGCTTTTTTTCATGGATTTGCTAGTCTTTGGCTGAAAGGTGAATCTTGGGAATGACATAATTACTGAGCTCAAAAATGTGTCCAGAGGCCACACTTTTGGGGTTTATACAGTCTCTCAGGCCAATAAGTCTGGTCTTTTTTAGGAGTTAGAATTTTGTTCTCCTTTTCTCCAGCTCTGTCTGGGACCCTCTGTTGTGATCTCTGTCAGTAGTGGTGATAGCTAGGCACCATTTGGTTGTACTGAACTCGGTCTGGTGGAGGCCATAGTAGTTGTGGTCCATTAATCCTTAGGCCCCTTGCATCTTTAGTTTCCTTCAATCTCCCTTGTTCCTGAGGAAGAGAAACTAGTGGAGTATCTTAGATGACAACTCACAGTCTTTTAAGATCTAGGACTTTACTTACCAAAGTTGAATGTAAAATAGTTTCTTTATAAACTATGTTATGCGAGTTGAGCTAGATGTTCCACAAGACCATGGCCCCCACAGCCCTCAGTCCTGCAATTCAGTCCTTCCTGGAATTTAACGTGTCTATGGAGCTTCCATGATTTTGCCTTTTACAAGTTGTGCTAAATTCCCTGATATTGTGTACTGTCTTACCTGTCATCAAAGTTACCATTTATCTATTGTCTATTTAGTGTTTCTTTTCATCCCATCCCTCTCCTCCCTGGTAACCATCAAAGATTGTTTCTTTTGTGCATAAACCTTTTGATGAGTTTTTACAGTAGTGGTCTCATCCAATATTTGTCCTTTCATGACTGACTGATTTCACTCAGCAGAAGGTCATCCAGATTTACCCATGTTATGATGTTTTGCAGATTTATTGTTGTTCTTTATCATTGTATAAAATTCCACTGTCTATAGTATCATTATTCATTTATTCATTCATCTGTGGATAGGCATCTAGGTTGTTTCCATCTTTTGCTATTGTGAACAATCCTGTAATAAGCATGGATTTGTGTATGTCTATTTGTGTAATGACCCTTATTTCTCTAGTATATATTCCTAGGAGTGAGATTGATGGATTATATAGTATTTCTATTTCTAGCTTTCTAAGAAGGCACTGTGTCTTTTTCCAAAATGTTTTTATTATTTTGCATTCTCACCAGCAGTATATGAGTTCTGATCTCCACGTAGCCTCTGCAACATTTGTATTTTCTGTTGCTTTGATTCATACCAGTAATGCTGGATCAAGTCTACACTTTTTTTTTTTCACGTTAAATACCAAAGCTTTATATTTTCCAAGTCTTTTGGTCACTTTTCTTTGGTCACTTTTGCAGACCATGCTCTTCTCTAAAGTATCCATTAATCTCAGTTCCATAGGACTGATTGTCAGGACCTAGAGATGCATGTCTTAACAAACCATTTGTGGAAACCTAATGTGTTAATAATATTCCCCCATCCCCATGAACGTACAAAATCAGAAACTATATGAAGTGCTATCCAACTAATTGTGGTGCAAAATTGTGCCCCTCTATTCCTTAAGTCTATGGTGTCATTCTAGACATTTTATGCCTTTTTTCCCCAAAGGGATTATATCTATAATTAGATTGTATCTATAATCTAAAGATGTCAGTATTCCTCTGCTCTTGTGCCTAATAAAACTTAAGAATTTTCTTCCATCAATAAGTAGAGAGAAAATTGATAAGTAAATTTTGTTTTCACAAATATCCCTCAAACTTGTACCTGTTACATTTGCTTGATTTTGTATAAGAAAAAATTTGACTTAACACGAAACTGTGCTAGTCATCTTGAGGCTCAAATTTCAGTAACTTCTGGTGCTCCACAGAGAATCATAACTTCAAGGGCTCTGCTGTCTGAACAAAGACGAGGGCCTCATAAGTGGAAAATCAAGATGGCTGACAGACTTGACACATTTCTCCGTATCCCCAAAGCCCAGCTCTTGGAGTATTCCAGGATAAATAAAAAGCTTCCGTGGCCTAATCATTTTGAGAAGTGCTGTGTAGGTGCACTCTTCCTTACTTTCCATATTGGCTTCGCGCTTCAGGTGGACCTGCTTTCAAACCTTGATAAAACAAAGTTATCTGTAGTTTATTTTCCACAATTTCTACATCTTAAATAACTTACTGAATAGAAAATCTATTGTTTAATATAAGTATCCCATTTTTTAAGCCTATTGTTGTCTCCAATTTTCTATTTTCTCTTTGAGTAAGTGCTGTTAGCTTATATAGCTTCCTGAGGGAAAAGGCATCATAGTTTGTGTGACCATATGACACATCAGCATGCATGAAAAATATTTATAATATTAACATTTATGTTTGTACTTATATGTGGTGTGAACCAAACAACAAAGCAACAGAACAGTCTTTTTATACATGTAGTTATGTGGGCAATCAGAGACACCAACATCCTTTTGTAAAGACCCTATGCCTTAGTGTGATAGTTTGTAACTCTGATTTGAAGTAGAATTTTTGCAGAGAATTAAAAAAAAATAGCAATGTCTTGATCTCACCATAGGTAATTAAACCACAATCTTTGAAGAGCAGAAGGATATGGGGCACAGACATCAGTACTGAAAACTCACCAGAAATTCTAATACACGTATAGAGTGAGAACTACTGTTTAGTGAAATATCAGCTTACTTCTGTTGATCTTCTTTGCAAATGTAGACTGGTGCCAAAAAGCTGGGTTTTCCCGGTAGTGGGTCATCACTTGAGGAATTGCTGTGGGTTCCTACATTTCCACAAGACAAACCTTAAGATATTAGATGACATCTGTGTCTGCTGCCAAAGAGCTACCCTGACCAGTTGGTTAAGCCAACTGATCAGCAAACAGAAGCCTATGATTACCCGAAAGGGACTATTCCTGAGCTTTAGATTCCCAGGAAGGAAATGAAGTCAGTCTGGACTCCCACAGGCTTTAGCTAAGGAACAGAGAGTCAATTTCGCCCCTTAATTCACACGACCATGTATGTCTTTTCTATAAGCCTGGGCTTATAGAAACACATTTGCTTCTACAGTGTTCTCTTTAGTAGTTAAATCTGACCTACATTTACCTGTCAGTCCAATATCTATGTATGGAGGCACAAACAGTTAAGTGTTGGGCTGCTAGTGAAGTCTGGATCCCAACCCATCCAGCAGCTATGTGGAAGAAGGACGTGGTAATCTGCTTCCACAAAGATTACTAAAACTCAGTGCTGTCAAGTCAGTTTCAGTGCATAGCGACCCTATAGGATAGAGGAGAACTGCTCTCTAGGATTTCCAAGGTTGTATATCTTTACAGCAGCTGACTGTCATAAATTTCTCCTGAAGTGGAGCTGGTATGTTCAAACTATTGACCTTGAGGTTAGTCATCAAAAGCTTAACCTCTGAACCATCAGATCTCCTATTGTGTCACATGGGGCCACTATGAGTTGAAAATGACTCAACAGCACCCTACAACAACAACATGCCAATATCGTAAAATATTGATGAATATGCATACAATCTGCATGAGTAAATACAATATAAATACAATTTGCGTGAGTAAACAAATGGAATGCTTATGTAAGAATCACTCCCTCTGATGTCATTGACTTTCCACCTTCCCATGCTACCTGTCTCTTCCTCAGGGACTTTTCACCATACTTATTCAATCTATATCCTAAGTAAATAATTGGAGAAGCTAGATTATATAAAGAAGAATGAGGTATCATTTATAACCTGTGATATGCAGATGACTCAAAGTGTTTGCTAAAAATGAGGATTTGAAGCACTTACTGATTAAGATCAAAGACTACAGCCTTGAATGTGGATTATTTAAACATAAAGAAAACAAAAATCCTCACAATTGAACCATTAAGTGACATCATGATAAACAGAGGAAAGATTGAAGTTTTCAAGGATTTTATTTTGTTTGGATCCACAATCAATGCGCACTGAAGCAACAGTTGAGAAATCGAACGATGTAGTGCATTGAGCAAATGTGATGAAAAAGATCTTGTTAAAGAGTTTAAAAGCAAGGACACCACTTTGAGGATTGAAGTGCACCTGACCTGAGCCTTGATATTTCCAGCTACCTAATTTGCATATTAAAGCTGGACAATGAATAAGAAAGACCAAAGAAGAATTGGCGCCTGTGAATTATGGTGCTGGTGAAGAATATTGAGCATATGGACTGCTAGAAGAATGAACAAATTCATCTTGAAAGAAGTACAGCCGAAGTGCTCCTTAAAAGTGAGGATGGTGAGACTTAGTGACAGGTACTTTGAACACACTACCAGGAGAGATCAGTCCTTGGAGAAGGTCACCATGCTTGGTGAAGTAGAGGAATAGTGAAACAGAGGTAGACCTTCAAAGAAATGGATTGACACAATGGGTACAATAATAGGGTCAACCATAGCAGGATTGGGAAGTTTTTTTTTTCCATTGTGCATAGGGTGGATATGTGTTGGAACAGATTCAGAGGTACCTAACAACATCAGGACAAAGCAGAACTTTCCCATAGGGTTTCCAAATCTGTGAATCTTTGGAGAAGCAGACTGCCATGTCTTTCTCCTGCAGTGGCTGGTGGATTTGAACCACTGAGCTGTCAGTTAGCAGCAGAGCGCCTAACCATTGTGTCATCAAGGGTTCTTGGTGTTAACCCTGTTAGGAGATCTGAATACTACATTATTTGAACACTACCTATTCGTGCTGGCTGGTGTTCTTCTGGTTAGAATATTGGCTAGAGACTACTTTGTATGTAGTTTAACAGAAAAAATGCAAAGAAAGAAGTTAATGTTATTATGTAATACTCAGATAGATTAAAAACCAAGACTCGACGGCTCTTGGCTTAATCTAAAATAACAAAAGCAGTATCAATTTCTACAGTAAAATGAAAACCAAGGTGAGCGGATGAAATATTTTTATCATTACAAGAGGAATTAATTTACATATACCCTAGCACTCAGTGTGAACATGCTTCTGGATACATTCTTAACAATCTAACCAATATTGATGCAAAATGAAAGATAAATTTCTATGTCTGGAATACTGGTTATGCAACAAAGATCAAAGCTATTTGATAGGGTAATTAATGTGTGTGTTTACATTTAGGAATGATAACTTTAAAATAGTTTGTGTTGTTATTTTTCAATTTTTTAAATAATTTTTAATTGAGATTTATTTTGTATTCATGATTCCTTTTAATGTTCTCAATGTTCAGCTATCAAACACTTTTATCACATAGAATTCTTTTCTTATGCTTTGAATTGTATGTATTGTTTCATAATTCAATAAGCTGTACATTTGGTATTTTCTTTTTTTCATAGAAAATATCTGAAAGTTGTATTATAACCTTATCACAGGAAAATGATACACTGTTTATTACTATAATCACTCATTCTATTAGAGTGCCATGGCAAGCGCAGAATGCCAGCATTTTGGAATATTCAAATAATTGTAAGAAATTTTGATTTCTTATGCCTGAAACCTAAAGATTAATATCTTCCAGGAATCTATACCACAAAGATGAAAACCAGCGATCTCCTGGGGCTAGTACCAGGGGAAGAGAAGATTCATATGAAGCCTGAGAGGCAGAAGAGAAGTCGGAGGGTTAAGCCAAGTTCAATTACAGGGTGTCAGGATAGAAAACACCAGAAGCAGAATGGCATGGATACAGAATTGGAATCCTGAAGACACATCAAAGTCAGGAAACATCAGAGGCAAATGAGGGGGCAGAAAAAAAGGGAGTTAAAAAGGAAACTAATTCCAGGGGTCAACGTCTCCTGGAATCAAGATTGCTTTAAAATGGCTGGGTATGGATCGCTCTGGTCCCTGGGGCAAGAGATCTTAAAGGAATAGCCCATTGTCTAAGTGCTGCTTCCTACAGAACTTAAGGACTTAAGGATACATATTTGATAAACACGTCTTTTGGTAATAGATGCATGGAAGATTACATGGGGGAATCTCATTCTGTAATCAGAATTTTATTTCCATTTCTGTGTATTGTGTGTGGATGACTTCTCCCCCTTCACCTCCTAGTTTATAAGAAGAAAACTAGAGGGAACAAGAAGAGAGAGAATGGGCTGGGGCCAGGGATAAGGCAACAGGTGAATTCAGTGAGAGAGGTATCAGTCATTAGTTTGGGGAGGAGAGAGCTGCCATTTCCCGCCCCACGTAAGACGAACGGTAAGTATTCCTCCTCCCAGTTAAGTGTAGCACATTCATAATAATTCTTTGTAGAAATTAGAGCTTCCAGCAAGAAACAGATTTATGTCCTAGTTTTCATTTAGAGGTCTGCAAATCCCGGTCTCTGTGGTTGCTCAGGCAGTGGATAAGGCATTTGGAGAGACAAGCACCGCAGGCAGGGGAACACGAAGCAGAACAGCTCACTGGTGTGGCGACGACGTAGTTTGTTCCTCTGGTTTTGTAGAGTCTCTGCAAAGGCTTCATTCAACCAGCTGAGGACCCACCAAGTCAGAAGCCTGTCAGTGGGTGAGAAGAGGTTGAAGCAGAGCGAGTTTCTAACATCAGGTATTAGAGAAATAGGGATGAGCTGCTCACTCAGCTCACTTACTTTTTACCTACAAGAAGGACCAGTTTTTGTGCACCTACCAGTCGGAAGGCTTCATGCAGAGAATGAGCGGATGGGTTACAATTGCACATCTAGGTTATTTTCTTTTTAAAAACTATGTCTCCTGGGTATTCATAATCCATGTGCAGTTTCCTTGCCGTTCTTACTGTTCCATTTCCCAGAACATTTCCTAGCTCTTTAAATCTACCATATTCCCTCTCGCCTCTTGCACGTGCTGTTCTGTTTGCTCAAATCACCCTTTTTTGTGCTCTGGGACTTGTTAATGCCTATTAATTCTCTCAAGTTTCAGTTTTAATGTTCTTTCTTTAGGGAGGTCTTCTTTGAATCCCCAGAGCAGTTTAGCAATCTGTAGTATAGCTTCTTACCACCTTGAAATTCCCTCTTTTAACAAATAAGGCTGGGTTTCTAGTAGTCGTATTCAAAGTTAGTCCGGGACCTACTGCTGAGGTTCAGGCAGTGTAGATGCTTAATGTATATACTTCTTTTCTCAAAGATGAAGGAAAGTATTGGTAGTCACGAAAGGAAGAATGAGGAAACTGGATTCTCACTATGAGTGGAAATAAGTTGTCTACTACAGGCACCTGCACTTTGGAAGCATTCATAATGGCCTAAGGAATCCCAGGGTGGTGCAAAGAAAAACGAGTCAGTTTTGCTTTAACTATTTACTTGTAGGTGGTCACAATTTGTACATTAACATTGAAAATACTGATTTTTTTTTTTTTTTGCATGACTCAGGGCTGCATAGTTGTTGTGGTTATACCAGGATGGACCATATACACAGATGGAGCAACTAGTAGCTTAGCTGAGATGACTGATGAAAAGAATCTTAGAGCATCACTTGTCTCAGTGCTGTGTGTACCTTTGGTGCATACTTCACTGATTTCCCACAAATAATTGCTCCTTTCAAAGTGAAAGTTCAGGATGCACAGATGCATATATGGGGTATTAGAAGTAATAACAATAATGAGGTAGCTTGTGTGTTGATAAGATGCTGTAAGCTACCCTACTGGTATTTCAAATACCAACAGGGTTACAGCTTTCCAACAGGGTGGACAGCTTTCAGTATGGCTTCCAGACTAAGCAGACTGGGAAGAAAAGCCTGGTGATCTACTTCCAAAAATTAGCCAATGAAAACTCTGAATCACAAAAGATTGTGTGAGACTTCAGCATACTCTGGATGCTTCATCAGAAACCTGTTGCCACTGAGTCAATTCCAACTTGTAGTGAACTTATAGGACAGAGTAGAACTAACCTGTAGGGCTTTCAAGGGGTGCCTAGCGGATTCAAACTGCTGACCTTTTGGTTAGCAGCCATAGCTCTTAACCACTACACCACCAGTGTTCCTCCTCAACATGTGGAGAAGAACATCATATTTGTTAAAGTGAAGGTCAGAAAAGGTGAGGGAAAGCCTCAGTGAGAAGGGTTGGCACAGTGGTTGCAACAATGCACTCACACACACCAATGATCATAAAGACGATGCAGGACTGGGCAACATTCTATTCCATTATCCATGGGGTTGTCATGAGTCAGAGCTTACTTGACAGCAGCTAACAACAGGGCTAATATGGATTTTAAGTCAGGCCTCCTTTGGTCCTCTTGTGTTCGTATGTTAGCATATGCTGAAAGCCAATATTTGCTCATCTCACTGGGTAGGTCTTGCCTGGCAAACAGAAAAAGGGGACCTAAAGAAACTGGACTGAGGATAGTCCTTAGCTTCTTTGATGATTGAGATCATGTGTCAGTTTGGTTGGGTAGTGATTCTCCGTGGTTTGGCAGTTACAATGTAATTTGACAGCCATACAATGAGATCTGATATAATGCAATTACCTGCGTGGTGAGATGTGTTATCAGGAGCTAATCAATTGAAAGGAGGTGTCCTTGGAGTGTATGTCCTGAACCCAACACAGGTATAATTTTACGCAAAGCTCACTGATTTTTGCTCACTCTGGACCCTGTAGTTGGCTCCTGTTCATCTGACCTCTAGCTCTTGGGACTTGAGCTAGCAGCTTACGGGCCATTTTACTTGCTGATCTTAGGATTCATTAGCTTTCAAAGTCTGTGAGCCAGAGATCTGCTGTCTAAACTGCTGATCTCGGGTTTGCCAGCCCTGCAGCTATGTGAATCAGGAGAATCCTTCAGCCCAACCCATAGGCTTGGAACTCTCCAGCCTCTACAATCATGTAAGTCATTTCTTTGATATAAATCTCTCTCTCTATATATTTATATGCTTTACTGGTTTTGTTTCTCTAGAGAACACAGCCTAAGACAGCAAACTTACTGGGAAATGAGAAGCATGGTAGAGTCACTCCTCAAGACTCCTAGTAGTTTTGAAATTCCGTGATTTCATGTAAAATGTGGTATTTTATTAAAATGATACAGCACTGGACTAGGAATTAAAAGATTGAGTAGTTTGTCATAAACACCTTTAGTTGTCAGTTAACTTCTGTGAGTTTCAGTTTATTCTTCTGATAATTATGGGTTATATTTTGTGACATTTCAGGCCTTGCCCAATCTTAATATTTAATCAATAGTGATAATTATTGTCAATAATACAGAATATAAAAGAAAAAAACCTTTGAAAATTCTTTTATACTACTATAATTCTGTTTATTCACTATAAAGATAGGAAATGAATAATATATTTTTAAAAAAAGGAGAGAGAAATTTACCTAAAGCCCACTAAAGTATGTTGAAGAAGAACTATTGTGAACATCAATGTAAACTGCACTGCCTACACTTTCCTCTTTAGGAAATCAAGGGAGCATATGCCATTTGGCTTGCACTAAGCACTTGCGAGATGATTAAAACAGCAAAGTCTCCAGCAGGTTAACGGAAGAGGTAGGACAACAAAACTACCTTTATGAAATACATTTAAGAGAGAAATTCTAGATGATCTTGGCTTTGGCAAAGTCTTCTGAGGCATTAAAGAACATTCAAATTTCTTCAATAGGTCTATGAATGGATTGATGTGTTGCTGTATTTCTTATTACCTAATAAAACTCATAAACTGGGTTCTTTACTTCCATATTATGAACTCAAAGGGTAAGAAGGATTAGGAAAAGTAATATTTTCACTTATTCTTTTGTGAAAATTTTAAACCAAATTGCCTTTGCTGTGTTACAGACTGGCATTAGAGAGGGGCTTACTCTTTGTGTGAGAAGTTGCTGTATACCGCAGAAATCACTGGCTGGGCTGTTGAGATGGCCCGTTTAAGGCCAGAGTTCCCTTTCCACCTGAAATTCAAAGGTCTGCCTATAGGAGAGAAGCAGGCAGGAAAGATTTCTCCACAAAAGGTCGGAGTTGGCCCCTCATCTGAGACAGATAGCATCACGGGGCAACAGGGGATCTCAAGATCAGTGGGTTGAATTTCCTGCCTCTCTTTAGGGGCCTTCAAACTTACAAAAACTAATCCTTTTGATTGACTCTGTCTCCTAATCTTGAAGATAAGCTCAGAACATTTACCAGTTCTCAGTACTGCTTACCAGCTCACGTCTTAGCACCAAATTATGAATTTTGTCATCACTGACCTTTCCAATCTTCTCTTTTTACCTGCCCACTTGGTAGCTCAAGTCTTTCTTCTACTCTTTTCCCATAAACTTGTCAAAGAGTTAGGGACTGTTATGGATTTAAACAGATCAAATCATCCAATGTTTTTATATCCAGAAGGGAAAGTTAAAATCTAAAGGAGTCAGATGAATTCCTTGATGATATACATTTAAATCCTACTGGTGATTTCAATGTGAGGCATTTGAGTTAGTTTCTGATGGTGGGAGAATCATTACTAATTAGCTTTACATGTAGGTCACAAAAATTGTAATTTGGTAATACCTATCATCCCCAGGTACTGAAATATTAATATAGGTGTGTTTCAAGACCATATATGTATCTTTAAATATTTAATGATCTCTTGTCAGTCATTTTTAAAACTTCTTAATCAAAATATTTTGGGCTATGGATTATTTGCTATTATTCTGAAAACAACTTAAACTGAAAAAAGGATG
Source organism: Heterohyrax brucei (assembly GCA_028571685.1). Taxonomy (NCBI): domain Eukaryota; kingdom Metazoa; phylum Chordata; class Mammalia; order Hyracoidea; family Procaviidae; genus Heterohyrax; species Heterohyrax brucei. The sequence goes on along the minus strand of CM053146.1, from coordinate 60,516,710 downwards.
GCTTTCTCTTAAAGAACATTGCATCTTATAAAAAGTGCATAATCAGTTTGTATGTCAACATTAATGAGATGCTAATGATTTAAGACACTAGAGCACGAAGACAAGCATAAGGTAGAGTCATGTGAAAATCAAGGTTGCTGGCTTCTTGTGTAAGCCTGTGGGGAAGCCTTCTTAGGGCCAGCATGCAAAGGTGAATAGACTGGAAAGCAGAAGCATCTGACCTAGGAATCCCGAATTGCTATAAATCTTGTTCAAGGCAGCAATCACCATGACCTCATCATTTTTTTTGTAATCCTGCCTGATGCAAAACTAGTTCCCAGAAGGCTTCCACTTGCCAAATGAACTCCAATTTTCTGCACAACCACTAATGTAGGAAGTCTCATCATTAGACAACTTCAATGAAATATTTTATCGTAAACAATTTGTACCACTGATCTGGGGTTCCTTTCCCCTTGTTCTTCTTCCTAAAATAGAAAGTTTGCTACTTACTGAATTTATTTTGTCAAGTTTATAAAATAAAGTTATGATATTGAGATTTCTAATGTAGAAAATATTTCTAGATACATGTTAAACTTACACATCCTGATAAAAATATTTTAGGGTGAAAAAAAAAAGCCTAACTTTTGTGAATTTATTTTTCTTCTTCTCAGATGTCAGGTTTTATAAATTTCCATAAATATCCATTAGAATTTTTTCTATAGAAACTAAAAACACACCCTTAAAATAAGAACTAATAAATTAACTCTAAAGGATATGTTGAAACATCAGGAGAATATGCAGTTCTTTGTAATTTAATGATTCATTTTAAATACAGCTTTTAAACCACTATATAAGTAGAGGAAACCCTGCTGATACTAGTGGTTAAGAACTATGTCTGCTAACCAAAAGGTTGACTGTTCAAATCCACCAGGTGCTCTTGGAAACTCTATGGGGCAGTTCTACTCTGTCCTATGGGGTTGCTATGAGATGGAATCAAGTGAACAGCAATGGAATTATACAGTTGTTTAGCATTGTGATTGTTTATTGAGAACCACAATACTTGGGTCTCTTGACTTTGTTACATTTTCTCTTAGTGTACTTTTTCCTTCCCTAAGCAGGTGGCTCAGGAGAGGTAACTAGCAAGTAGAGGCCTTTTCTACTTGCCACGCTCACATTGCCATTTGCATTCTTTGTGTCATCTGGTATCTGTTTTCAGGCCCATCTCTTAAGAAGTGTTATTTATTTTTTTTGTGGAATGGGAAATTATTTGGAGAGGTATGTAGAATGAGGACAAAAAATGAAAAATTCAAATAAAGGACATGGACTTTCTTCTTCAGGTCTTTATCTGGGAGGAAAGACCCTGCTCTCTGCTCACCCTTTCCTTCCTGCCGCCAGTGGGATGTTCTTGCTTTAATTTTACTTTCCCGGAAATCATCTTCTTATCTGGTATAAAATGTGTGAAGCCCCAAGTAGGCCAACTGTTGTGAACTAGCTGTCGCACATAAGAGCTTTCTAGTAGTTGAACACTCAGCTGTGTGTCATCCAGAGATTCTGTGGCGGAGGAATAGAGAGGTAAATCTACGAATATTTTTGTGCAGTGTAGGCCATAGAATGATCAATAGAGGTATAGTTTTGAGAATACAGGCTCTGTGACATTCAGGCTTCACTCCTTAACAAGGATGTGATTTTTGGTACATTATTTAACCTCTAACAACCTAAGGTGAGCCTGAACCAAGTCATGGTGTTTTCATTTGTCTCATGTACATTGGAAAGATGGAAAATAAATAAAGAAGACCAGACAAGAACTGATGAATTGGAATTACAGTGTTGGCAAAGAATGCTAAAGATGCCACGGACTGTCAGCAGACTGAACAAATCTGTCTTGGAAGAAGTACAGCCAGAGTCCCCTTTGACCTTCATCTCATATACTTTGGACTTGTCGTCAGGAAGGACCACTCGCTGCAGAAGGACATCATCCTTTTTAAAGCAGAGGGTCAACACAAAGTAGAAAGACCCCTCAATATGATGGATCAACACAGTGGCTGCAATGACGGGCTGAAGCATAATAATTGTGAGGACGGCAATGTTCCATTCTCTTGTACATAGGGTCGCTGTGAGTTAGAACAAACTGGACAGCACCTAACAACAATGACAACAAGTGACCTCAGTTTCTTCACCAAAGAGGTTAAACTTATAATGGATGGGATCTACCTTGAGAGGATTAAATAAATTCATTTTTGTTATTATTTTATTAATTTTTTTAATAGCAGAGTGCCTATCATATAACAAGGCATATGGCTCAGTGAATACTGTCTATTATTATAAATCAAGTACCATAGGGGTGTAGGGGAAACAGACACACATACCACTGACAGAATTGCAAAAAGAGAAAAGTACCTCCATAGAGAATTATAATTTAAGACTGTCTAGGAGTGGCTTAAAGGAGAGAAATGTGGCAGTCTGCTTGCATAGGGCTTAGAGACTTGGAAACCCTATGAGGCAGTTCTACTCTGTCCTTACAAGGTCACTATGAGTGAAAATCAACTTGATGACAATGGGTTTGGTTTGGGGTTTGTATACAGGTGGCTTTAACATATATATAGTGGTAAGTTATGCAGGTTTTACTAGTTTGTTCAGTTTGTTATTCAGTGACAAAATATGTACTTGCAACAGCAGTTAAAGCAACTTAAAGAACCACTGTAATATATCACAGAATACCTCTGTAAGGAAACACAGTTGATATAATTTTAGAAAGCTATGATTTTACGAATATTTTAAGAAGCGAAGGAAAAACACACTAGTAAATTTTAGTGCTATTGTTTTTAAACACAGTTCTCAGAAATCTAAATCTGTGTCATGGAAGATGCTTTTGACTGTGTCAAAGATTTACTTGTGAGTGTGAAGATTACTGAATGAATGCAATGTTGTAGAATCTTTGTTTTTGAAGTATCTATCATGATTTAAGTGTTATTTAAATGCAAACTTGCAGATACTGGCTTATTGTACAGAAAAGATTGTCACAAAGTTAAAAGCACAGAAGGATAGACAGTTAATAAATATCTGTTTTCTTAAAGTTGTCCAGGAAGAAGTTTAAAGGAGAAGTCAGACAGTTATATGGACTCTGTCACAACAAGAATTGCTAGTGATAGAAGACACTAGAGGAAGTAGGTTTGTTTTCAGTTGTAGTTGAAACAGAGGAACTCACCTTCCTCAGAAATTAATGGAGGCTTTCAATCTTGCTGGCATTGCTACTTTATCACTCATATGACTAAACAGACAATCAATTTAGCAGCAATGTATGGGAATGAAGGGAAGGAACAAATCAGCTATGAATGATGAGAACAGAAAAATCAAAACCCCTCCCTTATTCTTTTTTAATGGCTAATACCAACAGGGACAAGACCAGTAAAAAGAGGTTAATGAATTGCAAAGATCCTTTAGAAAGTGATTGACTGGTATTGAAGTACAGTCAAATCAGTCATAAATATTTACTTTTATTAGCAACAGTGGGTAGCCTGTTATTTTCAATTGATTTTCAAAGCTGGCAAAAATCTACCACTGTGACTATTATCAAGTGTTCTCAATTTTGTCAATATTTCCCTGCTCTGAATAATTCCAGAACACACATAGTCCTCTAAGCATTTATTTCTAATACATTTTTCAGCACAATTTCTAAATCATTCCAAGTGACAAGTTAAAGTGAGTTTCTCTGTATCATTAAGAATAATTATAAACTTTTCATTTTGACATTTGCTAAAATGGATAGAAGGGCAGCAATTGTGGGATTACGGTGCTTTCAATAATCCATATTCCACTAGCATAGATTCTGAGAATGTGCAGTTGTGTTACCAGTTTTACCAAATGAGAATGAGCTGTAGTAGAAATCTCTGTTTTATTTATGTTTTAGATTTCCACTTACTGTAGCAGCAACTAAAAGAACTCTAAGAGTTAACAGGGCAACATCATTTCTGTTTTGAACTGTGTGCAATATTGCTGTTTACATCATTGAATAAAGTCCAGCTTTATTTTAGTTAAATCCAATTCAATATAAAGATATTTTCTTAAACTTGCTGTCTAGACCATCACAAAAGATAGAAATTGCTTCTCACACAGTGTTTGTAACATTAAGATCCAATAATTCAATTCAAAGACACATAACAAAAGGAATTTCCTAGAGATAACAACAAAGAGTTAACATTTCCCAGGGCAGACAAGTTTCCAATTCAATTAGTTTTAATGAACCTTCTGCTCACTGGTTACTGAACTAGAAAGAACAGCAATAAATGCCCAGAGGAAAGAGAGAGAGGATATTAAAGGAGGGTTACTGTATAGTATATAAATTTCAAAGTTGACTAAAAGAGTAGCCTTGATGTAGTTTTGGGAGCTAAAGCCACGGAATGAGATCTGTCTTCTGGGGGGTGCACTGGGCAGCAAATCTCAGCTGGTTGTCCCGTGACGAAACAAGCACGCTGGTCCATACCGCTCCTCTCTGATTAGACAATACAGTAAGACGATCCCTTTAAAGGGTGTCACATTTCCACAAAGAAAACAGAAAATAGATTCTTTACTTAGAAGCAGCAAACCAGATTTGTTACCTTGCACAAACATAAATATGTGAGTAGATAGACACACATTTATGTGTATATATATTTTTGATAAATACAGTTTTCAAAAAGGTTATTCTTTAGTTAATACGTAACAGAGATGATCTATTTTACTGAAGAACAGCATAGACAAAAAATTAGGAAAGCAAGAAAGCTGCCAGTATACAAACAATTTTCTTTCTGAGGTCTCAAGAATGAGTTTTACCCTAAGAATTTAACGGATTTTGTATTTTTATTTGATTCCGATGGTCACCTTAAACGTGTACTATAGCATGGCAAACTTATATTTCCAAGATCAAGCTGAAAGTCGTACTGTGGTTAAACACAACTGCCCTCAGAGATATGATTGTATAAATATACAAATCCACTCCGGTTGAATATTTGAAATAAATAATAAAGTCCAGCAAAAGCCTTCTTGTCTATTATTGTTGCAAGTAAGCATTGTCTAGTATTTTTCCATTTCTTGAACGTCTTAAAAAATGTTTTTCATTCCTGGTCACACTCTCATTATGTCAAACTCTCCTTTCATTCTTAGTTACATCCAAATTCTCACTGATGTTTCAGAAATCTATTTTTTGGATGCTGAACATGAAATGTCCTAAATGCATGGTAATAGATGGAACCTGTGTTTTCCATAATCTTTGAGGATCAGCATAGTTCCTTAGTGATCTCTCTCTCTCTGTCTCTCTCTGTCTCTTTTCTGTGCAAGTGTTATAAAGAACACAAGAGCACAAATATGTTCTAAAAGTAACTGCAAGCTTGCTTCGCTCAGCCAGTTTTCATCAGCATCCTACTTGAGAACATGGTTGCAATCTGGTCAGCAGCTACAGCAGTTCAGTGATACGTATTTCTCCCCTACAGATGCTCTTTTTTTTTTCCTTCTTCTGTTGAGTTTAAAGTAGCTTGTGATTGTGGATGGTTGCTTTGTCAGTGAATACTTGGATTTGGAAAACATGGCACTTGGATGATTTTGAGAAAAAAAAAAAACAAAAAACAATTTCAATTTTACCATCACATATCCAACCAGCAGCACAGCTAAATTAGGTGGCAGTGAAATGGAACCAAATCAGATGCAAAGTTTTTGTTGAAGAGCATAATCACTCTCCTCACTAATCTGTGTAGACGACCACCGAATAATCAATACCAGCATTGAAGGGGACCAAACTGTATCTGAAATGTTATAGAATCAGTGTGCTCTTTTCTCTGGCTGATAGAAAGATTATTTTGTACCTTAAAGGATGTTATTAGTTATTTTATTCTATTTGTTGGCCTTCTTTTGTTTAGTTTTTAGTATTGCATTTTTAAAATGAAGACAACATACCTGATCACTGCAGAGCGTCTAAGCATGACTGTACCTTTAAGCAGGTAGGAAGAAAAAAGAAAAGGAAACAAAATATGGAGCACTAATTTCTAGCATACATCTTTTTACTCATGATTATCTTTATTTCTGGCTGCACAGAAAATTATTATAAATATTTCTACAATACAAAAATGGTTTGTCTTTAGTTGAAACACAGAATTATAATAGGAATAATCTCTTAGAAAATATAAATATTCATGTTGCTCAAAAGAGGTCATTTTTAGGGCTGGAGTTTGAAAATTCATTTCCAATTTGGACAAATATTTTACCTTGTTTAAACGTTATTTGAGGTTCTCACTGTGCATAAGTTGTTCATTGGATTTCCAGCATGGTTTCTGAAAGGAAGGGCTGGGGAATATACAATTCAAATCTGAACTTTTGTCAGAGATGGAAATAATACTTTCAGGAAAGGAGAAATTCTTTATCAAATAACAACTGGAATGTGAGTGTAGTTATGAACATATCTATGGGAAACCAATCTTATAAATTAGAGTGCTTCAAAGTGGTAGAATTAAGAGTATATTGTTGAATAGTAAAACAAAAGCAGAGAACCGCCTCCCGCAGAACAATAGAGACAGTTATGAATAGGCAGGAGTAGCACAAAAGGAAACAATGTCTTAGTTTAGGATATGTAATCACAGAATGAGAACACAAATGTGCAAAAGACTAAAGACTTTAGATTCCAGTTTTCTTAAACAGAGGAAAAACTCTAGAACTTTGCCTCTAAGGTATTACAGGAACTTTGTCAAGTTGCACATGAAAAAAATAGAGCCCACAGCCATACAGTAAGCAAAAAAATTCTGTTTGAGTATTGACATGACAGTTTTCGAAAGTTCAAGCAGAAAACCAATTATAATGAGCACTGGAAAGCCTGGAGCCCTGCTGTTCAATAAATAAAAAGTACAACAAACTATTTTCCAAAAAGGTTCTAGAGAGTTTCTTCTTGTCCCACTACTTACAATCTGATTACATAAATAGTCTCTATTTGCTGTTGAATTGCCAGGCAGCTGTATTAAAGTACAAATCAAATCAAGTCAGGATTAGAAAGTAAAAGAGCATGGTTTAAAGTAATCTATCCCCCAGGAACTGTGCTCAGATTCATCAAACAGAGCTTAAAGTACAGTATATCTTATACCCTCGTGTTTCCATGCTGCATTGCTGCAAAACCATTTATTATTTTCGATACCCAGAGAATGTTGCTTGTTGCTGAAGACAGTTTACTTGCATATTTAAAGGTATTATTCAGATGTACCTCTTGTTTATTACTTATTTTGGTTAAAATTCACAGGAAGAACATAGGTACTAAAGATCTGTAGGATTTTTATTGCCTCAGCTGAATTGTCATAAATATTTCACATAGATAAAAGAAAGACTAATTTCTTCCAGATTTTGGGTGATACACAGTTGTTATTACACTAACGAGAGGCGAGGAGTCCTTAGGTGCTACTGGCTAAACAAGTATTATGTACACCAGCCCTTGCAAAGCCTGCTTCAGTCCAATTATTATAAAAGGCAGGTTCAGTCATTTCAATCTAAGACCATTTTCGATGGAAAGCTATGCATGTAATTATTAATGTATTCATCTTCATCATCTTTTCTTGCTATTAGAAAAATGCATATGACCTTAAAACAGAATGAACAAAGTTCAGTGATTATGTATACTTTGAACGTGATTATTGTGTTCTATTACCTTACAGAACAAACTTACTTAATTTTGCAGATATAAACTTCTATTTCATCAGATTCTGTATACTTACATAATAGCTAAATATCTATTTAGAGACGTTAGAGTGGCTTTGGCCATCATACTCTACGTTTCTCTGCAAAGGGCATGCATGTAGCCTGTGAAGATAGTAAGATATTGATTTACAGTGATAAATACATATTTTATGTGTAACATGCAGGAGAAAACAGGCAAAAGTGTTATTTCTGTGAGCTGAATAGCTTCAAGAAAATCTGTAATACGTGTTTTAACAAAGCAGCCCAGTGACCATTTTTCTTCCTAGATCCGTAAGCTAGGGAAGACAAAGCTGATGGTGGCCATTAGTTAATGTGTCTCATATCAGTAGCTCTACTTGCAAACTATGCCACGGTCAAACAAGGATTCAGTATCATGATTATGCATTGGGACATTTGAAAGCTGGCACCTCTCCACTGCAGTCTGAGGCTCCTCAACCCACTTGAAAGTTTGGTTCTCTGCGCGTTGCTAACTTGATCATTACCACTGACACAGATCACCTGTGGTGCTGTGTAGCCAGGTGGCTTGTGCAGCTCTGGAGAGACCTACACTCATGCAGAACATTGGCACCTTTCTCTCTGTGAGGACAGAGATTACTGTCTGAAGTGTTAAAAAAAAAAAGGGGGAGGCTTAATAATCTTCCCTTCATCATCCTCTTCCAGATTTATCATGAAAAGGTCAAAATTGGAATTTTCTATTTATAGCCCCTCTGAACCACATATTATGAGTAAGGTGCTCTAGAATTTCCTGGGGAGGTAACTGCAGAACAAGATTCCCCACAGGGTACTTGTGGGGGTGGCGGATTCTCAGGGATAAGCAGAGTCGGGAGCAGAGTCAAGAAAGATGTTGTTTCTGAGAAACTGGCTGCCCAATTGGTCTGGCTCTGTGCTTGAGCCAAACAAGTTTTGAAAACCTTTTAATGAAATATTGATTTTATCAAGCACATCAAACTAAAGGCAAATGTACCATGGTGTCATGATTAAAAAATAACAATATATTACAGGTAAACTAAGATAAATGAGTTAAGTGCTCAGTTTACAGTGCAAATTGAAACCATATATCACAACCTTTCATTGCATTACATTACTGCTAGAGTACAGAATATAGAAGTTGATTGAATGGTAATATCAAATTAGCAGGAGTTTTACCACGCTTCAACTGATGGCAAAATTTAGAGCTAAGAAAGGTTTTTCTCCCATAAGAAAAGTTTCTTGAAAATATTTTATAAGTGCATGTGACTGATAACAGGGAAGACTATGGCACCCTGAAATTGCCCTTCCTAGACCTCGTGTGAAGAAATGAAGGGATCTGTATTAATTTGAAACCTCCCTTTGATTGGGTGAACCTGTCTCCGTTTTGTATGACACTGTTGCCACAGGTCATTGCCTGGTGCGGTGTACCATGAAACAAACAAATAGAAAAAGGCACCTTCTGGCACTCTAAGTCTTTCTGCCATCTGACTACCACCCTAGTGGTTCAAAATGATGAAAAGCAGAGGCTTGTAGAAATCTTCCTATGGTTAGACTGGGAAAAAATGAGCATGATGATCCCATGTGCTGGGAAGGGCAGGAAGAGCCAGCCAGAACTCCAGAGAAAAGGGGAAGACGAGAGGTCACAATTATATTCTAGTACCACACTCCCTTTCACAGAGACCTGATATATTCAGTTTGTTCTTGTATGGTGCTTAGGGAAGTTCTAATTAAGGGAAGAAAGAATTTTGACACATGTGAAGCAGAGATCAATAGTTAGCACTATAATCAGCAATTCCTGATGGTTTGACAATGTCACCATACGCGTTGTAACTATCCATTATTCTCTCCGAGAGGAGAGCCAGGCTGAGACTAACAGGCTTACAGCAAGGTATCATGAATCACACAAGGCACCGTCCCATTCGCTTCTATTTGTCTTCCTTTTCATCTTCATTCATCCTTATAAAAAGGCTGTGCTGCCACCAGCCCTGAAACGCCACCCTACCTCTGAACTGCAACGACAAAAAGCAAACACAGGTTCTAAAAATGTCTACCATATAAAACACAGTAGCTGGTTTCCAGAGGGGGTGAAAAACGGAAGCAGTGGCTCTTTTCCTTTTGAAAACACGCATTTTGTGCTTCCTTCCCAGTTAACATGAAGGGTCTCTACTAGCTACTCGAAAAATAATAATTTAATGTACTTTGCAGGGAGGTTCTGTTTCCAGTGTTACAGGTTTGAGACTATACTAATCTAGTTCCTCATCCAAATTGTAAATTGTCTGCCTTATTAACCAAGAAAATCACGTCATCTTAGAGACAAGCCAAATTCTGCATCAGATCTCGTTTTTGGTTGGGCTCTAGCAGGAAACTTGTAACATGCTGTCATAATATCTAGTCACCTTAGGTCTAGGGGTGCAAGTAGATGACAGAGTTTCATCCTCGAGCTTTCTTCCGTAACAGATTTACCAAGCTCTAAGTCTCCCTTTAGGTTCATGAAATATAAAACAGTTAAAGGCATCTACCCCACGTCGGTTTTTGATTAAGACTTGTTAGCTGTATGGTGTACCTGGATATAATTTTGTTCTTCGAGCTACATACATAGTTTTAATATCATAGCAAGCAAGGGTCATTTTCACACACTTAATGCCAATTCAAAATAAAATTTACAAATTCTGAAGCTATCAGTTACTTGATTTTAAGTTAACTACATTCCATTGCTTCTTTTAACTAGTTATATTCACAACTCTTTGAAAATATTAGGAATGATGCTGGGTTCAGTTACTTAAAACATTTAATTGTCAGAAAAGGGATTTCAAAGTTTCTTTGTATTTATTTCTGCACATTTGATTTTGATTGGAGAACACATACTGAATACCTTAAAGCCATAAACACCCTGTAAAATGTGATAGAATCATTTGACCCCAATTTACATAAGGAACATTATTTCTTACATTTTCATAACATTTGCAGGCATGAAGCATGCATTGTATGACTGTAGGTGGAAGTGAAAGACCTGGTGTCTTGCGTTTCAAACTGTCAGCTGATTCTCACTGCTCTATTCCTGTTTAAGTGAGATGCTGACACAGGCTCACACACTGACTATCCCAACTAGCACTAATTAAGGGCTGTCCAACTGTGCTTTCTGTGGAGCAGTTTGCTCCAGTGGGTGACAGGAAACAGCCTGAGCTCTGTCTGCAGAATGACATAACAAAGAAGGTTTTTTTTTTTTTTTTTTTTTTTTTTTAAAAAAAGGACACATATCTGGTGGGCTGGATAAAAAAGGCCTAACAGAGATCTAACTTGCCTATTTGTTGCCATGAATACATAATTTCAGATTAAGAAAACTTGCCACGTCACTGTTGATTGTTAAGTTTATTAAGGCCCTTCTTGTTAGAATTAGTAATAATGATATGAGAGAAGTGTGAATTAATAGGGAACTTGGGGACCAAGCATCCCTTTATTTAAAAGGTTATCAATAAATCTCTTTTAAAAAATGGTGGTCGAATTTTGTCATTATGGTTTAATAGCATTATTTGTAACTTGTAGAATTTAGCTTAAAAAGCAAAGTCTTGAAGGTAATGGCCCCCTTGGGTATGACTGTGAAAGTTAATTTATTAGAGGCCAGGTTGATTAAGAAACTATTATCCGCCCCCCCCCCCCAAAAAAAAGGAAAGGAAAATTCCACAAATTAAGAAGTAATTAAAGAAAGCAACATGAACCTTAAATTCCTTCCTTGCATTTTTCTTTAAAACTCAGTGTATTTGAATCTGAGCTTTGGTGTTTCTCCTTACTCCCCTGAAAAAAAAAAAGAGAGAGAGAGAGAGAGAGAAGAAACCCACCTAAGATCTTGAGAAAAATGTGCTTAAATGAGCCCCAAACTTCCCAGGGTATTAAGTCGTTACTTGGAAGGTCCTTCTGTAGTACAGTAGTTCAGCAGGGCTGTACAGGTAAAACTAAAAGGGAAAAACACCACCGTGTGTTCTCAGCATGTTACTATGCATTCTAATGAGGGCATCATTACCCTTCTCATCATCTACCAGAAGACATGGTCCCAGAAACAAAACCGAATGCAGTCAATTTCTTGACAGCCTAAGCGAGAACGCCTCCTGGATGCTACTGTGTGCATGAGAAATTGGCTGGTCCACTACTGTCCTTTCACAATGGTTTCATTTAATTGTAATCCAGAGATCAAAGGTCTGTAACTCTTTAACCAAATTCCAATGTCTGCCAAATTCAATAGCTGTCATTCTTATAGAAAAAGGCAGTGTAATACGTGTGTCGTGATCTAATTTTATAGAAAAAGACCCAATTTACATACTGTTTATTTAGTTAAGTCCCTAAAATCAATACCTTTGTCTGTACCTCTTTTGTTTAAAATACATCATGACATGGCAAACGGCTATATAAATGAATTTTTCTAAACCACACGCATTGTTAATGTTTCTCTATTGCACATTCAAAAAAGAATTGTTGGAATCATAGCATTTTTATGGATCAACCTAAATGTATTTTAGTACTGGATTATTAAGGAATGTTAAGTTTTACATTTCTAAAATTATAAATTTTGTTTGGAAAGGTCAGTCATTTTCTTTAGCCACATTTACCAAGAGGAGAACACACTTCAATCACTGAAATAAAAGGAAATGTGATTAGGTTCAACATGAAGAGAAACTAATTCTTAAAAATGTGTGTCTGTAACAAATAAACAAAAAACCCAAACAACAATGAGCTCTTGAAAAGGTTTCAGAACAGAGTAGCAGTATTCTCAAGGAAGAAAAACCCACTTAGAGTTGATAAGTTCATTTAAACAGTTATTTTACAGATTAATCTGCAATTCATTACATCTAAGTTAAGAAAGCATGATTTTGCTTTTACTGTTACAGTTACCGATATCTCTTCAGTGACATTCCTATGGTCAATGTCCTATGGACATTTTTTTGAAAGGTGTGCCAGCCAAGCCAAGTGCTGTCGAGTTGAATCCGACTCATGGTGACCCATGAAAGGTGTGCAGCAATCACTGTTTTCAGAACTTTTTTCCCAACTCCATTTATGTGCAAATTTTGCATTTCTAATGACATATGGCTTTTATATTTTGATGAGCTCTTTGGAATAATTTCCTTCCCTCATTATCTCTGGTGTGTAACCACAATTAGTTAGCAGGATTAGGCAGGATAGATCTAAGTGACACATAGACCACGGTTGGGGGTGATGACCATGTGACACTAACTACTTAGACATATAAAGAGGCAAACAGTCGCTCCTTTGGTAAAATTTGATAATTTTGTGCTTGAAAAAAGCCTATCCTTTTATTTGATTCCCCTGTCAAGTCATCAAACCCAAACTACCAGCATGGATGGATGGGTATGCTCTCTTTTCACATGAAATATTGGACATTTAATTTCACTAGTTAATCTTGTTTATTTTCAACAAGATGAAAGGAGGTTACCTTTTTTAAGATAGACAATTGAAGCCATGTATGCTCCACACAAAGGCATTAAAACCCATTGCCTTTAAGTCAATTCTGACTCACGGCAACCCAAAGTACTAGGGAGTATTAGAGTACTAGAGAGTAGAGCTGTTCCATAGACTTCTGTTGGCTATGGTATTTATGGAAGAAGATGGCTAGGCCTTTCTTCTGGGTGAGTTTGAACTGCCAATCTTTAGGTGCATAGACAGGTGCAAACAGTTTGCACCACCCAGGAACCGTATGAGCATAATGCTTATAACCAACATTTTTTTTCATGACAGAAAGAGGACTATGGGATTCTTGATAAAGTCAGCTTAGGTGGGTGGCACTGGTACCAAAAATCAGAGACAGTAATGTCTTTATACATAATTTGAATTTTTAAGTGCATTACTTTGCACTTTATCCTACAGAAACATCTTTGATCTTTTCTGCTCAGTTACTCAGCTTTGTCCACCCTCTCTATATTCCAGGGCCTTCATCTCAGTGCTTTAGCTTCTGGTGTTTAAGCTCATAATGTTGTTGTTGGGTATTCTGTGGGTTAGTCTGGACCTAAGGCAGTCCTTCATCCTCCAATCAAGAAAATCTTTTAGGAGTTTTCATGCTTCAAGCAAGAAGGTTGACTGGGGCACTTAAAGACTTAGTCATTTCCCTTAATTACAAGACGTTTTCAGTACCTCTGCTTGCCACAGGCTCATTCATGAACGTCACTCGGCCCTACCCATCCATCTATCTAACACATACTGAGGATCTTCTATATGCTACTTACCATGCTACCCAGTGCCGTCGAGTCGGGGCCGACTCATGATGACCCTAGAGGTCAGAGTAGAACTGTCCCGTAGAGTATCCAAGGGACGCCTGGTGGATTTGATCTATGCTTACCATGCTAGGGGCTCCAAATGCAAACGTGAATATGTCAGAGTTTGCTCTCAAGGAGCTTTTGGAATAACGAAGAAGAGAGGCGCATAACAAAATAACAGTCCAGTTTGACTAAAGCTATATTCCCATGGTTTTTTTTTTCCCCGAATCCTTTATATTTCTTACTAAAGTCTCGAAATTGTCTGAAAACCCACTATATATGCTTCTTTTCTGAATCAGAAGAATCTAACAATGCTTACATGGAAAACAGAGTCCCTTGGATGGTGCAAATGGTTAATATAGACAGCTGCTAACCGAACAGGTAGGGATTTGACTCTACTCAGAGGTGCCTTGGAGCAAATGGATGATTTTCTTCTGAAAAACCAGTCACTGTAAACCTTGTGGAGCACACATCTATTCTGACACACATCAGGTTGCAATGATTGAGAGTCAACTTGATGCCAACCCATTTATTTGCGGAAAAGGATGCTGACTGTTCATCCAGGCTTTGTAGCTGACCTTAGGAGGTGAACATCTCACACCATCCTGAGTAAAATGAGCTACTAAAGAAACCAACAGGTTGCTATGTTCTGCAGTCTAATGTTGGAGAAAAATTATCATAATAGTGAGTAGCTGTAGAGTTTGTAATTTGCTTTATTGTAACCAAACCAAAAACCTAATTTGTTGCTGTTGAATCATTTCTGACTTATAAATATCCTACGGCAACCGTATAGGACAGAGTGGAACTGGCTCACGGGGTTTCCAAGGCTGTAAACTTTTATGGAAACAGACTACAACAGCTTTCTCCAGTGGAGTGACTGTTGACCTTGAACTAGCCAAGCACTTAACCACAATGCCACCAGTCTCTCCTTCGTTATAACACCGAACTTTAAATTCATGAACCATTGACAGAAATTAATGTCACTCAATAACCGCTTACAAAGAGTCATGCAATTGTTCACAACTTTCTATTCTACTACATTTTTTATATGTACATATACAGTTCAAATCCACCAGGTGCTCGCTGAATACTCTGGGGGTCAGTTCTACCCTGGCACCTATGGTCGCCATGAGTCGGATCTGACTCGACGGCACTTGGCTATATATGTTTTATTTAGAACTTGATAATAACTCACTGCTATCGAGTCAATTCTACCTCATACTGACCCTAGAGGGGAGAGTAGAACTGCCCCATAGAATTTCAAAGGAGCACCTTGTGGATTCAGATTGCCCTAGCGCTTTATCACTACACCTCCAGGGAAGGTGTCTTCCTTTCTTAAGTCTGCTGTAACAAATCCCACTAAGTGGGAAGTCTTAAAGGCAGGAATTTATTATTTCCCATGTATGGAGGCTGGAAGTCCATTTCAGAGTGTTCGTGTCATCAGGGCTCTGTTCTCTCTGTTTGTTGTAGGGGAAGCTTCCTCCTTGTCTCCTTTAGCTTCTGGAAGCCCTGGGCATTTATTTCCTGGCCTTTCTTGTTGGTCTACAGATCCTTACTCAGCATTCTCCTCCCCTGGTGTGTGCCTCTTTGCTGCATCTGTCTTTCACTTTTGTAAAACACTACTCAGCAAGAATTAAGATGAGGCACTATTCTACTGCAGTGTGATTTCACTGATAATATTGAAAACTACCAATTTTTTAATATAGTGATAAATTAGGTCTTTTTTTTGAATATTACTAAAATCTTGGAGTAATAGATGTCTTTCCTAATAACTCTCACATACTGAGCTCTACTTTTCACACTCTGCAGCCTGAATAGTCTCCTTCAGTGTCACATGGTAGTTGAGCTCACTGACTCACATGCTCAATGTGCCGCTTCGTTCGCTAGACCTCCTCGCCCGCTTTTGCTGTCTAGTGTCCTCTTACTACTTCCTTGCTTCCCTTCAGGGATCTATGTTCCATTTATTAGACATGTTTGCTCAGTTCCTTGAATTTTTTCAAAGCTTAATTGGTGAATTAGCTCTTACTGTTTGTTCTGGGACCAATCTATCAGACGACTTCAGAGTGGTTCTTTTCTCTCCCAGTAGTGAATAAGAATGAAAGTACAGCTATGAAAATGAAAGAATAGCATTTAAACTATTTTTTTCTTTGAAAACTAATTCTCATTTTAATTTTTAATGGTATAGACTATTTTGTCCATTACTTTGATGTAATGCTATCATTATTTGGAGCTTGGACTAATACTTGAAGTGGCTAGTGGCACATTAGAAAGTGAGGTTTACTGATCTAACCAGGCAGACTGTTTTTCACCCCATCACTATTAACCATTCCAAAAGAGGATCATGTAGAGTGAGAACATATTTCTCTAAGGGGGGAAGAAGGGGAAGTAAATGCCTGAGTGCCTCCAGTTATTTGATCCATTTGGCAGATTATTTTGCATCTAAAGTCTTCAGAATTTGCTGGTTATAGCTCATATTCAAGTTGTAGTAACAAAAAAAGATGATTTAAAATGCTAATAATATAATTACTACACTATGATTACATGCTGAACTATCTCAAAATTAAGACAGAAAGAAAGGAAGAAAGAATAGGAAAGAAGGAGCAAGGTACCAACCTGGGCACTCCACAGGCACTGTTTCTGTGTAAGATAGACATTTTAATACTCACTTTACAGGCAAAGAAAAACAGGAATAATTTATTTACCCTATCCAAAATATGATCATTGCCCTTGAGTTCCTTTTAACTTATAGGGCAAAGTAGAACTGTCCCCTGTGGTTTCCAAGGAGCAGGTGGAGTATTTAAACTGCCTGGCTTTAGGTTAGCAGCCAAGCTTTTAACTTCCAGTGCCACCAGAGACCTGAAAACTCTGTGGGGCAGTTCTAATCTGTCATATACAGTTGCTATGAGTTGGAACTAACTCCACGACAGCATTTTCTTTGTCTAAGATAGTGCATGCGATAAATGCTGAACTGGGATTTGAATCCAAGTTTGTCTGACTTAATTCTTATAATCTTTCCTCTGTACTAGGCTCATAAGGATTTGCATCCAGAGATTTGTTGGATGAAGTAGGTAAGTGAACCAGAAACCAGAAACGCAAATCTGCTGCTGTCTAGTTAGTTCTGACACATAGGGACCTTCAAGGACAGAGGAGAACTGCCCCATAGGGTTTCCAAGGCTGTAAATCTTTATGGAAGCAGACAGATGCATCCACCTCCTGTAGAACAGTTGATGAGTTAGAACCACCAACCTTTTGAGGTTGCCAAACGTTTCCTTTAAATGCAGGTATTTGGGTTTAGAAATGCTTAAAATGCTGTATTGGCCAATAAAACAGGTAAAACACGACACAACAGTAACACCAGCAGCAGCTAGAGCCAAAGTGGAGCCATTTTTCATTCATTCCAACATATCTCTTTAAATGTTTGCCTCCATTTTTTCAATGTATATTTCAGGAACTTGTAATTGGAAGAAACACTCATTGCCTTTCAGTGATATTTTCTTTTCCTTGCTCTATAGTCCCTATTGTGAGAATAGTTGGAAATAATAGTGAGAATGGATTGAACTGGATAGATGGACAAATGGCTAATGTAGCAAGCTGGGAAGAAAAGGATTTTTTTTTTTTTTTGGTATAAATAAATAGTAACCCCTATTATACTTTTGATCTTAGATGAAACTCCATACAAAGCCTTCCTTGAGCTCACTGTGTTTGTATACTTCTGTAGAATTTTGTACTTAATCCTCTATAGAATGTCATGCTCAGGTTCATTATATATTTGCTTTCTTTCCCTTCTTATGATCAGCTGTGTTGATGGGAACCAAGTCTGGTTTGCTCATCTTTGTATCTCTAATATTGTGTATTGTACGTCTACAGGGTTAGTGCTTAATAAATATCTGTTGAATAGAAGATGACGTGAGTAAATAACATATTTTTCTCTTTTTGAATATTTAATTACATTGCATTGAAACTAAATTATCCACAAAATCCTAATTATAGAAATAAGATGCTTGTGAAGCTTTTGAAAACAAAATATTTTATATCTATACGAAGCAAGCTGCTGGACTTTGGAGTTTAGAAGTTATTAGTCAAAGTCTGTTCAAAAGAAGAGAAAGAAAGCATCAGGTGTTCCAGGCAGGAAACCTAAACATTAGTTTTGCTTTTGTATGAGTCTGCAGACATTTTGGAAACTCTTGAAATGTAGTGGTTAGGTGCTAGGGTGGCAAACCAAAAGGCTGGTAGTTTGAAGCTACCAGGTGTTCCTTGGAAACTTTATGAGCAGTTCTACTCTGTCCTATAGGGTCACTATGAGTTGGGATCAGCTGCTAATCAAGAAACCAGTGTTTAGAACTCACCAGTTGCTTCCTCAGGAGAACAATGTAGCAGTCTGCTTCTGTAAAGATTTATGTCCTTGGAAACTCTGTGGGACAGTTCTACTCTGTTTAAGACAGAGTTGCTGTAAGTTGGAATCAGACTTTCTGACAGTGGGTACGGAGGCTTTTTGTTTGTTTGTGTTTATTAATATTCTCTTAGAACATTTCCTTTTCACTTCTAGGACTGACTTAATGAAACCAAAATACTTTCAAAGGCCAATTAATACATAGATTGAAGGAAAAAATTAAACTGAAAGAATTACATGCTTTTGTTTGCATAACTAATGACTGAAAGAGTACATTGATAAAATCAATTCATAAAAGATACAAGTAAAAAAATGAGTTTATTAGGTATGTTGTTGTCATTAGGGTACCGTTGAGTTCGTTCTGACTCACAGCGACCCTTATGTACAACAGAACAAAACACTGCCTGGTCCTGTAACATGTCCACAATAGTTCTTATGGTTGAGTCCATCATTGCAGCCACTGTGTCAGTCCATTTGGTTGAGGGCCTTCCTTTTGTTTGCTGATCCTCTACTCTACCAAGCATGGCATCCTTCTCCAGGGACTGATCTCTCCTGACAATATGAGCTGTCTTGCCATCTTTGCTTCCAGGGAGTACTCTGGTTGTACTTCCTCTGGAACATTATTTGGTATGAATCTTATGATTTATTGAAAAATAGCATATGTAGTAGCAAGAGAGATGTTAAGAACAAGTCTGATTTGTAAGATTAGTTGATAGCAATTCCCTTTTCACAATTAAAAACTAATCAGGTGATGGATATCCAATAAAACTGAAATCCATTAAATTTCAGATGAAATAAAAAGTTCATTTAACTCAGTAAATAATAAATATTAGAAATTCTTTGTAAGCCCAAGAAGTACTTACACTGAAAACTTGAATGAAATCCAAAGCATCATTTTTAAATTATAAATTACAGGACTATTAAATGAATCTGACATGTATAGAGCCTTAAAGATTTTGTTGGCTGAAATCCTGTAATTCCATGTCCATCAATGTTTTTGCCAGTATTTCATAAGGCAATATATTCTATTGAAGAACAGTTCTTTTTAAAAAAATTTTATTCTGCTTTAGGTGAATATTTACAGAGTAAATTAGTTTCTCATGCAAAATTTTATACAAATTGTTATGTGATATTGGTTGCAATTCCCTTACATACTGGTGCTCTCCAGCTTTCTTTTATGGACCCCAGATTCCACATCTTCATTTGTCCAGTTTTCTTTTCACTTCCTGCCTCCTCGTCTTCGCTTTGGGGCAGGTATTGTCCATTTGTTCTCATATACTTGATTGAACAGAGAAGCAGATTCCTCAAGTTTCTTATTGTTTATCTTGCAGGCCTGTCTAATCTTTAGCTGAAAGGGGGAGTTTAGGTGGTGCTTCAGTTCTGTGTTAGCACGGTATCTAGAGTCGTAGTCTCAGGGGCTCCTCCATTTTCTGTCAGATCAATAAGTTTGTTTTATTCTTTTTGGGGGGTGTGGGGTGGATAGAGTTTGAATTCTATTCTACATTTTTTTCCTGCTCTGTCCAGGACCATCTCTTGTGGTCCCTGTCACAGCAGTCACTGGTGGGAGGCAAGCATCATCTAATTCTTCTGGACTCAGGCTACTGAATGCTGTGGTTTCTGTGGTCCATTACTCTTTTGGGCTAATATTTTCATTGTATCTTTTGTTTTCTTCATTCTCCTTTGCTCCAGATATGCTGGGACTATTAGGTGTATCTTAGATGACCACTCACAAGCTTTAGGACTTCAGATGTTACTCATCAAAGTAGGACATAGAACATTTTCTTTATGAACTATGTTATGCCAGTTGACATGGAGTCCACCAAGACCGTGTCTCCCAGCCCCAGTAACTCAGCCTCGCAGGGTGTTTGGATGTGTCTAGGCAGCTTCTTTGATTTTGTCTTGGTCAAGTTGCACTGACTTACCTAGATTGTATGTTGTCTTTCCCTTCACCAAAATTAACACTTGTCTACTATCTAGTGATTTCCCCTCATACCTCTTCTCCCTCATAACCATCCAAGATTGTTTTTCTGTATGTAAAACTTTTCTTTGGTTTTTTATAATAGTGCATATAACAGTGTACTCATACACTATTAATGGAGTATATTGTAGTATACTTATATAACATTTGGCCTTTTGTGATTGAATCATTTCACTCAGCATAATACCCTCAGATTCATCCATGTTATGAGATATTTCTCAAATTCATCATTGCTGTTTATTGCTGAATAATATTCCATTGTGTGTGTGTACCTTAATTTGTTCACCCATTCATTTTTTGATGGGCATTTAGGCTGCTCCATGTATTTGCCATTGTGAATAATGCTACAGTGAACATGGGCTTGCATATGTCTATTGATGTGACAGCTCTTATTCCTAGTAGCAGGATTACTGGATCATATGGCATTTCTATTTCTAGTTTTTTATGTATATAATTTTCCATAGTGATGTAGAAGAACTGTGATAGTTAGAAAGTCCTATTTTACATTGAACTAAAAATTACTACTCATTAGTCCATCACTGTTTGGTTGATTCCAATTTGTGGATACCCTATAGGACAGATTACAACAGTTCCACTATGCCCCTAGGGTTCCCTCAGGACACCCCAGAACACATTAAAAGGGATGGAAGAAGGAACTCATACTAGCCAATACAAAAGTACAACAATTAAACTCCATACTTAGAATGCATACGAATATTGGAAACTGTAGGAGAAGGAGAAGATTGAGAAGGAAAACATCCTTTATCTGCAAAGCTCTGGAATACTAATGCACAGTACAACTCAAAAAAGTCCACAATGTATGTAAATTATGACCAGTTTCCAATGTAATTGCTGTGGTTGTGTCGGAAAGTTAGGTATTTCTTACTTCAAGAAAAGCTTGGAAAGCTGTGTTTCATTAAAGGAATCGGCAAAGAATCTGCTGTTTCGTAATCTGTAACTCTTGAATGTGTAGTTGCCTGGAGTGTTAGTTTGGAAAGAGCTTTTCCATTTTACCCTGATACTTTGAGTCTTCTAGTGTTGCCACTTATTCTAAAAGTTCACCAGTTGCCGTGTTGTTCTAAGTGACCACTTTTTTGTGTGACTCATGCTTCATTTCCTTCTTTCTTGTAATTGCCCCATCTCTATTTGTCCCTCAACACCCTGGTGAGAGTACTACTGTGCCTTTTATAGTTGCTCGGTCTTTCTACATGTGTACTCTTGATGCATCCCTAGCCAATTTATACTTGTCCTTCTGGTATAAATCATTTCCACAAGGGACACATTTTCAACCATCCTCCCTTTGCCTTCAAGTTTGGTTTGTGTGCTCCTTCTAATAGTCCCATTACATACTTAAAACATAAAATTGATGGTAGTTTCTATTTATTGCTGATAATACTTCAGAACAGTGCTTCCAAAGCAAGTGAATTCTAGTTTTTACAATCTGCATAGAAATAATTCAACACTGATGTCTAAAATTACTGTTAGAATAATGAATAAAACTTTCATAGCAATTTTGTACATTGCTAGTATCACTACCTAACGGTCTGTCTTCTACTCTTGCCCTCCTCTAAACTTCATCTGGTGAGATTGTTTTTTAATATAAATTTGAAAATGCCACTCCCATCATTAAAACAATTGGCATCAAGTACAGGACAGTGATGCAGGTGATGTTTGTACCTTATATGGCTGTCCAACAGGTTTTTTTTTAGAGAGGAGAGGGGATGGGGGATAGGAGGGGACAGGTGCTGGTTGAATGGATACTGGAGGGAAACAGTGGAAAGAAAGAGTGTGCAGAGAACACAAAGAGTTGCAGAGGGGCAGTTACTCGGTGTTTACCTGGCTAATTGACTTGGAATGTAAACTTTCACTTAATCACAATAAAAAATTAAAAACCCAAAAAACAAAATACAGTTGGCCTTAAGGACCTTCATTCAATGGCTTGTACCTCTTTTTCCATTTTCACTTGGAATTTTATCCTAATTTCTCACCAAGCTTCAACTATTGATCTTTTGATTCCAAAAATAAGTCAAATAACTTCTCAGCTCAAGGCCTTCACATACGCTGTTGCCCTAACAATTGCTGACAGGCTCCTCATCTTTCTAATCTCATTTTAAAACATTCTTCCACATAGAGCACAGAGAACTTCCCTGATGACATAATGTCAAGCAGTTTCTTCCCTTAAGGCTCTTTATTATTTTAATTGCATCCATGATAATTTGTACTTAGATGCTAATTAGTGTGCTTACTTTCTACACTGTAGAACTGAAAGCTGAATAAGGGTAAACTTCACGTGTGTTTTGTACACCACCTATTTTTAGCACCATGCTTGGTATATAGTAGGTGTTCAATAATATTTTCAATGAAGAAACATGTGTTGGCTGGATATGTACATTTGGGATGCAAATGCACATAATTGTGTATGATTTGGGGTTTCAGTTACTAGCAGTTCTCACAATAACAGTAAATAATTCCTAACTGTTCAGTCTAAAGTATGAAAAAACTCTTTGTCTTGAAATGTGTGGAGCAAACAAACGTGTATTTAAGTAACACCCATTTGAGGCAGTAAGATGTACTGAACAGTACACAGCATATTGTTCGCCAGGAGCATGAAGTTCTATGTTTCTTCCTTCTTTAGATGTGAAATGTAATCTCATGTGGGAAAATATTGCAAGACTCAATAATTATGTAAGTTGTCTCAATCTGGTTGTGCTCATTATGAATTTTCAATTTAGCAATAAGAAGACTTTCTTTTTTTGCATTGCTTGGGATTTTCTCCCTTATAGAATTGAAACTTTTGTTTCCAAAGAATGTAAATTTGATTAGGGATATGCATTGATGTTTTGTATTTTCATTTTTCTATGGTGATGGAATTACAAAACAATTTCGCTGGGCTAGAGTTGTACTGGTGGATTACTGATCAACATTATTCCTCGAATTCTGTGAAATTATATCACTAGCATGTAGAATCAGTTTTTCAAGGATATCTGCCATGGACAAAGAGTACAATATGTTTACACTTCCTGGAGAAAACCCTATATATGCATATATTTGGCCTCAGGCTTAAGGCTTCATCATTAATTACAAAATATTAACACTGGGTAATATTTTTCATTGATGTCTGCCTACATATAAGTGTTTTTATGTTTTTTTCTTCAAGATGTGTCTTGAGTGAAAAACTTAAAATCAGAGCATTTAAGTTTAAATTCTAAATAAAGAAAAAAAATTAAACTCTTTAACTTTGTTGCCTGAAGGTATAATTACATTTAACAAATACTGCTGATCTTAAGATTTTTTATGGATTCGTACACACATACACACAGAGTTAATATGCTTTTTTTGATTTTGCAACATGATGCATTTTAAATTATAGCATTTGATTTCAACATTAAGATTAACTTTAATTAATATATAAGCTATTTATTTGGGAAGAATTGTCAGAAGACCCTCAGGGCAACCGCTCTGACTTGATGGCACTTGGCTTGGCTTGGCTGTCAGAGGACTGGTCAACATTTCTCTCCGTTGTTTCCAGCCCCAATAGCATTTAAGACTAAGAATACAAAAAAGCCAGCAAACAAGTAAAAGACCCAAACTGGTTGACACCTGGTTGATTCCTAGTCATGGGCACCCTAGATGACAGAGTAGAACTGCATCATAGAGTTTCCAAAGAGCAGCTAATGGATTTGAACTGCTGACCTTTTGGTTAGTAATTGAGTTCTTAGCCCATGAAAGAATGATTGATTGAAAAATAAGTTATTTAGTGATCTCACCTTTAGACTGCTGAATTGTTGGTTCTGGAGTATAAGTTTGGTCAAGAAAATGTTTACTTTCCATGAAAGCAGGAACGTGATTTCTCAATGCTTAGAAAAGGCATCAGAAACATTTATTGCCCTGACTGCCCACCTTTGTTCGTGATACGTGGAATGGGAGCAGCAGCAAAACTGAAAGAAATGGGCTTCCTTGGCTGACTGGCCAGACTTTCTACAGATAATAACACAATCTGACTAAATTGGACTGAGTAATAATGAACCCTGGGAATCCTCGGGAACATCTGGAGAAAGAATGCTAATCTTACTTAATGGTTGCTTAGCAATTTCCTCTTTTAAGAGCTTTATGTATATTAACTCCTGTTATCCTTGTAACATTCTAACATAGAGGCAGGAAACATTGTTCTTCACTTTATAGAAGAGAAACCCAAACATAGAAAAACTAAGTGATTTGTCCAAAATCTCACATATAGTAAACATAAGAAGTGGGATTCAAATCCAGGTATCCTGGCTCTATCTAGAACTTGCATTCTTTTTTTTTTTTCTTTTTCTTAACTGAATGTTATGTAGTACCTTTCTAAGAGGACTGAGATTTTCTGAGTTTGCAGGATAGGGATTTAGAATTATAATACCTTGAAGATTGACAGAGAAATGGGCATCGTTTTTCTTCCAGAGTGATAAAATAGGACATATTAAAAATATAATATATTTTTTAAAGGACAAATTGGATGACTTAGCTTTGATACTTTTCCATCATTTCATGGTCTGTCAGCACATGGTCCATATTTTATCTTTTACATTTCTATTATATATATATGTACTTACATATACACATACACACACACACGAGCACATGTGCATCCAGAAATTCAAGTCAAATTCAGACAAGGACGAGATATCATGTATCTCATTGCTGATGTCAGATAGATCTTGGCCAAAAGCAGAGAATACCAGAAAGAGGTTTATCTGTGTTTCATTGACTATGCAAAGCATTCAGCTGAGTGGATCATAACAATATTAGCTAATACAGCAGTGAATGGGAATTTTGGAACACTTAATTGTGTTCTTAAGGAATCTGTACATGGATCAAGAGGCAGTCGTGCTTACAGAACAAGGGTACACTGCATGGTTTAAAGCCAGGAAAGGTGTGTGTTGGGCTGTATTCTTTCACCAAACCTTTCTTTCTATATGCTGAGCAAACAATCTGAGAGGCTGGGTTATATGAAGAAGTATGAGGTATCAGGATTGGCAGATGACTTATTAATAGCCTGTGTTATGCAGATGACACCAGTTTATTTGTTGAAAGTGAAGAGGATTTGAAACCCTTTTGATGAAGGTCGAAGACCACACCGTTCAGTACGGATTGTAACTCAACAGCAAGAAAAAGCAAACATCCTCACAACTGGACCAGTAAGCAACATTGTAATAAATGGAGAAAGGGTTGAGTTTATCAAGGATTTCATTTTACTTGGTTCCACAATCTGTGCCCTTGGAAGCAGCAGTCAGGAAATCAAAAGGCGCTCCACCTTGGGAGAATCTGCTGCCAAGGACCTCATTCAAGTATTGAAAAGCAGAAGTGTCACCTTGAAGACTAAAGTATGCCTGACCCAGGCCATGGTATTTTCAGTCATATCACGTGATGTAACAGCTGGATAATGAACAAGGAAAACAGAATAAGTATTGACGCCTTTGAATTGCGGTGTTGGAGACGAACGTGGAATGCATCACGGACTGTCAAAAGAGCAAACCAATTAGTTCTGAAAGAAGTATAACCAGAGTGCACCTGGGAAGTAAAGATGGCAGGACTTCATCTTAGATTCTTTGGATATGTTGCCAGGAGGGATCAGTCCCTGGAGAGGGGCATCATGCTTGATAGAGTGGAGGGTCAGCAAAAAAGAGGGAAACTCTCAATGAGCCAGAAAAATGCAGTGGCCTCAATGATGGGCTTAAGCATAAAAGCAATTGTGGACACTGCACAGGACTAGGCAGTGTTTCATTCTGTTGGGCATGGGGTAGCTATGAGTCAGAATCAACTTAATGGCACTTAACAACAACAACAGTAACAACAACCCACATCTCTACCTGTCCCTCTGTCCATCTTCTGTCCATCCATTCACCCATCCATCTGTCCACCTGCCTTAGTAATCTAGTACTGTTCTAATAGAAACACCACAAGTGGATGGCTTAAAAAGAGAAAATTATTTTGTCACAGTCCAGTATGCTAAAGTCCAAATTCAGGGTGTCAGCTCCAAGGAAAGGCTTTCTTTGTTTGCTCTCGAGGAAAGTCCTTTGCCTTGATCTTCCCCTGGACTAGGAGCTTCTCAGGCACAGGGATCCCTGAGTCTAAAGGATGTACTCTGCTCTCTGTCCTCCTTCTCGGTGATTTGAGGTCCTCAACTCTCTGCTAGCTTTTCTTTCCCCTCTATCCCAAAAGATTGCCTCCAGGCATAACACAATCTTACACCTGGAGTCCTGCTACACCAACACAACTGCTGGCCATCTTCCCTCATTAACATCATAGAAGCAAAGCTTACAGCATGTAGGAACATCACACAATACAGGGGTCATGGCCTAGCAAAACTGTGCCACACTTTTTTTTTTTTTTTAATTTAACATAACTGAGTGAAAATGTACATTCACATGAAAATTTACATGCCCCCCTATATGCAGCTTCCACTGCTCTCCCTGTCCGGTGACTGCACACTATTCCTCTCTGCTCCATACATGTCTCATCCTCCCAACAGTCTCCTTTCCCTTCCTCTCCGTCCACTCCCCTTCCTCCAGCCAGAGTTCAGCAAGATGGTATCCTATAGATGTAGAGAACCATAAAGTGCTTCCAACATATGGTTACTCTGCATTGCCAAGTCCATTCCATTCCTGTCCAAAGAGTGGACCTTTGTTATAATTTATGGGAACGGGCAGCATCAGGGCTGGGGGCCATGCTCTCAGAGGAACCCCCAAACCGCTGGACCATCAATTGAGGTCTTTTAGTGGAGATCTCATGATGCACCTCTTTTTATTCTTGTGTTGTGCCACACATTTTTGCGGGGACACAACTCAGTCCGTGACTCTGTCTATCTGCCTGCCTGCCTGCATGCTGCCTACCTGTCTGCCTGTCTGTCTGTCAGTCAGACGGTCGGTCTGTCTTTCATCTGTTGTATCCACACACGTGTACATCCTCCCACATACATGATACAAGAGGTACACCAGTTAAGTCCATGATCTGCTCCTAGAAAGAGAGCTGCGTGCCTCGTTGCTGAGTATCATTATGGTGCCTTCAGAGTATTCCCCTTTGGAAGCTAGGCTCTGATATCAGTGCCTAGTCCACTGTTCAAAGCAATCTTGGAATTCTTTTTCTAGAATGGCTATCAGAGCTGTCATTGTACTACCCTTGATATCCTGAATGTCCAAGATGTCTTATTTCAATATTTCCTTTATATTCAGGCAACAGAAAAAGTCACCGGGGGCCATATCAAGTGAGCACAGAGGGTGTTCCAATGCAGTCATTCGTTTACTGGCTAAATACTCCCGCATAGACAACTGTACGATTGAGTTCATTAACTTACCACCTTTCCACCATGTGTGATGGCCATTCTAGAAAGAGTTCCAAAGTTGCTTTGAAGGGTGGAATAGGCACTAACGTTGGTGCACAGCTTCCCAAGGGGAAGATTTTGAAGGTAACTGCAGTGATATTCAGTAATGAGGTATGTAGCACTTAGAACGATTAAGTTAGCGGGCTCAGTTGGCAGACCTAGTATATACATGTATACTCAGTGACGTCGACTTGATTCTCATTCATGGTAAACCCATACATGCAAAGTAGAACTGCACTCCATACGGTTTTTCAAGGCTATGATCCTTCTGAAGCAGATTGCCAGAACTTCTTCCACGATGGCCATGAGTGGCCTTACACAACCAACATTTCAATTAGTAGTTGAGCACTTCACCACTTGTGTCATTCGGGGGCTCTTATAACCTCTCTCTCTCTCTGTGGTTGTGGATGATATTTTTGGTTCTCGTTCTTTGTATATGAGTATGTATTTATAATATTTGGTTTTCTGAAATGATTTAGACACTAATTTTCAAAATTGAAAGGCAAAGAGGACACAGGCTTCTGCCTAATCATTTCTTAAAACTATTAAAATAATAATTCAATATATATAGAAAATACAAATAGTTCAGACAACTAAAAAATAAAAGCCAGCTTTTCCCTCCTACAAACCTAAAATTATAGGTCTCTAAATAGACTTGTTTATTTAATTTAACCAAGCATTATTAATGTTTTAGAAACCAGAAATCCTTCCTTAAATGAATTTTAAAATTGGATGGTGAAGAATTGCTATCATACATCCAAGTTTACATGAATGTACCATATGTTGACCATTTCTGTCGAAAAATTTTTAACAATTAAAAAGTGTTCCATTATATAGCTATACTACATACTATTTAACCATTGATTGATATTTTAATTGTTTTCAGTTCTATAAAATTAGTGAAATGTTACAATCTGTGTACATGTTTGTGCATACAATTTCATGAAAATACACTGAAGATTCGTGTAGCTGATGTCCTTGGTCTAGCACACGTTTTATTGTGAGAGGTGCTTGTCAGTAGAATAAGGTAATCTCCATTTCCACACATTATTAGTATCAATAAATTTAAAAATGTTTGCCAATTTTGCCGGATAGGTAAACATTAGTACCGTATTTTTGTTATTTAATTGTGAGTGAGTTTAAACATCTCATAGATATGTTGGTTATTTCACTTTTAGTATAAAATTATTGTATCCAATTTTGTTGGGTTGGGGGGGTCCTTGTTTTTCTGATTTGCTTGGCTTCTCTATTATTTTTTTTCTTAAGGTTTTCTTTACTTAAAAACTTTCTTGGTAACAATTTTAGCCTTACAATAGGACTTTTGATAAGCAGCAGATCTGCAAAGTAGGATAAAGATATTTCTATTCCTCATAGAAAATGTTTCTTAATAGTTTAGTAGAGACGATCATACAAGAGGAGAGGTTGGAAGGTCAAAATGAAAACAAAAAGACTAACCCACTGCGGGTGATTTTATTCTGACTCATGGTGACTCTATAAAAGAGAGTAGAACTGCCCTAGAGAGTTCCCCAGGAGTGCCTAGTAGATTTAGACTGCTGACCTTTTGGTTAGCAGCTGTAGCACTTAACCACTACAGTATCAGGATTTCATGACAAGAGGCAAGGTAAATTACACTGAAGAAAGTGAGTCTTATTACACAATAGCCTTCTATTCTTTAAGGTTGGCTACTGCTTTTAATTACACTTCGGTAAGTACATTTACATGGTGATTCTTTCTGATGTCTCTAGAACTGTTTTTTGTAGAGCTCCTCCCTTACTTGAGTAAACCCTCTATATTTCCTAGTTCGCTACTTACCCTTAAATATTAGAGACTAGAGTCAGCACAAAAAATTCCCAAAAGGTTCTGTGATTAAGAGGTGATCTGTAAGAGTTCACACTATGCATTTTTTTTAAATCAAAACAAATGTTCTTTCTTTTACTTATAATTTTAACTTTGAAAAAGCAACCAAGGTAGTGATTTCACTTTTCTCCTTTTTATATAGAAGAAAAATTTCCATATTATTCTTTGAAACAGCAAAATCATCTCCTTTAAACACTTTAATTTATATAATTATCTCTTTAATCATACCATGCTTCAACATTTTAATATTTGAAAAACTTTTTAAGAACCCAGGATAATCTTAGTCTAATGTTTTCTTTAATACATAGAGTGATAGTGAATACATAAAAACAGGAGATATTTTTGAATAAATATATTCCATAATAATAATTTAGCAGAAATATTTATGCAAAATATAAATGTTTCAATCATGTTATTCAGTAAACGTTTTTCATATGAATGAAGAAATTCCAGACAACCTCTCATGAAATATTTGTACTGGGAATTTTGATTGCTATAGTGTATCAACATCTGGAAATTCATTGGAATCCTGGCAGTTAACCATCTTTTCGTCATTCTAAGCGTTAAAGTACTTAAATTCTGCAAACCAAGGAGCCTATCATCATATTATGATGAAGAATTGATGATATTGAAGGAAGAAGTTTCAGCTGTACTGAAGGCACTGGCAGAAATCAAGGCTCCAGGAATTGATGGAATATCAATTGAGACGTTTCAATAAATGGACACAATGCGGGAAATGTGCAGTCATCAGTGCTAAGAAATTTGGAAGACAACTACTTGACAAACTGCCTAGATGAGATCCATATTGATGCCTATCCCAAAGAATGATCCAATGGAATGCAGAAATTGTTGAAAAATATTATCACATGCGAGCAATATTTTGCCAAAGATAATTGCAAAACTGGTTGTAGCAGTATATCCATAGTTGATGTGAGTCAGATGCTGTCCAAAAGCAGAGAATATCAGAAAGATGTTTATCTGTGTCTTTTTTTTTTACTAACTATGCAAAAGCATTAGACTATTTTGATAACAAAAGTTATGTATAACAGTGCAAACAGTGGGAATTCCAACATAAATATTCTCATAGTAACTTGTACATGACCAAGAGACAGTTGTTGGAACAGAACAAAGGATGCTAGGTTGTTCAAGTCAGGAAAGCTGTGTGTCAGGGTGGTGTTCTTTCACCATACGTATTCAAAAGGTATCCTGAAAATAATCCAAGTGGCTGGACTATGTGAAGAAGAACATGAGATCAAGATTGGAGGAAGGCTCACTAACAACCTGTGTTATGCAGGTGACACAACTTTGCTTGCTAAAAGGAAAAGGACTTAGCACTTACTGATGAAGATCAAAGACTAGAGCTCTCAGTATGGATTACACCTCTACAAAAAGAAAACAAAATCTTCTCAACTGAGCCAATAAACAGCACCACAATAAATGGAGAAAATATTGGAGTTGTCAAAGATTTCATTTTACTTGGATCCATGGTAATGCCCATAAAAGCAGCAGTCAAAAAATCAAATGCATTGTGTTGGGCAAATCTGCTGCAAAAGACTGAAGTATGAAAAACCAAAGACATCATTTGGAATGCTAAAGTGTGCCTGACCCCAAACATGGTATTTTTAATTGCCTTACATGCATGTGAAACCTGGATAATAAATAAGAAAGATCCAAGAATAATTTATTTATTTTAATTATGCTGTTATTGGAGAATGCGGAATATACACAATGAACTTGCAGAAGAACGATCGAATCTGTGTTCATCAAGACAAGAAGTACAGCCAGAATGCTTCTTAGAAGGAAGGATGACAAAGTTGTTTTTTTTTCCTCATACTTTGGACAGGTTATCAGCGAGGATTGACCAGTCCTTGGAGAATGACATCACACTTGGTAAAGCTGAGGGTCGACAGAAAGGAGGAAGACCCTCAACGAGGTACTTTGGCATGGTGGCTCCAGCTGTACGTTCATACATGGCAACGATAGGATGGCACAGGACTGGGCAGAGTTTTGTTCTGTTGTGCACAGTGCTGTTGTGAGTCAGAACCAACTCGTTGGCACCCAGTAACAACAGCAAGGTGAATTTCATACTTTTTAGTTTAATGCTACAGATGTGTCTTCTCTCTAAAAGTCCATGTTGCCATTGAGCAGATAATTTCTCTTCAGCGATAGGAATTATAATGTAGTGGTTGATGATAACAGTTGAAGCTTGTCTCTTAATTACAACACATCAAATTTATTTTAAAAAGTGAGTCTTTCACGAGAAAACATTACTGAGGTCAACTTGTCGACAGGACTGGACAGTACTCAGGACTCAGGGACACAATGAGACCATTTGGTGTGTGAAGTTAACGGCTCTATGCATCTACAGGATGTTGTCCTACTGGCTTCTTACTTGAAGGGAGAAGAGAGGATGGAGAAGAGAGGGTGGAGAGGAGGTGACAGGAGATAGTTAAGAAGATATGGCATCTGTAGAATGAAAGGGAGGAGTGTGCTGTCACTAGGCAAGGAGAGCAGAAGGAACTGCAGATAGGAGGGCAGGCAAATTTAATTTGAGCTGTATACTTTCACTTAATCACAATAAGAAAAAAAAATTGAGTCTTTCAGCCTATTGCCAATTGCATTAAATGTATAGCATACAGAAGTGACCAAGTGGTTCAGATAATCAAAAATAATTCTGGTTCTTAAATTTTGTGATCTGTGCTTACTTTCTAGACATTTCTAAATTTTACTTTGAGATTTTTACCTGAGTTCAAGTGACTTCTATATACATTTTTTCAAAGTTTTCTAGTTAGGACTTGAACTGTTTACTCAGAAATTTGTAAACAATGAAAAAAATTGTTTTTAAAAAATTAAGTCAAACTTTCCATAAAATGCATAATTTTTAGTTAGCATTTACACTTAAAAAGTACAAAGAAAAGAGACATTTTTCATATCCCATCTAGAAAAAAATAAGATCTTAGCCTAGCTCCAGAAAACTGTCATTTTCAGAATCTTCCATCTTTCTATAAGAAAATAAGACACAGTATTTACGTTTTTTAAATACTGCAGTTATCAAGCAAACTTTTGTACATTTACTAATTAAAACCTATAATTTATGATGACCTTAGGGTTAAAACGTTCATGTACCACATCCTCCGTCATCTTCTGATCCTGTACTAGATG
This sequence comes from Heterohyrax brucei, assembly GCA_028571685.1. Lineage (NCBI taxonomy): Eukaryota > Metazoa > Chordata > Mammalia > Hyracoidea > Procaviidae > Heterohyrax > Heterohyrax brucei. The sequence goes on along the minus strand of CM053146.1, from coordinate 60,484,053 downwards.
CTAAGTGACTTTTGATGAAAAAAAAAAAAGAAAGATATTAAGAAGCTTAAACTTAGCACTATTGTTAAAATAAGGAGACAGATTCTTATGTAGGATCAGTGACACTGAATTAAAGACTTATCTCATTGTCATGCATTGTATTGTAGGTGCACTGCTAATTGTGTTATTCATTCAGTCCTTCCTTAAAGATTTACTTATTTGGACAATTTTTATTAAACACACAGCGTGCGCAAGACACTGGCAATACTGACAAGCAACAAAGTGGGTCCTCAGATTTATGGAAACAAGGATAACTAACATTATAAGATACTATTATAATTGACCACAATGACAAAAGGATGCACGTAGATTATAAGAACCAAGTGAATGTAAAGTCCACCCTTTCCAAGAACAGCCAAATGTTACGTAGAGGCAACAGAGGGGAGACCCATGAAGAAGGGGACAATGATGGGTTGTGTTTGGAAGAAAGCTTTATGAATTCTGGACTAAAAAAGGGTGCTGACAAGTGTGAGGAAGGAAAACAGCATGAAGAAATAGCAAAACTGTCAACTGAAAGTTAAAATACTTTTTAAAAAATTCCCTCTGTAATCTTGGGGACATTAGCTTATATACTGTATCCTTGTGCATAAAATTACAAGGATTTTACTCCTCCCCCAAATGCATCTCTGATTCTTTTTTGAACTTGCTTGCAGAAAAGATACAAGCAAGGGATGTAGGTGATCATTTCAGCTGTGGAATTTCAGGGCTCAGAAATTCTCACCTTAAAAAAGATAAAATGCCAGCAAGGAAAGTTAACCAAGTCAAAATGAGAGCGTCGCCTTGTCATATGGACTCCAAAAGTCAAAATTTCTCAAGTTTTGCTGCACAGAGCCTGTGCTGCCCAGCTCTCTGTAGTGCTCTTTTCTTTCAGATAAAATATATTTTAGGATGCTTTAAGCTCACTGCTAATTCTTTTTGGCACTTGAGAAAACTCAAGTATTTGAAAAGATAGACTTCACCTGCTGACTTTTCTTCAGCAAGACCTTACTATTCAGCCTAGGGTGTCTTTTCACTTTCTTCTTTTTCTTAGTCTTCTTTTTGTTTTTAAAAATTCTGCCCCTTCAGTCAGAAGCTGACACAACTGTCGAAATATAGTCACTCATACACTAGTCAGTCACACTCTGATAATGTGTCTGTCATCATGTTAAAACAGTCATTTGCTGACATATTTTATGGCCATGAACATGTTTCAGAAACCAGGAAAAAGGATTGGCCTTTAAAAAATAAGCAAGAGTAGCATTTCCTTCTAGTGAAATGACATATAATTTGAAATAAGTGTGTCAATAGTGACTATAGGAAATTGCTAGAAGGTGGATATTTCCAAGTCCACTTTTATCTGGGAAAAAGTAGTTCTTTTTAAGCTAGCAAACACTTGATTGAATTAAAAGCATCTTTGTCAGATTCAGAAAATGTTTATTGCGCATGGTTTGGAGTTCTGAACTTCTCTAAATATGTGGAATATAGCAATTTTGTAAAGGATAAATGTTAATGCTGCCCAAAAAAGGGTTCCAGTCTCTACATCTTTTCATTTAGATTAGGCCTTTTCCAAAATGACTTTTGCATTTAATAATCTCTATTGTCAGGGAAAATTTATAGTAAGAAACATAAACATTCACACAGATCAGCTTTAATCCAACAGTTTCTTCTACAAGCTCTCAAAAGATGTCACATACAAACTCCATTTATTTAATCGTTAGGTAACGGTTTTTAAAATGATAAAGCATAGACAAGTAGAAAAAAGATACATAAATGCATACTAAATTTTTACAAACCCTTAAAATTGGCAAAATATGCACTTACTAGACCTCTAAGTAGATATAAAAGCAGTATTCTTCAGTGGGAAGAATCTGCTTGTGAAAAATTTCTATTAGTTCACATTCTTCGTTAAACCTTATGCAAGGAAGTGGTCACATTGTGTTCATGCTATTCTATTTTGACTTACTAGAGTACTTGCATAGGATTATAAGATTCCATTGTTAAAATACAAGAATTATTTACTTTCTAAATGACTTGACTTAAACAGTCTTGAAAACTGTTTAATCACTATTTGTATCCTATTGGAATTGTGGGTGAGGAGTTTGCATACTTACATGTTAAACCTTCTTGCAATTATGGGGTCTTTCTTACCCAGTATGGTTTGATAATTCTTTTAAGCAACTACCTAAAATTATTTCAGTGATCCTCATTAGCACAGACATTTAAATGCAGTATCAGCTGCCTGGCAAACATAGACAGCTAACCTGTTTTACAGATGCTTATGTCCACAGAAGCAATTTCTGTGGAAGAAACATTATTTCACTTCCTTGGCTTCTTTGTTCATTAAGCTAATTACTCTACTCTACATTCCTGCCTTTCATCTACCTTGTTTCTTGAGCTTGATACTTTCCCACCCCTGAATCGACTGTTACTGAACAGTTGAAGCTGAACAGGAAGGAATTGCAGGTGTCAACTCACAGTTTACAAATATGACATCTCCTCTGGCATAGCTGGAAATATGAAATATTGATTTATGTGCAGTAAAAGGTCTTATAAAAATGATCACATACACATGAGAGATTAATGCGCAGGAGATCAATAGAAATTTCATTCTTGACGCTTGACTGTCACCTATGGTGAAATGCTAAAATACAGAAATCAATATTATCTATGAAATGTCAAATTTATTATAATTATGAGGATGAAAGCTGGCCAAGTGGCTCCCAGGAGAGAAGGAAGGATAGGTTACTGTGCTGAAGCATCCTTCATGTCCCTTGTTCACTTGCTGCCAATTTGAGAGCAATATTGGTGCAGGGGGGTTCAGGCATTATGTACCGCTGTGTAGTAACAAATTCCGGCCGGAATATTTAACTCTTGAAACTGACAATAGCACAAGTGCCCACATAGTCGAAAGGTGCAGAACTTTTAGCTTCAAAAGAGAGTGAACATTTTCAGCACAGATTTTAATGTGGTGTATGTACCACAGCCCATTGCTTAGGAAAATTGAGCTTTCACAGACAGAAGATTAATAAGATCTTGGTGCAATTTTATTCAAGCTCATGTTCTGTTCTCTCAAGTGGGGGAGGGGTAAGGAAGGTGGGGAGAATATCCTAAATTATCTATTAGTAGGCTTCACATTTTCTATAGTTTAAGCCATTAGCTTGATTCTTAGAAATTGCCATTAGAAATTTCCACTGCTAGGCAGCAATTCTTTCAAAAGATTTTATGAGTTTGTGGCCATCTACCAGTCTCATGTATCAAGTTTAATAGAGTCTTTGAAAAAGTAACACATAGCTAAAATTTTACAGGCCTATAAGAAAACAATAAAATGAGCGTATTTTGCCTTTCCTTTTATGGGAGCGGGAGGGAAGCTTTAGAAGTTGAAGTGAAAAGCAAAAAAACAGAACCAAAAAATCCCACTTCTTTTAACAATCCTCCAGAAAAATCAAGTATCAATCCCTTAATAAGAGCACTGTTAATTCTCCTCATTGGTGTAGGTTCTATGAGGGAATGTTAGTGGTGCTACATGTCACCTTTGCAGAAATGGGGAATTGGAGTGGATACAAAGGGAGAAGAATGGAAGTGGACTAACAGACAAATGAGGATTCTAGAAGTTACAGATGATGAACAGATTATTTCCTGTTGGTTAACACTATACAGAAAGCCTTTTTGGTTCATGTTTTAGTGATTCCTAGTTTTAAATATAAGCACTGTGCTCTACCAGCCATGCCTTGGGGATGGCGTGGATACCTGGTTCAATTAGCTACCATAACGATTCTACGTAGAAAGTCTTTGGAGGTGTGTTAAATGAGTGAATGAGTGAGTGAAATATGAAAGTAGCTCATACTACAGTCCTCCGGGATGTGAGTTGTGGGGGTAGAAATTTGTCTTTTCACTTGGACTCAGTATTCTGTTTGTTGTATATAATCAAGATTTTTCTTTCTCTTCATTGCTTTTTTAGGTCTAGATAGCTTTTTTGGTGGCATTTATTGTTTTCTAGGATCAAGTCAACACTTCTGGTTACAACATAAGATTGAGTATTTATTCCTACACACTGAAATCCGAAAACATAAAATCTGCCTAGTAGAGAAGCATTTTGCGATGCACCCTTTAATTAAGTTCTTAACTAAAATTACTCACAGTGGGTGAAATTTACTTTTCTTATTAGTAATGTTAATTTGTGTTATAATAACTATTATGAGTCTTACTATTCTATTACTTATTTATTGTTTTGGAGCCCCTGATGGTGCAGTGGTTAAGAGCTTGGCTGCTAACCAAACGGTTGACATTTTGAATCCACCCTTTGGAAATCCTATGGGGGCAATTTTACTCTGTCCTATAAGGTTGCTGTGAGTTAGAATTGACTCAATAGAAACTTTTTTGAGGAAGCTGGTTTTCATACAATGTCCTTTGTTTTTCATACAATGTCCAATGTTCCTTTGGCCAGACTTATTTTTAGAGAGTTATCTATTATAATGCCCATAAACTACTTCTTTAATCTGATTCTTAGGGAGACATTTCTTATCTACACCTGGATTTACTTGAGGACATTTTGAGTGAAGGGCTATTTAAGCACTAAAGGCTAGCATTTGCTCCCAGTTTTTAGGTGTTGGTATAAAAATTGCACCGTATTGTTTCAATTAGTGATATTTATGTTCTCCGTAAGTGAATTTCCTTTATTCTTGAGTTTTTTTTTTTTCCAAGACAGCTGTTTAAAGCAATTGTATTATTCATGACCAAAAGCCAAGTGCCATCAAGTCAGATCCGACTCATGGCGACCCTAGGGGCCAGGGTAGAACTGACCCCCAGAGTATTCAAGGAGCGCCTGGTGGATTTGAACTGTAGACATAGTTTTCAATGTTGCTTGCTTATTATTTATAAAAGAACATCTACCTTGTGCCCTATTATGATAGCAGAATTAGATAACCCTCATAGAAAAACAAGGAGAGAAGTTGCAGGGAAATTTCATAATCGCTGAGCAAGAACCCAAGCAAATATAATTCACTTAAATATGTATTAGTTGAATGTCTACTATATACAAAAATATGGGATGAAATGATGAAAAGGTTACAGGCAGAGCTCTCAGAGAATTCACAACTAGTGTAAACTGGGTGATATTTAGAAGAGGAGTCTATCCTAAATCCGTGTGCACAGTCAACTCCTATAAAAATATATTTTCATAACTTTTTGAAAAGGGTCAGTCCAATAGACATTCTGGGGACATATAATACAAATTTCTTTCTCACCTCTTATTACTGAATTATTTACTGTTCCTAAATATTATCTTATTTGAGCTGAATTCTAAGATTATTATTATTGCCAAATATGATGGAAGGTTATAAACTTTCCTCCAGCTGGTAATATAAACACTTTTTCAAAAAAAATCTAGAAAGGAGATAAAGATTTATTTACTTTTCAAAAAAAGCTGTAGCATTTATACAATTTAAAAATAGAGATTTGGGAAGATTTTCCACTCTATACAGCTTCTTAAAGCTTTTTTTTCCCCCTTCTGTACCTCAAGTACCCAAAGCAGTTAAAGTTAATGCAACCCAGTTGAAGAGATAGGCATTTCTTGCAGTCAGGTCTCAATTAAGAGATAAAAGACAAAAAGTGCAAAGCACTTGATAAAGCTAAGAATACAAGGCCAGCCATGGATGTGCTTGAAGCTGTCCATAGCGATAACTGGATAGTCAGCTGGAATCTTCTTGAATTGAAGTGGGTGCTGTAACTTATCAAATTCCACATATGGGGAAATTATTGGTGCCTACAGTGGTGATTAACACTAACCCACTGGGTCAGAAACAAGCTGGGATAAAGGTGAAAACAGTATCTGACTATCAACACCAAATACATCCATTTAGAGAAAGATAGCAGAGGGTTTTTTCTGTTTTTATATCTTCAGTTGTGCAGGTTGGCAGGCTGGTCACACAGTTAACGCTGCATATAGAGTGCTCTCTGTAATGTGCAAATTGCAATGCACATTAAAATGTAATCTACTTTAATAAGTCACATGAAGATTACATTTTAAGATAATTGTTTGCATGTTTATGCTACACACCAAAAATGTTTTCTGGCTTTGTTTATACTATTTGCTCCCTGCCTTTAAAACATAGTGATTACAACTATTAACAGTAAACAATTCCCTCCTTCAAATGATTGGGGGTGAAGTTCAAAAATATAGATTCTGATTCCTGGAACCATGATTCATAAAATAGTCTTCAAACTCTGCTTGATCTTATTGAATTTCTCAAAGTGAAACTTGTCAGGATGTATGACCATCCAAAATCTCATTCTCCATCAGTAATTAGGGTACTCAACTTGAATTATACAAATAATTTTATAAATTGTCCACTTTCCAATTCCTATTTAGACAAAGATATTTGAGAGCTGACAATTAAAAAAAATTTTGTAATGGGCATCAGAACCTAGGCTTTCTGACAAATCTATCCACTTGGAATATGGCCAATTAGCAATGACTTGTTGGAATAGATAAGAGAGAAATTAGAAGGAGAAAGTGAAAAAGACAATCTCCAAATTTCACACTGTTCATTCATTTAAAAGTACTTTCCCACTCAGCCACCAGTAAAATCATTTACAAGTGATGACATTTAACTGAAAAGACTTTCATCTCATTCCCCCCCCAAATACATCTTGTAAAGAAAGTACCAATGAATACTAAAATAACCCATTAGCATCAAGAGGCAAAATAAGTCCTTATTAGTCTACATAGATATTAACAAAATGACTCACCCAGAGTTGGTGCCAAATAAATATTTCTTAGATGAATGAGTGAATACATACATAATTGAAAATATAATTAAATTATGAGTTGGCTAAACTATGCATTTTTTTAAATTTAGAAGTTATTGTAACAGTTATGGTAACTTAACTGAATTACTTTCACCTTAGAGAGTGTCTGTAAAGAACAGGTACATGTCTTAAGTACATATGTTTATCTATTAAATTATATTTGTGTCACTAATATATGCCATATTACCCAGAAATGATGTAAGAATCTTCTTGCTGAGCCCCTGGACTCCAGGTCAATGTGCTTGGTTTCTCGATCATCTCTTAATTAACAGGCAAATTTTCCTATTTAGCTTTTGTTGAAATGATTCAGTGTTTTTTGTTTTTATCTGCTTGAATATTATGAATTGAGATGTTGCCATTCTGAAGAAGAAATAGATCAATATATTGAGAGGAAATTTCCAGTTTCAGGTGAAACAAAATCCAACTATAGTAGCCTTCATAGCTTGTAGAAAGATGTCAGTCATAGCTAGATACATGGACTTAAATAATATCATCAGAATTCAAACATCTTATATCTCTTGGCTGTGATTTCCTCCGTGTAGTCTGCCCATGAGGAGGTAAGATGGCCCTCAGCAATTCCAGCCTGCTTTGTTACTAATCTCAATACAACGGAAAGAGAAGTTCCATTCTAATTCACCCAACCAAAAGTTCTAGAGTTGAGGCTCACTGCCTTTGATTGGGTTCTGTGCCCATTCTTGGCCAGACAGAAAGAATATCTTGTTTATAAATGTCTGTATTTCATGGTGTTTCCTAAACTAATTTGTGTGGTCACTGGGGTGTAGTCCTATATTTTGGGTTGCATGTCTATGCTTGGATTCAGGAGTAGAATTAGTATGAACTGAATCATAAGAACTCGGTGGCAGAAGGATGGATCTCTAGGGAAGGAACATCAAGGTACATTTCCAGAAGAAAGACAATAGATCTTGAGTAAGGAATAATAGATGTGTGCTGCAAGAAGTGGAGGTGAAATAATAGAAACTCAGAAAAAGAATTAGAAAGAAAGAATCAAAGCCTCAGAGAGCAAAATAATATCTAGTAAATGACTGAAGTTTTTTTCAAAGATAGATTATATTGAACTACTTGGAAACACTGGTGGCATAGTGTTTAGATGCTACAACTGCTAGTAAAAAGGCTGGCAGTTCAAATCTCCCAAGCACTCCTGGAAAACTCTACGGAGCAGTTTTACTCTGCCCTGTAGGGTTGCTGTCAGTTGAAATTGACTCAAAGGCAATGGGTTTGGTTTATTTACTGAACCCCAGACTGTAAAGCATTACTAAAGATCCAGGTCTGCTGAAAGTTTTGATAGTATATTTAATTACATGTTTGAGAAACATGATCAGTTATTTTTGGCCATGGTCAGACAAGGGGGGAATCAGATAATCTAGAATTTCTTGCTTTTCACTTAATCTCAACTTTGATTTTGAAGGCAACTGAGCGTCTAGGTTGGGAAAGAGCAGTAGTAGCACACTTCCGCATACCGGATCTTCTTCAGCTGGGAGTGTGTACTGTTTGCTCTCATTCCTTGAGTTCCACTGACTCTGGAATTTATCATATTTAATGTGAGGAATAAAAACTAGCCTACTGAGTGAGAATGCAAAAAGGAGAAAAGAGATTTCCTCTGCGTTTCCAAAGATTAGCTAAAGTAATATTCAGTGGCATTTTATTGTAAAGTCTTAATAAAAACTAATGGGTTAAGTAAAACACAATATCTGAAAATTTTGGAACCTAGGATAAATTAATTTACATTCAATGTAACTTGTGAAAATGTCTTGATACTTGTTTAGAAACTTTATTTTGTTCAACTTTTTCTATTGTCCTATGGCCACTACCACTGAAAGAAGAAATTATTCTTTACACTAATATTCTGTCTTTTCTAGTGAAAGAAGTTGTTCTTTCTTCCAAATTTTAAGCACTTTTTTTCCTAGCCTAAATTCTAGACTTTAGAATCACAGTAAAGTGTCTGTCATGTTGGTGTGACTGGACCATCTTAAGACTCTATATCTGTTTTGTAAATGAGTCTTCCTTGTTTCTTCTCAAGCTACCATTATAAACATGCAATATTTTTATTCAGCAAGCCATCAGGATACACTAAATTGTGCTACATATGGTACCCTGTTGCACTTTTCAATTATTCTCTAATTAATTTTAGGTCAAAATCTACATTTATTTGGAGTACTTTATGAAGAGAATTTCCAGCATCACAGCAACATGCAAGCCCCCACAGTATGGCGAACTGACAGATAAGTTTGGGGTTTCAGCTGAGCTTCCAGACTAAGACAGACTACTAAGAATGACTTGGAAGTCTACTTCTGAAAAGAATTAGCCAGGGAAAACCTTATGAATAGCAGGGGAACACTGTCAAGTATAGTGCCAGAAAATGAGTCCCCAAGTTTGGAAGGCACTCAGAAGAGGACTAAGGAAGAGCTGCCTTCTCAAAGTAGAATTGACCTTAGTGATATGGATGGTGGGGTAAAGCCTTCAGGACCTTCATTTGGTGATGTGGCATGGCTCAAAATGAGAAGAAACATTTGCAAACATCAATTAATAATCAGAACATGGAATGTATGATGTATGCATCTAGGAAAGTTGGAAATTATCAAGTATGCAATGCAATGCATAAACATCAATATCCTAGACACTAGTGAGCTGAAATGGACCAGTACTGGCCATTTTGAATTGAACAATCATATGATCTGCTCTGCCGGGAATAAAATCTTGAAGAGGAATGGTGATGTGTTCATCGTCAAAAAGAACATTTCAAGATCTATCCTGAAGTACAGTGCTGTCAGTGATAATATCCGTATACCTTCAAGGGAGGGCAGTTAAAAGGACTATTATTCAAAATCACGAACCAACTACTAAGGCCAAAGACGAAGAAACTGAAAAACTTATACCAGCTTCTGCAGTTGGAAATCGACTGGACATGCAGTTAGGATGCATTGCTAATTTCTGGTGATTGGAATGCAAAAGCCAGAAAGAAGGACCGGTAGTTGGAAAATATGGCCTTGGTGACAGAAATGGTGCTAAAGAACCCATGATAGCATTTTGCAAGACCATCAACTTCTTCATGGCAAAGCCAGTGACCTCTTCATTGCAAATACCTTTCTTCACCAACATAAGTGGCAACCATACACATGGACCTCACCAGATAAGACACACAGGAATCCAGTTGACTACCTCTGTGGAAAGAGACAATGGAAAAGTTCAACCTCAGTGGTTAGAGCAAGACCAGGTGCTGACTGTGGCACAGACCATCAATTGCTGATATGCAAGTTCAGACTGAAACTGAAGAAAATTAGAAGTCCACAAGAGCCAAAGTACAACCTTAAGTATATCCTACCCGAGTTTAGAGACCATCTTACGACAAGATTTCACGCTTTGAATATGAATGACCAAAGACCAGCAGAGTTGTGGAATCACATAAAAAAGTCATCCATGAAGAAAGCAAGAGGTCATTAAAAAGACATAGAGGAGGGAAAAGACCGTATTGAATGACAGATGAGACTCTGAAACTCGCTCTTGAATATAGGGCAGCTGAAGCAAAAGAAAGGAATGATGAAGTAAAAGAACCGAACAGAAGATTTCAAAAGGCAGCTAGAGAAGGCAAAGTAAAGTGTAATGACATGTGCAAAGACATGGAAATACAAACCCAAAAGGGAAAAAGATACTTGGCATTTCTCAAGCTGAAAGAACTGAAGAAAAAATTCAAGCATCGAGTTGCAATGGTGAAAGATTCCACAGGGCTGCAATGATGGGCTGAAGCATCAAAACGATTGTGGGCATGGCACGTGACTGGACAGTGTTTCATTCTGTTGTGTGTAGGGTCACTGTGAGTCAGAACTGACTCAAGGTTACCTAACAACAACACCCACGACAACAATACCCACAACAACAGCATATACAGAATTAAGATGATGTGACTAGGTTTATGCTGAGTCTTAGACAAAATGTTACATTTTAGTTTATCGTGAATTCTTTTCACATTTGCCAAGTAGTGGTTTATTCTGGATGACTTTATGAAGAGGCATCTACATGCTGTAGTTGAAGGGTAGTCAAAGGTCCCCTGGACCTACTAAAAGTTCCTTCATCACACAGTCTCCTGAAACAAGTGCCATAATTCCCATCAAAAGAACAGCATTGTCTTTAAGTCATTGTTCCTGGAAATCTCTCTGAGAATAATCTATATAATCATTAGAACATCCATTAACGTTTGAGGTCAACAGAGCTATGGTGGCTGGAGACGGAGTGAGTGAAGTACAGGGTCTTAAACTCTGTGCTTTGCAGAGGAAGATGTTATTTAATTGCAGAAAAAGAAATAGCTTCACAATTTTAACTTCATCATTTTGGTTAAACTATACTGTAAGCTTAGATATTATATAAAAAATTGGCTTGCTCAGCAAGGTGCCATTTGAGGAACATCACTTGGTCCCAACCCACCTGGGACACATGACGACAGAGAACAACAGAGATACTAGGAAAGAGGAGCGCAGGAGACAGAAGGACACACACAACTGGGAGGCTACATTACCGTGAGACCAAAAGAAACAGACGGTGCCCAGCCACCAGCAAAGGCAGCCTTGATAGGAGATGCAATATAGAGTCCTTGGCATAGCGTGAGAAAAAGAGGTGGGCAAATCAAGAACTCTGTGAAAAGCCCAGAACTGATGGCCTAGCAACCTGGAGGGTCCCCTTAGAACATGGTCCCTAGGCTTGCTGCTAGCCCAGAGCTGAAATCAGTACTGAAGCCAACATTTCAGACAAAGAATGGATGGTACCTGGGGACAGAGCAATGCATGCAGTGCATGTACATTATGGCTTAATACGTATATGAGGCTGTCCTACTGGTTTCTTTTTAGAGGTGAGAGGAGAAGGTGGGGAGGAGGGGTCCAGGGCTGGCTGAGTAGCTACTGGAAGTAAGGAGTGAAAAAGAAGAGTGTGCTGTCACAGGGTGGGGAGAACAGAAAGAGCTGCAGACAAGCAAGTACTTCGGGTTTTGTATGGAAAACTGACTTGGATTGTAAACTTTCACTTAATCAGAATAAAAGAATTAGCTTGATATTAAGAGATTTTATACAATATTTAAAACATCATTTGAGCGATAGTCTGATGATTCTTGACTTATTTATTTTTCATTTTAACACCAGCTGCTACTTTTCAGGAGCCCCAGGGTGGTACAAATGGGTATCATGCTCAGCTGACAACTGAGAGGTTTGGATCCACCTAGAGGGACCTCAAAAGAAAAGACTACTGACTTACATCTGAGAGATCAGCCACAGAAACTAAGCAGCATGGTTCCACTGTGATGCACACGGGTCTGCCGTTAGTTATGATCAACTCCACAGTAACAAGTTAGTGTTTTTCAAGTATATGGTATGTCAGGTATTCTCCTAACTGCCTTGAACGTATTGCCTAATTTAAACCTCCTGAATTATTGCTACCCATATTTTACAGAATGAAACAACTAGGCATAGAGACACTGATGTGGCAAGGCCACACAGCTGGCAAATGATGTGTGTAGAGTTTTGGGAGTGTAGAAACATAATAAAAAAGTAAACAATTATGTAAAGACAATCAAAATGAGAATGACATAGAGTGATGGGGTAAGTGTGTGGGAGTGTAGGAATCATAATGCGTCACCAAGTTAAGAAAAGATTTGGAAGAAAGTGACATTTGAAACAATAACCTGAAGGCTAAGTATCAACCAACTATGCAAACAAGTGCAAGCATAAAATATCTAAAGCAGAAAAGCCTTGGTGTGTCTGATGAAACAAAAAAAGAATCCCTGTTACTACATCTTGAGTATAGTCCTTCACTTGCAAAAGCCTGATCCACTTAGACAGTTACTAATTTCAGAGGAGGAACAAATAGTCATCTTTTTCAGTCTAGTTCAGGTTTTTGGTTTGGTTCGTTCCCCCTGTAAGTCTTTTCTCCATCTGCTGCACTTCAAACGGAGTTTCTGTTTCTAGGCTTTCTCATCTAAATATTCTCTTCTGGTGAACATGTGTATTATTAAGACTCTGTAATACTTAACTGAGAACCAACTTCTTTCTGTACAGGGTCTTTATTAAGTCAAAACTTGACCAGGACCCAAGACTTGATTAAGAAAGAACATGTTTCTTTAATTCACAGACTTATTCAAACACTAATTGAAGGCTATTATGGATTGAATTATATTCTCCCCAAATATGTGTTAAGTTAGTTAAGCCATGATTCCTAGTGCTGTGTGATTGCCCAAGATTTTGTCATTTGATGAAATATTTCTATGTGTTGTAAATGCTATCACTATAATGTTAGTAAGACGGATTAGCAGCAGCTACATTGATGATCCATAAGATCAGATAGTGTCTTAAGCCAATCTCTTTTGAGACACAAAAGAGAGAAACAGACAAGTGGACTTCACATCACTAAGAAAGCAGTGCTAGGAGCCAAGTACATCCTCTGGACCTCAGGTTCCTGTGCTAAAATGCTGTAAGACTAAGGAAGACTGATGACAAGGACCTTCCTCTAAAGTCAACAGAGATAGGAAGTCTTCACTTGGAGCTGATGCCCTGAATTTGGACTTCTAGCCTACTGGACTGTGAGAAAATAAGCTTCTCTTTATTAAAGTGATCCACTGATGGTATTTCTGTTACAACAGCACTAAATGACTAAGACAAGAGCCTACTACATACACTCTGGGTAATTCTAAAATAAATTTGTCAAGGACACTATCCTCAAGAAGCTTAAGGTCCAATATAATAAATATCACTATATAAATTATTTTTAAATATTTTTCATTTCTCGTCTATCTTGTTGCCTTGTGATTTCTACCACCTGAGTCCATATACCCTTCAGAACAAAGAAGTCATCATGCAGGCCTCTGTTTCAAAAATGATTTTAAGTTAAAGAGACAAGAGTATAAAAAGCCAAGGTTGTTTGTGCAAGAAAATGGCTAAGTACTTAAAGCTGTCTTTGCTTAACAAGAGCAAAGCTTGGAGACCTTAGTATCTTACTAAGAACTATACTGAAAGGAGATTACAAGATAATGATTTAAAAAAGTTCTTATCCAAGTAACAGGAGGAAACCTTTGTGATTTAGAGAAAAGCATTAAAAACTGAGAGGGCTCTGTGTGATGGCTCAAAGACTTGTAGTATTCACCATCTTTGGTCTTGGCTCCAGGAAGTGCTTGTAGAGAGACAGGACTTCAGATGTAGAAGCTCTGCTAAAACCTATTTAGCATCATAAAAACCAAAATCATATGCACTGCTGTTGAGTTTTTTCTGACTCGCAGTGACCCTATAGGACAGAGTAGAACTGCTCCATAGGATTTCAGTGTCATAGGAACACACAAATATTCACCGACAAATGGCTAGTGGCTACACTTGACGTATGTTAGCCAGGAATTGAACCCAGGTCTCCCTCTCCTAAAACACAGGAATTCTACCACTGAACCACCAATGCTCTTAGCCAAGTTATAGTCTATCTTAGTTTTGTCCTTGAAGTTGTGCAATGCCCAACTACTTATCTGCATGTGTTGTTCTTGGCTGTCTTTTCACAGGATATAAATGACTGCAGTTGCACCAACTACTTAGCCAAAAGGATCCTAAGGTAACTATCATGAGTCTCCTTTCCATGTGTGACCAAGGAATTCGAATAATTACCACATATCTACAGTTGGGGAATGTTCAAGAAAACAATGGTGAGTATTAAGTGGTAATCACAGCCAGACTATGGGAGATTTATAATCCTAGTGAGAAAAGAAAAAGAATTCTGGAAGAGAGGGGGACTGGAAAGTTTCCCGGGAGAAATCACAACTCCTTTTCCTAAGGAGAGAACAGACCAGAGGGAAATTGCAGTTATTTCAGCACTGGAGCCGGCGAGGGCTGAGGCTCCTTGCTCCACCTGGGATGATGGCATGAGGCATGGCTGGAGAAGTCTAAGCCGGAGCTCTCAGGGCCCCTTCCTCAATGCCATGATGCATGGTCAGCTTTCTCACCTATCCAATGGATGATTATAAACCAGAGCAGGCAGAATAATTATTTGATGAGCTAGAGGGTTTTATTAGTGTTTCCCCCACCTCTTTTCAACTGTGAAAATATCTGTTTTTTTTTTAGTTATGATTGAATGAAAATATACATTCCCATATAAATTTGCATGCTCACCTATATGCAGCTTCCACTGTTCTCCCTGCCTAGAGACAGCACAGCCCTCCTCTGCTCCATGCATGTTCCACTGCTCTCCCTGTCTGGTGACAGCACACTATTCCTCTCTGCTCCATACATGTCTCATTCTCCCAACAGTCTCCTATCCCCTTCTCTCCAACCACTCCCCTTTCTCCAGCAAGAGGTCAGCAGGATGACATCCCATAGATGCATAGAACCATAAAATTCTGACAAGGTATGGTCACTCTGCGTCGCCAAGTCCAATCCATTGATGTCCGAAAAATTGACCTTCATTATGATTCATGGACAGGGGCAGCATCAGGGCCAGGGGCCATGCTCCCAGGGGAACAGTGAAGCCACTGGACCATCAACTATGGTCTTTTATTGGAGATCTCAGAGTGAATCCCTGTATATTCTCTTGTTGCCAGTGAGACTCAGCTTTGTGAACTCCATCATGGCTATCATTTGTGGTGGCCGGGCACCATCCGGTTCTTCTGGTCACAAGTCAATGTAGAGACCCACTCATGTGGATCTCTGTATCTTCTGGGTTGTCTTTTCCCCATGGCCTTCTTGTCCTCGGTGATCATCTGTTCCTGTGGAGTTGGAACCATTTGCTGTACCTTCAGATGGCAGCTTGGCCATTTTTGAGACCCCAGATGCCAGTCACTGATGACGGGTGCAGAGAATCCTCATTAGCAAAATGCTAGCTGTGCCAATTGGCCTCAGTTTCACCTGAGAGCATGGTCCCTGGCTCCCTGCCCCAGCTACTCTGTCCTTGCAATATTGTGTTAAGATGGGAGGAGGACTCAAATTGTGTTGAAGTCCATTTATTATTGATATTCTTTCTGATATGTGCTGTCACCCATTTCACCCAGACACATTTCTATTAATCATGTAATCTAAACCCTCTCCCCTCACCCTCCCTCTCTTCTCACCCTTGCAGCCATCAAAGAGTCTTTTCTTCTAAGCACTAGTCTGTTTTTAAGTTCTTATCATAGGGGTTTCATACAATATTTGTCCTTTTGTCACTAATTACTTTCACTCAGAATAATGTCCTCCAGTTGCAACCAGGTTAAGAGATGTTTCCTGCTATCATCGTTGTTCTTTATCACTGCATAGTGTTCCACTGAGTACGTATATCATATGTATTCTTCTGTTGTTGGGCATCTGGGTTGATTCCATCTTTTTGCTATTGTGGGCTGTGCTGCAGTGAACATTCGTATGCATGTATCAGTTGGTGTGAATGGCCTTGATTCTTTAAGATATATTCCAAGCAGTGGAATTACTGGGTCAAATGGTATATCTATATGCACATTTTTAAGGGGGAGCCAAATTGCTTTCCAAAGAGGTTGTAGCATTTTGCAATCCTACCAACAGTGTAGGAGAGTTCCAATGTCCCCACAGCCTCTCCAGCACTTGTTGTTTTGCATTTTTTGGATCAGGGTCAACCTTGTTGTGGTGAGATGGTATCTTATTGTCATTTCGATTTAAATTTCTTTAATAACTAATGATCATGAGCATGTCTGCGTGTGTTTTTTGGCTGCCTGGATCTCCCTTTTAGAGAAGTTTCTGTCTATCTCCTTTGCCCATTACTTAATTGGGTGATTTATCATTTTCTGATTGATATTTTGTAGTACCTTATAGATTATGGAATACTCTGGGGGTCAGTTCTATCCTGGCCCCTAGGGTTGCCATGAGTCGGATCCCACTCGATGGCACTTGGCTTGACTATAGATTATGGAGATCAGGCATCAGTCTGACTTAGAGTTGCCAAATATTTTTTGCCATTCTGAAGGTGGCCTTTTAGTTCTATTAATAAAGCCTTTGGATGAGCAAAAGTGTTTGATTCTTAGTAGTTTCCATTTATCTATTTCTTCTTCTGATGATTGTGGTTTGTTTGACAGATTTTGAAGTCTGTCTATGTTATATATTAAATCTTCCATTGTTGTTCCTACATTCTCTTGGATGAGCTTTATTGCTTTAGATTTGATATTTAGGTTTTTTACCCAGTTTGAGCTGATTTTTGTATAAGGTGTAAGACATGAGTCTTGCTTTAATTTAGTGCAGATGGATATTCAATTTTGCCAGCACCATTTGTTGAAGAGATTGTTTTTACTCCAGTTTAATGTCTTAGGGCCTTTATTGAATATGAACTGTTCATAGGCAGATGATGTCATTTCTAGGGTCTCGATTCTGTTCCACTGATCGGTCTGTCTGTTTTTGTACCAGTACCAGGTTGTTTTGACTACTGTGGCAATGTAATACATTCTAAGGTCGGGTAATGAGAGGCCTCCCAAAACACTTTATTCATCCAGGGCTTCTTGCCTTTCCAAAGTTGGTAATTTGTTTCTCCATCTCATTAAAAATGTCACTGGAACTTATTTTTGGATTGGATCATATAAGTAGATTGCTTTGGGTAAAATAGACATTTTCACAATGTTAAGTCTTCCTATCCATGAGCAGGGTAGGTTTCTCCATTTATCTAAGTCTCTCCTAGTTTCTTGTAGTAAGGATTTGTAGTTCTCTTTGTAAAGTTCTGTTATTTCTCTGGTGAAATTTATTCCTAGGTACTGTATCTTCTTAGGGGCTATAGCAAATGGTATTGATTTGGTGATTCCTTCCTTAATAATCTCATTGTTGGTATAAAGGAATCCTACTAATTTACTTATGTTTATCTTATATCCTGAGACTTTGCTGAACTCTTCTATCAGTTTGAGTAGTTTACTTGTAGATTCTTTGAGATTCTCTGCATATGCAAACATATCATCTGCAAATAGGGAGATTTTTAGTTCTTTTTTGCCGATGCAGATGCCCTTCATTCCTTGGTCTTGTCTAATTGCTCTGGCTAGAACTTCTAGCACAATGTTGAATAGGAGAGGTGAGAGTGGGCATCCTTGTCTAGTTTCTCTTCTGAAGGTAAATGATTTCAGTCTCTCTCCATTCGAGATGACAGAGGCAGTTGGCTTTGTATAAATGGCCCTTATTGCATTGAGGAATTGGCTGTCTATTCCTATTTTGCTGAGAGTTTTTAGCATGAATGGTTGGACTTTACCAAATGTCTTTTCTGCATCAATAGACAAAGTCAAATATTTCTTGTCTTTTGTGATATTTATGTGATTGATTGCATTGTTTTTCTGATGTTGAACTTGATCATGATGGATTATTTTTTTGATATGCTGTATTCTATTGGCAAAACTTTTGTTGAAGATTTTTGCATCTAGATTCACGAGTGATATCGGTCTGTAGTTCTCCTTTTTGGTTGGGTCTTTCCCTGGCTTTCGTGTCAGGGTTATGCTGGCTTCATAGAATGAGTTTGGGAGTACTCTATCCCTTTCTATACTGTGAAATAGTCTCAGTAGTATTGGAGACAACTCTTCTCTAAAAGCTTCGTAGAATTCTGTGGTGAAGCCATCTGGGCCTGGGCTTTTTTTGGTTGGCTATTTTTTGATGACTTTTTCAATCTCTTCCTTTGCGATGGGTTTATTAAGTTGTTCTTCTTCACATTGTGATAATTTTGGTAGGTGATATGAATCAAGGAATTTGTCCATTTCCTCTAGGTTTTCAAATTTGTTAGAATACAGTCTTTCACAGTATTTGGCGATGATACTTTTGATGTCTGTTGGATCTGTTGTGGCAACTCTCGTCTCATTTCTTATTTGGATTATTTGTTTCCTTTCCTGTTTTTCTTTATTAAGTTTAGCAAGCGGTTTGTCAATTTTGTTGATTGCTTCTAAAAAATTAACCTTTGGTCTTTTCAGTTTTTTCAATTGTTCTTCTACTCTCTAATTTGTTTAGTTATGCTCTAATATTTATGATCTGTTTTCTTCTGGTGCCTGAGGGATTCCTCTGTTGTTCTCCCTCTACTTGTTCAAGCTGTAGGGTCAGTTCTTTGATTTGGCTTCTTTCTTCCTTCCAGATGTGTGTATTTATGGAGATAAACTGACCTTTTAGCACTGCTTTGGCTGCATCCCATAGGTTCTGGTAGGAAGTGTTTTCATTCTCTTTGGAATTCATAAATTTCCTTATTTCATCCTTGATTTCTTTTATAACCCATGTTTTTTTGAGAAGGTGTTGTTCAGTTTCCATGAGTTCCATTTTCTATCTATGTTTTTTGTGCTACTGATTTTGATTTTTATGGCTTTATGATCTGAGAAGATGCTTTGCATTAATTCAATAATATGGGCTTTGTTGAGACTTGCTTTATGTCCTAACACATGGTCTATTCTGGAGAGTGTTCCATGTGCACTAGAGAAGAAGATGTAGTTGTCCACTGATGGATAGAAAGTTCTATATGTGTCAGTGAGGTCTAGTTGGTTAATTGTGTCTTTACTAAGCTTTTTTTCCAGATGATCTGTCCAATATTGAGAATGGAGTGTTGAAGTCTCCTACTATTATTGTGGAATGATCTATCTGCTTTTTGAGTGTAGTCAGTGTTTCCTTGATGTATTTAGGTGCTCTAATATTAGGTGCATACATATTTAATATTGTTAAGTCCTGCTTGTGTATTGAAACTTCCAGCAGTGTATAGTGTCCATCCTTGTCCACGATGGTGGATTTTTTAAAATCAATTTTATCTGAGATTAGAATTGCCACACCTGTTCTTCTCTGTTCATTGTTAGCTTGATATATATTCTTCCGTCCTTTAATTTTCAGTTTGTTCCCATCTTTAAGTACAAGGTGTGTTTGTTGTAGGCAGCATGTAGATGGGTTATGTCTTTTGATCCAAGATGTCACTCAATGTCTCTTTACTGGAGCATTCAGTCCATTTACATTCAATGTAATTATTGATAGGTATGTGTTCAGTGCTGCCATTGTGCTATGTTTATTTTTGTGTTGATGTTTTCTCTGTTGTTCTTATTAATCTGTTCTGCAACCTTCTTCTTTGTGAGTTGATTTTTCACTTTTTTCAGTGTTGATTTTGTGATTGTTGAGACTCCTGTATTACATTTCTTGATATGGTATGTTGCTTTTTTATTGTGCTTTATGGCTGCTGCTATGATCCAGCTTAATAAATGATATATAAACACAATTTTGATTGCTACCATTCTTGTCAACTTCCTCTCCATCTGGAAGGACTATGACCACTGTAGTACAACCCTCTTTTTAATATGATGATATCATAGTTTACATGATATGGTCACTAGATCATTTTTTTTTTCACTATTATAGCTTTGATTGAGTTTGGACCCTTCCCTGAGTTGTATTCTTGATAACGTGTCCTTCTAAAGTATAAAGGTAGTGGTTTTGTTCTTCCTAGCCAAGAAATTCTTTCAGTATTTCTTGTAGCCTTGGTTCAGTTTTTACAAAGTCTCTGAGTTTCTGTTTAATTGAGAATGTCTTCATTTCATTTTCATATTTGAAAGATAGGTTTGCAGGGTATACCTACCAACTTATTGGTTGGAAGTTCTTCTCCTTCAAAGCTTTCAATATGTCATGCCACTGTCTCCGTGCCAGCATGTTTTCCGCTGAGAAATCTGACAAAAGCCTACAGGGTTTCCCTCTGAATGTTAGCTTTGCTTTGAGTCTTGCTGCCTTTAAGAGTTTCTGATTATGTTTCATTTTGTTAACCTTGATTATAATATGCCTTGGGGTCTTTCTTTTGAGATCTATATTGAGTGGCATTCAATATGTATCTTGGATATCTATATTCTCTTCTTTCATAATTTCTGGGAAGCTTTCTGTCAGCAGCTGAGCAACAATATTCTCTGTGTTCTCAGGTGTCTCCCCCTGTTCAGGAACTCCAGTTAATCGTAGATTGTTCTTCTTAATAGAGTCCCACATGCTTCTTAATGTTTCTTCATTTTTCTTGTATCTTTTTTCTGATTTCTCCTCATAGATGCTGGAGTCAGTAGCTGTGTCTTCTGAATCAGAAATTCTCTTTTCCTTTTGTTCCATTCTGTTTTCTTGGCTTTGAATGGAAGTTTCTATGTCTTTGATTTTCTTCTTGATCAGTTGGAGTTCCATGTGCTGATGTTTCATCAGATTGAACAGCTTGCTTAATTTTTTGTTTTCCTCTGCTACATTTTGTATAAGGTCTAGGAGGGCTCTATATATAATCCTTTTGTATTCACTTTTTGATAGTTTCAGAAAATCTTCTTCTGTGAAGTTCTGAGGTGGTTTCTTTTGATGGCCTTCTGATGCCATGGGTGATTGCCAGATTACCGTCTTCTCCAGCATTTGTTGCTTTTGTTGCTTCTTGTGGGTCAATAGAGGCTGGGAGAGATACTGTGAAGATGGACCACAGTTGTTTCTCTAGGCTGTCTTAAAATGAGAAGTAAAAAGTATTTGGCACCTTCCAAAGTCAGTCAGATTTTCAAGTGTACATGTCCCTCTTCCCAACTGGCAAAGTAAGCACCTCTATATTGAACCCCAGATGTTATAAACCAGCTCAAGATACAGAAAGGCTACTGGCTTGCTGGCCTCTGCTGTCGGGCCCCAGCTGTAAGTGATACGGTGTAGAATTCTGCTTTTCTGCTGGACAAACAGTCTCTTCTGAGTAGGCACTGCCTCCTAGCCCAGGAATTAGGTCCAGCTGAGGCTTCCATATGGATGACTCCTCCTCCCAACAAAACATGATGGCATCTCTCTCAAGCTTGCCCGCTGGCTGGGCCCAGGCTCCCGGCAGAAACATGAACCAAGAGTGCCAAAATGCCCAGAGTCCACAGCCTCTACTGCTGGGCCCCAGCCCCAGACAACACTGCAAAACACTGGCTCCCAGCTGGAAAAGCACTTTCCCCCTGGCAGGCTCCACCTCCGAGCCTAGGAATGAGTCTGGCTGGGGCCTCTGCCTGGGCTTTTCCATTTTTCACTGGGTCAGGATGGCGTCCTGCACAAGCACATCTGTATGGCTACCACATGGTGCAGGCAGAAAGATAGGCCAGAGGAGCCAAAGTGTATACAGTCCAAAGCCAGGCTCTCAGAACATGGCAGTTATGTTTGCCAGTCCCACCAGGAGTGCATCTGAGACCACCAGCTAGTCAAGTCCCAGCTCTGCCAGCTGGCCAAGACAGAGGGAAAAAAGTCAAAATGATGAGTTACCTTTGGTCTGTGAAAGCCTCTGTTTGCCAAGAGTGGGGTCAGTGAAAGAGAGGAGGTTTTGCGTTCAGTGGTATGAAGTCCAAATTAACAGCTCTAGGCTGCACTCCAGGGCTTACTAGGTGTCCAGAAGGCTCTGTTTAATTATGATTTCAAGTCTTGGTTTACAGTGGGATTTAGGGAGATGTGCATTTAGTCCACCATTTGACTCTGCTGAAAATATCAATTCTTAACAAAAAAATACATATATGTGTACCTATAGAGTCCTGGTAGCACAGTGGTTAAGAGCTCAGGCTGCTAAGCAAAAAGTCAGCAGTTTGAGTCCACTAGCTTAGTTACTCCTTTGGACCCGTGTAGGGCAGTTCTACTCTGTTCTGTAGGGTTGCTATGAGTCAGAATGAACTCAGTGGCAATGCGTTTGGGGTATGTATATGTGTGTGTGTGTATATATATACATATACACATATATATCACATGCACAACTCTGGTGGCGTAAGTGATTAAATGATGCATCTGCTAACTGAAAGGTTGGTAGTTCACCTCCTCCAGCCTTTCCTTGAAAACTCTATGGAACAGTTCTACTCTGACCTATAGGGTCGCAACGAGTTAGAAGTGACTCAACAGCAATAAGTTTGTATACATGCGTATGCAGGTTTTTTTCCTAAATCAGAGTTTGTATATGGATTTTTTGTTTTTTAAACCTTCATGTATGTTCAAGGGAATAGATACAAAGCAAGGTATCCAACAAGACTCATGTAAAATGCTTTGGGGGTTTACAAGAGAAAGATTATTTATAGTAGAAGTAATTTATTTTTATTAAAATCTATGTGCTACTTTTATTTTCTTAACTCTAGGAGAGAATTGTCCACAGTGGAAGTTCAGTTAGTTTGCATAGTTGGAACTCTTTACATTTTATTGATCAACTTGAAAGATTCATTTAGATTTTAAATATACAGTGCTTTCAGTAATTAAAGAGGGATTAATTTTATTACTCTGAGTTGGAGTCTATTTTGTTTTGGAAGTATGTTAAATTTCTCCATTGTGTATACAGCATAGAGGTTTGGAGGTTTTTCATCTCATCAGTGAGTTAATTATCTAGCCCCAACAAAACTATTCTTCATAGAAAAATGAGATCTTGTATAGATGTCTTCATTAAACTCCGATTTAAATTCTTTGCAGTAATTGAAACAGTTGATTCTCTCTGCTAGGCTGTAGTTTATTTAATATATTTGGTTATTTTTTCTTGTTACTTTAGAACTATCTCTACAAACAACTGCCCCTGTTGTGCCCTGGAACCCACCAATTACAACCTTTGGGGACTATCATCAACCAATATGAATCTCCTGGTCTATACTGGCAGAATATCACCCCTGATTTGAGTTTAACAACTTCTGCTTGAAATTTCTATCATTGATATTGGTGGTAACAAAATTGATACTACCATGAAAAAAATGTATTTTGCTGATACCCTTCTACATGTTTGGGGAAAGAGTCTATATCCCTATATCCACCTCCTCTCTAAAGTCCTGGACCATACACATAATAGATAAAGAGTGAGTCTGTTTATTCGTTCACTGATTTGTTATTCGGCAGGGAGAGAGAACAGGAAATTATGGTGTTGTAACAGAAGATTTGCACACTGAAGACAACTAATCTCAGAAAGAACTGCTTTTGCGTTACAGATTGTTTTCATAGAGGTTGGTCTAGGCAAGACAGTTTTCCTTCATCTCATTCCCCAGAATCTGGAAGTTGGTCTCCTTTTTGTTTTATCTTGGGAGGACAAACTACATGGGCCAAAGCACAGTACAAGAAAGCCCAGAACCCTGATGGAGCACAGGAGGAATCAAGTCTGAAGAGATTCAGGAGGACAGGGAGAGGAGAGGAATCTCAGAGAGAGAGATGTTCCCTGACGTCCCTAGGAAACAGACTCAGTGTGACTGACATTTAACACTGATGGAAATGAAGAATTGTCTTGAACATGTTTCGTACTTGATTTCTAACAGTAGTGATCTTGTATAATGGATTGTGAATTTTCATTGTTCCAATACTGAGGGCGTGGTTTAATTTTTGTGTGTGTGCCTCTGTTTCTTGCTGTAAGCCATTAGCATTTGGGGATTATGGCACAATTATTTTGTTTTCCTACAAGCGTACACCACAGGATAGGGCACATTTTCAGCAAATGAAGAAATTATAGAAGGTGAAATTCCATGGTTTTGTGTTTGTTCTTTATTCTGAACATCAGAATTAGATTTGGTTATTGATTGATTGATCCCTTCAGGGAACCTTAAGATACACAGTGAACAAGATATAATTAGATGCAAGTCTATTTAAAAGAAAACTCCTAATAGTGTATGAGTTTTTTTTATCAAACTAAGAAAAAGAAGCATGAAAAAAAAATCAAGTATCTTATCACAGAACAAAACCCAAATGAGCTACAATTTGTGTAGTATGTTGACAGAGACATGTGTTGAAATTCATTGTATTTTCTCTGTCAGAGATAAGTAATAACATATTAATCCGAGATTATCTTAGCTGCCTTGTCAATTAGTTTATTCATTTAACAAGTAAATTCTACCTACTATGTGCAAGTTACTTTTTGACAAATTGGCAACACAGCAGTGAACAAAACACCTTGATGCCCTTGTGGAGCTGATGTTCTAGTGTGAAATACATATGATAAACACAATAAATAAGTGAATTACCAAATACAGCCCATTAGGATAGTGTTAAATATTCATAAAAATTATAAATAGCCAAGACATCATTATTGGGAAGAAAGAGGATTGTAGTTTTTGTTAGAGTGGCCATAGAAGGCCTCACTGAAGAAACATCTGAAGGAAGCAAGAGTGTGAGCACCAGGACCTATGAGGAAGAGGGTTCCAATTAGAGGTTACTTACTTTAAGGTAGATGGCTGACACCATCCAGGAATAAAGGAGGAGGCTAGAGTGACTGGAAGAAAGTAAGCATAGGAGAGACTAGTGGGAGAAGGAGGAGGACATAGATAATTGTCACTGTTGTTAAGATTCCAATCATTAATCTGAACGAGAGAGAGAGCCTGGAGGGATCACTAGTTACTCTGTGGAAATGGATTGTATGACCCACGCCAGAAACACTCAGCAACCAGTTAAAAGGTTTTTGTTGTGTTTCAGAGGAGGGATGATGCCAGCTTGCTCCAAAATAATAGTAGACGAGGGCTGGAAGACAGTTCATTTCCAGGTATTTTGAAGGTGGGGCCATAGGGAGGGATGATTCCAATGTTTTGGAAAACTAGGTTGCCATTGGCTTAAATGAAGACTGTAAAACAAGCAGGTTTTGAGGAAAGCCCAAGAACTGAGTTTTAGACACGTTCACTTACAAAGGCATATGTGACACCAAAGTTGTAGATACTGAGTTGGCAATTGGATCTGCTGGTCTGATGTTCCGGGGAATGATCTGAACTGATCATCAACACAAAAGTGATATTTAAAGCTGTAAGATATGAAGGAAATTATTATGCTGTGTTTTAGCCATCTGGTGGTACTCTAACAGAAACACCACAAAATGAACGGGTTTAGCAAAGAAAGTTTATTCTCACACAGTCCAGTAGCTTACAAGTCCAAATTCAGGGTGTCTGCTCCAAGGTATGGGCATTCCCTCTGCCAGCACTGGAGGAAAGTCCTTGTGTTGCATCTGTCTTTGGTCAGGGCACCTTGATATAGGAACCTCAGGTCCGAGGGACATGCTCTTCTCTGATGCTGCTTTCTTGATAATGTGAGGTTCCCAACTCTCTGCTTGCTTCTTTTTTTTTAATCTCACACAGGATGAAAGGATAAAAGGTGGTAGAAATCACGCTCCAGGGAAACTACCTTTTAAAAGGAGCGGGTAGGGGACCTTGTGAAGAGATTTACAACCCCACCATAATCTTTTATTAACATACAGCATAGGAAAATCACAAAATGAAAGACAATAATAAAATATTGGGAATCATGGTCCAGCCAAACGGCTACACACATTGTGGGGGAGAAATAGTTCAGTCCATAACATGGTGTGGTTAGAAAAGAGAAGTGGTTCAGCAACTTAGCCTTGGAGCTTTTCAAACTATAGAGAGAAAAAAACAAAACAGAAAAAACTCACTGTCATGGAGTCAATTCCAACTCATAGTACCACTAAAGGACAGAGTAGAACTGCCCATAGAATTTCCAAGAAGCACCTGGTGTATTTAAACCATCAACATTTGGTTAGTGGCCCCAGCTATAACCACCATGACACTAGTTTTTCAATCTGCAGAGTTTGAGGAAATAAAAGCTGCACGCGCTGGAAGGGGGAGGGAGGCGGGAAGGAGATGAACAGCTGATGTACTCATCCCATTCCAATGGCTTTAATGATAATTTTTGTGCAGGTGATTACTAGATATAAATCATCAGCACCAACCTCCACTTAAACTCCAGACTGACTTTCTCGCTGTCACTGTAATACCATCCCCTAGTTCTGCCATAACGTATAACTCACTACGCCGTTTTGCTAACCCTCTGCCAACCCCATTCCTCAGTTCCATCCTGCCTCCTGCTTTCTGTATTCTAGTAGTAACAACACCACTTTTCTCCCTGTGATCCATGCTTAAAACTTCAGAAATGCATTTGACTCCTTCTCCCTTGGACCTGGCAACAAACTCTCCAAACCCTTATTTGGGCTGCTGGCATAGGTTTCCAAACCATCTTCCTGCTCCTTCAATTTCTCATTTCGAAACCATTTTGAGCATTTATAAATTTAACCTTCTGAAAGCAGAAATCACTAGTTATTCTCCTCTCAAGTTCTTCAGTGTCTCCTCTTCCCAACCAAATAAACATTTCAAGTTCTTATTTATACTCTTATACGTACTACCCCTGCACACATGCTCATGCGAACACCAGCACTTACGCTCTTCATTCCTTTGTTGTCATTCTACCTTCTTCCCTAATCTACGCCGAAATCCTAGCCATCTTTCAAGCTTCATTTCACATGTGTCACTCAAACCTAGACCATAAAACTTTTGTTAATCTCCAAGATACACCGACCAGAGCCCTGGTTGTGAAATGGTTAAGAGCTCAGACTTCTAACTAAAAGATTGGTGGTTTGAACAACTAGCTGTTCCTTGGAAACACTATGGGGAAGTTATGCTCTGTTTTATAGGGTTGATATGAGTTGAAGTCCAGGCCACCATTATACGCCCCTCCCAACACCTCATGAACAGTCTTGTATTTCTGAGTCCCCTAGAAAATTTTAATGGACTTTTCTAATGACTCAAAGGATTTTGATTAATTTTGCCAGGTAGAGAAGAGCCTATCTCTTGATAACAGCAAGCTTGAGTTTCCAGTGGGGAAACTATTGATTCAGTGTTCCTGTCTTGGATGATTCAGGTAGTGTTACGTGTACTCTTGATGCAGATGTGGTCACGTGATCCAGGGCTAGTCTACCGGTCCCACTAGGTGCTTTAGGGTAGGGAAAGTGATACAGATGGTCCGATCAGTCACTTTCTACTCTTTACCATGCTTTAGCCAAATACCTTGCTTCAGAAGGCTAAAATATAGCCTTTATCAGTAAGTAAACAGTTTTACATACTGGTTTTTCTATTGGTTTAAAGTGTGTTATCTGCACTAAAATATGAGCTACATGAAGATAAGAGTTTTGTTCACTATCTTAATCTCTCTGCCTAGAACACTGCCTAATATTTAGTCTGTGCTTAACATTTGTAAAATAATTAATAGATCGGTGTTGCCAGCCAAGTTTTTTTTGCAAGAATTAAGAAAGAAACTTGTTTCACTCTGGGTTTGAAAGTGTGATAGAATTTACCAGTAGTGGTCATTGTGCTACCATATGATGGAGCCTGCCTGAAAACTAAACCACTCCAGCACAAAGCGGAGTCAAGCGCTGGCCAAATACAGATTTCTCACAAGACAGTTTAAATGCTTGGACTCAGCTGGGTCTGGAAATAATCATGTCTGTGGAATTTGCAGTTAGTGAAGCAATAAACTCTCACCTTCCCAACCTGTTTTCTCCCCTTAAAATAGTTTGAATCATTTACGGTGTTGGGTCCTAACTCATGACATTTATCATGCTCATTTGTATAGTGCATCATAGATTTGGAACTTGCTATCTTCTCTACTGGACTGGAAGTACCTGAGAGCAAGGGCTGTGCCTCGGTCACCTTTACATTTCATGCAGTACTGACACAATGATTCTTTGTGATTATTTGATGAATATTTACTGAATTAAAGTGAAATTACCTGTTTTCACTTCAAAGTCAGAAATAGAACTCCTTCTTCAATACTTCGAGAAAAAAATGATATTCTGAACACAATATTTACAGTATGAGAAGATATCATTTTTGGTGTTCTTGGAAGACAGACCTCAATTACTTAAAATCACATTTCTGCAATAGATTATATTCTATAATAATATACTAAACATATTAGAATTTTGAATCAAAGTCTATTTGTTGTGAGGTGTCATCGTTTGTTTCAACTAATAGCATCCATATAGAATTAAAGTCTATAAATTTGATAATAATATGATTCTTATTGAAAGTCTTGAAAAACTGAAATATCTCTTCTTAAATTTGTGTCGTGATTTAAGTGCTTCTTTGGTATACACTGATTTGGTTTCTTGGTTTGGAGGTTTAGGATCCTGGATTCATGGAACTTCTCCATTCCATCTCCTAGTTTGTTGTGTAGTGCCAAGGATCTTAGAAGCTTACAAGCAGCCAATTAAGGCATAAGAATTAGTTTTTATTCACCTGAAGCAACACAGGGAGAAGGAACTTCAGGAATAGAAGGAGGATATGAAATGTAACCTCTTTTGCCACGAAACCAGAAGAACTAGATGGTATCTTGCTACTGGTACTGAACAGTTTTTTCTAAGATTCTGTAGAAGAATCCTGATCAAAAGGGGGAAAATGCAAAACAGAATGTCAAATGCTCATGGGCTCCAAACTTCCTGGAGACATGAAGGCTGGGTTAACACTTAAAACAATTGCGTTGAAATGATTTTTAAACCTTAAACCAAAAGTACCCCCTGAAGTCTTCTGAAAGACAAACCATAGTGGAGTTTAATTAGTAAAGAATATCTGCCTTGAGCATTATGTTTTTTTAAAAAAAAAAATTATTACGATTAAGTGGAAGTATACAACCCATGTCAATTTTTCATACCCATCTCTCTACAATTTTATCTGCTCTCCCAATCTGATTACAGCAGACTCCTCCCTTTTACTCTTTACTTCTAGTATCCTCCCAGTGAACACCTGTCCCCTCCTGCGCATCTTCTCCTCCTTGCTCTTGAAAGAAACCAGTCAGACAGTCTTCTATAAATGTGTAAAACCATAAAGTACACACACCACATGTTGACTGAGCATTATGCATTTTTAGGGACTGTCTACATGGGATCAAATTGACAATAGCAATTTGAAAGCTTACATAAGAACCTTAGGCCAGTGAGTTTACGTTAATGGATGAGAAATATCTGAGAAAAGGAAGGTGACAATGTTTGCACAATGAATGTAATCAATGTCACTAAATGGTAGATGTAGAAACTGTTGAATTGGTGTATATTTTGTTGTATATATTCTCAACAACAGCAACAAAATCAAATAAAAAATAGAGGGTGGTTCTATTCAAGTGACAGGAATAAGGTGTTTTTAGGTTTGTGGATTCACATAATTCTAATGGTTTTTTTAATCAACCCTCTACTGTTTTGGTTTGCATTTCATGCCTAGGAAACGTGGGACACATTCAAGGTAGTGGATGCATCCAAGTTATTTACTCATTCTCTCTTAGTTTTCCTAGTGACTGGTAGTACCTTCAAGTCTGCTGACCACAGTTACAAACTGAATGACCTCCTTTAGCAAGAAACTAACAACTTTCATCTTCAAAGCTCAGGGTTTTATACTAGTTGAAATAAGCAGCACAGATGTAAGGTGGTCCATTCTCATTCATTAATAATTTATGAAGAAGAAAGCAAAGACCATATACTTCTCTCCTCCTCCCACCTTTTTGTTTGATGGAAGCAAAACTCTAACAGGACTTCAGGTCAGAGCCTTGTAGATACTTCTTTGTATACTTTTCATTTGAATATTTAGGACTGTGTTCCCAAGACTGTAGTCTAGCCAAGAAGTCAGCAAAACATGTAGCCTTGAAGGAGATTAGAAATTACTGGGTATAGAGCACAAAACTAGGGGAATGGGAGGTATCCTTGATCTAGGAAAAAGCCTCAAGAACAGGATTATGGCTTCTTTGTACCCTCACACAGCTCTTATCTCTGTTTGGGTCAGGAAATGAAGAACTAGAGCCAAATCACCTTCATCAAAATAATTTTATGCTGTAACACTCAGAGAATTGAAGTTTTGTTTTTCTTACAGGCTTACTAAGTGACTTTGATAAAACAAAATAAAACAGACCAAACTTGTTACCTTGAGTAGATTCAGACTCATAGCAACCACATAGGACAGAATAGAATGGCCCATAGGGCTCTCAAGCAGAGGTTGGTGGATTCGAATTTGGTTAGCAACTGAGCTCTTAACCACTAGGCACCAGGGCTCTGGTGGATTTGGTACATACATTATTCAACTGTTTTTTCACTGGTGTAAAGATTTTTTGGGCTACATATTATCGATACATCTCTTGTTGCCTGCCCAAACTATTTTTTGTTTTCTTTAGTGCTTTATAAAGTTAGAGAACAGCTACTGTCATGGATTGAATTATGCCCCTGAAAAAATGTTTGTCAACTTGGCTAAGCCATGGTTCCCAGTATGATATGATGTCTAGCATTTTGTCATCTGATCTGATCTTCCTGTGTGTTGTAAATCTTATTGTTATGGTGTTGATGAGGTGGAATTAGTGCATCATGTTAATGAGGCAGGACTCAGTCTACAAAGTTGTGTCTGAAACCAATCTCTTCTGAGATATGAATAAGTGAAGTGAACAAAGAGACATAGAGACCTTATGTCATCAAAGAAGCCATGCTGGGAACACAGCATATCCTTTGGGACCAGGGTTCCTGTCTAGAGCAGCTCCCAGACCAAGGAAAGATTGATGACAAGGACCTTCTCCAGGAGCCAACAGAGAGAGAAAGCCTTCCTCTGGAGCTAGTACCCTGAATTTGGTCTCGACTATGTGGAAGTAAGTTTCTCTTTGTTAAAGCCTTCCATTTGTGGTATTTCCATTGCACCAGCACTAGATAGCTAAGGTAACTAGATAATTAAGACAGCTGCACAACACCTTCTTTACAACTTAATTGATGCAGAAACCTGTAGGTTAAGTAGCTTTATCTCCTTTGATGTCCAGAATTCTACTAACAGTCTCTTTAAGGAAATCTGGGCTTTTACTATCAGGTTCCTCAAAACTGTTTCAGCCTCTATCCATTACCCATTTCCCAAACTGCTTCCATGTTTTGGATACAGGCATATCTTATTTTACTTTTCATAGACATTGTGTTTTTTTCAAAGTGAAGGTTTCCAACAACTATGTGTCAAGAAAGCCTACAGGAGCCATTTTTCCAATACAAAGTACTTACTTCACGCCTCTGTGTCACGTTTTGATGAATTTCACAACATTTCAAACTTTTTTATTGTTATGATATCTGTTATGGTGAGCTGTGACCAGTGATCTTTTATGCTCTTGTTTTAACTGTTGTGGAGTATCGTGTACTACACCCACACAAGACAGGGAACTTAACTGATAAATGTTGTCTGCATTCTGACTGCTCTACCAATTTGTAATTCCTCAGTCTCTGTCCCTTTACTCAGGTACACCTGTTTCCTAAGACACAACAATATTGAAATTAACACAGTTAATAACTCTACAGTGGCTCTAAGTGTTAAAGCAAAAGGAAGAGTCTAGCATCTCTAAGTTTATAGCAAAAGCTAGAAATGACTAAGCTTAGCGAGCAAGCTGTGCCAAAAGCCAAAACAGGCCCAAATCCAGGCCTCTTGCACCAAACAGTTTGCCAAGTTGTGAATCCAAAGGAAAAGTTACTGGTGGAAATGAAATTGTTCCTCCAGTGAACACATAAATGATAAGAAATTGAAACAACCTTATTGTTGACATTGAGAAAATTTTAGTGGCCTAAACAGAAGATCAAATCAGACACAATATTCTCTGGAGCCAAAGACTAATCCAGAGCAAAGCCCTCACTCTCTTCGATTCTTTGAAGGCTGAGCAAGTTGAGGACTCTGCAGAAGAAAATTTTGAAGTTAACAGAGGCTGGTTCATAAAGTTTAAGGAAACAATCCATCTCTATAGTATCAAAGTACAAGGTGAAACAGCAAGTATTGATGTAGAATCTGCAGCAAATTATCCAGAAGATCTTGCTAAGATAATTGATAAAGGTGGCTACATTAAACAACAGATTCTAGAACTGGATGAAACAGCCTTCTACTGGAAGAAGATGCTATCTAGGACTTCTGTAACTAGAGAGGAGAGTTGATTACTGGATTGAAACTGTCAAATGGACAGCCTGACTCTCTTTTTAAGGTCTAATACAGGTGAGGACTTTAAGCTGACTCCAGTGCTCACTTGCAATTGCAAAAAATCCTAGGAACCTTAAGAATTATGTTAAATCTACTCTGCCAATGCTCTATCAACAGAATAGGAAAACCTGGATGACAGCACATCTGTACATAACATGATTTTCTGAATATTTCAAGACCTACTCCTTTCAAAGTATGACTGCTTATTGACAATAAATCTGATCACTCAAGAGCTCTGATGGAGATATAGAAGAAGATTAAATTTGTTTTCATGCCTCCTAACAGTCTGAAGCCCATGGATCAAGGAGTAATTTTGGCTTTCAAGTTTTATTATTTAAGGTGTATATTTCATCCTTAACAAAATTCCAGTTAATATTGTTCAACAACATATCTCACACACACACACACAAAATTCACCATGACCAAGCAGGATTCATACCAGAGATGCAAGTGATGGTTCAACATTAGAAAAACAATTAATGTAGTGAACCACATAAATAAAACAAAGGAGTCACTTGATTTTATCAACTGACCCAACATCCATTCATGTTGAATACCCTCAGAAGAATAGGAATAGAAAGGGAAAATCTACAACATAATAAAGGGCATCTACGTAAAGCCAACAGCCAACATCATCCTAAATGGAGAGAAACTGAAAGCATTCACTTTGAGAATGGGAACCAGTCAAGGGTGCCCAGCCACTTTTATTCAACATTGGGCTGGAGGTTCTAGCCAGAGCAATCAGGCAGGATAAACAAATAAAGGGCATCTAAACGGCACTTGACTTGGCAAATTAGCAAGAAAGAAGTAAAAGTGTCTCTGTTTGCAGCTGATATGATTTTAAACAGAGAAAACTCTAAAGAATCTACCAAAGCAAACAAACAAACAAACAAAAACCGTATTGGAACTAATAGATAAGCATAAGTAAATCATTTAGATTCCTTTACACTAACAGAGATCATCAAAGAGGAAATCACCAAATAATGTCATTTACAACATCTGCCAAGATGATAAAATACCTAGGAATAAATATATCCAGAAATGTTAAAGACAAGACTACTGCAAGAAACCAAAAGAGACTTACATTTATGGAGAAACCTACCTTGCTCATGGATAGGAGGACTTAACCATGAAAATATCTGTTCTACCTTAGGAAGACTTAACCATGAAAATGTCTTTTCTACCCAATCTATAGGTACAATACAATCCGAATGGCATTTCCTAATGAGGTGGAGAAACAAATCACCTACTTCATGTGGAAAAGGAAGAAGTCCTAGATAAGTAAACATTACAGAAGGAGAAGAACAAAGTGGGAGTCCTCACACTACCTGTCTTAGCAATCTGTTACACTGCCATGATAGTCAAAACAGCCTGATACTGATACAAAAACACACGGATGCCAATGGTACAGAATAGAGAATCCAGATATAATATCATCGACCTATGAGCAGCTAATATTTGACAAAGGTCCACAGACTGTGAACTGAGGAAAAAACAGTGTCTTCAGCAAATGGTGTTGGCAAAACGGGTATCCATCTGCAAAAAGTGGCACAAGGCCTGTACCTCTCATGGCTAACAAAAATTAACTCAAAATGGATCAAAGACCTAAATGAAAATCTAAAACTATAAGATCATAGGAGAAAAAATAAGGACAACACTGGGAGCTCTAACGCACAGCATAAACAGACCACAAACTATTACTAACAATGCATACACACTGGAAGAAAAAAATAGATTACTGGGAACTTTTGAAAATAAAACACTTTTGCTGATGCACAGGCTTTACCAAAGAGGTAAAAACACTACCTTTAGACTGGGAAAAAACATGTCCGCAACCTTGAATTTGATTGGCATCTAATCTCCATAATCTGCAAGGTACTGGAAAACTACAACAAGAAAAAGACAAATAAGCCAATTGAAAAAGGGAAAGACATATGAAATGGCACTTCACCAAAGAAGACCTCCAGGCAGCAACTGGATACATGGGGCTCACAGTCATTAGCCACTAGGGAAATCCAAATCAAAACTGCAGTGCAATACCATCTCACCCTAACAAGACCGGTATTAATGCCAAAGCCA
Source organism: Heterohyrax brucei (assembly GCA_028571685.1). Classification (NCBI taxonomy): domain Eukaryota; kingdom Metazoa; phylum Chordata; class Mammalia; order Hyracoidea; family Procaviidae; genus Heterohyrax; species Heterohyrax brucei. The sequence continues at coordinate 60,449,495 of CM053146.1, read as the reverse complement.
CAAAATAATAAATACCAGAGAGGTTATAAAGGGATTGAAATTCTGCTACATGGTTAGTGGAAATGTAAAATGTTACAACCACTTTGGAAATGGATTTGACACTTTCTTGAAAAGCTAGAAATAGACTTACCATATGATCCAGCAATCCCGCTTCTTGGAATATATCCCAGAGAAGTAAGTGCTGTCATGTGAATAGGTACGTGCACCAGTGTTTATTGCAAAGTACTGTCCACAACAGCAAAAAGATGGAATCAACGTAGGTGTCCATCAACAAGTGAATGAAGAAACAAACCGTGGTGTATTGACACAATGGAATACTATGCAACGGTAAAGAACAACAAGGATCTTGGTAAATATAACAACATGGAATCATCTGGAAGACATGCTGAGTCAGCTGCAGAAGGACAAACATTGTATGAGACCACTATTATAAGATCTCAAGAAAAGGTCTGAGCACAGGAGAAATCAATCTTTGATGGTTACAAGGGAGGGGAGGGAGGAAGACAGGTATCCATACATTAGACAGTAAGTAGGAGTTGGATTCTGTGCTGGAAGTGACAGCACATAGCAGAAAGGAGATTACCAGTCTTAACTACACTAAAAGCTAAGAGCTTTCGTAAATATAAGACAATATTTTGAAGGTCATAGTAGCAGGGGTAGAGGTCTGAGGACCATAGTTTTAGCAGACAGCTAGGCTAATTGGCATCATTTTTTTTTTTTTTTTGAAAGAAAATGTTCTGCGTCTTATTTTGGTGAATGGTGCCTGGGTTCTTAAAAGCTAGCGAACAGTGCTCTAAGTAGCATCAATTTGTTTCAATCTACGTGGAGCACAGGAGAATGAAAGACATCAGGAAAATATGAGCCCAGAAGACAGAAAGGGCTGTATGACTGGGAAACTGCATCGGCATGAGACCAAAGCTAGATGGTGCCTGGTCACCACCAATGACTGCCCTGACAGGGAATATAATGTAGAGTGTCTGAAGTAGTGGGAGAAAAACGAGAGTACAGATTGATCTAGAACTCTATCAAGAAAAGAGACTTGATGGTCTGACATCCTGGAGCATTCCCTGAGGACCCGTCTCCTGGACTCATTGCTAGCCCAGAGCTGAAACTGGCATGGAAGCCAACTCTCCAGACAAAGATTGGACTGGACCATAAAACATGGTGATACTGGTGAAATGTGTGATTCTTGGCTTAAATGTACATATAAAGATGTTGGAGCAGCTCCTGTCTAAAGGCAAGATGGGCAGGAGGGGAGGAGAAAGGAGTGAAGAGGAAGGTAGGAGTTGGTTGATTGGATATGGGAAGCACAGGGTAGAAAGGATGTGTGCTGTCACAGAGTGAGGAGGGCAGCAAAAGTTGCACAGATGTGTGTGGGGGTGGTTTATATGGAAAACTGACTTGGACTGTAAACTTACAGCATAATTAAAAAAAGAGGAGAGAAATATATTGCACAAGGCTCAACAGCAATGGGATTGACTTTTGGTTTGGTATAGCTGCCATACATAGCGATTCCTCTGATGGAGATTGGCCAAGTAAATTGAAAACCTTCTGAAAAGGATTCACCATTCTAAATGCCATTGAGGGTACATGTGACTCATGGCAGGTCAAAACGTCAGCATTAAGAGGAGCTTGAAAGAAATTGACTCTACCCCTCATAAGTGACTTTGAGGGCTTCAAGACTTCAGGGGAGGAAGTCATTGCAGATGTGGTGGATATAACAAGAGAACTAGAAGTAGACCCTGAAGATGAGACGGAATTTCTGCAATCTTGTGATAAAACTTCAATGGATGAGGAGTTGCTTTTTATGGGTGAGAAAGGACAGTTGTTTCTTGAGATGGAATTTATTCCTAGTGAAGATACTGTAAACATTGTGGAAAGGATGACAAAGGATTTACATTGCATAAACTTGTTGGATAGAACAATGTCAGAGTTTGAAAAGATTAAATGCAATTTTGGAAGAAGTTCTACTGTGGGTAAAATGTTATCAACCAGCATCACAGGCTACAGAGAAATTTTTTTGTGTGAAAGGAAGAGTTAACGGATACGGCAAACTTCATTATCGTCTTATTTTAAGAAATTGCCAAAGATTTCTCAGTCTTCACCAACCACCAGCACGACCAGTTAGCAACCATCAATATCTAGACAAGATCCTCCATCAGCAAAATGTTTATGATACGCTTAAGAATCAGACAATGTTTATTTATTTATTTTGTCATGATGCTGCTGCATACTTGTGTTGTTGTTAGGTGCTGTCACATCAGCTCTGACTCATAGCAACTCTATATACAACAGAATGAAACGCTTCCTGGTCCTGTGCCATCCTCACAATTGTTTGCTATGCTTGAGTAGCTGCAACTACTATGTCAGTTCATCTTATTGAGGGTCTTCCTCTTTTTCTCTGACCCTCTACTTGAGATGAAATTTGAATACTTGACAAAGCATGATGACCTTTTCCAGAGATTGATCTCTCCTGATAACATGTCCAAAGTATGTGTGATATAGTTTTTCCAACGTTGCTTCTAAGGAGCATTCTGATTGTACTTCTTCCAGGAGAGATTTGTTTGTTTCTCTGGGCAGTCTATGGTATATTCAATGTTCTTTGCCAAAGGCATCATTTCTTCAGTCCTCCTTATTCATTGTCTAGATTTTGCATGCATGTGATGTGATTGAAAATATCATGGCTTTTGGGTCAGGTGAACCTTAGTCTTCAAAGTAACATCTTTGATTTTTAACACTTTAAAGAGATCTTCTGCTGCAGATATTCCCAATGCAATGAGTCATTTGATTTCATGACTACTGCTTCCATGGGTGTTCATTGCGGGTCCCAGTAAAATGAAATCCTTGGCAACTTCAGTCTTTTCTCCATTTATCATGAGGTTGCTGTTGGTCAGTTGTGTGGATTTGTGTTCTTTTTATGTTGAGATGCAATTCATGCTGAAGGCTTTGGTCTTTGATCATCGGTAAGAACTGCAAGTCCTTCTCACTTTCAGCAAGTAAGGTTGTGTTATCTGTGTGATTCTGTTAATGAGTCTTCCTCCATTCCTGACCCCATGTTCTTCCTGATATAGCCCTGCTTCTCAGTTCAAGGCATACACCTTCAATATTATGGTGAAAAGATACGTACAACTCTGTTGTACACCTTTCCTGACTTTAAACCAGGCATTATCCCTTTGTTCTCTTTGAGCAAGTCCTTATGATACGTGTACAGATTCCCCATGAGCACAATTAAATGTTCCATAATTTTCAATTTATACAATGTTATCCATAATTTATTATGATCCACACTGTCAAATTTTCACAGTAAACGTGAAACTCATGTAAACATCTCTGGTATTCTCTGCTTTTACAAAGGATCTATCGAATATCAACAAAGGACTCCTTGGTTCCACATCCACTTCTAAATGCAGCTTGAATTTCTGTCAGTTCCCAGTGGATGTACTGCTGCAATTGCTATTGAATGACCTTCAGCAAAATTTTACCAGCAGTTGATATTGATGATATTGCTTGATAAATTTGACATTTGGTTGTATCACTTGTCTTGGGTACAGGCATAAATATGCGTCTCTTCCAGCTGGTTGACCTGGTAGCTATATTCCAAATTTCTTGGCATGAATCAGTGAGCACTTCCAGTGCTACATTCCTTTAGGGAAACATCTCAGTTGGTATTTTGTCAATTCTTGCAGTCTTGTTTTTTACCTCTGTCTGCAGTGCAGCTTGGTTCCTTCCATATCATTGGTTCTTGATCATGTGTTATCTCCTTAAATGGTTGTATGTTGAGCAAAACTTTTTGATATTGTTATTCTGTGTATTCTTTCCATTTTCTTTTGGTGCTTCCTGTGCCATTTAATATTTTCTTCATAGAATTCTTCAGCACTGGAATTCAAGTCTTGAATGTTTTCTTCTTTTCTTTCAGCTTTTGAAATGCTGAACATTTTCTTCCTTTTCCGTTTTCTAGCTCCAGGTCTATGCACACGCATCCATAATACTTTGTCTTCTTGATACACTCTTCGAAATCTTATTTTCAGTTCTTTTTCTTCTTCTTCGTCTTCTTTTTCCTTTTACTCTAGCCACTTGATGCTCAAGAGCAAGTTTCAGAGTTTATTCTGACACCTATTAAGTCTTGTTTCTCTCCTGTCTTTTTAATGACCTCTTGCTTTCTTAGTATATGATGTCTTTGATGGCATTCTACAACTCATCTGGTCATTAGAGTGCAATGTGTCATACCTATTCTTGAGGTGGTTTCTAAATTTAGGTGAGACATAGTTAAGGTTTTTCTTTGGCTCTTGTGGACTTGCTCCTATTTTCTTCGGGTTCAACTTGAACTTGCATTTAGGTAACTGATGACCTGTTCCACATTTGCCCCCGGTCTTCTTCCAACTGATGATATTGAGCTTTTGTATCATCTCTTTCCACAGATGTAGTCGATTTGATCTCTGTGTATTCCATCTGGCTAGGTCCATGTGTGTAGTCACTATTTATATTGTTGAAAAAAAGGTGTTTACAATGAAGAAGTCCTTGGTCTTGCAAAATTCAAACATGCAGTCTCTGACAGCATTGCTGTCATCGAGGCCATTATATTACCTACCTCTCCATGTTCTCTGTTCCCATCTTTCACATTTACAGTAACCAGTAATTACCAGTCCATCCAGTCATACTGATTGGCTGTTTGATCAATTTCAGACTGCAGAAGTTTGTAAAGATCTTCCGTTTCTTCACCTTTGGCCTTAGGTGTTAGTCTGTAAATTTGAATAATAGTTATATTAATTGATGTACCTTGTGGGCATTTGAATACTATCCTATCACTCACAGTGCTGTACTCCAGGAGGCATCTTGAAATGTTCTTTTTGACAGTGAACACGACATCATTCCTCTACAAGTTGTCGTACCTTGCATAGTAGGCCATATGATTGCCAAATTCAAAACAACCAATATCAGTCCATTCCAGCTAACTAATGCCTAGGGTAATGATGTTTATGTCTTTTATTCCATTTGTGGATTATTTATAATTTTCTGAGATTCATACTCTGTAAATTCTATGTTCTAATTCTAAATGGATGTTTGTAGCTGGCTTCCTCCTTTTCAGTCATGCCTTATCAGCAAACGAAGCTTGACTGAAAGCTTGTCTCCATCTGTGTCACTAAGTTTGACTCTACTTTGAGGATGCAGTTCGTCCCCACTGGTGTCTGAGTGCTTTCCAACCTGAGGGGCTCATCTTCTGGCACTGTGTAAGACAGTGTTCTGCTGCTATTCACAAGATTTTCACAGACTAGGGTTATGGAAGTAGATCGCCAGGTCCTTCTTCACGGTCTGCCTTGGTCTGGAAGCTCAGTTGGAACCTATTCACATGGGTGACTCTGCTGGTGTCTGAGTACTGGTGACATCATTTCCAGTATCACAGCATCACATAAGCCTCCACAGAATGACAAACTTACAAGCATGTGCCTACCTACTAGGCTACGGTATAGTTAAACATAACTTCTATAGGCACTGGAAAGTAAAAAAATTCACGAAATTTGCTTTATGGTGGTGGTCTGGAAGAAAACCTCTGAGATGTACCTGTATCTGCTACAACAGCTGCCCACTTTTCCAGTACAAATTCTGTCTTAATTATCTAGTACTGCTACAGTAGAGATATCACAAGTTTGTGGTTTTAACAAAGAACAATTTATTTTCTCACAAGCTAGAAGACTAGAAACCTGAATTCAGGGTGCCTGCTCTAAGGGAAGGCTTTCTCTCTCTATCGTCTCTTTGAGCTTCTGCTCCTGGGTAATTCTGATGTGGCTTGGCATTTCACTTCTCCCATTGCTGCTTTCCTTGCTTGTTTGTTCAATTTCTTTTATATCTCAGAAGAGATTAACTCAGAAGGCACGCTACAGTAATTCTGTCTTATTCCCAAATAGGATTCTAAGTGTTAGTATAGAGGGTAGTATTTGCAACTTATATTTTTGGGGGACACAATTAAATCCATAACCCATAACCAAGAAATCCATTAAACGGTATTTATGTAATTAAATCTTTAGAAAAATTGTACTCAAACATCAGTTGAAATAGGAGTGTTTGTTTGTTTTCACCAGAAAGCTTTACTAGAAATTTTGAGTCCATTGGTTAGGGAACCATAGAAAGAGAAATTTATTCAAAAGTATTAAAGACATAGTAAGAATTGTGCTTTTATTGTTTAGATCAGGCAATGAATGACCACTAGATTTTTAAGCTAAAAATGATGTATTTACTATTCAAAGTCAATCTTTTCTTTTTAAAAAAGTACTTTATTTTGTGTTAAGTGAAAGTTTACAATCCAAGTCAATTTGCTGTATAAAACTCCTCTCACAGATCACTATGCAACCCTAATTGCCTTCTTTCCCACTCCCCAAGACAGCATACTCTGCTTTTTGTACATCCATTCAACTAGCTCTTGTCCCACTCTGCCCTCTCATCTCATCCCCGGAAAAGAGCTTACCAGAACACCTCATGTGTATATTTAAGTCAAGCATAACGTTCTTTGCCAGAATTACTCTGTGTGTTATAGTCCAATCCAACCTTTGTCTGAAGAGTTGGCTTCAATACTGGTTTCAGCTCTGGGCTAACAGAGTCCAAGCACCATGTCCTCGGGGAAGCCCACAGTCTGAGAACCATCAATTGTGGTCTTGTAATAGAATCTAGTTCTACACATCCATTTTCCTCCTACTACATCAGGGACTTTACATGGTTTCCCCCATCAGGAAGGTTATTGGTGGCGGCCAAGCACCATCTAGTTCTGGTCTGATGGTAATGTAGTCTCTAGATCATGTGGCATTCTCTGTCACGTGGGCTCATATTTTCCTTGTGTCTTTGATGCCCTTCATTCTCCTCTGATACAGGTGGATTGGGACTAATTGGTGTTACTTTGATGACAACTTGCTAACTTTTAAGACCCTAGGCACTATTCACCAAAATAGGATGTAGAATGTAGAACATTTTCTTAAAAACAAAAAACAAAAAACCTTAATTATGCCAGTTAGCCTAGATGTCCCCTGAAACTATGGTCCCCAGATGTGTCCCTGCTACTCTGACCTTCAAAGTGTTGGTTGTATTTAGAAAAACTTTTAGCTTTAGATTAGCCCAGTTACACTAAGCTCCCTTTGACAGTGCTATCTGTCCCTTCGCCTAACTCAATTCTTATCCACTATTTAATCTATGAACACCACTCTCCTTCTCTCCCCTCCCTTGTAACTATCTAAGATTATCTTTTTCTGTGTTTAAAACTTTTCTTAGGTCTTTAATCAGTGGTCCTCTACAATATTTGTCCTTTTGCAACTAATTTCACTCACCATAATGTCTTCCAGTTGACTCTGTATTATGAGACTTTTCTCAGGATTATTGTTCTTTATCATTTGTATAGCATTCTGTGTGAATATACCACTGTTTGTTTATCCATTCATCTGCTGATGGGCACCTATGTTGATTCCATGTTTTTACTATTGCGGACAGTGCTGCAACAAAATTGGTGTGCATGCATCTCTTCATGTAAGAACCCTTATATTCCAAGAAGTGGGATTGCTGGATCACATGGTATTTCTATTTCTTGTTTTAAAAAAAGTGACAAATGGATTCCCAAAGTGTTTGTAGCATTTTACCTTTCCACTGAGGGTGTAGAACAGTTTCATTCTCTTCATAACCTCTCCCAGATTTGTTGTTTTGTGTTTTCTTTGGATTATCACTAACACTGTAGGGGTAAGATGGTATCTCATTGTTATTTTGACTTAGATTTATCCAATGGCAAATTATTATGAACACTTCCTCAAGTATCGGTTATTGTTCTGGATGTCTTTTTTGTTGAAGTGCCTGTTCATATACGTTGCCTACTATTTAATTGGGCTACTCTGCTATTTCTTGTTGAGGCTTTGCAGTACTTTGTACATTATGGAGATTAGGTGCCCATCAGATTTGTGGTAATCAAATTTTTTTCCAAGTCTGTAAGTAGTCTTTTTACTCTTTGGGTGAAGTTTTTGGATGAGCATGAGCATTTGATTTTTAAGAGTTCTCAGTTATCTGTTTTTATGTTCTGGTGTTTGTGCACTGTTACTAATACTTTGTAATCTGTTTGCACTGTATATTAGGGCTCCCAGAGTTGTCTCTTATTTTTTCTTCCATGATCTTTATAGTTTTAGATTTTATATTTAGGTCTTTGATCCACTTTGTGTTAGTTTTTGTGTATGGTGTGAGATATGGGTCTAGTTTTGTTTTTTGCCAATAAATATCTAGTTGCATCAAAACTGTTTGTTAAAGAAACTGCCTTTACCCTAGTTGATGGACTTCTGGACCTTGTCAAATATCGGCTGCTCGTAGATGGATGATGTTATACCTGGTTTCTCAGTTCTGTTCTATTATTCTATATATCTGTTTTTGTGCTAGAACCAGGCTGTTTTGACTACTGTGGCAGTGTAAATAGGTTCTAAAGATAGGTAATATGAGGTCTTCCACTTTGTTCATCTTCTTCAGTAGTACTTTGTTTATCCTGGGCTTCTTCCTTTTCTGTATAAATTTGGTGATTTATTTCTCCATCATTAAAAAAAAATTCTCCATCATTGAAAAATGCTCCTGGAATTTGTATTGGGAGTGCATTATGTCTATAGATTGCTTTGGGTAGAATGTAAAGTCTTCCTATTTATTAGCAAGGTAGGTTGGGTGTGTAGATATTTAAATGGTTATGCCCATCTGGAGCGATGATATTTGGGAGTATTCCATCATTTTCTATGCTCTAGAATACCTTTTGTAATAGTGGAATCAACTCTTCTCCAAAAGTTTGGAGAATACTCCAGGAAGGCCATCAGAGTCAGGGGTTTTTTGGAGTAATGATCCATTAATCATTATACAATGTCTTTCTAACTCCAGTGTGATGGATTTTACTTTAAAGTCTATTTTATCAGAGATTAATACTGCCACTTCTGCTCTTTTCTGAATGTTATTAGCTTGATATACTTTTTCTATCCTTTGAGTTTTAAGTTGTTCATGTCTTTGAGTCTAAAGTGTGTCTCCTATAGGCAGTATATACATACATTATAAATGTAATCTGCCACTGTCTGTCACTTTATTGTGCATTTAGTGTATTTACATTTGGTGTGATTATTGATAGGTATGAACATAATGCAATTATTTTGGTATCTTTTTGTGTGTGTTGTAGACAATTCCTTTGTTTTGTTTAATTTTCAGGCTGAGTCTTTTTTCTTTATATGTTTTCACCTTTCAATGTTGGTGGTGATGTATTTGCTGAGACTTCATCTTTTTCTTGTTTATTATTTTGACGTATTGAATTAACAGTTTCCTTTGTGGTTACCTTACTATTTAGATATTTTTGTAGATTTAAACCAGTCTTTAATTTCTTTATATTGTCTTGACTTCCTTTCCATGTGAAAGATCTATGATTTCATTTTTTTTTAGTCTTTCTCTCTTTTTAAAAATGTTTATGTAATGACATCTCTGTTTTCCTGTTATCAGTGTTTTGCCTATGATCTATTTTTGTGATTCCCCTATTCAGGTTGATATTCAGTTCTGTGTGTGGTGGTCTTGGGTTGTTATCAGGTGTTATTGATTTTCTAACCAAAGGACTCCTTCTAGAATTTCTTGAAGTGTTGGCTTGTTTTTTGCAAACTCCCTAAATTTCTGTTTATGTAGAAATGTCCTAATTTTGCCTTCATGTTTGAGAGATAGTTTTTGCTGGGTATATAATTCTTGTCTGGCAATTATTTTCCTTGCAGGTTTTGTATACATCATCCCATTGTCTTCTTGTCTACTTGGCTTCTGCTGAGTAGTCCAAGCTTAGTCTTATTGAATCTCCTTTGTAGGTTATTGTTTATTTATCTCTAGCCACTTTCAAAGTGTCACCTTACCTTCAGTTTTGGCAAGTTTGATTATAATATGCCTTAGTGTCTTTCTTTTGGGATCTATCTTGTGTGGAAGTCAATGAGCATTTTGGATAGACATCTTTTTATCTTTCAAGATGTCCAAGAAGTTTTCCGTCAGCAAATCTTCAACAATTTTCTCTGCATTTTCTGTTATCTCTCCTGTTTTTGTAGTCCAATCAATCGTAGATTACTCCTCTTGATACAAATTCCACATACTTCTTAGTGCTTCTTGATTTTTAAAAATTCCTTTATTTGATTTTTCCACACATATGGTGGTGTCTTATGCCTTCAATCTCACTAACTTGGTCTTCCTTTACCACCGTAATTAAGGTACTGTCATGCAGGCATTGGAATGCTATTGTTAGGAGCTGTCAATCTGGTTTTGACTCATAATGACTCTATGAACAACAGAATGAAACACTGCCTAGTCTTGTACCATGCCCACAATTGTTTTAATGTTTAAGCCTATTGTTGCAGGCACTGTGTCAGTCTATATATATATTCTTGATGGTTTTCCTCTTTTTTGCTGACCCTATATTGTACCAAGCATGATATCCTCATCCAGGGATTGATCCCTCCTGACAACATGTCTAAAGTCATTTAAGATATAGTCTCACCATCCTTATTTTCGATGAGTAATCTGGTTGTACTTCTCCTAGAATGGTCTACGATATGTTCAATATTCTTCTCCAACACCACAGTTCAAAGGCATCAATTCTTCTGTCTTCTTTCTTCATTGTCCAGCTTTTGCATGCTTATGATACAATCAAAAATATCATGGCTTGGATCAGGTGCGCTTTAGTCTTCAAGGTGACATCTTTACTCTTCAGCACTTTAAAGAAATCATTTCTGGCAGATTTTCACAATGCAGTGTGCCTTTTGATTTCTTGACTGCTGCTTCTGTGGACATTGATTATGAATCCAATTAAAATGATGTCTTTGACAACCTCAACCCTTTCTTCATTTATCATGATGTTGTTTACTGGTCCACTTGTGAGGATTTTTGTTTTCTTTATGTTGAGGTACTGCAATCCATACGTAAGGCTGTCGTCTTTGGTCTTTATTAGTGTTTCACATCCTCTTCACTTCCAGCAGGCAAAGTTGTGTTGTTTGCACAAAGTAGGTTTTTAATGAATCTTTCTCCACTCCTGATGTCTTATCTTCTTCATGTAGTCTAGCTTCTTGGACTATCTGATAGGCATACAGATTGGAAAGGTACAGTGAAAAGATAAATATCCTGATGTGCACCTTTTCTGACTTTGAACCATGCAGTGTCCCTTTGTTCTGTTTGAGTGACTGCCTCTTGATCTGTATACAGATTCCTCATGAGCACAATTTAGTAAAGAAGAGACCAAACTGCATGTCAGCAGAGACTCTCAAACTTGCTTTTGAACACTGAGTAGCTAAAGCAAAAGGAATAAATAATGAAGTAAAAGAATGGAACAGAATATTTCAAAGAGCAGCTCAAAAAGACTAACTAAAGCATTATAATGACTTGTGCAAAGAGCTGGAGATAGGAAGCCAGAAAGGAGGAGCACACTCTGTATTTATTAAACTGAAAGAACTGAAGAAAAAAATTCAAGCCTGCAATAGTGAAGAATTCTGCAGGAAAAATATTAAATGGCTCAGGAAACATCAAAAGAAGAATGAAGGAATACAAAGAGTCTTTACACCAGAAAGAACTGGTAGCATATGATCAGTAACTTATGGTAGTAGAGAAAGAAGTCAAAGCTGCATTGACAGCATTGATAAAATAAGGCTCCAGGAGTTGATGGAATATCAACTGAGATGTTTCAACAAATTCACGCAGTGCTGGAAGGGCTCACTCTTCTATAAGAAGAAATTTGAATAATAGTTACTTGGCTAACTGACTGGAAGAGATTCATATTTATACCTATTCCCAGGAAATGTGATCCAACAGAATGCAGAAATTATTGAATAAATATCATTATTGTTTCACACAAGTAAAATTTTACTCAAGATAATTCAAAAGTGACTGTAACAGCATATTGACAAGGAACTTCCAGAAATTAAAGCCAGATTCAGAAGAGGACATGGGACCTAGGATCTCATTACTGTTGTCAGTTAGATGTTTATTAAAGTCAGAGAATACCGAAAAGATGTTTTCCTGTGTTTCATTGCTTATACAAATGCATTTGACTGTGTGAATCATAACAAAGTCTGTGTTACATTGCAGAGAATGAAAATTCTAGAATGCTTAATTGTGCTCATGAAGCATAGGAATAGACACAAATAAATGGAATAAAATTGAGAATCAAGAAATAAACTCATATGTATATGGTTAATTGCATTTCCACAAGGATGATATTTTAGGCTGAGTTTTCTAGAGAAAAGTAAATCATAAAAATATAGAGAGAAATTTATATAAAGTAAATGGCTCACAGCATTGTAGAGGCTGGAATGCCTGTAGCCTGTGGGTTAGAGTAGATGCTTTTTAATACATGGGCCAGTGAACTCAAGACTGGCAGGTCAGATAATAGTGCTTTTGCTCACAGGTTGTGAAAATTAAAAAAGTCCAAGACTGACAGCCAAGAAGGTGGGAAATCTGCTAGCTCATGCCCCAAGAACCAAAAGTCAGATGAACAGGAGCCAGTTGCAAGATGTAGAGGGACACAAACCTGATAGCCTTGCCAGAAAGTCTGCTTATATTCCATGTGGGCCACTTGCCCAAGGAAACTTCCTTTTATCTGATTGGCTACTCACAGCGGACTCCCATCATGAAAGTGATCCCATTATATCAAATCTCATCATGGAAATGATCATCTCATCATACGACTGCCATGTGGTTGTTGTTAAGTGCCATCGAGTTGGTTCTGACTGATCATGACCCGATGAACAACAGATTGAAACACTGCCCTGTCTTGTGCCATGTCCATGATTGTTCTTATGCTTAAGCCCATCATTGCGGGCACTGTGTCAATCCGTCTCGTAGAGGATTTTCCTCTTTTTCACTGACCTTCCACTCTGCCAAGCATCATGCCCTTCTCCAGGGACTGATCCTTTCTGAAAACATGCCCAAAATATGTAAGACGCAGTCTTGCCATCTTTGTTTCCAAGGATCACTCTGGCTGTACAGAGCAGATCTGTTTGTTCTTTTGGCAGTTTGTGGTACATTCAAATTCTTCTCCAGCACAATTCAAAGGCATAAATTCTTCTGCATTCTTTGTTCACTGTCCAGCTTTTGCATGCATATGATGTGATTGAAAATACCATGTAGTATGATTGCCATACTACATTATAACTACCAAATGACTGAAAATAATGGCCCAGCCAAATTGACATACAACCTTAGTGATCATTGGTACTGTTTTAGTCAGCTAGTGCTGCTCTAACAGAAATACCACAAAGTGGGTAGCTTTACCAAAGGAAAGCTTATTTTTACACAGTCTGGTAGGCTACAAGTCCAAACTCAGGGTGTCCCCTACAGGGGAAGTCTTTTGCCCTTGTCAGCGCTGGAGGAAATTCTGGTATTGCATCAGTCTTTGTCCAGGGAGCAGCTTAGTGCAGGAAGCTCAGGTCCGAAGCACTACCTTTTCTCCCAGTGCTGCTTTCTTGTTGGTGTGAGGTTCCCAATTCTCTGCTTGCTTCTCTTTCCTTTTATTTCTTGTAGGATGAAAGGATTAAGGGTGGGGCAAGCCATACTCCAGGGAAACTCTCTTTACCGTGGAACAAAGAGGTGATTCTATGAAGGGATTTACATTCCCACCCCAATTCTTTAACATGTAGCTCAGGAAAATCACAAAATGGAGGGCAATCACAAAATATTGGGAATCATGGCTCAGCCACATGGCTACACATATTTCTGGGGGGATGCAATTCAATCCATGACAAGTACCAAGACCACTCATGGGAAGTAATTGTCTTTTCAATAAATGATGCTGGTACAACTGGATAGTTACATGAGCCCAGGTGAAACTGAACCTTTATCTCAAACAGTGTACAAACATTGGCTCAAATTGGGTCAAAAAAATCTAAATATAAGAACCAAAAACTCTTAGAAAAATCATACAGGTATATTTTTTGACCTTGGATTTGGCAATGGATTCTTTGATATGATGCCAAAAGGATAAGCATCAGAAACCAAAATAAATGAATTTACTTTATCAAAATTATAAATCTTTTGTGAATTAAGTGATACTGCTGAAGTAAAAAGACAACCTGAAGAAAGGGAAATGATGTTTCCAAATAATTTATTTAATAAGGTGCTTGTATCTGAAATATATATGGAATATCTACAATTCGTTATAAAAAGACAACTCAATTAAAAAAAATGGACATGAGTCTGAACACACATTTCTCCAAAGAGATGCCAACAAACACATGTAAAGACTTTCAACATAATTAGCTATTAGGCAAATGCACACTGCAATCCTGCCACGGATTGAATTGTGTCCCTCTAAAAATATGGGTGGTAATTTGGCTGGGCCAGGATTCCCTGTATTCTGTGATTGCCATCCATTTTGTGATTTTCTGTTTCTGTAAATCCTAATCTCTGCCTGTGGCCAATAGAAAGGATGATTATGCTAAAAGAGGATTAAGGTGGGACTGCAACATCCCTGCTAAGGGCGCTTCCCTGGAGTGCAGCTTGCACCACCCTTTATCCTTTCATCCTACAGGAGATAAAAGAGACAGAAGCGAGCAGAGAACTGGGAAACTCATACCATCAAGAAAGTAGCACTGGGAGAAGAATATGTCCTTCAGTTCTGAGGTTCCTGCATCAAGAAGCTGCCTGATGAAAGATACAACACAGGGACCAACAAAGAGGGAAAGCTTTCCCATGGAGTAGACACCCTGAATTTGGACTTGTAGCCTACTGGATTATATAAGAATAAACTTTTCTTGTTAAAGCTATCCACTTTGTGGTGTTTCTGTTAGAGCAGCGCTAGCTGACTAAAACAAATTGCAATGAGATACCACTTGACTTCCACTATAGTTATAATCAAAATGTCAGATAATGAGTGTTGGTGAGGATGTGGGGATATAGACCCCTCAAACAATGCCAACATAGATATATAATGGTGATTGTCAAAATGTCACTTTGGGGAACAGTCTATCAATGTCTCAAAAAATTAAACATCAAGCTACCATTTGATTCTGCAATTCCACTGCTAGCTATATGTTGTTGTGCACTGTTGACTCGATTCCAACTCGTGGGGACCCTATACGACCGAGTAGTACTGTTCCATAGGGTTTCCTGGGTTATAATCTTTATGGGGGCAGAAGGCCAGGTTTTTTCTCCTGCAGAGCTTCTGACATATTTAAATTGCAGAGTTTTTGGTTAACAACCCATTGCATCTCTAGGACTCCTCGGGAAGACCTCATTAGGGGAGAAGGGGGAGCAAAATGAGCAGAGAGGGGGTAGGTGCAATGGAATAATGCTATGGTGATGATTTATTTTTATTTTCCTTATTACAGATTGTTAGTGCCAGTGGCAGTCCATATCCCTTAAATCTCTTCTGACAATACTGCCACCCTCTTAGGCTACACTTGGTATTTTTAGGAGGGTGAGCCAATGGAAGTGGGCATCCTGGGAATATTCCTGAGAGCCAGAGTGCCCAAGTACCTGAAGAGGAAAGTGAGAGAAAGCTAGTAATATGTGCTCAAAGGCTTTAACTAGCTATTTGGGGAAGAAAAAGACCTGTAGTTTCCAGTTCCCAGGGAGCACTTGGAGGTGGGGTAAGAGACAATCTGGAAGCAGATCAAGTCATAGTTCTCCAACTGACTAGCTGTGCAATCTTGGACAAATCACTTCACCTTTCTGTAACCAACTTATAAAATAAAGATGATAATAATAGCATCCAATTCACATAGTTGTGAGCGTTAAATGACATATTGTGTAAATATAGCACTACAAATAGTACACACAGTAAACAGTCAATGAACTATAGCTATTATTACTACTGTATTCAGGCATAGTGCACACTTGGAGCACTAAAAGTGAGATCTCAAACTTTATTCTTCCATTTAGTCAACAATCAAATGCTGAAAACTTTTTGATCTTCTGAACACTGGATTACACAGCCATGTGAAATAGCTACTGGAATTGTATGAAGATACTAGAAAGACTTGCAAAATAAATGTCTTAATATTTTTTGAAATACATTTACAGTTGTGAATAGTAAGAAACCTCTTTCTACCACTTTTCTGAACAATTTCAAAGTATTTAATATATTCAGAAGAAGAGCAGGTTCTGAAGGTCATTTCACGTAGCTTTTTGAAGCACTATTTATTGAAACCATACAGTTTGGCTAGGTGGTAATTCTCAGCATTTATCTTTCCAGAGAAGGAAAGTAAGTATTCTTTGAACTTTTCTCTTACATATTCACAAGAACTATGACTATTAACTGGTCATAAATAGTTTTATTCTCTTCATTATGGAGCTTATTTTCTGCTGATCATTATTTGAATTTGTATTTTGTACACTGTCAAGTATTAATAGCTTTAATTTATGACAATAATAAAAAGTTTTAAAGAATTTTTTTAAGTGAGTTAACTTAAACAAGGAAAGGAGAAAATATAGGACAGAGAATATACGTGTGAGTGTGGCATGACAGACCCCAGGGATTTATATGTATTCCCAGTTCTCATCATGTATTATGAGCTTAATAAATACAGTGAATGAATGAGTAGAATTCTGCCTTCTTTTCCTATGTGTTCCAAGTTCCTGAGTATTTCTAATAAATGTGTTTTTACCGACTCTGCCATCTGTGTGAAAATTTACCTTTTGGACTCACCGCTGCCGTTTTTAAAAGCCATTCTTGAGTAATTTGGGCTCAAGGATGGTTCTGTATTGCTCTTTGTCTTTGCTTTTTATCTCTTCCTTTCCCATCCACTGAAAGTTCCAATCACCAGTTTCAGGCACCCTTCCTGCTATATGCTTTCTGTATTCTCCAAGACAGTACAGTGCCTGACATTTGAGTGTTAAATACAGATTTAAGCTTGAGCATAGGGTTAACTTAGTGGCTTTGGGCAGTGCAAACCTGATACAACTGTATGAAATATTTGCATATATAGGGTAATCAATTCTCTTCTCATCTTTCTTTTGTTATTGCTTGTCATTTCTGTCTCATTATGGATTTCTTGAAACAGACTTTATTCTTGATTTTCAGGCCACCACAGTCTCCTGTGTTTCATTCTATCTCATGTGCCACTCCTCAGTCGCTTCTGCTGGATCTCTTCGTTTCACACTGTTGATGTAGGGTTCAATGTTTGCACACAGTCAGTGCCTTCTTTATCTCATCAATTGAATTCTTTTGATTGTGAAGGTCCAAAATTTTATAGTCAGTCTTGAGTACTCTTTCTCTCACGTTACATATTAACCAGCGAGCAAAATTATGACTCTGTCTTCAGAATATTTTCAGGATTCAATCATCTCTCTTTACCTAAGTTTTATAGTCCTGATGCAAACAACAATTATATTATGCCTGGATTCCTGCAATAGCCTCTTAAATTACACACACACACACACACACACACACACATACACACACACACACACACACACACACACACAGTTTACCCTCTTAGCCCTATGGTGTTATCTCAAAAAATGACTTAAAAAACAGGCAATATTATGTCACTATTTTTCACTCAATATCCTTAATGTATTTCAAAATTGTTCTCTGTTTGCCATATATCTATTTTTAGCAATTTTATCAAGGTAGTGTTAATACATTATAAACTGCATGAATTTAAAGCATAAAATTTGATAAGTTTTGACATATATGTACACCTAGGAAACAATCATCACAATTAAGATAATAAAGATGTCAATCACAACCAAACTTTCTTTGAGTTCCCTTGAACTCGCACCTCCTTTTCCTTCACCTACCCTCAACACTGTTTCCCAGGCAACTACTGACCTACTTTCTGTTGAAATAGGTGCTTTACATTTTCTCGAATTCCATATAAATTAAATAATTTAGTATACACTTCTTTTGTCTACTTCTTTGATCCAACATAATTATTGTGAAATGCATCTATTAATTGCATTTATCAATAATCTGTTTCTATTTACTTCTGAGCATTTGATTATATGAAAACATCACCATTTATACATTCACCTCTTGGTGGACCTTTAGGTTGTTTCCACTTGTAGCTATAATAAATAAAGCTTCTGTGAACATCCCTGAGCAAGTCTCTGTACTGATACACACTTTCATTTCTTCTGGATAAGTAACGAGGAGTGGAATGGCTACAGCATATGGCAGGTCAGCATTTTACTTCTTAAGAAACTGTCATGCTGTTGTCCAAAGTGGTTGCACCACTTTGCATACCAACCAACAGCACATGAGAGTTTCTGTTCGTCCTTACCTTTGCTAACATTTGGTTTGGTCAGTTATTGTAATTTTAGCCATTCTACTATGTCTTTGGCAGTTTATCATTGGAATTTTCATTTGTATTTCATTAATGATGTTGAGTGTCTTTCATGTGCTTGTTTGTCATTTACATATCTTCTCTTTGGTGAAGTATGTCTGAAACCATTTGTCCCTTTTATTTTGGTCATTTGTTTTCTTGTTACATTTTGAGAGTTTTCGTACATACTTTAGATACCAGTTTTTATTATATGATTTGCAAATATTTCCTTCTAGTTTGCGGTTTTTCTTTTCATTATTCTAACAGTGTCTCTTGAAAAAGATAAAATTTTAATTTGGATGAAGTCCAGCTTATTAATTTCTCCTTCAGTGATAGTACATTTGGTGTACTAAGAAATCTTTACCTAACCCAAAGCCACAAAGGTTTTCATCTATGTTTTCTTCTAGAAGCATAGTTTTAGGGTTTACATGTAGGTCTATGATATACTTTGAGTCACTTTTTATATATTATGTGAATATGGATTGATGTTCACATTTTTACATCAATATTCTGCTGTTTCAGTTTCATTTATCGGAAATACTACAGTTTCTACACTGAATTCCTTCCTATCTTTGTCCAAAATTTTTGTCTCTGTTTGTGAATACTCTGGGGGTCAGTTCTATCTATATAGGGTAATCAATTCTCTTCTCATCTTTCTTTTGTTATTGCTTGTCATTTCTGTCTCATTATGGATTTCTTGAAACAGACTTTATTCTTGATTTTCAGGCCACCACAGTTCCGACGGATCCGACTCGATGGCACTTGGCTTTGGCTGTTTGTATAGGTCTATTTTGGGGTCTTCTGTTCTATTTTATTGACCTATTTTTTCTCTCTTGACATCAATGCCACACAGTATTGTTTACTTATAATGTTCTAGTGAAACATACTGTATGATTCTCTCATTTATTTTATTTATTGTCTCTCTTGCCTCACCCCTAGAATGTGAGCTTCATGGACATAGAGATTTTTGTCTCTCTTGTTCACACACTGTTTCTTCAGTGTCTATGATAATGTAGTCATTTAATATATTTTGGTAAATAAATGAATGCTCACAAACAGGAAATTCAAGTGAAACAATGGCTAGCTTCTTTCAAATGGAAGTGATGGAGAGTCTGGGGAGATGTGGCTTCGGGACACGGTAGAGACACTGTAGAGAGATCAGATTATAGATAGATATTTGGGGCATATTTATATGTGGGAAACATGCTTGAATCTTTTCATCACTGCAAATGACTTAAAGCAGTGAGAATATCCATATTATGGGTGCCGGTTCTCTGGGAAAACCAGTCGCTGGTTTTTGCCTGGCATGAATAGGGAGGAGGCAAGAATTCTCTCTTTAAGGTGTTCGGAATATGACACTGTGATTTTGGTCTCTGCTACCTGTCTAGGTTTGAAACCCACTCCCTAGCTTGACATCTGGCTGAGGCATGATCCTGTTTTTAGATTTCGCTCAGCCTTGACCTTCCAACTGGCCTTTGGCTGCTGACTTCTGTAATCTTCTTGGTTCCAGGCTGTCTGCTTGGCCTGACCCTTTGCTTAATTTCTGACCTCTGTGCGACCCTTAGGAACCAAGCCCTGAGTCCCAGATTGACTGCTGTCTGCAGTTCAGTCATAAAATAGAGGCTTTTAGAGCAAATTACTCTCAAAGGAGAATCATATATATTAACATAAGTACAAGTCCCTGGGTCAAACCTTGCAGAATACTCAAAGTCAGGTGAAAAGAGGAAGACAATAAAAAGAAACTGAAAAAAGAACACAGAAAAGATAGAAGAGTTCAAACAGCATACACATCTTTGTGAAAAAGAGACTGTCAATGGAACCAAATCTTACAGAGATGTTGTAGAGAACAGAGAGTGAGTCAAGTCCATTGGACTGTGTGCAGAGAAATCCACTGGTAACCTTTAAGTGCATCCTAGACTTCACTTGCTGGATAATTTTGGTACTGGTTTAAATGTGCTTCTTTGCCATTTAAAAACGAACATATGTTTCTGCATGTGAAAATGTAAACTTATGTGTGCCTGTGCTGGGGGACGAATAGGGGGAGAAGTACTTAGGATTTAAAATTTGTTTTCTTTGTCTTCTTTTTTTTCCTTCTTTTCCCTTTTACATGAGATCCTAATGGCGTGATCAGATTTGAAGAGATATGCACTGAATCAAGGATGCTTATTTATTTATTTATTTTTAATATTTGCTGTTGAAAAAATAAACAGAAAGCAGTTATTTGGTCATTTATCTCAAACTGATTTAGTACACTTAAAGGCTAGCAGCATTTGAAGAGCCACCATCTCCCAGTTCCTTCAGTGATCTCAACACCTTCAGATGGTTTACATGAGAGAATACTCTTTCAGAGATCTTTCGGGAGTTCAAATCTACATATAGGAAGATGAAATTGGCAGCAAGGTGAGACGAGGCATTTCAGAAGGACAAAGGTAGTCTTGAACTTCTACAACAGTTGGGGGTTCAAAAGAACTTACTTCAGACATACATACATACAGTGTATATATATATATACACAAAATGTATAATGTATATATTACATAATTTAAAGCTTATTTTAATAAAGATGCTACTCCTCATAAGAAGATAACTTAAATTAAAAATATATATATATTTGTGCAAATGTATCTTAGCTTTTGTAATTGACAATCCTTTTGACCAAAATTTCAATAACTGAATTTACAGGGTAGTTTACAGCACATACCACCCCTACCTCCCTCTTCCTCACCAATTGAGATATGTGTGAGGAGAGAAAAGTACTAGTTTTGGGGGCTCTGTTTGATTGCATGCCACAGTCCAAGGCAGGCAGGTAGCTTAGTGAAACAGAAAAGACATGCTAAACAAAGAATTTTATTTCCTGGTTGGTGCCTGCAGGAGAGGAATTGTGAAAAGAAGGCAGAGGTCTGCCAGCCAAAGAGAGTGCAGAATTTTGAAATGTAGTACTTTTATTGATTTTAAAAACTATGCAAATTAATTACAATTTACAAACAAACCTAAGCTTTCAAAAATGCTAGATTAATTTAAAAAAATTAATAGGTAAAAAATTAGTCCATTATACCCTCTAAAAAATCATGACTAATGTTCAATAGCATGCTATAACTATTTATTATAGATGGAAGTCTTTGTAAGAAGCCAAAGAAACATATTATTTGAAAGACAGAATGGTATATCACTTAATTACCTATTCTTTTACATAAGTAGTAAGAAATAGATAAAATAGAAACAACAGCAAAACTCCTCAGGGGATTGCACCATGCAGAATTATCAGGCATTTGATGTCACCAGTTGTCCAAATTATTTCTAAATAGGAAAGACCATTCACCTGAATCTAAGTAAAATCTTCATTTTGGTAGACATACTAAATAAACATCGTGCACTCCTAGCATTTGTGAAATTAATAGTTAGTTGGAGCTGCAAATGCCCATATTTGTTTTCATATTTTCATAGCTGATTTCACTAAGCAGAAGCCCTTGTTAATCCCACATTCACATAGATAGAAGGTCAAAGTTGGTCAGTGAGCCAAGAAATACCATATCAGGGTTTCTTTCCTCTCCAATTGAAAAAGGTATAAATTGTGGAATTAGTGTATTGATTGAAGGCTACAACTTCAAGCAATCGGTTTTTCTGGCTTGACAAGATTATTTTATCCTACTTTTCTTTTATTATTATGTGTAGTATTTGAGTCATCCTTCAGGCAGATGAAGTGACAGCTTGATTTAACTCAATAAAATCCACCAGTTAGGTAACCTACTGAGCCGAACAAAAGATGAAAACAGCTGCAAGGGGCAGGTGGACTGTTAGTTTAAGCAAGCAGAGAAGTCTGAAGGAGAAGGAAATGTTAATGGAAATTATGTTCTAATCAATGCATTTCTACAGAAATTTGAGATAAATTTGTAAAAACCTTCTTGCTGGGCAATTGAGCAGATAATGCCTTTGCTTTAAAAACAAAACAAAACAAAGTAAAATAAATCATTACAGCTCAACCAGTCCATGAAAAACAATACATCTATAATGGCGGTGCTTTGGTATAATTGCAACAAGTCAAATAACCTTTAATTTCTTGGTGCATTTCAGATGAAAATGCTGCAAAATGGATTTGTAGTCATTTTGAAATTTAAACTGTAATTTGTGTATCTTTCATTGAACTTTTGCTTCCCCAAATCATAGCCAGCTGAGGTCCTCCATGATTTCTTTAAAATGCAGAGCATTTCAACATTTATAAATAATATTAGTTGGAACTTTCCCGAGAAACCTAAATACGTAAGCCACAGTGTAAATTTTGCCTGCAGAAGGAGAAGAAAATGTTTAATAATTTTAAGCGTTGACTTAACGGTACTGAAGTCTCCATTTCAAGCTCTTCCTAGCTGGGGATACTCTTTGCCCTGTGATTATGTATGAAGCTTTCATTCCTGACAGTGGAAGTAGCTTGGTAGGGAACTGGGAGCCACCTGGGGTCGCTAGGAGTTGAAACTGACTAGATACCAACTAACTAACAACAGCATGGTCAGAAGTTTGTTTGAATGAGTAGCTCGATTAACGCTCATGTTGAGAGCAATTAGAGATTACATTGTACTCCATATTTTCAAATGCTGTGTTTAAATCCCAGAGAAGGATGATTCTTGGGATGAGGCTGTGGACTAAAGATGGGGAGGAGTTTTGTTATTATAAAGATATTTGGGAATTCCTTTAATTGCATCACGCTTAGGTTTCGAATTAATCTGGTCTGGTCATCATAGAAAGAATCATTCCTCACGTAACATGAGGAACAGA
Source organism: Heterohyrax brucei (assembly GCA_028571685.1). Lineage (NCBI taxonomy): Eukaryota > Metazoa > Chordata > Mammalia > Hyracoidea > Procaviidae > Heterohyrax > Heterohyrax brucei. The sequence continues at coordinate 60,426,468 of CM053146.1, read as the reverse complement.
TCTTTAAATGCCTGTCAGAGTTTTTTCCAGTATTAAAAAGTTTCAACAATTCATCTTTTAAACCTAACATAAAGTTTAATGGGATGATAGACAGACTTTTCCTTGCATATCTCTTGTAACCAGCTGATATTGTTATTCTGACCTTGTGAACCCCAAACCAAACCTAGTGCTGTCAAGTCGATTCTGACTCACAGTGGCCCTATGGGACAGAGAAGAACTGCCCCATAGAGTTTCCAAGGAGCACCTGGTAGATTTGAACTGCTGACATTTTGGTTAGCAACTGTAGCACGTAACTGCTATGCCATCAGGGTGCCTGACATTGTGAACGAAAGATGATGTCTGAGATTCTATGCAGAAGCAGTAGAAACAAAGATGGTGAGGGATTAGTAATAACTGTCTGGAATCCAAGATGAAGAAATAATGGCACTTGGTGGTCGGGAGTAGCTGTCTTTTCAACTACTTATTTCTTCAAAGGTGTTTAAGTCACATTTATTTGTTAAATTTTCTTCTGTGACTTTTGTCTTTTTTATTTTTGTAAAATTTTATGCAACCATTTGTCAACTCAATGTTTTTCAAGTGTGCAATTTAGTGATGTTGACTATATTGATCATGTTGTGAAACCATCACTGATAATTGTTGCTGAATTTTCCATCACCGTAAGTGCCACAGCTGCTAACCATAAGGTCAGCTGTTCAAATCCACCAGGTGCTCCTTGAAAACTCTATGGTGCAGTTCTACTCTGTCTATAGGGTCACTATGAGTTGGAATCAGCTCTACAGCAGTGGGTATAAACTGAAGCTCACTGCTTTCTAAGCAATGACACTCCTGTCCTTGTTACTGTTTTTCTCTGACTTCCCTCTTTCACACACATTTGTCTCCCCAGAACCTTCCACAATTAAAAGCCATTTTTTGATGGGTAGGCAAGCAGTACTGGGGTAATGTGTCTGCATTCACTCCAAGGGTAAATACAGTGGTGTTGGCAAGTAAACACCACGGGGAAGGACAATTATCCTGCTGGAACTATGAGGCAGGTGCTCCATTTACTGGGGAAGGAGGAGGCATGCATATTACAAAGAATGAGTATTTCCATATACATTTCATTTCCTTTGTGTCCTAAGAATACGGAAGCGCCTTGGAAAAACTGTGGTTTAACATAAAGGAAATTAAAATTTCATGCCTAAGGATGTAAGCTTTTTATACATTTAGAGAGGGATAAAGAGAGCAAAATCAGAAATATTTTCCTTAGAATCTATACAAGATTTCCCTCTTGGAACCAAAATGTATTCTACAGCATTTGTTTTGTAAGCACTCAACTGGATATGCATGTAGTGACTTTATCTAATACATAATTTAGGAGGTACCATCAGATGTCAAAAACAGAATTCAGCTCCTATTAGTGTAAGGATTTGGAACTAATTAAGGTTAAAGTTATTTTAACAACCTACATTTAGGGAGTGCATAACTTGTGTGATCCTGGAAATTCATTTGCTTCGTGCTGCCTTTTGATCTGTGTTCCCTAAGATGTGCTCCATCTTATGTTTGTGATCTGTGCGGGAATGAAGCAATTATAGTTCCTTCAGTTTAATTTCAAAATTTATATATATTTTTGTGTTATTTTATGTTGTATTGAAGTATACATCTTTGATGAGATTTGTTGATTATATACACTCCTGTAACTGCTGCCCTAAACAAGAACACTTCGACCTCCTCCTGTCCTTTTTGTCAGTACCATGAGCACTTTGCAGGCCCATACGCTCTAGATGTTCTGATTTCATCAATCCCTCTGTTCATTCATCTACCTACCTATCTTACATATATATGTGTGTACATATACACACAAAACAAAAACAAAAACGGTGCCATCTAGTTGATTCTGACTCATAGTGACCCTGTAGACAGAGTAGAACGGCACCATAGAGTTTCGAAGCTTTCCTTTTGAGGCTGCCTATGTCCCTCATTTGAACTGTGGACCTTTTGGTTAGCAGACATAGCACTTAATTGCTATACCACCAGGGTTTCCTCTTACATATACAGGCAAAAAGAAATCAGACCATCTATTGATGTTATGGTTTTTCTTTTGGCCCATTTTGAATTTCTTATGAATAGAATCCTGCAATGTGTATATGTTTTATGGTTTGACTCTCTTACTCAGCATGATATTTTTGAAATTCATTCATGTTGTTTCTTTTATTGCTGAATACAGCCAGCCAAGTGCCGTCGAGTCGGCTATTGCTGAGTAGTAGTTCATTATGACAAGAAAACAAAACAAAATGCAAGTTATTCATTCATTTTCCTGTTGTATGCTCGGTCTGCTTTCAGTTTCTGATGACAATGACTGAGGCAATTAAGTGTACATGTTTTGTGGACATACGGTTTCATTTTCCTTGGTCAGTATCCACGAGTTGCTGGGTCATAGGCTAGATAAACATGTTTTTTCATGCTACTATTTTTGATTTATATATATATATGTAAAATACACCTCTATTTAATTTTTGAATTAAAAATTCTTTGAGTATTAATGGACACTTAGGTAACTGTAACCACCACAACATTCAACCTACACAATGGTTACATTACTCCAAAAGCTTTCCTTGTGAGGCTGCCTATTTGTAGTAAAACAGGTCCCTTATCTCTTACCCTTGATATATTCTATATACACCTGGTTTTGTCTTTTCCAGAATGTCATATAAATGAAATACAGTATATAATCTTTTGAAACTGTTGTCAGCATTTAGCCTCTGAGATTCTTCATGCTGTTGCATGACTGTATACAGACTTCTTTTTTATTGCTAGTAGTTTTTTGTCTAAATCCACCGAGTTAGTTTTCCATTCTCACATTAAAAAGCACTTGAGTTACAGTTTGGGAACATTATTAATAAGCTTTCTATAAACATTTAGATACAGGATTTTGTGTGAACATGAGTTTTCATTTCTCCAGGTTAAAAAGTTAGAAGTGGAATTGCTGGGTTATATAGTAAAGATGGAAACCCTGGTGGTGTAGTGGTTAAGTGCTATGACTGCTGACCAAAAGGTTGGCAGTTCAAATCTACCAGGCACTCTTTGGAAATTCTATGGAGCAGTTCTCCTCTGACCTATAGGGTTGCTAGGAGTCAGACCTGACTTAAGATGGCAGTGAGTTTTGTTTCTGCTTTACAGTAAGGGTACACTTAATTTAAGATAAAGTGAAAGGCTGTTTCCACAGTGGGTGCAACAGCTTGTGTTCCTAGCAGCAAAGTATGAGAGTTCTAATTGCTCCACATTCTCTTCAGCATTTGGTATTTTAATTTTTTTTTTATTGAACATAACTAAGTGAAAATGTACATTCACGTATAAATTTACATGCCCACCTATATGCAGCTTCCACTGCTCTCCCTGTCTGGTAACTGCACACTATTCCTCTCTGCTCCATACATGTCTCATCCTCCCAACAACCTCCTTTCCCCTCCTCTCCGTCCACTCCCCTTCCTCCAGACAGAGGTCAGCAAGACGATATCCTGTAGATGTATAGAACAACAAAGTGCTTCCAGTGTATGGTCACTCTGCATTGCCAAGCGCAATCCATTGCTGTCCAGAAGTGGACCTTTGTTATACTTTATGGGAAAGGGCAGCATCAGGGCCGGGGGCCATGCTCTCTGAGGAACCCCCAAACCGCTGGACCATCAATTGAGGTCTTTCAGTGGAGATCTCATGATACACCCCTTTTTATTCTTGTGTTGCCAGTGAGACTCCTCTCTGTCAGCTTCATCATGGCTATCGCTAGTGGTGGCCGGGCACCATCTGGTTCTTCTGGTCCCAAGTCGATGTAGGCACCCACTCTTGTGGTCCTCTCTGTCTTCTCGGTTGTCTTTACTGCATGTCATTTTGGTCCTCGGTGAGCATCCGTTCCTGCTGAGTTGGGACCATTTGCTGTGTCCTTGGATGGCAGCTTGGCAGCTTTTAAGACCCCAGACGCCACTCACCAATGTGGGGTGCAGAGAACTCTCCTAGCAAAATGCTAGTTGTGCCAATTCGCCTGGAATTCGCCTACAAGCATGGTCCCCCGCCCCCCGCCCTAGCTACTCTATCCTTGCAGTATTGAGTCAAGATGGAAGGAGTACTCAAGTTATGCTGAAGTCCACTTAATGTTGTTCGTGTTTCTAATGTGTGCTATCACCACTTTCTCCGGACTAGATTTCTAGTAACTATCTAAACTAAACCCTACCCCCCTCACCCTCCCTCCCCCCCACTTGCAGCTGTCAAGGAGTCTTTTTTTCTATACACAAGTCTGTTTTTGAGATCTTATCGTAGAGGTCTCATACAATATTTGTCCTTTTGTCGCTGACTACTTTCACTCAACATAATGTCTTCCAGTTGAAACCAGGTTAGGAGATGTTTCCTGGAATCATCGTTATTCTTTATCATTGCATAGTGCTCCATTGACTATATGTACCATAGTTTACCTATCCATTCTTCTATTGTTGGGCATCTGGGTTGATTCCATCTTTTTGCTATCGTGGACTGTACTGCGGTAAACATTCTGGTGCATGTGTCCGTTGGTGTGAAAGGCCTTGAATCTGTAGGATATATTCCAAGTAGTGGAATTACTGGGTCAAATGGTATATCTATATCCATTTTTTTAAGGAAGCGCCAGATTGCCTTCCAAAGAGGCTGGACCATTTTGCAACCCCACCAACAGTGTAGGAAGGTTTCACTTTCTCCACAGTCTCCCCAGCATTTGTTGTTTTGTGTTTTCTGGATCATGGCCAATCTTGTTGGGGTGAGATGGTATCTCATTGTTGTCTTAATTTGAATTTCTTTAATAACTAAAGATGGTGAACATGTCCGCATGTGTTTTTTGGCTGCCTGGATCTCCTCTTTAGTGAAGTGTCTGTCCATCTCCTTTGCCCATTGCTTAATTGGATGGTTTATCTTCTTCTTATTGATATTTTGTAGTATCTTACAGATTATGGAGATCAGGTGTCGGTCTGACACAGAGTTGCCAAATATTTTTTCCCATACTGTGGGTGTTCTTTTAATTCTATTAATAAAGTCTTTGGATGAGCAAAAGTGTTTGATTCTTAATAGTTCCCATTTATCTATTTTCTCTTCTGTTGATTGAGGTTTTTTTTGACAGATTTTGGAGTATGTCCTCATTGTGTATTAAAACTTCCATTGTTGTTCCTACCTTTTCTTGGATGAGCTTTATCGTTTTAGGTTTGATATTTAGGTCTTTTATCCAGTTGGAGTTGGTTTTTGTATAAGGTGTAAGATATGGATCTTGATTCAGTTTATTGCAGATGGATAACCAATTTTGCCAGCACCATTTGTTGAAGATACTGTTTTTACCCAGTTTAATGTCTTAGGGCCTTTGTCAAATATCAACTGTTCATAGGCAGATGGTGTCATCTCTGGGGTCTCAATTCTGTTCCACTGATCCATCTGTCTGTTCTTGTACCAGTACCAGGCTGTTTTGATCACTGTGGAAGTGTAGTATGTTCCAAGGTCGGGTAATGAGAGGCCTTCCAGTGTGTTCTTCTTCTTTAGTAGTACCTTACTTATCCGGGGCTTCTTCCCTTTCCAAACAAAATTGGTGATTTGTTTCTCCATCTCATTGAAAAATGATACTGGAACTTGTATTGGGATTGCATAATATAAATAAATTGCTTTGGGTAAAATAGACATTTCACAATGTTAAGTCTTCCTATCCATGAGCAGGGTAGGTTTTTCCATTTATCTAAGTCTCTCTTAGTTTCTTGTAGTAAGGGCTTGAAGTTCTCTCTGTAAAGGTCTGTTGTTTCTCTGGTTAGATTAATTACTAGGTACTTTATCTTCTTAGGGGTTATCGTAAATGGTACTGATTTGATAATTTCCTCCTTAACAGTCTCTTTGTTGGTGTAAAGGAATCCTACTGATTTACTTATGTTTATCTTGTATCCTGAGACTTTGCTGAACTCTTCTATCAGTTTGAGTAGCTTACTTATAGATTCCTTGGGGTTCTCTGCGTATGCAATCATATCATCTGTGAACAGGGAGATTTTAACTTCCTCTTTGCCGATGCAGATGCCTTTTATTTCTTCGTCATTTCTAATTGCTCTGGCTAGAACTTCTAGCACCATGTTGAATGGGAGAGGTGACAGTGGGTATTCTTGTCTAGTTCCTGATCTCAAGGGAAAGTCTTTCAGTCTCTCTCCATTCAGGATGATGTGGGCAACTGGCTTTGTATAAATGGCCCTTATTGTGTTGAGGAATTTGCCGTCTATGCCCATTTTGCTAAGAGTTTTTAGCATGAATGGGTGTTGGACTTTATCAAATGCCTTTTCGGCATCAATGGACAAAATCAGGTGATTCTTGTCTTTTGTGTTATTTATGTGGTTTATAACATTAATTGTTTTCCTGATGTTGAACCAGCCTTGCATCCCTGGTATGAATCCCACTTGGTCCTGATGGATTATTTTCTTGATATGTTGTTGTATTCTGTTGGCAAGAATTTTGTTGAAGATTTTTGCATTTAAGTTCATGAGTGATATCGGTCTATAGTTCTCTGTCTTTGTTGGATCTTTCCCTGGCTTAGGTATCAGGGTTACGTTGGCTTCATACAATGAGTTTGGGAGTACTCCATCTCTTTCTATACTGTGAGATAGTTTCAGTAGTATTGGGGATAACTCTTTTCTAAATGCTTGGTAGAATTCTGCCGTGAAGCCATCTGGGCCCGGACTTTTTTTGGTTGGCAGTGTTTTGATGACCTTTTCAATCTCTTCCTTTGTAATGGGTTTATTAAGTTGTTCTGCCTCATGTTGTGATAATTTGGGTAGGTGGTATGAATCAAGGAATTGGTCCATTTCCCCTAGGTTTTCAAATTTGTTAGAGTACAGTCTTTCATAGTATTCTGTTATGATATTTTTTATTTCTGTTGCATCTGTGGTGACAACTCCCCTCTCATTTCTGATTTGGGTTATTTGTTTCCTTTCGTGCTTTTCTTTAGTAAGTTTAGCCAGTGGTTTATCAATTTTGTTGATCTTTTCAAAAAACCAGCTTTTGGTCTTTTCAATTTTTTCAATTGTTTTTCTATTCTCTAATTCATTTAACTCTGCTCTAATCTTTATAATCTCATTTCTTCTGGTGCCCGAGGGTTTCCTCTGTTGTTCCTTTTCTACTTGTTCAAGCTGCAGAGTTATTTCCTTGATTTGGTTTCTTTCTTCCTTCCAGATGTGTGCATTTATGGAGATAAACAGACCTCTGAGCACTGCTTTGGCTGTATCCCATAGGTTCTGGTAGGAAGTGTTTTCATTCTCATTGGAATCCATGAATTTCTTTAATTCATCCTTGATTTCCTCTATAACCCATTTTTTTTTTTTGAGCAAGATGTTGTTCCGTTTCCAATAGTTCCACTTTCTATCTCTGTTTTTTCTGCTATTGATTTCAACTTTGATGGCTTTATGATCTGAGGAGATGCTTTGCAGTAATTCAATGGTATGGATTTTGTTGAGCATTGCATTATGGCCTATCATGTGGTCAATTCTGGAGAACGTTCCATGTGCACTGGAGAAGAAGTTGTAGTTGTCTGCTGATGGGTGGAAAGTTCTGTATATATCAATGAGGTTTAGTTGGTTAATTGTGTCAGTGAGGTCTTCTGTATCTTTACTGAGCTTTTTTCTAGATGATCTGTCTAGTAATGAGAGTGGAATGTTAAAGTCTCCCACTATTATTGTGGAGTCATCTAACTCTCTTTTGAGCGTAGTCTGTTTCTTTGACATATGTAGGTGCTCTGGCATTAGGTGCATAAATATTTAATATAGTTAAGTCTTGCTTGTGTACTGCACCTTTCAGCAATAGTGACCATCTTTGTCCACGATGGTGGATTTTACATTAAAATTGATTTTGTCTGAGATTACGATTGCCACCCCTGCTCTTCTTTGTTCATTGTTAGCTTGATATATATTCTTCCATTCTTTAATTTTCAGTTTGTTCCTGTCTTTAGGTCTCAAGTGAGTTTCTTGTAGACAACATATGGATGGGTCGTGTCTTTTGATCCAAGATGACACTTGGTGTCTTTTTACTGGAGCATTCAGTCCATTCACATTCAATGTAATTATTGATAGGTATGTGTTCACTGCTGCCATTGTGATATGTTTATTTTTATTTTGATGTTTTCTCTGTTGTTCTTATTAGTTTGTTCTGGGACACTTTTTTGTGAGTTGATTTTTTACCTTTTTCAGAGCTGGTTTTATAGTTGTTGAGACTCGTGTGTTAGATTTCTTGAAATGGTATGATACATCTTTGTTGTGCTTTACAGCTGCCCCTATGGACTCCCTTAATAAACTATTTATAAACCGAATTTTAATTACTACTAGTCTTGTCATCTTCCTCTCCATTTGGAAGGAGTATAACGACTGTAGTACATCCCTATTTTTATTATGATGACACCATAGTTTTCATGATGATCACTGGATTGCTTCTTTCCATATCAAAGCTGTGATTTACTTTGGAGCCTTCCCTAAATGAGTAGAGTATTGAGTAGTGCCTCGTTCTAAAATATAAAGTTAGTGGTTGTGTTCTTCTAAGCCAAAGCCAAGAACTTCTTTCAATATTTCTTGTAGTTTGGGTTTGGTTTTTACAAAGTCTTTGAGTTTCTGTTTATCTGGGAATGTCTTAATTTCATTTTAGTATTCGAAAGACAGTTTTGCAGGATATATAATTCTTGGTTGGAAGTTCTTCTCCTTCAAGACTTTGAATGTGTCGTGTCACTGTCTCCATGCCAGCATGGTTTCTGTTGAGAAATCTGACAAGGGCCTACAGGGTTTCCCTCTGAATGTTAGCTTTGCCTTGAGTCTTGCTGCCTTTAAGAGTTGCTGCTTATGTTTCATTTTGTTAAGCTTGATTAGAATATGTCTTGGAGTCTTTCTTTTGAGATCTATATTGGGTGGCGTACAATATGCATCTGAGATGTCTATATTCTCTTCCTTCATGATTTCTGGGAAGTTTTCTTTCAGCAGCTCATCAACAATACTCTCTGTGTTCTCAGATGTCTCACCGTGTTCAGGGACTCCAATTAATCGAAGGTTGTTCCTCTTAATAGAGTCCCACATGCTTCTTAATGTTTCTTCATTTTTCTTGTTTCTGTTTTCTGATTTCTGCTCATAGATGCTGGCATCAGTAGCTCTGTCTTCCAAGTCAGAAATTCTTTTTTCCATTTGTTCCATTCTGTTTTCTTGGCTTTGCATGGAAGTTTCTATGTCTTTGATTTTCTTCTTGATCTGTTGGATTTCAGAGTACTGGTGTTCCATCAGGTCGAACAACTTGCTTAATTTTTTGCTTTGTTCTGCTGCATTTTGTATAAGGTCTAGAAGAGCTCTGTATATAATCAATTTGTATTTACTTCCTGATGCTTTCAGAAAAGTTTCTTCATCCGGAAAACTCCTTGGTTGCTTTGTTTGGGAGCCTTCTGAAACCATGAGTGATTGCTTGTATGCCACAATTGTCTGTTGCTTTTTGGGTCCCATGTGAGTACATAGAGGCTGGAATAGGTACTGTGAGGATGGATTGCAAAAGTTTCTCTAGGCTTTCTTCAGATGTAAAGCAAAAGGTATCTGACCAGTTCACAAGTCAGTTAGGTTTTCAGGTGTAGAGGTCCCTCTTCTCATCTGACAAAGTAAGCGCCACTATATCCAACCCCAGATGATAACAAACTAGTTCAAAATACAGCAATGCTACTGCCCTGTTGGTGTCTACTGAAGGGCCTAGCCTTAGGCAACACTGCGTTCAGTACTGGTTTTGTGATAGGAAATCGCTCTCCTGTGGGCAGGCTCTTGCTCCCAAGCTAAGAATTAGGTCCAGCTGCAGCCACCGTACCCAAGATGGCGTCCTCCACACAGGCAGCAGACAGAGGGGCTAAAGGTGCCGAGAGGTAGTGATTTCTCTGCTTCTGTTGCAGGGCCCCCAACGTAGGCAGCACTGTGCAAAATCACTACTTTTCTGTCGGAGAAGCGCTGTCCCTTTTGCAGGCGATGGCTCTCAGGCTAAGAATGAGGTCCCACTAAAGTCTCGGTACCAACGTGGCATCCTGCACCCTGACCACGGAGTTCCGCACAAACCGCACTGAGGCAGCTACAAAACGAAAGGCTCAAAGTGGCTAGATTAACAGAGTCCCGTGCCTGGCTCTCAGAATATGGGAATTTCACCTGCCTATTCCCCCAGCTGTGCGTCTGAGTCCAGCCGCCAGGCAAGACCCAGCTTCGCCCGCCGGCCGAGACAGAGGAAGAAAAAAGTCAAACTGGTGCGTTTACCCTCCGTCCGAGAGAGCCGGGGCTAGCCAGGAGCGGGAGTCAGTGAAAGAGAGGAGGTTTTTCACTGAGTGGTATGAAGTCCCAATTAACAGCTCTGTGCCGTGTCCTGAGGCTGATTAGGTGATCAGACGGCTCTGTTTGATTGTCAATTGAGGTCTTGGTTTCCAGAGGGATAGAAGGAGACGTGGGCTTAGTCCAGTAGCTTGACTTCGCCTCGGTATTTTAATTTTTAAGCCATTCGAGTTGGTGGGTGGTTGTATATCATTTATGGTTCTAATTTGCATTTCACTAATGGGTAATTGGAGCTGTGGTAGCATCAGAGTTTGGCTGCCCACCAAGAGGTCTGCAGCAGTTTAAATCCACCAGGTGCTCTATGAGGCAGTTGGATACTCTTTGGGGCAATTCTGTTCTGTCCTAGAGGGTCAGTGTGGGTTAGGGTTGACTCTATGGCAACAGGTTCTTTTCGGTTTTATACCTGTATCTGTATCTTACCCAGTGAAATCTGTGACAGCTGGAATTCAGCAAGATGCCTTGTTTTTCTGGGTCTCTCAGGGTTTCTGCCTTTTGCAGGGTGCACTCACTACTTGTCTATTTAGTGGAAAATAGTGTTCCTTCCTTAACAGGTGTTTGCCTTATACAGATGCTAGATTTTGCAGGTTTTACTGTGTATGTATATGTTTTTTTTAATTGTGGCAAATGTATAGGTAACAACACATTTATTTTTTCTACAGTATTCATATACACGGTTAAGTAACATTAATTATGATCATCATAGTTTTCCACCACCATAATAACCCTTTCTGAATTTTCCATCACACAGAAGGCTGGTGTCTCCTAAGCACCATGTTCTCCTTTGCCCTCCCTCCCACCCACTTGCTCGTTTTGTATATTGAGTTGTTTGTTTTCTCACAGTTTGGTTTTGAATGTTGTCTCTGCGTTTTGGATAAAGATTCTTGGTCGTATGTATGTTCTGAAAACAGTTCCTCACAGTCTGGAGCCTCTCCTTTTGTTCTTTTACGAAAGTCTTTTACTACACAAAATTTTAAAATTTAGATGGTCTATTATACCATTTTTTTCCTTTTATGAATTATGCTTAACTGTTTTCATAAACCAAGCCACCATTTTTTACTACTTTTTATTATGAATTGTATTCATGATTGTTTGAAGTTTAAAGAGAATAACATTTGTTGAAAAGAGAATCATCACTCTCTCGAATTGCCTTGTGCACTTTTAGGCAATATCTCCTTACAACATTTATGTGGGTTTGTTTCTTGACAATCTATTCTGTTCCACTGACCTATGGGCCTGTATTGTCATGAGTAAGATACTGCCATGATTACTATAGCTTTATAGTAAATCTAAGAATGGGATGGTATGTTCTTCTTTATTAAAATATTTTGTATATTTTAGTTCCTTACCCTTCCATATAATTTTTATAATCAGCTTATCTATATCTACAAAAAAAAAAAACTATGGGTATTTTAGTTGATGTTTCACTAAATATAAATTTGCATAAAATTGGTATCTTAACTACACTGAGTCTTCCAACTCATAAACATAGTCTCTATCTCCATTTGTTTAGGTCTTTATTGATTTCTTTCTCTAGTACTTTGTAATTTTCAGCATATGACTTCTGCACGCAATTGTTAGACTCATATAAATATTTTCTTAATTCTTTAAAATGGATATTTTAAATTTGGTTTTAATTGTGTAATACTAGCATATAGAAATGTGATTGATTGTATGTTGATGTTTTATCCTTTTGTGAACTTGGTAAACTGACTGATTAGTGGAAATAAGTGATGAAAATCAATATCCTTGCCTTGAGCCAGATGTTAGGATAAAAAAATTCAGTCTTTACCATTAAGTATGATGTTAGCTGTGTGCATGTGTGTGTTCTGTTTTTTTCTTAGTTTTTCATTATCTGATTCACAGATTTTCTTCATTTTTTAGTTAGTTGACAGTTCCGAAAAAATCACTAATGGATTTTTAATTTTGTACTAATTGATAAATAATCTAGTTTTTCTTCTTCAGCCTGTTTTTTAAGCAAAAATCTGTGACCGTTGAGTGAATTCTTACTCATAGTGACCATATAGGACAGTGTAGAATGGCCCCATGGAGTTTTCCAAGCAGCATTCGGTGAATCTAAATTGTTGACTTTTTGATTAGCAGCTGTAGCACTTAACCATTACAACACCAGGGTTTCCTTAGTTGGTTAGCATGATAGAGCTCCTCTTTAATTTCCAATATTGTACAAATATTGAATTCCTAGGATAAACTCACTTGGTCATGATATGTTATTATTTTTTATATTGCTGGATTTTATTCCTTAATCTTTTGTTGAAAGAGTTTGCTTTGATATTCATAATGGATATTAGGCTACAGCTGTCTTGTATGTGCTGTCTAGTTTGTTTTTTTGGGTAATGTTGCCTACGTATAATGAGTTGTGGTGTGACACATTCTTTTCTGTTTTCTTGGAGAAATTGTTTACTATTGGTGTCATTTTTTCTGTGTGTGGTAGAATTCAATAGTGAAAACATCTGCTTGGGAGACAATTATCTCTCATGTTTCTATAACAGTTATTGTTTTGGATGCTTGTATGGTGAACAAACTTGGGAGAAGGGAAATACTGTTTACAGTCAGGGCAGAAGGCAAATTCTTTTGCTGTCAGTTGTATGAAGATAATGTCTTCTTACGGGCAAAGATTCAGCAGGTTTGTAACAGACACAAAACTAAATACACAGAACCTACTTGGACCCGCTGTGTCGCATTCTTCCATGAGAGCTGGTGGTCAATGAAAACTGATGAGAACATGAAGTTCACGCTGCCTGCTGAGATAAGAGTAATAGACTCCTTTTTGTCCGAACACAGGGTCTTGGGTCAACTGCCAGCGTCGAGGAAAACTTGCTATCTTGCTAGCAGGGTAAAATTCCTAAATCCCTCTAATTCTTTACTCTGTGTTAGAGTTTTTCCGTTTGGAAAGTTTTAAACCAAAAATTCGATTTCTTAAGTAGATATAAGACAATTCACGTACTCTATTTCGTCTTGGATTCCCTAGTGATGTAGTGGTTAAGTTCTAGGTCTGCCTACCAAAAGTCCGGCAGTTCGAATCCACCAGGTGATCCTTGGAAACTCAATGGCATTCCTACTCTGTATGATAGCGTATGAGTTGGAAACAACTTGATGGCACTGAATTTTTAAATTTCTTCTTGGGCGAGTTTTAGCAATCTGTGATTTTCAAGGAATTGGTTTATTCCATCTAAAGTTTTGAATTTATCTAGATAGTATTTTTCACTGTATTTCCTTATCCTTTTAATGTTTTCCATAGTATTCCCTTATACTATATTTTAAAGTAGTATTCCCTCATACCACATTTTTAAGTATTATCAGAAACCGCTGTGGCATAGTGGGTTAAGTGGTGTGTCTGCTACCCAAAAGGTCGGCAGTTCAAGCCTGCCAGACTCTCTTTGGAAACTCTGTGGGTAAGTTCTATCCTGACCTCTAGGATAGCTAAGAGTTGGACCAGGCTGGAAGACAATAGTTCCCCCGCTCACCCATTATCTGTATAATGTCGCAGGTACAGAATGTAAGCATTTAAGGCTATAGTACCCTCTTAATTGTGACCATAAATACTGGTTCACGGTATCATTATTTTTATTTCAGATAAAGAATATTTTCAAATTATTAATAGATCTTTTTTGACCATAGGCTATTTAGAAACTTGCTATTTAATTTCTAAGTGCTTGAAGTTTCTCTAGTTCTTTTTTTTAGTTTAATTTCATTCGTCTAGAGACTATAACTTGTATGATTTCAATTATCTTAAAATTTTAAAGGTTTATTTTATATCTTAGCATATAAAAAATTGTTTTATGTGTGCTTGAAAAAACTGTATTACATTCTCTGCTATTGACTTTTAGAGTATTCTATAAATATTATTAGATTCTATTGGTTGGTGGTATTTTTCCATTCTTTAATATCTTTGATGATTTTTTGTTGTTGTTTGCTTGTTCTATCAATTGACTTCCATTTTCATTCATTTGATGTGAGTAAAGACAGTGAGGAAGGGTGGTAGTCTGAGGAAGGTGCAGAATCTATGAAATAGTCAGCAAGGAGAAATAAATGTTTAGAGAAATACGACTGATTAGTGGTAAAAGTCTAAATTTTGTAGTTAAGAAATGAAAGAGAAATAGTCAACATGATTCTAAGTTGTTTGTTTGTTTTGAACTAAACAACTTTAATTTTCCAATTTTGGAAACAGTCCCTGGCAGACAGAGAACAACTTAAATATAATATTTGAACTTAATACAGTAATAGAATACACAAAGACATGTATTATACATTATAAAACATCTGTTCAGTCAATACATAGCAGACACACAATGCATATGTGGTTACTTCAGATTTGGATTGATTTAGCTCAGCCACTTCTATTTCAAGTTAATCAAACTCATAACAGTGTTTTTCTTACAAATGGACATAGCTGCTTATAAGACTAGTAGAGACAACAAACTTACTACTGGGCAAAGGATATCCTAGTGATGGGGATCAGTAACATCATCTTCATATATGAGAAACAATATATTTGATACTATTGTGCTATGAATAAATACAGTAGGAACAATGATGAATGGATAACCAGCACAAAGCATGCAAACTAGAGTCTACAGCCCATCCAACTGCGTTTAATATGAACTCTGTCCAAATAAATTTCAAAGGGATGTCTACTAACAGCAAAACACATAGAGAACAAAAGAATTTTATTACACAAGGGATACCAAAAACAGTAATAAAAACTAAAAGTACGTAAACAAGAAAATGTTGCAGTGGATTTGGTTGCTATTTGGGTGTGGGGACTGGTCTGGTTTGATGACAGTCAGTGACAGTTTCCGTCTATTTAGAAATCCATAACTTTTAGACTTGAGAACTGTTATCTGCCAGTTAGTGTAATGCCCTTCAGTGTTCTGCAAAGAACAAAAACACGTTCATTACAAGTCTATACTTATAAGTTTTAAAATAGATGTTATTCTAAGATTCCTCAATCCTTAAAACTAGTATAGATATTCTTGTGAATTCTCCCACTGGATAAGAAAATCCTCCAAATGATGAAACATTTCAGATTATAGCAAAATAATCCAAGTGATGTCAGTTTAGAAGGCAAAAAAGTGGTGGAGACTGCTATCTTTTTGCTTGGTGGAAAGGAGATTGGTCTTTCAGTCTCATGAAGGCTTGAAGTTTAGTTGCTTTTGTTTTTTTGCACAATCTCCAACTACAGAAATAGATACACAAAGAACACACAGTTAATATTTATACAGGTTTGAATTTTTCACAAGTAAAAATGATAGAAACAAACAAACAAACAAATATATGAAAAGGAGTGATTAATACTATGAGCCATAAAAAATAAAATGGTTAATGAAAAGAGGAAAAAAATAGTGAAAATAAAATTAGTTTTGAATAAATAGATTGAAAGTCTGAAGTGGACATAGACTTGTTGGAGACAGAGTCTAGAGGATGTAAGCTAGGAAGAGAAGTGGTAAACAGGAGAGTGAGACCCCTGAAACTGAGATTATGAGAAGAATACAGTTATTAGTGGTAAGAAAACACACATACAGGCGGTAGAATCACTGAATCAATTACCCAGCTTTGCTGCTGTAGCTGGAAAGCAGCCATAGACAATACATAAAATGAATAGACATGGCTGTGTTCCAACGTAACTTTGTTTATAAAAACAAGTGGTTGGCCCCAAACCCATAGTTTTCTAGTCTATGGTCTAAAGTATACCTGTGTGCCTGAATTGCTGGAGTAAAAGAGAGGGAGGACTACTAAAGAAGAAGAACTCAAGGAATGAGAGACCTGAATTTTGGAAAAGCTGTTTATGTAGACAATAGCATTACCCAGACCCATGAGAGCTACACTGAGAAGAATGACAATGAGTTTGGGATTAAAATGTTTAAGGAATGATGTGGAGTGATTTAGTGCTAGTAAATTATTATGCAAATGACTACACAATCCTTTTATAAAACATAGACTATTCCAAGTATTCTCAACATGTGAATATGAGTATTATAAAGAGGATATACGAAGTCAAAAGGTACCTTGCTGAAATCCAACCAAACTCTGATATCTTTACATTTGCATACAGTGGAATATTAGTCGTAAAGAGATATGAAATCCTGATACACGCCACAACATGTGTGAACTTTGCAGACATTATTTCTAGTGAAATAAATTGGCCACAAAAGGATAAACAGTATATGATCCCACTTTTATGAAATACCTAAAACAGTGTTGGTTCTTAATAACAGACTTTTTTGCATTTCATTTTAATGTCACTTTTCCTCTGTTATATTTAAAGATCTGCTAACAATTCTCTATGACTATTACTAAAACAACCTCATATCCATGCTGGGTAATATAGTTTGTGTTCCAGTACTCCCTAAGAATCTGGTTGACTGGCTGACAATGTGGCTGACAATAGATGTCTCTCTTTGCCACCCCTAATTTACAGAAACGTGGCTGCTTCCTCAGAAGATATCAGCTACAGCTGGCTAGGTATTGTGAGGACAGGAAAAAGGACAAGAGCTGCTTAGAGGAAGTTTTGTTTTTAAATGATTATTTATTACCATGGATTGAAACATTACGATGCCTGAAAACGGAGAAGAAACTTTTTATCAACCTATGTATTTTTGTTCAACTACCATCTCTTTACCATTTAAAATTCTTGATAATTTCTGTCAGAATTCCATCAAAATTCCTTGAAATTACAGCTTTGTAAATTACTGGTTTAGAATTTAGGTGACAGCAGTTAAAAAGTTGTTTTTCATTTATACATATATATATATATTTCCTAAATATTCTTTGCTTTTACTACATTTTCTTAAAGCACCTTATGCTTTCAGAGAGAGTACAAGAGGTTTGTTGGTTTGTTTCTGTTTCTAGTCACCTGAAATCCTGATTTACAAAAAATGATACTACCGTTTTCCTGACTTTCCCCTCTTCCACCTCCAGCAGAAGAAATGAAAGGATCTTTTCTTTTTGCATGTTTTTCCTTAAGGAATTTAGAGGATTGTGGCTCTGTAGCCAAGTCATAAGGATCTTGATGGATGAACTGAACCCGCAACATGTCAAATACTGCCATCTGTATGAATTAAAGGGTCATTCAAAAAATCAAAATAGCCACTGTGTTTTTCTTCTGGTTCACATAAACCTGTCTAAATCAGTGCCTCTTCTGCTGTCCTGTGCACTGCCCTGTGTGTTAGAAGATGGTCCTGCTTCAGTGGGAGAAGGCTAGCATCTACAACTTCCAGGACTCTTCTGGGTGGTAGACACATATCCTTTTTGGGTTCTTCTGTGATCAGATGGTTAGTCAGGTTTTCTAAAATTTAAAAAAATTCTTCTTAAAAATATTGCTATTGAGTCAAATTTTACTCCGAGTGACCCAATAGGACAGAGCAGAGCTGCCTCCATAGAGCGTCCTAGAGGTTCCTGGTGAATTTGAATTACTGACCTTTTGGTTAGCAGTCACAGCTTTTATGCACCATTCCACCAGGATTTGAAAGCAACTAATTTTGGTAGAATTTTTCAGTTAAAGAATTATTTTAGCTTTTCAAAGGATATGCTTCTAATTACACAGTATAAGATATTTTTCTAGGAATTTGTAACATACATTTGAATTTATTTTAGAATAACTCTGATAAAGTAGGTATAAAAGAACTTTCTCTTACTTATTCAAAGGAATACCTTTCACTGTTTTATACAAGGAGCATTTGTCCACACTGAAGCATTTCAGGAGGGCGCACATGCGTATGATCAAGAACCAATGGTATTCAAGAAAGAAGTTCAAGCTGTAATGAATACACTAACAAAAGACAGGCGATCTGGTTTTGACTCAGTGCAAACCTAAAGGACAGAGTAGACTGGCTCCAGAGGGTTTCTAAAGAGGGGCTGGTAGCTTTGAACAGCCAACCTTTTGGTTAGTAGCTATAGCTCTAAACCACTGTACCACCACAGCTTCTTACTGCATTGCAAGTGTCAAATAATACTAGGAATCCAAGCATATTATATTACTGTTTTGGACATTTGTTATGAAAATAAATGTAGAATGGGTCCTGAAAAACCCTGATGGAACTAACTTTGTTTAAATTTGTTGAAGTCACTATTTTTCAAAGGAGTCTTCTTTTGTAAAACAATTATTGATTTCTCAAGCAATCTCTATTTGATGAAATAGATGTTGAGAAATGTTGGGCAGCAGTAGCTTCTGGTTAATGCTGCTTCACTCAATGTCCTGTTCACAGCATCAGTTACAGAGTTTCCACCAGGCTGGATCTCCTAGTCTGCATGTAAGATACCACAGCTACTGATTTGGGTAAGGTTGTCTCCTTACCTACCTTACTGTAACAAAAATGGTTAGACTTGTGTCATTTTTTCTCAGATTTCTGCTTTATAAGGTTTTAACTACCCATTTGAAATCTTAGTAAGTATTCCATATCGTTATATTGTTAGGACAATAAGGTACAGAGCACATTAATAGTAACTCTGTGACCCTGGTAGCATAGTGGTTAAGAGATCAGCTGTTGACTCAAAGATTGGCTGTTCAAATCCACCATCTACTCTATGGAAACTCTATAAGGCAGTTTTACTCTGTTCTGTGGGGTTGTAAAGAGTCAGAATTGAGTCAAAAACAATGTTTTTTTTTTTTTTTTAAATAACTTTGAGTTCTAATGGCACCACTATAAGCCATTAGGGAGATATTTGGTGACATTCAAACTTTTCAAAATCCCAGTACTAAGATCTCTGTGTAGTTGAACCAGGCTTAAGTATCAAAGGCTACCTAGTTCCGAGGACCATAATTGTTAAGATTTTTAATTAGCAATGTTGCCATAAAGCAGATCAGCAAATTAGAGTAAACATTTTCTCATTCAGCAAAAAAAAAAAACTGTAATTTGACTTCACCCTTGGTATTAGAGTACTTATTATTTCTCATCCAATTTGTAACTAGTCTCCATGTTTCCACCCTGACTTCTATCCCAAAGTTATTTCATAGCTCAAAGGATCCTTATGATCATAAATTCAATCACTTCCTCCTTCACTCACAATTCTACCTTGTTCCCCGTTTCAGAGAAAAAGTCCAAAGTTGTCATAGTATTTCAAGTTCTATATGTAACCCTGAAACTGATATCCCATCTCATCTCCAACCTCTTGTTCAGCCACACTTGGTAGGTCTTACTGAGCAAAGGGCATTGGTCCGTGTTTCTGGATTAAGTTGATTTCTGAAAATACACATGGAAAAACTCATTCTCTCTTTAAAGTCATTGTTCAAACACCTATTGCTCAATAACATCTATCCTTACCACCTGCTTATGTATGCAAATTCCACAAGAGCTTCCAGTATTCCTTATGCTAGTTAATTTTTGCTTATAGCATGTATTATATTCTAAAATACTGAATAACTTATGATGTCTATTGTTTACCACCTGTATCCCCCTACTACAGATGAAATTCAGTGAGGCCAAGGGTTTGTATATCTTTGGTCTCTTTTGTTCTTTGATGTATTCAAAGGATCTAGAGTATGCTCTACACAGAGCAGGCAGTCAATAAATATTTGTGGCTCGAACAAGTGAATAAATGGATAAAAGAGTCAAGGGAAAATATTTTATCAACCTAAACCTTTTTTTTTGGATAAACAAATTCAAATGATAGAAAAATCTAGGTCTTTATACTAGCTAATTTCTGTCATTGGGTTTCCTTTAGACAAAGACTGAAGACTATAAAACTAAACCCATTGCTGTAGAATCAATTCTGACTCAAAGCAATCTCACGTAAGTTTTAGAATAATACTGCACTCCAAAGTGTTTTCAGTGAGCAAGACTAGAAGTATGGAAATTCTCGCAATTTTAGTCTTTGCTTAAAAGATTATTTGCTGGTTTGGAGTTGTGCTCTTGATTGTGTGCCAGTACTTAACACCTTGATAAATGTAGAAAACTGAATATTCTCCCCTCCCCAGTTTGTCAGCAGATTATTTTCTCCAACTACTACTGTATTCAACTGTATTAATCACATTGAAAGTTAAAATTTCAAACAGGCAGCTGTAGATATGAGTTGCATACAAATGGAGATCAAAATAGCTTTGATACTACATATATGCTCTCTGATTTTTTACCAGAACTGCTTGTAAAACAGTGAAAACAGTCTTACTGCTTCTGATGGCAAGTTACCCTCAGCAGCAAGGGTGGCAGAGGCAGGCTCCAGGTTTAAATCGTCTGTTCTCTGAGGAGGATTAGAGAACTCTGAACAACAACTGTGGGGTGAGGGAGGTTAGAGAGTTGGCAAATCTAGGGGGGCCATGCATGGAACAAAACCATTCAGTGCCAGCTCTGCACAGCTGTGTCCACTACTGATAATCCTTCTGTAGGAACCAGCCAGTTGCTTCCACCAAGCACCCTGGAAGGGGCCTTATTACACAGGAAAAAACAGAAAAATCAGAGTTTTGTTCAGACGTATTCTGTGCATTGTTTTACTTTTGTCCCTCAGAATGCCACCTTTCTATTCCTTCATTGACTGGGTAATGGCTGCTTGCACAAACTATGGAGAACAGTAAACTTAGATTCTAAATAAGAAAAAACTTTTACATATTGATTCAGTTTTCTTGCCTTTATGCCTTATTTTCATAAAAAAACCTGACCACTTGTTAACAACCAGATACTCAACAGATAGAATTCTTGATATTGATGATCTTTTTAGTTCAACTCTAGCTCATTAATTGCACAAGAAGTATATTAATTTTTTCCAATAGGTTCTTTCTATTCTTGATGGAAATAAATTTTGTTAAACTATAGATGCTTTAAATCAGAAATATGTATTTTAACCTGATAGACTCATTAAACAATATTAATTGGAAGTGTCCCCTTGAAAAACTTTAAAAGTGACTTTAATTTTAATGTTCCTCTATAGACTTTATACATTCTGAAAACTTTCTACAATGTGGAAAATTATATAACCAGTGAAAAAAAGTCCATTAAAGTTTGATATCAAAAAATTCAGATCTTATTTATGCTCTTCATTACTTTTATGATTTTTTTATTCCATACTTGATTATAAACTTGACTCACCAATTATTTCTGCATTCCTAGGTTTAAATCCACAGAACATATACTTTCTCTGTGTTTTGTTTTGAAGTACCTCTATTACAATTCAGAATGCCAAGCCAAGGCCAAGTGTAATTACTACCAGGGAAAATGTAAAACACAGTATAGAAAACAAAAAACATCTATAATTGCCACACACTAAGGTGACTTATTTACATGGTGCTATTAGAAACCCTGGTGGAATAGTTGTCAAGTGCTATGTCTGCTTTCCAAAAGGTGAGCAGTTCAAATCTACCAGGCACTCCTTGTAAACTCTATTGGGCATTTCTACTTTGAATAGAGTCACTATCAGTTGGAACTAACTCAATGACAGTGGCTTCTTTTGGCATATCCATAAGTTTTTTTTGAGTTTATGTATGCTAGACTTTTTCCCAGTATTTATTGTCTATATGAGTAAATACATATGTATGTATTCTCATACAAGTACATATTTGAAAAAGGACTCATAATGTGTACATACCAGTTTATAACCTTCTCTTTTATTTAAAATATAGTATGCTAATCCATTGAATGAATATACACAGTGCATTTTACTAAGCTAGTATTGATGAACATTTGATCACCTCCAATTTTTCATTGTGATGGACATCATTTTGCATACATTTTTTTCAAACTTAAACACTAGGGCTTAGTAATAAGCCCTTAGTAGTAAGTACTAGTGTTTTAGATTGGTATCTGAATAAAACTAGTAGAGTATAAATCAAATCTAGTAAATTTATACCTCTCCCTTACATTTCATTCCACAAAAAATAAAATGTTTCAGAGGTGGTGCTAACATAGCAGAGTAGGTGGATCGTTCCTATAATTCTTTAACAACCAAACCCCTGAAATACAAATGAACTGATTATATATGACATTCTAAGAGCTCTGAACATCAAAAAGACAGTTGAGAAATCAGACTGAATGTCAGGAAAGGGAGAGTAGGTCTAGAAGAACTAGGACTAGCCACACCTGACCTAATAGGAATCAGCACCCCTGCAGACAGACTGGTGGCAGTGAGCTTGGTGAGCAGACAGATTAGTAGCTTTCAAGGAGCACCACAAGGTAGACCACAGGTAATCTGCAGAATGAGGATCTAAATATTTTCTCTGGGATAAATCTCTCTCCTTTTTCCCAGCACTTTCCCTCCTCCTTCTCTGCACTGAGCCTGGCTCCAGAGTCTGATGTCATTATCTGGGCTGGAAGAAGCACTTCTTATGCTTTTCCTAGACTCAGAGAGGAAACAATTATTTGACAAACAAGGAGGAAAATGATAGACAAATGTGATAATCTGCTGGTTCCCATAAGCCAGCAACTCAGGGTTGAAACAGTTCTCTTGCCTAGGCTCAGCCAAAAGGGGATATGCCTCCCTCATATACACTGATGGTTTTCAGCCCCCTGCCTTTCTCAGAGCATGCTGATAGATAACTGAAGCTACACTAATCACTCCTGTCCATCTAAGACTGTACAGGACAGACTGCATACCACACACTTGGTAACTGACCACGCAGCCAAATGAGCTGACTACAAGAAGAAACGTAAGTGGATGCCTGTGCTTGCCTGACTATCAGCAGCTCTATCCATCTCATGACAGGATGTTGGAGCCTTAAAAGTGCCAATAATCACAATAGCTTACATGACCAGGATATTTTGTCATTTTAAAACAAACAAGAAGCTAGAATGCAATAAGCAAACATAAAAATAAATAAATATAATAACTCACTAAGCGCTTAGAGACAGTAGTAAATAACAAATCCCTTAAGAAGCTGAAACTGATGGCTTTAGAAAGCTCCCAAAACAAAGAATCAAGAAATGTTCCTACTGAAGCAAACTTCCTGAAATTACCACAGATAGAAAGCAAAAATTAACATTTAGAACTAATGAAGTGATCAGGAAAGAGATGAGGGAAAAGGAAGCAGAGAATAATACCAGATTGAATAGGCTGCAAGAAAGCTAGAGAAACAGCATTCAGAAATTGAGATTAATTATACAATTACATAATTAGACAATTGTATAGAAAGGCAAAGGAGCAGAATTGAGGCAATGAAAGCCAGAATTAGAGAAACTGAAAATAAAACACTTGACATCAGTGCACCAACATATTTGAGGAAAAATCAGATAAAAGAATCTTTAGAAATGAAGAAACACTAAAAATTATGTGGGAGTCTATCAAGAGGAACACTCTGTGAATGACTGGAGCTCTAGAATGGGTAATGAAGGGTGTGAACAGAAAATACAGAGAGAATTGCTGACAGAAACTATCCTCCTGTTATGAAAGATGAGAGGATATCTATCAAGATGCTCATTGAATGCCACACAAGGTAGATCACAAAAGAAAAATGCCAAGACACACTGTAATCAAACTTGAAAAAACTAAAGGTAAAAGAAAACTTTAAAAGACAGCTAGGGATAAGCAAAACTTAATCTACAAAGGAGAGTCAATAGGATTAAGTTTGGACTATGTTTTAGTCAGCTTGGGCTGCTCTAACAGAAATACCACAGAGTGGATGGCTTTAACAAAGGAAGGTTTATTTTCACAGAGTCTGGTAGACTACAAGTCCATATTCAGGGTGTCTGCTCCAAGGGAAGGCTTTTCCCCTTTTCTGCTCTGGAGGAAAGGCTGGTATTGCATCAGTCTTTGTCCTGGGAGCAACTTGGTGCAGGAACCTCAGGTCTGAAGGACACGCTCTTCTCCCGGTGCTGCTTTCTTGATGGTACAAGGTTCCCCATTCTCTGTCTGCTTCTCTGTCCTCTTATCTCTCATAGGATGAAAGGATTAAGGGTGGGGCAAGCCATACTCCAGGGAAACTCCCTTTACAGTGGAGCAGGGAGGTGATCCTATGAAGGAATTTACAGTCCCACCCTAATCCCTTAACATACAGCATAGGAAAACTACAAAATGGAGGATAGTCACAAGACACTGGGCATCATGGCCCAGCCATGTGGCTACACCTATTTTGGGGGGGACACAAGTCAATCCATGACAGACTACTCAACAGAAAGCATTCAGGCAAGAAGGCCATAGGATGACATATACAAAACCTTGAAGGGAAAAAATTGCAGCCAAAAATTATATATCTAGCAAAATTGTCTCTCAGATGTGACAGAGAAATTAATACATTCTGTATCTGGAATGACAACTTCCAAAATCAGTCAGGCTGTCAGGTGTGCAAGCCCCAGTTTCTAGCTGGTAGTGGAAGCTCCTCTATATCCATACCCAGATGCTGCAATCTCATTCAAAGTATGGACAGGCTATCATTCAAAGTAAGGACTGGCTACTGCCCTGCTGTCATCCTTTGCCAGGCCCCACCTGTAAGGTTACACTGTGCTAAACACAGCTTTTCTGTTGGGAAGGTGCTCCCTGGGCCGGCACTGTCTCCCAGCTTGGTGATTAGCCCCTGCTGAGGCCTCCATTTGGGTAACTCTGCCTCCCAGTCAAACAAGATGGTGTCCCACACAAGATCGCCCACCAGCTGTGAAATAGCCAAAAGTTTTGACAGAATGAATCCAAAAATGTAGACACTTTGCAAAAACCAAACCCAAATGACAAGAAATACTAAAGGGAATCCCTGGTTAGAAAATCGATAACATTAGATAACAATCCAAGACTAGAAAACAAGATATAGAAACCAGATATTAACACATATAGGGAAATCACAAAAATAGCTCAAAGCTACAAACATTGAAAATAGGGAAACAAAGATGCCATTATGTGTAAGATGACAACACTACAACAGAAACAGGAGTTAAAAGATGTAGTTATAGGAGGAGTCAAGATGGCAGACTAGACATACATCTCCTTAATTCCCTCTGAAAATTAAGGCCTGGATTGATAATTAAATGGAGACTTCTGGACACGCAGTGAGCCCTAAGACATGGCATAGGGCTCTCAATTTAAACTGCACGCCACTGACTGGGAAACTTCTAGTCTTCTGCTGACACCCATCCTTGTTGAATGGCTGGCTGTCATGGACTGAAGGTAACTGGTGTTTTTAACTTTTTTTTCTTTGTGTTAGCCAGTGGATAGGGCTTGAGCTCAACTGGCAGCAAAGTTTAGCCATACTGCTGATCCGTGGTTGGAATAGCCACACCTTGAGAGCCAGGCTCTGGAATGTGAGCACTTCAGCCCCTCCACACCTTTCTGAAACTCTGCCATTGATTTGGCTATTTCACAGCCAGTGGGACACCTTGTGTGGGACACTATCTTGTTTGATTGGGACGCAAAGTTATCCAAATGGAGGCCCCAGCAGGGACTAATCACCAGGCCGGAAGCAGTGCCAGCCCGGGGAGGGCTTCCCAACAGAAAACTGCACTTAGCACAGTGTAGCCTTATAGGTCAGGCCTGGATATGGAGGCCAATTGGCATAATTAGCCTATTACTAAGAGAGTCTTGTCCACCTCATATTGGTGAGTGGCATCTGGGATCTTAAAAGCTAGCAAGCTGCCACCTGGGGTACACCAAATTGTCCCAACTCAGCAGAAACAGATGATCACCAAGGACCAAAATGACATGGGGAAAGGGAACCCAGAAGACAGAAAGATTCAAGTGAATGAATGATTACATCAACATGTGACCAGAAGAACCAGATGGTGTCTGGCCAATACCAGTCGCAGCCATGATGGGGCTCACAAAGTTGAGTCTCAGTGGCAACATAAGAATACAAAGGGATGCACCCTGAGAATTCCACTGAAAGACTTCAGTTGATGGTCTGAAGGCCTAGAGATTCCCCTGGGAGCATGGCTCCTAGACCTGATGCTGCCCCTGTCCATAAATCATTACTGAGGTCAATGCCTCCAACAGGAATAGATTGGATTCAGAAACAGAAAGTGAACATTTTGTATGTGCACTTTATATTTCTATGCATCTATGGGATGTTGTCCTACTGGCGTCTTACTAGAGGGGAGTGGAGAGGGTAGAGAAGAGGGGACAGGAGATTGTTAAGAGGATGTAACATGTATAGAACAGAAAGGAGGACTGTGCTATCACTGAGCAAGGAGAGCAGTAGGAGCTGCACATAGGTGGACATGCAAATTTAAAATAGATTGTACATTTTCACTCAATCACAAGAGAGAAATAAAATATTTAAAAATATGTTTGATAAAAAATGATGTAGTTGTAGAGTTTACATATGGAGAGATGAAGATGAGTCCAAGTTTAGTGAAACAAGATTCAATATTAAGGTAAGCACAAGCCAAGCCAAGTGCCATCGAGTCGGATCCGACTCAAGGAAACTAATAAACCTACATATACAAAAGAGAGGGAGAGAGACAGAAATATGACATCCTGGCAAATACAAAATGAAAAACAATGGAAAAATTGGGGGAAAACACATAAAGAAAAATGACTCAGCATAAAAAATAAAGTGGGACAAAGTAGTTGGCGATAATGCATAAAAAAAGCATCAAAATGATAGCACAAAACCCATACCTATCAATAGTTACACTGAATGTAAATGGATTAAATCCACCAATACAGAAACCAAATGGCAGAATGGATAAACAACAACAACAACAAAAAATCATCTGTCTATATGTGCCTAGAAGAGACACACCTTTGACGTAAAGACTCAAACAAACTTAAACTGAAATGATGAAAAAAATTGCATCAGCAAGTAACATTCAAAGAAGAACAGGATAAAATAGACTTTATAGTATAATCTACCAAAATGAATAAGGAAGGAGGACAGGGGCCATACCATAGTACATATCTACATACCCAATGGGGAAATATATATACATATGTGTGTGTATGTGTGTGTATATATATATATATGTGTGTGTGTATATGTATATATATACCAGTGCCACTGAATCAATTCTGACTCGTAGTGACTCTATCAGACAGAGTAGAACTGTTCCAGAGAATTTCCAAACAGCATCTGGTGTATTTGAACTGCCAACATTATGGTCAGCAGATACAGCACTTAACCACCACACCACCAGGGATGATAGAGCGCCTATATACATAAAGCAAACTCAACAGCATTGAAAAAAGAAATAAACAGCTCCACAATAATAGTAGGAAATTTCAACAAATCACTATCCACGAAGAACAGAACATTCAGAAAGCAGCTCAGTAAGGACACAAAAGATCTAAATGCCACAACTAACTTGATCTCCTAGACATATACAGAACATTTCACCCAATAGCAACCACGTATACTTTGCTCTCCAACACACAAAGAATATTCTCCAGAATAGATCACATATTAGACCATAAAGCAAGCCTTAACAAAACCCAAATCACAGCAAGAAGGGTTGATCGGCCAGGACACCGCTTGTTTGTCTGGGACACAGAGTCACCCAGCTGGGGGACTTAGCTGTGGCTGATTCTCAAGCAGAGCAATGGCCGGTCTGGCAAGTGTTTCTCCAGCAGAAAAGTGGCATTTGAGACAATTCGTGTCTAGATTTATGAGTGGGGCCTGGTAGAGGATGGCAGGAAGGCTGTAACCTCTCCCTACTTTGAATCATATCATGGCCTCTAGGGAGAACCTAAGAGGTACTTTTGTTGTAGACTGGAAGGCGGACTGCCACATTTGAGGGCCTATTTTTGGTAGCTGTCGGACAGTTCCCCACTTAGATGTAAAGTATCTTTTTAAATAAGACTACCTGGAGACCTGAGTGCTGAGAGGCCTGGCAGCATCTCCTCCACCCTTCACTGATCCACATGATACAATCCGTTTATGGCTCTCTACTGACTCCATAAGTAGGGCAATGTCTTTGCCAGCTGTGAAGCAGAGACTGCCACCCCCGAGAGTCCACCTGGGGCCAGTCACTAGAGTACACAGAGATAGCTGATGACCAACCCCCCTCTTAGAGCTATGCCTCAGCTCCTGTTCAGGTAACACCAGAGAAATTGAACAGCTTCCAGATAGCAGACAGACAACAGTTGATTGCTAACCATTTAAACAGGCGGTTCACCATGACTCCAGGAAATTCCCAAAATAAAGCCAAAAAACTTCCCAGATGAAGGAGCCTTTCTGAAACTATGGAGGATGAGTACAAAGAATTATATAGAGAGCTCTCCTAGAGATCAAACAAAATGACAGCAAATGGTCCACACTCAGCTGCGACAGATGATCACCAAGAACACCAAAGACACAAGGGGAAAAGAGCCTAGGAGACTGAAGGACCTCTGTAAGTGGGAGAGTGTATTAACATGTGACCAGAAGAACCCAATGGCATGTGACCACCACCGAAAACAGCCATAATGAGGCATATAATGCTGAGTCCCTGCGGCAACAAGAGAAAACGAGGGGTGCAGCTCAAGAACTCTACTGAAAGATCACAGTTGATGGTCCCATAGCCTGGGGGATCCTCTGGGAGAATGGCCTCTAGACCTTCTTCTGCCCCCATCTAGAAAACGTTACTGAGGACAACTCTTCACACAAAAATACACTAGACTCGGGGACATAATGTGACCATATGGTTCTGTGAATTTATAGGAGGCTGTCCTGCTGGTCTCTTTCTAGATGGGAGTGAAGCAGGTAGAGAGGAGGGGCAGGAGCTTGTTAAGAGGATACAACAAGTACAAAATGAAAAGGAGGAGCACGCTGTCATTAGGCAACTAGAGCAGAGGAGATGTAGATAGGCAGGCATGAAAAATTGATTTGAATTATATACTTCCACTTAATAATAATACACAATAATAAAAAGAGTAGTAAATAGAAAGAAAGGAAAAAAAGCACATATTGTCAGCTCATGCTGCATGTTTATTTTGGACAGATTTATCCTAGGTCAGCTGTGACTCTATTCCTTGTGGTCTTCCCTCTAGGATCAAGGCTGATGAAGCAGCCTCTATCTAGCATGCTGCTGCTAATCATGATAAAGTAGAAAAGAAAATGTTAGTGGTTGGCTTATGAAGTTTCTGCTGAGAAGTAACACAAGTCATTTTACTCCTTATTGGCCTAAGTTAGTCATGTGGTTATGCCTGAATTTATGTGTCAGGATGTGTATTTTAGTTACAGTGAAGTGCTCTAGATACAGATGAAAAAGTACCATCTACTCCATGACTCCCTGGCCAGAGGTGGCCATGGAAAGAAATACAGCTTCTGGAGACCGGGGACCCCAGGAGCCTTGCAGGTGGGTCACTTAGCCTGAAAAGAAACATGGAAGCAGGTAGCTATTGCTAAATCAGAGATGCAAAAATGGAGACCCCTACATTCCTAGTGTGGCTGCAGGTTTAACTAGAAGAGTGACCAGAAGGGCATAGCCAGGACCGTGGGGTGCAGGCAAATAAAAAATTTTCAGTTGACAAGGCATTATCGTCAGTGCCTTTTGATTTACATGCTGCCTGGTTGCCTATCTCCTTGCTTCCCTTTATCAGTCTCTGGCAGTAGATATTGTTTGTTCATATTTTTTTAATCTTTATATTATATATCTCACTCTTTTAAAAGATCTGATGCCCTGCTGAGTTCAGGTATAATTCTTTTTATTTTGAATTTGATAACTGCTTTCTATCTTAATTGCATACTGTTGTTTGGTCCCATTGTCAGTCAATTTTGCATGAAAAGGTTTGGATTAAAATGATCAGAAGACAGAGGACAATTTCTAAAGCAAAGGTAATATCTACATATGATGCCAAAATAAAGAACAGCAAAGTTAATGCATCTTTTAACTGGGAATTAGGAACCTTAGTTCTAACCCCAGTACTGCTCTAGGCAGGGTACGTAATCATGATGGGAAAAACTCCATTTCTGCATCAATAAAAAAAATTTGGTTGAGAAAACCATCGGAATTGTTTTAAGAAATGTAATGCAATGCTTCTTGCAATACGTTTCTTTTGTTTTTTTTAATCAGACAATGATAGAGATAAAAGGAGTTGGCTGCCACTAATATGAATAATCAAAATTTGATTCCAATATATTCCATCTGGTTAGGTCCACGTATATGTACAATCACTATTTATGTTGTTCAGAAGAGGTATTTACAATGAATTCATTGGTCTTGCAAAACTCTATCGTGCAGTCTCTGGCACCCTTTCTATCACCAATACTATATTTTCCAACTACTGTTCCTTCTTTTTTTTTTCCCTATTTTTCTCAATCCAATCATCAGTACTTATCAATGCATATAGATTGCATGTTTGATCAATTTCAGACTACAGAAATTGGTAAAAATATTCAATTTCTTTATTGTTGGCTTTAGTAGTTATTGTGTAAATTTGAATAATAGTCATATTAATGAATCTTCCTTGAAGGCATATGGATCTTGTCGTATCACTTACAGCACTGTATTTCTGGAAAGATCTTGAGATGATGCTTACTTGATAAAATGCTGATTTAATAATTGGCAGTTGGTGGATAGAGATAAGAGTATCTGAATTGTCTATAACATATGAGATGCTGTACAAGATCATGCTGATTGAGCTATTTGTGACAACTCTAGTCACTTTTATTTCTGTTGGTCATGGTAGCTAAGAAGGCCACCGTTTGGAGTCCAGGTTTGAATCTAAACTTTTAGAAGTAATTAGCTAGGTAATCTCAGTCAAGACCACAGTTCCTCAGTTTTCTCATCCAGAAAATGAGAATGCTGATGTTAGAGTCAAATTTTTGATAAGGATTAAAAGACTGACTGTGTGGCAAATACTTAAAACAGAGAAAACACTGAAAAAATGTTAGTTTTTATGAGTGTTCTGCCTTATACCAGGTACTCACATTTTTAACAAATGCCTCCCCCCCAAACATACTTACTCATTCACAATCTAAATAACGAATAGGATTTCCCTCCTAAGCATGAACCTCAGAAGTACAGTATCAATATGTGTAGATTTCCAATGACATTTTATAAACGGGCACCAAAAACTCTCTTAAGAAAAAAAGAGGGAATCAAATGCCAAAAAGCAATTCAGTAATATGAAAGGTAAAACACTATCTGACAGAATCAGGTGACAGAGAATGAAGGCCAAGACAGCGTCCCCAGCTATACACTCTGGTGCCCTTTTCCCCCTCATAACGGTGTGAGTTAAGGTAGAGTGTCATCCTTAACTTGGAATTTTGCTGCTTTTGTCAGTTTGTGTCACAACCTTAACATTATTTAAATGTACTTTTTTGTATTTAATATTCATATTCAGGTGTTCAAGCCATAATTTCTGTTAGTAAAAGTGACATTTCTTAAAGTTCATTATTTTTCCACATAGAAATCTCAGACATTAAAAAAAAACAGACTTTAAATAATAGAACAGAAGTGTCTTCAGGCTAACAGCCACCCCAATGATTTGTCATTTTAGTACTTGAGTACTTGGAAGAAATAAGTTTGATAACACCCGAGCCATTTAACTCTGTGATTAGGAACTCGGCAGCCAGAGCAGTCTCTCTCAGCAGCCCTTCATGACCAGTGGAGAGCTTACATAGACTGTGTCACTTTGATTTTTTTTTTTGCTTGACATTTTCAAGCCTAGATGTACTTTATAAAATGTCCATTGAATTTGCCAAGGATTTCAACTGATCATAGCAATGTCGCTTGATGGTAACCAAAAATGTAACGGCAATTACATGGCATCCATCTGAAGGGTTTAGGTAAATAATTGAAATCCTCAAATTAACTCACTTACAAAAAGCTAAAAGGATAATTTTTATTGCTCAGGGAAAGAAAATGTAAGTGAGGTTTGTTCAGATGTTCCATGAAATTAAAAAAAAAAAAGAGGAGGAAAACATTAATCTATCATGAGTGCAAACAGAGGCTCTTTCCAATCAGATTTTACTACATATACACAACAGTCATTTTGCCTTTTTCTTTTAATATGGCAGGTGTTTTTGAAAGGCCCTCCATACCGTACAAAGTATTTCACATGTATCTGGTAAATATTGAGGCTATGTTTGAAAGGCATGGCATTGTTGAGTTACTAGATTATTACAAGTACTGTTTATCATTAGTGCTTTTGGTTTCCAGTGATGTAGAGGAAAAGAGAAAGAAAAAAGAAAAGAAATAAATGAATTACCCGAGCTTTGATGTTACATCAGTGCTCAAAATGCACCAAAATTCTCACCTTCAAATCCTTACTCTCTGCTTTAATAGCCTACTTTTTTTTTTTTTTAAATAACTCATTCTTATTCTATGGTTATGTACATTTATTTACTGCAACGTTCTGTTCTAGTCATGTTAAGAATTTGAGAGAAGGAATCCACTGATTTTCTACTAATAATTCTAGTACAGTTACGCCAATTTTAATCGAATGTGTGTGATCTAAACCTCTAAAAAAAGGATATTATTTATTGATCATTTAAACAACAAATAAGAAAATTTATTTGTTTTAAGAATTTACTATAGCAGCAAAGGAAAAGAAAACTGAGATTCACTGTACGTGACTTGTGAAGAACATCTGAAACACGTTCTATGGGTTCTAGCAAGTGATAAATAAGTCTTACTAAAATCATACAAAAATATTTATAATCGTAATAGAGGCCAACTAATCAGACAGAAATGGATTGGACTTGGGGACACAGAGTGACCATATTATGTGTGCACTTTATGGATCTGTGCATACGTAGGATGTCATCCTGCTGACCTCTTACTGGAGGCAGGGGAGAGGGTGGAGAGGAAGGGACAGGAGACTGTTGGGAGGATAAGACATGTATGGAGTGGGGAGGAAGAGTGTGCTGTCACCAGGCAGGGAGAGCAGTGGGAGCTGCATATAGGTGGCATGCCAATTTATATGGGAATGTACATTTTCACTCAATCATAATAACAAAAATATACATATATATTTATAGAAGGAAGTAGAAGATCCATTTTTTAAAATATCTTTTAAAGATCTTTCATGTTTTTTGACATTTAAAAAATACCATTACTTTGTATTGCTGTTTTCTCTGGTGAGTCACACAAATAACAATACCTGTTGACAGGAATCTTTTAGCTTTTGTGTGTATGTCAACTATTGTTCCACATTGTTTCAAATAGAATGGATGCATTTTAGATTCCTATTTGAGTATTCATTTCATATAGACATAGCTTCTACTTCTGTTCATAGTGAAATTTGTCTAGTCTCCCTTTCTTGCTAAGCAGAGTGCAAAAATAATATAGTTCTTTTTGAAAAAAATTAGTTATTCCCCAGGAGAGAAAATGTATTTTCCTCACCCCTCAGGTCTTCCTTGGGAGGTCCATACTTGATTTAAGTAGTAAGGAGAAATTGTGAATCCCTATTCCCCTCAATGAGAGTATCCTTCTAAATTTCTATTACCATTCCAAACTCCATCCAACTCTTCTAGGCTCAGGCTAAATTTTACCCTTCCTTATTTGTCCCTACACCCCTTGACCTCTCTTCTGTAGATCCCAAAACAATTTGATTTGTGCCATATTTGCTCATGTTGTATATTTTGAATATTACTTAACGTTGCTAAAACTCATCAAAGAAGGCACTGTGGTATCAATGAGCAATGCTTATTACTAGGCCATGAAGATGTATCACTAGGCATATAATAAATTCTGTATTATTTTATAGGGATGCATTATTTGTACAGTAAGTCTTACTTCTAAGGATGTAGTCTCTTGAAGTCATGTGCCCTGTATCTTATCAAAACTCCTTAGGAACTTCAACAAGCATAAACATGCTATTTTTAACATTTGATTAACTATTTTTTATAAGAAATATAGTTACAGTTTGTAATATTTTCAGGCAATAAATGAGGAAAACAACAAAGTTTAACTACAACTGAGTAACAAATAGTGGATCACAGTTCAACCCTTGGGGTAAGATATGAATAGCAAAATAGATTTTTAATTAATATTCAAAAGCACTTAACTCGTAACATCCCCTCATGGTTTGGTCACATGATTTAACACAAGCTTAGTTACACCCTATTTAGGCTCTAATCCACCGGGAATCCGAAAACAGAGTGAAGTGACAAGTAGCAGTGAAACTCAGATGGTTGAAGTCTTAGAAGTGGAATTATATGCTATCCTTCTAGGAGACAACTATTGGTGGTGCACCCCATTAACCATGGAATCAGCCAGGTAAATAACCTCACTATCTATAGAAACCAAGATGGAATTGATTTTAACACATTCCACTGTGGCAAGGAAACTAAATCTCTTTTAAGTTGTCATCTCCTGCAGCACATGTTCAAGTGGCCCATGAATAAAATGAGTTATTGTCTTGATCCAAAGTGTCTTCTGAGGGCTTGTTTTTGGTAGCGTTGACTCTTAACATGATCAAACCCTAACATTTCCAAATTTGGTTGGAACCTTCCTTTTGTACTTAGTATATACGTTGTGTTAAAATAATCCTGGCTGAGACATTCTAGGCTCCACTGAATAAACATGTGTGTGACCCAGTGAGGCCTGGTGGCAGGCATTAACTGATGATCTTTTATAATAAATTAGCATATGAAATTAAATTATCACCTAATTCCTGCTAAGAGGTAGAAAAAGATTATGAGTTATTAAGCTTCTCCTAAGAGTCACTGATCTTTGTTAATTTTTTTATGCCTTTTTTTTGTAAAAAAATAATTTAATACAAATGCAAATATTCTTAGCCTATAGAAGAATGATAGTTAACAGAGATCCTCTTTTAGAAAGCTGTTGCATGCATCTCTCCTTTCCCCTTTGTAATGTATCAAGTGTTAAACAAGATGAGGAAAAATCTGGTAGGGACAGAGCACAGACACAGTACAACTAACAGACCCAGAAGAGCGGTGGGAAAAGGGAAGAGAAGACTAATATTTACAGAGTTCTTATTATTGTCTGTAATCAACAGTGTTATCCCTACTATTTACTGTAACTGTGATTTATCTTCTCTGTATCTATGGCTTCTCTATATTTTCTGCATAAGACACTTTCAAAAGACATATCTGGCTGGTTAGATGTTCAAGAACTCATGTAGACTTTTAAAGATATCTGGAAAATATGGATTTGTACCATTTCAAATTCCACTAACTCTTGATGCTGAGGTATAGTCTACACGGAAGGGTGTGGCCTTCTATCTTCATTAGTAAGTATTTCCAATCTTCTTCACTTTCAGCACACAAGGTTGTGTCATCTGCATAACACAGTTTGTTAATGAGTCTTCCTACAGTCTTAATTCCCTGTTCTTCATATAGTCCACCTTCTTGGATTATTTGCTCACTGTACAGGCTGAATCAGTATGGTGACAGGAGACAGTCCTGACACATACATTTCCCAACTTTAAACCACGCAGTGTTGCCATGGTCTGTTTGTATGACTGCCTCTTGACCCACATACAGATTCCTCATGAACACAATTATGTGTTTGCAGGGGGGCAGTTTGTGTAGAGAGCAGTTAGTCAATAATCAATTTATTTCCAAAGTTTTCAAGACTGTCTTACTTCCTATTAACACAGGAATTAGTTTCCTTAGTGTTAATCTCACCTGGAAGGTGATTTTACCTGATGATAAACTGAGTGATGCATTTAGTTTTCTTATCAGCCAAAAAGTTTGATAGTACGCACAGCACGTCAGGACCTTTCTCTAGAAGCAAAAAAAAAAAAGCAAACAAACAAACAAAAACCAACTTGTAATTATTAATGGGATTCTATTTTCATGATAATTACTTTAACTACTTGGCATTTAGCGTTTATGTAATAGTACCTACCACTTATTGCCACCAGGAGCTAGCTTTGCTGTCATTTGTACTTTTTGTGTTAAGTTTTTCATGTAATTTACTTTAAATTTTGCTAAAAATATTACCATGTCTCCTTAGTTTCACTTACTTTGGTTATTAGATCATTTGTAACTGTGGTAAAAAACTGAATCATTATGTGTTATCTAGTTATGACGGTGAAAATCATTTAAGTTAATACCTACAGTGTTTGCAAAACTAACAGCACCTTTAATAAATAAATTCATTCCTTAAATGTATTTACTGAGAACATAATATGTTTAAAGGATTATTCTCATGGCCACCAATAAGTAATGCGAGAGTAAAAACCCGTTAAGAGATTGTGAAAAGTGACTCAGACAAGACACAAATTCAAAATAGTACACACGACAGGTGTAAGTATCAGGCCACATGTAAGGGTTGACAATTAAGTCTGCAAACCTAACTGTTCTACGTGCTACATACCTCATTGTTGAATATCACTATGGTCACCTTTGAAGTGCTCCCCTGGGGAAGCTATGCAAAGATGCTAGCACCTAGACTACGCCTCAAAGCAATTTTGGAACTCTTTCCCTGGAATGGCCATTGTTCATGGTGGCAAGTTTGCTAACTTAATTGTATAGTTGTTTGTGAGGGAGATTTTAGACAGTAAACAAGTAACTGTATAGGAACACCCCCTCTGCTCACCTAATCTGGCCTCCAGGGACCTTCTTCTTTACCCCAAAATGAAGGAAATATTGAAAGGAAGACATTTTTATAGCATTCAGGACAACAAGGGTAATATGACCGCAGCTCTGATGGCTGTTCCAGAAAAAGTGTTCCCAAATTGCTTTGAAGGGTAGACCAGGTGCTGGCGTCAGTGCGTAGTTTCCCAACAGGAGTGCTTCAAACGTACCTATAGTGATATTCAGCAATGAGGTATGCAGGACTTTTTCTAGGATGAGTTTTCTATACTTAGGTGTGTAGAAATGATGCATGCTTGTTTTAACTCATATTTGTGTCTGAAATCTCATACAGCCTGGTTGATTTAAAATTCCATCTCAGTCATTACTAGAATATTTTCTTCTATTCAGGCCTTCAAAAGTGGGGAGCGCTGTGTAGTGCCCAGAACTGGTACCCTGTTATAGTAATGCTGATATGCCCAGGTCTAAGCCTGGGTGGCTCCTTCAGTCAAAAATATCTCTTCTTTGATGCCATCCAAAGGTTAAGAGGATGTTGGCTGACTTTGGAACACAGAACAGAGTTTCACAATTGGGGTATCTTTTCTGAATTTTTCTAACCTTTCTACTCTTCCTATTCTTTAGGAATCTATTAGTATACCCACCCTTTTTCCCTTGTTCTTCTTGACTGCTTTGCCTCTCTCCTACCCTTCCTCCAGGGCACCCAACAACATCTTCTTAATAGTTTCACAGAAAACAGAAAGGGCTGTGGATTTTGATTCCTTCTCTCTTGTTACCTAAAGTCAGGAGAAAAAGTAAAGACACAACACAATGAATTATATTTCAGTGAATTATACTGACATAGATTTGCTAGCGGTACAGCAGAGAGGTGAGTATTAGACTGGTTTGTATATCTAAGACAGGGAATTCTGAACCTCACTGAGTACATTTGGTGTACGGGAAGACGGTATTAATGTCTCTATTTTTATTTTGAGTAATCTTATCATTTAAATTCTCAAATGTTTTGCATGCTTTTTATGTGTATGATATATTAATACAACAGTAAGTACATGTGTATGCAAAATTTATAAAGAAATATGTACATTAGAATGAGAAGTTAAAACTTTTTATAAAGATGCATGGTTTTTAAAAAAGGTAAAAAGTGTTCTAAGAAATAGTAATATAGTTCAGTTTAACAATTATCTATGAGTACCTAAGATGCAAAAAGCAATGTACTAAATATTGCAGCAATACAGGAACTTACAGCAGACCTTGCTCTTACATGGATTACAAACAGGGCAATTAAAAAAAGGATGTTTATATTAAGTAGGCCCTGTAAAAGAGGACCTTACCAAGAGAATCTTATAAAAATTTCAAAAGACGGAATGTTCACAACTAGTTGTGTATGTTTGGGTGTGAACAGCACATGGATGAGGAAAATTTCACAAAAGCAGTAGTTTTGAATGTGGCTATTGAAAGATGGATACTAACTATATTATCTGTCAGAACATGTTAAAGGAGAAAGGAAGCCCAGATTATGAGTCTTCAAATCGGGGAGCCTTTGATCCCCACTGGACTTACGTGAAAATACTCTGGGAGTGGGAGGTGCTCAGGCATGGATAGTTTTAAGGAAACAAATTTGCAGATTCTCAACCTCTGCGCATATCCTCTTATATAATCTATCTACCTGAGAAATCTGTCTGTAACTTGCTTCTGAAAACCTCCGGAACACAAAATGGGGGTTCCAAGATCTATATATTTTTTCTGTGTTTAATTTCCCTGTGCAGCACCACCTCTTCACTGAATATACATTAGAAAGTCTTGACGGGAGATAAGGTGGTCTTTCATTACAGAAGACATACTTGAGTCTGGTAGTTTTTTAAACTCAAAAAAAAAAAAAAAAAGAAAAAAGTAGAATACTCAAAAGGGCATTCAGAAGAAAATAATATACATTACAGCCCTATGCAAAACACAGACTAATGCTTCATGTTGCCTGCTAATACTGTCCAAGAACTAACAGCAATAGCTTCAAAAACTAAAATGTTTATAGTGTTTTAGAGTATTTAATTTTTTTGCCCATGTGTCGTCTATCTTTTATTCCCAACATCCTTGTGGAGCAGATAGGGTATGTGCCCAAATTGTGTAAGAGGAAACTATGGCTTAAACAGTTGGTGCAACTGAACGAAGACTATGAATTTGCTAAGATGCCAGATCTCTGGAATATTTCTAATGTTCTTTTCATCTACTATCTAGCTCTTATGGTCTATGTTTTGAGTCAGCAAAGAGTACTGAATAAATTGGGTAAAATGAAGTTCAGAAAAGTTGGTCCATCATCACACATAGGCTAAAGAGATCCTCAAATATTGAAAAACATTTAGATCCTTGCTTCTGATGGGTAGTCCACAGAACAACAAGGACATCACCTTAGGAGGTTGTTAGAAATGAGGACTCTCACGCCACGGACCAATACCTACTGAATCAGAATTTCCATGTTTAACAGAATTCAAGGTACCTCACTGAAGTCTGATAAGCAGTAGAATAGGTAACAAAGCAAACCCTTAAGACAAGTAAAATCGATTTTGACTCCAGAGAGTAATTTGAACAGTAGCCCCAGTAACAGAAATTCTCCTTGCTTTCCAAAACAAATTTGAGAACAGAAAAAATGTGTTTCCCATTTGTTCTGTTTTATATGAGGGAAAAATAGTTTATGTGTCTAAAGTCATTAATCACTTAATTTTAAATCTTATTTACTAACTGAACAGCATACTATCCCAATGCAAAGATTACAAAATTAGACACAAATTGTGAGTATGTTGGCTTTTAAGTACTATAAAATACAAATATTTGGCTGTTTCAGATTTTGTAAATGGTTTACACTGGAGATTATAATCACATATAAGCTTCATATTGTGCTTCTGTTAGAAGCTGAATATGGACAAATTCAAAAGATAACCACAAAGAGATGATCTGAGGTTTGTTTCCCTAAATTCTGATACTGTGTTCAATAATTCCAGGATTCATCATTTTTCTTTCAGTATCGAGTTTAGAAAAGAGGTGTTTATAAAGAGAATGGTCGTTGGTTTAAACTCATTGCACTTTTGTAAATTTTAAGCAATGATTCACTTCTACCATTAATGGAGTTTTTGGAGCCATTCACATTAAGCACATGCAAAACCCACACATTCCTTGCTAAACTAAACAGTCCTAAGCATTGTGTGGACTCCTGGCATAGAATGGCTAAATATTCAGACACATGCCTATATAGTACTGTGTGTGCTGCCAAATGGAGGGAAAACAAAAGAAAGAAAATCGTATAAATATACTGGTAAACATAGACTTTGTAAGGAACAGCATAAGCTGTTCTGGAAAAAAAATTGTAGAGCATGATTCAAGGAATATTTAAAAAAATTCTTAGGAAAATGTATCTAATTTGTTTTTCATGAAAATGTGTTTAGTGGTGGTGAGTTATTCATTGGCTGAGATATTTTGGCATATTTATGGTGGAAAGGTGATCGGAATATCACTTTTCATTCATTTGCACTGAAATTTGAATTAATTATTTGATATATACTTAGCAACAAAATCACTGCTAGTTAGGATATACTGTCCTCAAGAAAACATAATTCAGTTATGAAAATTCAAAGTGACTAAGCGACAATTATAGGAGAATTATTCATGTTACCAAAGGATACTTCATTTACCAATGATTTATCACAGGGTATCTTTAAGTAACTAATTTTAGGGCATTCAAAAGTGCATTTAAATGTTTTGGTGTTTAAAGAATATCTAAAGAGCATACATATTATGGAAACCATGGTGGTGTAACGGTTACATGCTATGGCTGCTAACCAATAGATCAGTAGTTCAGATCTACCAGGTGCCCATGGAAACTCTCTCTCTCTATATATAGGGCAGTTATAGTCTGTCCTATATGGTCTCTGTGAGTCAGAATTGACGGCAATGAGTTTGATTTGGGTCTTATATGTACCATATGAGTTATGAACATAAGTAGATGATTCTTATAAGTCTTTAATAATCATTTATGCTACAATTATTAATCATTACTGAGAAATAAAATTGGAAGAAATTGGAAATCTAATGGCCAAACAATGTGATATTGCCTTATATATTCTCTTTACCCATGGAAGAAGCCATTGAGTTCCTTGTTTTCCTCATGAGTTCCTAAAATGACATCCTATTTTGGCTAATAGTTGCCATTTTTTCTGGGCTATTTGAAAATCATCTGTCTTTTCATAAGCATAAATGCTCCATTGTTCTTTCTTTCCTAAAGAATCACACAATTAAATCTCTTACCAGACAAATTTAACTTCCTCTAGGTCATCACCTGAAGAATCAAATGGTTTCAATTGCTTTATAGACATGCAAAATCTGAGCAATGAATAAGGTGGACCAAAAAAGAATTGGTGTCTTTGAATTATGTTGTTGGTGAAGAATACGGAATCTAATGTGGGCTGCATTTGGAAGAAATACAAGAGTATTCCTTAGAAGCAAGGATGTCAAGACTATGTTTCATAAGAAGGACATCATGCATGGTAGAGGGTCAGCAAAAAAAAAAAAAAAAATGAAGGTGCTCAGCAAGATAGACTGACACAGCAGCTGCAACAATGAGCTTAAGCATAACAGCAATTACATGGATGGTGCAAGACTGGGCAATATTGTTTTCTGTTGTACTTGTGGTCACTATGTGTTGGAAATGACTCGATGGCACCTAACAGCAACAACAGGTCCTCACCTAAGCCATACTTGAGGATATATATCAAGACAGTTGCAACAAGAGGGGTAGTTCAAAATAATAAAGTGTAAATTTTATTGGCCATTGTTAGCTCCACTTTCCCCTCTCATTGGCTCAGGACAAAGTAACAATGATAATATCAATTTCTCATTTGTGACTTTACACCTTGTAAAGACCATCATCTACTTCATGATATTTTTCATTCATTTCCTACACATAGTAGAGTCTACTGGTTCTCTCTGCTTTAGGCCCTTTCACTTAATTGTCACTGGTATTATCTTCTAAGAAACAAACATGGTCATACCATTCTTGTGTTTAAAAGTTGCCATTATGTCCCATTTGTTATGGAAGTTTTCTCACCAACATAGACTCATCTAGTAACTGGGCCACACTGAGCAAATGGTTCAAGGAGTATTAGAGGGAAATTCTGGAGTCTAGTATATGTATTATATTGTTTTACGTCAGCCCCCAAAGAATGGAAAAGTCAGTCAAATATCCTTTTTAGGTAATCCCAGAATACAGAACAAAAATGATACTTTATATCCTTACCCACCCTCTTTCTCAAATACCAGTCTTTTCTTTGTGCAGACACAGTTTAACAGTCTTGTTTTAGTCCCTCTAACTCATTCCTCTAACTCATGTTTGTTGGCTTGTGTGTTGCTGCGATGCTGGGTCATCCGTGGTAGACAGATTTCAGCGGATTTCCCAGGCTAAAACAGATTGGGAAGAAGGAACTTGGAACTTTCTTCTGAAAAAACTGGCCAGTGGAAACCCTACGAGTAGCAATGAAACAGGATGTCACCTTAAGTGCTAAGGTGTACCTAGCCCAAGCCACAGTATCTTCAGTTGTCTCATATGCATACGAAAGCTGGACAATGGATAAGGAAAATGAAGACAAGTCGAAGATTTTGGATTACGATGTTGGCTAAGAATATTGGACATAGCATGGACCACCAGAAGAACTGAACTGTCTTGGAATATGTACGGCCAGAATGTTTCTTTAAAGGGAGGACAGAGAGACTTCACCTAACTTACTTTGCATTTGTTACCAGGAGGGATTAGACCCTTGAAAAGGATGTCATGCTTGGTAAAATAGAGGGTCATCAGAAAAAGAGGAATATCTTCAAAAAGCAGACTGACACAATGGCTGCAACATCTGGCTGAAACACTGCACCTACCTGGAGGATTGCTCAGCAACAAGCAATGTTTTGTGCTGTTGTTCATGAGGCGCTATGAGTTGGAACCCACTCGACAGTACCTAACAAAAACAACTCATCCTAGGTAGTAAATGTTTCTTTCTCTGTCTAAACTTATTCTATAATCTCACCTCTATGTGAATGTCTGATGATATTTTTAATCCTCTCATTCTGATTTTTAGGATTTTGCTTCCAATTCATTTCTAATAAGGCAACTACAGTCCGTATGCTCAGAAAAGCACATTCTATCAATTTTCTTTGTCAATTTAGCTGCCAGTTTCCCACAGATATTTTGTGTAATTCTGACCAAAGTTATGGCAGGGTGGGGTTAGACATATCCAGAATCTCCTTGCAAAAATGGGACTTTGGAGAATAAATTCAACACCTGGGCTTGTAATTATGCTGGATCCAATCCACCAATTTCATCAATTATTCTATTTTATAGTTAGTTAAATATGTATGCCGTTTTCTGATCACAGTGGGCCCTTTGAGGACCACATGCTTTTGTGCACACTATTCCCCAAATTCGACATGCTGTTCCTGTTTTCTGTTCTTTTTTTTTAAATTTCTTCCCCGAAATGCAAACCTCCTATGCAAACCTCAGAGCTTAAATATCACCTTTTTAGTGAAGTCTTCTAAGTCTCCCTTAGGCACAATTATGCTCTTTTTTGTGCTATGATATTTAGTGTATATTTTTGTCACAGCTCTTTTATCTATCCCTGGAAATTTGCCCTATTCCTGGTATACAGTAAGAGCTCAATGAGTGTGGAAGACTGGAAGTATGTTACACTTCTACTGTTCCCTCTGTGATTATGCCATTTGAAATTAATGTGCACAGTCACATGAGAACCACCTTAAATATGACAAAATTCCTGACACTCCCCATCCGTCCAAAAGAAAAACTCATAAAACACAGTTTTCAGTGACATAAGAATTGTGACTGTATTTTTCTAGTTTCAATTTTTTCTTTTCCAAGTGCACATTCATGTCCATACCAAAAGGGTTTCAGAAACTTCCAGGGCTCTGGCCATACCAGTCAGAATAAAAGTAAAGAATGAGAAGGATATTTTCAACATTTCGTTCATTCCTTGCTTTCTTCCTATGGTAAGATTACCTATAGGACCAAGCGTTCATTCATATCAGGAGAAAGACCAAAAAGTGCAGAATGACACTTGGTCTATAATTTAGAGAATTTTATCAGCTAAAATTATTTTAGTTGTCCAGCTATCAAGAAAATTCCAGAAAAACATGTAAGCTACTGCAGCAAGTGAACTAGCTCATATTCTTACATGCACTGACAGGTTACAAACCTCAAACACCATCTCTCACATTTCAACCAATACATTAGGTGTTCCTGAGCCAGCTTCTCTGCCTACGTAACTCTTTCATTGAGTTACACAGGTTGGGAACTTGTCTCATTAATATTTCATGTAGGTGTGCAATATGAGTTCAGTTCTTAAGCTCTCTGGTATTTAGTACTTGCAGACATATAAAAAAGCACCTTTTCAAGGAATGAGGCACGCTTTCCCTTAATGTGCCTCTAGGCATCATTTTCTGACTTATTTTGGCAAGAATTTTATTATCTCTGAGAAGTGTTGAGAAACTTTCAAAAGGAACCAATGGCTTTTGAAATAAAAATGATTAGCCTATTGAAATGTTATATTGGGATTTATATTAAATAAAATGTACCAGAACCCACTTGAATTTTAACTTTAAGAAATCTTTCGCTGTTTGGAAGATTTTCTTCCCTAAGTCTTGGGAACAATTCAACTATTTCAAT
Source organism: Heterohyrax brucei (assembly GCA_028571685.1). Taxonomy (NCBI): domain Eukaryota; kingdom Metazoa; phylum Chordata; class Mammalia; order Hyracoidea; family Procaviidae; genus Heterohyrax; species Heterohyrax brucei. The sequence continues at coordinate 60,382,142 of CM053146.1, read as the reverse complement.
CAGAAAGCATTTGCAGTGACCTGAATCCATTTGTACCTGATTTGCTTAGTTATAGCAATTAAAGCAGAATCTGTAGTATGCAGACATCTGAAGCAGCTATAATTTGTTCTTATAGATCTGATTCTTATGTCTTAGTTTGATAATTTGAACATATTTCCTGAAAGAATGTGTTTGAACAGATAGTCAATCTATATTTTCAGGGTAAGCCTGTAAGAAATATTTTATCTAATTTATTGTTTTTTATAACAGAATTTTTTTTCAGGTGGTCTGTGCTAGTCTTTTGCTTTTGTGTCAGGTGCCAAAATATTTCTGAAAGGAAGCTTACTTCTGCCATGTGTGATTTCTGGTGTGTGATTTCTTTGGATGTCATTTTGCATTGCATGTGAGGCAGCTATTTTTTATTTCTTGATGTCTGTTGCACCCAAAGGAAATCTGTATTTTGCTTTCCTTAAGAAAAGAGCAACTGGGTGGCATCCGAAAAACTTCCACCCACTAACGCAAAAAAAATATTCAATCTGTCCCACTACATAGGAGACTTTAAAGGGCAACATTACCCAGATGAGGAAGATCTATATCCATCTGTGATCAATGGCATGTGAAGAACAGCTCTTCTCTGAGCCCTATACAGAGCAAAATTACCTTGGTAGTTCCTGGACCATGCATACTCTACAAGTTTCTGAGGTTGAGCAGCCATGGGGAGCCATATCTGATTCCAAAGAGGTAACAGGTCTCTCCGTGATATCCATGGAATATGACTTTTCACTGTTCTTCAGAGCTTCAGGACAGCTCTTAGAGACTGTGTCTTCTATACAGGTGATATTATAAGCAAGAAATAAATAGATCCCAGGAAGCATTAGCAGTAGGGCCAGCCTGACAAATCTTTTCTCATTCCCTTCTGCTCTTCCATTCTTCTTGTCAGAGAAATGATTTGATTTCCTGATTGGTCTGGGAAAGCTCTATGTTTGCTACAAAGAACCAGAACATGTAGCTGTTAAGTGGGACCTGTTTTATCCTGTACCAGGAACTTACATCGTGTTCCCATATCTAAACATCTTTATTCTGCCATCTAAGAATATATGAAAAATCAAAATTCAACACAAGTCCAAAAATGAGCTGTCTTTGTAAAGATATATATTGTTGTTCGGTGCCATTGAATTGATTGTGACTCACACTGACCCCACGTGACACAGTAGAACTGTCTCAGAGGGTTTTCTTGCCTGTAATCTCTATGATGGCAGATCACCAGGTCTTTCTGCTATGAAGCCACTGAGTGAGTCTGAGCTGCCAACCTTTCAGTTAGCAGCAGCTGACCTATTTGTGCTGCCAGAGATTCTTCATATATATGCATACGTGTGTATGTATGTATACATGTATGTGTGTACACACACATATAGTAGTAAACTCCCTGTCAATTCTGAGATGTCTACTGAGCATTATTCATTATTCTCTTCCCTCTCTTTCTCTCTTTCTTCCTTTTTCTGATGAAAGGAACAGATTTAACCATAGAAGATATTCTCTCTGTGGAATAACAAATTGAACACAATTTCTTTCTATAGTGCATGAAGTAATCAAGATCTTAGTTGGTGTATATAGTTTAATCAGAATTTCTTCATTTGGTCTCAAGAAAAATTTCTGAAAAGGCACAAAAATGGAAAAAAGGTATTTTGGGCATCTCTATATTATATTCTTTTTTGAGTTATTTTTGAGTTCTGTTTAAGGAAAGATTATTCTTCCTGGGGTTCCTTCCTAGCCTTAGGGACTAACGACAGGGCTGTTATCGTAAAGAAGTAGATGATTGGTTTTAACAGGTATTATAACCTTTTAGCCCAGAAATGAGAAACTGTGATTAGTTACCAGCATTCTTCTTAGTATAATCGTAACTGATTCTCCTGAAGGTTACCTTGAAAGCAGGGCATTGCCAACCTGCATCATAGGAATCAACATACTGAGGAAACGTGGAAACCAGAGCAGAAAGTTGAAAAAGTAGTTATGGGTGAGCTGAGGCAATGTTTCAATCCAGAAAGTACTTAGAACTCAGGGGCCAACACCCAACAGTGTTGAAGACAAACGACATGGTTCAATATGGGTAGAGTCGAAAGAACACTGGCCAAGGAACAAGGGACAAATTCTAATCTTGACTCAGCCACTAATTTGCTGTGACCTTAGACTTTTATTTGGAAACCCTGGTGGTGTAGTGGTTAAGTTCTGTCTGCCAACCAAAATGTAGGCAGTTCGAATCTATCAGATACTCCTTGAAAACTCTATTGGGCAGTTCTAGTCTGTCCTATAGGGTCACTATGAGTTGGAATAGATTCAATGGCAGTAGGCTTGGTTTGGATTCAGAACTTTATTTAAGTCAAATAAACCACTTTCTTTAAGGAAGCATGGGATATACTAGTCACTGAGGGAGACTGAAATTCTCTGGTCGGAATGTTTAAATGTTTTACTATCAGTTCACAAACTTTCTAGTTAGTCTTTTTCTTCAAAGGGGCATAGGTGGAACAAACATACTACTTTATTTTTTAAACCACAGATATGTCTTAAATTAAAAGAAGACAATTAGTCAATTTAAAAATGCTTAATTAAAAAAAATTATGTAACAAACCTCTACGGTATATTCAAAATGATATTTGGTATATAACTCAAAGAACATTTTTTACTGGGGAAAAAAAATGTAGTACCCACCTGTATTTAACAAGTAAAACAGTTCTTTTATTGGCAAAATTTCCAGTTATAGGACTGGAAATGCAAGTTTCATTCTGCGAAGAGACACGTGGGTGGGTGAACTGGCCTCTCAACCCACCCATTCCAACTTTTATTCTATTTATATTACTCTTAGTAAGTAGCTGAGATACAATTTAACTGTTCCCCGCCCGGCCTTAGTGCCTGAAGCCTATTCGCTGAATGTTTTCTACTTGGTAATTACAGTAAAGGTTCTCCCCTCCCCCTTCTTTCTCTTGTCAGGATGTCAATAGTCTAGTCAGAGTGATGTTAATATTTAGGGACATTTTCCATGTTCCTGTATGAATTGAGGATTAGCCAGATGAGATTAATTAGTATGTTTATTATTCAGGCCTCTTAACCTCTCTCCTTTTTCTTTCTTCTCCTCGCCTTTCAGTTATTTTATTACTCATTAACAAGCTTATCAAAGGGTGGGCAGAGAAGGAACATGAAACTTAACATTTTCTAGGACTAGTTAAAAGTTTTCAGTGTGTGAATGAGAGAGGTTGAGAAGAGAAGAAAAGGATCCTAACAGCCGAATTTTTTTTAATACTCAGGAATTTTTACCTTCTCAACTGAGAAGGAAAGGTGAATGTACTGTTATCTTTACTTTTTTAAAACAGGATTTCATAAGAACAGTATACATAAGCTTATTTAACAAACCAGAATCAAATAATACTACAATAAAAAAAGAAAACCACAAGATTTTGAGTACACATAAATGAAATGTCTGTGATTTCTTCAGCAACTCCCAGATGAGCAATTAAGGGACCTGGACCCTCAAACATTCATTGTCCTTAACCACCCTATTCCTTGCAGAATATTTGACAGTGTAGTGTTGACTTGAATGATCTCCCTTATTAAAAAATAAATTGCTTTGCTACTGAATTGATTCTAACTTATTGTGACCCCACATGTGTCAGAGGAGACCTGAGTTTTTAACTCTGATCAATGGAGATTTTGAAATGCCTGATGTGTTGGAAGCAAATCATCAGGTGCCTTTTGAGACACCCCTGGGTAGATTCAAACTTTCAGCCTTTGGGTTAGCCACTTAGTGAGTTAACTAACAATTCCCAGGGACTCTTCTTCTTCATTAATCCTCAGTAAAGTTCTTCTTCTGCCCGATATGACACCGGTAATTAGTAAGTTGGCCCTCAGGCTTGCTTTGCTGTCTGCCATTCTCCTGGAGGTCTGGAAACACACGTCTCCGCTGGAATGATGTTGTTGTGAATATTCAACTCGAAGGGGAAGAGGTAAGCCTGGTCCCCTCTTTACTACTCGATTTGAAAATGGACATAGAACCGATTTTTAATTCTGCAAAGCCAAAATTACGCAGGATTATGATATACACCAAAATTTAAGTCTGAAGGCTAACAAGAAAAACCCACACAGAGAAACTTCAAACCCAATAAAACCCCTGCCCGTAGAGTCTATTCCAATTCATAGTGAGTGATTCTTCAGAAGAGAGTAGAATTACCCCAGTTTCCAAGGATTTGAACTGCCGGCCTTTTGGTAAGCAAACAAGCTCTGAAATGCTGTAGTACTGGGGGTCCTCAATCGCTCAATCCCTCAAACTCTGGTGTGCATCATAAAGGTTGTTATTTCTTCTACCACTACCGTGGAAAGACTTCAGTACATCCAAGCTTTGTGTGACTACTTGCACTGATGTTAAGACCCCTCCTATCGGGGAGAACACCATCCCAACCTGTTGTCTAAGACTCAGTCTTCAGTTTCTACCTAGAAATCATTTCCATTTTTGGTTGTGGACTGTTTAATCATTGCCCATCCACAGTCATAGCAGCGGGGCTTGTCTTTACTGTCCAGCAGTACATTCACATTTGAAAGTAAATTGACTGTTAGTTTATTGTGCAAGATCTGAATTATTCTGCTTGGCATAAAAACTCATGCTAGCCACAAACTGTCTAGTTTTAGTTGATCATCGTCAAGCTTAGATCTATTTCTTCTCAGAAGCAGTCACCTAGCTTGAGGGAAACACAAGATCGCGTGGTCTTCAGGGTCTTCCAATCTCCTGATGGTAGCTGTTTAAACAAGAACATACAACACACATACGCGCACACATACTCACTCACACACAAACACAACATGAGTCAATAACTTCCAGGTTCACTCCAGTATAAATCGTTATTTACAAATATTTCTTAGAAGGAGACATATTCTTGAGAGATACATTATTTCCCACAATAAGGTCACTATTTCATATCATCATGCTGAGCAGGTTATCTTTTTGGAGCATACAAAACTCCTTCATTTCAGAAGACAGACAGTGTTTTGAATTTTCATAACTAGAAATGTGCACTATAATGGTTTTTAATATCAAAGAAGGTACGTGCCCCAAAGATGAGTGCAACACCTTCATGTCCTTCAAAGATAAAGTGTCCGTGAGTCTTTGAAAATGTAGTTTTATGTAGCTTTAAATATCTCCATTCAGATTTTTTTTTTTTTTTTTTTTTTTAGGAAGTATTTGGTTAGAGCTCAAAAAAACTTATGCATCTTCTCCCAAGCAATCTTTTCCAGAAAAGAATTTCTTCCAAGCATCCATATCATAATTAGGAGCTTAGCTTTGAAATGCTGGTAGTAGACAGCCTGCTTTCTCCTTCCCACACATAATGCTATCCCTTTGCTTGCTTCAAGGAAAGATTAAAAAAATTGCAACAATTTTGCTTTTGAGGTCTGTGTATCACTTTATTCCCATTTGATTTTAAGCTAATTATATTTTCTGTCTTTCCTACTTTCTAGGTGTCTTAAGCAATAATGTCTAAGTTTACTTCTTGGTTGACAGGGCATCCAATTTCAGCTAGCTTTGTCCTGTCTCACCCCCACACTCACTCCCTCCCCCACCCCCAGTATAGTGTCTCTTCTTTCTGTTAACAGCTTATAGCAAGTATTTCCTTTCTACTCTGCCTTTTACAGTGGTGGCATATAATGCCAGTCTGCCTTCTTTGATTCTAATTAACATGTCTCCAGACTGTCTCTGGGTGACCTGACTTTTTAAGGAAGCTGACTAATTGGAAGAGCCATCATAAATTATATACATTTACATCATTCAATACCATAACATAAATGAAACATAAACTGATATCTTCCCAAATCACTTAGAAGCTAGGGTTATGAATGAAGGAAAGACCTGATTACATTTGGATTTTATCCTGTTTCTCTTCCAAAGGACTTATAAAGCAATGAAGACACTTGCAGACTTTCTATTTTTATATGGTGAACATTATATTCAAAGAAGAAGCTGCTTTTCTTTCTTGTTTTTTTTTTTTTTTTTTATATTGTAGCTTTCTTAATGAAAAACAAACAAAAAAGTGCTCCCAGTGTGCATCTTGGTCTGAAAATATGGTTGTCTTTGGCAGCACATGGAAAAGTTGATAGATTTGATTAATAGGCTCTTATTTATGTTAAATAAATTACCTCCTGTTTTCCAGCAATGTCCTTAAGCCTGGTAAACTACTTTAATTCTTTTTATTTACTGCTAGCTTTATGAGCTTTGCAAATATGAGTGTTTTATTTATAGGAATAAAGCTTAAGACTCTAAGTCTTTTAAATGATCATATGTGCAGTGGGTCAACCCGTAAGAAAAAGATCATTGTTAACTTTCATAAACACTGGGTTGGGTTTTTTTTTTTTTTTTTTTTTTTTTCAGGAAAACAGAGCCCATGCTGCACGGTATTAGAGAAGAGAACTAACATTAGGGAACTAGTTACAAAATTGTTCGGAGAGCTAAAAACCCAAATCACGATGGTGAGCCAGCCCAACCACTTGGAAGAGAAGGAAACATCACCATACCTAGGGCTGGATGACCAATGGGGGATGTGATACTACCAGAACCTTGGAGCTGGGAGTTCCCCATGGCCACTAGATCTATGACAGAGTCTGTCCAGATAGGTTCAGGCTATGGAGGAAAGCCTTGCCTGCAGGTAACTGCAGCAGCAAGGTATGTGGTTGAAGGAAGTAGGTGACTGCTCCTTCTCTTCCGCCTGCCTATCTGCTGCCTACGCCTTTTATTGGTTAAACCCAGCTGCCAGTCACCTGTCACTCAGCATTGGAGTCTAGGAAATGTAGTTTGCCACCAAACCATAAAAACAAACAAAAAAGAAAAATCCAGAGTCACTGCCCTTAGTCCATCCTGATGCATAGCAACCCTTTGGAATAGATTAGAACTGCCTCGTAGAGTGCGTTCATTCTTTTGGCAGACTGTCATGGATTGAATTGTGTCCCTCCCTACAATGTGCTAGTAATTTGACAGGGCCTGTGATTCCCAGCATTGTGTGATTGCCCTCTATTTTGTGATTTTCCTATGCCATAAATCCTAACCTCCATTTCTGGTTAACAGAGTGGATTATGACAGAGAGGACTGTGGGGGGTCTGTAACATCCTTCCTAAGGTCGCCTCCCAGCTGCAGTACTAATGGAGTTTCCCTGGAGTGTGGCTTGTGCAACCTTTTGTCTTTTTATCTTATAAGAGATAAAAGGTAAGGCAAACAAGTAGAGAGTCGGGAACCTCGTACCACCAAGAAAGCAGAACCAGGAGCAGAGCACGTCCTCCAGACTCGAGGTTACTGTGCCAAGACGATCCTTTATCACAGGCGGATGTAACACAAAGACGTTCCTCCAAGGCGGGAGGGAAAGCCTTCCCTTGGAACCAACATCCTGAATTCTAACTTGTAGCTTAGTAGGCTGTGTAAGAAGAAACTTTTCTTTCCTTAGAGCAGTACCAGATGACGAAAACACAGACCATGGTATATTCTACGTTCTTTGCCAACGCCACAATGCGAAGGCGTCAATTCTTTGGTCTTCTTTACGCATTGTCCAGCTTTTGCATGTATATAAGCTAACTGAAAGCACCATGGCTTGGGTCAGGCACGCTTTAGTTTTCAGAGTGACAGTTTTGCTTTTCAACACTTGAAAGAGGTCTTTTGCAGCAAGTTTGTCCAATGTAATGCCTCTCTAGATTTCTTAACTGCTGCTTCCGCGGGTGTTGATTGTGGAGCCAAGTCGAATGAAATCTTTGACAACTTTAGTCTTTTGTCTGTTTATCATGATGTTGGTTATTGGTTTAGTTGCGAGGATTTTTATTTTCTTTACATCCAGGTGTACTCCATACTGGAGGATATGGTCTTTGTTCACCAGTAAATGCTTCATCTCGACTTTCAGCAAGCAAGGTTGTGTCATCCTTGTAGTGCAGATTGTTAATGAGCATCCCTCCAATCCTTATGCCCCATTCTTCTTCATATAGTCAAGTTTCTCAGACTATTAGCTCAGCATGTAGATTGAACAGGTATGGTGAAATGTATGATTCACATCCTTGTAGACTTTAAACTACTCAGTATCCCCCTGTTCTGTTCGAATGACTGCCTCTTGATCTCTGCACCGGTTCTTCATCAGCACAATTAAATGCATTGAATTCCTAGTCTTTGCAATGTTATCCATTATTTATTGTGATCCACACAGGTGAATACCTTTGCATAGTAAGTAAAACACTGGTAAATCTCTTTCTGGTATTCTCTGCTTTCAGCCAGGATCCATCTGACATCATCAGCAAGGATATCTTTGGTTCCAAGTCCTCTTTTGAATCTGGCTTGAATTTCTGGCAATTTCAAACATAGTTCTTCCTAAATTTTGCTTATCCAGTTTTTATTTTGATGAGTTATTTTGGGCTTTACCATACCATGCATGTAACACATACTGTCAGGCTCCAAACCTATGAATGACACAGTCTAGATTTTCAAATTTTCGTGGGAGACTTTTTTTCTCACCTGAAGCTTGGAAAAACTCTTGATTTATTTCCTGAGTGGGCAGATACATTTAATTTCCTCCTAAGAAATTTTTTAAAATGAAGATTCAGGCTTTCGAAGGATCCAATAACAAAGATGTGTTGTTTCCAATTTTATGTGCTTGGCGGCCCCAAGCCTTCATAATCTTTCTCTTCATGAGTTTTTTATTCTAAATTCCTAGTCATAACTGGCTTTCATGGCTGAGGGTTAACTGTGGTTCCTAGAACCACATATCTATTAACTATAACATTTGAACTGAGAAAGTACATAAAACTACCCACTATCCTCAGTAGAGGATTTTAGTTCCTGGTTCCACCAATTATCATCGAGTAGATTCTGACTGATGATATCACGTGTTGCAGATTAGAACTGTACTCATAGGGTTTTCAAATTTGTGACCTTCTGAGGTTTTCCTTCTGAGGTGTCTCTGTATGAACTATAATAGTCCATCTCTCACCTAATAGTTTGGCACTTAACCTTTTCCAACACACAGGAACCCCAATTCTACATACAGAACTCTTGAAAAATACTATGCTATTTTATTGTACTGAGAAAGAGCTAATATTGAAAAAAAATATATAGAAAAAAGAGCTAGTAATCATTACTCCAATTTCTAAATTTATGATTTCAAATAACAGAGTATTTTTAAGGAACCATATCCATGGTATTAAAAATTGTGGGTGAATATTTATTCCCAATTTATGTCATTTGTGGAGGCATGAACTGCTTCTAAATGCACAACTTGTTAGTGGCTTTTAAGATTTTAGATTGTAATATTTTAATGGCCAGTCTTTAATGTTTGCAATATAGAAAAAGAATGACTCAAAGGAAATAAAGAGACACAATTAGGAAAAGTCTCTCAAGATACCATGTTGTGTTTAGGAAAATGCCTTGAATTTGAGGAAATCTTTCCCCGTTGTGTGCTTGGCCTTTGCTTCTGCCGTGTACCCCAGCAGGATCCCTGGACTAGGACCAGCTTTTTTTTTTTTTATTGTGACTCCTGTACCCTATTTTTTCTAAATAGGAGAGAGGAAAGCAAATAAGAGAAAGAGATACTTCAGTATATATATATATATATATATATATATACACACACATATATATTAGCACATTTAATGGACTCTATTTTCGCTAGTATAACCTCAAAAAACTACGGCCAATATTTTTTTTCTAGATAACTAGTTCTAGTATCCTTAATTACACTGGATGCTTAACATGTTAACTGGAACCAAAGGCTAAGTTTGTTGGTCTCTATTGCTTCCGGCTATTTCTGTGTTAACCTAGATGCTTCAGAGTGGGAAACCAGAAAATAAAATGACTTAAATTTGGAAGGAACTAGATCTTTGGGTGAGATGCAAAATAACTTACACAGCACCCCAAATATAGTTTTTAATACTATCATGGATTGAACTGTGTCCGCTTAAAAATATGTGTAGCCATTTGGCTGGGTCATCATTCCCAATATTGTGATTTTCCTGCGTTATAAATCCTAGTCTCTGCCTGTGGCTATAGATAGGATGATTATTTTAAAAGAGGATTAAGGTAGAACTGCAATACCCTTGTTAAGGGAGTTTTACTGAAGTGTGGCTTGTACCACCTTTTGTCTTTTTATTCTACAAGAGATAAAAGGAAAGGGAAGAAAGCAGACAATCAGAACCTCCTACCATCAAGAAAGCAGCACTAGGATTAGAGTGTGTTCTTCAGACCTGCAGTTCTTGTGCCAAGATGTTCCCCGAACACAGAATGATGCAACACAAAGACCTTTCTCCAGAACCAACAAAGAAGACAAGTCTTTGCTCAGAGCTCACACCCTGAATTCAAACCTGTAGCCTACTGGACTGTATAAGAATAAACTTTTTTCTTTACTAAAGTCATGCACTTGCAGTATTCCTGTCACAGCAGTACCTGATGACTAAAACAAATCTCTCAAGAATGCTAACAAGTTTGAAAACACAGATGTCTTGATGATCTCCTAACGATAAAAAATAGGAAATTTGACTAGAGAGGTAGACAATATCAATAGGAAACTAACTATAGGTAAAGTGAATAAAACAAATTTAACCAAAAAAAAAAAAAAAAAGGCTTTTGCAAAGTGGCTAACTTCGTGGAGAGTGCCTACCAGAAAGAAAGAATGTAAGAGTAACTTGATACTTGAAAAATATCTTTATTTTATTTTTTGGGTGAAAGTGTACACACTCAAAGATACACTGTTTGAACAATTTCTTCATATACATTCAAGTCAGTGACATTGGTGGTGCTCTTCACATTGTAACTGTCATTCTTACTGTCCTCTTTCAGTTTTCTTAAGGTCACTGCCTCCAAGCTTTTCCTCCAGTCTTTCAAGACTTGGAGATATGGAACAGTCAAAAAACCAAAACCAAAACCCAAACCAAAACCCTCAAGTCCATTCCAACTTCTAACGACCCTATAGGATAGAGTGGAACTTCCCAGTAGAGGATCCAGGGAGAAGCTGGTGGATTTGAACTGCTGACCTTTTGGTTAGCAGCCACAGCTCTTAACAATTACACCACCAGTGTTTTCTATAGAATAGCCAATCTTTAGTATTAACAATGTGGAAAAAAGAAGACTGTTGTTCTTGACTTTCACCAGTAAGTGCTTCAAGTGGTCTCCATTTTTAGCAAGCATGATTGTGTCATCTGCATAGCACAAGTAATTAATGAGTTTTTCTTCTCCAATTTTGATACCATGCTCTTCTTCATATAGTCTGGCTTCTTGGGTTGTTTTTAATAATTATTTTGCACACTGAATGAATAAGGTAAAAGAATTCAAGTCTGCTGCACACCTTTTGCAATTTAAAAATCACGCTTTATTGTATCTTCTTGTCCAGTTAATGACTGCCTCTTGATCCATGTACAGGTTCTATATGCACACAAGTAAGTATTTTGGGATTCCCATTCTTCCTAATGTAATTTATGTGTTATAATCCATATGGTTTAATACCTTCTCACAGTCAACAAAACATAGGTCAACCACTGTCTGGTATTCTCTGCTTCTGGCCCAGGTCCACGTAACATCGGCAATGATATTTTTCATTCCATGTCCTCTGCTGAATTTGACTTGAACTTGTACAGCCTTCTTGAATTATGTTCAGCATAATTTTGTTTACACATGATATTAATCATAATGTTTAATAATCTGTTCTGTTTGATTATCTTTCTTTGGAATAGGCACAAATATGAATCTCTTCTGGTTAGTCAGTCCAGTAACCACCTCCCAAATTTCTTAGCACAGATGAGAAGGTGATTTCAGTGTTGCACGCTTATTGAAGAACTTCAGTTGGTATTGCCTCGACTCCTGGAGACTTGCTTTTCGTCAGTACCTACAGAGAGGCTTCTACTTCAGTACCAGGGGTTCTTGATCATAGTTTCCCTCTAAAATGGTTGAACACTGACTGATTCTTTCTGTTACAGTGTGTCAGTGTATTCCTTCCAACTTATTTGGATAGTTTCCTCATCATTCAGTTTTGCTTGGTCCATAGAATGCTTTAATATTTGCAACTCGAGGTTTGAATTTTCAGTTCTTTTACTTTGAGAAGTCCTGATAATGTTCTTTCCATTTGGCTTCCTAACTCCAGGTCTTTTTTTTTTTTTGACTTTTTAAAAATATTTTATTGTGTTTTAAGTTAAAATATACAATCCCAATCAACTTATCCTACAAAAGCTTAGACATACATCACTATTTAACGCTGGCTGCTCTCACCACCCTGCGACAGCACACTCCTCTTTTCCACCCTGTATTTCTTGTGTCCATTCATGCAGCTCCTGTCCCTCTCTGCTGTCTGCCTTCTCATGTCACGTCTGTGGAGGAGCTGCCTACTTAATCTCATGTATCTACTTAAGCCAAGAAGCACACTCTTTCTCAGTATCATTTCATGTCTTTTTTATTTTATTTTTTTTATTACGACTGAGTGAAAATGTACATTTCTGCATAAATTTACATACCCACCTATATGCAGCTTCCACTGCTCTCCCTGCCCGGTGACAGCACACTATTCCTCTCTGCTCCATACATGTCTCAGCCTCCCAACAGCATCCTTTCCACTCCTCTTCGTCCACTCCCCTTCCTCCAGCCAGAGGATGATATCCTATAGATGCATAGAACCATAAAGTGCATCCAATATATGGTCACTCTGCATTGCCAAGTCCAATCCATTCGTGTCCTAAGAGTAGACCTTCATTATGATTTATGGGCCAGGGCAGCATCAGAGCCAGGGGCCATGCTCCCAGGGGAACCCCAAAGCTGCTGAACCATCACCTGAGGTCTTTTAGTGGAGATCTGGGTGCACCCCTTTTTATTCTTGTGTTGCCAGTGAGACTCAACTTAGTGAGCTCCATCACGGCTATCATATATGTCACAAAACAACTACAAGAAACTCTTTATTACACTAAAGACATAGATGTCAGACATCTGGAGCCTAATCTATAAGTCTGCAATAGGCAAACAAAAGAAAAAAACTTATGTAAGAATCTCTTGGCTAGTGCAACTGACCTTCCAGATCCACCCTGACTGAGATAGAGTCACAAATAAAGTCAAAGACCAAAAGTGCCAGGCAGCTGTCCTAGCTGCCATCTTGCAGGCTGAAGGTCATGTCTCAAGAGAACAAAGAAGACGAAAGAGACCAAGACCAAGGCCACAGGAACCAAAAGGGCCCTGCACCCCTTTGGAAAGAGACCAGTGCAGCTGGTGCAAAAAAATGCTTATGGATGCTTAGGGTATCATAATGGTGTTAGCTATGTCAAGCTCTCAATCATTCTTTTTGAAAAAGAGAAAACATGTTGTGAGGTATTTGAGTCACACTTTCGTAATGCTTTGTGCTTCTGCCTTCTGTTCCTAGGCAAAAAAAGTGAATTGCTACCTGTTGCAATGGATAGGCCTATTATTCTGCATTTCTAGAATTTCATGTAAAAGGAATCATAGAATATGTATTCTTCTGTTGCCTACTTCTCCCTGAATCATTATTTGGAAATTTACTCATGAAATTTCATATAACAGAGCCATGATAACACAGTGGTAGAGAGCTCAGATGCTAAACAAAATGTTGTCAGTTTGACTCCACAAGCCACTCCTTGGAAACTCTATGAGGCAGTTCTGCTGTGTCCTATGGGGTCTGCATGAGTTGAAATTGGCTCTATGACCAGAGTTTAGTCTTCATTCTTTCTTTCTTTCTATCTTTTTTCAATTTCATGTAACAATCATTAATTCTTTTCTATTGCTCAGCAGTATCCCATTGCAGATACTTAGCAGAATTTGTTCATATATTGACTTAATGTGTACTTGTTTTTCCTCCAGTTTTTCGCTATTGCAAATAAAGCTGTCATGAACATTTATATGCAAGTTTTTGTATGGCTATTTACTGCCTTTTCTCTAAGGGTCCTTGAATTTACCACTCTGTTCTTTAAACTACTTGGATTCATTTAGAATACTTCTAAGCTTTGAGATTAGGCCATTTGCGCTAACTTCCCCTATACTGTGTGTTGTCTCTCCTTTCACCTAAAACAATTCTTGTTTATGATTTAATTAATGAATAGCCCTCTTCCTCCCTCCCCTCCTTGTAACCACCAAAGAAGATTTTCCTCTGTGATTAAACCTCTTCTTGAGTCCTTATAATAGCAGTCTCATACAATATTTGCAACTGACTAATTTCACTCAGCACAATGTCTTCTAGATTCTTTCATGTTATACTGAGGAAAGTTTCTTAGTATGTTGAGAATTCCCAACAGAAACAGTGTTAAATATAACCAAATGTTTTTTTCTGCATCTAGTCAGAATTTCTGTTTTGTTATTTTTTTTTTGTTTCTGTTAACATGGTGAATTATGTTACTTTTCCTGCTGTTGAACTTCGCATTCTGGGATGAACTTTGTAATTTCCAGTTCCTATATCTTATGACAGAAAAATGATTATATGCTCATCTTTTATGAATAACTGAACTTAACTATTAAAAATTTTTCAAGAATTTTTGCAGCTATGTTTACAAAGGATATCAGCGTGTAGTTTTCTGTTCTTATAAATCAATAACTCTTCATTAACTTCTTATAGTTTTCCAGACTGGAGCAAAGAATGTTTTATGTTTACTCTTAACTATCATGGGCAATGAGTTGCAGAAGCACAAGCACTTCTATCTCTAGATTGATGAATAATTTGAGTTCTTGTGTTAATACTCACGAACTCCTTCTCTTTCTTAAGTGAATCAGTTAGAATGTATATATTATAGAGAAATCACAATGTGATCAAGGCAGCTTACTTGTGAATTTTTTCATTGTGATGTCTTCATTGACATTTTTTGGGAGGAAATCAGGAGCATGTCCTTTTTCTTTGTGCTTAAATCCTTGAGCATGCTGTGGGCCTTTCTCTCCCATCAGCTTTTTCTCTGATAGCAGAAAGGAAGGCTCACGCAGCTTGATTAAAATATAGGGGGCTTGTATATCAAGAGCATTGATTGGACTTGTGAGTGTCCATATGTAGATTACAAATGACAGTAGAGATAAGAATTCGGAAGGGACTCAACTGGTGATCCAAGGGTTTCATATCGCCTTACTAGAGGTAGGAAGGAAACCCTGGTGGTGTAGTGGGTAAGTGCTGCATCTGCTAACTGAAGGGTTAGCAGTTCAAATCTGCCAGGCACTCATTGGAAACTCTACAGGGCAGTTTTGCTCTGTTCTACAGGGTCACTAGGAGTTGAAATCAACTAGACAGCAGCAGGTAGATGTAAGAAGAGAACACTGGCATTTAGTTCTGCTGAGATGCAAAGAGACAGTAGGAATCTACTGACTTTCTTTTAAGAGTTTATTTTAGAGTCTAGGAATCAGACTCTGGATGAAAAACCTAAGCTTAACTAGCAGAAGATAACTTGAAGCTAAGAAATTCAATCACTCTTATGTGGGGGCAGAGAAGTATTACCCACCATTATCCTTCTGTCCACCCCTAATTTGTTTAGGTTGATTTTTAATTAAATGATAAAAAGACAACTGAAATAAAAAAAGGGTGAGGTAAATAATATTAAGATAACTTTGTAAAAGGAAAGGATATAAATAGCAGTAATCTACAATGGCATTTAGGAGCAAATATGACCTTTAATCCAATTAAAGTGTCTTGGTTGTTTAATTCAGGGGGTCAAACTGTGCTAATCCAGGCAGTGGAATTACTTATTTTGACTTGCGTAAAACCAGAATCAAGCCCGCTGCCTTCGAGTTGGTTTTAACTCAGAGCAACCCTACAGCAGCCCTACGGTAGCCCTATGTGACAGAGTAGCACCATCCCACAGGATTTCTAAAGCAATACATCTTTACAGTAGCAGATTGTCACATCTTTCTCCGTGAAGATAGCTAGTGGGTTTGAACTGCTAACCTTCTGGTTAACAGCCAAACACTTTGATCACGGTACCACCAGGGCTCCTTGGCTTGCATGATGATTTAAAAAGTTTTTTGTAGTTGCCAACAATTGGAAATAATGAGATTTTTGTAGGAAAATATGAAATTTTTATTTCTTTCAGAAATTCAGAAGCCCTGGCTACCCTGGGCTCTAAATCCTTCTAGAAATAACAAGGTATTGCTGAGTGGTGGCTTGTTCTTTAGATAGTATAAGTCATACCTTCTCTAGTTTGTGACAATTCACCCTAGATAATTTTGTTCCTTTGAATTAACTCCCTGGTTTGAATAAACACTTGAGTTTGAAGCCCCTGATAAAACTAATGACAGTTTTCTTTATTAGGGTTTGTATGAATATAATAAAGAGATGCAGTTTTGTATTGATGTAGATACTTATCGATTCTCTGAAAAGACAAGGTGTTTTAATGTAGTGATATCTAACACTTACCAGAGATATTCCTAGAAAGCACAAGATGAAAGAAAGCATGGGACTCAAATGTGTTCAGTAGATTTAATCTTCTAATTTGTGAATGTCTCTTTGCTTAAGTTTAAAATAATATTAGTTAATTTCTTTGGAAAATCAGAATTGATAATTGTATCATAAATGGATGCAGGAGACAGCAAGGGTACGTGAAAAGGAATTCCAGGGCAACACATATATCTATTAATCCCATTTATAGACTTAGACTAGGTTCCTGAAGCTTGGCTGAGGAAAGTTTATTAAGGATAAGGATAATATAATCCTTATCTAAGGATAAGGATTATAAACAAACAAGCTGAGAATTATACAGGATAGCCTGGCTTTTTCCTTTCATAACATTTGGTCAGCATAAGTAATTAACTCTCTCACAATCAGTAGCTAATTGTGAAACAAGAATATAAGCAATTATTTTGGTGATCCATTTGTAAGAGCTAATAATGCTAACTACATCTTGTATTTGTTATTACATCATGTGCCAAATGGATATTCTTATCTGTGAACTGACACCGCAGGGAATCCATCAAAATGCATTTCTTAATAATCTTGTCTGAATTTTTAAAATGTATCCCAGATAAATGCTAAGAAATCACATGTACCAATCATTAAAATAGCATGAATGTTTTATCTGACTTAACTGTGATCAAGTGGTAGATTTTTATTCACTTAGATAAACATTGAAACTAATTGGAATGCCACCAAAGGCTGGTGTGTAATGAGAGCATAAGGGACCACTGCCCATTCACAGAGATCAAAAGAAAGTTGTCTCTGAGAAAACAGGTAATTCTTGCAACAGATTTGAACCCTAGGAAGCAAACCTCCTCAGTGGGACATTTGTGGCCTTTAAGGCCATTTCATTTAATCTCCTTCCTACACTTGTAAATCCAACCAAAGGAGAAAAAAACAAAAACAAAAAACACCTGTGTCATGAAATTTACTTTTTATTGTTTGTTTTTGAAGACCAGGACTCAGCTCCTGGGGCGGGTAGCTAATGTGAGTTAATACGAACAGTGCTGAATGGCTTTTGAAGGTTGTCAACTCCTAGTGGGCCACTCGAGTGACAACAAAACAAAGAGTTTTCCAGTGGCTACCGATCTTTTTGTAAGACACCCTGAATAATGATTAGATCTCCATGTCTAGCTATTATAGTCACTAAGTTTCTCACTGGAGAGTAGATTTTTATCATTTTACCAAATCCACACAATTTACCTAGGAGGCTCCTGACGGGCTGAGTATGAAGTCTGTTCCCCTTTTATCACCACTGAAGCTTAAGAGTTCGGAGGAATCTCTGGTGATAGGATTTTTAATAATCTGCTTGTTTGTGAGAAGTTCTGCCATGCATTTAAATGAATGACAGGACGTAACCAGAGTAAAGTGGAGGTAAAATCTTGAATGCAGAGACTTTATGTCTTTGTTTCCCTATGGCATTAATAAATTTAGACTTTTATGTTTATCAAGGAAGTGTACTTTTGAGGCATGATGTATGCATTTGATATAATTACTTTTAGTTCTTTGACTTTTGATACATTGATGTGTAGATCCCATCAATGACTCAATTTCAATTATTTTTACCTTAATTTTGGATATAATGACTCTATCCATGGAGCCTTGTTGGAGCAGTGATTCAGAGCTTGGCTGCTCCCCAAAAGGTAAGCAGTTTGAATCTACCAGCTGCTCCTTGGAAACAGTCTGGGCCACTTTACTCTGTCCTATAAGGTTGCTATCAGTCAGAACTGACTCAATAGCAAAAGGTTTTATTTTTTTAAGTCTATTTATCTGTTGTTAAGTATGTTGGATATAAAATACAAACTTAGAAGGATCTCTCTATGGGTTGAATTTCTTCTCTATTATTTTCCCATTCTTTAGAAAAACTTCTACGTCAAGCCGGTTTCCTGGTTCTCTAAATGCTTACAGCACTCAGTCATCTGTATTAAGTATCACATACAGCACCCTTTGGCTAGATGTATTATTTTTTAATTATTTACTCATATATTTTGTTTTTCTAAACACATTATTAGATCCACAAGGACAAAGCTGTGTCTCTCTGTGCTTTATTTCCACAATCTGACCCAGTAGGTACCTGATAGTATAACATTAATAAATATTTTGTTGTCATAGTTATCTATAATCATATTCACATCTCATCTTAGAGGTGGCCTTAATCCTTTTCTACCTTAACATTTTAATAGCTATAGAATATTTCTCACTTCATGTGACCACTATTACAATGGGCATCTTTATTAAAAGGAATAATGTAAAGTGATAGACTTTCCACATTCTACATATGTAAGAACTATAGTTTTATTTGTATATACCATCAAATTATACACCTGTTACTCTTACATAATGCTTTTCCTGAAAGCTTTGTCAAAAATAGTTATCACTCCCCCAGTTTCTAGTATTTGCTATGTTTTGTCTTATCCAAGGACATTGTAATTCTGTTTCTGTAGATTATTTCTTTTTAGGGGGGACTATCCCTCGGTATCATTGACTTGACTGCAGTAGGTTTTTTAGGTATCTCAGGGTAAACTTCCAACATCCACAAGACATTGTTTTCTTTCAGAATTGCTTTAATTTTTGATAGGTTTTAGCTCTCAAGCCCGGTATGCAGATGACAATGCTTTTGATTATTGTCTTAAAAATCAACTGATTTCTGACCCTAGGATTCCCTTCCTGCAACATTGTTGGCAAGTGCAACCTTAATCATCTTAATCATCATCTTAATGAACTAAGCCTTCCCCTAAAAGATTGTATGAAGATCACCCATAGAACCAAGGTGTAGGGGAGACTCCTTGGAGTCATTGATTCATATTGGCTACTTTAGAAATACACTTCTGTGTCTGGATGTTCTTCAGCTATGGTGCCAAACTTGGGGCATGGAGGTTCTGAGGGTCTGAGAATCCCAGTGGTTAGGATATGATCTCATCAGTTGTACACATACTCAAATGGTAACTGTTGCTCCAGGGCTAATAATTTCCTATAACCGGTTGTGGACACTGTCCATGACTTCAGAAACCTTCAACATTTAATCGTCCACTCTTAGTTACTTAGCATTATCTTATCTCTTCTTGAGCCCTGGTGGCTCAGTGGTGAAGAGGTCAGGCTGTTAAACCAAAGATCAGCAGTATAAATCCCCAGCCATCTCCTTGAAAACCCTATGGGGCAGTTCTGCAAGTTCCTTGTAGGGTTGCTATGAGTTAGTGTCTACTTAATGATAATAGCATCATGTTATGTGAATCAAAGTCTCAAGGCAAGAAGCACAAATTTGACTGTTTGTGATACAGGGAAGAGGAGAAATTAGAAGAACAAAGATGAATGTTACCATTGCCAGAGCCTACTAGTTTTTCTCTTCCTCCAATTTAATGTAATTTTGATCCTGGAGACACAACTGATAGGCTTCAGAAAGCCAACTCCATTTTCTAAAACAACATGAATTCACTAAGGTATAAAGGAAGAACCTTATGATGGCCAGTAGCTTTCACAAACCACGGGAGCAAATGTCGTTCCTCCACATTCAAAGACGACAGGTCTTGGAGGCAATAGCTCTCCTTTGCAGACTGACCCAAACCTGTTACACACCTCCAGACTTCAACCAGAAGCTCTTCCTCAAAGTTTAATTTAAATACTATCTTAAATATGAATACAATGGAAAAAAAGTATTTGAACTCTGCCCACCATCAGCAGATGAGGACAGTATCACTATAGGCTCAAGAATAAAAGATATATTAGCCTCTAGGAACATAACCTATCAGTAGGTTAAAAAAAATAAATAAATCTGTCCTAGAGTTACATACATGAGCAGAAAAGAAAAAATGAACTTTAGTTAAAGCTATAAATATGGCCCAACATTTTTAGAAAGTGATTAGCATCTGTGTCTTGATATTTTACAGTAAGAGATGCTAGAGGGAAATTTAGGGAGACATTTGATGGAAGGAATATTAGAATTTATTTGAAATTTCCTAGTAAATTAACACCTATTTGCTCCCTGTGTTTAACCATCGCATTGAATTATTTAAATCTCGTTTTCCTGTGCGAAACTTTGAGCTCTGTCACATTTTCTCTTTCATGAATGTTCTATGAAAAAAATAATTTTGACTATAGGGTATTTATTCAAAAATGTTTTTAGAAGATTTCTTAAAAGCCCTTTTTAACACTAGTGCCTCAGTGTACTGTAGCTGACACTGCTCAAAAGATTAAACTTCTGGAAATATTTTATTACTTTTAAGATACTTACCAAGCCACGCAAGTAAAAAATAAAAATAATGATGTGATGAAATGTTGCTTGTTTCACTGAATGAGTACCATCTCCCTATGCATCAATGAAAAATGAAAACTTTCCACCCAGGAGTTGACTCTGACTCACAGCCACCTAATAGGCCAGAGTATTACTGCTCTATAGGGTTTTTAAAGAATAACTGGGAGATTCTATCACTGGCCTTTTGTTTAGCAGCCATAGCTCTTAACAGCTCTGCCACTACGGCCTCATTAAACGATAATACAAATTGGATCATCAGAGAAGATTCACATCACCAGCTCTTCAGAAGAGAAGGCACGAGGATAACAAGCATGGGTAAGACACATACTTTTAAATAATTTGTAGGAATAGGAAACTGTGACCATGTAGTTCCCAAATGTACATACAATAAATGATACTGATGAAAATGATAATTAAGCCTAACCTATTGCTGTGGAGTCAATCCTATCTGATAGCAACCAATTTGAAGAAGCAAAAAAAGCACAAAATAAAAACATGAATTTAAGTTGGAAGAAAAGGTAGTAAAAATGGATCAAAGTGACATAATTCATGAAAGGGAAGAATTAGGAGCCTGCACAGGAACAAGGGTTTCCAACGCATTCTTTCCTGTTCCAGCTCCTGTGAGAATTTGCACATCTAACAATTCCCGGGAAGTTATACATAAGAATTGGGATTATTATGTATAACACCTTGGGATTTTGTTAAGATATAGATTTTGATTTAGTACGGGGTGAGAATGCAAATCCTCAGCAAGGAACTTGTTAGAAATGTACATTTTCAACAGGGTTGTAACTGGAAAGAACCACTTTGAAGCTTGATAAGAATAAATGAGAAAGTGAATCAAATCAAAAAACCCTGGACACAGAAAGGCTTTGCTCTGTGGAAGGGCATCCACGGATGTGAGAAGAGAAAGTCAGATGCTGGATGAGCCCAGTTCCTTTCTGAAAGTCCTCAGCACTGCATTAGCTGGTGTCGTGTTTTGTAGGGCAGAGCACAGCAGTCACCATTTTTCGAACAACCCCGATTACGTTTTGAATTCTCTCATTACTTCTTAAACTCCTTTTTGGAGTTCCTACTCACGTTTCTATTTTCTTGGTAATGTGATATGACTTATTTACTTCCAGATTAAACCTACCTACTAGCCCTGTAGCATTACCATGATAAAATTAGAGCATTCATAAACTTTTGGTAGTATTAATATTTTAAATAACAAAAGTAAACACATATACAGAACTTACAGCCTTGTAAACACTTGATATATAAGAGCATTTAATCCTTTCAACAACTGTATGTATTACCATCAATCCTATTTTACAAAGAAACACACAAACATAAATTTATCTCTAGTTAAGCAATGGAGGTGGGATTTGCACACAGGCAGCCTAGCCCTGAATGTCCATTTGTTTAAACTCACTATTACCGAAGTGGAAATGGAAGAGCAGATCATTTTGATGAAGAAGTCTTTTATCATTTTAAAAATGCAGCCAGTGCCAAAGCTATCTGCTTACTTTAGCGCTTCACATTGTATTTCTAGTGTGCCTAGTGACTCGTGACCTTTCGGCACATCTAGTTTACATAGCATTTGGTTCCTCTCCGTTTTGTCCTTTCCTCTGCACTTATTTCCTAGAACTCCTGTAGCTTTTGCAAACCTGGTGACTTAACACAATAGATATTTATTTCCTCAGAGTTTTGGAGGCCAGAGGTTCAAAAATCAAAGTGTTAAGCAGGTTTGGTTCCTTCCTGAGGCTCCGAGGGATACTGTTTCACGTTTCCCTCCTAACTTTCTGCGGAGGCTAGCCATCCTTGATTTGTTTGGCTTGTAGCTGCATCCCTTCATTCTCTGCCTGTGTCTTCACATGGCCTCTGCTATGTGTCCCTATTTACGAACTCTTCCTCTCCCTTCTCTTATAAAGACACTAGTCATTGGATCTAGGATGCATTCTAAATCTAGGATAATGTCATCTAGAAATTCTTAATTTACGTGTGCAAATAATTTATTTCAAGTAGAACATGTTCACAGGCACTGGGGAGTATACACGGGGTACCAATTGTTAGGATTTGGACATATCTTCTTGACTTACTATATTCTCTGGCCCATTTGGTCTACACTTCAGCTCAATTTTTGGTCATTTATTGTTAAGTGCAATTATTACCTATATTAAAAATCGAAGGTGCTACTAATGAATGAATAAACGTTCATGAGTTATGCAAATCCTTGTGTCTACTGTCAAATATACAACATCCCTAGAGTATTAAAAAAAAACTGACATCGAGTTGATGCTGACTTACAGTAACCCTATAAGTCAAAGTAGAACTGCTCCATAGAGTTTCCAAGGAGCACCTGGGAATTCAAACTGTTGACCTTTTAGTTCGCCGACATAGCACTTAACAACTGTGCCACCGGGGTTTCCTTAAACTTGCGATTTTTTCAGTTGATGCTGGGCATCCAACGTGTTGTCTCCCAAAATAGTCTTATTGGTTCTACAGGTTGTGTTCTGCAGGTGGTCCTTCACTGTCACTGACTCCTGAGTCAGAAAACCTAACAGAAATTGTACTATCTCTAATCATATTAACGTCATTGATATTTTATTATAATAGGAAAACATTTGTTTTATCTTATAATTTCATACCAATAGGATTTTACCTAACCTCTATTCAGTTTCTTAAGAGCTCTATAGAAAATTATATTCTGATGTTTACACTATATCTGAAATACATATAAAGGGTAATTTTCATGAGTTTGTTGTTTTCTGATACGATGCCATCACCATAAACACAATTTTGGTGTTTCAGTATGTGATATTAACACGGCCACATGGATTGGAGATGCTAAATCATTAATCACCTCCCCAGGGTTTGCTTCCTGCT
This sequence comes from Heterohyrax brucei, assembly GCA_028571685.1. Classification (NCBI taxonomy): domain Eukaryota; kingdom Metazoa; phylum Chordata; class Mammalia; order Hyracoidea; family Procaviidae; genus Heterohyrax; species Heterohyrax brucei. Next base: position 60,358,640 of record CM053146.1, on the reverse strand, counting down.
CTAATGCCTTCAATTAACTCATTGCAATTGTTAGCATAAAAATCATTTTTCCAAAACATACATTGTTTGTATTTTTCTGAGTCAATTTTTCATACATAAGGTATTAACACTTTTTTGGAATGCTTGGTAGAATATCACAAAAATTGTGAAAGCAGATAAATAGAACTTCAGTTGTTTATGACAGCAAAGAAAAAAATTATTTCATCGTTTGTAAGATGTGTTTATTTGATCCTCATTTCAGAGCTGTTAAGCTGTAATAACTGCGTGCACCTTAAACTTCAGTAAATAAGGCAATTTTTAAACCTACACATCTAAAAAAGTGCACATTTATTTTCCTTTGTCACACTTTGTCCTCCTTGCTTTTTTGTTTTGTTAATTACTTTTTTTTAAATAGGTGCAAGGATTCTGGAAGCACTGTCCTTCCCACTTGCCACATTCTGGGAAGAGATGATTGGAATGACCAATCTCAGGGCATGTGTCTTTAGGAACTAACTCCACCTTACTGAGATGATTCTGGTGATGCCCTGGGAAGAGTCTCAGGTAAGTTAATCAGGTTTTCCAAGTGATTTGATGTGAATTAGCAGGATTACTAATAACTTCAGTTTCTCAAGGAATGCGTTTCCACTCCCATTTAAGGATATTAGAGGAAAAAGTCCCTGAGAAAATATGTCACAAAAGTAAAATTTTAGTATGCAGGAAACAGATTAAGTTTCTTAGGAGATAAGCATACCTCTGTTCAATTCTTTCCTTGACTGTTTATGTGCCAGATGTGGCAGGGGAATTATAGGGCAGGAAACTGAAAATAAGCATATAGGTGACACAGTGAGGGGAGGCACCCAGTTGATTCAAAGTTTTTGGTCTGCACTTGGGCCAGCACAAAGCTATTTCAGCACTATGAAGAACTGTAGCATACATTAATCCATCCTAGAAGTGAGTGATGTAGAAGGATTCATTGAAAGTATACCAATAACCCGAGGTTTACTGCTTACTGAACTGAACATTCCTTTGAGATTGTAATGAATCCTAAGGAATGATGGATATTCAACTATGTATTTCGATACTGTTTTGATCTTATTAAGAAACACTTCTGACTGCAAATGTACAGGATGATTTCATGATTTGGTCTGGTAGATCAAATATGCCTATATTTTGGGTGACATTTTAAAAAGTAACAATGTGGATTTCTGAAAGCTACCCTCTTCACTGAGATTTCAGTATGCTTGGAAGAAGACTTAATAAACACAGTCTCTTCCCGTTTCCATCCCATCTCTTGAAGTTCTTCTTGGATTCATTTACTCCGTAGTTAAATGAAGTGCAGGTAAAACAACCGGTATCATGATTGACATAGTGGGCTCTCAGTAAATGTTGTATCATTGTCATTATTAGAGAGCATGATGAAAAAAATTATGAAAAAGTGTAGAACAAACTGGAAATGAGCTGGAATGAGTGGTTGTTCAAGTTGCCCTTGAATTGCTATCAGTGCCCTCAGTAAATCAGAGGTATCATAATTTGGGCTTTGATATAAGTTTAGCAGAACTATTTATAAAACAGAGCATTGTATTAGAAGTCTGAAGACACATTATAGTCCCAGGGCTTTCCTTCTTAGAAATTTGACCTTGGGAAATTTATTTAAAGGCCTGTTTCCTCATCTGGAAAATGAAGACTGATAGTATTTCCCCTAACTCTGCTCTATAAATATCCAATGATTAAAAAGTATAGTGAAATGCTATAAAATGAATTTACATTTTATAAAGCATACCATCTCTATGTTTGAAATTCCTTGCAGTCTCAGACAATAAAGATGTCCCGTTTTCATGGACGAATCCTATCCTGTGTGTAGCCTGTAGACAAAGAAATACAAAATAGTGAGGCAGTAATGCAAAATTGGATGTCACCAGAGAAGGTTGTTGAATAGTCTTATGTTAGAACTGTCATGTAATGTAAACTTTTCATATGTTAGTATTCATCAGGAAAATTTTGTATTCCCTTAATGTTCACCAGACTAGTCCTGGGGGACTCAAAGCAAGAAGCAAAGATGACAGCATAAAGGGACTAGGTAGAAGCCATTCTCATAATCAAGAGTGGGTGCAATAGCTATTTTTCAGAATATTTGAAAAAGATAAGTTTAAAAAAATATATTCAGTGAGCTTACCTTCTTGCAGGTAGGGAATAGACAAATATAATAAATAAGCTTTAGAATGTTCTGTGGTTTAGATTAAAAACAGTAATGAGCCATAGTAATAACTTCAGTAAGAAAACCTAGTGCAGAGTAAGAATGACTGGAAATCTTAAGAGTTGGGGGTATAGAAAAGCTATTTTTAATAGGATGATCCAGAACGCTCTCATTGCTAAGTTGAAGGCAGCAAAATTTGAGGGAGGTAAAGAAAAAACATGTAGCGCTGTCTGCCAGAAGCATTTTCCAGGGAGAGAGACCAGCTAAGTTCAATGGCGTAAGGTGGAAACACACCTGACGTGTTGAAGGAGCAATATGGCAATCAGAAGAGCTGGGTGGGGAGCACCCATCCTTGAACTCTTCTCTCTGAATATTTGACAATCTTTGCTGTCACTGTCACTATCATATTCAATATTTAGCTGTAACTAGCACAACCTTCACAACTTTTGAGTTCAGTTTCCAGCCAACATACCTCTTGTGCAGCCACTACCTGTCTGTCCCCACAGCTTGTGTGTTGCCAAGAAGCTCAACAGGTTTCAGTAGAGCTTTCAGAATAAGACAGATTAGGAGGAAAGACTTGGATAGCTACTTGTGAAATCCAGCCAGTGAAAATCCCATAGGTCACAATAGTCCAGTCGGCAACCCATCGTGGCGATCTATGAAGTATGGGGCCACTGTGCATCGGGTTGCAATAAGTCAGAGGCTGGTTGGGGGCAGTTAACAACAACAAGAACACTGAATACGTTATTTGGAAACTCCAGTATGATAGTGGTAGAAAGACCAGATGTTTGAAAAGCTGATTCTTGACTCAGCGCCAACCCACAACTCATTAATTAAAATTTCTAGTTGACTGGAGTGTGTTATAAAACCTTATTTTTTAAATGTATTTATTATTCAGTGATTAGATATAAATGGTCACAATTCAGAGTTCTTCTTTACCTTTTTAATTTATTTCAGATATTTTTTGAAAGTGACCGAGTAAAGCTTTTTATAAATGTGGATGTAGGTATGAACGTCCATGGAGGTTACTAGGCTACTGCGTGAAGATTTTTTTTTTCTACTTTACCTTTCAGGAAATTTTATTTTCTTTACATTCAGATGAGAAAGGTATTTTCATATAAGTAAGATGCTAAGGTATTTTTGTTGTTGTTTTTGTTGAAATTTTCATTGGTCTTCCTAGTTTGGAATAAAGTAGCCTAGTGTGTGATGTTAAAGTCTTATAACATCATTGTATGTGAAACCCATGACCAAAATTCCAGTTTTTTACACAGAGATTGGAAGAATAATCTTAACACTCCTTTTTTTCTGAACATCATTTTTAAAGCAATAACAGCAAAACAACTTCTTTAAAATGTGTTGATAAAATTATCATGTGAAAAAAATGATTTTCTCATTCTAACATGATTCAGAGGCAATCCAGGATTTGCAGAGTAGAAATCTAAGAGAAACTGTGCAAGAGGCTAAGGGTCATATCTAGGCAAGAATCAGGGAAATTAAATTACGTTAAGGTGACAAATACAGGAAAATACCAGGAAAACAACCTGAATATAAAATAAGGTATGAGTAAAGGTCACTACCATTTGTTTGAGTATCATATCTCCTTGGTTGTTCCTAATTTCTAATTTGAAATCAGGGGAGATGTCTTTTAATTAACCCCTTTCTAAAAGAAATACATTCATCATTTAAGAAAACCTCAATTCTTATGTTCTATGATGAAAATTTACCATGAGGCATGGGAAATGCTTTGTTCTTTCTCTGTAGCATCAAAATTTTTAAATCCACCCTGGGAACTTGATGTCTGATGGTCCTGGAATCATGTCATCAAAGGAAGTGATGTAGTGGTCCCTTCCGTTTCCACCTGTGTCAAAAGTGAAAACAAATTATGTCAACCATAGCTTTAAATTCTGTACAGATAGAAAAATATTATCCCTGATAGAAACCTTAAAATTAAGCAGCCAGTTCCTGTAATTTTCTGTATTGAATTCAGCGATATCTTAATGAAGTGGCCAGGCATTGGGCACGGGAGCATTATTTGACCAGATGCTCTCTGAGGACCTCAAATGTATTGGGAACAATAGTGCTACACGGTAAGACACCTAGTGCCTCTGCCTCTTCAAGATGTGGGGCAATTTTTAACCGTAGTATCTCAGCTCTGTTAGAACTCTAAGACTGTTCACTATTTAGTCTCACAGCTGCTTTAAAATGGAAAGTATTGAAGCTTTAGGCCAAATTCGTAGAGAGTAGCATTGCTAAATTTACATTGTCTATTTTTCGAATTGCAATGCTATATTAGCCCGTAAATGTTTTTCTTTTGCTTTGTTTACATTTGTGATGTCACCTGTAGGCATCTGACTGACAGAATTCTAAAACTATTTATTATTCTGTTTTCTAGCTCTGTCCAGATGTTTAGCTACAGGGTAGTGTTACTGCCCAGATTAGTACAGCTGGTTCGAAGACACTGCGCTAAATATGTAGAGCATCTGTGGCTTGTCTAGGGAGGTTGAATTTCAATTAATTAAATGTGCAGCTAACTTACAAAGATCTTTTACTTCTCAGTTAAACTGACTAAGAGAGCAGAACTAATTTTAAATGCCAAGAATAAATAGTGTAACAGGACACTTAAATATATATATGTACACACACATATATATACACTTTATATACACATATACATATATATACATATACATATATATGTATACACTCCCAAATAACACAAATAGAGTGAAAATAAGATACGTAAATTAAAATTTTTACTTATGGTGCAATCTAGAAAGTATGAGTCTATTTTTAATATTGCTGGGGAAAGAAAAGCACATCTTTGTAAGAGATTACCTAAAAATGAAGCTTTCAACTTTTACTAAGAATTTAGTTTACGAAGTCACATCCTCTAAACTTTGATGTTTAACTTGCATTTAAAGAGAAAAAAAATGAGTCAAAAGTAATCATTCCAACAACATTTACCAAGCCAAAATTAATCAGACAGCAACTACAGCTTATACCACTTATGATTACAGTTGTGATGTTTAGATGAATTTCCTGGCTTAATATTCTGTTAGGAGGTCTTTTGTCATTATTCAGACATTTGGAAAATGGATTTTATGGAAAAAAAATTTTTTACCAGCGAATGCTTACAAAACCTTATCCCGAACATCTGCAACAAATTAAATAAGCTTGTAAATACAATAAATAAGCTAACTTGAAAAGTACTAGGGAATAAACAAAACTTGATTCTGTTTTCTTTGGCTAGCTGCAAATAATTTTATTTGTAATGGTTTTTGCAATCTCTGTAGTATACATGCCAGATACCTGCCTGAATCAAGAGACCACCAGACTGATTAAGAAAAATAAATAAATACAAAAGAAAGAAAAAATGCAAAACCAAAGACCAAGCTCAGATTCCACAAATTCCACATGTAACATATTAGGTTTAGCACTGTGTAGTTTTTGACTATCTGTGTGAAAACTCACTGAATCAGTATTTGTCTTTGGACTATCTTATCCAAAAATGACACCTTCTTTTTTTTTTTTTTTTTTAAGAATTCTTTCCTACTATAATTCTTTATAGCTGAACCATGTTATAAAGAGTTTTCATAGTTTAAATAAGTTGTATAAGTTAATTTCAGCTTGCTATGAAGTTATCAGTACAGATATTTAGATGTCGTTATTAACAGGTGAGTAATTGTCAAAAGCTTTATTTTTCCAGAAACTGTGCTCTACAGCGTGGGTATCACAAAGCTACCCTGTGGGATTACATACTGATGAGGGCAGGAAGCAGTCCCTCAGGGAAATTCTAAAGATCATCACCTGCTTAAAAGACCCTTGGGATCTTTCTAGTTTCCCTGAAGTAAGTAACAATATCTGGCTTTTAAAAACAGGAGAAATTAAACTTTGTAGCATTTTGTTATTTGACTGACCTACTCCGTGGAATTACAGCAGCAAACTAATCCTTTAGGAGAGATGGCTCTATCAATCTTTGGATTTTTCTAATGTGGAAGCTACTCAATTGCATCTCAGAAATCAAGGAGGTAATTACTCATGCAGACAGCACAAAATGAAAGAAAAAAATGCAAGTTCTGCTGCGTATCCCTTTTAGAACAAGCAGTGGAACAAGGAAAACAGCCTCTATAATCAGTCAAATACTTCCACTAATTTTTCAGGTGTTGAAGGCTGTAGTGAGAATACATACAATGAAAGTTAACCAAGGAAACCGTCTTTAAGGTTTATAGAAGAGAGGAAAAAAGTAAGACGCTTTTCTCACTTTTAAGCAAACATTTCTCTGAGGGGGCGTTCATATTCTTACATCTCTGCTGATTTAAATGAATGTTCCAAAATCTGAGTGTGATGATGCTTTACAGATCAGAAAGTCTCCTCACTTTATATACAATAAATGTTGTAGAAAAATATTAACATGTGACATGACTTAAAAATTTTAGTTTTTGAATGAGGCTGTTTAGGATTTTCAACAGTCCAGGAAAATCGTATTAGAAAAAGCAGGAAAGAATTTGAGAGACATTGCTTACGTATATTCTAGATTACTCAGTTGTTCTTGAGTTGATTGTGACAACCCTGGGTGCCTTATAGCAGAACTGTGCCCCGTAGGGCTTGCAGTGGCTGATCTTTCAGACGTGGATTGCCTGACCTTTCTTCCAAGGTTATCTATGGGTGGACTCAAACCTCCAACCTTTTGGTTAGTTGTTGAGTTCATTACATATTTGCACCACCCAGTAATTGCACATTCTATATTACTTTAGAATTTGAGGTGTTTCAAAAATTTAAAGCATTTAAACCTCCAATGGGAAGCTTCATTTGTGTAATAAAATTCTTGTTTCAAAGCATTTAAGCAACTGATGAGAATTCTGGTTCTTTTCACGAAACAGAGAGCACTGTTCTTATGAAGTTTGCAGTCACTTGGTTTGACCTACCTTGATTTTATTTTGAAAGTATGCATACAATTTGATCGTAAGTAGTCTCTTACTTCTACCCTGTCTCCAGTCCCCCAAATTCTTTTCACTTCAGCTATTTAATTTTCATATTTAATTAACTGGATAGTTTTTTTCTTCTCAGGGAAAACAAAGGTGATGAGGCTAACGTGAAGTCAGCTGTTAAACATTACGGCCACGTTGTCATTTTTGCTCCAAGTCTGCTAACTTCAAGTTGAAATTCATTTTACAGATAACTGATCTTTCAGATTGCCAGCCATATGACAACAATTTTGTACCACGAAAATGCTAAAAAAAAGAAAAAAAAAAAAGATACAATTTTCTTGGATGTTAGCTGTTGGAAGGTCTGACAATCAAATCTGAGAACAGAATTTTTCTAAGTGCTACATACCTCATTGCTGAATATCACTACTGTCACCTTTGAAGTACTACCCTTGGCAAGCTATGTACTGACATCAGCACCTAGTCCACCCTTCAAAACAATTTTGAAACTTTTTCTGGAATGGCCACTGTGCACGGTGGCATGGTGGCAAGCTCCAGAAATTAATTGTATATTGTCTGTGGGGGAGTTTTTAGCCAGTAAAAAAGTAATGTATTGGAATACACTCCTTACTCATGTGATCTGGCCCCCAATGACTTTTCTTTTCCCAAAGATAAAGGAAATACTGACAGGAGACATTTTAATGCCATTAAGGACATCAAGGGTAATAACAATGTGGGCATTCCAGTAAAAGAGTTTTGAAATTGCTTTGAAGGGTGGACTAGGTGCTTGCAGGTTCCTAGATTCCCAAATGGAGTATTTGGAAGGTGACCACAGTGATATTTGGCAATGGGGTATGAAGCACTTTTTCTAAGATGAGTTCGTGAACTTAACTGTCAAATCTTGTATGTTATGTTACAGGGTTATGTGAGATAGAACTTTAAAGAATATTGATACCTCTAATGTATATAAATAGACTAGCTACACCTTGATTTAGCAGTACCTTTTTTTTTTCTGTGTGTTGGCTAATTGTAACTTTTGTAACTATTACCAAAAAAAAAAAAAAAAAAAAAAATAGTGATAGTAGGCCAAGAAACAGAAGAAGATCTTAGTATTTGTCATTAGGACTGGCCTTCTGTGTGGTCCTTGAGGAATCACAGGCCAGCCTATCTTGGTCAAGTTTAGATGAGATGCAAATGAGTTGCTTTCCTTCAGAAATTCAGCGCAAAGTTCACAGATTATAACAGTACACACAGACTGAGTTCCAGGTCTTCTCTTATTCTTTCAATTTAAAACTGTTTTGTATCACGTTACCATTTTCTAGAATAGTGAAAGTAGCACTTAGTGACATGGTCTTTGAATAATTAAGAGCTCAGCCTTGATGCCTGACATGCAAAACAAGGAATCAGAATACAAAGAACTTTGAAAAACAGATGCATCAAACTAATATTGTGGCTGAAAGTTTGCATAAACAAAATCCACAAAATACAATCTTGAGAGGCCTAGATTAATTTCTGTCAGACTGGTGTTTTGCAGAGTTCTGAATTTCTGTTTTTTTCTGTGTGCTTTGCCATATAAATAGCTGTAAGGGTAAGACAATTGACACAAAAGAAGGACACACATAGGCACATATACACAGTGTGTATTAAAAAAACCCCAAAACAAACCCATTGCCTTCAAGTCAATTTCAGAGTAAAACCACCCCATAGAGTTTCCAAGGAATGCCTGGTGGATTACAACAGCCAACCTTGTCATTAGCAGCTGTAGCCCTGAACTAGTACACCATCAGGGTTTCTGTATGTATAAAAGGAGGGAGATATTATAGACTGTGTGTATAACAGAAAAACTTCTTGAAGAAAGTGGCATTTCAAATGGGCCTTAGTATAGAGATTAGGATTTTTATAGATAACATCTCTGCAGTCCTTTGGGTACACTAATATAGCTATAGTGTATTTAGAAAACAACAACGCATTGCTCTTGAGTCAATGCTGACTTATAGTGATCCTAAAGGTGAGAGTAGAACTACCCCATCATATTTCTGAAGAGCAGCGGAGGGGCTCAAACTGCTGACCTTGTGGTTAGCAGCTAAAGCTCTTAATCACTGAGCCATATACCAAGCCAAGTGCCACTGAGTCAGATCATGGACAAATGTAAATGGGGAGAGATGTAAGAGGTAACCCTGGTGGTCAAGGTAGGGAAGAACACAGGTTGTACCAGGGTAACGGCACTAAGAATGGGAAAGGAGGATGTGGATGCGAACAGCATTGAGCTTCGCGAACTGGTAACAAATTGGGAGTAAAGAAGAGACCAGTACGAATCTAAGTTCTGAGTTAGGAAGCAGAAAAAAAATGGTTTAGATATTAAAAATCAGAGAAATTCTGAGTTTGCTGTTAGAGAGCTAGGGTATAAGGTTCAAGGCTACATCTAGTAGCTGTTTCCCTAAGTGTGACAGCTGAGGCAGCAGGAATGCTTGCGGTTTCTGAGCAGAAGAGCGTATAAAGCGGAAAAAAGGATCTAAGGACAGAAGTTTAAAAAGTGGTTACATTTCCAGGACGTCAGGAAACAAAAAACTTTATTCAAGATAACCGTACTTATATTAAACAACGCAAAAAAGGAGTTTTCAAGGAAGTTTAGTTAAAATCACCTAAAAATATTGCAAGCTGCAGAGATGACAAAGAGGATGAAGACTGAGGGAGAAAGAAGCTTACAGTGAGGTTTGTTTCTCTAACTGCGCTTAGTCCCGTACTGGCGGGTTTTCTTCGTGACACATGATCCAAATAGGACACGCTTCTCCAACAAAACGGGTCATCACCTCATCTCTCAGTTCCTACTTACTCTGTTTATGATCTCTACATGGTGGTACAGATAAAAGCTTAAGAAGAGTGGTCACTTCTTTCCCTCAAGTGAGTTTTCCATCTTCTCTCTTAAATGATCAACCAATCTTCTCATTCTTTCCTCCTCTCTTTTTTCTCTGAAACTTAGACGAAAAGTTGAGTAGAAAATCGTTGAAGTAACAAATACATTTCCAGTTAGAACGTAAACAACCCAGCAAGCATTAGAATCCTCTGAGGCCATTTCTTCCACCACTCAGAAAACATTCACTTCTTGTTTATTCAAAAATAAGGTGGCATCCTTGGAAGAAGGAAAAACATACGTGTGCCCTCCAGAGTGAACCCTCTGCCTAGTAGGAGAAAACAGCAAAATTCAGGTCCTAATCATTTTTCATTTTTGCTTTAGAAGACACAAATGTTTTCTGATGTCAAATAAGAGGGCTGGAATTTGAAAAGAATATACTTCTCCATCCTGAAAGTGTTCAGTCATGCGAGGACACTAATACTCACAAGCTGTATCTTTTTTTCAGGTTTTTAATAGTTTTTTGTAAAGAAGGTGGAAAAGGCAAAGAAATATTCTCTTAGGAAAGCAGTTAGGCAGAAGAACTGAGTTGGCCACTGCTAGAATCTTCACATCCTGTTTTCCTTAAAACAAAGTAGCAATAGTGATTACAATACACTGGTCTGCTGAGATCATTGAAAAAAGGAGAGGTGATGTTGTTACTATGAACATCATTATTTTCTAAATACAAGTTATAGAAAAATTGCATTTCCAAGTGATTAGGAAATCATTCTCAAAGAATGTTTAGTTGTTTTAGTCTATTTCATTATTGGAGATGAAATTTGAATAGTTTTCTAAAGTTGAAAAGCAAAGAGAAACTTTACTGGTAGTTTTATTGGAATTACTTTAAAACTATGAATTTATTTCAGACAATTGGCTGTCTTTACGTTGTTGTCTCCTTATTCAGACAAATGATAGATGCTTTTTTTACCCAGATGTTCCTTTAGGTGTTCTATAATCTTGTTGTTAAATGTATTATTAATTCTTTTGAGAGTAAGATATGTTATTCCACTTCTTATGACTGGATTTCCTATCATAAAAGAACAATATCAACTTTAAAATGCACTTATGTATTCCTAAACATACTTTTCCTCTGTTAAGCATCAAGGGACCCTGGTGGTAAAGTGGTTAAGGGCTTTGGTCAGCAGTTCAAATTCACTAGCCATGCCTTGGAAACTTGGTAGGACAGTTAGTTCTACCCTGTCCTATGGAGTCACTAGGTCATAGTTGACTCCATGGCAAGAAGTTTGGTTTGGTTTTGGTCTTCACCATTATAATTATTACAGACACTGCCCACCAAACAAAACTCACTGCTGAACAGTCAGTTCTGACTGGTAGCAACTCCATAGGGTTTCTGGGGATATAAATCTCTATCAAAACAGACTGCCCCATCTTTCCCTTGCAGAGCCCTGGTGGTTTAGAACCCCCGACCTTTCAGTTAGCAGTCGATTATGTTAACCACTGCATTACTAGGGCTCCTTATAGAAACTCTAATTGCCCCGGCCCGCGGGACAAATCAACGAAGGGACGAGGGGGAGCCTGTGAAAGTGGAGCAAGAAACACGGAGAAATGGAGGCAAGACAAGATTCTGATCAAGCCTCAAGGTTTTATTGTTAAAATGAGGTATATTTATAGCAGAGGGAATAGAGGGAGGGATCAAGTGACGTAGGGATGGAGTGACATTCGGAGTGAGGTAGTTGTCGGCTGGGGATTGGATATACATAGGACTAAGGCAGTGACATCAGGCAGGAAGTTTTTCGCGCGCGCAGGCCTTTTGAATTTCGCGGGCGCGGGCTTTTTCAAACTTGGCGCGCGTGGGCTTTTTCAGCCCTACAAGCTTCCTGTATGTCGGGGCCTGGGGGCTCACCCATGGCTCCCGACATCTAATATTTGTATTAAGTGATAGAAATAATGTAAATTAAAATTATTTATTTGGAGCTTGAAAAGGGCCAAGCACCATGGTAAGTATCTTCTAATGATTACTTAGTCTTTGCAGTAATCTATGTCAAACCACTTCTGTGACCAAATAGGACAGAATCGAACTTCTCCATAGGGTTTCCAAGAAGCACCTGGTGGATTTGAACTGCTGATCTTTTGGTTAGCAGGCACAGCACTTAACCACTAAGCCGCGAGGGTACTTTTATTGTCTCTGTTTAATAGAGGAGGAAAGAGGAACTTACCTACTTATCAACTGCCACTGATGCTGGGGCCCTAATCTTGCTGGAACCAGCTGCCACATCTTTGTCCTGAGGACTGGCCGGTGAGCTCAGACTGCCGTCCGTTGGGTTAACAGCTAATCGCTGTAACCACTGTGTCACCAGGGCTCCTAACAGGAGCTTAAAGAGGCTATTTGACGCCTTTGAGGTTACACAGCTAGTAGGAGAAAAAGTCTGAGTTCAGACCTGAGGCAATGTTATATGATTTTAACATCTGTGCAATGCTATCTCATGGAAACAGGTGGCATTTTTAACATACATACTGTATGTGTGCTAATGCTGCACTAACAGGGGTATACCCAAATTCTCTTAGGTGGAAGGGCCTTTGTTTATTACCTTACAGGAATGGGAAGTGAAGCTGTTTTGCCTTTAGAAAGTTCAGGGAGAGGAGGAGCCTGCAGAACAGCTAAATCCTTCAACATAAGAAATGAACAGAAATTTGGAGATCGAGAAAACATAGTATGAGAAAAACTAAAATAGTGACCAAGAAAGGAGAAGGGCAAAGCAGAAAGAGGGAATCAGAAGTGAGGCGGTTAATGCCATTACTGAGGAACATATTCTGGGAAGAGATTTGGATTGCTCGTTGAAATGTGATGGGCTTGTTTCAATTCTACCTGACCTAGGAGGACAGGTAGAATTTGGAGCCAGTAAACAAAATACACACAATTCCTGAAGAATCAAGTACTCGGAGTTTGTGATATTACTGGAAATTGAAAGACGTATTTTCACTAAGTGGAGGTAAATATTGTGGAAGATAAAACTGTTTTGTAGTAAAAGCAGTAGATGAGGGCAGACCTCAGACTAATAAAAACGTGATGGAAATATTTGACTTGACCTTGTATGAGTACCGTCTGTTTCTTGAATAGTAAAACTGAGCATTAAGGCCATATCTTACCTAACCAAAAATTAGAGAGACATTCAAAGAGTGATTTCGTTTATTGGAACTTTGAACCTTTCTGTGCTCTGCTATTTATGTTAATCACAGTAAAAAATTATCTTGAACTTTATCAGAAGACAATTACACAGTCTGCAAATATTCCTCTTTACCAATAATATTTCTTAGTAAATGTTTTATTGTATAAATGAGAATTTTTCCTAGTTTATCTAGATTTTATTTATATTTTTAATGAGAAATGAGTTTTCAGTTTCATTAAGTTCCTTCTCATTAAAGCAATATTATTATTCTTGAGAATTAATATTATATGTTCTTCAATTTCCTAGGATTAATAATTGCCCATAAATGTCATTTGGTTGAGATGATTCTTCTTTTAATATTCTCTTGAAATTTAGCTGCTGGTATTTTACTTATCAATGTTTATCCATGTCTGGAAACCCTGTTGGTATAGTAGTTAAGTGCTATTGCTGCTAACCCAAGGGCTAGCAGTTCAAGTCCACCAGGTACTCCTCAGAAATTCTATGGGGTAGCTCTATTCTATCCTATATTGGGTTGCTATGAGTAGGCTCGATAGCAGCAGTTTATTTATTTATTTATTATTATTTTTTTAATGACTATGTTTAGAAGGAAAATTTCCCTTTTTTTTTTTTTGGCAGATTTTAAGTGTTTTGGAATGGAAGACTTGCTTTTAATAAAAGTAAACTCATCTACAGAATAGCACTGAATAGATCTATTTCTTAAAACCGTGAGAGGATCTACTATTAAAACTGTCTATCCTCAAAGCTTATTTTTTGTGAAAGTAAAAGTAATAAAAAACAAGAAACAGAATGTCTCATCTATTTAAAATAATGTTTATGTATTTGGTAGTATTTTAATACACTTGTTGCCATTATAATTTTGAAATTACTATCTTATTCTCTTTTGTTATTGAAAAATTCAAGTTTTTCACAGACAATCTGAGACATCAAAATTTTTAATTATGTTTTCAACAATATGTATATATATCATTAGATCAAGGCTTGGATCTATTGAAAAATTATTATGATGCACATTCATTGACTTTAGTTTTTATTGTATTTTACCTTATTTCCTTTAGTTAATGTTGCACTTTTTCTAGCTTCTAGTGTTGTATATTTACTCTTCTTCATATTGTTAGAAATAGAACTATTTGTAGCCATGAATTTACCCACAAATTTCATTTTGCTTGAATTCCGTTGGCAATGTCTTGTGCTTTTTTAATTTTGTAATTATAGTGTTAACTGTAATTTTCATTTCTTCATTGACTGATTATTTAGAATGACATTTTTATTTCTAACTTGCTAAGAATGTTATTATTAATTTTTATCAGTTATTCTAGTTTTAAGGCACAGTGGTGAGAGAATGAGTTCAGAATTTTCTTCATTTTGGACCATATCAAAACACATCATCCATGTTTTAAACACTGTATTACAAAATATATTTTTGAATGTTGTAAGAAGACTAAGCTCTATAAAGTACAATTTAGTTTAAACTAAGAGTTCATAACTTTAACTTATATACTACCCAGATACTCCTCTTGGTCCTCATGCCTGCAATAGTAAGCATTTCTACTTGACTTTTCCCCTGCCTGTTCTGATTGTTGATTTTAAAACATTGCCTAACATGTTTTGATCTTAAGATCATCACATAATATGATGCTCAAGTTGGAACACTTTTGGGGATCAAGAGGTGCTATTAATTGTGTTGTCACATAGTTTGAAACAAAGACCATTCCAGGCAATCTTGGACTCATCATTAGCCTTCTCCCATTTCCATTTTTGCTATCTGTTTAACACAGGAATTGACACCCCTGAGAATTCCTATATGTGTGTTTTTTCTCTCACTTTTACTGAAAATAGCAAGAAAACAAAAAAGAGGATTGGTTTCTTTTCACTAAAGTTTTCTAACTTATAATTTGCTCTGATGAAGCTTGGAAAGGATAAGAGCCTAGTTCATGAACACAGCCATAGTGCTTACCGCTGTGAGCTGTGTATGCCTGGTACAAATTCCCTACTTCTTTCCACTCTCTGCCCTGGGAGACTGATCTTGACTTGACTGTCAGTTGTCCTCCACCAGTGGTAGCCCATCAAATGACTAGAGGGTGGGAAGACAGTGATTTTAACTAGTGTGGCTATACTACACTGTGGTTGCCCTAAACTGACCTACGCCTTGGTAAAGGATTCCTTTTCCAGGCTCTCCCTAGCAGTGTGCCATCTGTGTGCTGCCCACTCCATGACTAATATACTATTCACATGTGTGTGACTGAATGGTTCTACTTTCTTCTGTAAATATTTTACAATAATTAACATTTTCATCTAAAACTTCCATGCATCTGTAGGAGAGAAAACAAGGGTATATTTTCTCTCTTTTTTGAGGAAAATCAGCAAAATATTTAACGAGGCATTCTTCAGTTTTTAAAGTTGTGCTTAAATAAAACAAAACATCTGGTAACTAGCAACAAATGCTTCAATTTTTTTTTCATTTAGTCTGTAAATATTCTCAATATGCGTTACAATGTCAAGTATGGACTGCGATGTTTCTGAGTTTGCAGTACACCTAGGAAAACAAGTGATTAGAGATATGATGACTGTACAAAAGAAGGAGCAAAGAGTTCTGACAACCAATCACAAGAAGACCTAAGCCTGGGGTATAAGTTTGTGCATGCAGGAATGCCGAAGAGGGATACAACAGTATTTAAGTGGACAGCTGAATGATGACAAGGGTGACAATCGGAGTTAGAATGAGTTAGGTGGATGTGTCCTATGGAGATTTTGTGGGAACTGATCTTTATGAAGTAAAGGAAAGCTTTTAAAATGTTTTAAAGCAGAAAAGCAACAGCACATATTGATGTTTTAAAAAAGATTACTCTGGTGGACGTATAAAGTATGAACTGGAGGCAAAAGTATGTGTAGACCGATCAGATAGCTATGGCAGTAATCTAAAAATGTTGGCTTGGGCCCTACTGTGAAGACAATCAGAATTGAAAGCAATAGAGTTTTCAGGTATGGTAAGGAAAGAAATTATAGCCCAGGATATAATTTAATGGACTGGACTTTGAAATTGATTAAAAGAGTGTAAGTTGGCAATGAATATGAGTAAACATTCTAGAAAGATCTGTACATATATGTCTAGAAAGGGCATGATTTTCAAAGAGAAATTATTTTCTGTTTTGCTAGGTCGATAGTGTTGGAAACTCTGGTGGAATAGTAGACAGCGTTAGGGTAGTCAAATTAACAATGTTTTCTCTTTTTTAAGGCCTAAACATACCCTATTTTCTTTAATTCCAGGTAAAATTTTCCAAAAATTAGACAGTGAAGTTTTATCTTACCACACTTATTAAAGGAAGCTAGCTTTGAAACAAATATGATTAATTATAAATCTGTCTATAGTCATGTTTGGATTTTGAGCATTGAAGTTTTACTCATACCTTGTGAATAAATCTATGTATTAATATATGTACTATTTTACATGATAAAATATAAACCATTTCTAATCATCTTACAAAAAAGCTCTGAAAGAGTGTTAATTAATAAATATAGATCAATGTTCAAAACCTAATGTTCTTTTAAGAAAGATCACCTATTTAGCACTCGTGTATTTAACGCATATGTGCTTCAATATACTTGATTGGGACATTAATAAAACCTTATTGCTTATATTAGCATCTCCTTGTATAAAACAATTAATGGGCAAGAGGAACAGACACAATACATTAATCACCAATACAAAAGGAGAACAATTTAAAGAATTTGTTAACGATAAGATAATCGCTTTTGATAAAAATAGGAAATCAAATTTAATATTATTCTCCTAATTGGTCTATATATGTAGAAGTGTAGAGGATTAGTGTTTAGACACCATAGATCTGACAGGGGGCAGGGACCTGTCACAGGCAAACTTATAAACCAAAGAGATTATGTTTTCTGTGTTAGTATAAGACCCGAGCCTTTGATTATAATGATCAATAGTGCGTTTAAGCAACTGGTCGTTTCTAAAAAGTGTTTATTTTAAAAGAATGCACATATTTACCATTTTAGAATGCTGTTTAGATTGATTACAGGTAAAATTGCAACACACAAGGGAAAAACAGTTTTACTGTTGTGAAGATAACTTACAGAAAGAAAATTTAAATTTAGCCTCGCAGTCTATCATGTAACCTTTTGCTTTCCAGAGAGTCGTTTTAAATACTTGCCACTGTACTTATGTTTTATCAAAGATATCACGGGCCTGGGAATATAACTTCCATAAAGTATACTTAAAATGATAAAGTTAATAAATCTTTTCCTAAATGACTTATTGTTAACTTTCAGTGACAAGGTAATCTGTAAGGGCAAACTGGATCAGAAAGGACAGATTTCTGTGGATGGAACTCACAACCTAAAAGCTCCATCACTAACATATTAAATTAGGATGAGAGGGACCTAAACACTGATAATCTGTATGCCCTTTCCTCTGCTTACACTTTTGATTGGGATCTGTGAGCTCTAGTGACACAGTAGTTAAAGCCATGGACTGCTATCCAAAAGGTCAGCAGTTCAAAACCACCAGTGGCTCCACAAGAGAAAGCTGTAGCAATCTACTTCTGTAGAGATTTATAGCCTCAGAAACCCTGTGAGGTCATGAGGCGTTAGAGTAGACTCGACAGCAGTGGGTCTGCACATAATATGTGTTGTTGGTACCCCTAGCTGGAGCTGCTACATTAGCAGAAGTGTATGCAGATGGTTCCCTCAAAACGGATCAGTGACCCATTATCTATTAATACATCCTTGCCCAGAAATCACTCATGTTGGGTCCTTGCCCAGTAGTCGCTCACGAAGGTCTATTTGCATGTTGGGTTAATGTAGCAAGAGCTAGGCTAGACAGCCTGCTCCTCCCACCCACCTCTTGTTTTTTAGGAAGAAGCAGCATACTCCCAAGAGACCTGCCAAGATAAGGAGTTTAAATTACATGAGAGGGAGCCATAGGAGATACATGTCCCTGTGAAAGCGTTCAAGTGGTAGGAACCTCACAGCTCAAACAACTTTGTGTGGGAGTGTCTTCATGATATGGCGTGAAGTTTATTTCTGGCCAGCACATTTTCAATTCCTGGAACTGGTACCAATTTAATTTAGTGCCATGCCAGTTCCTTTCCACCACAGTACTTACCCTTCCTTGTGTTCCATCTGCTTGGCATCTATGGGTAACTTGTGCCTCTTTTTTATTGTTGCCCTAAATATGTGCTTACTTTGCTTACTGGGTAATCCGTCCTTGGGTTAGGGCATTGCAGCCTGAGAGAAACCAGTAAGAATGCTCTCAGTAATGGAACAACAATTTAGTTGATATTACTTTAGAAAATACAGATAGCATAGAGCGAAAAAAAGAAAAGAAACAAACAGAACATCTGACAGCGGGATATATGGAAAACTATGTCTCCTCAGGTAGTATTGGGAAAGAAGTTTGGGGCCATTTCTTAGACAGAGAGACCCAGAAAGCCAAAGAATGAGAGTAGATCACTCAATCAATACACAGTTAACAAAGCAGTAGAAAATGAATGTGAGGGATGAGAGTCTTCTTCTTTTCTTTTTTTAATTGAGTGTGTATTATTTTGAAGGTTTTGTATTAGATATTGAAGATATGTATTCGTTTCTACCCAGATTCCACTGGCCAAACTTGTGACATGAACAAACCTTACTGCAAATGCCACCGCCTGTCTATTTTTCATACTGTGGTGGCTTGTGTGGTGCTATGATGCAGGAAACTATGTCATTGGTATTTCAAAGCCAGCAGGGTGCAGAAGAAAATTTCTTAAAATGGAAGTGTACATCTCAGTGCAGGAATGGCCGGTCAACGTGCATTCTCAGGAAGTAGAAGGTCAGGATAAACAATTTCTTCCTGGGAAGTATATGTCAGGATGTAAACAATTTGTTCCAAGAAAGAATGTGTACAATTGAATTGGTTGGTGCTGTGCACCTAGGAAGGAAAACTCACTCCCCCTAGCCAAACGGCAAGCCTCTACATTTCAAAGGACTCCAAAGCTGAGGCTGAATCTGTCGTTAACCCCTGCGTTCCCTTTCTTCTATATGCAGAAAAGCTTGTAACTCGGTACACAGAACTGAGTGTTTTGTATTTTCACTTAGAACTATCCAGCTTGAGCTTCATTATTCCTCAATAAAATACTTTTTCTTTCTCTCCTAACAAAATACTAGATTTTCATTTTTGACATTTTTTATGTCAGAAGTAGGCTTTTGGGGATATATTTTCTCTGATGACCCCTGAGGCATCTGGACATTGGCTTGTTGCCTAGCGAATCACTTTGGCTTTTTGGTTCTGTGACTTCTTGCGAATTGTTTCAGGCAAAAAAAAATTCTTGCATCTGGGCTCTGCTCTCTAGAATTTTACTGTGGGTTTGCTTTGTTTCTTGCAAGTAAAAGTGTGCTGTAACTGTTAGTATAGAATGGGAAATGCTGTGTTTAAAGGCACTGATACCTACCTACATGAAGTGCGTGAAGTATCATGGTTGCTTGTTGTGCATTTTCTTTCCTGTCTGACATAACATCACTTGAGACAGTTTGGAAAATCTGTAACTACGTTGGAAACTATGGTGGCATAGTGGTTAACTGCTATGCCTGCTAATCAAAAGGTCAGCAGTTCAAATCTGCCAGGTGTTCCTTGGAAACACTATGGAGCAGTTCTCCTCTGCTCTGTGGGGTCCTTGTGATACAGAGCCAACTTGAAGGAAACGGGTTTTTTACCGTGGTGTTCTTTTGAGCTCTCTGAGGTAATCTTTCTGCACTGGAACTTAGAGAACTGAGGCTCCTAGATTAACTAGTCCCAGTGGGTCTACCTATTTTGACTGGTATATTGAGGCATCTGAGAGACACAAAGACAGTAAAATTTCTCCCCCGCAAGACACTAGGAAACCCTGGTGGTGTAGTGGGTTGTGTGCTAAGTCTATTATTAAAAAGGTTGGCAATTCAAATCCACCAGTTTCTCCTTGGAAACTATGAGGCAGTTCTACTCTGACCTCTAGGGTCACTGTGAGTTGGACCCGACTCTACAGCGGTGAGTTTGGTTTTGGTTTTCTTGGTAGGACACTATGTTTAAATTAACTAAGCAGAATAAATAATTAAAATGTCAAATTTCAGCTCCCACTCCTGCTCCCCTGCCAGCTGCTACTTCTTTATACCTACCATTTTTTGCCTTCCTACTTCTTTAATAACATTTTGTCTGAACTCCCCCTTTTCCCTGAAAACAAACAAATGAACCCTTGCCTGAAATGCACTGTAAAATTTGCCACTGCAGTGATGAGGAAGACTGCCGTTGCATCGTTTTGCCTGTGGACATGCTCATAATTATGTAGCATTGTGAATGGTTTTCCTAAATTTGATGAGGACTCCTCCAAAGTTTTTGAAAAATCTACGGTCCTTGTTGAAGTATACCCATCTCAGCTCCCTGACTTACATCAGCTTGTTAGCATGATTACTGACTCAGGGGAAGCCCAGTTATAGCAGCAACAATCAGAATGAAAAGAATCCAAGGAAGAGTTAGCCTTAATTATTGAAAAAAAACAGCTACCAAGCTATTGGAAGACTCACAGGGTGTGAGTAAGAAAATTGCTAGAGGTTATCTGTAAGGCTTTTTCTGTGATGGCTCTTAATCTGCAAGAAAAGCCCATTTATTAATAAAGAATCTTGTTAACTTTTGACTGGCTCTGACCATCCTGCCTTCTATTTATCCTACCTGTTACAAAGATCCCTGATCAAATGTATTAAAACTTCAAAAGCGGTGAAGTCACCAATCAGGAACAAACATTGATTCATTCCCAACTTATTCTGGTATGTCATGGACCCGTTACAAGAACCCCTGTCTAGAAATACTAAAACATAAGAAGCAGTAAGATCACTAATGAAGAAAAAACATTAATTCATTCCAAACCTGTTCCAATATCTCTTGGTCCTGTTGAAGGTTTTCATCATTTTTCTCTCAGTTCTGATACTCATCTCAATCCATTGGAAAGAGTTCTCTTACCCAAATCGAGCTGCCATTTACAATTTAATGAAAAAGGGGAATATTATGGAGTCTACCTGATATCCCTAACTCAGCAGAGACAGGCTCTGAGTTAGACAATATTCAGGAAGAAGAAGCCGTTTGCTGTATGTAGGTGCTTGTCACACCTCTCTAAAATTCATTTCCTTCAGTTCTGTCTCTTCTGACTTCTTTTCCTTAGTTTCTGCAACCTTAAATGACATCCACAGATGTAGGTTGAGTTTCATCAGCTAAAAAACCAAACCTGCTACTACTGAGTTGATGTTGAGTATCACATAGGACAGAGCAGAACTGCCCCATGGGTTTCAAAGGGGTACCTGGTAGATTCAAAGCACCATCCTTTTGATTAACCAGCCATAACACTTCATCACTATGCCACTAGGGTTTCCTTGAAGTTGATAAAAATTTGAATATATTTATCTGAACCTTTGCCCAAAACTCCCCAGTATCTACTCAAACAAGAAGTAAAAGAAGTAGCTTCCATTATAAAAAATTTGCTTTCTAAACGTTTAATTGTTCCTTATACCATCCCTGGTCAAACTTCTGTTGTTCTAGTTATAAAATCAAACAATGGGGGCTAGAGGTTTGTTCAGAATTTGCTTGCTATCAACCGTATTGCTATTCCTAGATTCCAAGTAGTCTCTAATCCTCATTTATTATTTTCCAACGTACCTTCAGATGCAACACATTTTATGGTTGTGGATCTCTGTAGCATCTTTTTTCCATATTTATGTGAAGTCTGATAGGCAATATTTATTTGCTTTTACCCAGAAAAATAAACAATTTACCTGGACTGTAATGTCCTAAGGGTTTACTGAATCTTCCACCTATTTTTCTCAGATTTTGCCTTCAAATCTATAGCCTTAGCGGTTTATAAACAAAATTCATGTTGTTGATATACACTGATGATTTACTAGTTGCTCAACCTCCCAGTAAACCTGCTTTGATGACAATGTAGCTTTATTAAAACATCTGGCTACTGCTGGACACGAACTTTCCAAAGAAAAATTACAATTAGCTCAGACTCCTGTTAAATATTTGGACTACCTCATTTCTGCAGAAGACATACCTAATAACATTGACTAGGAAGAAGCTATTATTATCTTTCTTATATGCCAAACAAAGAAACATATACGGGGGTTTGTAGGACTCTGTGGCTGTTGTCAAAGCTGGATTTCTAGTTTTTCTTTATTAGGTCAATTTTTATACAAGTACTTGCAAGCCTTTGAACTAGATTCATTCCAGATTGCACCAGAAGATAGAGAGGCTGTATAGTTCAGTGAGCACACCCACTCTAGGGTTTCCTAATTGCTGTCTGGATTTTTCTTTATTTATACACAAAGTAGCTGGAAATGCTTTCGGCAATATCACTTAAACATGTGAAGGATAAGAAAGACCTACAGGTTATTGTAGTCTATAGCTTGACTCTGTAGCTAGGAGATAGCCTCACTGCTTTAGGGCTGTGGTCACTCCTAACAAACTAGTAGAAACCAAAGCAGATGTGATGATGGGAACTTTCTAGATTTCTGTGTGTACCATGGAAAAGCTGGTGGTGTAATGGTTAAGTGCTACAGCTGCTAATCAAAAAGCTGGCAGTTCAAATCTGTCAGGCATTCCCTGGGAACTCTATGGGGCAGTCTACTCTGTCTTGAAGAGTCGCTATGAGTTGAGATTGACTCGATGGTAGTGTTTTTCATTTTTATGTGTACCATGCTGTGCCTGCCTTACCTAATTCTGCCTTGGCACAACGTTTTCCTGACACCAGATTCACCCCGTATGAAATTCTTCTCCTGGATGCATCTGATGTTAGATGATGTTCCATGGCTGTTTAAATCCAGCTACTCTTCCCTGCAACTAACAAGAACATTTACTTACACATGATTGTCTAGGTTTGACTGAGTAACTTTTAATTCCATAGGAAGCTTTAACAGAGACCCCTTTAACTAATTCTGACT
Source organism: Heterohyrax brucei (assembly GCA_028571685.1). Classification (NCBI taxonomy): domain Eukaryota; kingdom Metazoa; phylum Chordata; class Mammalia; order Hyracoidea; family Procaviidae; genus Heterohyrax; species Heterohyrax brucei. The sequence continues at coordinate 60,335,543 of CM053146.1, read as the reverse complement.
TAATTTTGTTTGTGAATGGCACCTATTTGAAAACTAATCCGACTGGTCATCAGTGTCAAGTTGGATATGGTGTTACAACTTCTACTGAAGTCCTTGAAAATCAGGCCATTACTGAAGCCACTTCAGCCCAACAAACTGAAATAATTGTGCTCACTGGAGCTTGTAGAATTGCTTTAGGAAAATCTGTTAGTATTTTTACAGACTATAAATATTGTTTTGGAGCTGTACATGATTTTGGCATGTTATGGAAACAAAGAGGATTTTTTTTTACCTCTTTTGGAATTACCATTAAAAAAAATGGAGCTCTAATAATGAATCTTCTAGGTGCTCTATTATTCTGCTCTAAGACAGCTGTAATTAAAACTACAAGCTCAGCAACCAAAAGCAGTATCCCAAACTTAAGAAATTAAAGGAAATATTCTTGCTGATATGACAACCAAGCAAGCTGTCTCATAAGTTATTTTTGCACTTCTGAGAAATAAATCTGAAAATTGGTTACTATTAATTCTAACTCATAGCAACCCTATAGGACAGAGTAGAACTACTTTATAGGTTTCCAATTATCAGATGGTAGATTTCAACTGCTGACCTTTTGATTAGCAGCTGTAGTTCCTAACCACACAGCCAGCAGGGCTCCCTAAATAAAGAAAGGGATTCCCTAAATTTGTCTATTGCTAACTCCAATCTTCATAAATTAACTTTAGTAATACTTTGAAAACACCCATGATTAGCTCAAACAGATGAAACTAAAACATGAAAAAGGCAGGCTGTTGCTAATATCCTGTCACTAAGTTGTGAAATGGGCCTAATAAGAAAATTGTCTTACTTGATTTCCTGTATGTTTCTTTCAAGCAAGCTTACATGAAGGTTCCCACTTGGGGTAAGATAAAATGTTTGAGATCTTCAAATAAATATTTATGGGGAAAATTTTTCGAAGCTAATGAGCATATTGTCTCCTGCCCTCCCTTCAATCCCAGGAAGCACCTTAAAGTCTTACCTAGAGAATACCCTTTAACTTCTGGGCCCAACAACACCCTAGAATTTAATCAGCTTCTGCCTTCGAATGATTATAAATATATATTAGTAATGATTTGTAGATTTTCTCATTGCATAGATGCCTTCATCAGTCATTGTGCTACTACAGCTTATATAGCAAAGAATCTTTTGGAAAACATCATACCCACTGGAGGAACACCAAAAACTCCATGTATTGATCAGGGAGTTCATTTTATTGGTCAAGTCATTCAAGAACTGCATCATGTTTTTCTCATTTATCAAAGGCTACATTGGTCCTGTCATCCTTAGTCTTCTGATTTAGTAGAGAGAACTAATGAAATAATAAAGATCTAAACAACAAAGCTCTGTGACTCTTTAAATTTATCCTAGAGTTCACTATAGGTGTGTTATGAGTCAGAATCAAATGGATGGCAACAGATTTGTTTTGGCTTTTTTGGTTTAAGATTCTTCTCTTCTTTTAAATCTGAGGTACATGTCATTTGGATCTCACAAACTTAGCCCTCTAGGAAAATTATTGGGAGCCACATAATCCTTCTACTCTAACATTATTCAACTCAAATTACTGAAATAATGCTGTCTTTAATCCAATTTTCTAAAGAATAGCTTTTACAGGTAGAGAAGTCATTGACAAACGGAAACTAGACTCGTATAGTCTGCCTAACATCACCCGAGGAGAATGTGCATATCGGAAGAAACACCAAATGAAAGTTATTAGAAGCTCATTGGAAGGGACTGTACTTTGTTCTTCTCACAAATCCGTTTTGCAGCCATAGTAAAGAAAATAAAACCTTCGATTAATTTATCATGGTTTAAGAAGGCTAATACACATCTTTGGACAAGTGAACCCACCAGAGAATTGATGTTGCATTTATACACCTCTGTGGTCAGAAGCAGGAAACCCTGGTGAGGTAGTGGGTTAAATGCTACATCTGTTAGCTAAAAGGTCAGCAGTTCAAATCCACCAGGTGCTCTTTGGAAACTCCATGAGACAGTTCTACTCTGACCTATAGGGTCACTATGAGTTAGACTCAATTTGATGGCCATGGGTTTTTTGTTTTTTTTTTTTTGGAGTCCAGTATCAGATGCTATTTGAGGCAGATAACTGACATAAGACTTTAGACCAAGCCTGGCAATGCAGCTCTATATCTTTAATTTTTTTTTTTCCTTTTTTACAGCCACACCTGTATTAATGTTTTCCTAGGTGGAGCAGTTGTTTATGCTATTTTAAAATGCTTAATTGTTGGATATGTGGTACTCTTCCACTCTTAAGTCAGTCTAGTCTTGGCTGCTGAGTCTCTCCAATACAGGATCTGATTGGACTCCCTATTACTAGATTTTCTGTTTATAGATGGCCTTTTTTAGATTTGAATGAAACCCAAACCCTGACTTAATCTTTAGTTTTAATACAACCCTTATTTCACTTATAAATAAAGTTGCCCAAGAAGAGCTAGCTAAAGAATCCTCCAGTTCTACAAAAAGTGCTGTTCATTTTGTAGGTTAGTATCAACAACTTGCTAAATAAGGGGCCAAATCAGGTTTCTTCTCTTTGCTGAGAACAGTCTAACCACACTCATATGAGTAACCTAGCTGTCATCAGACCTACTGGATGCATCCTGATATCTGAATGCACATCAGTTATAATCTTACAAGCTACTGATTAGTTCACCATTGACTGGCTATGATGTTAAGATACCTACTCAATAGCCCCTAATGCTAGCTTTTAGCTATATGGAGCCATCCTTTGTCCCCAGACCTTGGCAGAGTGGATTGGCAGATGCATTCTGGGCCCAAGACAGACTCAAGGACATATTTTAACTTAACTTCCTTTACCAGCTAAAGTAACCATAGTAAGATTTCAATGGTTTCCATTAGCATTTCATTGGCTTGATCATTTAGTAGTAGCATTTGCACCTCAGACAGGACTTGAAGATGTTAAGGTGCTTGTTTGAAACATTAACTAAGTATGTACAAACCATCCTAAACGACACTACCCACAGGTTTCTAAATGACACTACCCCACAGGTTTCAAGGGATTGATACTGAAAGAGCAATGAAAGGAAAAGTAGTACTCTAAAATAGACCATACCCTGATATCCTCACTGCAGTCCAAGGATGTACCTGTGCTATAATAAGATCTGATTGTGTGTATATTGCTGACAATAGTGTTAATGTTAGTCTCTTGTTAATTATATGCAAAGAATAGTATCTCCCTTTAATGATCCTATTCCTGCTTTAACTGATATTATAAGTAAGTGGTTTCCTCTTGGGGTGAATGATGGAAAAAAATTACTACCTTGGAATCTTTATATTCTTCATTGTTTCTATTATTATAATTATAAAATGATGTTCTACTGTGGTTTAACACATTTTATCCATAAAATTCTGTACTTCAAAACCATTTGACCCTTCATATATAATCATGCTGGTTTCACAAGATTTCATCGTAATTGTATTGTTTAATCACTTCCCTTTTATCTCCCTGAGCGTGTTTCTTTTTGACCTCTATCATTCTGCCTTGACTGATAAGTGTTCCTCAAATATAGCCTTGTCCATCAAGGTGTTCCCCATAAAATTTCCTCTCTCTGAAGATGAGACCTGTTAGCTCATCTAGCTGAAGCAAATAATATTTATTAATCAAAGTTCTCTAAGATAACAGGCCAAACCCTTGCAGAAGAAAGTTCACTCCATTGTAGATGATTAATGCCCCCTAGTAGAAGCTTGATCAAAGGGGGAAATATGGAGATGGAAGTTGTCAAACATCTAGGTGCTCATCTCAGTGCAGGTATGTTGAAATCAACATGTATTCCCAGGAATCAAAAGGTCAGGTGTAAACAATTTGTTCCTGGGAAGAATACATAACTGAATTGGCTGGCACCACTAATTTAGAGAGTAAAGCTCATTTACCTCTACCCAAATGGCTGACCTTGACATTTCAAAAGACTGAAAAGCTGAAGGAATCAATCATTAACCCCGTACCTTTTCTTTCTTCTCTATGCATAAAAGCTTCTCACTTGGTAGAGACAGCGGAATGTTTTGTATTTTTACTTAGCGCTTTTCAAATTAAGCTGTATTATCTTCAATAAATTTCTTTTTATTTTTTATTTATTTTATTTTTATTTAACATGACTGAGTTAAAATGTACATTCACGTACAAATTTACATGCCCACCTATATGCAGCTTCCACTGCTCTCCCTGTCTGGTGACTGCACACTATTCCTCTCTGCTTCATACATGTCTCATCCTCCCAACAGCCTCCTTTCCCCTCCTCTCCGTCAACTCCCCTTCCTCCAGCCAGAGGTCAGCAAGATGATATCCTATAGATGTATAGAACCATAAAGTGCTTCCAATATATGGTCACTCTGCATTGCCAAGTCCAATCCATTCCTGTCCAAAGAGTGGACCTTTGTTATAATTTATAGGAAAGGGCAGCATCAGGGCTGGGGGCCTTACTCTCAGAGGAATCCCCAAACCGCTGGACCATCAATTGAGGTCTTTTAGTGGAGATCTCATGATGCACCCCTTTTTATTCTTGTGTTGCCAGTGAGACTCCTCTCTGTGAGCTTCATCGTGACTATCACTGGTGGTGGCCGGGCACGATTCGGTTCTTCTGGTCCCAAGTCGATGTAGGCACCCACTCTTGTATGTCTCTCTGTCTTCTTGGTTGTCTTTACCGCATGTCATTTTGGTCCTCAGTGAGCATCCATTCCTGCTGAGTTGGGACCATTTGCTGTGTCCTCGGATGGCAGCTTGGCAGCTTTTAAGACCCCAGACACCACTCACCAGTGTGGAGTGCAGAGAGCTCTCTTAGCAAAATGTTAGTTGTGTCAATTGGCCTGGAATTCACCTAAAAGCATGGTCCCCCGCCCCCCGCCCCAGCTACTCTATCCTTGCAGTATTGAGTTAAGATGGAAGGAGTACTCAAGTTATGCTGAAGTCCACTTAATGTTGTTCTTGTTCCTAATGTGTGCTATCACCGCTTTCTCCCTACTGGATTTCTAGTAACTATCTAAACTAAACCCTTGCTCCTCACCCTCCCTCCCTCCCCTCCCTTGCAGCTGTCAAAGAGTCTTTTCTTCTATACACAAGTCTGTTTTTGAGATCTTATCGAAGAGGTCTCATACAGTATTTGTCCTTTTGTCGCTGACTACTTTCACTCAATGTCTTCCAGTTGAAACCAGGTTAGGAGATGTTTCCTGGAATCATCGTTATTCTTTATCATTGCATAGTGCTCCATTGAGTATATGTAGCATAGTTTACCTATCCATTCTTCTACTGTTGGGCATCTGGGTTGATTCCATCTTTTTGCTATCATGGACTTTGCTGCGGTAAACATTCTGGTGCATGCGTCCGTTGGTGTGAAAGGCCTTGATTCTGTAGGATATATTCCAAGTAGTGGAATTACTGGGTCAAATGGTATATCGATATCCATTGTTTAAGGAAGCGCCAGATTGCCTTCCAAAGAGGCTGGACCATTTTGCAACCCCACCAACAGTGTAGGAGGGTTCCACTTTCTCCACAGTCTCTCCAGCATTTGTTGTTTTGTGTTTTCTGGATTATGGCCAATCTTGTTGGGGTGAGATGGTATCTCATTGTCGTCTTGATTTGAATTTCTTTAATAAGTAAAGATCGTGAACACGTCTGCATGTGTTTTTTGGCTGCCTGGATCTCCTCTTTAGTGAAATGTCTGTCCATCTCCTGCCCATCGCTTAATTGGATGGATTATCTTCTTCTTATTGATATTTTGTAGTATCTTATAGATTATGGAAATCAGGTGGTGGTCTGACATAGAGTTGCCAAATATTTTTTCCCATTCTGTGGGTGTTCTTTTAGTTCTATTAATAAAGTCTTTGGATGAGCACAAGTGTTTGATTCTTAATAGTTCACATTTGTTTACTTTCTCTTCTGTTGATTGAGGTTTCTTTGACAGATTTTGGAGTCTGTCCTCATTGTGTATTAAAACTTCCGTTGTTGTTCCTACCATTTCTTGGATGAGCTTTATCGTTTTAGGTTTGATATTTAGGTCTTTTATCCAGTTGGAGTTGGTTTTTGTATAAGGTGTAAGACATGGATCTTGATTTAGTTTATTGCAGATGGATAACCAATTTTGCCAGCACCATTTGTTGAAGATATCAATAAATTTCTTTTACTCCCAATAGACTATGAGATTTTTCTCCATTAACAAAGATCATCCATGATGAAAAGGTTTCAGTGAGTCTTCCAGATTAAGGCAGACTAGAGAGAAAGGCCTGGGCATCTCCTTCCAAAAATTAGCCAACAAAAATTCTATAGATCACAACACAATGTTATCTGATACAATGCTGAAAAAGGAGATCTCTTTGTTGTAAGACACTCAAAATACACAGTACCTGTAACAATGGACTCGAACATATCGATAGTTGTGAAGATGGGTCAAGATCAGATAATGTTTCATTCTGTTATAAAGGCAGTTTCCATGAATTGCGACTGACTCTATAACAACCAACAACAACTACAAAGAAGGGTATGAAATGCTGTTTAAATGTGTGACCAGGAGAAATAACTGTATATGGTCCAGTACACAATGAAGTAAAAAGACAATTTTTTACTTTCTCCTTTCCCCTACAGCGTACAGTTGTGAAGTAGAGATGAAATAACTACAATTAACACTGCTATCTAGAGAAGGGTAAGAATAAGAGACACAGGAAAGTTTCTGGGGCATAGAAGTTATAAAATCACTCTGGCAGACATTATGATGCTCCATCCCCACACATGGGAGAAGTTCTCTCATTAAACTCTAATTTTGCTATCTGGCAGGAATTTCCTTGTCCATTATTCTTCAGGACTCCTAGTTCCATTCTCTGATAAATTCTCCCTTGTCCATTGTTTCTTTCTGCTACCTGTAAGATGAGTGTTGGGTAACATTCATATCTTGGGACTGAGCACTGTTTACAATGTACCGGTGCATTTTTAAAAGTATAGTGTTATTTTAATTTTCAGCTACAGGCTTTTTAGTGTAGGCTAGTGACTTTTGGACAGTAAAATTTTCTCAAATGCTTAGTAGATTTCTGATATATTTGCTTACAATTCATTTCATGTGCCAAGATTCATGCTGAAGGTTATTATTTTTTTAAACTTTTTTTAACAGGCTGCATTTTTAGAGCAATTTTAAGTTTACAGAAAAATTGCGCAGAAAAGTTCAGAGAGTTTTAAAATGCCTCTCTTACTCCTGTATGCTGTTTCTCCTGTTATTAACATCTTGCGATCCTATAGGATCATTATGAGTCAGAATAGACTCAACAGCAGTGGGTTTGTTTTCTTGTAGTGCTCTGGTAAAGTGGTTGTAATTTGTAAACCAGTACTGTTAATCATTATTAAGTCCATAATTTACATTAGGATTAATTCTTATGTTTTAGAACCCTTGGTTTTGACAAATGAGTGATGTCACCATTGTGCCTAGCATTCTAGTGTGCAACAAAATAGTTTTGATGCCCTACATTTTTTGTGCTTGTTCGTTCATCCCTTCTTCCCTCCTTCTTGACCTCTGGCAACAAATGATCTTTTTATTGTCTCTATAGTTTTGTCTTTTACAGAATGTCCTACAGGTGGAATTGTAAAGTACACGGCTTTTTCAGACTAGCTTCTTTCATTTAAGTTTCCTTCTTTTTTTTTTTTTTTTGGAGCTGGATAACTGATTTCCTTTTATCACTAAATAATACTCCATCGTATGGATGTAGCACAATTTATTTATCCAGTCACCTACTGAAACATGTTTTCACTGCTTCCAATTTTTAAAAGCTAAAGATATGTACAGGCTTTTAGATGAACATGTTTTCACCTTATTTGGGTGAATATCTAACAGCATGATTGTATTGTAATTCTATGTTAAGCTTTGCAATACGCTGCCAAACATGTCTTCCAAAGTGGTTGTACCAGTTTGCATTCCTACCAGCAATGAAAGAATGCTTCTGTTGCTCCACATCCTTGCCATCATTTGGTGTGGTTAGTGTTTTGAATTTTAGGTGTTCTAATAGATACCTGGAAATACTGGTGGAGTAGTGGGTTAAGTCCTATGTCTGCTAATCAAAAGTTTCGCACTTGAAATCTACCAGGCTCTCCTTGGAAACTCTATGGAGTAGTTCTACCCTGACCACTAGGGTCGCTGTGACTTAATAGCAGTGAGCTTGATTTTTTTTTCAAAATAGATGTCTATTAGTATGTCTAGTATAGATGTCTAGTATAGACATCTAATAGATGTCTAGTAGTATCTCATTGTTGTTTTGATTTTTGCACTTCTCAGTGACATATAATATTGAACATTGTTTCATATTCTTATTTGCCATGATGCATTCAATCTGTGGTGTTGGTCAGCTATTTTGACTACACTGCAATATCGAAAGAATTAACAAATTGGTCTTACAACAAATGATCCAGAATATTCCTTAGAAGTAAAGATGGTAAGAGCTTGACTCATTTACCTTGTACAAGTCAACAGGAAGAGGCAATTGCTAGAAATGCTTGGTAAAGCAGAGGGCCAACAAAAAAGAAGGAAACCCTCAGTGAGACAGATTAACACAGTAGCCACATACCAGTTATTGTGAAGATGACACAGGACCATGTAACAGTTTATTCTCTTTATACATTAGGATGCTGTAAGAAGCTGACTTGATGGCAGTTAACAACATATTGCCAACTATTTTTAAAAAGTATTGTTAAGCAGAATTTAGTCTATTCTTTTGCTTCCCAGTACCCTCTGCTTCCATCTCAAATTACTGGTAGCTATCTTCAGGCTAATTAAGATAATAAGATGAATTTGGCTTGGGTAAGAAGGTCTCACCCTTAACCTTTTTGAGCCGGATAGTGAAAATAGTGACCACGACACTTTTTGGTCTCTTGGATTTATTGAAAAGCAGTTGTACTACTGATAGTGCTTGCTGCCACCAGGGGCATGTGCCACAAATTACTTTTTACATGGTATGGTATGAGCTGTCTGAATTTTGGGTAGCATAAATAGAAATTTTGAAAATTTTTACTTTTTTACCTATGTGTACCAATAGACCCAAGTGAGGACTCTGTGGTATGATTAGTGGTACTTTGTAGGCACCACTAAACCAAGGAAAGTCTTCTGAAAGGGGCCAACAATAACAAAAACTCCATACTACCTACCAAAAAGTAAGTCACGCTCAATATAACAGCACTCTTCCTTTAATGAAATTTCATATTATCAATAAAACTTTCAAGACAGAAAATAATTGGGTCGCCAATTAATCTTATTTTGCTGCAGAAATGAGTCTTAATTGGAGTTTGTCATTCAAAATCTTCCTTAGTATTTCTAACTGCTTGGGCAGAGAAGCAGTCAGCTATGTTTATCCCGAAAAGCTCCAAATTTCCAGACTCACTTTAGTTCCTTCCACTTCCACTTATAAACCAGCAAACTCTTGCCTGAGTTAGTATACATTTTTCTAATGTTGTGTAGAACCAACACATAAAAGCATTGCTTTGTTTTCTAACCTCTTTCTCCACCTGTGAGTTGAATGAAGATAATTGTGAGAATCAGAAAACTGAAAAATTTGCAGTCCCTGAGTCACTGGTTAGAGCAGAGACACCCTGGAGAGTCAGTGTACGTAAGCCACACTCATGTGTGATTGAGAAATACAGTGGGAGCCTTGAGAAATTAAATTTATGCTCAAGGTGACTAAAATTGCCTTGATTTGTTTAAAGTACTTTAAACATGATTTTTTCATTAAGAGAAACCAAAATGCAGCAATACCCCCCAAAGTAAAAATCCATTATAGTGTGAGCAACAGCAAAATGTTACTTTTAAAACAATATTTTATTGTGATTAAGCGGAAGTTTAAATCCAACTCAATTAGCCGTACAAAACTCCATATACACACCTGTATACAACTCTAGCTGCTCTCCCAACCCTGTGACAGCACACTTTTCTTGCTTTCCACCCTGTACTTCCCATATTCATTCGTCACTCTTCTGTCCCCTCCTTTCCACCCTCCCCACTCATTTCTGTAGAGCAACTGGTTTGACAGTATCATGTTTTATAGTCTGGCCTGATTTTTGCCTGACGAGTTGTCTTCAGCACAGGTTTCAGCTCTGGGCTAGCAGCAAGTCTAGGGCCAAGTTTTAGGGGAATCCTCTGGGACGCTGGACCACCAGGTCTGGTCTTTCAAAAGCATTCTAGATCTGTGCACCCATTTTTCTCCCACTACGACTGGGAGTCTACATTATGTTTCTTGCCAACACAGTCCTTAGTGGTGGCTGGGCACTATCTGTATCTTTTGGTCTCATGTTGATTTTGTCTCTGAATCATATGGCCCCTTCTGTCTCTTGGGCTCATGTTTTTCTCATGTCTTTGATATCCTTTACTCTTCACTGCTCCAGGTGGACTGGGACAAGGTGATGCCTCTTAGATGGCAGCTTGCTGTCTTTTAAAACTCCTGAACAAACATATGCACACCAGTGTTTATTGCAGCTCTGCCCACAATAGCAGGAAGAGGGAACCAACTTAGGTGCCCCTCAACAGAGGAATGGATGAACAACTATGGTATATTCACACAATGTAGTATTATGCAATGATAAAAAAACAACAATGATCTCGGGAAACAATAACATGGAGTGATCTGAAAAGCCACTCATCAAAGTGGGATGCAGAATACTAAAATCAAAGAAAAAAAACAAAACAACTTAGTTATGTCAATTGATCTAGATGTCCCCCAATGCATGAGCCTCATTCCCCTGCCTCTGCTACTCAGAACTTCAAAATGTTGAGTGGTATTTAGGAAACCTTTTAGCTTTTAGAATATAGTCCAGCAGAACTAGTTTCCCTTCTACTGCATGCTGTGACTTCCTTTACTTAAACCAATTCCTATCTAGTATCTAATTTATAAGTACATTTCTCCCTCTTTCCCCTCACTGGCAACCATCAGAGATTATCTTTTTCTGTGCTTAACCCTTTTCTTGAGACCTCACAATAGTGGGCTCATACAGTAGTTTTCCTTTAGCAACTGACTAATTTCACTCAAGTAATGTCTTTCAGATAACTCCATGTTATTGTTTCCTGAGATCACTGCTGTTTTTTTATCATTGCTTAATACTACATTGTGCTAATATACCATAGTTGTTCATCCATTCCTCTGTTGAGGGGCACCTAAGTTGGTTCCCTCTTCTTGCTATTGTGGGCAGAGCTGCAGTAAACACTGGTGTGCATACGTTTGTTCATGTGACAGCCGTTACTTCTCTAGGATATCTTCCAAGCATTGGGATTGCTGGATCATTTGGTATTTCTATTTTTAGTTTTCTATGAAAGTGCCAAATCAATTTCCAAAGTGGTCGCACCATTTTACATTCCCACCAAGAGTGAAGAAGAGTTGCAAGCTCTTTACGACCTCTCTCATATTTGTTTGTGATTTGGGGATTAATGTTTGCCATGTTGTGCTGAGACGGTGTCTCATTGTAGTTTTCATTTGGATTTCTCTAATGGCTAATTATCATGAGCATTTCCTCATGTATTTGTTATTGTCCTGGATGCCTTATTTGGTGAAGTGACTCTTCATATCCTTTGTCCATATTTTTCATTGGTTATTTGTCATTTTCTTGTTGAGGTTTTGAGGTACCTTGTAGATTATGGAAATTAGCTGACAATCAGAGTTATGGTTGCCAAAATTTTCTTCCCAATCTGTAGGCAGTTTTTTTACTCTCTTGTTGAAGTCTTTGGATGAGCATAAAAGTGTTTAATTTTCAGAGGCTTCCATATATCTATTTTCTCTTTCGAGATTTGCACATTGTTTGTAATGTTTTGTAGTCTGCGTATGCTATATATTAGGTCTCCTACTGTTGTCCCTATTTTTAATTCCATGAATTTTATGGTTTTAGATTTTATATTTGTGTCTTTGATACACTTTGATTTAGTGTTTTTTTGTGTGGTGTGAGATAGGTGTCTTGTTTCTTTTTTTCTTTTTTTTTTTTTACAGATGGACATCCAGTTATGCCAATGCCTTTTGTTGAAGAGACTACTTTTCCCAGTTCAATGGACTTTAGGCCTTTGTTAAACATTAACTGTTCATAGGTCAATAGAGTTATATTTGGATTCTCTATTCTGTTCTGTTGATCTATGTATCTGTTTCTGTACCAGTACCAGGCTGTTTTGACTACTGTGGCAGTGTTATCGGTTCTAAAATCAGGTAGTGTGAGGCCTCCCACTTTGCTGTTCTTCTTCAGTAGTGCTTTACTCGTCTAGGGCTTTTTCCCGGCCTATATAAAGTTGGTGATTTGTTTCTCCATTCCATTAAAAAATGTCATTGGAATTTGTATTTGTATTTCACTGATTTGTAGATCACTTTGGGAAGAACAGACATTTTCATGATGTTAAGTCTTCCTATCATTGAGCAGGGTAGGTTTCTCCTCTTATGTAAGTCTCTTTTGGTTTCTTGCAGTAGAGTCATGTAATTTTTTTGTGTCTTTTACATTGCCGGTTAGATTTATTGCTATGTGATTTATTTTTCTAAGGGATATTGTGAATGATGTTGATTTGACCATTTTCTCTTTGATGATCTCTTTGTTACTGTTAAGGAATCCAACTGATTTACTTATATTTATCTTATATCCTGATACTTTGCTGAACCCTATTAGTTTCAGTGGATTCTTTAGGGTTTTCTATACATAAGATCATATCATTTGAAAACACAGATGCTTTCACTTCTTCTTTTCCAATTTGGATGACCCTTATTACTTTATCTTGGCTGATTGCTCTGGCTAGAACCTCCAGGGCAATGACAACATTGAATAGAAGTGGTGACAGTGGGCATCCTTAACTGGTTCTTGTTCTTAAGGGGACTGCTTTCAATCACTCTTCACTTTGGATGATGTTGGCTGTTGGCCTTGCAAAGATGCCACTTATTATATTGAAGGATTTCCCTTCTGTTCTTATTTTGTTGAGATTTTTTAGCATGAATGAGTGCTGGACTTTGTCAAATGTCTTTTCTGCATCAATTGATAAAATCAAGTGATTCTAATCTTTTGTTTTATTTATGTGCTTGAGTACATTAATTGTTTTTGTGGTGTTGAACTATCCCTGCATCCCTGATATGAATTTTATCTATATGGTGTTTTATTCTGTTGGCAAGAATTCTGTGGAGGATTTTTGCATCTAAGTTCGTGAGAGATATTGGTCTGTAATTTTCTTTTCTTTCTTTCTTTTTTTGCTGTGTTTACCTGGTTTTGGTATCAGGGTCATGCCAGCTTCATGGAGTGATGAGTATTAACTCCTTTTCTATGCTGTGAAATCTCTTTAATAATAGTAGTGTTAACTTTTCTCTGAAAGTTTGGTAGAATACTGCAGTAAACCTGGATTAGTGGATTTTTTTGTTGTTGAAGTTGTTTAAATTACTTTTTCAATCTCTTCTTTTGCTATGAGTTTATTAAGTTGTTCTGATTGTGTTAGTTTTCAGGTAGTGTGTTTCCAAAAATTTGTCCATTTTCTCTAGGTTTTCAAATATTTTACAGTAGAAGTTTTTTTAGTAATATTCTATTACGAAATTTTTAAATTTCAGTTTGGTCCACTGTGATACTGCCCATCTCATTTCTTATTTCATTTGTTTGTTTCCTTTCCTGTCTTTCTTTTGTCCATTTGGTGAATAGTTTATTGCTTTTATTGATCATTTCAAAGTACCAGCTTTTGGTCTTGTTAGCTCTTTCCATTGTTTTTCTAGTCTCTAATTCATTTAGTTCTGCTCTAACTTTTATTATCTGTTTTCTTCTGATGGTTGAGTGGTTCTTTTGTTGACATCTTTTTACTTGTTTGAGTTGTCTGGTTAATTCATTTTGGTCATTTCTTCTTTTTGAATATATGCAGCACTGCTTTTGTTGTAGCCCAAAGATTTTGGTAGGATTTGTTTTCATTCTCATTTGAGTCTATAAATTTCTTTATTTCATCCTTGATTTCTTTTATAACCCAGCAGTTTTTGAGCAAGTGTTGTCCAACTTCCATGTGTTTGATTTTTTTACTCTTGATTTCTCTGCTGTTGATTTAGGCCTTTATGGCTTTATGGTCCTAGAAGATGCTTTGTAATATTTTAATGTTTTGGATTTTGTTAAGACTTGCCTTATGGCCTAATGCATGGCGTATCTGGAAACTATTCCATGTGCATTGGAAAAGAATATATACTTGCCTGTTGTTGGGTGGAGTGTTCTGTGTATGTCTATGAAGTCACATTGGTTGATTGTGATATCCAGATCTTCTGTGTCTTCATTGAGCTTCTTTCCAGATGATCTGTCCCTCACTGATCATTGCATGCTGAAGTCTCCTACATTCATTGTGGATCCATGTATGTCACTTTTTAATGGTATTAGGACTTGTTTGACATATTTAGAACCTCTGTTATTGGGTGCAAAAATATTTAATATTTAATTTTAATATGTCTTTCTGATGTGTTGACCCTTTTAGCAATATGTAGTGACCTTCCTTGTCCATCGTGGTGGAGTTTACTTTGAAGTCTATTTTATCTGAAATGTGTATTGCTACTCTTGCTCTTCTGAGAGTGCTGTTAGCTTAGTAAAATTTTTTTCCATCCTTTAAGTTTCAGTTTGTTTGTGTCTTTGAGTCTAACTAAGGTGTTTCTCTTATAGGCAATGTATAGATGGATCATGCTTTTTTAACCACTCTGCTACTCTTTGACTCTTTGTTGGTATATTTAACCCATTTACATTCAGCATAATTATTAATATATATGAATTTAGTATAGTCATTTTGGTGACTGTTTTGGTAAATTGTTGACAGATTCTTTGTTCTGCTTAATTTTCTGTGCTGAGTCATTTTTCTTTATGTGATTTCATCCTTTTCCTTGTTGTTGGTTTTATATCTGATGTGGCTTCTTGGTTTTGTTTCTTGTTTTGATGTGTAAGATTGTTAATTTTCTTCGTAGTTACCTTTATATTTACCCCTAAAGAGTTTTAAGTTCAAATCAGTCTTTCAATTCTTTTTATCACCTTAACTTTCTCACTTTCCTGAAAGGTCTATGAATACAATGATTTATTCCTCTTATGGCATAATGATGTAATCATTTACATACTGAGATCTCTGTTTCCCAGTTTTTAGTGTTTTAGGTTTAATTTATTTTTGTGGTTTCTCTTTTCATGTTGCTACCAAGGGGAAAACCTAGTGGCATAGTGGTTAAGTGCTACATCTGCTAACCGTGAGGTCAGTGGTTCAAATCTATGTGGTGCTCCTTGGAAACTCTACGGAACAGTTCTACTCTGTCCTATATGGTTGCTATGAGTCAGAATTGACTCTGTGGTAGTGAGTTTTTATCTGGAAGCACTGTTCTGCCTTGTGTCCTTACGAATATGTCTGATGTTATTGAATTTCTAAGCAAAGAACTTTCTTCAGTGTTTCTTGTAATTTTGGTTTGGATTTTGCAAATTCTCTAAAATTCTGTTTATCTGTGAATGTCTTAATTTCACTGTCATGTTTAAGAGACAATATTGCAGGAAACATAATTCTTGGGTGGCAGTTTTCTTTTTTTCCTTCAAGGCTTTGTATGTGTCAGCTCACTGCCTTCTTGCCAACATCATTTTGGCTGAATAATTAGATGTTATTCACAGTGGATCTCCTTTGTAAGTTATGTTTTGTTTAAGTCCAGCATTTAAAAGACTTTCTTTATCTTTCATTTTGTTACGTTTGATCATAATATGTCTTAATGTCTTTCTTTTGGGATCTACCTAGTGTGGAGTTTGCTGAGCATCTTGGATAGGTATTGTCTAATCTTTCATCATATTAGGGAAGTTTTCTATCAAGATATCATCAATTCTGTCTGTATTTTCTGTTATCCTCCCACACCTCCCCAGTTCTGAAACTCCAATCGGTTACAGATTACTTCTTTTGATAGAGTCTCACGTAACTCTCAGTGATTCTTCATTTATTTTAAATATTTTCTCTGATTTCTCCTTCAATGTGTTGGTGTCAGTTGCTTTATTTTCAGTCTCACTAATTCTGCATTCCATTGCCTCAGTTCTACTTTTTTTTGCTTTCTATAAGATTATCTGATTCTGTAATTTTATTGTTAATCTGCTGAATATTAGATCATCGTTGCTCAGGTATTTCTTGCAACCTGTTTAATTTTTCAGTATGCTCTGTTGCAGTTTGTCTAATTTCCTTTCTAATGTCTGTCAGTACTCTGTAAATTACTCTTTCATATTCTACCTCTGATAATTTTAGGAATTCTTCATCTGGAATATTTTTTCAGTCTTTGTTTTAGGAGTTTTCTGAAGCCATTTTGGTTTGCTTCTTTAAGTGATTTGAAATAGACTGTTGCCTCTGAGCCATCAGAAGCCAAGCCAAGCCAACAAAAAGTGGTTTTAATTTCAGTTATTGTGTTTCAATCTCTCTCTCTCTGTGTATGTACATATATATATACATATATATATATATATATATACATACATATATATACTGTGCTGTTTTGTTAACTGAAGCAGTAGAAATGCAGAAACACAGTCACTGGGTGGTTAGAACTTCTGCTGGATGTGGAGGCCCCAGTGTCAGTTAACTTTTCTTGTGCGTTAGGAACCCAGTCAGCTGGCCCACAAGTATGCAGAGTCTATGGGGGGGACATTGATTAGTGTGGACTCAGGTTTCTAGCTGTGTGCTGTGAAGGGCAAGGTTCTAGCACTCTTGTACTGAGAAAGTGAGTGGCAGCCCTGAGCCTAGAGAAACCATCTGTTACTGCCCGAGTTTCCAGTTCAATGCTGCTGCTTAAGGTACTGTGTCAGACTCAGGTGCCTGGCACAACACAGAAACTGGGGAACACTGGGAGTGGGAAGAGTTGGTGTCCCCCAAAAAGAATTTTGAACCACAAGCATCCATGTTTACTTATCTTTTGGCTTTCCTAAAGAAGAATGCTGCACTTTTGTTGTTTGTGTTCGTGAAATTTGGTTTCTCTGCTGGGAAATAGGTTCTCTGAATGTAGGTATGTTCATAGCACTTCTGCAGGGGGACCTACTTTGTAGTTTGTATCCTAAGCAGCCTGTCCTGTGTTATTTGGGCAACTCTGCACTCACTGTCACCTTTCTATTGCCTAGCTCATCCCAGTGGCTTTCCTCCTAGTATTCAGGACTTCTAGATATGTCCTATTTAAACTGTTTAATTGTTTTCCTGGGTCTTTGTTGTTAGAGATATTGGAGGATGGCTCTGGCTACTCTGCCATTTTAGTCCTACCTCAAAATGTTATTTTCCTGTTTATAGCAAAGAGATCAGCAAAAGAGGAAGTAAGATTATAATTATAAATATCAGAATAAAACCAAAGGACATTCATCCAAACTTTTAACTTTATAGGGACAATTTGGTCTATCCCACTTTCATCACACTTAAGCACCACGTATCCAAGTATTTCATTCTTGCCCTGGGGAGCTTACAAATGTTGAAAGCTGTTGGATAGGTTAAGGTTGTGATAATTCATCCAGAAAAAATAAAGCTATGAATCCTGATTAAATATGAATTTCGATAAACAGCAAATCAGTTTTAGAATAAATTTATTTGATAAATATTTCATAATGTGATTACCTTAAACATTTATCACTGTATTTGTATTCTTAGATTAAAATTAAACTGGACGTATTATGTTTTATCTGGTGATCCAACTATGGGTGATGAGTCATGGGAAAGGGATGCATAAACAATGACAGCTTAGTGCTGTCTTCATTTCCTTGTACTCTTGAAACAATATTATTCTTCCTATGTATTTTTAACAGATTTCTACTTTTTTCCTTTCCAGTTTTCCTAGTTGAACTTCGTGATAACTATGAGGAAGTAGAATGCACACATACACTCACACAAAAAATATAGATTAACATTTCAAACTGATATCTATGTCCTTATTGGAAAGTGGACTGTTGAGGTCAAAGAGGAATGAGAAGAGTTGGTTGTTTTCTTCCTCTTAATTTCTTTTACTCAGAAAGAGAAATCAGCTATTTGGGAGTTAGAACAATTGATATATGTCAGATATATAGTAACAACAGCAAAAGAAGGCCAGTGATTTTGGATTCAGAAAATTGAGACCACTGAATTGAAACTATGATAAAGCCTGGGCCTTTGGCTATGCGCAAGTTCCTGGCTGGCACAAAAAGTTTTTGCTTGAGTAACCCTAAGTTCGAAGACTTGACTCCACCTAGTGTGTCACTGAAAAAAGGCTTGGTGATTTGCTACTGTACAGATTCTTGCCAAGAAAACATTATGGAGCAATAATACATGGGGTCACCAAGACTCAGAATTGCTCAATGGCAATAGGTTTTATGTTTTATTTTGTTTGGTTTGGTATGGTTATACACTGTGTTGGCTGTGAGGCAGTGGACAAACTTCATTTATGCCTCTCTCCAATATGTATGTGATGGTGAGTCAAAGCTTGTGGTTGAGTTACTATATATACACAAAAGTAAATTAAACTCAACCCTAACCTATTAATTCCTTTTCCAATACAAGGATTATCAAATTGTCTGGGTGGGTGAAAGTGTACTTGGAACATAGAATAAACATATAAACTTTAAGACACGTGGATGAAATAGTCAAATGACTCATAGTGTATGATTTATTAATTTTTATAATACACATTTAAATAATTTAAAATACATCATTAGAATTTCTTCTCTCTCATTTCATAATGCAGGGTTATTTGTATCCTTTTATACACATTTTTGACATCTGTGACTTTGTTATAACTAGACCCATTTTAAAATATCTTCTAATACAATATTTCAGAGCACATATTCTTCATTTGTTATTTGACATGCCACTTTTTATATTTACGTGTTATGTTGTCCCTAGAATTTTGCCCTAAGCCTCGATATCCATTGGTATAACATTAGCACCATTAGTTGCTTTCATTTTGTGCTGCATGAGTTCTACTCTAATAAAGGCATTGTCAGTTGTTTAAAATGATGTTGGAAAGTTAAAAAAAATGAGATTGTGCTGAGTTTGGTCATATGGGGAGGTCAATGACAACATTCACAAGAGAAGATTTAGTGGAGGCACTGAAGCAAAAGTCACAAGTGAGTTAAATAATGGACAGGAGATGAGAAAGTGGACCTTTAGTAGATGAAATAGTATTTGAACAATTTGGCTTTGAATGAGAGCAGAGAAATGGAAAGAAGGTGGAGGGAAATGTGCAGACAAAATTCTTTCTTGTGCAGTATGAGAGATTGTGGTACGTTTTGCATGATTATAATTATCCAGTACAGATGGGGAGACGATGAAGAAGGAAAGAGAAGTTATGTCAATTTGAACCTAGTTGTTAGTGTAGCACTTCTTCATAATGTGGAAACTGCAAAACCAGGTGTATGTGTGTGTGTGTGTGTGTGAGAGAGAGAGAGAGAGAGAGAGAGAGAGACAGAGAGAGAGAGAGAGAAGGAAAATAGCCTAGATGGAAGCATAGAAATAGAGAATGCTCCAAAGAGCTACTATCCCTCTTGGAAATTTGTTTTTGAATTTCAGATGCATCCATCCTTGTCTGTACTTTCAGAAGGTACCATTTTAAAGTTAAAATAAATTCCTACTTTCGCCTGAAGTGTGTCCTGTGATAAGTTGTGACTTACCATCAGATAACAACATTAGTGGAAGCAGCAGTAGTAGTCACTCTAAGTAGTAAACATTTATTGAGTACTTACTGTATGCTAGGAGCCGTGGTGGTACAGTGGCTAAGTATTTTGCTGCTGACCCAAAATATTGGCAGTTCAAATCACCAACCACTCCTTGAAAACCTATAGCACAGTTCTACTCTGTCCTGTAGGCTCTCTGTGAGTCAGAATCGACTCGACAGCAACAGGTTTACACTAAGCTAGGTATTACATGAAATCCTTTGTGCGTAAGATCTTCTTTACTCTTAAAATCCCATCGTGTAGGGAATGTTTTATCCTTATTTTATAGAATTAGGAAATTGAGGTCAGGGAATTTAAGTAATTTTCCTAAGATTATAAACCTAGCAAATGGCAAAGACTTGATATAAGCCCAGGTAGTCTGACTTGAATTTCTGGCTTCTTACTATAAAATAAAAATTTGCAATGTACTCAGTTTAGCCAAAAGCCAAGTGGTGAGTTCTTAATAATTTACATACATTTATAAAATATACATTATATTCTATCACAAAATTTGACATTATTTTTCCTTTAGGAAATTTCAGTGTTCATTTCCATTTGTCCAATATAATTCTGTTCAGAGAACCAGATTATTTTTCTTTCAATTGCCAAATTCACCTTAACGGTTAATAAACAAGTGCTGTTTTCACACTGATCCAGTAATATATCTCCAGTTACCTTTTGCCGCCATGAAAAGTTTTTATTTATGACTGTACCCTCATCTGCCCTTTAGCCAACATCCAATCCATTTTATGTACATTTATGTCCATTCTGGTTTCCTCCTTTTTTAGACCTCAATCTCTCTACAAAGACCTTGATCTCTGATGTGGAACTCTGTCAAATGCTGTCTGAAAATGTAAGAGCACACTCTTCCCTGCATGAGCACAAAGCCAGAGTCTTCTTTTAAACGCAGAAGGACACTGAATGAATAAACACTGGCATTTCATGGTGGCGCTGCTGTCAGACCTAAACTGCTCTAGATATGAAATTTTGATCAGAAATTTCAAAAGGTGATGTATGTAAGGACATCATTTGTCTGTTGTCCAGTGATTTCATAGATTGAAATAACACTTTTTAAAACCACTTGAGGCTGTACAGAGGAAGAAGGCAATGGTGGTCTAAATACTGTGTAATGCTGGACTAAGGGAGCAAATAATTGTGCTCCTTTTTATTCAACAAGAAATTAGTTCTGTGAGGGCCCTAAGAATAGGTAAGTTACATTCCTTTACCCAACAGCGGCCTGATTGTCTGTGAATGAATATTCATTCTTTGTAGAAGAAAACTGATGATTTCTTCAGGGCTATTATAGGCTATATGAGCAAATGTATGCTTCCTGTTACAGTTTGTAAGGTGAATGCAATTCTTTAGAATAAATTACAATCAAATATATGTACAATGAAACAAGATGAGAAAAGTTCTTTCAAGAGCTGAATAAAACTGGAAACCCATGAAAATCTTGTTCTTCATTCAGTTAAGTTTACAGATATAAATCTCTTCAAACTTGTTAAAAATAATAACTTGTTTCAGTTCTCTTTTCTCTTATTTACTGTTTCTCATCCCTCAAGTTTGGCTCAGAGCTGACTTCTTCAGTGTGGCTTTCCTTGACCACTGAATCTATTATTTGTACCACAAACAAACAAAACCATTCCCATCACATCTATCCTGATGCATAATAACCCTGTTCCATAGAGTTTCCAAGGAGTAGATTGTAGATTTGAACTACTGGTCTTCTGATTAGCAGCTGAGCTCTTAACTTCTGGACCATTAAGGTTCCCACTGCCCCTGTTCATTTTTGATGAACCATGAAATCACATTTGAAAGTTGTCTTAGCCTAATTTTTAGTGAGGTTCAGAATAATTCCATGCTATTGGATAATTGTGTTTCTTCTCTTAGTTAAGTTTGCTTACTCATTTCTCATTTTCCATTGCACTGTCTTTTTTCTTTTCTTTTTTAGGAGCTAGATACGTACTCTAACTCTACTGATTTTACGTATCATATATGTTGAAAATATTTTTCCTATTCTGTATTTTATTTATTTTTATTTTTTTAAATTTTTTTAAAGAAAACTTTAACCCTAAGATCTCTAAAATTGACCAAGTTAGCCAAATTTTCCTTTATGGTATACACATCTGGTACATTACTAAAAAAGCTTTTTTAAATTTCAAGACTATTAAAGTTGCTTCTAGTTTTTCCTAATGTGGCAAATTACAAACTTAAAAAATATTTAACTCTCTAATGTATGTGAAGTATATTTTTGGCAAATTGCATGTGCTATGTATATACATTTTTTCTATAAATGCACACTAAAATTTATTATGGCTCTATTTTATGATAATGCAATGCTGACAGTGTCTCTGATTCATAAATCCTAGTCTATGGAGAACTGAAGTACACACATTAACTGCTCTGAACATGTAAAAGTTCAAAGATGTTAAAAGCCAAAAGAACTGAACTTGGAAATGATATATATGTATGCATACATATATAGAGAGAAACATACATACTTCTATACCAACTCGATGGCAGTGGATTTGGGTCTACATTATCTTACCATTGTGAATTCAAACATGTAAAATACAGAGCAGAGGAACTAGGAGTTGAGGAAAGGTGGTATATAAAAGCACAGTCGTGTATTTATTTATTGTTATCTCCTTGAGGAGAAGAATAGGGATATGGGTTAACTTTTGGAAATCATTTTTTAAAGTTTAATTACGCTGTTTAAAAATTTAACAGGAGAATAGAAATAGATGTATAACTTCCAAAACCCTAGATAAATAAAGGAAAAATGGACAAAAGAAATTTGAACAATTCACCAAATGACAGGAATGGGAAGAAAATACATCAACAACAATAAGAAGCAGTTTAAGTAGAACACAGCAATATCATAACAGAAATAGCCTCATACAGATCAGTGAATCGTGTTAAATATTAATGGATTAAGCTACCCTTTTAAACACAGAGAATCTTTCTTTGTATTTTTTTGAAATCCTACTATACACTCTTTATAACAATTCTACAGAAAACAAAATTATGCAGAAAAAATAAAAGAATGGAAAAACATTTGCAGGTCATCATTTACATAAGATAAATGAATTTTTGACAAAAGATAGAAATTAAACAAAAAAATCATTAAATTGCATAATAAGAAGAGGCATCCTCTACCAATAATATGCATAGTTATACAACTTTATTCACCTAATAATATAACAACTTCAAAAATGTAAAGCAAGATGTGAAGTGAACACAAGGAGAAATATAAAATATATAATCTTAAATTATTTCTATTTACAACAAAAAATGATAAAATAATGAATTTAGTACTGTTTATAGTGTATACATGTGAATATCTGTATATATATGTGTGTGTTTGTGTAAATGCATATAGATATATACACATGTATATATGTGTGTGTGTGTGTGTCTGTGTTGTTTGTATGTATATGGAGGCTTAATGGTACAGTGGTTAAGAGCTCAGCTGGTGACCAAAATGTCAGTAGTTAGAATCCAGCAGCCACTCCTTGGAAAACCTGTGGGGCAGGTCTGCTCTGTCATATAAGGTTGCTATGAATTGTAATTTATGGCAACAGATTTGGTTTGGGTTGGTTTTACACACACACACACACACACACACACACACACAAACACAGACACACAAACACAGACACACACACACACACTCACACAGACACAGTAAGTATGTATCAAAGGAAGAGAGATAGTGCATTATTTCCCAAAATCAATGGATCATTCTCAGTTACTGTTGAAAAACATCATGACCAATTTATCAGAAAATCTCTAGAAAACTCTAATATGCAAAAATAAGAGAAGTTGTATTATCTGACTATTAGTGATAATAGAAACAAACCACACAGATGTCCATGGCGCCAATAATCTGATATATTTTAAAACACTCTTGTATGTAACTTTGTATGTAAACATGGAAACATAATTGAGATGACGAACAATTTTGACATGTGACAAAAGAAGGGACTTGCACATATCGTATCAACCTATGAGTTGAAGGCAAAGCAAATTAAAAAAACAAAACAAAACATAATTTATAGCCATAATTCATTAATTAGAGAACAAGAGTGGTAGAAGTATCTTATGTATTCTATGTAATATGAATCAGAAAATAATGACTGCATAGATAATATTTATTGAGTGCTTACTATATGATAGTCACACTTCTAAGCTGTTTACATGTATAAGTTAATAGAAACTTCAAAACAACCCTATGAGATAGACAATTACTACTACTATTAATTAAATGATAAGAAACTGAAGCACAGAAGCTTATGTAAATTGCCCAAGACCACTCTAGTAACAAGTGGGCATTGATTCCAATTCAGGACTGATAAGGTTGAAAGAAAACTGGAGTATATTATTAAATTTTAAAGATTTTTCTTTGAAAGTTCTAATTAGAAGAAACCATAGAAAATTTGATTTTTTTTTTCTGATGAGAATGTAAAAAATAAGCAGTTTGAAATACGAAAGGTAAAATCATGTATATGAGGTCGATTTTCTAATTTTTTGAGAAGACCCAACTTTAGTGTTCCTGGGTGGCAGAAATGGTTAATGTTCTTGGCTGCTAATAGAAAGGTTGGCAGTTGGAGTCCACCCAGTGGCTGCTTGAACTGTCTCTCAAAATAGCTAGCCAATGAAAACGTTACAGAGCACAGTTCTGCTCTGACATACATGGGATTGCCATGAGTTGGGAGCCACTTGAAAGTAACTAGTATGGAAAGGAACCGAACTTCACAGCAATGGATTTGATAACCTGGATGAAATGGATGGCCTAAAATATGAATGGATGAGAAAAATATGGAATAAAAATTCACTCTGAAAGGTTCTTTGAAATGTCTACATGATTAATATTTGTAGAAGAAATTGTGAAGGAGTTTAAAGATTTGCTTCTGAGAATGATAGGCCCAGATTTGGTGTGAATATTTTCACTTATTCAACAACTATTGACTACACTCAGAGTAAGAAAACTCCTCTGCAGAACACCATACCTCTGTCAACAAAGGTCATGTCCCAAATATTTTATCCCTCCAGCTAAGTATCATCAATGTTTCCAGAACAAAATAATTAAAAATGTCTGTGAATAAAAATACTATATATTTCGGCATACTTTGTAGTCTTCTATTACTTTTGAAGTTTTACTTCTTCAGATTAACACGTGAAACAGATGTCTCTAGGTCAGGTATGGTATAAGAAGATTCCTCTTGTGAGTCGGGATATCTTATTGATTCTTTCATTTTCCTCACTGCTGGATCATTGCTTGCAAATACAGGCTCCTGTAGAGATTAAAAACAAAAAAATTCCCGAATGTTTTGAAGAATGATTTAGAGTATAACTTGCCAGAATCTAATTAGACAGGAGACCTGGGTTGGGTAAGACTTTCTTTGCAACTGACCTTTTTTTTTTTTTTTTTTTTTAATCCTTGTTCTCAAAAGACTCTTAAAAATATTGTCCTTAATTATCCTTCTCCTCATTTTTGGCCTTTTCCATAATCGCTTAAATATTCTTCTAAACAATAAGAACAAATGTTATAAACAAACTCCTTCACAGGCTTTTCTTTATCACACCCTCCTTCTCTTCCTACACTTTGAATAAAACAAAGACAAAACTGCATAAAGCAGATTTTCGTGAGGCAAATGCAGAAATATATATATATATAAAACCTAACAAAAATAAGATCTGGGTCAATTTTTCATGACTTATCAATACATTTAGTTTTTCAAAGTGACTTTCCTTATGAAATCTAAAGGAAGTTGATCCCTTTAGCAACAAGCTAGCCTGGGGAAGGCTGCTGGCCATCCTGGCATTGACTCTGCCCACAAAAATATGCCGCATGTTACAAGTGGAATTTACCCTTTAACCTTTGGCTCCCCCTCTTCTCAAACCAAGAAGTATTGTTTGTACTATGAGACCAGCTTTTCAACCAGCTAAAAGTATTTGTAGCTTATTACTAAGTAGTCTTAAAACAGTTCCAGAATGGACTAATTTTTTTTTTTTTTTTACACATGACTACAGGAGGAGAAAGCCTGAAGTTTTCCAGTTTCCATGAAAATGAAATTACAAATCTTCTTCTAGATATTTGTTTTCTTCTTGTGGTTTTTAAACATTTTAATTGTGTCTTGATTTCAAAAGCACATTAGAAATTATATAGGACTGTACATTTCTGAGGCTAGCCAATGACTTTCAGTATTTGGATTCTCACTTATTCTCCTCCAAAAGTTTACTTTACTTTCAAAGAAAAAACAACAATTTTCTTTGGAAGAACTTGTATAATTTCCCAAAACAAGATTGGCATCTGCATATATATATATATATATATATATACACACACACAAACACACATATATACATGTATATATACACACACACATATATATGTATATACACACACACATACATACACACATGCACAGAAAAGATGTTCAGTGCTCAGAAGAGAGAACTTGATCATCTTTTCTTCTGGCATTCAGCATTTACAAATTCCTTTGAATATAGGTTGGTTGACTAGAAAAATAAAGCATGCCTATGAAAATAAAGTTAACTGAGAACATTAATAAACAGAGGCTGAGTTTTCTGCTATGCATTTAAATATAAAGAATATTGTGGGAATCTTTTCTAAACTATGATTATCATGTTTAAAAGATCTGTCCTCACAATATGAAAATCAGCTGTTACAGCTATTTTTATCTTTTTAAATTCTAGAAAACTAAAGGATGAAATAGACCATCCTTCAAGTTAGTGCCTGAGATAGGAAGAGAATCACAATACACCTCTGTGTCTTCTAAGCCTTCCTATGTGGCTGAATGCTTGCTTTCCAGTGGTAATAAAAATGGGTGGAATGAGAATTTCATGCAGAGAAAATGTTATAATGCACAATGCAAGTGGGAAAAGAAGAAGTAAAGCTAGAAAGTGTTAAAGTGCCAAATGTGATTTTCTTGGCTTAATCATCTCAGATTCAGATTAAGATCTAAGATTTATTTAAGTCTCTTTTGTTGAGGCATAAGGATGGCATTCTTGTCAGAAAATTGTTCACTTTTCTTGGCTGTAGTAAAATTATAAATGCCATACAAATACTGTTTTTCTTCATAGTCTGCCAAAAAAGTGACAATAAAGAGTTAACTAAATATATCCACATCTCAAAAGCATTTTAATTTAAATTTTAGAGTCAAGATTTTAGTTGATTTACTTCTAAATGCTTCAAAATTTCTTAATTGTAAGAAGTAAAAATGGAATTCGTATATGAAAAACTGCATGGTTTAGGATAAAAAGAGAGAAAAACTCAAAAAATTGTTGGTAATTTCTTTTCAGAGACTAGGGTGATATCAAAAATGCCAGTTCAATTTTCTGGCTTTATCTTACATAATCACAGAGGGCATTAAGGAAAGTAGAGGCTGACTATAAACTATACCAAAGGAAGATCATTCTTGGAACATGTACTGCTTTTCAGAGTCAGAATTAGTTTAAAAAATAGTGTGAAACATACCAAGTGTTTACGTTTTCCAAAATGGTCAGAATTCCAAAGGCTCAGAGGTTAAGTGCTCTTTCTTGATTGGAGATGATAAACAAAGGGGAAAAGAGACGCAGCAGCAAGGAACATGCAGATACTTTTTATTAGCTATATGGAGATTTAATGTTTTTTATTATGATTGAATGAAAATGTACATTCTCATATAAATCTGCATGCCCACCTATATGCAGGTCCCACTGCTCTCCCTGCCCAGTGAAAGCACACTCTTCCTCTTTGCTCCATACATGTCTTATCCTCCCACCAATCTCCTATTCCCTCCTCTCCACTCACATTGCTTCCTCCAGTAAGATGTCAGCAGGAAGACATCCTGTTGATGCATAGAACCATTAAGTGAGCACATGACATGGTCATTCTGTGTCACCAAGTCCAATCTATTCCTGTCTGAGAGTTGACCTCCATTATGATTTATGGACAGGGGCAGCATCAGGGCCAGGAGCCATGCTCCCAGGGGAACTCCGAGGCTCCTGAACCATCAATTTCTGTCTTTTAATGGAGATCTCAAGGTGCACCCCTTTTTATTCCTGTGTTGCCAGTGAGACTCAACTTTGTGAGCTCCATCATGACTATCACTGATGGTGGCCAGGCACCATCCACTTCTTCCAGTCATAGGACGATGTAGTCACCCACTCACTTGGATCTCTGTCTTCTAGGTTTTCTTTCCCCCATGTTGTTTTGGTCCTGGGTGATCATTCATTCCTGCTGAGTTGGAGGCATTTGCTGTACCCTCAGATGGTAGCTTGGTGGCTTTTAAGACCCCAGATGCCACTCACCAATGTAGGGTGCAGAGGACTTTCTTAGCAAAATGCTAGTTGTGCCGATTCTCTTCAATATCCCCTGAGAACATGGTCCCCAGTCCCCTGCCCCAGCTACTCTGTCTTTGTAATATTGGGTTAAGATGGGAGGGGTAATCATATTATGTTGAAATCCAGTTAATGTTGGAGATCTAATTTTTATAAAATAAAATTTACAAAATTTGATGCTATAATTCAAGGAGTTTGCAAACTGCACACAGTTGTATAATCCTCACTATAATTATATAACATTTGAATCAAAGAATGAAGATGTAGCAGGATTCCCAGATTGTTTAGTATGCGATACGATGAAAAAAAATTTTTTTTCATAGCTCACCTCTGTCATTCTTGTTATAATGGCTTTTGACTTCGCATTTTTGTCATCACAGTCACAAAATTGTTACAAAAACTCCACGCATCATGTACCAAAACCAAACCTACTGCCGTCAAGTCAATTCTGACTCACAGTCACCCTATAGAACAAAGTATAATTGCCCCATAGAGTTTCCAAGGAGCACCTGGTGGATTTGAACTGCCGACCTTTAGGTTAGCAGACATAGCACTTAAACACTGTGCCACTAGGGTTTCAGCATATCATGTACTCACACATTAAAAAAGGGAAGAAAAAAAATTCAAAACCAAGATGAAGAAAATGTTTCTGATGTCTCTTTAAGAGCTTTTACAAAACTGTTCCTAGAGGTTCATCCACCAGAATCTATTGCATTGTCATTCCACAACTACCAAGGTCAGGGAAACCAGATACATCATGAAGAACTCTCACTCATGATGACCCATCCACTGCAGTGTAGTGAGATTCCCGGCTTCTTTTAAGTTCTCCACTGCTGTGTACTCAACTGAAATCAAGTTCTCTTCAAAAAGGGCAACAGGAATATGTTGCTAATGGATAGTCAGAAACAGTTTTTCAGGTCCCTGATAATTTTAAAGATGGTTTTATGTATGTTTAATTACATGGCAATGTGTAAAAAAAATTATGTTAAATTTAACTTGCACACATCAGTGTTATGGGACAAGGGCATGGCACTTTATCCATATTCATTCATGATAGCTTTAGATCAGACCTTAATAGACAAGTTAGTGAAACATCAAGTCAAATACATGGCTGTAGTAATTATACACAGATGATTCTCTAAAAGTGTTTTCTCCCCTTAGATAAATATGCTATTTACGGTTGCCCAAATTTAGGAACTTAAGTTTAATTATTTGGATGGAACAATGGCAAAAGGAAAAGACCTTATTCATGTTATTTTTGGGTTTTCTACATAATGACAAAAATGACTAAGTTCCTATTTAGAATCTTAAAAAAAAATAAAAGAAAGAAATGCATTAAGGTAACCAGACACAAAGTGGCCAACACACATAAAGAAGAAGGTAGAATACCAAGCATAATGTTAGAATGTTGTGCATTGGTCTCTTAAAATAGCTATTCATGTTTGAAACTGCTTGAGAGTCCAGAAAGGACAACTTAATTAAACATAAATCAAATATATGCATTGAAGTCAAGTTTAGGTAATTTTTTCACGATTTTCTTTCTAAAAAAGCATAGTTTTTTTTTTCCTTTCTCTCTTCTTTTTTCTTAGTGTTCTAGATTCATTTTATTGTATTTTATTTTTTATTTAATTTTTTGTAGTGTTTTTTTTTTATTGTTATGACTGAGTGAAAATGTGCATTCCCATATAAATTTACATGCCCACCTATAGGCAGCTTCCACTGCTCTCCCTGTCCGGTGACGGCACAGTATTCCTCTCTGCTCCATACATGTCTCATCCTCCCAACAGTCTCCTTTCCCCTCCTCTCCACCCACTCTCCTTCCTCCAGCCAGAGGTCAGCAGGATGATATCCTATAGATGCACAGAACCATAAAGTGCATCCAATATATGGGATTAAGTGCAAGTCTACAAACCAAATCAGTTTTGCATGCCCACCTATATGTAGTTACTTCTGCTCTCCCCACCTAGTGACAATATGCTCCTCCTTTTCACTCTATGTATCTAGCATCCTCTTAATAAGCATCCATTCCCACTCCCATCCACCCTCTTCTAAAAAGCACAGTATTTGGGGGATATATGACCATACTCATTAAATTTCCTCTCTCCTAGAAATATCTTTTGTCCAAGAAGCATTAGCAAAACTCTAGCGTTTAGCCAAATCCTTGTTTCTGCAAGATAGCAATTGGGAAGATCATATTTATGATTATATATGTATAATATTTAAAATAGCTGAGTGAACAGCCATCGAGTCACATGCATATGCAATATATATTGTATATGTATGTACATTTAATATAGATTTTATACCTACATTTATACACATACACAGTGCACCTCCAGCACCCCACACCAAGGTATAAACTCTGGAACAAAGGAGAAAACCAAAATATTAAAATATTTTCATTTCTGAGAAACAAGAGGTTAAGGAACTCTGTGAACTCCCAACCACAGGTAACTGGGAAAAAGCAATAGATGATAGTCTCAGATACTCTGTCCAGTGCCCGCCAGGGCTGAGGATGGATGTGGTTTGGGACATTGAAACATGTATGCTAGAGACTCTTGAGCCATCCAATGTTTTTTAAAACAAGAAACACCACATTTGCTCTATCCTTGGGTAAAGAAGCTGGAAAGGTTTGAAGCCTGAGTCTTTGGGTCCAAATGGCATGACAACATTCTGAAGGAGGTCTCTAGGACCAAGAAAATACTGTAAGAACAGAGATCCTTTCCCCAAAAGGGATTGTCATGGATGGTGTTGTGTCACCCCCAAAATGAATGTATTAATTTGACTAGGCTATGAGTCCCGGTATGGTCCAGTTCTTCCCATGTGTCATGAATCCTGCTTCTGTGATGTTGATGAGGGAAAATGGACAGTAGTTGAGTTGGTGAAAGTAGAACTCAAGCTACCAGCTTGTGGGACATAAAGGAGAGAAGTGAGCAGAGTGAGCTGGGAATCTTATACCACCAAGAAGGCAGCACCAAGAGCAGAGCATGTCCTTTGGACCTGAGATTCCTGTGCCGATATGCTGTCCTTGAATTTGGACTCAGTCCACTAGACTGTGATACTTTCTCTTACTGAATGGACTTGTAACACGTACACAGATTCGTGGCTTACTGGACTGTAAGAATAAACTTTTCCTTGTTAAAGCCGTCTACTTACAGTATTTCTGTTAAAGCAGCACTAGCTGACTAAAGCAGAATTTGGCACCAGGAGTAGGGTACTGTTCTATCAAATATCTAAAATGTGGAAGCTTTTTTGAAACTGTGAATAGATGGAAGAAGGAACCAAAGAAACTGAAAATGCCTCAGAAGGCAGCAGCTGGTTAGAAAGGCAACAGCAGCAGCAAACTGGCAGCAGCAGACCCAGGAGCCGACCCACAGAGTTAGAATGCTGAATGCCTGTGTGCAGGAGGCTTCCTGGCAGACAGGAGTGCCTCAAGGCACTTCAACTGATGGAGTCATAGAACTTTGGAACAGTTGCCCCAACAGGGTAGATGCTGGCTTAAGGTCTAGACCATGAGGCCACAGAAGCTGATGAGACAAGGTTGAGGAAAGGCTGAGCTGTCTCAGTCTCAAAAGATGTGGTCGTAACCTCAAAGGTTTCTAAGAGTAGGACAGTGGCCCCTGGAGCTTCAAAGTGTGGTGCACCTAAGGCCAAGGGAGCAGAGTTGCTGTCCCAGTGGGCCTGGACCGAAGCCCAGGGGCCACCACTCAATCTGGAGAGTGTGGCCCATACCCAAGTCTGAAGGGAAGGGTTATAAAATGTCTCAGAGTCTAGAGTATTATTTTTGAAGCCATGAAGGTTAATGTAAACTCTTCCGTTAATTTACATGGTGTCTGTTATGCTTTTCCCTACAATTTCTCCATTTGTAATGAAAATATGTAATTTGTGCCTGCCTTTTATGCCATTGTACTTTGGGAATATAACACATGGATTTCACTGTGAAAGAGAAATTTATGGATTTTGGACCTGGACATAAGACCTTTTCTATGCTATAACTGAATACAGTTTGTGTGTTCTAATGATAGGATTTTGGGGAGGGGACAAAGGGTGAAGTGTCATGGGTTGCATTGTGTCTCCCCAGAAATGTATATATTGATTTGACTTGACTCTGAGTCCCAGCATGGTGCCATTCTTCCCATGTGTTGTGAATCCTGCCTTTGTGATGTTGATGAGGAACAATGGACAGCAGTTGTGTTGGTGAGGTCGGACTCAGGTTACCAGCTTCTGGGATGTCAGGGAAAGAAGTGAGCTGAGTAAGTGGGGAAACTTGTATCACTAAGAAGGCAATACGGAGAGAAGTGCATGTCCTTTGGACCTCAGGTTCCTGTGCCGAGATGCTTTCGCTCAATTTGGACTCTGCCTACTGAGCCGTGATAATGTCTCTTATTGAACAGACTTGTAACTCGTAAATGGAATTGTGACTTACCAGACTGTAATGATAAAGTTTTTCTTCCCGAACCATCCACTCATGATATTTTCAGTTGGAGGAGTACCAGATGACCAAAACAGGGACAATGAGAGGTGAAAATATTAACTGAGTATTAACAGTGACTTTCTAACCTTTTCTTACATTCTGAATCATGTATAGTTTTTTTCTGATTTTCCTAGTGCAAATATCCACTATCAACTAAAAATTACAGCAAGTTTCTCTTTAAGAACAATTTGTGTATTACTATTCTTCAGATCAGAGTCTGAGATGATATCAAGAAGACTGTGGAATATTTGGGAAATACAAGAATGAACAGGATAGATTTTATCCTTTACATTTCCTCCCAAACCAGCCCAGCCCTTTTCCTGAAGCTTGTAAATATATTCACTTATCTCTTGTAATTAAAGCAAAATGAAATAAGGCAAAACAATATAAATAAATAAATAAGTTAACCTTGAAATCACCTTGAACTCTGTCCTTTGTTAGCTAACTATATGAAAATATCTCCTACCTTCACTCTGTTTATCAACTTCTCCACTAATTGCCCTGGTAAAATTGAAGGAGTAATTTTCCAGGTGCCAAACCCAGTATTCTCCTTTTAGTTTTTGATTAATTTACCTCTCTTAAGTGATGGGCATTTTTGACTACCTTTTCTTTGGAACTGTCAACTCCCTTGGCTTCTGTGATTCTTGTTTGGCCTTGTAACTCTCTGACTACTACTTTTCTCCCTAGTTTGCTGTTCCTTGCCTCATCAAATGATTTGTCTTTCACAAGAGGCTTCAGAACATATCTGTATGCTGATTCTCTCAAGTCTGTGTATCTAGCCCACACATTGTTTGATATTGTGCCTGCTGGACATTTACCACTGGAAATCTTATTTACAACTGAAGACCACATGGCCTTTAAAAGACAACACAATTCATCAAAATAAACTTGTTATTTTATCCCTACCCAAACTGCTCCTTTTTATTGTATGACCAATAGTTGCTACTAAGAGTACTAACTTGCCCAAAAATGAAATTGGGAGTCAACTGAAACTTTTACTGCACCTGTAAGTTTCTCCATTCATCGTATCTAGCGTTGTTGTGGTTGATGTACAGTTACTTCTGATACCTAACATAAGCAACTTTTCAGGATAGTAGTTTTGATGCAAGTGTTGGATTCAGACTGACTTTGTTTGAACATTGGCTCTGTTATTTACTGGGTCTACATGTTTCGAAGGGGCCCTGGTGAACACAAGATTTAAAGTAGTCTGTAGTTCAACTCACCAGCCCCTCTGGGGGAGTAAGAAGTGGCAGTCTGCTTACTTAAAGATGACAGCCTTGGGAAGCTTAATGAAGCACTTTTGTTGAATCCTGCAGGGTTGCTTTGAGTCAGAGTCAACTGACCTGCAGTTGATTTGGTGGTTTTATAACTTTTGAAAGTTACTTAACCTCACTGTGCCGGTCTCATCATCTCTAAGATGAAGATGATAAAGTATACATAAAGTTCTGTAAAGATACACGCCAGACTGACACCAGTAATAAATTCAGGGGGTGAGAATGAGGGGGGTGACAATGAGCTTCTCTTTTACATCCTTTTTAATAGTTGAGAAGACAAAATATTGTTTTTTCTTATGTGTATAAATTCTTTTTTCTTTTTTTTTTTATTTAACATAACTGAGTAAAAATGTACATTCACATGTAAATTTACATGCCCCCCTATATGCAGCTTCCACTGCTCTCCCTGTCCGGTGACTGCACACTATTCCTCTCTGCTTCATACATGTCTCATCCTTCCAACAGTCTCCTTTCCCCTCCTCTCCGTCCACTCCCCTTCCTCCAGCCAGAGGTCAGCAAGATGATATCCTATAGATGTACAGAACCATAAAGTGCTTCCAACATATGGTTACTCTGCATTGCCAAGTCCATTCCATTCCTGTCCAAAGAGTGGACCTTTGTTATAATTTATGGGAACGGGCAGCATCAGGGCCGGGAGCCATGCTCTCAGAGGAACCCCAAAACCGCTGGACCATCAATTGAGGTCTTTTAGTGGAGATCTCATGATGCCCCTCTTTTTATTCTTGTGTTGCCAGTGAGGCTCCTCTCTGTGAGCTCCGTCATGGCTATCACTGTGGTGGCCGGGCACCATCCGGTTCTTCCGGTCCCAGGACGATGTAGGCACCCACTCCTGTGGGTCTCTCTGTCTTCTCAGTTGTCTTTACCGCATGCCATTTTGGCCCTCGGTGAGCATCCACTCCTGCTGAGTTGGGACCATTTGCTGTGTCCTCGGATGGCAGCTTGGCAGCTTTTAAGACCCCAGACGCCACTCACCAATGTGGGGTGCAGAGAGCTCTCTTAGCAAAACGCTAGTTGTGCCAATTGGGCTGGAATTCGCCTAAGAGCATGGTCCCCCGCCCCCCGCCCCAGCTTCTCTATCCTTGCAGTATTAAGATGGAAGGAGTACTGAAGTTATGCTGAAGTCCACTTAATGTTGTTCTTGTTCCTAATGTGTGCTGTCACCGCTTTCTCCCAACTAGATTTCTAGTAACTACCTAAACTAAACCCTCCCCCTCTTGCCCTCCCTCCCTCCCTCCCCTCCCTTGCAGCTGTCAAAGAGTCTTTTCTTCTATACACAAGTCTGTTTTTGAGATCTTATCGTAGAGGTCTCATACAGTATTTGTCCTTTTGTCACTGACTACTCTCACTCAACATAATGTCTTCAGTTGAAACCAGGTTAGGAGATGTTTCCTGGAATCATCGCTATTCTTTATCATTGTGTAGTGCTCCATTGAGTATATGTACCACAGTTTACCTATCCATTCTTCTACTGTTGGGCATCTAGGTTGATTCCACCTTTTTGCTATTATGGACTGTGCCGTGATAAACATTCTGGTGCATGTGTCCGTTGGTGTGAAAGGCCTTGAATCTGTAGGATATATTCCAAGTAGTGGAATTACTGGGTCAAATGGTATATCTATATCCATTTTTTTAAGGAAGTGCCAGATTGCCTTCCAAAGAGGCTAGACCATTTTGCAACCCCACCAACAGTGTAGGAGGGTTCCACTTTCTCCACAGCCTCTCCAGCATTTGTTGTTTTGTGTTTTCTGGATCATGGCCAATCTTGTTGGGGTGAGATGGTATCTCATTGTTGTCTTGATTTGAATTTCTTTAATAGCTAAAGATCGTGAACATGTCCGCATGTGTTTTTTGGCTGCCTGGATCTCCTCTTTAGTGAAGTATCTGTCCATCTCCTTTGCCCATCGCTTAATTGGATGGTTTATCTTCTTCTTATTGATATTTTGTAGTATCTTATAGATTATGGAGATCAGGCATCGATCTGACATAGAGTTGCCAAATATTTTTTCCCACTCTGTGGGTGTTCTTTTAATTCTATTAATAAAGTCTTTGGATGAGCAAAAGTGTTTGATTCCTAATAGTTCCCATTTATCTACTTTCTCTTCTGTTGATTGAGGTTTCTTTGACAGATTTTGGAGTCTGTCCTCATTGTGTATTAAAACTTCCATTGTTGTTCCTACCTTTTCTTGGATGAGCTTTATCGTATTAGGTTTGATACGTAGGTCTTTTATCCAGTTGAAATTGGTTTTTGTATAAGGTGTAAGATATGGATCTTGATTCAGTTTATTGCAGATTGATAACCAATTTTGCCAGCACCATTTGTTGAAGATGCTGTTTTTACCCCAGTTGAATGTCTTAGGGCCATTGTCGAATATCAACTGTTCATAGGCAGATGGTGTCATCTCTGGGGTCTCAATTCTGTTCCATTGATCAGTCTGTCTGTTCTTGTACCAGTACCAGGCTGTTTTGACCACTGTGGCAGTGTAGTATGTTCTAAGGTCGGGTAATGAGAGGCCTCCCAGTGTGTTCTTCTTCTTTAGTAGTACCTTACTTATCCGGGGCTTCTTCCCTTTCCAAACAAAATTGGTGATTTGTTTCTCCATCTCATTAAAAAATGATGCTGGAACTTGTATTGGGATTGCATTATATAAATAAATGGCTTTGGGTAAAATAGACATTTTCACAATGTTAAGTCTTCCTATCCATGAGCAGGGTAGGTTTTTCCACTTATCTAAGTCTCTCTTAGTTTCTTGTAGTAAGGGCTTGTAGTTCTCTTTGTAAAGGTCTGTTGTTTCTCTGGTTAGATTAATTCCTAGGTACTTTATCTTCTTAGGGGCTATCACAAATGGTATAGATTTGATAATTTCCTCCTTAACAGTCTCGTTGTTGGTATAAAGGAATCCTACTGATTTACTTATGTTTATCTTGTATCCTGAGACTTTGCTGAACTCTTCTATCAGTTTGACTAACTTACTTATAGATTCCTTGGGGTTCTCTGCATATACAATCATATCATCTGTGAACAGGGAAATTTTAACTTCCTCTTTGCTGATTCAGATGCCCTTTATTTGTTCGTCTTGTCTAATTGCTCTGGCTAGAACTTCTAGCACAATGTTGAATAGGAGAGGTGACAGTGGGCATCCTTGTCTAGTTCCTGATCTCAGGGGAAAGTCTTTCAGTCTCTCTCCATTCAGGATGATGTGGGCAATTGGCTTTGTATAAATGGCCCTTACTGTGTTGAGGAATTTGCCGTCTATGCCCATTTTGCTAAGAGTTTTTAGCATGAATGGGTGTTGGACTTTATGAAATGCCTTTTCGGCATCAATGGACAAAATCAGGTGATCCTTGTGTTTTGTGTTATTTATGTGGTTAATCACATTAATTGTTTTCCTGATGTTGAACCAGCCTTGCATCCCTGATATGAATCCCACTTGGTCATGATGGATTAATTTCTTGATATGTTGTTGTATTTTGTTGTCAAGAATTTTGTTGAAGATTTTTGCATCTAAGTTCATGAGTGATATCGGTCTGTAGTTCTCTGTCTTTGTTGGATCTTTCCCTGGCTTAGGTATCAGGGTTATGCTGGCTTCATAGAATGAGTTTGGGAGTACTTCATCCCTTTCTATACTGTGAAATAGTTTCAATAGTATTGGGGATAACTCTTCTCTAAATGCTTGGTAGAATTCTGCCGTGTAGCCATCTGGGCCCGGACTTTTTTGGGATGGCAGTGTTTTGATGACCTTTTCAATCTCTTCCTTTGTGATGGGTTTATTAAGTTGTTCTGCTTCACGTTGTGATAATTTGGGTAGGTGGTATGAGTCAAGGAATTGGTCCATTTCCCCTAGGTTTTCAAATTTGTTAGAGTACAGTCTTTCATAGTATTCTGTTATGATGGTTTTGATTTCTGTTGCATCTGCGGTGACAACTCCCTTCTCATTTCTAATTTGGGTTATTTGTTTCCTTTCCTGCTTTTCTTTAGTAAGTTTAGCAAGTGGTTTATCAATTTTGTTGATCTTTTCAAAAAACCAGCTTTTGGTCTTTTCAATTTTTTCAATTGTTTTTCTATTCTCTAATTCATTTAGCTCTGCTCTAATCTTTATGATCTCCTTTCTTCCGGTGCCCGAGGGGTTCCTCTGCTGTTCTCTTTCTACTTGTTCAAGCTGTAGAGTTATTTCCTCGATTTGGTTTCTTTCTTCCTTCCCGATGTGTGCATTTATGGAGATAAACAGACCTCTGAGCACTGCTTTGGCTGTATCCCATAGGTTCTGGTAGGAAGTGTTTTCATTCTCATTGGAGTCCATGAATTTCTTTAATTGATCCCTGATTTCCTCTATAACCCATGTTTTTTTGAGCAAGATGTTGTTCAGTTTCCAAGAGTTCCACTTTCTATCTCTGTTTTTTCTACTATTGATTTCAACTTTGATGGCTTTATTATCTGAGAAGATGCTTTGCAGTAATTCAATGGTATGGATTTTGTTGAACATTGCATTATGGCCTATCAAGTGGTCAATTCTGGAGAATGTTCCATGTGCGCTGGAGAAGAAGGTGTAGTTGTCTGCTGATGGGTGGAAAGTTCTATATATATCAATGAGGTTTAGTTGGTTAATTGTTTCAATGAGGTTTTCTGTATCTTTACTGAGCTTTTTTCTAGATGATCTGTCTAGTAATGAGAGTGGAGTGTTAAAGTCTCCCACTATTATTGTGGAGTCATCTAACTCTCTTTTGAGTATAGTCAGTGTTTCTTCGACATATTTAGGTGCTCTGACATTAGGTGCATAAATGTTTAATATAGTTAAGTCTTGCTTGTGTACTGAACCTTTCAGCAGTAAATAGTGCCCATCTTTGTCCACGATGGTGGATTTCACATTAAAGTTGATTTTGTCTGAGATTAGAATTGCCACCCCTGCTCTTCTTTGTTGATTGTTAGCTTGATATATATTCTTCCAACCTTTAATTTTCAGTTTGTTCCTGTCTTTAGGTCTCAAGTGAATTTCTTGTAGACAACATATGGATGGGTTGTGTCTTTTGATCCAAGATGACACTCGGTGTCTCTTTACTGGAGCATTCAGTCCATTCACATTCAATGTAATTATTGATAGGTATGTATTCACTGCTGCCATTGTGATATGTTTATTTTTATGTTGATGTTTTCTCTGTTGTTCTTATTAGTCTGTTCTGAGACACTCTTTTTTGTGAGTTGAGTTTTCACCTTTTTCAGAGCTGGTTTTATAGTTGTTGAGACTCGTGTGTTAGATTTCTTGAAATGGTATGATACATCTTTGTTGTGCTTTACAGCTGCCCCTATGAACCCCCTTAATAAACTATTTATAAACCCAATTTTAATTACTACCAGTCTGGTCATCTTCCTCTCCATCTGGAAGGACTATAACGACTGTAGTACATCCCTCTTTTATTATGATGACACCATAGTTTTCATGATGATCACTGGATTGCTTCTTTCCAAATCAAAGCTGTGATTTACTTTGGAGACTTCCCTAAATGAGTATTGAGTAGTGTGTCATTCTAAAATATAAAGTTAGTGGTTTCGTTCTTCTAAGCCAAAGCCAAGAACTTCTTTCAGTATTTCTTGTAGTTTGGGTTTGGTTTTTACAAAGTCTCTGAGTTTCTGTTTATCTGGAAATGTCTTAATTTCATTTTCATGTTTGAAAGACAGTTTTGTAGGATATATAATTCTTGGTTGGAAGTTCTTCTCCTTCAAGACTTTGAATGTGTCGTGCCACTGTCTCTGTGCTAGCATGGTTTCTGCTGAGAAATCTGACGAGAGCCTACAGGGTTTCCCTCTGAATGTTAGCTTTGCCTTGAGTCTTGCTGCCTTTAAGAGTTGCTGCTTATGTTTCATTTTGTTAAGCTTGATTATAATATGTCTTGGAGTCTTTCTTTTGAGATCTATATTGGGTGGCGTATGATATGCATCTGAGATGTCTATATTCTCTTCCTTCATGATTTCTGGGAAGTTTTCTTTCAGCAGCTCAGCAACAATACTCTCTGTGTTCTCAGATGTCTCACCCTTTTCATGGACTCCAATTAATCGAAGGTTGTTCCTCTTAATAGAGTCCCACATGCTTCTTAATGTTTCTTCATTTTTCTTGTTTCTTTTTTCTGATTTCTGCTCATAGACACTGGTATCAGTAGCTCTGTCTTCCAAGTCAGAAATTCTTCTTTCCATTTGTTCCATTCTGTTTTCTTGGCTTTGCATGGAAGTTTCTATGTCTTTGATTTTCTTCTTGATCTGTTGGATTTCAGAGTACTGGTGTTCCATCAGATCGAACAACTTGCTTAAATTTTCATTTTGTTCTGCCTCATTTTGTATAAGGTCTAGAAGGGCCCTGTATATAATCAATTTGTATTCACTTCCTGATGCTTTCATAAAAGTTTCTTCATCTGGAAAACTCCTTGGTTGCTTTGTTTGGGAGCCTTCTGAAGCCATGAGTGATTGCTTGCATGCCACAATTGTCTGTTGCTTTTTGGGTCCCATGTGAGTATATAGAGGCTGGAAGAGGTACTGTGAGGATGGATTGCAAATGTTTCTCTTAACTGTCTTCAAATGTAAAGCAAAAGGTATCTGACCAGTCCACAAGTCAGTTAGGTTTTCAGGTGTAGAGGTCCCTCTTCCCATCTGACAAAGTAAGTGCCACTGTATCCAACTCCAGATGATAACAAACTAGTTCAGAATACAGCACTGCTAGTGCCCTGGTGGCCTCTGCTGACCGGGCCTAGCCTTATCCAACACTGTGTCGAGTACTGGTTTTGTGATAGAAAAGCGCTCTCTTGTGGGCAGGGTCTGGCTCCCAAGCTAAGAATTAGGTCCAGATGCGGCCACTGTACCCAAGATGGCGTCCTCCACACAGGCAGCAGACAGCGGGGCTAAAGACGCCCAGAGGCAGCGATTCCTCTGCTTCTGTTGCAGGGCCCCCAATGTAGGCAGCAGTATGCAAAATCACTACTTTTCTGAGGAGAAGCGCTGTCCCGTTTGCAGGCGCTGGCTCCCAGGCTAAGAACGAGGTCCCGCTAAAATCTCGGTAGTAACATGGCGTCCCGCACCCTGACCATGGAATTCCACACAAACCCCACTGAGGCA
This sequence comes from Heterohyrax brucei, assembly GCA_028571685.1. Lineage (NCBI taxonomy): Eukaryota > Metazoa > Chordata > Mammalia > Hyracoidea > Procaviidae > Heterohyrax > Heterohyrax brucei. The sequence continues at coordinate 60,294,699 of CM053146.1, read as the reverse complement.
GCTACAAAACGAAAGGCTCAAAGTGTCTAGATTAACAGAGTCCCAAGCCTGGCTCTCAGAATATGGGAATTTCGCCTGCCTATCCCCCCAGCAGCGTGTCTGAGTCCAGCCGCCGGACAAGGCCCAGCTCCGCCCGACAGCCGAGACCGAGGAAAAAAAAGTCAAAATGGTGCGTTTACCTTCCGTGACAGCCGGGGCTAGCCAGGAGCGGGAGTCAGAGAAAGAGAGGAAATTTTTCGCTGAATGATATAAAGTCCCAATTACCAGCTCTGTGCTGTGTCCTGAGGCTGATTAGGTGCTCAGAAGGCTCTGTTTGATTGTCAGTTCAGGTCTTGGGTTCCAGAGGGATAGAACGAGACGTGGGCTTAGTCTGCCATCTTGACCCCGCCCCCCAACATATTGTTCTAACATGTAAACGATTAATGAAGGAATATGTGAAAAGAGAACAACTTATCTAAAAGCTCCTAAATCCAACAATTATGTTTAAAGCCCTATAAGTATTATTTTGAATGGTGATTAACAGAGTTATCATAATGTTCTAATATCCTGATTACTCATCTGAAAAGAAATTGAAAACCCGAACCCCTTGCTGCTGAGTTGATTCCAACTCACAGTGGCCCTCTGGACAAAGTAGAATTGCCCCATATGGTTCCCAAGGAGCACATAGTGGATTCAAACTGCAGACCTTTGGTTAGCAGCCACAGGCCCTAACCACGGTAATACCAGGGTTCCCTGGTTACTCACAGTTCATACAAATAATTGCTTCCTAGATGTTTCAGTGATGCAGCTTATTTGTAAATTCTTTACCTTATGTCACCTGTAGTGAGGAACAGCTTAACTGTGTGATTATATTTGAGATCCATCGGAAGCATAGTACTTGCTTTGTTTAATAAAATAATCTTTTCCTACCAATTTTGGTTTTAGAAAATTCTATGAAATACTATGACTTACAAAAATCCTCAGATTTCTCAAAATGTTAGTTATTTTGAACTTGTCCTTTAAAATTAATATTTGCACAGCAAGTGCAAGGTATCTCTGAATGTTATCCAAAAGAAGACGGCAATAAATAAATGAAGGGAAGTAGAAACATTAATGACAATCATAACAGCTAAACTAAATAAAATGTGTAATCCCTTCACCATAGTGAATCTTTCATTGCCAATAACGCGCATCATACTCAAATGGAGCTTTTGTTTGCTTCAACCTTTTTTATAGCTTCATCATAGAAAGTGTTAGCCTATGTTAACCACTTACTAGATGAATATAGAAAACTCCCTGCCACTTAGCAATTTATCCATTGTCATCTCAAACAGGAACGAGTGGTCTGATTTCAAAGTGACAGCTGGTGGTGTCTCTTCCTGATACATGCTAATCCAGTTTTTATTATGAAAAAACTGCCTGTGCTTTCAAACACCGAAAGGGAGTTACTAAATGTAATCACTAAGGAGGAACCTCCGGATCGCAAACATAAAAGACTAAAATGAACAGTTTTCTCATTACAGAATGATTTCCTGATTAAATACAGATTAAAGGAAGAGAAAAATCATTTAGAGACCTAAATAGCATTCTCCATTGTGTATATATAAACACACAGACACACAGATATGTACATCTTTAAATGGATGGAAATGTAGAATTTATATGCACTAGTTGTACAATGTATTTACCCTTAAACATGCTCACAAAAATACCTCAACAATAGGAAGCCCACACCCCATTTTCAGATTTCATTTTGGGGGGCTGAGACATAAAAGAAGTGGGTGTCTTTCCAACAAACTATGCCTTTTAGATAGATGACTACTCTGGTTTTGTTACAGTCTAGTCTAGACTGACTTAGATGCCAGGGGTGGAGGACTAGTCACTACCTTTTCCTCAAACGGAATGAGAAAGCGAAGAGCAGGCTATCAAAAAAGACTTAACTAGGCACTTGGCTGGCTTGGCTAGTGTATCATAGTTGTATAATACAGTTACTAGAAATGAGAGCATTTAGTGTGTGTATAAAGGCTTACCTTCACCCTACTCTACTTTGAGATCTTGTTGCCATTTCTAGTATATAATAAACAGCTTTCTCAAATTTTCACTCCTAGCTGTCAATTGAAAAGGCCATCTAACTATTTCATTATACCCTAATTAATAACAAACTTCAATAAAAAGAATTTCTGTACTCCATAATTGGTCAGCATGCTGAGCACCTTGCCCAACATTTACTGCTGGAATAAAATGAGCATCCTACTTGGGGGAGGACAGGGACGCTGCTTCATTACCAGAAGAGGTGTAGAGTTAAATCTAAAAGGAGTCATCCTCCTCTAGTTTCTGGAGTTGTTGTGGGCTCAGTTCTTTTGGACCTCAAATCACAAACACAAATAACTGTGCTGGAGTAATACAGCGATGCCAGCATAGGACCAGTTGCCAGCATAATTAGCCATCTGACCCCATTTTAAAGTATAAGAGCTCACAGTTTCTATGTTTTGGGTACAATTTGTGCCCACAAACAGTTCTGGGTGCAGAACTCCTTGGCACAAATAGTGAAAGTCAAAGGTCTAGTGGAAACGTCTTTCAGAATCTAGTGGTTAGTGTCAACAAACATGTCTTTAGCAAGCCTGTGAATTAAAAAAGCGCACATAATGAAGCCCAGAAATAACAAGTCATTTGAAAAGTCAAACCTAGTGCTACTCCTGTCTATAAGGGGGCAGAAGGTTATTATGAAGAGTTGAAAGAAATCATAGTCCATCAAATTGCTGACAATGGACTCTGTCAATGGGTGTTTTATGTGTTTACTTTTTCCCTTTCATAATTGTATGCCTTTTCCTCATCTATAACTAAGGTATGCCTTCAGAGACCACTAGGGCAATGTTATGATCAAAACTATCAGATGTGTTTTGAATGTCACACGTTAACAGATCTTTTGTGTAACGTGCGCTAGCAAAATTGAGTCCCATTCATGGGCAACTGTGAGAGGTTATGGTGTTGTGTAAAGAAAGTACTTTTTCTTCTTTCCTTTGTATAGAAATTGTGGTGTTTGGTATTTATTTTGTGTTTGTATTCTTTAGGATTATAAACAGAGATCACGAGCGTTAAAGTCAGAAATGGATGGAGGGAAAACAAATAAAACAGGGACAACTATTTACCTACCACTTAATGCTGATTCCATTTATGTTAACACGAAATAGACTCAAATGAGTGTTCATGATTCTGTTTCAAGAACTCTGATATTATGCTTATGGCAGGAACATATGAGATGATACCAAACTAAAATGAAACTCACTGTTGTTGAGTTGATTCCTACCATCTGCGACTCTATAGGACAGAGTAGAACTGCTCCATAGAGATTCCAAGGAGCACCTGGAGGATTGGAACTGCCAACTTTTGTTTCGCAGACAAAGCATTTAGCTGCTATGTCACGAGGGGTTTCCAAAAGAATATCAGCATCCGTTAATAATTTACAAATTATGATGCTTTGCTTGGATGGATTTGGCCCTGCCCACATCATACCTCATATTTACATCACTAATAAGTGTGGACAGAGTCACAAGCCTTACTTGATATTACAGTCTAGCGCTATGAGTCAGAATTGGCTTGATGGCAACAGGTTTGGTTTGGGTTTTTTGAGGGGGTGGTAAGATAAGATACTCAATGACTTCATTAATACTCATTTCTTCATTGGTAAAATAAATCTCACAATAATTTTTCCCCATAGTGTCAGTGAGATAAATTGAAACAGTTCAGTTTGAAATTTGTCAGTAATTTCAGTATATTTTCATTAATTTATTATTGCTGTCTTGGACTTAAACCTGCAGAAGTGGAATAAACCAAACAAAAAGAAATTAACTGTTACAGATTTGATTTCAACTCATTGTAATCCGATAGGGCAGAGTAGAACTGGCCCACAGAGTTTCCAAAGAGAACCTAGATTTGAACTGCTGACCTTTTGGTTAGCATACATAAGACTTAACACACTATGCCATCAGGGTTTCCAACAGAAGTGGGATAGGGCCAGTTAATAAAAGGCCCTGGGATCCAAACAACAGTTCATGAGCTGTCTTGGCTGTTGTCAGCTGCTGTGGAGTTGGCCCTGACTCATGGTAAATCTGTTCACAACTGTCAGATGCAGTGTTGCCCCATGCCCATGGTAAGTTGCAGACCAGACTGTTAGGATCTGTAGAATTTTCAGTGGCTGATTTTTGGAAGCTAGTCACTAGGACTTTCTTCTTTAGTCCGTCTTAGTCTGGAGTCTTCAATGAAACCTGTTCAACCTCATAGCAACAGGATAGACCTTCACGACAGATGCTTAGTCCAGGAGGTGCATTAACCAGGAATGGAAGCTGAGACTCTTGCATGGAAGATGAGAAATCTACCACTGAACCTCCACCAGCCCCATAATGTTACCAAACCACCCAGCCGTTACTGGTTAGCAATTTCTTGATTTTAGTGTGTCTCCTATAAAGAGCATATAAATAGAATATTGAAGTCTAACTTTAGTAACCTTGCTTTGAAAGAAGAAATTTATTTACACTTGCTAAGAGAGCTGATCTATTTGGATTGTGGTTCCAACATTTTATTTTGTGAGTTTCACTTACCAATATTCTTTCTTTAATTTTTGGTTTCTCTTCTGTTGCTATTACATTGACTGATTTGGTCACTCTTCCCCAGCATTTTCCCTTTAACATCTTGAAATCTACTCTTTTATTATTACTTTTTTTTTTAGTAATTACTATTGAGTTTTCAACACACATATTTTAATAAGTCTATTAGTAAGTCGGCTGCCTCCCATACATTGTAAAAATCAGCACATGAAAGCTAGATCCTCTTCTTCCATTTCATTTATGTAATACTGTTATCTCATATTTTAGCTATTATTTGTAATACCATGAAATATTAGTTATTAGTATAATCACTTTGTTTTATGTGTATACTTGTACTTATGAGTGTTCAGATTTACCTGTACTGTTTATTTTTTTAGTGTACTGTTGTTTTTAATGTCCTGCTACTTCTTTCTGGAATCATCTTCTCCAGTAGTTCTATGAAGGTTAAACTCAAACTTTTCTGAAAATATCTTAATTTTCCTTCACCACTGAGTGTTAATTTATTTGGATTTAGAATTCAAGCTTGACAGTTATTTTATCTGAGCATTTTAAAGATGTATTTCCAAGATATTATGACCTCTATTTTTGTGGGTTACCAGTCTGTTGCCAGTTCACTTACTATTTTTGTTTTAGTAGATAATGTGTTTATTTCTCTTTGGATGCTAAATTACTGTATTATTCTTTTCTATTTATATTTAAGTTACTAATATTTATTTTCTTATTTTATTTCTTGGCCAGTTCTGTGTTTCATTTCTATGGGATCTGATTTTCCTAATGTATTTTTTGTTGTAATTGTTTTGCAGTCCTTTACATCTTTATAAGAATGTTTTAACATTTTTGTTTTTCCAACTTTTAAATTATATCTGGTTATTGAGTTTACCAGTCTTCCTATGTTTTGACAATTGTTCATAATAATTTGTCTCTTTGTGTCATTTGTAATTTTTGATTGCAAACTTAACCTCAGAGGGAATTATTTCTTCTGTACAGTTCCATGTGGGGCTCCATGTTGTGGCAGTGTCCTTACAAAAGAGATTTTGAATTAACTTCCCATGAAAGCCTCAGATGAATTTTACGTTTATTTATTTCCCTTAACCATGAAGGAAAATCAGTCCTTTCTAATCACCCGATTTATGATCGAAGTTCACTTTCCCTGACCTGTCAGTTCTCCTACTTCTTTCATGCTTTGTTTTCTCCACTGAACGTATCATAATCTAAGACAGTATCTTCTTTAATAATTCTTTTTGTTGTCTGCTTCCTGTTTCCTCCCATTAGAATTTCAGCTTGATGAAGCTTGAACTTTTGCCTCTTCTCATTGTTGCAGCCCTAGGCCTGTAGTAGTGGCTGGCGTATAGTGAGGTCACTATGAGTCACAATCAACTCGATGGCAGTGGGTCTTTTTGGAATGTAGTAAGCAATCAATAAATGTTGAATGAGTCAATGCAGGAAGAATTTTGAACTCATGTCTATGTTTATTACAGTGTTATGAATTTGATTTTCACTCATTGGTAGCTTCTTATTCTCCTACCAAGTTCTGAGCATTAGTTTATCTATTAATGAATTTACTTTCTTTCTTTTTTTAATGATGATTGAATGAAAACGTACATTCCCATATAAATTCGCAGGCTCACCTATATGCAGCTCCCACTGCTCTCCCTGCCCGGTGACAGCACATCCCTCATCTCTGCTCCATACATGTCCTATCCTCCCAAAAGGCTCCTATCCTCTCCTCTCCATCCACTCTCCTTCCTCCAGCAAGAGGTCAGCAGGATGACACTTTCAATACACCTGTCATTGGTGCCTCATTTTATTTCCTCTGTCTTCCTGAATTTATGTTCGGATGTGACAGATGGGTTCTAGGTATCCTTCAGTGTCTGTGCACTCTCTATCTTTACCTATGGGCTTTCGATAGCATCCCAGAAATTTGCTTGATATAAGCAGACAATCTGAAAGTGCTGAGATGGGGAGAGAATAGATAAAATTTGAGCCTGTTCATCCTCAGATGGGACAACTGTGAGATGTGTTCCCTATGACTTCCCAGTGAGACTGAGCCCCTGTTATCCACAGTGACAGGTTTAATGATTATCATCCTTTCCTGTTTCACTTCTTCTGTGTTTCATTTTTACTTTATATAATAACTTCTACTGTACTAAACATTTAATTTTTAGCATATTTCTGCTGGAGAAACTCATTTTAATACCACATCTTATAGCAGTTCACTCTCTCTTCTTCATAAATCGACTCAACCATCTTCCATAGTTTCCACGTGTATTGGGCAAAATGCAAAGTTTCTGCCTTGAAAATCAAAGCTCAGTACAATTCTCTCCCGTCTTCTTCTTCTTGCCTTCATTTTTTTTTCCTACAAAGTAGTTTTCTTAACCAAATGGTTTATATAAAAAATGTAATCCAGATATTATCCATAATATCATATCTCCATATCACTGCATCTGTCTGATTACCTTTTTTGGTTAAGTTTTACTCTTCCCTAGAGGTTCATCTTTTCTTGGAATATTCCCAGGCTGCTTACATCAGGTAACTATTTGAGCTTCCCTGTGGACTGTGACTGTTTCTACCACTCCTTTGACTTTGGCATACATACCTTGTCACGTCATCCTCCACTACAGAGTTCTACATTTAGTCCTGTTACAAAAGAACCAATGTCAAGATTTTGAAATATTTGTCTTTCTTTATGCTTGTTTTATTTAAACATTTTGATATTAACTTGACGATCCTCACACATATTGTAAAGGTACATTGAACACTAGGCATTTTGGTAAAAGCTTTATATAGAGCACACAACAGTGGGAAGGATATTGATACTGTCCCTCCCGCCACGTATACAGGTGAAATCATTTTTCTCTTGCCAACTAGTTAATAGATTAATTTGGGACTCTATCTAAAGTTTATGGTTGAAAATTTTATGCTCCTAATCACTATAATATACTGCCTTTTTTCTCTGTCACCTTCTGTCTGAGGCTTTAAGTATGTATAAGTGGATTATTCATAATCCTCAGTGATGAAGTCCTGATTTTTAGTCCAATTACCTTTCTCTCTCCTGTGTTACAAATGACAACCTGGACACTTACTACTCAGCTTGGACGTTAACAAAACCTTTTGTCTATAAGATTTCGTCTTTATCACCCTGAGTACTTCTAATTCCTTTTTATACAGCTTTGTTGTTTTTGTGTATTTATTTGTGTTGGTGCTGTTTCTGGTAATACACAAGGGCTCTGATGCTGTATCTGCTCTTTCGGGAGTATTCTTTTTCTGATTTAATATGTGTTCAGATTCCACCAGACTGTTGAATGCAGCTATTTTTGTTGTTAGGTACCAGCGAATTGGTTCCTATTCAAAGTGAGCATTTGTACAGTAGGAAAAAACCCTGCCTGATCCTGCCCCGTGCTCACAGTCATTGCTGTTTGAGCTCATCGTTGTAGCCAGTGCGTCAGTCCATCTCACTGAGGGCCTTCCTTCCTTTTACACCTCTCTACTTTACCAAGCATGATGTCCTTCCCTAGGAACTGGTCCATCCTGATAATGCCTACAAAATATGTGAGATGAAGTGTTACCACTCTTGCTTCTGAGGAGAATTCTGGTTCCAAGACAGATTTATTTGTTCTTCTGGCTCTCTACGGTATATTCAGTATTCCTCACCAACACCGTAATTCAAAGGCATCAATGCCTCAGTCTTTCTTATCCATTGTCCAGCTTTTGCATGCATATGAGGCCATTGAAAATACCGTGACTTAGATTAGGTGGACCTTACTTCTAAAAGTGATGTCTCTACTTTCTAAGATTTTAAAGTTGTCATTTACAATAGATTTGCCCAAAGCAATGTCATTTGATATTTAGACTGCTGGTTCCATAAGTTTTGATTGTGGATCCAAGTAAATGAAACACTTGACAACTTCAGCATTTTCTTCATTTATCAAGATGTTGTCTGTTGGTTCAGTTGTGACGATTTTCATTTTCTTTGTTAAGATGTAATCCATACTGAAGACTATAGTCTTTGATTTTTATCCATAAGTGCTTCAAGTCCCCTTTGCTTTCAGCAAGGAAGATTATGTCATCTCCATATTAAAGTTTGTCAACGAGTCTTTCTCTAATCTTGATGTCCAATGCTTCATATTGCCTAGTTACAAGGAGTGTTTGCTCAGCATGCAGACTGAATAGATATGGCGAAACAAAATAACTGGGGCACACACCCTTTCTGACTTAAAACAGTATCCGCTTGTTCCATTCCAATGGCTGCGTCTTGGTCTATGTACAGGTTTTTCGCAAGCATGATTTAGTGTTCTGGAATTACTATTCTTCATAATGTAACCCATAATTTGTCAAAATCCACACAGTGGAATACCTTTTCATAGTCAATGAAACACAAGTGAACATTTTTCTGGTGTTTTCTTTCAGCCAAGATCCTTCTGCCATCACCAGTGATGTATATATGTCCTCTTCTGAATCCAGCTAGAATTTCTGACAGTTCCTTGTTGATGGAGATTAAGCACATAGTACTTAGCACAAAAGTGAACATTTGTAATAATTCTCTTTCAGAAAATAAATTAATGGATCCTGTCTAATTACTACTCTTTGGAACCTGGAGGGATGTTTATTTCTTAAACTTTATTATAGATTGTGTGAGTCTAGTATGAAAAAAAGAGAAAAGTGAAGATGGTCCCAGATAAAGCATGGTTCTGTTTTATAGTGTTCCCTTATGGGCAAGTTTACATTAGTTCTTGGTTGCCACATGTGTTGGTAAAGGCCATAGAACAGTTAAAATCTGGATATCTCTTATTGATAGTGCTTGCTCCTGGTAACATAGGTTCTGAAAATTTCTGAAACTTACTCCTGAAATGAGCAGAAGTTATCAATTGTATATTGCATAAGATATTTAGCAATGAACTGTAAAGACATAACAAAATTAACACATATTGTATTCAATTCATTTAATATCAGAAAATGTATAAATCTCAAAATTGTCTACTGAATAGGTAAACTGTTTTAAATCTATCACCAAGTAATAAAGCATGTAATTATATATGAATGAAAAACATAAGCATTACAGCAATTTGTATAGCTAGAACTATCCTTTTTCTGCACAAACATCAGCCACATATTATATAGATAATATTTAGATAAATGTGCTATAAGGAAATGCTCAAATTTTCATAAAAATGATTTAAACATCTCACATTTTACTGTTTTTCAGTGTGGGAAAATTAAGGTGGAAAATAAAAAGACCACAGTAAAACATTCAAAACTGTATGTGAAATATTTGAGTAAGATAGCTATTGATAATTATGTTGGATATTATGTTTAGTCATCAGCAAAAAGATCTGCAAAAACTGATTTGCACAGTTTGCAGCTTTTCTGAGAAGTAGGATCATCACACTTTCAAAAATACAGGAGATAATTTTTAATGTAAATAAAAATGAGAACAAGGTGTCCTACAGAGTAATGCAAGCTAATGTTAAGAATATTTTAAGCATCTGAAGGCAATTAAAAAAAAATTCTCAAAGTGAGAAACGTATTGTTTACAATCCAAGACTCAAGATTAAATTATAAGTTTTACAACCTTTAACTTGATTTTCAGTATAAAAATATTCTCAACATTGTGAAACAAAAGAAAAAGAATTTAAAATCTGAAAATAATGGAAACTGAGACAGGAAACTCTATGTTCCTACGCCTCCAGGTATGCCCACGTATTCTTAGTGTTGTAGTGAGAAATTACGCCGTTTCAGCTATCCCCGGCAATACCCTCATTTGGTGGATTTGAGTCAGTACCTTAATATTATTTGAGCATAACTTTTGTGGTATAATACAAAGCCATTTTAGGTTAGAATCTGGTAGAAAATAGCCAGAGCCCATTTGGCTGCTTCGTTCCTTGGAAGAGAAAAAAAATAAAAGCTTTATCTTAATTAAAGTTTAATTAAGGATCACGTTTGGCAGTACTTTTCACACCGATCTACACCAGCAGATTTTCTAGGGCTTAACTTTATCGTGCAGAAAATCCTCTTTTATTACTCCCAACCTGTTGTAAAAGCTGTTGGCACAGAGCGGTGGTTGCTTCATTCAGACTCCTTGTTTGCTACTGGAAATATCCCAAGTCTCTAGAGATAGCACCACAGTGGTTCAATTTAATATCTGTCCTATCACTACAAGACTCCAGCTCATTATTAATGATACTATTCATTAATTTCTTGTTGGGCTGATGTTGTTATTTATTAAAATATTAAAGAATGCCCCTGGGACACATGCATAATAAGGGACACCTCAGTTTCATGAGCGCTGTCAGCTGAAGGAATGAATGAACACACTACAGATGTGCCCACCCCGCGCTGTACCATTCCTCCTTCGTTAGTCCTGCAACAATCTCTGAGTGACACTGTACATTCGTTTTGTGCTCTGTCCAATCAGAACTTAATATAAATGCAGGGCCCTGTTTTTTTTTTTTTTTTCCTTTTAATGAGCCATTCCTATGCAAAATGAATTGACTACTGTCTAACTCATCTAATCTGCCTGTATTTGGGGAGAGAACTAAATTGCTTGTATTTATGTAGGAAATAAATAAAAGCTGACATATTTTTTTTCCTTTTTCTGTCTTGCATTTGGAAAATTTCAACATTATAAATTCTCCATCTTAAGAACCTGCCACCTTAGTTAACTAAATCCCAGCATGACATTTAAACATGTGATCGTTGTATTTAAAAAAGCCTAAACAAGCAGTTTGTACACGGCAGTGGTCATCTGATGTGTGTTTGCACATGCATTCAGGTGCAGCCTACAGAAATTCTAGGGATACTTGATGTATTTGCTCACCCTTTTATTACATGAAGTTTTAAAGACAGCCTTTCAGTGTGCTCAAATGTATATAGTAATATAAAAGAGGAAATACATGAAGTGCTCTAACCATTTCAACACTTTGGAAAATAATATGTATTAAAATATTTTTATTAAAGAAGAAAAATCTTACTGTTAGGTTCTCTTGCTGGTCGCTGAATGTTCAGAGGGGAATCTGCAAAACAATTGAGGTAGCGTCTGAAGGTAAAGTTTTAATTTGTTCCGTATGGTTGCTATTTTCTCTCTTGTGCAAATGATTACTCCGGTAAAGAAATATCACACATTTTGAGGAGATTAACTGGGCATAATTGCAGCCTGTTTTGATCCCTCTTTAATAATGGTTTTTTGCAATCTATATCTCATTGAACAGCTTTGTAGGAATAGTTTAAAGGCTTTTATAGACTCATATGCAGTCTTTATGCTGGGAATTTATACCAGTTTTTCAGAAAAAAATATGTATTTGTATGGTGATGCTGAGGTGCGTATTGCAAATCCCAGCAACCTTTGCCTGAAACCATAAATTATTGTCATTTTAATTGCTTCCAATCTATTTGAATATGCATTCCTTCTGTTGAAAGTGAAGTTTATATCATGTTTTATTTTGAGATAGGTTAAATACTGATTCATTTTATGAATATTTTCCATGAAAGTGAAGTCAAAAGTTATTTTCTAGTCAGCATATAACCCACTTAAAAAAAAATTCATTGCCCTCAAGTTCATTCCAACTTACAGTGACCCTAAGGCACAGAGTAGACCTGCCCAACAAAGTTTCCAAGGAGTGGCTGGTGGATTTGAGCCACTGACATCTTGGTTAGCCACTTGAGCTCTCAAGCATTGTGCCACCAGGGCTCCTAGCCAGTTCAGAGATGTTCAAAAACATATTTGCAAAAATAAAGAAGTATGATAGATAGGGTGCATAATCTTTCACTTGTTAAATTTGCAATTCTTGAGCTGACCTGTTCAGTGAATTGATTTTACTACTTTTGTAGTGGCCCTGGTCTTCAGGCCATGTTTGTTTACAGCTTCTAATTAAGATCAGTAAAATCCTTCTACTTTGATTTATTGGTGTTGACCATCTTCGGGAAGGGCATGGCAATAAAATGGAGCTTATTTTCTTAAAGCATCGAGAATCCTAATGACCAAATGCTGCATTAGATTCTCAAGACTACATATCAAAAACTTCAGTGCTGAAAAGAAAAAGCTGAAATACGTTCTTACGTGTAGATAGTAACATAGAGGTTGGAAAGATGAAGTTGGAGATGATTGATATTTAACTTTTAACAAACTTATGAGGCTCAAGGAAGGAAAGCCTGTAGAATTTTATAAAATTCTTAAAAATTAAAAATGGGATTACTTTGGAGGGTTACCTTTATGTCAAAACAAATGATAATTAAATGGATAAAATGCTTTTTACTAGGATTCATCTTAGAAAGTGAGCCCTCATCTTTTTGGAAAAATGTTTGATAGAAGCCCTTGGTGTAGAAGATTAGAAATGAAGGTCTCAGTCAAGACAGAGAGACATTCTGTGTGGTAGAGAGGCTGAGGGAAGAGGACCACAGAGAAAAGAATGTGTTTCTTTGGCCAGGGAGTCCACAGGAAGAAGTGGTAGTCTGAAAATCTGTGACTATTACGCTACTTAAACTTCCTCTCAAAGTCAGTAAAATCTGCCAGTGATATTAATGTGGGAAAATTTGGGAGGAATGAGTAAAATTCTGGCTCCAGGCTGAACTGAGGCTGACAACTGAAGTGTGAGAATAATGAATCCAAGAGAATCCATAGTCCTAGAGGTTGGACCCAAAGTAACAAAATCTTGTATAGATAGAAACTACTAGCTAAGAGTAGACAATGCCCACATTCTTACAAGAAAGCTAGAAGGACTCATTTTATAGATACTTTTCTGTCCAAGAAGATTTACAGATCATGAGAAATGTATTAGAAGAATGAATGGCACACATAATATGTACTTAACAAACAAATAAACAAAAAACCTGTTGTTGCTGAGTGAATTTTGACTCATAGGAAACCTGTAAGAGTTACTCCCTAGTTAGTATAGTTTCTACTCCATCATGATTGCATAGAGTAGTTTACATGCTCTTAAGAAATAATATAAAATTAAATTTAAAAGCCAAGCCAAGCCAAGTGCCGTCGAGTTTAATTCATTAATTAAAACTAAATTAGTCTAATTTAAACTAAATTAAAATATATAGTATCAGAAGGTCTGACATAAAATTTGCATAATAAGTATGTGGTGGGCAGTACAAATCCAGAATTTACTAACATGTAGAGAATGCTAACATAGGATGTAGTTAGACACTATGACAAAATAACAAAACCCTTGAATCTTTTTCAGAGAAAAAGATTGTACATGCATTGTGCCGCAGTTTGATACTGTTAGGTTCTTGCATCCATTTCATTGCTTCTTATGAGAAAATATTTCCTTACTGAACAGTGTCTCTAAAAATTTGAAAGATTAAATAATAAAAAGAAGGTTTTTCATGAATTATGAGAAATTTGTGGGTTCTTTCCGAGATTACCTTAAAAACTTAAAGTACTGCTCGGTGGCATATTACCATCTTTAAATAATTGTAGTTAGATTTTGAGAGTCCTGTGTTAGAACTGACAGCTGTAAAATAGTTTAGAACTTTCTTTTGAAATGTAACCTTAACTTTTTGGATTAAAAAATGAGAGTGGAGTATACAGTTTGTGTAAATCAAATAGTCACTATTTTTGTTTCATTGTCATAGAGTCGATTTAAATGCCTGGAGTTAAAAATATAGTGTAAGAATGTACATTCTACATGCCATCATTTAATAGTTTTATTTGTAATATATTCTGTATCAAATTATATATTTTTTGTCTCATTTTATCTAATATTAAACAGATTTTGGCAACCAGCCATTATCTTTTTATTATCTTTCAAGTACTAAGTTCGTGTTTGTATTCTCCAAAATTTTTCATAGGAATAATATGAACATGAAGTATATTATAGGAGACTTGTTTCCTAAGCTTATGTTTTGATTCTCATGATTGGATTTGCTATTCATCAGAATGTTAAACTTCATATAAAAATGTCTTTAGACACATCTTCACAGGTACTTTTAGCAGTAAACAATATTTGCATTATATTTATTATGGCACAGATTTTTCTATCCAAACAAATTGAAGAGTTTTGAAAACTTTAGTGACAGTGGTTATTCAGATTTTCCAAATGAAAAAAGGCAATTTTAATACAAAACTCTCCCCTGAAAAAAGAAAAGGAAACTTAAACAACTGCCTTGGCTCTTACTTTTCTGGAAACACCATGTCATTTAATGAAGAATCAAAGGAGAAACTTGGTATGTAGACAAAGACTTTGCTCTTTGTAGAGAGAATGGAGAATGAGACTTTTCACTCCTGTGCCCATAAAACAAGTCCCCTAATATACCTCCAGAGAAAGTGATAATTTATCAATGATTTAATTATTGTCTATGGTATCTAATCATTGTTTCTCCTTAGCATCTAGATTTCTAGAATAGATCTCCAGAAGTTTATATTTAAAATTTAAAATACAGCCTTGCAATGTAAGTAATTTAAGTGAGTAGTCTTCTGGGTAGGTAGGTATTTCTTCCACTATTTCTGTAGGAATTCATGCTATTCTGAAAATATTTCCAGAATCATACTTTTTAAAATCTGAAGTGCACCCTGTAAAACATTTTATGAGGGTTGATATGTATGTCACAGCGTCAATAGAGTAGCAATTTCACATTGCGAACTAGGCAGCTGCAAACTGAATAAATTGTTAATGCTTTTTTGACCTGAGTTTGTTTTTCTATGTAAAGTCTGGAGGAACTAGTTTTATAAAAGGAATAAAAAATGTGATTATTATAATTGAATGTTTTTGAACTGCTACTGTTAAGGTCTCAGAGAATCTGTTGTGAGGGTTAATAACTCTTGGAGAGGGGAAAAATTTTTATCCTCAGCAACCTGCAGGACTGTGAAATGTTTTCAAGGGTAATTTTCTTGGAGTTAAAGTTGGGGTTATTAAGGTTCACTTAGCAGATAAAGTTTGCTACAATTTTCTGGGACTCTATGATAAGATGACAAGATTTCTCATTTATAAAACCAGGACAGCATACCAGGGGGCCATGAACTGTGCTCTGGAGACACTTCCAGGTTTTTGCTTTCACGTGGATTCCTATTGACAAAGAAATTTGGAAGTAGCTGAGTTGAGTTTTACACAAATAACCCTTTTGAATTCCTATCTTTTTTTTTTTTTTTTTTTCAATTAAGAAATAGATTTTGGTGATCCTCATTAAACTGATGTAAACAAAGAAAAGATTATGATTAACTAAATTCACACTTTAAGTGTATTTCTATTTATCAAAATTTAGCATTAATTTTTATAGGAACACTTGAAATAAAAACATGCTCGTTTTTGAGTCCTCCAACAGAGACAGATTTGTTTCTTAATGAACAAACTCAACAAGTTTTTTTCTTATTTTTTTTTAATTGGGATTAAGTGGAAGTTAACAATCTAAGTCAATTTTCCATAGACCACTCTGTTTCACTATATCGCTGTAACTCTATCTGCTCTCCTCATCCCGTGACAGCACACTCTTTCCTCTTCCAGTATCCACTCAGTCAATAGTTGTCCCTCCTCTCTACCCTCTCCTGCCGCATCTAAAAAGAAACCAGTAGAACAGCCTTAGATAGATATTAAACCATAAAGTACAGAAACCACATGTATCATTCTGCATCCCCAAATCTGGTCCATTCTTTGTCTAAAGTCTGAGCTTCAGTACTGATTTCATCTCGGGGCTAGCAGCAAGTCTAAGTGCCATGTTCTTAGGGAACACTCCAGGCTGTCTGACTATCAGTTCTGGTCTTTTAATATCGTTCTTGATCAACACATCTCCTTTTCTCGTACTACGTCAGAAACTCTACATTGTGTGCCTATCAGGAGTGTCTTTGGTGGTGGCTGGGCATCATCTAGTGCTTCTCCTCTCATGCTGATGCAGTCTGCCAATCACATGGATTCTTCTGTCTCCTGGCCTCCTTTTTTCTCATATTTGATATTCTCAGATGTCATCTGTTCCAGGTAGGTTGGGACTAATTGATGTTCCTCATATAGCAGCTTGATGGCTTTTAATACCCCGGGTGCCACTCACCAAGTCGGGTGCAGAAGACTGTAAGAAAAAGACCAGTTATGCCAACTGACCTTGATGTCTCCTGAAAACATGGTCCCCAGACCCCTGTCACTACTACTCTGTCCTTTGAAATGTTGGGTTGAATATAGAAAACCTTTTAGTTTATGTTTTATTCTGGTTGCGCTGACCTGCCTTCTACTTCTCCCTGCCTGCAGTCATTTCCTTTACCTAACAGAACTCTTTACAACTGTCTAATCTACAAATAACCCTCTTTGTCCCTCCCCAACTTTGTAGTCATTAACAAATATTTTCTTCTGTGTGGAAGTCTTTTCTTAAATCCTTAAAACAGTGGTCTCATACAATATTTGTCCCCCTGAAGCTGACTGATTTCACTCAGCATACTATCTTCAGGTTGATTCTAAGCTATGAGATGTTTCATAAAATCGTCATTGTTCTTCATCTTTGCATAGTGTTCCATTGTGTATATATACCATCATTTGTTTTACCATTCAACTATTCACGGGCACTTAGGCTGATTCAATCTTTTTGCTATATGGACAGTGCTGCAATAAACATTTGTGTGCATGTCTCTGTTTGTGTGACACCCTTACTTCTGTAGAATATATTCTAAACAGTGGGATTGCTGGATCACATGATATTTCTATTTCTAGCTTTTCAAGAAAGCACCAGATTGCTTTCCAAAGAGATTGTATGATTTTGCATTCCCACCAGAAGTGTAGAAGGGTTCCAGTTTCTCCACAGTCTCTCCAACATTTGTTGTTTAGTGTATTTTGGATTGCAGCCAACCTCATTGGGGTGAGATGACATCTCATGGTAGTTTTGATTTGGATTTCTTTAATGACTGAAGGTCATGAACATTTCCTTATGAATCAGTCAGCTGCCTGGGTGTCTTCTTTGGTGAAAGGTCTGTTCATATTCCTTTATAATTTCCCAATTAGATTTTCTTCTTCTCCTTAAGGTTTTGAAATACTTTGTAGGTTATGAAGACTAGATGCTGATCAGATTCATAATAGCCACATTTTTTTTCTTCAATCTGTAGGTTGCCCTTTTACTCTTTGGGTGAAATCTTTGGATGAGCATACTTGTGTTTCATTTTGAGGAGTTCCCATTTATACACTCTTCTTGTGTTTGTGCACTGTTAGTAATATTTTGTAGTCTGTTTATGCCCTGTATTAGGCCTTCCTGTGTTGTCCCTATTTTTTTCTGCTGTGTGTTCTAGATTTTATACTTAGGTCTTTGATCCACTTTGAGTCATTTTTTGTGTATGGTGTGAGATATGGGTTTTGTTTCACTTTTTTACAGATGACTATCCAGTTATGCCAACATGATTTATTAAAGAAACTGTCCTTTCCCTTGTTTGTGGACTTTGGGCTTTTGTCAAATATCAGCTGTTCATAGGTGGATAAGGTTATAGCTAGATTCTGTATTCTGTCCCGTTGGTCTGTGTTTTTGTACCAGTACCAGGTTGTTTTGACTCTCTTTGCAGTGTAGTAAGTTCTAAAATTAGGTAGTGTGAGGTCTCCTACTTTGTTCTTCTATTTTAGTAATATTTTATTTATCCATGATTTCTTTCTTTTCCATATGAAGTTGGTGATTTGCTTCTCCATCTCATTAAAAAATGCTGTTGGAATTTTTATTGGGGTTGCATTGTATCTATGGCATACTTTGAGCATAATAGACATTTTCATAATGTTAAGTCTTCCTGTCTGTGAGCAAGGTAGGTTTCTCTACTTTTCTAGGTCTTTGTGGTTTCTTGCAGTAGATTCTTGTAATTTTCTTTGTATAGGTCTTTTACATTTCTGGTTAGATTTATTCCTATGTATTTCATCTTCTTGGAGGCTATTATAAGTAATATTGATTTGGCAATTTACTTTCTGATGGTCTTTGTTGGTGTAAAGGAATCCACCAGATTTATGTTGCTTGTCTTATATTTGATAATTTGTTAACCTCTTCTATTAGTTCCAGTATTTTTTGTGGATTTTTTACAGTTTTCTGTGTATGAGATCATATCATCGTCAAATAGCGATACTTCTACTTCTTCGTTACCAATTCTGAGGCATTTTATTCCCTTATATTTCCTGACTTCAATGATTAGAACCTCCCACACAATGTTGAATGAAAGATGGTAACAAGGAACATCCTAGTCTGGTTCCCATTCTCAAAGGGAATGCTGTGAGACTCTCTCCATTTAGGATGATGTTGGCTTTCAGCTTTGTATGCCAAGCCAGCCAAGTGCCGTCGAGTTGGATCCGTGTATTATCATTATTATTATCCTCTTATTATGTTAAAAAAATTTCCCTTCTATTCCTATTATGCTGAGAGTTTTAAACACAGATGAGTAATGGACCTCATCAATGCCTTTCCTGTATCAATTGATGAAATCAAATGATTCTTCTCTTTTGTTTTATGTGGTTGGTTACATTAATTGTATTCCTAATGCATCCCTGGTATGAATCCTGCTTTGTCATGGTGAGTTATTATTTTGACATGTTGTGAAATTCTGTTGGCTAGAGTTTTGTTGAGGATTTCTGCATGGAAGTTCATTAGTGATATTGGTCTGTAATTTCCCTTTTTTTGTGCTGTCTTTTCCTGGTTGTGGTATAAAAGTTATGCTGGGTTCACAGAAAGAATACGGGAGTATTCTATCCTTTCCTATGTCTGAAATACCTTTAGTAATAATGGTGCTAATTGTTTTTTAAAACCTGGTAGGATTCTCCAGTCAAGTCAGCAGGGCCAGGGCTTTTTTTTAGTTGGGAGTTTTTTAAAATTACCTTTTCAGTGTCTTCTTTAGTAGTGGGTTTATTTAGCTGTTCTACTTCTGTTTCTGTTAGTTTAGGTAGACAATGTGATTCTAGAAATACGTGAATTTCCTCTAGGTTTTCAAATTTATTAGACTATTATTTTTCTTAATATTCTTTTATGATTCTTTTAATTTCGGTTGGGGCTGTTTTGATAATGCTCTTCTCATTTACTGAGTTATTTGCTTCCTCTCCTGTTTTTCTTTTGTCGGTTTGGCCAATGATTTATCAACTTTGTTGACCTTTCCAAAAAACAGCTTTTGGTCGTATTAACTTCAGATCATTTTTCTATTCTCTAGTTTATTTAGTTATGCTCTAACATTTATTTTTTGTTTTCTTCTGGTGCCCAAGGGGTTCTCTTGTTGTTCTCTTTCTACTTGTTCAAGTTATAGAGTTAGCTCTTTGTGCTCTTTTTTTCTTTTAGATGTGTGCATCTCTTGAGACAAATTGACCTCCGACCACGCTTTTGCTGTGTTCCACAGGTTCTGGTCAGATATGTTTTCATTCTCATCTGATTCCATGTTTATTAAATTGCTCCCTCTCTGACTGCCAGAGAAGGTGCTCAGGATGGTCTCAGGAGTCTTGTTTTCAGATCTTTTAGTGGAGCTAAAACCAAGAATAGCACAGAGAATGGTGGGGAAAGCACTGGGAGAAGGGAGAGAGATTTGCCCTGATGAAAAGATTTGGACCCGTATGATGTAAGTTAAACACAAAGACAGCTTTTGATGCTCTCGTGCTGTTTTTCACTGGTTGTAAAGGTGTGCGTTACCCTCACTGGGGAGGACATCTTCCAGTCACCTTGCTCAGCTCCCCATGCTGGCTACAGCCTTTCCCAGGTGAGTGAGGTCTGGAGAACCCTTGTATCCCTTCCCCAATTTTCAGTTTGATTTCTCAGTTTTCCCTTTGATGTTCTGGTCTCTTAGTATGTTGTATGCAATGGGTTCATTTGTTCTTTGGAGCCTTTGTTGTGAGTAGGGTCTGACGAAGCCTCTGACTGCTCTGCCTTCTTTAAACAACTGAACTTCTAACATCCCAGTGGGTGACCAACCAAACTGCAATTGGTTGGGAAAATTCTTCCATGACATATCTTAAGAAGGTAATTTTTTTCTCCTGGCTGGGATAGTATCAAATAGCATATGGTTTTTCTTCAAAATAGAAATAAATTAGACCTCCACAATAACTTGATCAGAAGAAAATCACTTTATTAAATATATACATACCACTTTTTCTTCATCATTTTTTATAATGGAAAATTTACCTATAGTAAAATTTATCTCTCTTAATGTATGATTCTGAGAGTTTCGACATATACATACAGCTTTAAAACCCTAAACATGTCATATTGTAGATTAAATTGTGTCCCCCCAGAAATACGTGTAACCATGTGGCTGGGCCATGATTCCCAATATTTTGTAATTGTCCTCCATTTTGTGATTTTCCTGTGCTGTATGTTAAAGGATTAGGGTGGGACTGTAAATCCCTTCATAGGATTACCCCCCTCCTTCACTGTAAAGGGAGTTTCCCTGAAGTATGGCTTGCTGCACCCTTAATGCTTTCATCCTACAAGAGATAGAAGGAAAGAGAAGCAAGCAGAGAATTGGGAACCTCATACTATCAAGCAAGCAGCATCAGGAAGACAGTATGTCCTTCAGACCTGAGTTTCCTGTGCTAAGATGCTCCCTGGACAAAGACTGATGCAATACCAGATTTTCTTCCAGAGCCAACAAGGCGAAAAGCCTTCCCCTGGAGTGGACATCCTGAATTTGAACTTGTAGCCTACTGGATTGTGTAAGAATAAACCTTCTTTTGTTCAAGCCATCCACTCTGTGTATTTCTGTTAGAGCAACTCTAGCTGACTGAAACACATGAATATATTAGAGTTTTATCACCCCAGGAAATTCCCTTGTGCCTCTTTTTGTCAACTTTCCTTTCAACCTAGTCATTAGCAACGATTGAAATGTTTCCTGTTCCTGTATTTTTGTCTTTTCCAGAAGTTCTTATATGTGGAACCATACAGTATATATAGGCTTTTAATCCCATCTTTTGTCATTTAGTATTATGTGTTTGAGTTTTATCCATGTTGTGTGTGTATCAGAAGTTAATTCCATTTTATTGCTGATAAATAATTCCATTGTAAAGATTACCACAGCTATTTTGTCCATTTCCCAGTTGAGGGACATTTGATTTTACTTTTTTTAATGTTTAGTAGTTATGAAGAAATTCACTGCAAATATTTCTATTGAAATTTTTGTTTTAACCAGTTTTTATTTCACTTGAGGAATAGGATGACTGGGTTGTAAGGTAAATATGTGTTTAACTTTCTAAGGAAATACCACTGTTCTTCCAAGGAATTTGTAATTCCCATCAGCATTGTATGAATGTTCCAGTTACTCCACATCCTCACCAGCTATTAGTATCATCATTATTTTTGTTTTAATTTTAGTCATTCTAATAAGTGTGCAATAATATGTCATTGTGATTTTTGTATGACATTTTCCTAGTAACTAATGCTAACCAGAAGAACTGATAGTGTAGTGATTAAGCATTCATGGTGCTGACCAAATGATTAGTGGTTCAAATCCACCAGCTGTTTCTTGGAAACCCTATGGGGCAGGTCTGTTCTGTCCTATTAAGCCTCTACGATTTGGAATCTACTCAGTAGTGACAGATTTTTTTTTGTTGTTGTTGTTAATGATGTTGATCATTTTCTCATTTGCTTATTTGCTTTATGAATTACTATGTTGGTGAAATTTCTGCTCATAACTTTTCTCCATTTTTAAACTGGATTGTTTGTTTTCTTAGTAGTTTTAAGCATTCTTCATATATCCTTGATGTAAATCCTTTATTGGCTGTGTGATTATATTTACAAATATTTTCTCCACATTATGGTCTTCTACTTTCATTCTCTTAATAGTCTTTTGAAGAGCAGAAGTACTTAATCTAATGAAATTCAATTTATAATCTTTTTTATATGGATTTAGAACATGCTAGTTCTAACTAAATATTTTATAGAAGGCAAAGCACCTTGTAAATGTTCTTTATTTTAAACAAAAAGAATATACTTAGTATCTTTGACAACCTTAAATATCGATGTTTTCAAGTGAATTTATTTATAGGAGCAGTTAATATGGGAGACAATGTTCTCTTTGAGCATAAATTGTTTTATCACAAACACTAGCTTTAATCACTCATATGTTCAAATTATGAGATATTATGTCTTCCTAGATATTTCAATAGAAACATTGCTGTGACATTTGTAGCACTTCCATAGCTCCTTTCAATAATAAACTACCAAATAACAATGGTACTGTATCATCTGAAAATTCTGTGTTTATGAATTGAAGTTACTTTTCTATGTTAGTCACTCTCAGCACCCCAGATGTCAAGATCTGTTCCAGGGAACCTATGGTTTCACCTTAAGTCAGATTATCTAATGATGAAGATTTTTAGAATCTCTCTGGCAAAATGTGAATGGTTTTCCCCCATTGTAACATAATATGAAATCTTTGGATGGTTAGTTACATGCCTCGCAGCTGTCTGAATTATCTAGTGCTGTTGTAACAGAAATGCCACAAAAGGATGGCTTCAACAAAGAGAATTTCATTCTCTGACAGTCAAGAAGTCTAGAAGTCTGAATTCAGAGAGTTGACTTCAGGGAAAGCTTCTCTCTCTGCATCAGTTCTTGGGGGGAGGTCCTTGTCATAGTCTCTCCTGGTCATGTAGCTTCTCAGTGCAGGGACCCCAGGTCCACAGGTTGTGCTATTCTGCTGGCTTTTGGGGTTTTCATGGTGTGATGTCCCCGAGTCTCTCTACTTGCTTCTGTCTTTTACATCTCAAAAGAGATTGACTTAAACCATGACTTAATCTTATAGATTTGAGTTCTGTCTCATTAACATCACTATCACAAATGTAACTTATTAACATCACAGATTTAGGATTTATAACACCTGGGAAAATCATATCAAGTGACAAAATGGTGTATAATCATACAATCATGGCCTTGCTAACAGTAATCACGGCCTAGCTAAGCTGACATAGATTCTGGGGTAGGGGATACAATTCAATCCATGACATTTCACCATTTGGCTCCCCCAAATTCATGTCCTTGACATACATAAAAGATATTTACCCCATCATATCATACCAAAAATCTTAAATCAGCTCCAAGTCAAAAGTCCAGTAGTTCTTCTGCTTCTGTTAAATCTAGACTAGAAGTTGTCTGCTTCCAAAGCTCAATGGTATAACAGATGCAGTCAGATATTTCCATTACAAATGGGAGAAGGCAAAGGGGAAGAAGGCCTAGCAGCATCCAAGCAAGTCAGCAGAACACACTGCACTAGCTCTCAAGGGCTGGAATTAATTCTCTGTTTCCTGAGACCATTTATGCAATGGTCTTGTCCTCCAGACTTTGGGGGCCTGCCATACTCTCTGGATTCTCAGTAGAAGTCCATTTGCTCTGGGCTTCAACTTTGTCTTCCAGGCCAGCTGAAACAATGCTAACAAAAATGTTGGTGGTTCGAGTCTTAGTAGCCAATTGAGTCTTACTAGAGGGACCTCAAATGAAAGCATGACACTCTGTTCCCAAAAACCAAGTCACTAAAACCCTTTGGAACACAGTTCTAGTTGAATACACATGGGATTGCCACGATGCAAACAACTCAATCCACAACTGATTTTTTGGTGCTGGTGGTGTTGTTTTTAGGATAACAGACAGCAAAACAGATACAGAATCTTATGTAATGCATGATTTCCTTGGAGCAATGTTGTCTCAACTGTGTTAATGGAATATTTCTTTTAGTAGGTAGTTTGTGAAAACTGCAATTACTTGGTCAGGGGAGGTACTCTCCTGCCCTGGTTCCCATTACTGTTAAGTGCAATCATCTTCTAACACCTTGAAGGCTGGCTGCTAAAAGTTGCAGCCAATGACCTTTTATTTCTGGAGGATTTCCTTGTTTTAAGCTGGAGCAGCCTGAAGCATGAGATGGTGATTCCTGATACAGGATGTAGAGCCTCGCTTTATGTCCCCAATGCAACAGCCAATGACTGAAAAGGGAGTACAAAAAAAAATTGCCTCCTTGTCATAAAATGAGACTAACTGTGTGATGAATCTGGGAAATCAAAGTGAAGCTAGCCTCCAGCTGAGACCATATTTTGCTTATGAGAGCACTTTCTCCATAAATCACTTACAATAGAATTCCTGTTTCGAGCTCTACTTCTGGGAAATCTGACTTAAATATATTTAGAAAATACTGCTTATTACTACCCATACTGGTAGAGTCAGTGAACTATGCATGTTAGAGACTTTATTTTCTGAAGTAACAAAAATTAGCAATTTTGTTAAATTCATAGTTTCCCATATTTATTTGACAATGGAATTTTCTTTACAGCAACATTTTATATTTCCCAGTTATAAGGTTTCTCAAAGTATACTTGGGGGAAACAATGGCTTAACATATATAATTATCCATTTAAACTGACAAAGACCCAAAATTTATACTGAAAACTGTACCTAGCTCTTCCATGATAATGGTACATTTGCTCCAGGCTCTTTAAATTTTAGCAAATATCTCACTGGTTAACAAGGAAGGATGAGTTACAGAACATTTGAGATTTCAATCAGATACCTAAGAAAAGTAGTATCTTTCAGGGAAAACTCTATAATTCTGTAGCTGAAAACTTGAAAACTCTAACATGGTGAACTGCAGATTCTGATTTATTTGCATTAGCCTTCACATTTCCTCTACACAATTTTTTCTCTGATAGTTAAGATGACCATGCATGTGGCTTGTTGTGTACAGTTATGAATTATATTTGTTGTCTGCCACAATTATTAATAGTGTTTCTTTATCTCTTAAAA
Organism: Heterohyrax brucei; assembly: GCA_028571685.1. Lineage (NCBI taxonomy): Eukaryota > Metazoa > Chordata > Mammalia > Hyracoidea > Procaviidae > Heterohyrax > Heterohyrax brucei. The sequence goes on along the minus strand of CM053146.1, from coordinate 60,269,479 downwards.
ATATTTTGATTTGGATGATAAATTGCATGGTTAGCTCAGCTATAAGAGTAATGGTTTTCCTTGCCTGATCTTGAGACTCTTCTAGACCTGATATAATATGATGACATGCCATTGAGTTTTCTACCAATATGGTTGTTTTGTGATTCTCCTCTGCTTGATGTCCTCTACCCTCTTAATATGTTGAACTTTAATTGTGGTTTCCATGAACGTGAAATTAATAACTTATCTGAATTGATGGATTATTCATGTGTATACTTTCCCTTTCTATTCTTAGTCTTAACATCTGCTTATAGCACCAACGATTCTTTTTTCTTACTTGTTTGGAGAAACAGGAAGTTGGTACTTTTTTTTGTGACATTCTAGGTCTAAGATAGACTGGTGTGAGAACATCATTACTTATGCCAACTTAGAGATAAATGATGTGGAAATATCAAAAATGTTGAATGTAGAACATACTTTTGAAGAACATATCTACAGTTGAAAAACTAGGTCATTGACAGTTCAGGCCTACAGAAATTTAAGTAACTAAGTTTAAAGCAATTGTATTCAGTATGATAACTAGAAAAACATATTTTTAAAGTTTTAAACCTTTTTTCATTCTCAGAGAAGATGGAACATAAATCAACTTTGTTTTTTTACTTCATGCATTAAAATAATTTTATATTATTATTCTCCAGACTTAAAACACGGGATTAATTCTTATATTTTAAATTGTTAGACTGATATCCTTAATGTAGTTTCACAAGTGGTTCTTATATACGAATTTTCTGTGCTATCAGTGTAACTTAAGTTTCACTATATGGGAACTAAGTTAAGTATTAGGAATCATACACTGAAGTCATGCTCAGAGACTGTGGAAGTCCCTCCTCTTTTTGAAGGAGGCAAGGAAAACAGGAAAATTTCTTATTCTGTGATATTCTCTTTAACATGTTTTTCCTGATGCTTTATATTTATTTACAATATGAAACTCTCACAGCCTTAAAGAATAAGTTCCTATATCTGATTTTTCTTCTTTTGCTCAAAATGATTAGTTCTCTAGGAATTTCCTGTACTTACTCCTTTCAGTGCTACATATATTCTAGCATAAAATAAATGCTTCTAAGATGTTGTGGTATAGTTATATAGATTAGTGACTTAATCTAAGTTTTATTTGTTTGTTGATTTTCTTCTTTGTAGATTTTTACTTACCCACAACTCTGACTGCATAATAACAAGCAAATAAATTTGTCAGTATTAAGAGGTCCTATTTCAAACACCAAGAGGTGTGGTTAAAGAAAAGTCATATATAAGTTATTATTTAGTTCATCTATGAAAAAAAACATATAAATATACCTGTCATGGTAAATCGTGTAAGATCTTGACTGCTAACCAAAGAGTTGGCAGGTCAGATCCACCCTTCCTCCTTGGAAACCCTATGGGGCAGCTCTGCTTTGTGCTATAGAGTTGTCGTGAGTCAGAACTGACTTCAAAGCAGTGGATGTGGTTTTATCTTGTTACACTTGTGATATACCACTGAATCTCAGATTAAACTTTAGAATCAATGAGCAGAATGTAGAGCTCCTGTATATAACTTCAGAGACTGTAGAAAGAATCAGCTCCTGATAAAGGAGGAGGAACGAAGTGGTTCTGTGACTCTCTAGCATGATAACTATTATAAGTACTGAATAAAATAAGAAAATATGTCAGAACACTGAAAGGTGCCTAAAACTTACAGAAACTGGAGAAAACTTTGCACTTTAATGGTCCAAGAATTCTATCCCATCCCCATGAGGGAGATCATGTTGGGGAAAAAGAAATTGTAGTGGGAAAACTAGTCCTATTAATTAAAGATGCCAGAGGTTAGAGTGCAGGTCTGGGAAATAACTGGAAATTTAAAGAAGAAAAATGAATGAACTAAGAAGGAAGAAGACCCCTTCTGAGTAATTATTGTCCAAGTTTCTGACTGACAAGTGATGCATATGCAGAAGAGATCCCAAGGCAAACTCAGAAAAAGAAGACAGAGTATTCTTGAAAGACAGAGCAATATGAAGGCATAAAAGTGAATCTGATGTTTTTCTTCAATGTATGTATTTTCCAATTTTGAACATCAGAGTCTAGAAAGCCTAAAGCTAGGATTATAGATCCCCAAACCAGCAGAGTAGTTGGAAAATATGAGGATGTTTAAAAACAAGAATAACTACTAAAATTGATAGGTGAAAGAGGATTATGACTATCAGGCTTAAAAAGCAGCAACAGCAAAATTTAACAACAGGAGAAAAATGAAAGTAGCAGTATAACGGAGTAGAAAAAGTTTTCAGTTTGATTTTGGGTAACTTAACTGCCAACTAGAACAAAGAAAATAAAATTATAATCATAAAGACATGATAGAATCTATTGTCACAACAATAAATTATCAAAAATATATATTAACCAAAAATCACCATACATACAAATTAACAGAAAACTGGGACATGTACTCTGCAAAAAAAGAAAGAACATTAAAAACAGGAGTTTTAAGGAGTTTTCTGAGTGGTTCCAGGTAGAAAAATTAGGTAGTCATTAGAAATACAGTGCAAGAGTTAAAGGAATACATTCAAAGGTTTGAAGTCAAATATGGCTTCAATAATTGAGCAGATGGGCAATCTAAACTCAGCAAAGCAAACTATTGAATAATGAAAGGTCTAGAATAGAAATGTATAGCTACTAAAACGAAAGTTTTCTAGAAGGTGAAACAGTATAGTAGAAATGGCAGAAGAAAGAAGCAGTGAATTTAGCATCACAAACCTAACCAAACCAGTTGCTGTTTCTGACTTCTGGTGATACACTCCATAGGATTTTCAGCAGCATCCAAAACTTAATCAAACCAATTACTGTTTCTGAGTCATGATGATACACTCCACAGGATTTTCGATGGCCATGATTTTTAGAAGAACTTGAGCACAGGGCAATAAAAATAACTCAGTCCAAACAAGAAGAAAAGAATGGTGTAGGAATACATGAAGCAGTCAAGTATACATGAAATTGAAATCTCAGGAGAAAAGAGAAAATGGCAGAAAAATTTTTGAAAAAAAAGTTCAAAATATTTCCAAATATTGAAATATGTGCTGAACCACAAATAGATTGCAAAACAAGAGATCCCATCACTGACACGCAATAGTTCAATTAGAGATTGTCAAAAATAAAAACAAATTTTGAAAACAGCCATATAGGGGAAAAAGAATAATTCTAATGACTGACATTCCATTAAAATTATAAAACATAAAATAATTGAATTGACATTTACAAAATTCTGAAGAAATAAAATAGACAATCAACACTTATTTCTGTGTCCAGCGATGTTATCTTCTCCCAAAACGAAGGTAGCGTGTGATTTTATTTATAAAGAAATTCTACAAATTTCAACCTAATACATAGTGACAGAAAACAAATCAATGGTTGTCTAAGGTGTGGGGCAGAGGAAATGAAGCATAGCAGTGATGTACTAGGACACTTATTGAGATTACCAAAGGGTTTATTTTGCTGGAAACTCCTAAAAAGCAAACACTTATGCTCATCATAGTTGGATCCAACTTGATGGCACTTGGCTGGCTATGCTTATCAAAAGACTTTAATAAAAAAAACAAACCTACAAGCTGGGGAAAAAAAAATTGGCCCCAACAAATCTGGTCAGCATCAAATTTCTAAAATCTGGAAGATACAGCAAAATCTGAACAACAAAAAGTCAGGTAACTCAGTTAAAAAATGGGCAAAGAATATGAGCAGACACTTCACCAAAGAAGACATTCAGACATCTAACAAATATGTGAGGAAAAACTCATGATCATTACCCATTAGAGAAATCCAAATTAAAACCACAGTGAGATACAGTCTTACCTCAACAAGGCTGGCTTTAAATAAAAAAAAAAAGAAAAAAATAATAGAGGACAGAGTCAAGATGGCATACTAAACGCACATCTCCCTAAATCCCTCTGTAAACCAAGACCTGAAATGATAATTAAATGGAGACTTCTGGACACCTAGTGAGCCCTGGGGTGCAGCATAGGGCTGCTAATTTGGACTTCATACCACTGAACACAAAACCTCCTCTCTTTCACTGACCCTACTCTCGGTGAGCACAAGTTTGCAGAGACCAAAGGTAACTCACCATTTTGATTTTTTTTTTCCTCTGTCTTGGCTGGCAGGCAGAACTGGGACTTGACTAGCTACTGGTCTCCAACGTACTGTTGGTGGGACCGGCAAGCATAATTGCCAGGTTCTGAGAGCCTGGCTTTGGACTCTATACACCTCGGCTCTTCTGGCCTGTCTTTCTGCCTCTGCCATGTGGTAGCCTTAAAGATGTGCGTGTTTGAAATGCTGTCTTGATCCACTGGGAGACTGAGAAGCCCAGGCAGAGGCCCCAGATGGACTTGGTTCTTAGGCTGGGAGGTGGCGCCTTCTGGAGGGAAAGTGCTTTTCTAGCAGGGAGGTGGTGTTTTGCTCACTGTCATCTGGGGCTGGGGCTCAGCAGCGAAGGCTGTGGACTCTGGGAATTTTGGCATTGTTGGCCTCTCTTTCCGCCAGGAGCCTGGTCCCCACCAGCTGGTGAGCTTCTGTGGAATGCCATCTTGTTTCACTGGGAGGCAAAGGCATCCATACAGAAGCCTCAGCTGGACCTAACTCCTGGGCTAGCAGGCAATGCCTACCCAGAGGAGAGTGCTTTTGCAACAGAAAAGCTGAATTCTACACAGTATCACCTACAGCTGGGGCCTGACAGCCGAAGCCAGCAGGCCAGCAGCCTTTCTGTATTTTGAGCTAGTTTATAGCATCTGGGGTTCAATACAGAGGTCCTTACTTTGTCAGTTGAGAAGAAGGACATATACACCTGAAAACCTGACTGACTTTGGAAGTTGTCAAATAATTTTTACTTCTTGTTTAAAGATAGCCTAGAGAAGCAACTGTGGTCCATCTTCACAGCATGTCTCCCAGCCTCTATTGACCCACATGAAGCAAAAAAGCAACAAACGCTGGAGAACACAGTAACCCAGAAGTCACCTATGGCATCAGAAGACCCCCGAAAGAAACCAGCTGAGAACTTCCCAGACAAGGAAGCTTTTCTGAAACAATCAGAAGGTGAATACAAAAGGATTATATGGAGAGCCCTCCTAGACCTTATGCAAAACGTAGCAGAGGAAAATGAAAAATAAAGCAAGCTGTTCAATCTGATGGAACATCAGTACTCAGAAATCCAACAGATCAATAACAAAATCAAAGACATAGAAACTTCCATTCAAAGCCAAGAAAACAGAATGGAACAAATGGAAAAGAGACTTTCTGATTTGGAAGACAAAGCTACTGACGCCAACAACTATGGGGAGAAAACAGAAAAAGAAACAAGAAAAATGAAGCAGCATTAAGAAGTATGTGGGACTCTATTTAGAAGAAAAATCTATGATTAATTGGAGTTCATGAAGAGGGTAAGAAACTTAAGAATACAGAGAGTGTTGTTGCTGAGATGTTCACAAAACCTTCCCAGAAATTATGAAAGAGTAGAATATAGATACCCTGGATACATATCGAACACCACTCAACATAGGTCTCAATAGAAAGACTCCAAGACATATTAAAATCAAGCTTAACAAAATGAAACATAAGCAGAAACTCTTAAGGGCAGCAAGATGCAAAGCAAAGCTAACATTCAGAGGGAAACTCTGTAGGCTTTCATTGGATTTCTCAGCACAAACGATGCTGGCACTGAGATAGTGGCATGACACATTCAAAGCCTTGAAGCAGAAGAACTTCCAACCAAGAATTATACATCTTGCAAAACTATCTGTCAAATATGAAAATGAAGTGAAGACATTCTCAATTAAACAGAAACTCAGCGACTTTGTAAAAGCCAAATAAAAGCTACAAGAAATACTGAAGGAATCTCTTGGTTTGGAAGAACAAAACTGCTAACTTTATATTTTAGAAGGACACATTATCCAGAATCCCACTCAGTAAGGGAAGGCTCCAAACACAATCAAAGCTGTAATAGTGAAAGAAAAGATCTAGTGATCTTATCATGTAAACTATGATATCATCATATGAAAAAGAGGGATGTACTACAGTGGTCATAGTCCTTCCAGATGGAGAGGAAGTTGACAAGAATGGTAGCAATCAAAATTGGGCTTATATATAGTTTAGTAAGCAGGATCATGGGGCAGCCTTAAAGCACAATAAAGAAGCAACATGTTATATCAGGAAATGTAATACAGAAGTCTTAAGAACAACAAAACCAATCCTCAAAACAGTGAAAAATCAACCCACAAAGAAGGTCAGAACAGATTAATAAGACCAACAGAGAAAACATCAACACAAAAATAAACACATCACAATGGCAGCACTGAACACACACCTATCAATAATTGCACTGAATGCAAATGGACTGAATGCTCCAGTAAAGAGACATCGAGTGACATCTTGGATCAAAAGTCATGACCCATCTATATGCTGCCTACAAGAAACTCACCTTAGACTTAAAGATATGAACAAACTGCAAATCGAAGGATGGAAGAATATATATCAAGCTACCAAAGAACAAAGAAGAACAGGTCTGGCAATTCTAATCTCAGATAAAATTGATTTTAATGTAAAACCCACCATCGTGGACAAGGGTAGACACTATTGCTGAAAGGTTCAATACACAAGCAGGAATTAACAATATTAAATATTTATGCATCTAATATTAGAGCACCTAAATAAGTCAAAGAAACACTGACTACACTCAAAAAGGAGATAGATAACTCCACAATAATAGTAGGATACTTCGACACTGCACTCTCACTATTGAACAGATCATCTAGAAAGAAGCTCAATAAAGACACAGAAGACCTTATTGCCACAATTAACCAAATAGACCTCATTGACATATACAGAACTTTCCATACATCAGTGGACAACTACACCTTCTTCTCCAGTGCACATGGAACATTCTCCAGAATAGACCATGTGATACAGCATAAAGCAATTCTCAACCAAATCCACATCACTGAATTAACACAAAACATCATCTCAGATCATAAAGCCATAAAAATTGAAATCAATAGCAGAAAAAACATAGATAGATAGTGGAACTCATGGAAACTGAACAAAATCTTGCTCAAAAAATCAGGGGTTATAGAAGAAATCAAGGATGAAATAAAGAAATTTATGGATTCCAATGAGAACAAAAACACTTCCTGCCAGAACCTATGGGATGCAGCCAAAGCAGTGCTCAGAGGTCAGTTTATCTCCATAAATGCACACATCTGGAAGGAAGAAAGAAACCAAATCAAAGAAGTGACCTTACAGCTTGAACAGTAGAGAGAGAAGAACAGAGAAACCCCTCAGGCACCAGAAGAAAGCAGATCTTCAGGAATAGAGCAGAACTAAACAAATTAGAGAATAGAGAACGATTGAAAAATTGAAAAGACAAAAAGCCGGCTTTTTGAAAAGACCAACCAAATGACAAACCATTGGCTAAACTCACTAAAGAAAAACAGGAAAGGAAACAAATAACCCAAATAAGAAATGAGAGGGGAGTTGTCACCACAGATCCAACAGAAATAAAAAATATAGTAGCTGAATACTATGAAAGACTGTATTCTAACAAATTCAAAAATCTAGAGGAAATGGACAAATTCCTTGATTCATATCACCTACCAAAATTATCACAAGGTGAAGCAGAACAACTTAATAAACCCATCACAAAGGAAGAGATTGAAAAAGCCATCCAAAAACTGCCAACCAAAAAATATCCGGGCCCAGATAGTTTCCCTGCATAATTCTACCAAGCTTTTAGAGAAGGGTTATCTCCAACACTACTGAGACTATTTCACAGTATAGAAAGGGATGGCATACTCCCAAATTCATTCTATGAAGCCAGCATAAGCGTGGTACCAAAGACAGGGAAAGATCCAACAAACAAGAGAACTAGAGACTGATATCACTCACAAATATAGATGCAAAAATCTTCAACAAAATTCTTGCCAGTAGAATACAACAACGTATCAAAAAAAATAATCCATCATGACCAAGTCGGATTCATCCCAGAGATGCAAGGCTGGTTCAACATCAGAAAAACAATTAATGTGATCAACCACATAAATATCACAAGAGACAAGAATCACCTGATCTTGTCTATTGATGCAGAAAAGGCATTTGATAAATTCCAACACTCATTCATGCTGAAAACTCTCAGCAACATAGGAGTAGACAGCCAATTCCTCACTGCAATAGGGGCCATTAATACAAAGCCCACTGCCTACATCACCCTGAATGGAAAGAGGCTGAAACAGTTTCCTTCAAGAACAGGAGCTAGACAAGGATGCCCACTCTTACTTCTTCTATTCAACATTGTATTACAAGTTCTAGCTGGAGCAATTAGACAAGACCAAGGAATAAAGAGCATCTGCATTGGCAAAGAAGAACTAAAAATCTCCCTATTTGCAGATGATATGATTGTATATGCAGAGAATTCCAAAGAATCCATAAGGAAACTACTCAAACTGATAGAAGAGTTCAGCAAAGCTTCAGGATACAAGATAAACATAAGTAAATCAGTAGGATTCCTTTATACCAACAATGAGATTACTAAGGAAGAAATCGCCAAGTCAGTACCATTTACTATAGCCCCTAAGAAGACAAAGTACCTAGGAATAAATCTAACCAGAGAAATAACAGACCTTTACAAAGAGAACTACAAAACCTTACTACAAGAAACTAAGAGAGAGTTACATAAATGGAGAAGTCTACCCTGCTCATGGATGTGAAGACTTAACGTTGTGAAAATGTTTATTTTACCCAAAGCAATCTACTTATATAATTCAATCCCAATATAAGTTCCAATGACATTTTTTAATGAGACGCAGGAGCAAATTACCAACTTTGTCTGGAAAGGGAAGAAGCCCCAGATAAGTAAAGCATTATGAAAGAAGAAGAATACTCTGGGAGGCCTCTCATTACCTGACCTTAGAATCTATTACAGTGCCACCATAGTAAAAACACTTGGTACTGGTATAAAAGCCAACAGATAGATCACTGGAATAGAATCGAAACCCCAGAGATGACACCATCTGCCTATGTACAGTTGATATTCTACAAAGGGCCTACAATGTTAAACTGGGGTAAAAACCATCTCTTCAACAAATGGTGCTGGCAAAATTGCATATCCATCTGCACTAAATTGTAACAAGATCCATATCTTACACCTTATACAAAAACCAACTCAAACTGGATAAAAGATCTAAATATCAAATCTAAAATGATAAAGCTCATCCAAGAAAAAGTAGAAACAACAATGGAAGGCTTAATACACAACTTAGATGGACTTCAAAATCTGTGAAGCAAACCACAAACCACAGAAGAGAAAATAGATAAATGGGAAGGACTAAGAATCAATCACTTTTGCTCATCCAAAGACTTTATCAATAGAATTAGAAGGCCACCTACAGGACGAGAAAATATATTTTGCAACTCTATGTCAGACCGATGCCTGATCTCCGTAATCTATAAAATACTACAAAATATCAATAAGAAAAAGATAAATCATCCAATTAAACAATGGGCAAAGGAGATGGACAGATGCTTCTCTAAGAGGAGATCCAGGCAGCCAAAAAACACATGCAGAGATGCTCACAATCATTAGATATTAAAGAAATTAAAGCCAAGCCTAAAATCAGATACCACCTCACCCCAACAAGGTTGGCCATGATCCAAAAGAAGCAACAACAACAAATTCTGGAGAGGCTGTGGAGGGATTGGAACTCTTCTTCACTGTTGGTGGGATTGAAAAATAGTGCAGCCTCTTTGGAAAGCAATCTGGTGCTATCTTAAAATAATTGATATAGATATACCATTTGTCTCAGTAAGTCCACTGTCATGGATTGAATTGTGTCCCCCCAAAAACATGTGTAGCCACGTGGGACAGGATTCCTGGTATCTTGTGACTGTCCTCCATTTTGTGGTATTTCCTATGCTGTATGTTAAAGGATTAGGGTGGGACTGTAAATCTCCTTATAAGATCATCTCCCTGCTCCGCTGCAAAGGGAGTTTCCCTGGAGTATGGCTTGCTCCACCTTTAATCCTTTCAGCCTGCAAGAGATAAAAGGAAAGAGAAGCAAGCAGAGATTTGGAAACCTTGTACTATCAAGAAAGCAGCACTGGGAGAAGAACGTGTCCTTCAGACCTGAGGTTCCTGCGCCAAGATGCTCCCAGGACAAAGACTGATGCAATACTGTACTTCCTTCCAGAGCTGACAAGGGGAAAGCTTTCCCCTGGAGCGGACACCCTGAATACGGACTTGTAGCCAGCCGGACTGTGTAAGAGTAAACCTCCCTTTGTTAAAGCCATCCACTCTGTGGTACTTCTGTTAGAGCAGCCCTAGCTGACTAAAACACACTACTTAGAATATATCCAACAAAATCAAGCCCATTCACAGCAACTGATACATGCACATGAATGTTCATCACAGCACATTCTGCAATAGCAAAAAGATGGAATCATCCCAGATGCCCAACAACAGAAGAATGGATAGGTAAACTATGGTGTATATACTCAATAGAACACTATGCAATGATAAAGAACAACGATGATAGCAGAAACATCTCTTAACCTGGTTTCAACTGGAGGACATTATGTTGAGGAAAAGTAGTCAGCGACAGAAGGACAAATATTCTATGAGACCCCAATGATATGAACTTAAAAGCAGACTCATGCATAACACAAAAGACTCTTTGATGGCTGCAATTGTGGGGAGGGTGGGAGGGTGAGTGGCGAGGGCTTAGATTAGATAGTTGTTAGAAATTTGGTTGGGTGAAATTGGTGGCAGCACACATTAGGAAGAAGATCAATATTAAGGGGACTTCAACACAACTTGTGTACTCCTCCCATCTTAACCCAATATTGTAAGGACAGAGTAGCTGGGCCGGGGGTCTGGGGACCGTGCTCTCAGGGGAAATCGAGTCCAATTGGCACAAGTAGGGTTTGTTCATGAGAACTCTCTGCACCATGCACTGGTGAGTGGTGTCTAGGGTCTTAAAAGCTGCCAAGCTGCCATCTGGGAGTACAGCAAATGGTTCCAACTTAGCAGAAAAGGATGATCACCCAGGTCCGCAAGGACATGGCAGAAAGAGAATCCAGAAGACAGAGAGACCCACGTGAGTGGGTGTCTGCATCACCTTGTGACCAGATGAACCAGATGGTGCCTGGCCACTACTGGTTATAGCCACGATGGAGCTCACAAAGTTGAGTCTCACTGGCAGCAAGAGAATAAATAGGGGTGCAACCTGAGATCTTCACTAAAAGACCGCAATTGATGGTCCAAGGGCTTCTGGGTTCCCCTGGGAGCATGGCCCTGGCCCAGATGCTGCCCCTGTCCATAAATCACAATGAACGTCAACTTTTCGGACAGCAATGGATTGGATTTGGTGACGCAGAGTGATCATATTTTGTGCACATTTTATGGTGCTAGGCATCTAGAGGATGTCGTCCTGTTGACCTCATATTGGAGGAAGGGGAATGGGTGGACAGCAGAAGACAGGAGACTGCTGGGAGGATAAGACATGTGTGGAGCAGAGAGGAAGAGTGTGCTGTCACCATGGAGGGAGAGCTGTGGGAGCAGCCTATAGGTGAGCATGAAAATTTATATGAGAATGTACGTTTTCATTTAATCTTAATTTTTTTTTAAAAAAGAAGCTAAAATAAAATAAAAATAGTAAATGCTGGAGCTGATGTAGACAGACTGGACCACTGTTGATGGGAATGTAAAATGGTACAGCCAGTTTGGACATCAATTTTGCACTTTATTGCAAAGTTAGAAATACTATGCAATCCAGCAGTTCTACTTCTTGGAATATTTTCTACAGAAATAAGGGCTGTACCATGAATAGATACAAGCACATCAGTGTCCATTCCAGCACTATCAACAACAGCAAAAAGAAGAAATCAAACTAGGTGCCCATCAACAAAGTATGGATAAACAAACTATGGCATATTCATAGAATGGAATACTAGGTAGTAATAAAGAACAAGGAAACAAGAATGAATTTGGGTAACATCTTGTAACATGGAGGAATCTGGTAGGCATTATGCTGAGTGCAATTAATCAGTTGCAAAAGGACAATATTGTATGAGATCACTATTATATTGACTCAAGAAAAAGTTTAAACACAAAAGAAAGCAGTCTTTGATGGTTACAAAGGTGGGGAGGGAGAGGAATAGTCATTAATTAGATGATTATAAAAACAAACAAACAAACAAACCAAAGCACTACTGTCAAGTAGATTCCTACTCATAGGACAGAACAGTACCACCCCACAGAATTTCCAAGGAGTGCCTGGTGGATTCCAGTTGCTGACCTTTTAGTTAGCAGCTGCCATACTTCACCACTATACCACCGCGAGAGTTTCCGATTTGATGATAGACCCACAGGAGAGGAGAACTCAGCACAAATGGACTAAAACCCAAACCTAAGCAGTTTCCTAAATACAATAAAACACTTGAAAGGACAGAGTAGAAGAGGCAGGGGTCTGCTAACCATGGTTTTGGGGAATATCTAACGCAATTGGACTAATTACGTTTATTAAGAGAATGTTTTGCATCCCACTTTGGTGAGTGGCATTTGGGGCCTTAAAAGCTAGAAAGTGGAAATCTAAGAAGCAGAACTTGATCTTAACCGATCTGAAGCAAAGGAGAATGAGGAACATCAAGGACTTAAGGAAAACATGACCTTCTCATCTCACCTCTGGACAGAAGCTGCCTGGTTAGTCTTATGTATCTTCTTAAGCCAAGAAGCACACTTTTTACCAGTATCGTTTTACATCTTGTATACCAGTTTAATCTTTATCTGAGGAACTGGCTCCTGAAATGGATTCACTTCTGGGCTAACAGAGAATCTGTAGACCATGCATTCTGAGAACCTCTAGTCTGCCAGACCATTAAAATGTAATGAAAATAAATACAGTTATCTTCAAGTTAAGAAAAAAACTTGTTTTCTTGGTGTTGTTGATAGTTTCACACACACACAAACATACACATATATAAACCTATTGCCATCAAGCTGATTCTGACTCACAGTGATACACATACACAAACGTATCAAGTTGTGTATTTTAAATAAGGGAGGTTTGTTGGACATCCATTTTCTGTCAATGAATGAAGGCAAGTGAAGACATTTTCAGATAAGCGAAAACTTAGATTGCTTGTTAACAGAGCATGAGAAAAGGTTATCTCAGTTGGAAGCAAAACAACTCCAGTTAGTAAACTGTATCTACAAGAAATAAAGTTTACCTAATATTCATTAGAGAAATTTAATTTACAGTTAAAAGTGTTGTCTTTTTAAGTTGAGAAACCTAAAAAAAAGGAACTAAAAGAAGTAATAATTCAGTTTAATAAATTCATAGAATACAATAATTACTATACAAATGTCAATTGCAGAAAAAGTAAATAACCCAATTAAGTGATGGGCAAAGGAGATGGACAGACACTTCACCAAAGAGGACATCTAGGCAGCCAAAAGACTCATAAAGAAATACTCATAATCATTAGCTATCAGAAGAATCCAAACCAAAACTAAAATGAGATACCAGCTCACCCTCACAAGGTTGGCCATGATCCAAAAAACACATAACAACAAATGCTGGAGAGGCTGTGGAGAGATTGGAACACTCCTACACTGCTGGTTGGATTGCAAAATGGTAGAAACTCTTTGGAAAGCTATCTGGTGCTTCCTTAAAAAGCTGGAAATAGATACACCATTTAATCCAATAATCCCACAGCTTAGAACATATCTTACAGAAACAAAGGCTGTCACTTGAACAGATACATGCACAGGAATGTTTATTGCAGCACAGTCCACAATAGTAAAACATGGAATCAACCCAGGTGCCTATCAACAGATGAATGGATAAACAAACTATGGTTTATAGAACCATAGCTCAACAGAACACTGTGCAATGATAGAGAACAATGATGATTTTAGGAAGCATCTCAACCTGGTTTCAACTGGAAGACACTATGCTGAGTGAAATCAGTCAGTGGCAAAAGAACAAATACTGTATGAGACTCCTGCTCTAAAGACTTAAAAATAAACTTGCATACAGAAGAGAAGACTCTCTGATGGCTACAAGAGTTGGGGGTGAGGGGACAGGGTTGGTCACTGACTAAGTAGGTAATAGAAATTTGGCTAGATGAAAGTAGTGACAGTACACTGTAGAAGTAAGTAAATGTAACTGGACTTCACCATAAACTGAAAGGTTTTCTAATCTCAACCCAATATTGCAAGGATAGTGTAGCAGGGGCAGGGGTCTGGGGACCATGCTTTCAGGGGACATGAAGGCCAATTGACATAACTAGCTTATTGCTAAGGGAGTCCTCTGCACCTCATGTTGGTAAGTGGCATTTGGGGTCTTAAAAGCTAGCAAGCTGCCATCTGAGGTACACCAAATTGTCCCAACTCAGCCAAAACAGATGATGACCAAGAACAACAAAGAAGTGAGGAAAAAAGAGCTCAGGAGACAGAAGAACCCATGTGAATGGGAGACTGTATCAATGCGTGACCAGAAGAACTGGACAGTGCCCGGCCACTGGACAGCTGTGGTGGGGCACACAGTGTAGAGTCCCTGTGGCGGCACAAGAGAAAGAGGAGTGCAGCTCAAGAACTCTACTGAAGGACCAGAATTGATGGTCTGACAGCCTGTGGGGACCCCTGGGAGCATGGCCTCTAATCTGCTGCTGCTCCTCACTAGAAAACACTACTGAGGTCAACTCTTTGGGTAAAAATGGACTGCACTCAGGGATACAATACGACCATATGGTGTGTGTACTTTACGGCTCTATGCATTTATAGGGTGCTGTCCTAACAGTCTCTGTCTAGATGAAAGAGAAGAGAGTGGAGAGGAGGGGACAAGGGCTTGTTGAGAGGATGTTACAAGCAAAGAATGAAAAAGAGGAGTGTGCTGTCATTAGGCAAGGGGAGCAGAAGGAGCTGCACATAGGCAGGCATGCCAAATCCATTTGGATAATGTACTTTCACTTAATAACAATAAAAAAAGAAAACAAAAAAACAAATGTCAATTGCATTTCTGTAAACTGCAATGAAAAATTGGAAAGTACAGTAAAAAAATTGACTGCCACTATGGTAAATATAAGTATCCAAAATCAGCCTGTTTCCAGTTGTTTTATCAACTGGAGAATTAACAAACTTATTGTAGTATATATCTACTAACCTGTCATATGAATGTCATATGAATACTATTCAGCAGTAAGAATAAACAAAACAGGATTTCGTTACAACAACATGGTTGAGTCTCAAAATACTAGATGGAAAAATTTAGGTACACAAGCTCCTAAAATGTGTTTTTATGCTAAATTCAGAAAAGGCAAAGTCGTAGTGGCAAAACGTAGAGTAGTGATTATTAGTGATCATGGCTGGAGGAAGAGAATGACTGCAAAGTACATGAGGGGACTGTTCGAAGAAATGGATGTGTTCTACAGTAACTAAAGGTGGTGATTACCTAATCCACACACTTGCCAAAGCTTGTTGAAGTATGTACTTAAAACGACTGAAGTGTAAGTAAATTTTACCTCTGTTAGAAACCATTCAAACAAAAAAAATTCAAAAATTTACATCAAACACCGATGAGGAACAGATGGCTAAAAGCAAATCAATGTATTAGAAGAATAGAATACAAATATGGAAGTAAAGAAAATAGTTTTTGACGCAGGTCTAAAGATGATAACAAGAGTCAGTTATCTCATGTCGAAAATGAAACAACACATTTTGCAATAGATTACAAAAAAATACTTATTTGTTACTTGCATATTTCATATAACTCTCCTGTAATATATAGCTTTAAAAGTTTTAGAGTTTAGATAGTGGATAATTTTTTCCATTTCTCTTGCATTCAGTTTTTATTCAAATTTTCTGTTACTGCAGAAGTCAATTTGGGCTGTTTAAATATTCCTAGAAAACACAGAGACATTCATTTAAATCTTTATGTTAGGATGAAATTGAGCATAAAATTGATTCTTCAATTTTTGAAAATCCTTGAATGTGCCCCTTCGCATTTCCATCTTCAGAAATTAGGGGTCTGATTTTTTTGTCAGATTTTTGGATGTTTGTTTATGTAATTGGCATTAGTAGCATCTGTTCCTGCTTTTTGATTGATCCATTTTGTGACTTCCACGTATGCGGAGGGCATAGGAGATGAATCTCAAGTTTCTCATTTAATCTTTAATGGTTTTGTCCTCCTACTTTTAATTTGATATTTAAATTTTTTGCTAATTTGCAATTTACTTCTGGAATATGTCACTTGTAATGTTTGAAACCTTATTTTTTATGATTGACATTATTTGTGTTCTTGAATGCTTTGAGGGTTGCCATGAGTCGGATGCGACTTGATGGCACTTGGCTTGACCAATGCCTTGGAAAAATAGACCTTTGAAATTTTTTATTTTGAGATGAAAGGGGATTTTCTCCTTGTTTTTAAGTACAAACTGCTGTGCAGTCACTAAACAAATTTACTATTCTTTTAAAATATTCTCTTTATGTTCTATCTACTTGATCAAATTATGGAGACATATGAACTAAGTTTGGAGATCTGTTGATATCCCCTTGTATTTCAAATAATGGTTTTCCATTAAGTACTTTTGTTTTTTTTTCTATTATTTATAGTTGATGAGCTGTCAAGACTATTATATCTTCTTTATAAATTGCAACTTTTATTGATAAAAATTTCCCTCATGCTTGGCTGGCTTGGCATCAAATTAATAGTTTTTTTTTTTTTTTTTTTTTTTTTTTAATTTTAACTTGTCTGAAATTAAAGTGAATAACTCTTTAATTGATTCAATTTGTTTAGCATACCTATTCACGGCTGGCAGCATTCAGAATGGGTCCCAAGATTCCTGACCTTAAGTGTAGTCACTGTGTATAATCCCCTTTCCTCCCTGAGTATTGGTGGAAACTGTCAACATGATGGGATATTGCCCTCCTGTTCAGGTTAAATTATATGAACAACGATGACATTATATAACATCTCATTGTAGCAGATTTGAGAGACAGTCTCATGTTGACACTGATGGAATAAGTTATTGAACTGTGAGAACCTAAGCACAGCCTCTAGAGCTGAGAACAATGTTCAGTCAATAGCCAGCAAGAAAATAGGAATCACAATCCTATGACAAGGAGTTAGATTTTAGAAAACAACCTAAGTAAGCTTGGAAGCAGCTCCCAAGCTCCAGATGTACATGCGGAGGAAACAATACACTGATCTAAGCCTTTCAAAACCCTGTACTGGGAACTCATTCCACTCTACTCAGATCTTGGGCCTACAGAAACTATAAGGTATTGTTTTTAGTTGGTAAGTGTATGCTAATTTGTTTACAACCAATAGATAATGAATACAGTATTCAGATTTTTTGTTATTTTGGTTTAGTTGTTTCCCCCCTTTTTCTAAAAAAAAAAAATGCGATTAAGTGAGAAAGTTTACTATCAATGTCAATTTACCACATAAAATCCCCAATCCTTGCCTTTGTGCCTCTCTACCTGCTCTCCGCATGTGGTGACAACTCACTGCTCCTTTCTACTCTGTACTTCCAGTATTCACAATCAACACCTGTCACCTCATCTCCACCCTCCCTTCTCACCTCTGGAGAGGAGTTGGTAAGACAGCCTCATATATATTTTAAGCCAAGAAGTACATACACCACCAACATAACTCTTCATGTTATAGTCCAGTCTAATTTTTGTACGAAGAGTTGGCTACCACACTGGTTTCAGCTTGGGGCTAGTAGCAAGTCCAGGGCCATGTTCTCAGGGGAACCTCCAGGATGTTGGACCATCAAGTTTGGTCTATTAATGGAGTTCTAGATCTGCACTCCCCTTTTTCTCTTGCTGCATCAGGGACTCCATATTGTGTTCCCTGTCAGGACAGTCATTGGTGGTGGCCCAGCACCATCTAGTTCTTGTTTGACATTGATATAGTCTCTAGATCATATGGCACCATCTGTCTGCTGGGCTTGTATTGTCATCGTGTCTTTGATGTCTTTCATTCTTCTCTGCTCCCGGTAGATTGGGGCCAATTGAAGCTGCTTAGTTGGCTGCTTGCTAGCTTTTAAGACCCCAGACTTATGCCAAATGACCTAGATGGTCTCTGAAGCCATCATCCTCAGACTCCTGCTCAGCTACTGCACTCTTCAAAATGTTGGGTTGTATTTAGGAAGCCTTTTAGCTTTTGGTGTAATCTAGTTACGCTGACCTCCCTTCTACTCTGTGCTGTCACTTCCTTCACCTAAGCCAATTTCTATCTACTATCTAATTAATCTATGAATATTCCTCTCCCTCCCTCCCTACCCTTGTAACCACCAAATATTATTTTCTTCCGTATGTAAAATCTTTTATGAGTCTTTAATATAGTGGTCTCATACAGTATTTCTCCTTTTGCAGCCTACTGATTTCTCTTAGCATAATGTCTTCTGGATGATTCCAGGTTATGAGATGTTTCCTAAAAACATCGTCATTCATTATCTGCATAGTGTTTCATGGTGCGTATATCATAGTTTGTTTATCCATTCATCTGTTTATGGGCACCTAGGTTGATTCCATCTTTTTGCTTTTAGAGGTAGTGCTGCAATAATCATCCATGTTCATGTATTCACTCACGTAACAGCCCTTATTTCTGAGGAATATATTCCAAGCAGTGGGATTGCTGGATCATGTGATATTTCTATTTCTAGCTTTTTAAGAAAGTGCCAATTTTTTCCCAAGAGATTATACTATTTTAACATTTGCACCATCAGTATAGAAGGGTTCCAGTCTCTCCACAGCCTCCCTGTCATTTTGTGTCAGTTTAGTTGTGGTTTTGATTTAAAAAAAAAAAATGACTAGTGTATTTTTATTTACTACATTGTCTGAAATTTGTTACAGGTGCTTGCCATTAGGTATAGTAATTTAACTCATCTATGGCTGCCATGAGTGAGAACTGAGTCAATGGCAGTAGGTTTGGATTGGGTTTATATTTACTGTTGTTAAATATTTGATGTTGTTATTATAATTTATGTTTTCTGCTGTACACTTACTAGTGGCTTCATTTTCTTTTGCTCAGTTGAATGCTTATGGCGCCTCTTCTAGTGTTCTGGAACTTTTGTGTTCTGTTCTATCAGTTTCTCTCCATTAGTTTTCACTAACATATTTACATTACTATTACATATCAAACCGAACCAAATCTGTTTCTGCTCGATCAATTCTGACTCATAGCTACACTATAGGACGGAGCAGAATTTCCCTATAGAGTTTCCAAGGTGCATCTGGTATATTTGAACTGCTGACCTTTTGGGCATCAGCCAAGTTCTGAACAGCAGCTACCAGGGCTCTACTACCACAATACTTCTGTTTTTAATATTTTGTATCATTTTATGAGGGCTTTGAAAGTAGTGAGAGCTAAGTATATGGGTATAATTTTCTACCTTTTTTCCAAAAATCCTTTGGACAACCAATACAGTGTAATAAATATTTTGTATGTAACTTTGTGTCAGTTTTTATCATCTTGCTTGTTTAGGTGTAGGAAGATTCTTAGAAATCATGACTGACAAGTTTCTGCAATTGCAGACAAAATGAATCCCTGAAAGTTGGGAAATAATTGTAGAAATATGGAGAATGTAATAGTCACATTCAATTAACATTACTTAATAATTTGGCAGTATATTGTGTCAGGAAACCTGAAATTAGTCATATCTCCTAAGTTTCACAGCAGATTTTCAACGAAAGTCCCTTAAGAAATAAAGGTAACACACAAACTTAAGTAGTTGGAAGATAGTAGAAGACATTTAGTAGTTGGAGACAGACGTTGAAACTGAAAGAAGTATGAATCACTATAGTATTTCAGTGGCAGTATTAGAAAACACACTCAAATTATGAACTAGGGGAAAAGCAAATGCAACCATTCTATGACAGTGTCATTCTATGACAAACAGAAATGGATGATCTCACTGGGTAATCTTGTTTATAAGAAAGGTAAATATAGACCATTATATAATTTTTAACAGTGTCTGATTTTAGGAAAAGTTAAAAAAAAATCAGAAAAGAATGATTTCATTCCCAGAACCAAGTATATGTTTTTACACGTGATTGATGGCAACTGTCAAATTTTCAGTTAATGAAACAAAGGAACAAAATTCATACAAAAATATTTTGAAACACTCCTAATAGTTTCACTTAAAATAAGAAAGACTTAGATATTAGTATTGAATGATAAAGCATATTAAAAAATTATATGAAAATTATATATTTGTTTGTAGAAAGTCTCAGACCACTTTCCTATTGGATAGCTAGATTTTATATGTTAGTTTCCAAATCCCAAGCATTTTTCTAAGCATTTTATGTGTATTTTCTTAGTAATACAGTAACCCACAAAGTGGGCATCACTATTATATGCAATTTACAGAAGGAAAACTGAAGCACATGCAGGGTACAAGTGACTTATCCACACATAGTTCCAAATCAGCCCAGATAAATTTCTAAACTATGTTTAATCACTGCATTGTAGGTTGCTTCCTACAGTGTTTAGTTGATATAGGCTATTTTAATTTAGACTTGAAGTAATCACAGGTCTTAATTATGAAAGCTGAAACAGATCCTAATATAAAAGCTGAAACAAGATGTTAGAATCTATTTCACAATGACATGTTTGTCAACGGTGAACGTGATTTAAGATTATTCAACAGTTTTGAAGTTATTCTGAATTCAGATTTTCGTCTCCAACAAAACCATGGGGCATAAACTCTGTTATGCGTTGAATAGTGTTTCTGAACAAGATAAGCTGAAATACTCTTTGCAGACATGAATGTTACCTTTTTTTTGGAAAATAAAGGATTTCCTTCACAGAAGCTATCAGTTGTTAATGGCATGGCATAGGGTTGCTTATAATCTCTCTTGAGTGGTGTTTTATAAAGAAGGGCATAATACAGAGAGAAGAGAGTCATGTACTAAAGGAGTCACATATGTCTATAAGACGTTATGAGTCAGGATTGACTCCATGGCAATGAGTCTGAGTTTCTTCGTTTATAAGTATTTAAGAAATGTCAGTGATTCTCAGCAGTGTCCAGAAACTAGGAGAAAGGTACGGGACAGTTCCTGTTACCAAGTGCCAGAAGGAACTAACAGCACTGATGTGCTGATTTAGCCTTTTAATTTCTAGAACTGTGTGAAAATACATTTCTGTTTTTTTGTTTGTTTGATTTGTTACTTCATGGTATTTTTATTATGGAAGCCCTAAGAGGGGGAAAAAAAATTAGCTTCGTGTCACTAAATCCTATGTTAGCCTTCACTAATATTAATATACTGTGTCTTCAAATTTGCTACAATGTAATAAACCTGTCTGGTCCTACTCAGGGGCCCTGGTGGTGGTTAAGAGCTCAGCCTCCATTCAAAAAGTTGGTAGTTGAAATCTACCAGCTGTTCCTTGGAAACCGTATGTGGACAGTTCTAGTTTGTCCCATATGGTTCCTATGGGTTGGAATCTACTCAGTGGCAATGGAACTGGTTTGAGTTGCTTCTATTCAATGCCATTTTTCCCCTTTGTGTTCTTTAATTTATTCCCTTTTGTACTCAGGCTCCTTTCTTGCATGTAGCATCTCTCTGTTTCTAACACAGTAAGGAACTTCAACTCTTATCTCATTTCAGTTCAGTCCAGAGCAAGACTTGTAAGATAGATGTCTGCAGTGATTTTCTTGATTTTTTTTTACTGGCTATTTTCTCTTTAACTGAATCCATTCTCTACCACTTTTCTGAAACTAATCCTATCAGGGTTAACAGTGACACCTCACCTACTGTGTTCGCCGATTCATTAAATGCATCAAAACCATCATTTTAGATGCAGAATATCTGTGTTAGGCTTCCATGTCACCACACCATCCTGCTGTTTTCTCTACCTCACTGATTACTTTTTATATTTCTTATCTGGTTCTTTGCTCATTATCCATACTTTTAAAGTGAATGTCGTTGAGTTCTTTCCGGAGTTTACTTCTCTCCACTATGTAAACACAAGAATGTTTACATAAGTAGATCTGTTCTAGAGCAATAGCTTTAAATCTATGTACATGCTGCTAACTCACATTGAAGGACTTCTGGTAGCACGATGGTTAAGTGCTCAGCTGGCAACTGAAGAGTTATTGGTTTGAACTCATCAGTGGCTCAAAAAGGCAATCTGCTCCCCTGAAGTTTACAACCTAGGAAAACCTATGGAGGAGTTTTACGCTATCATATGGGGTTGTTAAGAGTCAAAAACCAACTTTGTGGTAGCTAAAGACATCAGCTCTTAGTGATGCCATCTGAGTTTCTGTCTCTAGCTTTAACCATTCATTCTCACTTACTACAGGCTCTATAAGGGATTACCTGCTCAACAGTTTATGCTGAGGAATGGTAATTTTTTAACGTGCTCAAGAAATTATTTTTCATACCTACTCTTTCCTTAGTCTTCTCCAGTTCAGTTAGTGACTTTCATTCATCCAGCTGATTACCCCAAACACCCAGTTCCTCTCAGCTCCCTATCCATAACAAAATCTGTCAGTTATACCTTTAAAACATCTTGTATAATCTGTCATCCAGATGAATGCTGCCTCTGAATTGGTCTCTTGTCCATCTAGAATTTATTTACCAAAAAGTTACCTTTTAAAATTGTGAATCAGGTAATATTATGCCTTACAATAGTGAAATACCCTCCTGTTACTATTATAGTAACATTCAAAGTCAATATCCTGATAATTTTATGTCTTTTCAGTTTTATTGTTTAATTGCTTCTCAGTAGAAGGTAAGCTCCATGGGGACAGCATTCCTACTTTCTAGTTTGCTACTGTTTCCTATGTAATTGCATAGATATAATACATACACACATACAAACATACAAAAAAATAAACACATTTCTTTCAAGAGGGTTTCAATTCACGGTGAACCTATAGAAGAGATCTAACCCATAGAGTTTCTAAGGAGTGAGTGGTAGGTTCAAAGTGTTGACCTTTCGGTTAGCAGTTGTATCACTTAACCGCTATACCATCAGGGTCTCCTTTTCTAGGGGGTTATAATTACTGAAAGAACCCTGAAAGACTGACTAGTTCAGTAATTAACCTGAGCTACACAGACCCACTAGAAGGTTCCTGGATTGAACTATATTTTGTTATAGCCAGTTTCCTTTCAGTTCTGTATATTTTATGAAATAATCATTCTGAAAAAGTTTCACAGAAAGTAAAGGTTTCCAGGGCACAGAAAAGATTAAGAGGTTCTTTTTGTGGTTCAAATAGCATTTTGTTTATTAGTACAGTTTTCCTCTGAGACAACTAACAGAGAAGAGGAATTAACCACACTAGTCTGCTTTCTCTATTTTGTATATTGTGATTGTATATTTATCTGTTTTGTATATTGTAATTACACACAATAATCACTTGAACAGAGTCTGATTGCTAATTTTTTTTTAATTGTGATTGAGTGAAAGTTTACAATGCAATTCAAATTTGAATGCCTGCCAATCTGCAGCTCCCTCTGTTGTCCTTGCCCAGTGACAGCACACTCCTCCTTTCAATTCCATACATGTCATATCTCCTTAACAATCTCTTGTCCCCTACTTTTCACCCTCTCTGCTCCACTCTAGTAAGAGGTCAGTAGGATGACATCCCATAGATGTATAGAAACATCAAGTGCACACATGATGTGATCTCTCTGTGTCCCCGAGTCCATTCCATTCCTATCTAAACCTCAGTAATGATCTATGATCAGGGCAGCAATCCTAGGTTTAGGGGCCACACTCCTAGAGGAATTCTCAGGCCTTCAGCCATCAATTGTAATGTTTCAGTGGAGTTCTTAGGGAGCACATCTTTTTTTCTAGTGTTGCCACTGGGACTCATCATTGTGAGCCCCTTCACAGCTGTCATAAAAATAAAATTTTTAGGGTGGTGGAGTCAAGTTGACAGACTAAACACAGGTATCCCTAAATCCCTCTGGAAACCAAGACCTGAACTGATAATTAAACTAAGCCTTCTGGACACCTAGTGAGCTCTAGGACACGGCATAGGGCTCTTAATTTGGAATTCATACCACTGAATGGAAAACTTCCTCTCTTTCACTGACCCCTGTCCTTGGTGAATGCTGGCTTTCACAGACTGAAGGTAACTCTCCATTTTAACTTTTTTTTTCTCTGTCTTGGCCAGTGATTGGAGCTCAGACTTGAATAGCAATCTCAGACTTGAATAGTAATCTCAGATTCACTGCTGGTGGGATTGGCAGGCAATTGACATAATTTGAGAGTCTGGCTCTGGACTCTGCATCTTGGCACATTTGGCGTCTCTTTCCACCTCTGCCACTGAGTAGCCTGTATCAAGGCAGGCAGGGACCTTGTTCCACCAGGGGACAGGTACACCATATGGAGGCCTTAGCGAGACCTAGTTCCTAGGCTGAGAGGCAGTGCGTGTGTAGAGGAGAATGCTTTTGCAGCAGAAAGGCAGTATTTTCCACAGTGCTACATGTGACTGGGCCTGACAGCAGAGGCCAGCCGGGTAGTAGCCTCTCTGTATTTTGAACTAATTTATAATATCTAAGATTGGATATAGAGGTGCTTACTTTGCCAGCTGGGAAGAGGGACCTGTACACCTGACAACCTAACTGACTTTGGAAGTTGTCAGACACCTTTTACCTTTCATTTTAAAAGGGCCTAGAGAAACAACCGCGATCCATCCTCACAGCATCTCTCCCAGCGTCTATTGACTCATATGATGCCCCTGAAGTAACAAACTCTGGATAAAAGCATAACCAAGAAATCACCCATGGCTTCAGAAGCTCCCCTGCAAAGCAAGCAAGAACTTCCAGACCAATAAACCTTTCTGAAACTATCAGAAAGTGAATACAAAAAGATTGCATATAGAGCCCTCCTAGATCTTATGCAAAATTCAGCAGAGCAAAACAAAAAGTTAAGCAAGCTTTTCAGTCCGATGGAACACCAGTATGCTGAAATCCAACAGATGAAGAACAAGATCCAAGACATAGAAACTTCAATTCAAAGCCAAGAAAACAGAATGGAACTAATGGAAAAGAGAATTTCTGACTTGGAAGACAGAACTACTGACTCCAGCATCTATGAGGAGAAATCAGAAAACAGAAACAAGAAAAATAAAGAAGCATTAAGAAGCATGTGGGACTCTATTAAGAGGAATAACCTACGATTAGTTGTAGTTCCTGAACAGGGCGAGACACCTGAAAACATAGAGAGTATTGTGGCTGAGCTGCTGACAGAAAACTTCCCAGAAATTATGAAAGAAGAGAATATAGATATTCAAGATACATATTGAATGCCACTCAATATAGATCTCAAAAGAAAGACTCAAAGACATACTGTAATCAAGCTTAACAAAATGAAACAGAAACACTTAAAGACAGCAAGACTCAAAGCAAGGCTAACATTCAGAGGCAACATCTGTAGGCTTTCATTGGATTTCTCAGCTGACACAATGCTGGCACAGAGATAGCGGTATGACACATTCAAAGCCTTGAAGTAGAACAACTTCCATCCAAGAATTATAGATCCTGCAAAACTGTCTTTCAGATATAGAAATGAAATGAAGACATTCACAGGTAAAAAGAAACTCAGAGACTTTGTGAAAACCAAACTAAAACTTCAAGAAACACTGAAAGAATCTCTTGGCTTGGAAGAACAAAATCACTAACTTTGTATTTTAGAAGCAAATTCAGTACACATCACCCAGAACCCCACTCAGTTACGGAAGGCTCCAAACTCAAGCAAACCTATAATAGTGAAAGAAACAATCCCGTGATCATATCATGAAAACTATGATGTCATCGTATTGAACAGAGGGCTGTACTATAGTCATGACAGTCCTTCCGGATGGAGAAGAAGTTAATAAGACTGGTTGAAATTAAAACTGGGCTTATGCATAGTTTATTAACAGGGATCAAAGGGGCAGCTGTAAAGCACAATAAAGATGAAATGTATCAAATCAAGAAACAAAACAGGAGTCTCAACAACCACAAAACAAACCCTGAAAAAGGTGAAAAATCAACTCACAAGGAAGAAAGTCCTAGAACAGGTTAATAAGAACAACAGAGAAGACATGAACACAAAAATAAACATATCACAATGACAGCACTAAATACATACCAATTAATAGTTATACTGAGTATGAATGGACAGAATGCCACAGAAAAGAGACATTGAGGGACATCTTGGATCAAAAGATACAACCCACCCATCTGTTGCCTACAAGAAACTCAGCTTAGACTTAGGAATATGAGCGTACTGAAAATGAAAGGATGGAAGGATGTGTATCAAGCTAACGATACACAAAGAAGAGCAGATGTGGCAATGCTAATCTCAGATAAAATTGATTTTAATGTAAAATCTACCTTCGTGGACAAGGATGGGTTTTATTTATTCCTGACATGTTCAATACACAAGCAGGACTTAACAATATTAAATATTTATGCACCTAATATTAGGACACCTAAATACATCAAAGAAACACTGACTACACTCAAAAATTAGATAGATTACTCCACAATAATACTGGGAGATTTCAACACACCACTCTCAATACTGGTCAGATCATCTAGAAAAAAAGCTCAGTAAAGACACAGAAAACCTCATTGCCACAATTAACCAACTAGACCTCATCGACATACACAGACGTTTCTATCCATCAGTGGACAACTACACCTTCTTTTCCAGTTTACAAGGAACAGTCTCCAGAATAGATCATGTATTAGGACATGACGCAATTCTCAACCAAATCCACACCACTGGATTGATGGAAAGCATCTTCTCAGATCATAAATCCACAAAAGTCAAAATCAATAGAAGGAAAAACATAGATAGATAGTGGAACTCATGGAGACTGAACAACATATTGCTCAAAAAGCCATGGGTTGTAGAAGAAATCAAGTATTAAATGAAGAAATTTACAGATTCCAATGAGAACGAAAACACAATATCAGAACCTACGGGATATAGCCAAAGCAGTGCTCAGAGGTCAGTTTATCTCCATAAATACACACTTCTGGAAGGAAGAAAGAAATCAGACCAAAGGACTAACTCTACAGCTTGAACAAGTAGAAAGAGGACAACAGAGGGACCCTCAGGCATCAGAAGAAAACAGATCTTCAAGATTAGAGCAGAATTAAACAAATTAGAGAATAGAAGAACAACTGAAAAAATTGAAAAGACCAAAGCTGGTTTTTTGAGTAGATCAACCAAATTGACAAATCATTGGCTAAACTCACTAAAGAAAAACAGGAAAGGAAACAAATAACCCAAGTAAGGAATGAGAGGAGTTGTCACCACAGATCCAACAGAAATCAAAAATATCGTAGCTGAATACCATTAAAGACTGTATTCTAACAAATTCAAAAACCTAGAGGAAATGGACAAATTCCTTAATTCATATTACCTGCACAAATTATCACAACGTGAAGCAGAACAACTTAATAAACCCAACACAAAAGAAGAGATTGAGAAAGTCATCCAAAAACGGCCAACCAAAAAATGACCAGGCCCAGATGGCTTCCCTGCATAATTCTACCAAGCTTTTAGAGAAGAGTTATCTCCAATGCTTCTGAGAATATTTCACAGTATGGAAAGTGATGGAACACTCCCAAATCCATTCTATAAAGCCAACATAGCCCTGATACCAAAGCCAGGGAAAGATCCAACAAAAAAGGAGAACTACAGATGGAAATCACTCATGAATCTAGATGCAAAAGTCTTCAACAAATCTCTTGCCAACAGAATACAACAACATATCAAAAAAAATAATCCATCATGACCAAGTCGGATTCATCCCAGGGATGCAAGTCTGGTTCAACATCAGAAAAACAATTAATGTGATCAACCACATAAATAACACAAAAGACATGAATCCCCTGGTTTTGTCTATTGATACAGAAAAGGCACTTGACAATGTCCAACACCCATTCATGCTAAAATCTCTCAGCAAAATAGGCACAGACTACAAATTCCTCGATGCAATAAGGGCCATTTACACAAAGCCAATTGCCTACATCATCCTGAATGGAGAGTGACTCAAATAATTCCCCCGAGAACGAGAACTGGACAATGATGCCCACTCTCACCTCTCCTATTCAACATTGTAATAGAAGTTCTCACCACAGCAATTAGGTAAGACAAAGAAATAAACGGCATCTGTGTCAGCAAGCCAAGCCAGCCAAGTGCAGTTGAGACGTGTCAGGAAAGAAGTCAAAATCTCCCTATTTGCAGATGATATCATTGTATACCCAGAGAATCCTAGAGGATCCATAAGTAAACTACTCAGACTAATAGAAGAATTCAGCAAAGTCTCAGGATACAAGATAAACATAAGTAAATCAGTAGGATTCCTCTATACCAACAACGAGATTGTTAACGAAGAAATCACTGACTCAAAACCATTTTCTATAGCCACTAAGAAGATAAAGAACCTAGGAATAAATCTAACCAGAGAAATAACAGACCTTCACAAAGAGAAATACAAGACCTTTCTACAAGAAACTAAGAGAGACTTACATAAATGGAGAAACCTACCCTGCTCGTGGATAGGAAGGCTTAAAATTGTGAAAATGTCTATTTTACCCAAAGCACTCTACTTATATAATACAATCCCAATACAAATTCCAGTGACATTTTTTAATGAGATGGAGAAACAAATCTCCAACTTTGTCTGGAAAGAGAGGAAGCCCCAGATAAGTAAAGCACTACTGAAGAAGAAGAACACACTAGGAGCCCTCTCACTACCCAACTTTAGAATCTATTACACTGCCACAGTAGTCAAAATAGCCTGGTACTGATACAAAAAGAGATGGGTAGGTCAATGGAACAGAATCAAGACCCCAGAGGTGACACCATCTGCCTATGAACAGTTGATATTCGACAAAGGCCCTAAGATATCAAACTGGGGTAAAAGCAATCTCTTCAACAAATGGTCCTGGCCAAATTGGGTATCTGTCTGCAATAAACTGAAACAAGACCCATATCTTGCACCTTATAGAAAAAACAACTCAAACTGGATCCAAAATGATAAAGCTAATCCAACAAAAAGTAAGAACAATGGAAGGTTTGATACACAACACAGACTTCAAAATCTGTCAAACAAGCCACAATCAACAGAAGAGACAATAGATAAATGGGAACTACTAAGAATCAAACACTTTTGCTCATCCAAAGACTTTATTAATAGAATTTTTTATTAATAGAATTTACTAATTCTATTAATAGAATTAAAAGGCCACCTACAGAATGGGAAAAAATATTTGGCAACTATGTGTCAGATTGATGCCTGATCTCCGTAATCCATAAGGTACTACAAAATATCAATAAGAAAAAATAAATCATCCAATTAAGTGATGGTCAAAGGAGTTGGACAGACACTTCTCTAAAGAGGAGATCCAGGCAGCCAAAAAACACACGCTCACATGCTCACGATCTTTAGCTATTAAAGAAATTCAAGTAAAAGCTGCCATGAGATAGCATCACTTCTAAATAGGGTTAGCCATGGTCCAAAAAAAGGATAAACAACAAATGCTGGAGAGGCTGTAGAGAGACTGGAACTCTCCTACACTGTTGGTGGGATTGCAAAATGGTGGAACCTCTTTGGAAAGCAATCTGGAGCTTCCTTAAAAAGCTGGATGTAGATATACCATTTGACCCAGTAATTCCACTGCTCACAACATATCTTACAGAATCCAGGCCATTCACATCAGCTGATACATGCACATGAATGTTTATTGTAGCACAGTCCACGATAGCAAAAACATGGAATCAACCCAGATGCCACAACAGAGGAAACTATGGTATATATACTCAATGGACCACTATGCAATGATAAAGAACAACGATGATTTTAAGAAATATCTCATAACCTGGTTTCAATCGGAGGACATTATACTAAGTGGAAGTAGTCAGCGACAAAAGGACAAATGTTGTATGACACTCCTACGATAAGAACTTAAAAACAGATTCATGCATAGAAGAAAAGACTCTTTGATGGCTGCAAGGGTGGGGAGAGAGGGAGGGTTGGGGGGGTTAGATTAGACAGTTTATAGAAATTTGGTTGGGTGAAATCTGTGACAGCAAACATTAGAAAGAAGATCAATATTAACTGGATTTCAGCATAACACAATTACTCCTTCCACCTTAACCCAATATTGAAAGGACAGAGTAGCTGGGATAGAGGGGTGGGGGTGGACATTGCTCTCAGAGGAAATTGAGGCCAATTGTCACAATTAGCATTTTACAAAGAGAGCCTTCTGCACCCCACATTGGTGAGTGGCATCAGAGGTCTTAAAAGCTGCCAAGCTTCCATTTGAGGGTACAGCAAATGGTCCCAACTCAGCAGGAATGGACAATCACCAAGGAGCAAAACAACACAGGGCAGAGAAACCAGAAGACAGAGAGACCTAAATGAGTGGGTGGTTACATCAACTAGTGACCAGAAGAACAAGATGGTGCCTGGCTACCACCAGTGATAGCCGTGATGGAGTTCACAAAGTTGAGTCTCACTGGTAACACTAGAATAAAAAGGGGTGCACCTTGAGATCTCCCCTAAAAGACCATAATTGATGGTCCAGGACCCTAAGAGTTCATCTGGCAGCATTCCCCCCTGGCCCTGATGCTGCCCCTGTCCATAAACCATAATGGAGGTCAACTATTCAGACAGGAATGGATTCGACATGGCGACAGAGTGAATGTATCATGTGTGACTTTGTGGTTCTGTGCATCTATAGGAGGTCGTCCTGTTGACCTCTTATTGGAGGAGGGGTTGTAGGTGGAGAGGAGAGGATAGGAGATTGTTGGGAGGATAAGACATGTATGGAGAGGAAGAGTGTGTTGTCGCTGGGCAGGGAGAGCAGTGGGAGCTGCATATAGGTGGGCATGTAAATTTATATGGGAACGTACATTTTCATTCAACGATAATAAAATAAACAAACAAACAAAATTCTTAAATGCATGATAGTAATCCATCCTAATTTTACAAGGCAATTGTGTTCTGTCCTGTAGGGTTGCTATGAGTTGGGATCCATTTGACAATTTACTTTTTTGTCCAGTTCTGTTATTATTAATTGCAGTCCAGTTGATTTTGACTCACAGCAAAGCTATGTGTGTCAGAGCAGGACCATGCTCCATAGGGTTTTCAGTGGCTGATCCATCAGGAATAGATGCCAGGCCTTTCTTCTGCGGCGATTCTGGGTAGAGTGAAAACTCGACTTTTTTGTTAGCTATCAATTGCGTTACCCATTTGTGCCACCCAAGGACTCCATGAACAGACATGTATGTTTGTATGTATACGGAAATAGAAATTCACAGGGAGTAAAGACCTGTCTCATATCACTTACAATTAATAAGAAAAAGTTATTGATGGGAGAGTGGAGAACTTGAACTCAAGTCTCAGTTCAATTCATCAAAATAAAAATTTATTGAAGACTTTCTAAGTGAAGAGTAGAATACTAAGGAACAAAAGCGTGACTGAGAGTTTGTATTTCAGTGGGCAAATCATATGGACAGTCAGTCAGAAAAACATTGGTGGGTCAATTCCCCTCAGCAGCATGGAAGAAAGACCTGCCAATCAAGTCCCATGAAGACTGTAGTTGAGGAAAATCTCATGAGGCAGTTCTCTGTCTCTTGGGATCCCTTGGAGTTAAAACTGACCACACTTAATCTTACACACGTAGTCATTTAGATAACCAATGAAAAATAACTAACATTCTTTCAAATAATAGCACAGATTGATAGAATATGAATATTAGATCTTTAGATAATAAACCTGTAAATGTTTCTTATTACAGACTTAATTATCTTTCTTTTTTTTCTTTTTTATGTTCTGCTCATTTCAGCAGCTGCTAGTTTTACGTGGATATCAAACACTTGAAATGTAATTAATGTGACTAAGGAAATAAATTTTTATTTGTATTTAATTTTCACTGATTTAAATTTTAAAAACTGATATTTGATTTAGATATTGAATACTTTTAACAATGTTTGGAAAATTGGAGAATGGGTTCTACTTTTCAACTGTAAATTGCATGAAATCTAAATGTAGATTACATATTTCTGCTTAGAATTCAGTGTTCAAGTCAAGATGTGTTTAAATGCAAAATGCACGCTATATTTGTAAGACAGTGGAAATATGCAAAATATCTCATTAATTATATTTTAGATGCTTTATTTGACTAATGAATATTATTTTAGGTGCTGTTGTTTTTAGTTACTGCTGAGACAGTTTCAAGTGATAGCAGCCCCATGTAACACAGAGCAAAATACTGCCTGGTCTGATGCCATCCTCCCAATCACTGCCTTGTTTGAGTCTGTATTGCAGCGGCTGTGTCAGTCTGTCTCATAAAGGGTCTTCACCTTTTACAACACCCTCTACTTTACTAAGCATGATATCCTTTTCCAGGAACTGGTCCTTCCTGATGACATCTTCAGTTAGCAAGATGAAATCTGACTCTCCCAGTTCTAAGGAGCATTCTGATTGTACTTCTAAGAGACAAATTTGTTCAGTCTTCTGACAGTCCAAGATATATATGGACAGCAGTGGTTTGGTTCTGGAATTTGGATTAGCCACACTTTATTCCTCAAAGTGATACCTTTGCTTTTTAAGCCCAGAAAGAGGTCTTTTGCAGTGGATTTGCCAAATGCAGTATGTCATTTGATTTCTTGACTTCTGCTTTCACGGATGTTGATTATGGACCCAATATTTTATGTTTACTAAATGTAAACATTTTTTTTCCAAGTCAAACAATAAACAAAAATTTAACACAGTCAGGTCGGTTCTGACTTGTAGTTACCACATAGGAGAGAATAGAACTGCCCCGCAAGGTTTGCAAAGAGTGGCGGGTAGTCAAATTGCCTTTTAGTTAGCAGCCAAGCTCTTAACCACTGAGCCACCAGTGCTCATTATATATCATAGAATAAATAAAAATATTTTACATTTATTTTCCCTGTGTCTTCTTGGCTGGCTCTTACTTTATCAATGTTTTTAATAGAAAATTTAAAATTATATGTGGGAATCTCATATTTCTGTTGGACAGTGCTACTGTATGTGATATTGGTCTTGTTTATTTTTAGTTTGATCATTTTAGTGATTTTTATTTTCTATTTCTTGAGAAAGAGGTCAAAATTTAAGACAGATGAAATCAGAAACCAGTATATTTAGGGGAAGAGTTTTATGGGGATAAAATTCTCATTTCAAGCAGCAGAACTGTTTTTTTTCCTTTTGGTGAAGGAGAAAGGCGTTTTTTACAAAGGTTAGTAAGAATTTCAAAAGGGAAATTCACTTGAAGATAAGTTATTTAACATTTTTGCAGATATCTTGAGATTGGCAGGGAATGTGTTTCAGGACCTGGTACCTAGAGGATGACTGAGCAAAGTCACTAGTATCAGAACTGCATGAAAAACAAGGGCTTGTAGTCATTGGTTTCAGTTATTTTATGTTTCTCAGAACTACTGTATATTTTCCTTACTTAAATTGGTAGAAGGAAATAAACAGAGCCTCTCACTGAACTCTAACCTTCCCTGGTTGCTCATGCCCCAGAGAACATGGCATTGCTTTTCAGAAGATAATAATTAAAGCCAAAATGATGTTCTGCAAGCCTTCCTTACCTTAATTTAGGGTAAGATTAAGGTCTGGGTTTCTGTTTGTGTTAGGATTTTGGAATACACGTATAGTGGATGTCCACTGCAGGTTTGGGAATGAAGCTAGCATATTTATGCCTTGTTGAATTATTAGTTTTCAGGAGTCACCCAACATTTGTGTCTGTTATTGTTCAAGGTGTAGGAAAGGAAAAGGGAATGTTGTTAGATTTATGTATTTACTTCAGGCTTATTGGGTTAATTCTTGCAGTTAACAGTAAGTGAAATAGATCTGTGTGCTACATCTTTAATCACTTTTTTTAAATGCTAAAGTGAAGAAAAGTATACTGGTATATTTACAAGTTGTTATGTGACCAGTTATGTGACATTTATGCTGTGTAATGGATTATGGAAAGTAGCTTTGAACAAACTAGATGCCCATTTCATTTGATCAAATCATATTTTCACAAATCTAATAATTATACAGTGCACTGTTGTTTTTATTTTAAAGTTTTCCAAAGTATGGTAAACAAGCACTAGGTTTTCCTCATTTGCACAGTAAGATGGACCTATGGGCTAAGGGTGATTTATGTTCTGAAGTACTTTAAATTTCATACTTTCCAAGTCACAATGCATATGTTACATGCGTATAATTATGCTCCTCCGGGTGTGCAAGCCAACAAGGTGGCAGAGGCAGACACAGGAAAAGAAAGGAGATTGATGGTAGGGTATTTTGCTAATACAATGCAAAAGGCACTAATAGATTAGGAGCCTCATTCTTGCGTTTCCTACTAGAACCTTCTAAATTGTATTTTCAAACTGATCTCTTCACTGATTTCTTACCTACAGAAATTGTCTTCATTATAAAGAAGCTCTCCTGGGGAAAAAACATTTTTGCAAAGAGAAATAAAATAGCATGTCCCATATTATAATTTAAACTTCTTGGGTTTCTCTTTTCAAAATCTGTGGTCATTTGTTGAGAAAAGAAAAATGGCTTATCTAAAGCAAGACAATGCACTAGTTTCCTAAAGAAGTCATAACAAAGAAAGGTAGACTATTTTGACTGAGTACTACTTGTTTTACCATGGATTTACTTTTAAATTAGAATTCTTGTATTGTGTTGTTTTAAAAAGAGTGATGTTGTGGATTTTCCTAGGTTTCCCACAGGCTACTAGCCAAGCCAGCCAAGTGCTACTAGGCATTTCTTATTTCTAAGTGTTACATGACCTTTAAGCAGACTGAACATTTATTCGGAATACAATTAGACCTGGTAAGCAAATTTCTATTAAAACATACATCCTAATTCCTTTATTATGCTTGTGCGTGATGTTTAATGGTCACCTCCTCTGGGTCAGCTCTGCTTTAGGTTCTACAGATTCTATTCTTGTCTAAGCTATTAACGAGACCACAGTCAGTTTATAAAGTTTTAAATGCATGCTTCTATGCTTTTTTTCCCCCAAAGAAATATGTCATCCCATTGATATAAAGACACAATGTCAAAATGTGTCTATTCAAAAAAAGGAAAGCAATAAATACCGCTTTATATTTTCAGAGGGGGAAAAATTCCATCTTTCAATGTCATATAAAATGTCAGCATGCTTTTCATCTAGGAAGATTTTCTGTTTATGTGTTTGTTTGTATAACTTTTTTGCCATTTCAAACCAATTTTTCCCACAGACTGGATGAGACAATGAGATGAGAAAGTTATAACAAAAAGTTCATTGAGGTATCTGAATGCAGGTACCACATTAAAAATATTAGTATTTGTGATCTCTCGTTAGAAAAGTTTCTTTAGGATAATTTCAGTAACCTTGTTTGGCTGGTTTGCTTTAACTGGAATCCTGTGGTTGTGGTACACAGTACACTGTTGGGATTTCTTACTTTGGTTCTTTACATTCCAAAATACGTAATAACCTCAACTGGCTGCATTTTTTAAGATAGCCTTTTTTTTTTTTTTTTTTTAAAGTACATGCTATTGTGGCTTCATGCCTGTCAATTTGTCATACTGCTGTGGGGGCTTGTGTGTTGCTGTGATGCTGAAACCCATGTCACCAGTATTTGGATAACACCAAGATCACCCACAGCAGACAGGTTTCAGCTGAGCTTCCAGAATAAGACAAACTAGGAAGGAGGATATCACAGTCTACTTCTGAAAAGAATTAGCCTGTGAAAGTCTTATGTATAGCAGCAGAATGTTGTCAGATACAGTGCTGGAAAATAAGCCCCTCAGGTTGGAAGTCGCTCAAAAGATGACCTGAGAAGGACTGCCTCCTCAGCGTTGAGTTGGCCTAAGTGGCCCAACTGGAGTCAAGCTTTCGGGACCTTCATTTTCTAACGTGGCAAAACTCAAAATGAGAAGAAACAGTTGTAAACATCCATTAATAATCAGAGCATGAAATATATGAAGTACAAATTTGGAAAATTGGAAATCATCGAAAATGAAATGGAACATGTAAACACCAATATGGGCATTCATGAGCTGAAATAGGCTGGTATCAGCCATTGTGAGTCAGACAATAGTATAA
Source organism: Heterohyrax brucei (assembly GCA_028571685.1). Taxonomy (NCBI): domain Eukaryota; kingdom Metazoa; phylum Chordata; class Mammalia; order Hyracoidea; family Procaviidae; genus Heterohyrax; species Heterohyrax brucei. Next base: position 60,233,364 of record CM053146.1, on the reverse strand, counting down.
TCTACTAGGCTGGGGATGACAACTTGGTGTTGTATTCATTGTCAAAATGAATATTTTGAGATCTATCCTGAAATACAGTGCTATCAACGATAAGATAATATCCATATGCCTTCAAGGAAGGTCAGTTAATAATACAGCTATTGTTCAAATTTATGCACCAACCACTAAAACCAAAGGTGAAGAAATTGAGAATTTTTTAAAACAGTTTCTGCAGTCTAAAATTGATTGTACATGCATTAAGGATGCACAGTTGGAAACAAAGAAGAAAGATTGATCTCTGGAAAACATAGCCTAGTTGATAGAAATGAAGCTGGAGATTGCATGACAGAATTTTTCAAAACCAACAATTTCTTCATTACAAATACCTTTTTTCACTAACATAAACAGCAACCACACACATGGACCTCACCAGATGGACTCTGGAGGAATCAAATCAGCTACATCTGTGGAAAGAGACAATGGAAAAACTGAATATCATCAGTTAGAACAAGGCTAGGTGCTGGCTGCGGCACAGACCATCAACTGCTCATATGCAAGTTCAAATTGAAACTGAAGAAAACTAGAACAAGTCCACAAGAACCGGAGTATGATCTTGAGTATATTACACCTGAGTTTGAAGACCATTGTAAGGAGAGAATTGAGGCACCGAACACAAATGATCAGACAAGTTACGGACTGACACCAAGAACATCAGACATAAAAAAAGCCAGAGGGCATAAAAAAAGAAAAGAAAGAAGGAAACGTCCAAAATGAATTTTGGAAGAGGCTCTGTAACTTGCCCTTGGATGTCCAGTAGCTAAAGCAAAAGAAAGAAGCAAAGAATTCAGGGGAAGATTTCGAAAAGCGACACGAGAAGACAAAGTATTATAGTGACATATGCAGAGAGCTGGAAATAGAAAGCCAAAAGGGAAGCACGTGCTCTGCATTTCTCAAACTGAAAGAACGGAAGAAAAAATTCATCTTGAGTTGCAATAGTGAAGGATTCTATGGAGAAATATTCAAAAAAAATCAGAAAGAATCAAAGAAAGGGGTAAGGAATACACAGAAACATTATACCAAAAAGAATTGGTTGACAATTCAGCACTTCAAGAGGTAACAGACGATCAGGAACCCACGGTAGTGAACGAAGAAGTCCAAGAGGCACAGTAGGCACTGGTGAAGAACAAGGTTCACTAACTGGTGGGTATCAACTGAGATGTTTCAACAAACAGCCCCAGCGCTGAAAGTGCTCACTTGTCTATGCCAAGAAATCTGAACATACCTACATGGCCAATTTCCTGGAAAATCTCCATACTTATACCTGCTCTCAAGAAAGGTGATCCAACCAACTGCACAAGTTATTGAGCAATGCCATTAATACCATTCTTAGGTAAAGTTTTGCGGAAAATGAGTGAAAAACATCAGGAGCAGTATATTGACAGTTAACTGGCAGAAATTCAGCCCAGATTCAGAAAAAGACGTTCAACGTGGTATATCATTGCTGGTGTCAGATGGGTCTTGGCTGAAAGCAGAGACTATCAGAAAAATGTTAACCTGTATTTCATTGCCTATGCAAAGGCATTGGACTGTGGGGATCATAACAAATTATGGGTAACATTGCAGAGAATGGAAAACCCTGAACACTTAATGGTACTCATGAGGAATCTGTACGTGGATCAAGAGGCAGTTGTTTGAACAGAACAAGGGGACAGAGCATGGTATAAAGTCAGGAATGGTATGTATCAGGGTTGTATCTTTTCACCCTAGCTTTTCAATTCGTATTCTGAGCAAATAATTTTAGAAGATGGACTATATGAAGAAGAACAGGGCACCAGGATTGGAAGAAGATGCATTAATGACCTGTTTTATGAGGATGATACAACCTCACTTGCTGAAAGCAAAGAGTATTTATGACGCTGGTAAAAATCAAAGACCACAGTCTCCAATACCAGTTACACCTCAGTATCGAGAAAACAAAAGTCCTCAATAAGCAACATCATGATAAATGGAAAAAAGATTGAGATTGCCAATGATTTCATTTTTCTTGGATCCACAATCAATACCCATGGAAGCAGCAGTCAAGAAATCAAAAGACACACTGCTTTGGGAAAATCTGCTGCAAAGGACTGCTTTAAAGTGTTCAAAAGCAGAGACATCACCTTGAAGACTAAGGAGTACCTGACCCAAGGTATGATCTTTTCAATTACATCAAACACATGTGAAAGGTGGGCAATACATTGTGATGTTTGAGAAGAATAACGAATAACCCCTAGTGGCATAGTGATTAAGTGCTACGTCTGTTAACCAAAAGGTTAGCAACTTTGGATTCACCAGGAGCTCCTTGGTAACTCTGTGTAGCAGTTCTACTCTGCCCTGTGAAGTTACTTTGAGTCAGAAGTGATTCAACAGTGCAGATGAACTGCCAAATGAGAGCTGCTCAGAAGCAAGGATGGCTAGACTACATCTTACATACTTTGAACATGTTATCCGGAGGTATCAGGCTCTAGGGAAGGATGTCATGCTTGGTAGAGTGGAGAGTCAGTGGAAAAGAAGACCTTCAATAGGTGGATTGACACAGTGGCTGCAACAATGGGCTCAAGCATAGCGATGATTTGGGCATGGTGCAAGACCACGCAGTGTTTTATTCTGTTTTATGTAAGGTTTCTATGAGTCCAAACCAACTTGACAGCATGTAACAGCAACAGGAACAGCAATATGGTTGACTGAGAATTTTAAAAAGAAAAAGAAAAAATTTTAAAAAGAAAAGTCAGCTTTTCTGCTAGGAGTGATTAATAATTATTTATAGACTGAAATAGATGAGGCAACATATGCTACAGGGAATAGTGTGGCTACTGAACCGTATTTTCTATATGAGGGCTTATTTTAATGTGAGTGACGGTGTGTTTGTTATGATCTTTGTCCTATATTTGTACATTTAAGTAAGCGAGATCCATAGACACTGTAAAGGTCTATGTGTGGTGTATGTGGTTTTCTACATATGTTTAGAAGGTAAATCAGGTGGGTCAATTTTTGAGACTAAATTATTGTTCAGGGCTTCCAAGTGTCATAGTGTATATATTTTGGAACTTCCAGATAGTATTTCTTACCCAACAAAATATAACAATGATGAGTTGTTGGAATATTTTTTAAATAGTAACAAATAGTAACAATGACAGTATCAGAAACCTATTTAAAATAGTAAAGTCCTGTTTTATGTGATAATTCAAAATTCACATGTCCAATAATTCAACTATCCTCTAATAGAATTTTTGCATTAGTTATTTCATGATTTCCTTGATATTACTTGAGTATTTATTTATGAAAATTTGTTATGAAGTTAAATAAAACAATACACTGCTTACTTTTTTTTAAAAAAAGTGTTTCCTTAGGAAATATTTGCTAAAAATCTCTTTACAAGGTTAAAATAACATAGATTAATATCAATCTGGAGGGTTCTCCAATCAGAATCACTCCCAGTCCCCCGCCACCATCCATCATTTGTTATGGTAGCTTGAACGCTGCTAACCACTGGAAGCTATGCCAGCACTATTGTAAACACCACGGTGAACAGTTTTCAGCAGTGTTTCCAGAATGGCATACACTAGGTAAAAAGGGTTGGCAATCTGCTTCTGAAAATTAGCCAGTGAAAACTCTATGGGCCACAATAAACTATTGCTCGACATAGTACTGGAAGTTGAACCCTCTAGGTTGGAATGACTATACAATAGTTATACCAATGGATTCAAGCAAGCCATTGACCATGACGATGAAGTGGGGCCAGGTATTTTGCTTTATATAAAGTTGACATGAAATGGACTCAAGTCGAGGACGATTAACAACAATGTCTGCTGAGAAAATATTTTTACACTCTAAACTATGTGATTTTTATCCTTTATTTTTCCTGGAAGTACCTTGTCATGTATTATGTACGACTGATAGCTATTCATTCTACTAAGTTGTAATAATTCTACTATTTTTTCTACTGTTAGTGAAAAGATAGAAATATAAATGCACATTGATCAAAAACATTGTTGCTTTAATGACGATATTTAGAGAGCAGTAAGAACTTAAGAGGAAGAGTAAGTTAGAATGAAGAAATTCATTTACGGGTTCTTAGAATTTTGTGACTAGTTGCGTGTCTCTTCTCAAAGCTATATTTGGTATTATGCCCTCAGAAACATCTAAGTAACTGGTAACAAATGACTAGTGCAGTTTTACAAGGATTAATGACTGTATGGGTTAATTTGGGGACACTGACGAGTTGTTTTACATCACATACCTTGCAAAATTTTCTCAAATGAGAGTTTTAAGAACATATATCCAGAAGACAACGGAAAACACTATTCTTGTTTAATTTTAAAGATTTTTAAGACTGTGAAAATTATAGTGGAAACAGTACTAGAACCAAGGGGAAAATTCTTATAACGCCAGAAGACTTTCAAGATCCTGTATTTCGGTACTTTGAATTTTTTTTTTTTCTTTTGTGGAGTCCATGAAGCTACTTTTAGAATATGGAAATCAATAATACAAAAAGAACAACAAGGGAACACTGCTCTGGGAAAGAGATGGGGCAATGAGGTTTGATATCCTGGCAGCCACTAAAGTATCAGGTGGGACAGCTCAGACTGACTCATCCGTCTCAGTCATGTGCATCTCTTCCCTGCTTTGTGTTAGTAGATGTTAACCGGCCATGGTGGGATTGTTTACACCAAGGAAACTGACAAAAGCTATAAATCAGGATTCTCTCCCTTCTCCCCTAGAAAGTCCCGTTAAACATTTACTAGTTCATTAGTGACTATTAAACATTAAGGCCCTGAGGAAAACGACTGACAAAAACCTCAATCTGGTACAATATCTTAGTGTTACCTTGTAGGAGTCAGGAAAATGAAATAGCATTCTCTGCAGATTAATTTATTCTGATAGACTATAATGGATGTTTAGGATGGTCTACAAGTGACATTTAGGCTCTGTGCCCAAGAATATTTTGGCACAAAAACAGACAGGCAGAGCATGGCCTTTCCAAGTGTATTCCTGGTCTCTGCTTCACCAATAACTCTATGCTGTAGGACTCTCGTTTTTGCACGTGTATACACAACCACGCATATGAGTATACTGAGTTTAGACTTTGCTGTTTTGGAAATCAGGATTGATTCTTAGCTCTTTTACTCTTCTTTGAATGGTAACAGGTGTTTCCTAGCACCTGAATAATCTTGCAGGGATTTGAGAGGCAAGTCACGGCTGTGATCCAGAGCAAAGTGGCCCAACTCTTGGTATAGAAAACAGGCAGGTAATTCACCAGAAAAGCAAGAACATAGCTGAGAAATCTCATCCTCTAATTGCGTGCATTTGATCTGCAGCCTTGAAAACAATGTGAAGCGTACTAATGTTGACCTTGAGCACAAACTATATTACATTTAACAACTTGCATAGATGTCGTTGCTGAGACTTCCATTAATAAAAGTTGTCTTTCTTAGTCACACCTAGATGCTGTTTTCCTCTATCTCCTCTACCACTGTGTTTTCCAACTTCCTCACTTAACCTTCTTTTCTGTTTTCAAATTCCTCTGCGGTGATGTTTTCTAACAGTAGGGAATAAGGTGACCTCAGCTGTTTGAGATCTAAAAGAATACAATTGAGTATCTCAGGGCAACAGCCTTCCCCTCCCGGTAAAATAGATTTAAGAAGCATTTCCACAGCAATAGAACTGGAATTCAGGGAAACCTGTGGTAGTAAAATGGCAAATTACTATTCTTTCGGTGAATACAAATACAAGCACAACTATCACATCATTAAAGATTTCTCATTAATGAATTGCACTTATCACATCTTAATATATGATTTCCTATGTATCTAATGGTTGTAAGACTCTTTAACAAAAATGACCACTTGGCCTTTTCCTTCTGTACTCAGTCTCTTTCATTCCAATCGTATGATTGCCAAACTTCGTTTTCTAATGTATGTTAATCATTCTCAATGTGATTACTTCTGGAATTGAAAAGAAGTCAGAGAACAAGAGTATCTAGGAACACATTTATGGTTATGATGTTACCATTGATCTAATTAATTTTTGTGATGTATCATTATCAATGTTTTAGAACAATTTATTTAAATCAACAATTTCTATGAAATTGGTGATTGTGCAAAATTTGATTAGAAGACACACACCCTTTCTGCTAGGTATTTATCTAACATGATGGATTTTAAAAACATGAAAGTGCTATTTCAAAACAAAGAAGTCTTGTGCATTGGCAACAGATCTGCTGTACTTTGGATCTTGAGTCGATTTTCTGTTTTCTTGCTGTATGATTTAGAAGAACAATCAAACTTCTCTGTACCTAGTTTCATCAGAAATAAATAAAGCTCTTTTTTCTATTAAATAATATTTAGAGAAGACCAGAACACTGAAGAAGGTACTTTTAATGTGGAAATATAAAGTTTAAACTCACTGCATTTGTTTCTAGAACATATGTATAAAATGATTTTCTTTTTGTTTATTTATTTATTTATTTATTTTACCATCAAGAGTAGAATACAGGCCTTCTCCACTTAGAAAGCAATCTCTATTCTCTTTTGAGTAGTTATCAATTGTTTCCAGGTGTCAATTTTACCTTATTTGTTTATTTGTTTTTTTAATGGAACATGCATTCTGAGCTTTTATAGCAATGTGAATCTTGTTTGGTTGTTAAATCCAGATTTTAACAATAGAATGACGTATCAATGTTGCCCATAAAAAACATGGTCTCTACAACAGACATTCATATAAGAAAATGAAACTAGAAAACAGATGTTCTGATAAGCTCTATCTTCCACACTAGTCAAGGCAATGCTGGGGCTCTTCAACCATAATATTTATAGATTGTCTTCTTTTGAGGAGTTCCAAATTCTTAACAAATATGATTTTACTAAATTCACATGAGGTTGCATATTTTCCTTCCAAGAATTTACTGTACTGGTGGAAAATTGAGGAGCTGAAATAGTATATGTTGAATATGTATAACAGAGTCATTTGCCAGACAACTAACTTGCTTTGTCTTTTGAAGTTTTCATCTAAACGATATGTGCTCACATCGTTGGAAGTAATATTAGAGAATTGTAAACAACTTTAGTTACTTTATTCACACTTATCATCTCTCTGTGAAAAAAGCACTATATTTATTACAATAAAACAACATTATCTTCTATTGTTATTTAACAAAAAGGCAGAACTTCAGAACAGCTATTTTATAACCACACAATGTTACACATCATATTCCTAATGAATAAAAATAGCAAATACTTAGGAAGGTATTAAGAAAAGTCACTAAACACTTTGCGTGTTGAAAATTTCTTCATCTCAGAAGTGTGACAAAATTTTGGAACAAAAATCAGAGAATATATCTTTCTAAATATCACATAACTCATAAAATTTACAACTTTTTATGTGATTTCTTCAATTTTACCTTCTAATTATTAACCACAAAAGGAAATATATCTTTGTTAAAGTAAAACATGAAATTCTCCCTCTCTTCTATTCCTCTTCCCAGACACCCACTACTAAGCAAAATTTTATATTTATGTACCAAATATAAGTTGTGTAACCAAAAACAGAGAATCTATTTCACTATTTGCTCTTTAAACACTTAACCATTTTATAATGGTTATCTTTTCATGCCAGTAAATTAAGAGACAATTCTTTCAAGTGGTCCAACAGTATTCTATTATATGAATGCACTATCATTTATTAAACTAAGTCTTTATAAATTGATACTTACTTTGTTTCCATTTTAATTCAACTTCTACAGGTATTGTTGGGAAAGATGTGCTGTAGGTATAAACCAGACTATTGGCTATTCAGATGAAAAACACTGATGTCATGAGGAATTCTCACTGGCTAATGTTTGCATGAAAGAAAACTTAGACCCAAATGCTATATATTTTTTAAATGTCAGCAACTGTGTAGTATATTGGGAAAACTTGTAGATTTAGACCTATGAGCCCTAGGTTTCTTTTGAATCCTGTTACTTATTAATTACAGGACATTGAGCAAGCTAACTTCTCTGAACCTCATTTTTTTCCACCTACAAAATGATAGGAGTGACTTACATTATCTTTAAGTAATCTGAAACTCTAAATGTAAGATTCTACGCTGATATTGTCAAAAACTCTACCAGTCAGTCACTAGGTGTGTTGAGGACTACAGAGAAAAACAAGTAGCCACCCATCATCTTAAGCTGTTTGTTCTAAAGAAAAAATGGCTTAATGGAAGTCATGACCCATGCATTTGGTTGAAGGCAATCGTGGTTCAGAGGTGGAATTCTTGGATTCCGGGTGAGCTACCTGGGTTTCATTCTTTGTTAACCTGCCTGAACTGCAGCTACCAACCATCTGTCGGTGGAGGCTCGCGTGTTGCTATGATGTTGAACAGGCTTCAGCAGAGCTTCCAGACTAAGGAAGACTAGAAAGAAAGACCTGGTGACTTACTTCCCAAACTAAACCAACGAGAATCCCATGGAATCTCTTTATGCAGGTGGTCAGAATGAGTCAGTGGCCAACCCATCGGCAGCCAAAAATATACCTTACTGATTTTGTGTTTACATTTTAGCCATTATTGACCTATGTTTTATGGTACATCCATGGACTGGAGTATCCAGACTTGATATTCCTAGGAGGAGTGCACTAGGCTCTTACTGGAAAACCAAACCCACCATGATCGAGTCAATTCTGACTTGTGACAACCCTGTAGGACAAAGTAGAACTGCTCCATAGAGTTTCCAAGGAGTGCCTGGTGAATTCAAACTACCAATTTTTTGGTTAGCAGACATAGCACTTACCCACTATGCCACCAGGGTTTCCAACACAGCAGCCTAATTAAATTTGGGGTAGAAGAGATTCTAATTCTTGTCAGCCTTCCTCGTCTGGGTAGATTCTTGGTGCTAGAACTGCATAAACACGGGCTGTTTAGAGCGCAGTGTACTAATGAGCAGCCTGCAGAGATTGAGTCCCTTAGAGGAAACACTAGGTTGATGCAGGACACTTAAATGATTAGTTGTCTATTCTTGGCTGAGAAGTGATTCAGGGACCTAATATTTGTCCTAGATCCTTCTAGTACTTTGCTGGATGATTTGTTATTGTCTCTTGATAGCTAAAGAACTGATGAGGAACTGGCTATCTAAAATGACCACATGGGGATAACTGATGCTGATCATTCACTCTTACAGTTTGATTACAACTAAAATAGGCTTGTCAGGGCAGAGGTTGGATACCCTTTGGTCGAACATATCAGACACACTCTTAGAGTCTCGGCTCTTATAATGACAACAATAACAATCTCAAGTATACTTGAGATGCAAAGCTGTGTAAAACACTTGGGGGCAAGTGCTACAAGGCAGCACAGTCATTAACATGTAATTGTTTTCTTTAAATCCAGATGTAAATGTTTGAAGTCAAACTTAAGATGTAAACTGAAGGATATTTTCTTGCAGTGACAAATATATACTCAAATTGCAAACAGCCACTGCATAATACTACTCTTATTTTTGTCTCTGTTGGTTTGTGATTTTATATGGTATATGTTGTATTTTCCAACAAAATATACTTCAAAATCAATTTTCTTCATGGTAATTTATGCATGGTGTATTAAATAATGTCATTAATTGCTCTGCTAAAAATTCTTTCATTGCCTCTCTTGTTTTAGCAACTGTGTACTCCCAACATTATTTATCAGGTGTATGAGTGACCTCTCTCTACTGGAAGGTGATGTTTACCTAGGAAAAAAAGTGGAAGCCTTTAGCAGGATTCCTAGCTTTCACCACAGTGCCCCACTCTCACCTGGGGTGAAAGCCAGCCCCATTTTCTAAAATAATTGCCATGGACATAGTTTACAAGAAGCCTAGGAAACAGCTTCAGTGTTGATCTTCACATTGATGTCATTTTTCTACTCTCTGAAGAAAAGCTAGTATTATCCTCACGTAAATAATTTATATGTAGTCATTCAGCAGGAAGGAGGGAGGGGTGGTTATTTAAGGAATCTGGTAGGCCAAATTACTTATTCTGATAGGGACTAGATGATTTTTGAATGATATTACTGTGTTTGTTTTAACCATTTCCGTAGTAAACACACAAAGACCAACTATCTTTTAAAATGTATGAAACTGAACAAAGAATTTTTCGTTTCAGTGTGTGAAAACTTCACAGGACTCTCTGATAAAACTAAAAGAACGAAGTGTCGTGTGTTTTTAACGTTTTGCTAGGCACCTGAACAAAATGATTTCTTTAGTCTATTTCTCCTTTTAATGAGCTTAATTTAATATAAATCCTCAAAGAAAAATTATAGCTACTGAGGAAAAAAGGTAGCTCTTTTCATTTGTATGTTGGATTAGCTACGAGGCATTGTTTAAATTTTTAAAAATGTACTTAGTTTTCTATTGCATGTTTTCAGATACCTTCTTCCACTTCTAATTATAAAGCTGGAAATCTAGACTTCAATGTAGGCACTACTACCAATTCTGGGTCAGACAGACTGAATCCATTTTCTCAGCAAGATTCAAGACTTCATGTCCCCTGTTAAGACTCATGCTATGAGCAGGACTGTTTTATGACACATGCAAATTATACTCAACATCTTTTGTAGTTTACAATTTGTAATCAGGCATGCATCCTCCAAATCTAAATCTGTCCTTTAAAGCCCAGAGTTCTGGACACCTCATAAAACAAAAACCATGCTGCCACCTTCCACAAACTCCAACTATCTGATTTTTTTATTTGCTGCTGCCATTAGATTGAAATGATTTTTCGTCAGTTTGCTCAAAGCCAGATTTAAAGTCAGGTCCCAGAGGTAACAGGAAAGTCGATCCCCTAAGCTACTCCGTCGTTGTTTGCTTTTTTTACATGCAATATCCTAGTTCTAAGCCAGAGTATAATTTAAAATACAAAACACTCTACATAAATATGTTCTTTAGAAATTTTGTAATCTAACATTTAATAGAAGTCAGCTAAGTGCCTTATATCATGTTGATTGGGGAAAAATGGTAAAATTATAAATATCCTTCAAGACAATTATTTTTTAACAGCCTTCTACATGTTTTTAATGCCACACATTTCTTTACGACTTTAAATCAATAACACTACGGGCTCCTTTTGCACATAGACCTCCTGGATTTCTCATTTCCACTGTCCCCAAATAAGACTAAAAGCATTCTAAGCACTTCATACGTTATGAGCTTCTCATAGTCATTCAAAGAGATCACATTTGCAGGCTCTCTCTGTTTGCTGTGGAGCAGGGAACAGCAAAGGGTTACTTCAGACCAGGCGTTGCAAGTGCGAGCAACAGGAATCCATTGGCTTTAATTTGTCCATGTCTTTCATTTGATACTACCAGTATTAATAGCTTTGCAAGGAAATTCTGTAGTCATTAATCATAATAATTAATCAGATCCAATTATATTGCATATAAATGCGAACAAATTGCTGAAAAAATAATGATCTATCACCAACATGTCACAAGGAAAAAGAGACTAAAATAGTAATTAGAAGCAGGGATTTAGTTGTGTACAAGTGCCCTGCAACTGATTTTAACAGTATGATGATTCGATGATGTAATTAGTGGAAAGTTTAGCAGGCTTTTTTAGCAGAGTGTCTAATGACTGTGCAATTGAGAAGATACAGTCCTCTTTTCCATGAGATCATTTCCCATTTGCTCCTAACTTTGCATTTGTGGATAAAGGAGCTACACCATCGTTGGTGTTCTAATCCTGCTAACTAAATTGTTGCTATATGCAGTTTCTGGATTTTTAATGTCTATTTTGAAAGTAATGCTGTTTGTTAACTGAAGATTGCTTAAGTTAGAGATCAAGATATTCTACAAGTCATCTTTATTTCTTTTCACACTTGTAATCATAAACTGTGTGACATATAATTCAAAATGAAACGTTTTGGTTATAGTAAGTTAACACACTGTGGGTAGCATGCACATTTAGCTATTTTCACTTATTTCCCTTGAACAGAATAGAAAACATCTCAGAAAATGAAATTACTTTGTTTTCATTTTAGTTAGCACGTTTTAGAGAACTGGCAGATTTTATCAGAAACCATTAAAATATACATACACGTTTATATGTTATTTCTGTGTATATTACATGTGCACAAGTGTGTATATTTATATATATTACTATATTTGTATAAATTTTTCTCTAACTGGTCAAAGCAATTTGTTCGATGCAAGTTATTCTCTGAAACATTTTTAATGTGTACCCTCCTTTCCTTTTATTTCTACTCTTGTCACATTGAATAAGGCTTCTATCACATTATTTCAATTTAAACCTTGCGTTACACAATGAATAATTAGCACTAGTTTTACTGTATAATCAAATATGTATTCTTAAATCTTTCAAAACCTTTCCTTGCCTGGCTGACATGTTACACAAGAAATGGTTAACTAAAGATTGATGAGCAGTTTTTATGACAGGTTTGCGACTTGGAAATAAATGTTAGGTTCATCATAGTTTTCAATACTAAGCACTGCACTTTACTGTCTTTGATCTCAGTGTTGTGACTACTACAAAGAAATAAAACCTTATCTTACCTTTTCCAGCATCTACTGCAGAAGACCTCAATAATGCATAAGAACATCTGGAAGTACGGTAATTTCAGCTATCAGAGATAAGAATTGACACAGAACAGGTAAACCCTACAAAGTCATCATGTTGAAATGAACTGATTAAGCTTTAGTAACATAAAACATCATGTATACTGTTTCCATAGTGTTTCCATGCTTGCTACATCTTGCTATTTTATATTAAAAAAGGAATGTCAATTATATATATTTAATAGGTTGATTAGCTGGTAGCAATATTATATTTTGCATAAAGAGACAGAAATGCCTGCAGATCTATTGCCATACACATCTATTTAGAGTTAACTGTGAGTTCATAGAAAATACATGGGCATAGTAAACAGGGTTTTGAAATGACAATTTTTTACTGGTTGCAAGTGCTAATTGCTAGTTTCTCAAGGGTACAGAATTAATCACCTGCTAGATTTACAGTCTCTAGGTTGAGACCTGAGGATGGAGGCAATAAGAAAAGCTCTTGAGGGACATATCATACGGTGAGTCTAAATATCAGTCTCTATGCATATGTAAATTGGTAACAAAGTTTTTTCAAAGCTCAAGTATGCTAATTTCAAACAGGCAAGACTAAAGCTAGCTTTTAGCAGCTGTTTAACGTCTGCCTGTGGGTGGTAGAGAGAGCTTAAAATACAAGCAAACAGTGGTGCATAAGTAATTAAGCAACATTTTGCTGGGCATAAATAATTCTGTTTATATTGCTCTTTTGAAGAGTATAGAATATAAAATAACAGATCAAGTGCACCTTTGGTCACCAGAGGTTAACTGTTCTTCCTCTTTACCTTTTCCTTGGTTTTACAATTTAAGGAAAATAAATAGCGAAGGTAGCTACGCAATCTCATAATTTCATTGGAAGTAAAGTCAGTTAAGGCGAGGGGACAAAAAACAAAACAAACAAACAAACAAAACAAAACCTTTGCAGAATTACAGACCTTCAGCTGCACTCTTTCTACTGTTTGCCTCTAACAATTTATCAGGAGAAACTGTAGTACCTAATTGTAGTTTTGTTTATTAACATTTTTTTATCTTTTAGGGCTGTTGAATGTTGAGTTTAGGCTATTTGTTAAAATTTAAAAAAACTGAGCTTTGTCCGAAGTCCACAAGAGAAAAATGCCTTCAGTTCTTCAGGACTTCTTTCAATTATTCTACAAATAAACAAAAACACGTAGGGGTTGTCACCTAAAAATACGGAATGCTTAAATCAATGTACCACCTATAGGATAATCACTTAATTTTTACAGCTCTTGTTAAGCCAGGAGAAGTATCTGAAAGCAAAAGAAAAGCCGGTATAAAAAAGAAATTGCATTTGATTCAACAAAAACCTTGAAATTGACCAGAAGGAAGATGAAAGATTTAACATGATTTAGAAATACCTAGTCTGGAAAAAAGGATTATAGATACTAACTGTGAACAGAGTCAGGGGTTTAAACTTTGTTTGCGTTAAATATTCATGGCTTAAGGAGTTAATGGTAAAAGGGAGTACTCAGTTGGGTATCAGATATTCTAAAGGACTTTCTAGCAGGTAAGAACGCTCGGAAGGCAGAAGTAGCCATTTATGGATGACATTGCTACTTCTCCTTTGCACTGAAAAAGTAGGTAAATGAAATAGGATTTGCAAAATCACCTTTTATCCATTCTAGATATTTTGAGAAAATGGTCAAGCTTTAACGAAATTTTTAAAAAGTCTTGCTTTTCAACATTTCTAATTTTTCTGATTTTGTAATTTTTTCTCTATTTTTGAAATCTGATATGAGACTGGGGTTTAAAACCATGTGACCTGAGTAAAAGAATGGATTGATGTGTGGACTTGTCCTGTGAAAAGATGCTGACACTTTGCAGCTTCTTCTTCCTCTCCTACCGTATACACGTAGGTATGAACATCTATTCTCATCTCTAACAAAACAAGGTGACGTTCCGTTAAATGACAGGAGAATATTAATTTTTTTGGAACAATATTCTAAAGCTGCTCAGGCTCCTGCGACTTTACTCAGGTTTGTCTAATCAAGTAATTCATTCTCTGTGTGCCAATGGGACATCTCCTTATGTAACTACCATGGAGGAGGCAAGCAGGCAATCAACAGGCTCTTTTATTTCCACAAAAGTGTACATATTGAAAATTCATACCTTAAGTAATAATTTTTTTTGCATGGAAAGGCCTTGATCACATATGAATGGGTAAGAACCTTCATAGTATTATGTATTATTAGGTAAACATAAGTCCTGCTCCTGTATGATTAGACACAAACTTAAATAATATTTCAAGAGATTTGAAATATTCTGCTTTGTGTACTGGTCAGTGTCTACCATCTCTTTGAACTTGCACAGGTCCAAGTTTGATTGTCCTGCCTAGAATGAGCAGTCACTGAGAAAGAGAAGTATCACTGAAAGTGGAATTACTTTAGTGGGTTGCCATAGACATGTCATGACCTATGTACCTCAAGCATTTTTCACTGAAGGCCAGTGGTTTATATATGTCACTGTAATTGGTAAAAATTAAAAGGCCTTTTTATTTCTTTTGTTATTTGTGGAGATATTAAGGCTGCTAAGTTTAGAATTTGGGGACTGTAATTAGTATTTTCAGTTATCTGTGCAAGACTGCTAAGGCTTATTTAGGCCCAGAGTAGTGACTTTTTCTAATGATAAGCACAATTCATACAGTCGTCAAAGGAGTAAAGCACTAGAACCAACTCACCTTGTTCCATTGACTAAATAAAGACTCATCTGCAACCTATTTGGGAAAAGTGGATGGCTGGCTGGGAGAGGTCACAAACACAGGCTCAACTAGGAAGAAAGGATCTGACAGATACTGTAATGTAGAGTTTTATGGCTTAGTCCGGGGACAAGCAGGTAGGATCTGGAAAATATAATGTGTACAGATAGCCAGACTGAGAAACTTACTGTAAAAAACATGGGACAAGGAAAATTGTTTTTTTTTCTTCTTCATCTTTTTGATTTTTTAAATATTATATTGCATTTTAAGTGAAAGTTTACAATCCAGGTCAACTTGCCATGTAAAACCCCACACCATCACCACTATGCCCTTCTAACTGCTTTTCTCACCCTCGGACAGCACACTCCTACTTTCCGCTCCATGCTTCCATTCAACCAACTCCTGTCCCCTTCCACCATCTCATCTCACTTCTGGACAGGTGCTACTTACTCAGACAGCTTCATGTATGTGTATAAGCCAAGAAGTACACTCTTTGCCGGCATCACTCTGTGTCTTGTAATCCAGTCCAATCTTTTTTCGAATGGTTTCAGTACTGGTTTTAGCACTGGGCCCATGTTCTTAGGGGACACTCCAGTGTGTCAGATCATCAGATCTGACCTTTCATTAGCGTTCTAGTTCTGTGCACCCATTTTTCTTCCTAAATCAGGGACTCCACAATGTGTTCCCTATCAGGGTGGTCATAGGTGGTGGCTGGGCACCATCTAGTTCTAGTCTCGTGCTGATGTAATCTTCAGATCGTATGGCCCCCTCTATTTCTGGGGCTCATATTTTTGCATGTCTTTGATGTTCCTCAGTATCGTCTGCTCTAGGTGGTTTGGGACCAACTGATGCTACTTAGCCACGTGCTAGCTTTAAAGACCCCAAACACCACTCACCATAGTGGGATACAGAACACTTTTTTTAAAAACGCCAAGCCAAAGCCAAGTGCCGTCAAGTCAGATCCAAGCTTTGTTAAACCAATTGATCTAGATGTCCCCTGAAACCATGGTCTCTAGACCCCGCCCTTGCTACTCTGTCCTTCGAAGCATTGAGTTGTTTTTAGGAGACCTGTTAGCTTTGGTATAGCCCTGCCACGCTACCCAGCCTTCTACTGTGTGTTGTCACGCCCTTCACCTGACCCAATTCCTATCTACTGTCTAATCTGTGAATGCCCCTCTCCTTCCCTTCCCACCATTGTAAACATCAAAGTTTCTTTTTCTGTGCCTAAAACTTTTATTCAGTCCTTATAATAGTAGTCTCATATAATATTTGTCCTTTTGCAACTCACTAATTTCACTCAGCATGACGTCTTCCCAATGACTCCATGTTATGAGATGTTCCCAATGATCATTGCTTTTCTTTATCATTGCAGAGGATCCCATTGTGTGAGCATACCATAGTGTGTTTATCCAATCAGGTGTTGCTGGGCACCTAAGATGAGTCCACCTTTTTGCTATTTTAGACAGTACTGCAACAAACATTTCTGTGCGTGTATCTACTCACATGACAACCTTGTTTCTCTAGGATACAGCCCAAGCAATGGGATTGCTTGATCATACAATTTCTGTTTTGAACTCTTCAAGAAAGCACCAAATAGATTTCTAAAGTGACAGTAATATTTTATACTCCCACCAGCAGTTTGGTAGAGTTCCAGTCTCTTTACAACCTCTCTAACACTTGATATTTTTTTTTTTTTTTGTATTAATGCCAGCCTTGTTGGGGTGAAATGGTATCTCTTTGTAGTTTTGATTTGGATTTCTCTAGGCTAATCAATGTGAGCATTTCCTCAGGTATCTGTTAGCTGCCTGAATGTCTTCCTTGATGAAGTGTCTGTTCATATCCTTTGCCCAACTTTTAATTGGATTCATGGTCTTTTTCTTGTTAAGGGTTTGCAGTACCTTTCAGATTATGGAGATTAGATGCTGGTCTAACCAGAAATTTTTTTCTCCAGTCTGTAGGTGGTCTTTTTACTCTTTTGGTGAAGTCTTTGGATGATTATAAGTTTTCAGTTTTTAGGAGTTGCCATTTATCTATTTTCTCTCTGGTGTTTGTGTATTGTTGGTAATGTTTTATAATGGGGCTTCCAACATTGCTTCTACTTTTTCTTCCATGATCTTTACTGTTTTAGGTTTTGTATTTAGATCTTTGATCCATTTTGAGTTAGTTTTTGTGCATGGTATGAGATATGGGTTTGACTCATTTTTTGCAGATGGATATCCAGTTATGCCAACACCATTTGTTAAAGACTGTCTTTTGCCCAGTTTACAGAGTTCAGACCTTTGTGAAATATCAGCTGTTCATAGGGGGATGATGTTATATCTGGGTTCTGTATTCTGTTACATTGGTCTGTACATCTGTTTTTGTACCAGTACTAGGCTTTTTGGACTACTGTGGCATCATAACAGGTTCTAAAGTAGGGTAATGTGAGGTCTCTCACTTTGGTCTTCTTTTTCAGTAATACCTGACTTATCTGGGTCTTCTTCCCTTTCCAAACAGTGACTTCTAATCTTAAAACAGAGATTGAAGTTTTCTCTCTAAAGTTTGATGCTTTTTGTTGTATATTCACAGGTAACTATGTATTTACAGTCAGAGGAACAGAGCCTCTGCAGATGTATATTCTAACTAGAATGAAACAAAGGGTTCCTTACGGATAACAAGGCATGGTCTCAGGATGTCCACAGTCTGTCCAATTTGGGGCTCAGTGCTTCATCTCACCACAAAGAAATTCATTCATTATTCATTTAGCCATTGACTACTGGGCTACTACCATGAACTGGAATTGCTAAAATTACTATGGATGCAAAGATTACTAAAACAAAACTCTCTGCCATAGAGTTGATTCTGACTCATAGAGCCCAATAAGACAGAATAGAACTGCCATCATAGAGTATCCACGGTGTACCTAGTGGGTTTAAACTTCCAACATTTTGGTTAGCATCTGCAGCACCAGGGTTTACAAGGATTAATAGACCCTCCCCCCAAAATCAACGGTGTGACCAACATACTTGGGAGTATTGAAAATCAGCTGTGGGTCTTCCTCAGTATTAGTAGATATTCCATTCAATCTTGGATTTTTTGAACCAGGATTATGATGGCTACTAGTAGATGGGATTAGCCATCAAGGGAACACAGTTATCTGATTGTAGACATCCTTCTTCAGTCATTCTCTGCAAAATTCAGATCACTCCTCTTGTCGCATTCTTTGGAAATGATTGTACAAATATTTATATGCTACTATAGATTGTTGCTCTGCTTGGTATACACTACTTATAAAATCTTTGACTATATTGAGCATACACTTTCTTCAGCATTATCCCATGAGCCCATAACTATTGGTCCATTCAGGATATATTGATACTAAAACACCCAAAACAAAAAACCTATTTCAGAATGAACTTTTGCCTTGTCCTTGCCTCAACACCCAGACTAATTCACATTTTTCAATACAAATTTACTTGAGAAGTCAACATTCCCGTTTCCAAACTTTTGATTTCAAGAGGAGTCTGCATGGTTTTCCACATTGTAACAGTTTTCAATTTGTGAATCACTTAGCAGTATTTCCCCCTATATTATAGAAGCCATAGTCTGCAGTTTGGCTTTCAAGGTGCAGTGCTATGAAAATGAACTATTGTACGCAGGGAGAAGAGTTTACGTGGGAGAAATTGATGGGCTAATATTTGCGGTGGGAGAGAACAGAGAAATAACTCAAAAGCATCTGAAAGAGAAGAAGTCTTATTTTCTCATTTCAATTAACTGAACCAAGACTCTTTCTAGATACTAATTGAGATCTTACTGACATGCAGGAGAAATTTATTTTATTAATTTCCTGTGAAAAAATTCAAGCTTCTTTCTGTTTTTGACTGAAGTCAGCATATGGAATTAGTAGACATTTGCAATGATTGAGGCAGAGATGTTGGCAAATTGTATCTCTATGCTTTTGCCTTGAGGGAAAAATTTATTTATGCTTTACAGCTTCATACAGAATACACTGATGTATCTATTCTTGGAGGTAAATAAATCTTTAAGAAAAAATTAAAAACCAATATACTATCTTTCTAACCAACCCCTATTCAGCAACAACATAAAAGGGGATAGTTGGAGCAAGGGAGGATTGGAATTTCTCACTGAAGTCCTAGAGATCTGCAGCTGACCTAGGATACTATGAACTGGTAATCACTCCATGTGTACCTCAAATCCCCTTTCTTTATATCAGTTTAATATGTGCATATGAGCACTATGACATTTTTTAATTTAATTTTTAAATGTTATTTTGATTGTTATTAATTGAAAGTTTACAATCCAAGTCAATTTACCATACAAAACCCATCACAGGCCTCTATGCAACACTATCTGCTCTTTTCACCCTATGACAGCACGCTCTTCTTTCACTCTGCACTTCCAGTATCTACTCAACCAACATTTGTCCCCTCCTCCCCACCCTCCACTCTCACTTCTAAAAAGGAACCAGCTGGACAGCCTTATCTATGTATTAAGCCAAGAAGTGCACTCTCCGTCTGCATCACTTTAGGTCCCACAGTCCAGCCCAATCTTTGTCTGAAGAGTAGGCTTCAGCACTGGTTTCCACTGTGGGCTAACAGCGAGTCCAGGGGCGGTGTTTTCAGGGCACTCCGAAGATGTCAGAGCATCAGGTCTGGTCTTGTAGCAGAGCTCTAGATCTGCACTTCCCCTGTTCTCATAAGCACTGTGACATTTTGAACCCTGTTTTGCTCTCTAAACTGAGTTTCTCCTTGAAGATACCAGTGAATCTAGACCTTACGTTAACGTAAAATATAGAGACTCATTTCAGTATTTAGATTTTCCACTTTATTTATTTTTCTTCATAGCTATTTATGGAGATGATTGTGCAGCACTGAGATCAACTGCAGCTGAGAAACTTCTCTCATTATATTTACTAATTTGTATAGCAACCAAAAGGTAGAAAAGAAACAAAACAAAAACATATTTGGTAACTTCATGCATTTGAAAGCTAGCCCTGGGGGAAAATGCATCACTTTATATTTTGTATAAATGCTGTGTCTGTGTGTGTGTGTGTGTGTGTGTGTGTGTGCGCGCGTGTGTGTGTGTTTAAAAAAAAACTAAAAATGGGAATTTCATATTCTCATATTTTGACAAGTACTTTACATTTGCTTGAATAAATATTTTACTATGAAAGGAATATGATTAAAAAGAAAAGAACCCCACACTATTAACATCTCTGGAACATTAAAGCTATGAAAGTACACATTCCATAAGCCAAAGAATGCAGCAGCATTCAGTTCATTCCGGCCAATCCTGGGAAGAGATTTTCTTTCTCTTTCTTACGTTTAAGCTCTTGAAACCTTACACTTGAAGAGAGCGAGAGCTACTTCAGCTGCCATACTGATGTGGCAGAATTCCGTTCTTTTCTCAAGCGCTTCCGTGTCCCAAGAGCGTCAAGACAATAATACACTATATACAGAGCCGATAAATCGACCAGCTTTAACAGTCAGAGTTCAGGAAACGCGTTTATTCTCTTCCCTGAAAACGCAGCTTTTACCTGTAGCTATACTTCGTACAGTTAAGGTCAATTTTTCATGAGAAAATTATATTTAGTGACGGAAAAAAAAAAATCCCTCAGATTTTATAAAGAAAAAAAGCTCTTATTAATGTAGGAGAACAAGTTTGTTTTATTTGTAATTATCTATCTTTAGAGTAATTGAGATTCTAAACAGCAGCTAATAGCCTCACTGTCTCAAATTACTACTGCCTGTAACTTTACCTTGCCAAATATCAAAGAGCTTTTCAATTGCAACACAACTACTCTAACCTGGGTCATTTTCCAGCAATTAATTGGAAGAGGTGATTAATAGCTTAATAATGGGTTGCTCTGTGTTTAAAAAGTTCAGGGGACGTGCATAGGAAAGGAATATGTAATTTTGTAGCCCTAATACACAACCTAATTGAAAAATCAGCAGTTGGTCTTATTTACTTTAGGCTTGTATTTCCAAACCCTCTTTTGATCTACTCTGAGAAAATGTGTAAATCTAGAGAGTATTTTTTAATTAACTCCTTGAGCAGTGAACATGCTATGAATTTAAAGAACACAAGCTATTCCATGGCACTTGCTGTGCCACAGTTAACTTCACAGGAATCTGAGGGCACTGCATGTCAAGTATCTATCTGGATGTGCAGATGGTAGTGTCTACACAGCAAGTCAGCCACAACAGCCTGCTGGTGATGAATACGGCACACTCACCCACCACACACCTCACGGCACTGGCGCTGTGTCCTCTTCTGCTACGAATTCTCAACTACCTTTACCCCAGACTTAGTAGTTGCGAGATCTAGTTACTGCCTATGATAGATAATATTCTTTCAGAAATATCCACTGAGACATCCATCATAATTTAACATGTTCATTAAGCTTACCATGCAGTGTTTGGAGACTAAGTTTTAAGGAAATGGCAAGTTGACGAGTCAGAAGTAGTGCCATTAAGTGAGGGAGGGAGTCTCATGGTGAAGGCAAGAGTGGGACTAACAACCTGAAAGACTGAGGTCTCAGTTGTACTATTTATGACAATGCTCGGATTTATCTATGGTAAGATATCTGCTTTGAATAGGAGACTTTGGAGCAGTAAATTATTTAATATGGTCCTTCTAGCTGTGGTCTTATGACTCCCACAAAGTGATTGGAAGGGACTGTGCAAATCAAGTGCATGGAACTCTTTCAGGGATGAGATCAAGCAAATGAAACATATAGAATCCTAAGAAGATGATTGGTCAGCTTCATCATCCTACTAGGCTTAAAGGGAGCCCATCCCAGAGGTGGAAAGGGGGATGTCAGCATCATCAAAAAAAGCCAAAAATGGAGGGCATTCTTTGGACTCGTGTCCTGTGTGCTGAGAACCTGCTATAACATTGGAAAAGACACCGGGTGATGAAAAGTGGCAGCAGCAGAACCAGGATACCGGCGTGAGATAGCATAAGGAACTTCCAGGCCCACAGAGCAAGGAGGCTTCTGCAGCTGTGCCAACCCATCGAGCAAGAGAGCTGACACCATCTGGCAGAGGCTGGGTATTGCAAGGTGCCTCTAGGTACTTGCTAACACTTGACCAGGTGGGGCAGAGGCCAGGTCAAAGCTAGGGGCTGAGGGGCCCAGGGAGAGAAGACTGTTTCAAGGCATAGCCAAGAAGCTGTTCTGACCAAAGAACTATATTCTGAGTCATTCTAGATCCTGAATTATAACCTGTTACTTCGCTAATAGCCCCATACTTGTGAGTAGTTTGTGAGTTCTTTGTGGCTGTTGTAATGAATTACTGAATCCAGCAGAGTGCTATGAGAGGGAGAGCTCATTTCAGAATTGGTAAAAAGTTTGGGGAGAAAAGGTTATATCTGAACTCTGCTTCACTAGGACCAGGCTTGGGCTGTTGATGATCTGATTCTCTTCCCACTTGTAAATTTAGATGAGGTCTGGTAACACCACTACACTCGTTTTACAGTGTCTTAGTGATATTTTTGTGCTGTTGTTGTTGTCAGGTGCTGTAGAGTCAGGTCTGACTCATAGCGACCCTGTAGGTCACAGTGGAATGGCCCTGTAGAGTTTCCAAAGAGTGCCTGGTGGGTTTAAATTGATGACCTCTTGGTTCATAGCCATATAACTTCACCTTACATCACCAGGGTTTCCAATTTTTTGTATTAGTTATGGCAATTGCCATATATATCCATGTGTTTCTCCCTTAAATGGCTAGAAGAAAGTTAAGAATAAGGTTCTACCATAATTGCATATTATACCTTCCTGTTTCTCATTTTAGTCTCTTCATATTGCAGTTGAACTTAGAAACACAGTGTTGGTGGTCTTCCAGTATATTTATATTGTGACTTAACATTAGAGAAAGTCAGACCTTCAGTAACTACCTGGTATGCTTTCTTTGAGACCAAACATAAAATACAGAAGAAAAGGAATTAGGAAAACTACATGGACATGATCTCCAGTTACCTAAATTTCACAAACCCAGGCATCCATTCTTGAAACAGTTTATTCTTCCCAGGTTTCCCTTAAGGCATTGTATGTATTTCTTCATTCTTTATGTTGGGTCCAGGCCTGAAAATATATATCTATTAGTTCTGAGAGCTTTCCTGTATGGTTTTTCTTTTTAATAATTTGTTTCCTATTCACTAGTTTTTTTGTTAGCTGTTTTTGATTCAAACCACCCATGACCATACCTTGTATAATGGATTGGTTGTTACTTGGGCCATCTTGATCCATAAATGTATTTATTTATTTATTTTGCTGATTTTTTTGGAAGAAAATCACCAGGACTTTCTTCTGCATCTCTCTTATTCTGGAAGCTTTGTTAAAGCCTGTTCAGCATCATAGCAGCACTCAAGTCTCCACTGAGAGACAGGTGATGGCTGTTTTAGTTTTATGGGAAGGGAGTTGAACTTGAGTGCCCTACGTTGGAAAGCAAGAATTCTACCACTCCTGCCCCCAACAGTCATAGCTGTTAACACCTAAAGCGATTCTCTATTCTCTATTTTACATTTTCCCTTCCAATATTCCATGGTTTTCTACTTTCTAAGATATTTCCTTGAGCTTGTCATCCAGCTCTTGTATTGAATCTTTAAATATGATTTTTACAGTTTATAGTTTCCAGGACCTATTTCTTACTTTCTTTTTTGTTAGTAGTATTCTATTTCTGTTCCATGAATTCAGTGCCACTTATTATTTCTCTAAGTGTACTAATAATTGTTTTCCACAATTTGCTCTTACATTCACTGTTAATTCTATACCTACTTGTTTCTCTCCTTTTGTTGTTTCTTGTTATTAATTATTCCTTTCGTGTTAAGATATTCTCTAAACATCTAGTGATTACTGGCTGTCTTCTAGTATTTAAGAATGAGTCTTTCCAAAGTTAATTGCAAGCATAATGTGTAAAGGAAGGACTATCCATTTGTTCTTTTTACCGTAGGATACACAGCCAGCTCACCAGCTTGCTTGTGAGATGGGTAAGTAGTATCATCCTAGATGTAGGTACCGGGAGTGAGGAGATGAGAGAGTAGCCTATCTTTCTTTTCAGCAGGTAGATTTCTATTTAGTGCAATGCGTTACTCTCACCATCTTCTGTGCCAGATACCCCTGAATCCAAGACTTCTCTATTTTATTTTATTTTATTTTGTTTTCTCTCCAGAGATTAAAAATCCCACAGCTGAGAAGAGGGTAAAAGTGAA
Source organism: Heterohyrax brucei (assembly GCA_028571685.1). Classification (NCBI taxonomy): domain Eukaryota; kingdom Metazoa; phylum Chordata; class Mammalia; order Hyracoidea; family Procaviidae; genus Heterohyrax; species Heterohyrax brucei. Next base: position 60,208,868 of record CM053146.1, on the reverse strand, counting down.
GTACTTGTTTGCATGAGTGAGTGTATCTAGCTTCTCTCTGCATGGCTGTCATTCAAGATCCCTGTCTCTAGTCCGACCCTTTGCTCCATACAGCTGTTCTTCTACTGGATATTTTTACCTTGAAATATTGATAAATTTGTACTTTCTCAGATTGTTTGGAAACTGGCAAAGGACAAGGTTCTGATTTTTTTACTGAAATACATTTTAGGTTTTTTCTCTTTAATGACGCTTTGTTTCTGAATCTTTGCAACCATGGTACTAGATGAGAATTATTTGAGACTTGAAGAAGTTTTGTAAGTTGCACAAGGTTTCAAAGCAAGAAAATGGCAGAACAAATATTGGTGTTCAAGCCTCATAGACTCTAGGGCCCTTTTTATTTTTTTTAACAATGTGCTGTCATCCTCTACCAAAAAAAAAAAAAAAAAGCTTCATTTTTATCCTCCTTTTGTTTTTTTTTGAGTAGGTTAAATATGAATTCTAGCAGGCAAGATTTTGATTGGCTGCAGAGCTAGTTGTCCTGGGAATCATAATAATTTTCTCTGGCAAGGTACCATTTTGCTTTGTCTTTATCCCAGAGCCTCAATTTCCTCCCCATATTCCTTGTTAAAAAATTTTTTTTTCAGAATTTTAGCTTACACTAGGGTATAGGTCTTTGATAAAACTTCTAGAATTGCTCTTGCTGAGGGCTTTTTCATTTATATGTATATAAGACAACTTTGATGAATATTTCCAGCAGTAGTTCAGGACCTGGAGAAAGACTTCTAAAAAAAGCTTTATTGTGATAAAGTATATGTAATAGAAGTTTTCCATTTTAATTATTTTAAGTGTATAACACAGTGACGTTAATAACATTCATCATGTTAAGGTCTCGTTATCTTTGTCTACTTCCAAAAGTGTTTCATCATGCCCAGCAGAAACTCAGTACTCCCATGGCAATACTCTGCCATTCTTACCCCCCATTGATCTCTGATAACCATTAACAAGCTTTTTCTCTATGTATTTGCCTGTTTTAGATATTCTATATAAGTGGGATCATACAATATTTATCCTTTTGTGTTACTTATTTTACTTAGCATGATATTTTCAAAGTTTAACTGTAGGTATCAGAAAGAAGACACATTCTGAACACAAGAATATTCCTGAAATAACTAAACAGATGGTCACCTATGTTATCTACCCACAAGACTGCTTACTAATGTTTAGAGAAAAATAAAGTAATATGGCATCATCAGTTAATGTTCCTTAGTAGTAAGGGTAGAGGAAAGCAGAGGAAGATTTGTCTGGTCTATGTTGATATAATAAGCCAAGTCTTAAGATGTGACCTCCAGGGGTTGGTACAGGAATGGACAAAATATATTGTTATGCAGCAGCGAGAAATGGGGAGAGTCAGATGAAAAACCAAGTGGTTACATTGGATCAATTAGATAGGAGAGATCCTAAGGCATCCATGGGAAAAGTGAGATTTGAGCTAAGATTATAGTGGTTTTATATCCAAGTTAATGAGTTTGAACTTTGTTATCCAGGCAATGGAAAGTTAATGATAACTTGTGAACGTACCGAGCCGGACCTCTTCTTCAAGGGATTTAATCTTGTATAAATGGCTTCCTTATCTTTATCTGATATTCAAATATGCTTTTGACATATTGATAACTATTGACAAGGGTATAGATAGAATTAAACCAACAATCAACTCCAGAGTCACTATAGATAAGGTGACTGCCAGACATTGTTCAACTCAGGACACCTTTAAGAATGTAAAGTGCTTATTAGTATAACAGGCATAAAGAGGGCTTCTCTCCGCAAAGTTCAGTGTGTAGTTAGTTGTCCTGTCTCTGGTGAGACTGGAGAAAGGACTTAAGGTGGTTGTTGTTGAGTGCCATGGAGTCAGGTCTGACGTGCAGAGACCCTGTGTACAGCAGAAGGTGACACTGCCCGATTCTGCACCATGCCCCCAATCATTTTTTATGCTTGAGCCCAACCTTGCAATTACTTTGTCAATCTACTTCATTAGGGTCTTCCTCTTTTTTGCTGATCCTCTGCTTTACCAAGCATGATATCCTTCTCCAAGAGATAGTGCCTTCCTGATAATACCTTCAAAGTCTGTAAGAGGCAGTCTGGCAGTTCTTGCTTCCGGCGAGCACTCTGGCTACACTCCTTCCAAGACAGATAAATTCATTCTGTCAGCAGTTCATGGTATATTCAATATTAGTCTCCAACACCACATTTCCAAGTTGTCAGTTCTTTTTCTATCTTCCTTATTCACTGTCCATCTTTTGCATGCTTATGATATAACTGAAAACGCCATGAGTTGAGTGAGGCACACCATAGTCTTCAAGGTGACATGTTTGATTTCCAACACTTTAAAGAGACCTTTTGTGGATGTGCAAAGCGCCTTTTTATTTTTTGACTGCTTTTTGACCTGGGATCAAAGTAAAGTGAAACCCTTAACAATGGCCATCTTTTCTCCATTTATCATGATGTTCTTATTGGTCTAGTTGTGAGGATTTTTGCTTTCTTTAAGTTGAGATGTAATCTATACTGAAGGCTGTGGTCTTTGAGGAGGCGGCTCTTTAACAGTTGTGTTTTGAGTGCCTTTCAACCTAAGGGCTTCATCTTCTAGCTCTGTTAGGTGATGTTAACTGCTATTCATAAGGAATTTGCTGGCTATTTATTTTCAAAAGTAGACTGCTGGGTCCTTCTTCCTAGCGTGTCTATCCTGGAAACTCAGCTGAAACTCGTCCACTGTGGGTGCCAGTGCTGGTTTCTGAATACTGGTGGCATAGTTTCCAGAACCACATCCATACTCAAGCCCTCACTGTACAAGAAAGTGACAAACACACGGGGTGGTGGTGGAGTAGAGGGGGTAGGAGATTGTTAGGAGGATATGACATCTACAGAGCGGGGAGCTGGAGTATGCTGTCACCGGACAGGGAGAGCATGGGGAGCTGCACATAGGCAGGCATGTAAATTTGTACAGTATTGTACATTTTCACTCAATCACAATAAAAAAATTAAATAAAAATAAAGCATGGTATATAAAAGCCAGTCTGAATTTTTTCAGGAAGAAAAGGATAAAGAGATGAATTTAATCAACAATTACAGTATTTTTAGTTTACCAGTTCCTTCTTCAAGGTTTTGAAATGATTGAAATATAGCTTTTTCCTGATGTAGATATTTGCAGTTTTTAAGGATCTTACAGAGAAAAGTAAGAGTACATTCGTGTGAAGCCATATGTTCACATATTTTAAGTAACAATATTTTTGATGATTGAATTTTTTTATTTTTGTTTTTTCAGTATCATTGGTTAGAGAAATTCATTTAACTCTCTTCATGAACTATACAAATGACAGGCCTTGTGTTTAATGCATTATGTGTTGTAAGTGCTCAAAATATATGTTGAATAATCATTTAGTGATATGGAGTATCATGAAAGCTTTGTGATATGCAAATGTAGGATTTTGTTTGAAGAACCATTTAGCTGTTTGACAGCCAAACCTCCTTCAAAATACTGCTTTCTCTGTCATAGGCTTAGCCGTTAGACACAATAGGCACAGCAAACAATGCCCATGATAATTTTATGGGCTCATGAAAATATTTTACATTCTTTTAAAATATGAAGAAAAAAAGGAAATTTTACATGAGAAACTGTTTTAATGTATAATAATACATTTGTTTCATATCAATATAGCTATATAATATAACTTTTAATATTTTTATAGGGCAGGAAAACCACAAAGGCAAAGTGCGTAGGACCCACGAAAGTCCTAATACAGCTCTGCGTGTGAGACTAAGCAAACAGAAAAATATCCATTCCTTAAACTATCACTTAGAAACCATGGTATAGTGCTAGAATAATTTTTTGTTATTGTTGTTCTTACTGAGATTTCTTTGTAATTCGAGTATCTGGAATCAGGCAGCAGATAGTTGTTGAGGAACTGAATCTCTATAGATCATTATTCTCTTTCCTCTAATATCCATGTTTAGTGGGGAGGAACTACTCTCATTTTCTAAAGTTTTTCCATAAATGGTAGTAAAAGTCATGGAGACTACTGAGGACAAATCTCTAAGGAAACGCTGAAGAGTTTCCTTAGAGCCAAAAACTGAAATATAAGGAAGAGAAAGGAACATTTAGTGGTGGTCTAGGTCCAAACATAAAGTAGGTGGAAACCAATCTTTGCATTTCATTTAGGGCTAGACCTAGGGGGTTGTCATGTAACACTTTTTCTCAACGGCTTTGTGAAGCAAATGAATGCTCTTCCTTCCAGCATCCTGGTTTTGCTAATAGTTAATAAAAGTTAGGTTTACGTATTGAGAATAAGCAAGCTGTAAGCTCCTGCTGTATCTGTGTCCAATATGTATATGAACATTCTGACAAAGCTTGTTTTGCTGCTCTGAATCCTGCAGCCAGCTCATCATCATTTAACCTCTGGTTCTTGTGACTACTGTGGACAATCAGTAGTCTGATCTTGAATTTGTCAGCCTGCTCAGCCTGTGAACCGGGAATCTGTTATCCTACCTGCTGATCTTCCATTCATTAGTATCTTGCAGCTATGTGAGTCAGGAGAAGGCTGCAGACCAACACCTAACCCACGAATTTGGAATTTGCTAGACTCTGTAACTGTGTGGGAAACCCTGGTAACACAGCTAACCAAAAGGTCGGCAGCTCAAATCTACCAGGTGCTCCTTGGAAACTCTATGGGCAGTTCTACTCTGACCTCTAGGGTTGCTACGAGTCAGACTTGACTTGATGGCAGTGGGTTTGGTTTGGTTTGGTTTGGTTTGTAACTGTGTGAGCCATTTCCTTGAGATAAATCTCTCTCTCTCTCTCTCCTCCTTTTCTCTTTCTGCATACGCATATGTGTGTGTGTATGTCTGTGTGTATGGCCAAGGTTGACACTGCTGGTATCTGAATACCAGTGGCAGACTTTACAGAATCATAGCTACATACAAACCCCCACAGTATGAGCACATGACAGACATATGGGGTGGTGGGAGACTTAAAGGATACACACCTGCACACTTCAGTGGTTTTGTTTTTCTAGGGAACCCAGTGTAAGACATTTAGTATCAAGAGCAGTTCTAGAGAAACAAAATCATTAGGATGAGTTTTCTAAATTGCTTCTCAAGCCTGACAAGTCTTAAAGGCACCGAAGACAGGAAACTGCTAATCCATGGAAGGAGGTAGCAGTATTAAGGAACAAAATATCACCATCAGTAAGTCAAAGATTGCTGAGAAGCGCGGCTCAGGGTGGTTGCATGTTCAATACTTTTCTACGGTGTTGCCAGAATGAGACATGGATGGAGCAGAGAGGAAGAGTGTGCTGTCACTGGGCAGGGAGAGCAATGGAAGCTGCATATAGGTGGGCACGTAAATTCATATGGGGATGTACATTTTCACTCAGTCATAATTTTAAAAAAGAAAAAAGAAATACAGGGAAGCTGAGTGGCTGACATTTGACACTATTTTCTCCAAACAAAATGGTGAAAGGAAGAGATGAGATCAGGGCTTCAGAGTCATAGTTCAAGTGCTGCATAAAAGGCCTAAAAGTTGGCACTTGTGTTTTGGGGGGCAGCGAGGAACCACTACTGTCAAGTCGATTCCAACTTGTAGCCAGAGAGAAAGCTAATTTCTTATGGTAACAGAGCTCATATTGCCCAAACCAAACTCAGGTGTATTGTAAGGGCTGCTGAATTACAATGCCAGTATAATTTTCAGCCTCAAATGACTTCTGAAATTAAAGTGAGAGCATTGATTGGGAAGAAATAGGATCTAGAAACCTGGGATGAGGCATCGCCAAGATGAGGCATAGAGGAGGATAATCAGGCAACTGGGACTTTGAAATCCTAAATTCCCTCAAATCACTCCTGCTAACAAAACCAGCCATCTTACTGCCATCTGAAGAGATTATTCCATCTTTTGTCTGTTCAGCCCCCCCTCCCATTTAAAATCATTATTCCCTCCACTCTCATTTGATAGTTTAACAAAGCTGTGTCTGAATACCCTTTGTCTGAGAGATTACCTAGGACAGCATCTGAGTTGTTGCCTGGGATATCTCCTGAGTCAAATACTGTTTCGGATTCAATTGGGTCCTCCTAAAAATATGTACAGAAATTTAGTTAGGTCATGATTACTAGTATTGTGTTGTTGTGCTCCATTTTGTGATTTTCCTGTGCTACATGTTAAACAACATTAGGGTGGGACTGTAAATCCCTTCCTGAGGAGACCTCCCTGCTTCATTGAGAAGGGAATTTCCCTGGATTCTGGCTTGCACCACCTTTTACCCTTTTGTCCCACAAGGTTTAAAAGGAAAGGGAAGCAAACGCAGAGCTGGGAACTTCATATCATCAAGAAAGCAGCACCTGGAGTAGAGGGTGTCCTTCAGACTTGTCCATCTTGTGCCAAGATGCTCCCTGACCAAAGATGGATGCAACACAAGGACTTTCCTCCAGAACTGACAGATGGAGAGCCCTCCCTTTGGAGAGGACATCCTGAATTTATACTTGTAACCTATTGGATTCTGTCAGAATGAGCTTTTCTTTGCTAAAGCCATCCACTTGTGGTAGCTCTGTTGCAGTAGCACTAGCTGACTAAAGCAGAATTTAGTACCAAAAGAGTAGCTTGCCACTCTAATAGGTACCTACAATATGGAACTAGATTTTAAACTATGAGTGAATAGAAGACTCAGAAGGAACCCAAGAGAACTATTAACAGCAAAGAGGGTGCAGATGGTGAGAAAGAACAGCAGCAGAATCAGACCAGTGCAAGATGTGGTGGAGCTGACCCACAGAACAAGAGAGCTGAGTGCCTATGTGCATAGGTTTCCTGGTAGAGCAGAGTTCCTCCAGGCACTTGAATTGGTGGAGCTAGGCTTGCTGAGCCACAGAGCTAGAGAGCTGAGTGACTGTGTGTAAGAGGCTACCTGGGGGAGTGGGGTGCCTCAGGGCATGTGAGTCAGTAGAGCTACAGAGCTTTAAAACACTTGCCCCAGCAGAGCAGATGTGGGCCTGAGACCAGGACCATGAGGCCATAAGAAGCAGAAACTGAAGAGACAGAGCATGAGAAGTTGAACTGCCTCAGTCTCAAATGTATGGCTATGACCCAGGGGTTTAAAAGGGTGGAGCCACAGCCCCCGATGTGTCTAATTGTATAGTTGGAAAATTGTGCACCTCAAATCAAGGGAGCAAGAGTTACTGTCCCAGTGGCCCTGGAAGGTAGAGGGCCAAGTGACTTCTACTCAGAATCTGGAGTGGGTGGCCAATACGTACAGTTTGGAGGACAGGGCCATTGTGTAAATCGTCTCATAATGGAGAACTCTTCAAAGCCTTGAGAGCTTAACTGATATATTCTGTTAATTTGCTTGGTGCCTGCTAAATGCCTCCTTTCCCAGGAATTTCTCTCATTTGCAATGGAAATGTCTTGCCTGCCTGTTCTGCCTCTGTATTTTAGAAGAAGATAACTTGTATTCTAGATTTTAAAGCTGAAGAAGAATTTCTGGATTTTGGACTTGGACTTTTGCTGTGATGAGATGAATTATGTTACATGTTTCACAGATAGGATTTTTGGGGGGCCAATGGGCAGAATGTCATGGATTGAATTATGTCCCCCCAAAATATGTATAGAAATTTGGTTGGGTCATGATTACCAGTATTATGTGATTGCCTTCCATTTTGTGATTTTCCTATGCTGTATGTTAAACAGGATTAGGGTGGGACTGTAAATCCCTTCCTAAGGTGACCTCCCTCCTTCACTGTAACGAGAGTTTCTCTGGAGTGTGGCTTGCACTACCTTTTATCCTACAAGGTATAAAAGGAAAGGGGAGCAAGCAGAGAGTTAGGAACCTCGCACCATCAAGAAAGCAGCACCTGGAGTAGAGAGTGTCCTTCAGACTTGAGGTTTCCGTGCCAAGATGCTCCCTGACCAAAGATGGATGCAACACAAGGAATTTCCTCCAGAGCTGGCAGAGGAAAAATCATTCCTGTGGAGTGGACACTCTGAATTCTGAGACGTAACCTGTTGGACTGTGTAAGAATGAGCTTTTTTTTCTAAAGCTATTCACTTGTAGTAGCTCTGTTAGAGCAGCACTAGCTGACTAAAACAGATGTCCTACATTACTGAGTGTCCCCATAATCACCTTCAATGTCCATTTTCTTCTAGACCTATGTTGTTGCTAGGTGCTGTCAAGTCAGTTCCAACTCATAGCAACCCTATACATCTGAGTTGAACTGCTCCATAGAGTTTCCAAGGAGTGCTGGGTGGATTTGAACTGCAACGTCTTGGTTACCAACTGTAATACTTCACCACTACGCACCAGGTTTTCCCTCTAGACCTAAGACTAGATTCAAATCCCAGCAGGATTCAAAAGATAAAGCACAAAGTATGACCCAGGAGGAGATATACTACCCTCCACAAGAAGTGCTTGACTTTTCTAAAATATACGAGCAGAAAGCTGGGGAATGTGTGTAGGAATGACTATTACGCATGTGGGATAATGATCCAAGGAACATAAGATTGGGTAAGTCTGAGTTTATCGATATGGTTCCACTAAGCCGAGATCATTCATTCAGTGATTCAACTCAAGAAGTTGTGGAATGATCTAATAGTTTATTTGGTTGGTTCACTGAAGCATGGATTAAGTGATGGTCTATCATAAATCAAGTTGAAACGCCAAATATACTTTGGTATGCTGTAGAAAAAGGTATTCAAAGGCTTAGGGAAATTGACATTTTAGAGTGGATTATCAGGCTGTGGGATTTACCTACAGGTCCAGCTGTGGAGTACCCAGGGGACATACCTTTTACTGAAGTGGTGAGGAACAGTTTTGAGAAAGGGGACCCAGTATACTTGAAGATTTCTCTGACTGCTACTTTATGTAATTCAAATTTGACTGTAGGAACTGCCTTGGTGAGTTAAGACATCTAACCACAATGTGGTGTCTGGAGTCTGTCGTGGAGGAGGCCAAATGGTAGCATTCAACGGACAAACACAAGGTGAGTGTGGTTACCAGACCGGACAGCAGAGTCAAAACACTAATCATGATACTCTGACTTGTATGGATTTATGGTGCTGGCTGCTAGTCATGGCATTTCTAAGAGTGAAATAGATGGAAACTCTATTAAATATTTGCCTGATCTGCACAAGTAGAGAATTCTAGGTCAAATGAATGACAGTCTAATTTGAACTGCCAGAAAAGAGTCACGGCCCTCCTTCAATCAATTCTCAGGAATTAGCAAGTTTACAGACCAGCAACCCTTTGAATGAAGGGAAGGCCAGGTCCCCTTTAGGAAAGACAAGACCGCACGGCCAAAATTTTGTCCTTAATAATGTGTTGCTCGGTGTTTGAAAAGCCATGTAATGGGTGAATGTACCATATGTGTGACTGGCAGCCTTTTTGTGGTTGACTTGCTGAATGGACACTACAATCTGCACATCCAGATAGATACCTGACAAGTATTACCCTCATTTTATCCTGTGAATCTTTCTCTCATCCTTCCCCAGAGGGATCTAAGGCCTTTTATAAGAGTAACTGTTGACTGGGGACAAGGAAATAATCAGATTTTTCAGACACTACTGGGCAGTTTCTCTGAACTGACACTAAGTCCAGGATACCCGAAGTATCACTGTGGCCTACCAGTGAAAGTTGGGGGCATACAGAATTTCTGTTATTTATGAAGTTTTAGTTCAGATCTCTCTCACAGTGGTTCTAGGGGGTCCCCAGATCCATCCTGTAGTGATTTCGCCAGTTTCCAAACTCATGATTAAAATAGACATACTCACTCACCAACAGACAGCACTCCCACATTGGGTTCCTGACATGTTGATTAAGGGCTATTATGGTAGGAGTTATCAAGCGAAAGTTATTAAAACTGCCTCTACCTAGCAAAATAGTAAATCGAAACCAATACTTCATTTTTTGTGAGAGACTGGAAAGATTAGAGCCACCATCAAATACTCTAAGGGTGTAGGAGTGGTTATTTCCACCACATCTCCATTCAGTGCAACTATTTGGCCTGTGTAATAAACAGATGAATCTACCACAGTGGGCTGCTTCCATCATAGAAAGGGCAGTGTTTCATTCTTAGTGAGATAGACACTGACTCTGGTTATGAATTTGCCTTCCTTGCACACAATGGCTCTACCAAAACTACCATCTGAACACCCACAGAATGCCTCATTCATTGTCATGGTATCCAACACAGCATCACTTCGTATCAGGGGACTTACTTCAGAGTAAGTAAAGTATGACAACAGACCATGCTCATAGAATTCACTGGTATTACCATGTATCCCATCACCCTGAGATAGCCTAATTGAAAACAATGATTGAATGGCCTTCTAAAGATACAATTATGGCACCAGCTGGATGGCAACATTTTTCAGAGTTGGGACAATGTTCTCCAGGATGGGGTATATCCTTTAAGCCAGTGTCCAATATATGGAGCTCTTTCTCTCATAGCCAGAATTCTTCAAAACAATTTTGGACTTCTTTCTGGAATGACCATTTTATACAGTGGCACAGTGGCAAGTTTGTGAACTTAATTGTATAGTTATCTGTCAGGGAGTTTTTAGCCAGTAAACAAATACCTGTATTGGAACATACTCCTTACTTACCTGCTCTGGCTCCCAATGACTTTTTTCTTTACCCAAAGACAAAGGAAATGTTGAAAAAAGACATTTTGATGACGTTCAGGACATCAAGGGTAATCCAGCGACAGCTCTGATGGCCAATTCAGAAAAAGAGTTCCACAATTGCTTTGAAGAACAGACTAGGCATTGGCATCAGTGCGTAGCTTCCCAAGGGGAGTACTTTGAAGGCAGCCATAGTGATATTCAGCAGTGAGGTATGGAGAACTTTTTATAGGATGAGTTCAAGAGTTTAATTGGCCTTCCTCATATGTATAGGTGCCATGTAGACAAGGGCTGGACTGTGATGGTTAAGGTTGAGTGTCACTTTGGCTGGGACATGATTTTCTGTGATTTGGCAGTTACGTTACAATGTAATTTGGCAGCTATATAATGACATAGTCACCCAGCATGATGTGGTCTGATAATAAGTTGTAAGAGGAATTTTCTCTGGGATGTGGCATGCATCAAATATATATATATATGTATATATATATCTGATATATATATACATATATTGGATATATATACATATATATATATATATGAATGTTATAACAAAGCTCCCTTTCTTACGATAGATCCTGCATCTGGCTAGTCATCATCTGAACTTTGGTTCTTGGGACTTGAGCCAGTAGTCTGCCATATTTCCTGCTGATCTTGGAATCCAGCAGGGTACCATCTTACCTGCTGATCTTGGGTTTATCAGCCCCTGCAGTTATGTAAGTCAGAACAAGCCTGATGCCTGATTCATGTAGCTGGAACTTGATAGCTTCTACAGCTGCATGGGAATTTCTTTGACATAAATATCTCTGTACATATATAGGAAACCCTGGTGGCGTAATGGCTTAAGAGCTACATTTGCTAAACAAAAGGTCAACAGTGCAAATCCATTAGGTGCTCCTGGGTACTCTACGGGACAGTTCTACTCTGACCTATAGGGTCACTATGAGTTAGAACTGACTCAACGGCAGTCAGTTTTTGTTTTGGTTTTATACATATATGTCTACACACAGACGGACACGTGCCCACACACATATACACGCACACACACCCATACATTCTTCACTGGTTTTTCTTGTCTGGAGAAGTCAGCTTATGACATACATATTGGGTCAGGTATTAACTAAACATATCACCCTTGAATTTTCAACACAATTTAGTGAAAGCTGTTGAAAGCCAAAGCCAAGTGCCGTCTAGTCAGATCCTACTCATGGTTACACTAGGGGCCAGGGTAAAACTCACACCCACGATATTCACGTGGATTGCCATTATATATCAGGCTCTGTTCAGACTCTAGGAAGACACTGGAGAACAAGAGTGGAAAGACTTTTTGCTCTTTCTGAGCTCAGGTTCTAATATGTTAGAAATCAAGTCAACCAACAAGAGTAATATCAGATAGCTATAATTGCAACTCAGATAATTATAAAGAAATGATGGGTTAAAACTACTGGGGCCTACATTAGATTGGCTAGTATAGCATTGTCTTAGTCATGTAGTACTGCTGTAACAAAAATATCACAATAGGTGCTTTAACAAAGAGAAATATATTTTCTTGTGGAAAACTAGGCTAAAAGTCCAAATTCAGGTCATCAGCTCCAAGGGGAGTCTTTCTTAGTTGGCTCTGTTGGAGGGTCCTTGTCATTAATGATCTTCTGGACTGGGAGCTTCTGAGGTTCAGAGATCCCAGAACAGAGGACATGCTCCACTCCAACTCTCTGCTTGCTTCCCATTTCTTTGTATTCCACGAGATTACCTCAAGGCACAGCACAGTTTTACAGACTGAGTCCTGCCTCATCCACACAACTGCCACCCATTAACATCACTGAGGCAGGATTTACAACATATAGAAAAATCACACAGTACTAAGAATAATGGCCCAGCCAAATGGATAATTTGGGGGTGGGGCAGACGTAATTCAATCCATGATAAGCATGTAATTTAAAATGTAAGATTAAAAAAAAAAGTTAAATGACTGAGGACTCTGGAGTACGGTGAAGGAGAGGAGGCTGTAGATTAAGTAGGAGAGAGTCACAAGGCCATGTTGTATGGAGCACTATAAAGTAGTAAACATAAGCTCTGGCGTTCTATTCTTAGTTTAACAGGAATTTACGGAAGGTCTTAGAAAGTTATGACCCTATATTTTTGGCTTGAAAAGTTGGATGAATAGTGATAATCTTGACAGAGATGAGAAAATCTCAGGAAGGAAGAATTTTGGCAAGAAAAAACAAAGATTGTGTTTTACTGTTATTTTTGCTCCAGTGTACAGACTTTCAAGAGACAGAGTGAAGAACACAGTTGGATATAAATTATGAGTTTAGAAATATATAGACGGACCTACAGAGTTAGAATTTAGACCTATGGGACAAGACAAGATTACTTATAAGGTATAAATAGGAAAGAGAAGGAGATGTAACATAATTTATGGGATCTTCAAAACTTACAGGTTGAGATGAATAGGAAAACCCAGGAAAGATACAAAAAGGCCATGAAAAAAAAAAGAAAGAAAAGAACCAAAAAAAATGTTTTTTGATTACTAACACTAAGAGCCAAGCCAGCCAAGTGCCGTCGAGTCGGGTCCGACTCATGGCGACCCCATGGAAGGAACATATTTTCAGAAAGATTTCAAGTAGAAGCTGCATCATTGGATTTGAAAATAATAAGGCCATTGGAAGCCTTAAGACAAATGGACTTAGTGATGCTGTTAGGACACTAGTCTTTTTGTTTTAGGTTAAGGTGAGAGTAGTAGGTAAGGACATGGAGTAGGGAAACATATGCTTTCAAGACCTACTGTGAGGGAAAACCGTGGAATGGGAAATAGGCTAGAAGTAGAATTATTTTCCTTCCTTCTTTTCTTTCTTTCTTCCTATGTTTTTATCTCTCTGTTCTCTTTCTCTCTCCTTCTTTTCTTTCTATCTCCTCTTTTGAAAAGATAGGTGTGCTAGGTAATTTTTGTGCTCTGAAAGAAATGCCATAGCACAGATGGAGAAACTGGTGATGTGGGAACCAGAGGAAATAATTAAGGAGAAAAGTTCTCATCTGATGGAAAAGTGGGAAGAAGGAAGGATCCAAGGCTGAGTGGCCATGCAGGCCACTGACAGTCACCAGGGTAACAGAGGGTAATAGAAGGAGTTGTAGAGCCTGGGATGCTCATGGTTTGGTTATGCTCACGGTGAAATTGTGTGATCTAGATATACAAGGAAGGAAACATCTTTATTTGAAGATTAGAATTCCTGACTGGACTGCACAGGATGACAGAAACAAGGACTAGAAGCAAACCAAGTAAGAAAGAACAGAACCTGCCTTCACTTGATCAAATCTTACAAGGATTTTGGGAGTCTTTTATAACATAAGTTTCCAAAGAAAACATTCATTTAAATTGTGATAGCTGTGCAGCAGCTCACTCTATCTTATTTTAGGATTACGGGTAGTTCAGCTTTTTGGTAAAAATGTCACATGTAAATGTGTCCTATCTAAAACCTTGACATAGGCTTTAATTTCTTAAAATAGGTATTATGAATAATTTATTCACACATTTGCCAATCTCAGAATTCTACAATTCATTTTAGGGTTTCTTTACATTATTGGAGTGTCTGTTTCTGTCAAAGGCCAGCTACTGATCACACCTCCTCCCTAAGTATCCATCTCCCTGAATATTGTAAGTGCATTTCTTGCCTGAAGTGTTTCAGCATGAATCATAGAATATCATATTTGATTTCATGTTGTCTTTCTTGATACTTAAGATGCCAGAAGAATTTCCCAAAGGAAATCAAACCCTTTAAGGCCCGGTATCTGATCCATCTCTGCTACCTGCTCGCCTTCCTTCACTTTAGCACCTAATCCAGAAGTGCAGAAGTGGCGAATGCCTACTACATGCGTTATCGAAAAGTAGGAGTGAAACATATTCCTAAGACTTATCAGTTCAATTTTTTTTCACTTGTACATTTTCAAGAGGTTTCTTTTTTTCCCCTTAAGCAATGTATATTCATGTCAAAAAATTCAATGAATACAATGTAGAAGTGGTGGTAAATACTTTTTTCCTCCCTCTTCATCTCCTCTGGTCCAGAGGCGTCCTCAGCTTCACTTCTTGTGCATCCCTCGTGATGGTGTTTGTCTCACTCTGCGGTGTTCTGGGTTGGCAGGCAGCCTTCTTTTTCGCCAGATGGGAAATGTGTGCATACCAGGGAAACTTCTCTTTGAGTTGAGAGACTGGTTTCTTTTTTAGATGCTGTGAAATAATTAAAAATGAATGGATACGGTTGAATTGTGGGAAGCATATTTGTTATTTGCAGCAGTTATAAAAAATTCCTTGAAATTAAAAATCATACTTTGAACAGGTCGATTAGTCAGATTTAATTTTTATTTCACTCTCTTGTATTGGTGTAAATATTTTCATCTGTTATGCATAACCAAAAAGTATATTAAACTGTCAAAACATAAATGATTTCCTCTAGGCCACCATGGCTTGAGGGATTTATTTCAAGTCTGCTGTGTTACTATTTGCCCCTAGGATGTGTAATCTATATTTTAGGGGAATGTGGCTTATAGTAAGACACCTGTATTATTTATGTGTGATTAATATTTGCTTTATGGTGAATGAGGTCTTTTGGCCGTACTCTTTTCTCTCATAGTGACTTAATCATTTCTCATAAGAACGTAGTCAATGTAATAAAACATTCCACGTACTAGTTTGTTTTTCAGCAGTGACAAATGCAATTGCTGCAAAACGTGAATTTTTAGTTATTAAATATGGCATCCTGAGTGTAATTTACTGAGCTACATGTGCGAGATACTGCTATATGATTACTGCCGGAGCTGAGTCCACGCCAGCCCTTGTTTGTGCTGATTTAAATATAAACGTGGGCGAACAGCGTCCTTAAATCACAATGCTTAGGCCACAAGATCTGATTTTGTGTCTCTAGATATAAGCTTTGGCAGATATAAATCTGTAAACTGTACAACTACTTAGTTATAGGGATGCCTATTAAAATTGTCTCATTGTAATTTGCAAATTTACGACAAATTATGAAGATCTTTGACCACCCCTGACAGATAATATAACGGGTCAAATTAGGGTGCATTTCAAAGTTTCTTTCTGTGGGTCATAAGATGTGGAATTGTTCACAAATTTCCTTTAGAAAAAGCATTTATATCAAAGGAGGGAACAATTGTAAGAGTTCCCAAATCTACAAGGCTGATAGATTTAGTTAGATATTAATGCTGCCTGTCAGAAATGTCTTCCTCCACAAAGGTGACAGTAAAATATATCGCTTTCAGTCATTATTATACAGATTTGGTGTCATATGGATTATTAAATACAAAAGAAATTTATCTTAAAATGCTCACAATGAAACTTTCAATCATGTTTTGGTAAGCGCTGCCAAATGGAGAGCAAGAAGATGGACATCAAAGGTGATGCAGGTATATATACATATATATGTATATACGCACACACATATGTATACATTTGAAAGATGCATATATCTTTCAGTGGAGACAGAGAGAGAGGTATACGTTTGGAAGATATAAACGTATCGAATTTAGTACTTCTTTTCTCTGTACTTTATACATTGTAAAAGCTATGGCCAAATTTTTATCCTGTAATGTTGCAAATGGTGGACATTTTAGACAAAAAGAAACCTTTGTCAGTATTTCAGAGTAGGGATTAAAATATATATCCACTAAAGATCTGATAGACGAACCCTCCACATAAATACTCACAATATGACGTATTAAATACATTTCAGGTATATGTTAAAATTGTGAAAGTGCTCAAATTTTTATTGAGCTTCCAGAGAAAGTTATCAAGAGTATTAAAGAATGAGTTGATAATTACAGTACATTCAAACAGGATACTGTGGACAAGAGCTTTAAAAACTTCAGAAACATCAATTAAAGCCCAAGTTGTGTGCAATAAGCATCAAAAATTGATAAAAACTCAAATTTAGTTTTTTAGATTTAGTGTTTAAATCAATCAACTGCAAACAAGATTTAATTAAAGAATATTATTTCAAAGTGTAATTACCTACTGGGATTAGAATGAACCTCTATTGCCCATAATGTTCTCCTACTGTGATCCCACACTGAAAAATGTTGAGTTTTAGATTAATATGCATCTTGTAAGTACAAGTCCTAATCTCAATCTTAAAGGACATTTAAAACACACTTGGAACCTTCTATGCAATCAAGCCCAGTGTGACTACTCTGTCCACCATGCTAAATTTGTGATTACATTTTTTATGTGCATGATTTAAATCGCTTTAGCAGCAGTCCAGGGAGCATTTTACCCTGCATATTAATTACACAAAGGCTTTGTCATGTGAGGGTCTCAGTGGTCATGGTCTGTAATCCAGCTCATTTGAACTGTGAGTACAGTTTTTGTGCATGCTGTGCACATCAAGCCCAGTTTTAAAGCTAGAATAGGCTGAGATGGTTAACAGGTATGGTTCCTGCTTAAGGAATGAACGTTGTTTATTTAGTGACATCTACAAACTAATTGCTTAAAAATCCAAAAGTGAATATGTGTGCTTGGGAGTCTGTTATTATTATACAAGAAAGAGACTGTGCACCACAGAATTTCAGTGCCTATTGTCTCAAGCTAAAGAATTACACTTCTTTTGCGGAATTCTTTTGTAGGAAAAGGCTGTCTTATCTCTCTTTAAATTTCAATAATTTCAATATTGTTATAATTGAGAGAGGAATGAAATATTAATAAATAGTAATAAATAAATATTATTCTAAAATAGTAATAGATAGTTCAAGGACCAGTGAGGTGAAAACGTGAGTGAAAGATCCTTAAAAGCCATAGGATTGCACTTGAAGAATTTTCTATCACTAAATCCCAAAAGATCAGAAACCAATAGTCAATTAATATAGAATTTGTTCACACATTTTAGGGTTTAGTCATAGAACATTAGTATACTACATAATACTTAGCCAAGCCAGTGAAACAAAAATGGAAACACACAACTGATATGACACTGGGAACTTGATGTCATTGAATCCAGAACCGGTTCTTAAGCATGAGTGAGAATCAGAATTATTTGAATGAATGCTGTGTATTGATACTTAGGGTCATGCCAGAATTTTTAAGTGAAACTCTCTGAAGGATAGACGTGAGCATGTATATTCTGACTAAAGACACTGAGGATTAAGCACTGGTTATTAAGATGGTTAACTGAAGAACCTGACAGAAAGTTACTGTAATCTCTGTCCAGAGAAGCTTAATGGTAGAACTACAGAAAGGGTTCTACACTAAAAGGATGTTAGGAAACTCCACTGAATCTCTGACAACTAATGATGTCTAAGCAAACTTTCAATTTACGCACATTACAATATTAGCACAATTCTGGAAGAGACATAAATACAATGTTTCAAAAATGTCTTAAAAGCATAAAATGTAGAGACTAATTAGAGCTGCTAGAATGATTTATGTAGTCTAAGTAGAAATAAAATACAGATTATACCCTCTTCCCATTTACCAATGTGGTTAGTATACAAAGACCAGGTTGGTATATGAAATAAGTGGTTAGGCAAAAATGGAAGATGACCACATCAGATCACAAAGTGGATGATGACTACAACATCACACCAAATTAATCATTACATACTGCCAAGCTATGTTACTACAGAACTGCCAAATTTCATCTTTGTGTAACAGCCAAACCCTTGAGAATCATGTCCCAGCCGGACTGACACGTAACCTTAAACCATGAAGGTCAGTGTTCCTCTCGCCTCACATCTTGGCATTTGTTACTGACAGAAGCATGAGCAAAATAGTCATCTAGTAAATTTTATACTATCTTATGAGACAGTCAATAAATAAGGGAGAGGTGTAGCTCTTTTATTCACTCGCGTGTGTAGAGATGGTGTGGTGTACCTACCACAACCACCAACTGTTGAACAACAGACGCTGAAGAAGCTAAATAAAATTAAGTGATCACCTCTCACAAAGAATGACCATTTTTGTTTTAAAAATATGTTTTTCAATTGTTTATGTATAACTTTTGCTATTCAAAGCAATGCACATTTTGTTTCTTAGTCTCAAAATCCAAATGACACCTAAAATGTTTTAAATTCTTACAGGGACTCCCGGAGGAATTGTCTCATTCAAATTCAATGTAGATATTTATTTTTAAAAAGTGCATCCTCTATTAATGGTGCTGAAGAGAGAGAAAGATAGCCAATCTTTGTTCTCTGCCCTAAAGAATAGACAATTTCAAGGAGGAATGTCCCCAAACAAAAAAACAACCAACAACACCTCCTCCTCCAAAAAATAAAAATAAAATGTAGCACTACAAGATCTTTTATGAAAATGAGGACCTTCATTTTCTTAATTTTTCAGTCTTCCATTTTCAGATTCATTTTTTTGTTACATAAGTGTTTTTCAAATAAATTATTTCCCTTATAATTTGAAATAAAAATTATTTTGGAAAGAAAACAGAAACTTTGTTAATAATTAGCATTTACAAGAATGTGGGTTCTATTGACTTATCACCAGAATAAAATTCAGACATTGAAAGAGGGAGATCCATGCTATACCAAGGCAGAGAATTGTAAAATGACGTGCAGGGAAGGAAAAATTGTGAAAAAGTTTGCAATTGGGTTAAAACATGTAAAGGTTATGTAAAGTTACAGATATTTTTGTGGTGATGGCTCAAATTCATCCTGTGGATTCAGTTGTATATTAAAAGAACCTTTTGGTGTGGTATTTGAAGAGTCAAATGCTGCTTCACTTGATACACTTATGCATCATTGTATTATAAAAAGACTCCAGAGAAATTTGGCGATGCCATTTAGCAGGTCTGACAGCCTTTGTAGGAGTGTGAACACTCAAGAGGCCATGTAAAAATGCAGTGTCTATGTTTGAACATTTGTGCTTTCATACTGTTGGTTTGGGTTAGAAAAGATTGCGATGTTTTTTAAAGGAACAGCATCAATTCAATCAATCATAAATGCATTAAAATGAGTTTCCATTGTAAAATGAAATAAAGTTTTTGGACAAATATCTAACTAATCCAAACTACTTAAGACACTTTTGAATTGATTATCTGAATATCTCAGTGAAAAATAGTTACTATTAGAGCAAAATTTGCTTCTCTTTGTTTCCTGTTAGGCCACGCTGATGCCAAGAATTATGATTATTTGGAAACATCCTTTGTAATTAAGTTTACACTTTTACTTGGAATGTTTGGCGTTGTGTAGTTTCAATCCTCATTGAATTTTACACCCTTTATAGTGATTTCTTAACAGAGGAAACTGTTACATAGAAGTGTATTACTTAAATCAGTTGAGCACTGAATCCTGATGCCATTCTATTTAAGTTTTATCAAAGAAATCAATAATCTTTCAATAATTGTAGTCTTCTAATATCTGTCCAATAGTACTCATGATACAGTGTAGTGTCGCCCAAATTCACTCGGAATTATGGTTTTATAATCACTTATTTAAAGCTCTCAGTGCTTTTAAGAAACTTCTCTGCTCCCTTGGAACTACAAGTCTAGTAATTTGAAGTTGAATTGGCCTTTCAGAGTTGATGGCTTTTCTTTAATGTACTTTGTTCTGCTCACCTAATAGACTTGTGAATTAATAAAAATCTATAGATTAAAGACATGTTATTATTTTTCTAATGAAAAGTCTCACTAAATATCTGGCATTTGGTATCAAATTTTAATGTTGCCAATTTTGAAGTCTCAGCGTAAAACTGTTGATGTGGGTCCCCTTTGATAAATTATAAAGGTAAACTTGAATGAACACTGAATAGAATCACCTTTGCTACTTGGGGTAATAGAATAAAATAAAACGAGCAAACACATTTTTCTTACTGCCACATGCCTCTCCTTAATAATAACTTTTGTCTCTTCTGCAGAAATAGATGCTGTGTCAGTCTCATTAAATTACCTGACTGATGGAATAAATACATAGCCCATGGCTCCACAGTCCTCAGTAAACTGAGCCAGGGACTTGGTATCTCAGAGCTCTGCTTATTTACACATGCCTCGGACTCTTCTCACAGATATGTAAATTATTCTGGTTAAAACTAAATGCTAAAGTCTACACCATTAGTCTTCCACTTCATGAGCTCCACATGGGGCTGTTAGAGGGATAATGTACCATACAATACACGGTTTACTTTTAATTAATAGAAAAAAAAATGTGAAATGAATATTAAATGTAGCTTAATGTGAAAGAAAGCTTAAAGCAGTTTGGTTGTTGTTTATTTATTAATAAAAAATATTCAGCTCTGCTTCGTCATTAAAAAATAAGTAACGCATTACTGAACTGGAAGCCTTGCTGAGGCCTCTGGAAGAAAAAGAGAGCTTGGAGAGGCCTTAACAAGCCAGCTAACAGTACCAGGCCTGACACAAAGAGGGACTGTTTTAGGAGAAGTCCAAGGAGCTACGCTCTGTGCCTCCTGAATTCTAACAGATTCTCTGCCTAGGTCTCTGTACCCCCTACTGGAATTGTCCCCTGCTTTATAACACAGGAATTGTAGGATCTGGTTTTAAATCTTAGACTAAAAAAGCTCATCAAATAGAGCATTTAATTAAAACACAAGATCTGTTTGTCTGTGTTATAATTCAATGTGTCAAAATTAATGCTTCTGTTTTTAATAAATAGAATTACCAATTCGCAAACAGTTTATCACACTGTTCCCACAACAGAATGGAATTTTAATTATATAACATTATTTATGGCAGTGAGATGATGGTGTTTCATAATATTTGCCAACAGCACAAGTTAGGATTTCAAAAGGAAAGCTCTGTTACATAATCACTTCCTCCAGTGGCTACGGTTTTGTCTCACTGGCTCACCTAGGATAAGGTAGGGACCTTGGGAAAAGACAAAGAGCAAGAACAACTCTGGCTAGGCTTTAGGAGATAACAAAGTCCTCACTGAAGGCGCTTATTTCTAAGATTAAAGGGTTTGAAGTAAAGCCTGAAATTAGTAACTTCTCATCTCCTTCTACCCAGACAGCCAGTGTTTTATAATAAAATAAAGACCTTGCACTTTCAAACCTTCTTGGAAGACAGACTGTGAAACTGAAAGCTACTCAATTTTAAATTATTCATGCATTCTTAATTGTGATGTTATCCTTATAAATGATAGTAATGGTACTGTTTAAAACCTAAAAACCAGCAGGCACCTGCCAGTGAAACAGGTTCATTTAAAGAACAGCCATTGAATCCTTAATACGAGAGGCTATTCAAGAAGCCTCAGCCAGGGGAAAGTCAGTACGACATTTGATTTTACAGTTAGGAATTAGGAAGCTTGATGTGATTAGCAGAAGGAGAGTGAAATGCCAGTGCTTAACTCACAAGAACTTACAGATCCTTTGGAAAAATCACCCTGGGCTTGGGGCGCATCATATTTTTAGGCAAATAATGCACACCTCCTACATTTGATTGCCACACGTGTCCTCCTCCTCCCCCGCCCCCCCGCCAGGGATGTTTTCCTTCTAGCTGTGGGAGGGTGTGGTTGGCAAACAAAAGTAAAAACAGAAACGTTATTTGCGTAAAAATCTTGTAGTATTTCAGAAAATTCTGTTGACTTTCCTTACGACAGCACTGACTCCAAATAATTGCTTTCATATTATTTAGCAAGGATCAAAATACACTGTGAAGCAAAGATGCACAAGGCCATGCAAGGAATCTAAGTATTAAACATAAAGATTTGTGTGTGTGTGTGTATATATATGCATCTGTGTATATGTGAGTGCCTAATCAAAGTTTTTTGAGAATGATTTCTGTAGTAATCTAGGTAGGTTTCCTGGAGCATTGAGACAAATGAGTTTGGAATTTTTGAAAACTAAGATCTTTGCAAGCCGTACCATACCAGTCACTGTACTTCCCTCAACATTAAAAAAAAAAAAAATGATGTTGCTTTGAATTCATTTTCGAAATCATTTTAGTGATATCAACACTTGTCATGGTGTTAGGAGAAGAAATGTCTCTCTGAAATGTGGCCATATTTTTTTGGAACATATTTGCTAAAAAAAAAAATATATAAAACTTTTGAGGTTGTGTTGTTTTTAGATGGACATTTTTACAAGCATCAATTTCATAACCTTTAGAACTTTTTTTTTGCTTTTTTTTCTGTTTGTGATTTCACATTAAATGTCTTTAATAGGAAAGAAAAAGAATGTAGCTGTTAAATATTTTATTCCACTATCACTTTTGAGACTAAATAGGTGAGGAGATTAATTACAGATTCTTAGCCACCCTGCTTTGGTTCTAGGGCAAGAGTGTCTCTAGGACTTTAATGACACTGTTTCAGATATCATTAAGTGTTTCTAGCTTGTATATCATTAAAGCCTCAGAGAAACTACTGTTTGTGAACCACATTTGGAAACCTAGAAATGGATTATTAATTCCTGAAGTCTTTTCCTATACTTACCAAGAAAAGGTACTCACATGAACACAAGTTGGGAAGTTGGTCCACATGAGATCTTAACACAACTTTCCACAGAGCACCAATCAAAAGGGTGTTTGTCATTGCTGTTTAATTGTTTATTGATAGCCAGTATCTGTCGAGAAACCTTGGTAGCATCGTGGGTTAGGTGGTACATCTGCTAACCAAATGGCCAGCAGTTCAAATCCACCGGTCACTCCTTGGAAATTCTATGGGATATTTCTACTCTGACCTACGGGGTCTCTATGAGCTGGACCTGACTCAATGGCAGTGGGTTGAGTTTGGTTTTAGAGTCTGTTATGTGGCCTCACTGAAGTGAACTCTTTTGTTTTCCTACATGTATGTATACTGATAGATAACACTTATGTTTAATTAGAAAAATGGAGATGATGGTGTCATGGATTGAATTGTGTTCCCCCCAAATATGTGTTAGAGTCCTGATTCGTATGCTAGTGAATGCAATGCTATTTGGAAACTGGATTTTTATTAGGTTGATGAGGCTATATCAGTGTAGTGTGTGTCCTAAACCTAAACACCTCTCAAACACGGAAACAAAGCAAGCAAAAGAGGGGGCCAATAGACGCCACATGAAGATCACCAAGGAACCCCAAACTGGAAGCTGAGAGAGACAAAGATTCTCCCCAGAGATCACAGAGAGAGCCTTTTCCTAGAACCGATGCCCTGGATTCAGACTTGTAGCCACCTAAACTGGGAAAACAAATCACTGTTCTTTAAAACCACTTGCTTGTGGTATTTCTGTTATAGCAGCACTAATTAACTAAGATAGCCAAATAGCCTAATAGTACTAATTAGTACTATTAGCCAAATAGCCTAATACTATCATTAAAATAAGATATCTCAGACTTGAAATAAATCCTTTTTTCATACTGAGATTTTAGAGTTTTAAAAGAAGCAGGTATATAGCCTGTGTGTATCAAGTATGCATGCTTGACTCAGAAGATTTAGGTTAAAGTTGGACTTATCTTCTTTCTGGCTTGCTTTCTGGTGTCCTTAGGCTCAATGAGCAATAAGTGAGATCACATAATTACAGCAGTTAGATAAGTAACATAATAGCTGTTCAGAAGACATGAACTATTTTGAAGAAAAAATTTAGGGAAAATCAGCTTTGCATTTGCTCTATATAGCTGTAACAGCAAATGACTGGATCATGAGCACATGGAAGAAATAGGAAACAGTGAGAGTAACCATGCGATTTATTTAGCTCATCTCTTACTCCTTTAAATTCCTTGAGGGGTAACTCTTACTTTGCCCCTTAAAGAAAGTTCAGGAAAGTCCCATGACTTCCCACTAATTCTTAAGTATTAAAAAAAGTGCTCTACCGTTCCCATTTCAAAACCCATTTTCAATTCCTTAATCAAAACGATTCAGCACATCCAAGAAAATAATAATAGTAATAATGAAATTCACTTAATTTAATTTTAAATCTTCTTCCAGTCTCTATGTTGGCACACTGACAGTGGGAAAGGCATCTCAGCCTTCTCTTTTTCCAAGCAGCCCCTCTTCGGTTTCCCCACTTTCCATCTCCCACTATTGCTAATGGAGAATTCAGCTTCTGGTAGATTCAGAAGATAAGGCTGCAAGGGAAGGTAAATGGATAAAGAAACTCAAGGCATCATGCTTTTACTTATCCATTATTGGTCTCTGGAATATATTCATCTGTATACCTGTATACCTGAAAATCTTCTTCATTTTTTAAAAAGAACTAATTGACCATTTTTTCATGTAGTTGTTCTTGATCCGTTCAGTCAGAAGTAACTGCTCGTTTTTTTTGTGGACACATCTTGTGACACTTTGAGTTTTACCTTATTGGGACATTTAACCTTGGCATCACAAATAATTATTTATAAATCCATTTCTCTTGATAGACCATAAGCCGCATGAAGAAAACTACACATTGAGTTTGTTCATTTGGGGATTTTCAGATTATAGCACAGTTTCAGCAGTTTGGAAAGTTATTAAAATATAGTTAAATTGAATTTTTAAAATCTCATTTGGCCACACTAGAGTGATATTTACTTTTAGTAGAGTAAAAATTTACTCATATAAATCACTTGCTCTCCACTGGTCTGTTTCAGTATGTAAACCTCTGTGTTCAACATCTGGGTTTGTGAGACAATTCTAGTGCAGTCTTAACATCCATTCATGGAAAATGTTAACATTTCATCCTCTTAATTTTGATAGTGCAAATTCCCATTAGATAAGTCCTCTTGGGAAGAGGAATTTATTTTTCTTTTGGATAGCTCTGATGCTAGCTGAACAATTTTAATTAATATGTAATAAAATTATTTACAAAAATATAATAAAATATAGAAAATTTGTCAGTATGGATTATACACCTCAACATCAAGAAAACAAAAATCCTCACAACTGGACCAATAATTAAACATCATCATAAATAGAATAAAGACTGAACTTGTCATTTCATTTTACTAGCGTCCACAGTCAACAGCCACGGAAGCAACAGTCAGGAAATCAAAAGACACATCTCACTGGGAAAATCTGTTGCAAAGGATCTCTTCAAAGTATTGAAAAGTAAAGAGGTCATGCTGAAGGTTAATGTGCTCCTGACCCAAGCCATGGTATTCTCAGTTGCACCATATGCATGCAAAAACTGGACAATGAACAAGCAAGACAGAAGAAGAATTGATACCTTTCAATTGTGGTGTTGGAGAAGAATTTTGAATGCACCATGGATAGCCAAAAGAACAAACACATCTGTTCTAGAAAAAGTACAACCAGAGTGTTCCTTGGAAGCAAAGATGGCAAGACTACATCTTACACACTTTAGATGTGTTATCGGAAGGATCAGTCCCCAGAGACGGACATCATGCTTGCTAGAGTGGCAGTCAATGAGAAAGAGGAAGACCCTCAATGAGATGGATTGACACAGTGGCTGCAACAATGGGCTTAAGCATAAAAAAGATTGTAGACATGGTGGAAGACTGAGCAATGGTTTGTTCTGTTGTATGCAGGGTCACTGTGAGTTGGAACTGACAGGATGGCATCTAGCAAAAACATAAAAAATTTGAAAACAACAGATCAAATTACTCATAACACAGTTGCTTACAAAGGAATGGAGAATGTTTTTTTAACTCATTTGCTAACTTTGACAAATTTAAGAAGGCTTCAAGGAGTAGGAATTGACTCAGCAGTGATGAGTTTCATCTGACACAGATGGGTTTTTTTATTTTTATTTTTTGTGTTTACTCATTTTATATTAATTTTTTTCATGCATAAAGAACTTTTTACTTTTTTTATTAATTACAGTAAAAGAATAAAATTTCTAACATCTATCAGTTATCTCATCTATGACAAACCCTCAACTCCCCACCGACCCATGTAGCCAACACAGTCATTTTCTTCTGTGGATAATTCTCTTTTTAAGTCCTTATAACAGGGGTCTCATACAAAATTTGTCCTTTTGACACCGAATGATTTCATTCAGCATGATCTCTTCCAAATGGGACCATGTTATGAGATGTTTTCTAAAATTTTCATTGTTTTTTATCATAGCATCATGCTCCATTTAGTATATGTACCATAGTTTGCTAATCCATTCATCTGATGATGGGCTTTGAGGTTGATTCCAAATTTTTGCATTGTGGACTGTGCTGCGACAAACATTTGTATACATGTGTCTGTTCATGTGACAAATTTTGTTTCTGAAGGATAAATTCTGAGCAGTGGAATTACAGGATCAAATGGTATATCTATTTCCAGCTTTTTAAGGAAGCACCAGATTGTTTTTCAAAGAGGTTAATACTGTTTTGCAATCCCATCAGCAATGTAGGAGAGTTCCAATTTCTCCACAGCCTCTCCAGCATTTTTTGTTTTGTGTTTTTTGGATCATGGCCAACCTTGTTGAAGTGAGATGGTATCTCATTGTAGTTTTGATTTGAATTTCTTTAATAGCTAATGATCCTGAGCAATTGTGCATCTGTCTTTCAGCTACTTGGATATCCTCTCTAGAGAAATGTCTATCTCCTTTGCCCATCACTTAGTTGGATTATGTATCATTTTCTTGTTGATATTTTGTAATACCTTATACATTACAGAGATCGGATGTCAGTCTGACGTATAGTTGTCAAATATTTTTTCCCATTCTGTAGCCAAGCCATGTCTTTTAATTCTTTTGATGAAGTCTTTGGATGAGCATAAGTGATTCTTAGTAGGTCCCATTTATCTATTTTCTCTTCTGTTGAACTTGTTTTGTTTGTCAGATTTTGAAGTCTGTCTACATTGTGTATTATAACTTCCACTGTTGATCCTATTTTATCTTGGATGAGCTTTATCATTTTAGATTTGATATTTAGGTATTTTATCCAATTTGTTTTGGTTTTTGTATAAGGTGTGAGATATGGGTCTTCTTTCAAATTTTGGGGGGTGGATATCCAATTTTGCCAGCACCATTTATTAAAGAGAACATTCTTAACCCAGTTTAAAAATTAGGGGGCTTTGTCAAATATCAGCTGTTCATAGGAGGATGGCAGCATTTCTGGGGTCTCAACTCTGTTCCATTGGTCTATATGTCTCTTTTTGTACCAGTACCAGGCTGTTTTGACTACTGTGCTAGTGTAATAGGTTCTAAGATCGGGTAGTGTGAGGCCTCCCAGTGTGTTCTTCTTCACTAGTGCTTTACTTATGTGAGGTTTCTTCCCTTTCTAAACAAATTTGATGATTTGGTTCTCCATCTCATTAGAAAAATGTCACTGGAATTTGTATTGGAATTGCATTATATAAGTAGATTGCTTTGGGTAAAATAGACATTTTCACAATTTTGAGGGTTTTTATCCATGAGCAGGGTAGATTACTCCATTTATGTAAGTCTGTCTTAGTTTCTTGTAGTAAGGTCTTGTAGTTGTCTTTGTAAAGATCTTTTATTTTTCTATTTAGATTTATTCCTAGGTATTTTATCTTCTTGGGGGCTATAGTAAATGGAATTTATTTGGTGATTTCTTCTTTAATAATCTCACTGTTGGTATAAAGGAATCCTACTGATTTACTTACATTTATCTTGTATCTCTTTACTTTGCTAAACTCCTCTTAGTTCCAATAGTTTACTTATGAATTCCTTTGGATTCTCTGTATAACAATCATATCATCTGAAAGTAGGGAGATTTTTACTTCATCATTGCCAATACAGATGCCCTTTGTCTTGTGTAACTGCTCTGGTTAGAAATTTGGCACAATGTTGAATAGAAGTGATGAGAGAGGGCATCCTTGTCTAATTTCCATTCTCAAAGGGAACCTTTTCAGTCTCACCATTCAGGACAATGAAAGCAGTTGGCTTTGTGTTGATGCTACTGACTACATTGAGGAATTTCCCCTCTATTCCTATTTTGCGGAGAATTTTAAGCATGAATGAGTGTTGAACTTTGTCAAATGCCTTTTCTGCGTCAATTGACAAAATCAGGTGATTCTTATTTTTTGTGTTATTAATGTGGTTGGTTACATTAATTGTTTTTCTGATGTTGAATCAGCCTTGCATCCCTGGACTGAAACCAACTTAATTATGATGAATTATTTTTTTGATATGCTGTTGAATTCTATTGGCTAGAATTTTGTTGAAGATTTTCACATCTAGGTTCATGAGTGATATTGGTCTGTAATTTTCTTTTTTTGTGGGATGTTTCCCTGGCTTTGGTATGAGGGTTATGCTGGCTTCATAGAATGAATTTGGGAGTATTCCATCCCTTTCTATGCTGTGAAATAGCGTCGATAGTATTGGAGTTAACTTTTCTCTAAAAGCTTGGTAGAATTCTCCAGTGAAGCCATCTGAGTCAGGACTTTTTTTGGTTGGTAGATTTTTGATGACTTTTTCAATGTCTTCCTTTGTGATAGACTTATTAAATTAATCTACTTCTCCTTGTGATAATTTTGGTTAGTGATATGACTCTAGAAATGTCTCCATTTCTCCTGGGTTTTCAAACCTGTTAGAGTACTACCTTTCATGGTATTCTGTTACAGTATTTTTTTATTTCAGCTGGATCTGTTGTAATGACTCCCATCTCATGTCTTAATCAGGTTATTTGTATCTTCTTCTGTTTTTCTTTTGTAAGTTTAGCCAATGGTTTATCAATTTTGTTGATCTTTTCAAAGAACCAGCTTTTGGTTTTGTTAATTTTTTCAATTGTATTTCTATTCTCTAATTCATTTAGTTCTGCTCTGATCCTCATAATCTGTTTTCTTCTGGTGCCTGAGGGGTTCTTCTGTTGCTCTCTTTCCACTTTTTCAAACTGTAAGGCTAATTCTTTAATTTGGTTCCTTTCTTCTTTCTGGATGTGTGCAGTTATAGAGATAAACTGACCTCTGAGCACTGCTTTTGCTGTATCCTATAGGTTCTGGTAGGATTTGCTTCCATATGTTTCTTTATTTTGTCCTTAATTTTCTCAATAAACCAAGGCTTTTTGAGAAAGCATTGTTCAGTTTCCATAAGTTTGAATTTCTGTCTATGAATTTTCTGTTATTGATTTCAACTTTTATATTTCTATGTTCCAAGAAGATACTTTACAATAAATCAATGATTTGGATTTTATAGAGAATTGTTTTATGACCAAACTTGTGGTCTATTCTGGAGAATGTTCCATGTGCATTGGAGAAGAAGGTGTATTTATCTGCTGATGGATGAAAAGATTTGTATATGTTGATAAGGTCAAGTTGGTTGATAGTTGCAATAAGATCTTCTGCATCTTTGCTGAGTGTTTTTTTGTTTTTTTTTTTTTCTGGATGATCCATCCACAACTGAAAGAGGAATGTTGAAATCTCCAACTATTGTTGTTAAATGATCTATGTCATCTTTCAGTGTTGTCAGTATTTGTTCAATGTATTTAGGTGCTCTGGTATTGGGTCCATAAATATCTAGTATTGTTAAGCCCTGCTTGAGTATTGAAGCTTTGAGCAATAAATAGTGACCATCCTTGTCTACAATGGTGGATTTTACATTAAAATCTATGTTATCTGAGATTAGTATTTCCACACCTGCTCTTCTTTGTATATTGTTAGTTTAGTATATATTATTCCATCCTCTAATTTTCAATTTGTTCATATCTTTAAGTCTAAGGTGTGTTTCTTGTAAGCAACATACAGATGGGTCTTGTCTTTTGATCCAGGATGTCACTCATTGTCTCTTTACTGAAGCATTCAGGCCATTTACATTCAGTGTTATTACTGATAGGTATGTGCTTAGTGCCATCATTTTCATGTAATTACTTTTATGTTAATGTTTTCTATATTGATCTCAATGTTCTGTTCTGGGGCATTCTTCTTTATGGATTGCTGTTTCAGTGTTGGTTTTGTATTCATTGGAACTTCTGTGTTGCCCTTCTTATTTTGATATAGTGCAGTGTTAATTTGCTTTATGGCTACATGTATTATCCCCCTTAACATGCTAAAATTAAACCAAATATTAACTTCTACATAACTCTGAAACTTCCTCCTGCATCTGAAACAACTATAACTACTGTAGTGTATCCCTTTTTTAATGTGATGATATTATAATTGTCATGATATGATTAAAGATTCCTTATTTTAATACTGTAGCTTTGATTGAGTTTGGTGACTTCCCTAACTGATTAGAATTGTGGATGGTGTGTTCTGAAATGTCACCTTAAACTTACATTTAATGGCTCTGTTTTTCTAAGGGAAGAACTGCTTTCAATATTTCATGTAATTTTGGTTTAGTTTTTATGAAGTCTCTAAACTTCTCTTTATCTTCAAAAGTCTTAATTTCATTATTATTTATGATAGAAAATTTTGCAGGATAAATAATTATTGGATGTAAGTTTTTCTCTTTCAGTGCTCTGAATGTGTCTGCCCACTGTTTTCTAATCAACATTGTTTCTGCAGAGAAGTCAGACAAAAGCCTAGAGGATTTCCCTTGGAGTGTTAGCTTTGTTTTGAGCCTTGCTGCTTTCAGAAGCATCTGTTTATGTTTCAATTTATTAAGCTTGATTATAATATGTCTTGGCATTTTTATTTTTGGGTCTAGCTTTTGTGGTATTCGATAAGCATCTTGGATACCTACGTTCTCTTTGCTCATAGTCTCAGGAAAGTTTTCTGTCAGCGTTTCTACAGCAATACTCTCTATATTGTCATGAATCCTCCCTCATTCAGGAACTCCAATTAAACATAAATTATTCTTAATGGAGTACCATATGTTTCTCAATGTCTCTTCATTTTTCGTATTTCTTTTCTCTGATTTCACCTCATAAATCCTGGTGTCAGTTGCACTGTCTTCAAGGTCACTGAGTCTAACTTCTGTCTTTTCAATCCTACTCTTTTGTAATTGAAGTTACAGAATAGAGAAGGATAGTAGAAAATACAGAGAAAATTGTTGAAGAGTTGCTGGGAGAAAACTTCCCTGACATCATGAAAGAAGAAGAGAAGATAGCTATTCAAGATGCTCACCAAACTCCACAAAAGACAGACCCCAAAAGAAAGACACCAAGACACATTGTACTCAAGCTTAATGATATGAAACATAAGGAAAGGCACTTAAAGGAAGGTAGGCTTAAACAAAAACTAATACACAAAGTAGAGCCTTTTAGAATGACCTCGAACTCTTCAGCCAAATCCTTGTAGGCAAGAAGATAATGGAATGAAATATACAAAACCTTGAAGAAAAAACAAAAACAAAAACAAAACTTCCTACCAAGATTTATATATCCTGCAAATTTGTCTCTCAAATATAGTGGTGAAATTAAGACATTCTAGGACAAATAGAAGCTTAGAGACTTTGCAATAACCAATCAAAGTTACAAGAAATCGTGAGAAAAGTTCTTTGATTAGAAAGTCAATACCACCAGATGTATACCCAAGGATACAAAGTAGGACACAGCATCCAGAGTCCTAACTAGTTAGAGAAGTCATAAGGCTAAATCAAAGCTAAAATATATAGGTAACCTATGACAGCATTACGCTATAAAGAGGGATACATTACAGTACTCAAAGCCCTTTCAGATGGAGAGAAAGTTAAGGAGATACAAAGAAATTAAAGACTGGTTTAAACTTAAAACATTAGGGATGAACAAAGCAAACTAACAGTACACATATCAAAACAAGAAACACAATATAGAAGCCTCAACAGACACAAAATAAACAATGAAAAAGATGAAAAGAAATCCCATAAAGAAAAATGACTCAGAATCAAACATTAAGTGGAACAAAGAAAATGTCAACAGCATGAAAATAAAGACATCAACATGGTAATACTAAATATATATCTATCAAGAATTACACTGAATGTAAATGGGCTGAATGATCCTACAATGAGACAGAGAGTAACAGGCTGGATAAAAAAAAAGAATCTGTTGATATGCTGCTTACAAAAAATACACCTTAGACTCAGCTATGAACAGACTGAAAATCAAAGGATGGAAAGATGTATACCAAGATAACAACAGCAATACAATATTAATCTCAGATAAAATAGATTTTAAAGTAAAATCCAGCATTGTGGACAAGGATGGTCACTATTTACTGCTTAAAGGTTAAATACATAAGGAGGACATAACAATATTAAATATATGCCCAATATCAGAGCATCTAAATACATCAAACAAATGCTAACAACATTGAAAAATTATATAGATCACTCTACAATAGTAGTAGGAGACTTCAACACTTCACTTTTGTAACAGACAGCTCATCCAGAGGAAAGCTCATTAAAGATATGGAAGATCTTATTGCAGTGATCAATTAACTCAACCTAACAGACATATGCAGAGCTTTTTACCCAACAACAGACAAGTATATCTTCTTTTCCAATGTACATGGAAAATTCTCCAAAATAGACCATGTATTCGTCCATAAAGCAAGTCTACAAAACCCAAATCACTGAATTATTGAAAAGCATCTTCACAGACTATAAAGACATAAAAGTTGAAATCAATAACAGAAAACACATGGGTAGAAATTCAACTTCATGGAAACTGAACAACACTGTGCTCAAAAATTTGGGGGTTATAAAAGATATCAAAGATACAATAAAGAAATACATAGAATAAAACGAGAATGACAAAACATCCAACCAGACTTGTGGAATACAGCAAAAGTAGCACTCAGAAGTCAATTTATCTCTCTAA
This sequence comes from Heterohyrax brucei, assembly GCA_028571685.1. Taxonomy (NCBI): domain Eukaryota; kingdom Metazoa; phylum Chordata; class Mammalia; order Hyracoidea; family Procaviidae; genus Heterohyrax; species Heterohyrax brucei. The sequence continues at coordinate 60,175,733 of CM053146.1, read as the reverse complement.
ATGCACACACCTGAAATGAAGAAAGGGCACCAACCAAAGAATTAATCCTGCAACTTGAACAAGTAGAAAGAGAACAGCAAATGAATCCATATGGGAACTGGAAGAAAACAGATAATAAAGATTAGAGCAGATCTACATAAATCAGAGAATAGAAAAACAAAAGAACTGGGAACACTAACAGCTGTTTTTTGAAAAGATCAACAAAACTAACAAACTTACAAATGAAAATCAGCAGAGGAAACAAATAATCCAAATAAGAACTGAAACAGGAGGTGTCACACAGACTCAACTAAAATTAAAAGTATGATAATAGAATACTACAAAAAATCATACTGTAACAGATTTGAAAACCTAGAGGAAATGGACAAATTTCTAGACTTACATCCCCTACCAAAATTATCTCAAACAGAACGAGTTAAGAAACCCATCACTGAAGAAGAGATTGAAAAAGTCATCAAAAACTATCAACCTAAAGAAGTCGTGGCCCAGATGGCTTCACCAGAGAATTCTACCAAACTTTAAAGAAGAGTTAATTCCAATACTGTTGAAGCTATTCCATAACATAGAAAAGGACAGAACAAATTCATTCTATGAAGCCAACATAACCCTGATACCAAAGATGGGTAAGGACTCCACACACAAAAAGAAATTACAGACTTCTATCAGTCATGAACCTAGATAGATGCAAAAATCTTCAACAAAATCCTAGTTAACAGAATTCAACAATGTATAAAAAAATAATTCATCATGACTAAGTGGCATTTATACCACGGATGTAGCATTGTTTCAACATAAGAAAAACAATTAATGTTTTTAGTCACATAAATAACAGAAAATATAAGAATCACTTGATTCTATCAATTGAGGCAGGAAAGGCATTAGACAAAGTCCAGTACCCATTCATGTTAAAAACTTATAGCAAAATAGGAATAGAAGGGAAATTCCTCAATGCATACAGGACATCTATGTAAGACCAACCACTATTATCCTGAAAGGAAAAAGCCTGAAAGAATTGACCCTGAGAACAGGCATTAGATAAGTATGCCCACTGTCACTACTTATATTTAACACTGGGCTCAAAGTTCTAGCCAAAGCAATCAGACAAGACAAAGAAATAAAGGGCATCCACATTGGTAAAGAAGAAGTAAAACTACCTCGATTTGAAGATAATGTGATCATGTACACAGAAAAATTTAAAGAATCCATAAATAGATTAATGGAACTGTTAGAAGTAAAGTATCAGGATATAAGATAAATAAATAAATCTGTGGGAGTCCTTTATACCAACAAAGAAATCATCAAAGAAGAAATCACCAAATCAATACCATTTGCAATAGCCCCCGAGAAGACAAATACTTAGGAATAAACCTAACCAGAGATGTAAGAGACCTATACAGAGAAAACTACAAGACCCTAATACGAGAAACCAAAAGAGATTTACATAGGTGGAGAAACCTAGCTTGTTCACGGAAAGCAAGACTTAACATTATGAAAATGTCTATTCTCCCTAAAGCAATCTGCATATACAATGCAATCCCAATACAAATTCCAATGTCATTTTTTTAACGAGAGGGAGAAATAAATCACTAACTTTGTTTGGAATGGGAAGAAACCTGGGGTAAATAAGACACTACTGAACAATAGGAATACAGCAGGAGGCCTCACATTACCTGACCTTAGAACCTATTACACTGCAACAATAGTCAAAACAGCCTGGTACTGGTACAAACACAGATATACAGACGAATGAAACAAAATAGAGAACCAAGAAATAGTACCATCCTCCTACAAGCAGCTGACATTCAACAAAGTCCCAAAGATTGTAAACTGGGGTGAAAACAGTGTCTGTAACAAATGGCAAAATTGGATATCCATCTACAAAAAGCTGAAAAAAATCCACATCTCACACCTTACACAAAAATTAAATCAAAATGGATTAAAGACCTAAATATCAAACCTAAAAAGATAAAGATCATGGAAGAAAAAATAGGGACAAAAATGGAAGTTCTAATACACAGCTTAGACAGACTACAAAATCTTACCAATGATGTTCAAATAATAAAAGAAAATACAGATAAATGAGGACTACTAAAAATCAAATACTTATATGCATCCAGAGATTTTATCAAGAGAGTTGAAAAGCTGCCTACAGAATGGGAAAAAATCTTTGACAACTACATATCACATTAATGTTTGATTTCCATAGTTTACAAGGTACTGCAACATATCACCAAAGCCAAGTATCGTCATATCAACAAGAAGAAGACAAATAATTCAATTAAACAATGGGCAAAAGATACGGACTCTTGACCAAAGAAGACATTCAGGCAGCCAAAAGACACATGAGGAAATGCTCAGGGTCATTAGCTATTAGAGAAATCCTAATTAAAACTATGAGATATCATCTCACCCCAGTGAGGTTGGCAATAATTCAAAAAACATAAAACAACAAGTACTAGAGAAGCTGTGGATAGATTGGAACTGTCCTGCACTGCTAGTGGGAACACAAGACAGTATAGCCTCTTTGGAAAGCCATTTGGAACTTTCTTAGAAAGCTAGAAATAGAAATACTATATGATCCCACAATCCCACTGCTTGGAATATATCCTACAGAAATAAAGGCTATCATACAAACAGATACATCCACATGAATGTTTACTGTAGCACAGTCCACAAAAGGAAAAAGATGGAATCAATCTAGATACCCATCAACAGATGGAGTGGATAGACAAACTATGGTATGCATACACAATGGAACACTATGTAATGACGAGAACATTAATGCTTTTAGGAAGCATCCTATAATCTGTTATCAACTAGAAGACAGGCTGAGTGAATTCAGTCAGCTGCAAAAGACAAGTACTGTACGTGAACACTAGTGTGAGGACTTAAAGACTTATGCACAGAAGAAAAGCTTCTTTGCTGCATGGGTGGAGAGGGAAAGAGAGGATTGGTCATAGATTAGGTAGTCTATAGGAATTCAGTTAGATGAAGAGTATGTCAGCCTTCAGTAGTTAGCAGGTCAGTATAACTGGACTACACCATAAACTAAATGTTTTCTAAATTAAACCCAGCATTTTGAAGGATAGAGTAGCAGGCACAGCAGTCTGGGACTGTGTTTTAAGTTGGCGTTGAGGTCAATTGGCATAACTAGCTTTTTGCTAAGAGAGTCTTCTACACTCCATATTGGTGACTGGGATCTGGGATCTTAAAGCCAGCAAGCTGCCATCTGAGCAACACCAACTGGTCCCAATCCATTTGGAACAGATGACAACCAAGAACACTAAAGACACGTGGAAAAATGAGCCCCAGAGGCAGAAAAATCCATATAATTGGGAGTCTACGTCAGCGTGAGATCAAAAGAACCAGATGGTGCCTGGCCACCACCAAAGACAGCTTTGATAGGTGACACAATATAGAGTCCCTGATGTAACATGAGAAAAAGAGGTGTGCAGATCAAGAGCTCTACTAAAAGACCAGAATTAATGGTCTGAAAACCTGGAGGGTCCTCTGAGAACATGGCCCCCACACTTGCTGCTGCCCCAGACCTCAAACCAGCACTGAGGTCAACATGTCACTTTAGGTCTGTAGGGTATATAGACAGGAGTGAGATGGCTGAATCACAGGGTGGTTCTATTTCTAGATTTTGATAACAAGCTGAAGCATTTTCTGTAGCAGATGTACTACTTCAGAGTCTCACTAGCGCTGGGTAACGGTTCAGTCTCCCCTCATCTCCGCTGGCATTCACTATTATTTGTTTTGGTTGTAAAATCAGTGTCATTTTAGCCAGGGTATTTAACTGCAGTTTTGACTTTCATCTCTAGTGGCTGTAGGGTCACTGTGAGTTGTAATCGACTTGACAGCAGTGGGTCAATGTCTAATGTTTGTGAATGTGTTTTCACACTTGTTGGCTGCTTGTATGTCCTCACTGGTGAAAGTGCTGTTTGTGTCCTTTGTCCATTTTGTGATCAGTTTGTTCGTCTTTTTGTTGCTGAGCTGCTTCAGTTTTCTATATATTTCATAGATGAAACCATATTAGATAAGTTGTTTCCCAAGATGTTTTCCCAGTCTGTTGCTTGTATATTTACTTTTTTAATAAAAGCTTTTTTTATAAGCATAAGTTTTTAATTTATGTGAGTCCCATTATCTATCTTGTCTTTTTCTGTTGTGTATTTGTTGTTATGCTTGTTATCCCTGTTTTCTTTAAAAAACAAAAAGGATTTCACAGCTTAAATGCATACTGGGAAAAGCAAGGGAATTGTCTTTATTGATGCTTAGCAAACATGTATATAATCAAAACAACCTACTGTCGTCGAGTCAATGCTGACTCACAGCAACCCTATAGGACAGAGAAGAACTGCCCCATAGGGTTTCCAAGGAGCACCTGGAGTATTCAAACTGTCGGCCTTTTGCTTAGCAGCCATAGCACTTAACCTCTATGCCACCACGGTTTCCATATATATATATATATATATATACACACACATACGTATATGTATATCTACCCACACACATATATGTACATACATTAGATGTGTGTATACATATATATGTGTATGTGTGTGTGTATATCTCTATATCTCTATCTCCATACAATTGTTGTTGTCTTGTACCATCAAATCCATTCCAACTCACAGCAACCCCATGTGTCAGTAATGCTGCTTCATAGGGTGTTTAAGAGAGCAAATTTCCAGGTCTTTTCTCCCAAGGAGTGGCTGGTAGGTTTGATCCACCGATCTTTTGCTTAGCAGCCAAGCACTTAGCCATTGTACACTAAATTCTCTCTCTTTATAAATATACATATAAAATTTGAACAATTCACTTAGGTTGGTAACTTTCTCTTGAGAAATTACCACATAAATCATGTTTTAGAGAGCGTGGTAAGGTTTACATTTAATTAAACGATACTAATTGTATTTTTCTTCTGTTTTTCTTGTAGTGTATATATACACATATATATAACAGTGCCTTGAAGTCATATATTTTTCATTAAATACTCATTTTGAGAAAATCATCTATTTACATGTAGGAAGAAATGATAGCGACACCATGTGGCTGTCACCTGTTGTTTTGTTGTATGCTGTCAAGTCGATTCCGACTCTCTAGTACAGAGCAGAATTGCTGTGTAGGATTTCCAAAGAGCAGCTGCTGGATTCGAAATGGTGACATTTTGGCTATCAGCCAGGCTCACTGTGCCACTGAGGCTTCTCCAGGTTTCCTCCAACTGTAACATCTGTATAAGTATAGTACAATATTGCAACCAGGATACTACTCCTGATACAGTCAAGATACAGAACAAGTTCATCACCAAAAGTTATCTCACTGCTGTTTATCCTTTTATCGTCATCCCCACACCTTTAACTGACTCTTGTCACAGTTCCTGTGGTTTTTTCATCTCAAGAATGTTATGTAAGTGGTCTCATACAGTATGTAAACTTTTGGGATTGACATTTTTTACACTTTGCCTAATTCCTGGAGATTCACCCAAGTTGTGTATGTCAGGAGTTCATTACTTTCTAATGCTAAGTAATATTTCACGGTATGGATATGCCACAGTTTGTCTAACCATTTACTCATTAAAAGATATTCGGAATTTTGTATTTTTTTAGTTATTATGTAAACTTCTATAAACATTTGTGCACATGTTTTCACATGAATATATGTTTTCACATCTTTTTAATAAACACTGAAGAGTACAACTGTTAAGTCGTGGTAGCTGCATGTTTGACTTTATAGGAGATTGCAAAACATTTTTTTTTTTCTAGAAAGGCTGCTCAATTATACATTCCCACCAACAATGTGTAACTGATTCAATTTCTCTATATCCTTGCCATCATTTGGTGTTGTCATTTATTTACTTATTTTTAACCATTCTCATAAGTGGGTAGATGTATCTCATTGTGGTTTAATTACATTTCCCTAATGACCAGTGATATCTATCATCTTTTAATGTGCTTATTTAAATCTGCATATCCTTGACAGTGAAATCTTTCCATGTCTTCCATTCACTTTTTAATTGGATTGTTTGTTCTTTTACAGTTGAGTTTTGAAAGTTATTTGTGAATTCTAGATCCTAGTCCTTTGTCAGTTACATTATTTAAAAATTTTTTTCCACTCTATAGGTTGTCTTTTCATCCTCTGTACATAGGCTTTACTGAGCAAAATTTTTAGTTTCGATGAGGTCAAATTTGCCAATTACATTTTTTTAATGGATTATTCATTTGGTGTTAATTCTAGAGCTCTCTGTCTAGTCTAGATTCCAAAGATTTTTCTCTTACATTTTCTCTGAAAGTTTAGTAGTTTTACATTTAAATATATGATCCAATTTTAGTTAACTTTCATATAAGATACGAAGTTTAGGTTGAATTACATTTTGGTGACTATGGAAATCCAATTCTTCAGTCTCTTTTGTTGAAAAGACTAACTTTTCTATGTTGCATGGCATTTGCACCTTGGTCAAAACTATTCGGAAGTGCTTCTGTGTGTCTGTTTCTTTTCCGTTGATATATATGTCTATTCCTCTGTCAAGACCACAACGTCTTGATTATTGTAGCTATATAGCAGGCCTTAATATTTGCAGAGTGTTTTCTTCCACTTCATTATTCTTTTTCCAGACTGTGTTATTATTCTAGGGTCTGCATCAATCATATAAATTTTATAATATAAATAGTCTATCTGCACCTATAGAAAACTTGCTGGGATTTGATAAAAGCTGCATTAAACCTACATATCAGCTTAAGAACAACTAGCATCTTTCTTGAGTCTTTCAGCGCATGAACACGTTTGGCCATTTTTTTTTTTTTTTTTTTTTTAGCTCTTTTGTTTACTAGCATTGCATAATTTGCAGCATAGCAACCTCTACATATTTTGTTGTTTATGCTTAAGTAATTTATTCTCTTTTAAATATTGTAAACAATATTGTGTTTTCATTTTTCACTAAATGTTGTTTAAAACTTTCTAGTTATCTAATTGTTCTTTTCTCTCTCTCTCATTTTAAGAACATCTGTATGACCATTTGGAACCCTGGTTGTATAGTGGTTAAGAGTTTGGCTGCCACCCAAAAGGTCAGCAGCTGAAATCCATTGCTGCTACTTGGAAACTCTGTCCTACAGATTTGCTGTGAGTAGAGCTGATTCAATGAGGACCGGTATTTTAGTCAACTAGAGCTGCTCTAACAGAAATACCACAGAGTGGATGTCTTTAACAAAGGAAAGTTTATTCTTACACAGTCCAGTAGGCTACAAGTCCAAATTCAGGATGTCGGCTCCAGGGGAAGGTTTTCCCCCTTGTTGACTCTGGAGGAATGTCTGGTATTGTATCAGCTTTGTCCAGGAAACATCTTGGCACAGGAACATCAGGTCCGAAGGACGTGCTCTTCTCCCAGTGCTGCTTTCTTGATGGTGTGAGGTTCTCAGTTCTCTACCTGCTTCCCTTTTCTCTTTTCTCTTGCAGGATGAAAGGATTAAGGGTGGGGCATGCTTCGGGAAAACTCCTTTTACAGTGGAGAAGGGAGGTGACCCCACCTTAATCTTTGACATACAGCATAGGAAAACCACAAAATGGAGGACAGTCACAAGATACTGGGAACCATGGCCCAGCCACGTGGCTACACCTATTTTTGGGGGGCCATAATTCAATCCATGACAATGGGTTTTAGTTTGTTTTTTGTATGACCATCTGCTTTTAGCCAATGTTAGAGTTCTTTAACGTTTGCTTTCTTATCCTAATGAGTTTATATTGAAAAAAAGAGCAGAAACTGGATTCATTATTGCTAATGGAAATGCATGAAGTTATCTGAACAGATACATAGGCATACAGCTTAAGAGAGGGCAGCTGTAGCAAATATGAGGTTTGATAATTGCTTTCATAAACTCATCTTAGAAGAAGTGCTACATATCTCGTTGTTGAATATCACTGTCATCACCTTTGAAGTACTCCCTTTAGGAAGCTATGCACCGATGCCAGTGCTAGTCCACCCTTTGAAGTAATTTTGGAACTGTTTTTTTGGAAGGGCCATCAGAGCTGTCATTGTATTATCTTTGATGTCCTGAATGTTATCAAAATGTCTTCCTTCCAATATTCATCTTTGGGTAAAGGAAACAGTCATTGGGAGATAGATCACCTTGGTGGGGAGGGTATTCCAATACAGTTATTCATCTGCTGACTACAAACTCCTACCACACAGTGGTGTGTGAGCTGGTACATAGTCATGATACTGGAGTAGTGAATTGTTGGTTACCAGTTCAGGTCATTTTCATCATGCAGCCTTTTCAGCACTTCCAAATATTTAACTTGGTTAACAATCCAGCTGGTACAAATTCATAATGAACAATCCTTCTGATATCAGCACCATTGTGACTCTTGATTTGGTCTGACAAAATTTGTTTCGTCATGGAAGATCAGCTGACTTCCATTGTGCACTATGATGCTTTGTTTCAGGGTGGTATAGGCACATCCATGTTTCATCACTAGTGATAACACAGCCCAATACATTGTCTTGGCTCTCCAAAAAGTCTTAGCAAACTTTGACTCTCCTTTGCTTTTGTTCATTGCTGAGATGTTTCAGGACCATTTTGCATACACCTTTCTCATGCCAAGATTTTCAGTTAAGATTTTCCTGTTTATCAATGTTTGCTTGGGCTGCTATGCTTCTCACAGTCAGCCAACAATTTTGACACACAATTTAATTAATTTTTGCAATGTTTTCATTAATTCTGCTCAGATACTGGCTGCTCAGACTTCTCTTCATCAGTGATGGCTTTTTTCCCTCAGAAAAACATTTGCTCAATCTATACACTGCCATTGTCTTCATGACATTATCCCCATAAACTTGGACTAGCATGTCCCTGATTTCACTTCTACTCTTGTCAAGTTTAACAACAAATTTTAATTTTTGTTCATTGCTCTAATTCAAGCTCCAGCATTCTTGCTATGGCACAGGAAAACCCACAACAACAATAATCAACAGCAGTCAGTAAGATACCACCACATGTTAACATGAACGTGCTTGTGAGACTGATATACCAATGTTATGAAATCTCAGTGAGTTATTTGTACAGTGCTGCCAATGTAAGTGCATGGCGGCAAGTTCATGAACTTAATTCTCAGACCTTGTATGAACGATATAGAGTTATAGGCAATGTAGAGATTTCAGAGGGAGAAATATCAGTTGGTTGAAAATGTGATCTCCTAATTCTGAGAACATGCATTGATATCAGCATAACTTATGACACTTCCAGTTTTATTTGTATGCATACATATAATATAAATGTGGGTACATAGTGGTACTTACATTCGTTGCTATCAAGTAGGGTCTGACTTACTACAGTTATATGTAGAACAGAACAAAATGTTGCCCAGTCCTGTATCATCTTCACAATCATTGGTATACTAGAGTCTGTTGTTGTGGTCACTGTGTTTTTTGAGTGCCTTCCAAACTGGGCTCATTTGTGTCAAATAGTATTCTGTTGTGACGCCGGAGGTTTTCATTGGCTGAAAGGATCTAGGGAAGTTTATTGGAAGAGAAAGACAGTGGGGTCTGAGACCAGTGGCTCAGCCCACCCTCCTTAGTAGGGCAAGTTTTTTTATTGTTCTGAAGTTTCAGTGAGGTAATGTGTGGTGAGGGGGTTTATGATCTGAATAAGGAAGAAGTGTTGGTTAGAATGGGAAGAAGCACTGAGGTTTGTTTGTGGTCATGATTTTGAAAAGGGAAGAATTTTCAATTAGCAGGGTGGGGAAGACAGGCTTAAAGTTATTTATGGTTATACCAGGGGGGACCTACCAGGCTGTTTTCAGCTGATGGCGGGTCTGGTCACTGGATACAATGACCTCTCTGAAGGACAGAGTCCTCAGTGACCTCCGTGAACTTGAGGGACAGAGTTTCCTCAACTCCCCACTTTGGTTTAAGGATAGGGGGTATTGTTTTCTCTTAGCTGCTTCCTGCTGGCAAGGGTTGTTGACTTGTCCTAGGGTGTATGGGGAGTTGAGTGTCTTCTAGCCTCTTGGCATTTTGTAAAGAGGGATGTCCATTGGTTATTTTTAGGGAGGCTTTGGTATAGATCTTGTCGAGTCTCTTAGAGGAGCAGTGTTTGATTCACTTGTTGGGGAGTATAGTCTAGTGTTCTCACAGGACCATGAGCTTAACTTGAATTTGTTATCTGGAAGAAATAACGTGAATTAAGTGAAGAATTAGAGGCCCAAAGGTAAGGGTAACTGAAAAGATTAATAAGGCAACTGCTAGTGGCAGTAATAGTGACATTAGACAGTTGGGTTTTTATAGCCCGTCTATGTCCAGGCTGCAACCTGGGGACAAATGAGGGATGGGGATCTGCTGTATTTTCTTTTTGGGTAACAGCTGCTCGTCCTTTGGTTTGATTCCCCAGTACTGACAGTAGTTCTCTCGTGTTTCTGTTGGAAGGTCACATAGTGGTGGAAGTCGGACTTTTTGCACATGTTCCCGGAGTTGGTTGTGTCTGAAAAACAACTTTGAAGAAGTTCACACTGTTGTTAGGGGACTTTCTCAGTGTCCAGAACACAGTTAATGTTGTTTGTCACTAATTTTAGTTGTACCTGAGGCCCCAGGCTCCCTTTCTTACTCCTGAATGTTGATTTAAAAGAGGTACCACACTTATCATAAGGTTTTTATTGTGTGTTTCTCCACAGACTATTTGGCCTGTCTCAACTCTCAAACTTGTGATGTAAACTGACTGAGAATTTCTTTTGGTATATGTCCTAGTTCTTTAGTTTCTAACATATTAAGTAATAAAAAGTAATTCTTAGTCCTCATTTCCTACATTTAGTCGAGCTTTTAAATATATTTGTCAATATAATATATAATACAATATATAATACCAATACAACAGGGCATTAAGGGGCACATAGAAAGGAATCGTGACCCCATCAAACACAAAAGTAAACTTCTACCTTTGGGTTTTAGTGCAAGCATTGGCTGATTTTCAAAAGTAGATCATCATTCCTTTCTTCTTGGTGTGTCTTAATCTGGAAGATCTGCCAAAACTTGTCCACCATCAGTGAACTGCTGGCATTTGCAGTACTGATGACATAATGTCCAGCATGAAATTTCACTTCACTCGAAGGATAACTTTTAACATTCATGTAAGTGTGTGCATTACACTTTTAAGAGTACAAACTAAACAACCTAGTTAAGGGTGTTAATGAAGGGACACCTCTTGATGTAAGATGAGGTTTCAATTAGTAAATGCCAATTTTAACTGCATTAAATATTTTTATAAATGTGTTTCCATTTCTCATCTCATCACCCTTCAATCTCTCATCACCCTTCAATCTATTATGCCTACTGCAGGTAGAGTGATTTCTGTAAAACAAACTGAGTCATACCACTCTTAAAGTCTTATGGTAGCTTCCTATAGTACATAGTAAAAGAAAATAGACAAACACTTTATGACAGTCGGAACTGGTACCGCCAAACCCTTCTCTCTTCTTGCTGGTATCTTCAGTGTTTTCCTTACAGCTCTGACCATCTGCCTGTTCCTTAAACATGATCAGCTCTGTTTTCCCAGCCCGCACTCTCGTTTTTTCAGATGGTCCCTCCATTGACCCTCATAGTTTAACCTCGTGGTTTTAGATTCAATGTAAATTCCTTTATGCTACTTTTCTTAAACACTCAGTTTAAAGTAGGGATCTCCTATCCTTCCACCTCCATCCTTTGTTACGCTCTATCTCAGGATCTTATTCTTCCCATTACACTTAGTATAAATTGCAGTTATCTGCTTGTTGTTCTCATTCTTGTTTTGTATCTGTCTCCCTGAAGTGACTATAAGAGGACGAGTCCTCATCTCTCTTTTCTACCTTTGCATGGTGCATTGTAGCTCAATATATCTGCGCTAAATCAATGAATAAACATTAAAGACGAACAAAAGTTAGGAAGAAACAAAACAGAGTTGTATGTTTAGACCTATACTGGAATTCAAACAGTTGTAAAAATATTTCCTACAAACAAAAGAAGATTCTTACAGTTTTTCTTGGGGCATATTTATTATGAATCAGTATTATCATGACTGAAAACTAAAACAAAAGAATGTCAAGAACCAAGCATGTAATATCTTTACTCATCATGTTCTGATTAGACAACTCCTGAGGTGGCACATTCCATTAGACTCTGTTAGACTTCATATATTTAACAGATAGGTTATATATATTGTGCTTATGTGTATATATATATATATATATAATCTATCTGCATTTTTTTCTTTTCTTTACTACAGTACACTTATTTTAAAAAATTCACCCATTTTAAGTGTAGCTTGATACATTTTGGAGTCCATGGGTGGCACAAATGTTTACTGCTCTTGGCTGTTAACCAAAATGTTGGAGATTCAAATGTATTCAGAGGAACCTCAAAAGTAAGGCCTGGTAAGCTACTTCCAAATCATTATCCATTGAAAATTCTATGTAGCACAGTTTTACCCTGACACACATATAGTCACCAAGAGTTAGAACTGATTCAGTGCCAAAATATTGACAATAAATTTTGGTCATGAGATAAAATCATGTAAACAAAACTACAGTCAAGATACAAAACATTTATTAGGGTGATATTTTTAAAAGGATTATCAGTTACTTGAAGGGTATGTATAAGAAGATCAAGATTTATGGAAAGTATAGAACTTATGCATAAAAGAGACTTATGGACAACACTGGCGTGTTTTGACATGGAGAAAACACAGAAATAAAACACAGTTTCCTTCAAATATTTGAAGAATCACCATTTGAAAAAGAGATTAAACGATTTCAGCATGTTCTTAAGGAGTGGAACAAGGAAAAATATGTGAAGATTACAGGCAGATGGTTTTTTAGCTTAACTGTGGGGAAGAGAATTGGTTGGCAATCCCTTACTTGAGGTGGTAGCATATAATTAAGAATCAATGGTACTGAAGGAAGAAATCAAAGCTGCACTGAAGACACTGGCAAATAACAAGGCTCCACAAATTGACACAATCCCCAATCAGATGTTTCAACAAAGGGAGGCACCTCTGGAACTGCTCATTCATCTATACCAAGAAATTTAGAACATAGCTGGCTAGCCAACCAACAGTAAGATATCTGTTTTTGTGCTCACTCTGAAGATAGGTGCTCCAAGAGAACACAGAAATTATTGAACAATATTATTAATATCACAAGCAAGTTAAATTTTGCTGAAGATAATTTAAAAAACAGTTGTAGCAGTACATAAACAAGGAGTTGCCAGAAAGTCAAGCTGGATTCAAAAGAAGATGTAGAATGAGGATGTCATACAGATCTTAACTGAAAGCAGAGAATGCTGGAAAGTTGTTTACCTGTGTTTTACTGCAATGCAAATACATTCAATTGTGTAGATCATAACAAATTAAGGATTACATTATGAAAAATGAGAATTCCAGAACACTGAATTTTGCTAGTAACGAACTGGTACATTGACCAAGAGGCAGTTGTTAAAACAGAACAAGAGACACTGAATGGTTTAAAATCAGTAAAGGCATGTATCAGGGTTGCATCCTTTCACCATACTTATTCAATCTGTGTGCAAATAATCCAGGAAGCTAAACTACACGGAGAAGAATAGGGCATCAGAAATGAAGGAAGACTTATTAACAACCTACAACATGAAGACTATGAAACCTCTCTTGCTGAAAGTGAAGAGGACTTGAATCATTTACTGATGAAGATTGAAGACCTCAGCCTTCAGTGGGGATTACACCTCCACATCAAGAAAATAAAAATCCTTACAACTAGAGCAATAAGCAACAACATGATAAACAGAGAAAAGATCTGAATTTATCAAGGATTTAGTTGACTTGTAGCCACAAACAATAAACATGGAAAAACAACAGTCAAAAAATCAAATGACATCTTGCGTTTGACAAATCTGCTGCCAAAGATCTCTTTGAGATGTTGAAAAGCAAAGATGTCACCTTGAACATTATGGTGCTCCTGAACCAAACTACGATGTTTCTAACATCCTCCTATGCTTGTGAAAGCTGGATGATTAGTGAGGAACAACAAAGAATCGGCACCTTTGAAAGGTGGTATTGGAGAAGAATATTGAATGTACTGTGAATTGCCAAAAGAATGAACAAATCTGCCTTGGAAGGAATATAGCCAGGATGCTCCTTAGAGAGACTGTGTCTCACATACTTTGGAAGTGTTGTCAGCAGAGACTAATCCGTGAGAAGAGCCGTAGGTTTGCTGAAGTGGAGGACTGGAGAAAATGAGGAGGATCCTCAGTAAGATAGATTGATGCAGTGGCTGCAACAATGGGTTCAAACACAGCCATGACTGTGAGGATGACATACAATCAGGCAGCGTTTGATTCTGTTGGGCACAGTACCTCTGTGACTTGGAAGGAAACTTGTTGGCAGCTAATAAGAACAACTGTAACATACAAAAGATGTTTTAGGAACTGGTGCCTCACAAAATAAAAAGCTCATCATACTTGCAAATATCTCATTATTAAAAATTTTCCTAAATTTTGTGGATGTTAGAGAAGACCATCTCTAAGCTAGCTCTTGAAAGACACATTTTGAATGAGTGAGATGAATGTGGGCTAGAGGTCGAGGGAGAAAAATGTTCAAAAAGAGAAGGGTGATTGAAGTTGAAGCAGGGTGGCTTTGAGAGTTTCAGTTTGGTAGACAGGAAAGCAGATGGAAGCAATATATGCGAGAAAAAGTATTAGAAAGAGAAAGGTATTCTACAATATATTTTCACTCAAGTTGGATTGTTTTACATAACCACTTAGATTTTATGGATCACAGACTACTGAAATAGGAAGAAAAAGAGTGCTTGCTTTCTTTGCTTTCCTTATCTTTCTCTTATTTGTAAAACGGATTTAAAAGTAAGTTCAAAATCATATTCTTGCATAAACTTCCTGTTTTCTTAAGTGAGACTAATGATTTTAAGTTTACAAACACCACACAGCTACAAACAAATATATTTATTTTCATTTCAATGTATCATGTGGGTTTCCTTTTCTTTCAGGCAGATAATGGGCTTTTTCCCTCATTGTTCAGCTGACAAAGAATTGGTAGATTTTTCTCTATAATTTGCTATTATCCTAAAACTCAAAAGCAAACCGAAATGCCATCTCTGGATATAAGCTGTGATGTGTTTGAAAATGGAAATTTGACCACTTCAAATAGGAAAACCTTCATTTCCATTAGAGTTTGATGAACTGTCTGATTATAGATCATAATAAAACATACACTATTCTGTAGTCTGCTATGATGCAAGATGATGAAAACAAAGGCAATTATTTGTACTAGAAATAGCATATTTCATTAAGCATTTCATGCATGAATATAGTCATACTGGTGCACATTGCTTTTTCTTGGATTTATACTCTCAAACTCATAGAGAGTTCTTCTATTTAGTGAAGAATACTAACCTCTGAATATCCTTCTGTGTATAGTCACGTGTTGCATACTCTCATTTTGGGTAATGTCCAATCTCATATGTATCAATGGTCCTTAAAATTTATAACAGAGTTTGAAAATCCTGGTTGAACAACAGAACATAGTGGATTTAGGAATGTTGCACTCAACAACTACAGCAATTCTCAAAAACAAAGAAAAGATTCTTTAGACTGTTAAAGGTCTGCTCAGCTGAAAGCTACAAGACTAACAAAATGTGAGACTCCTATTAAGAAATGGAGTAATTGCTAATGATGTGGATCAAGGACCAGACATAAAGTGAAGCCTTCTCAGTAAGCAGATGATTCCTGCTAAGACACAAACTTGTTGAAGATGCTTACAGGAAAAGCAGGACCAAACTAGACTATCAACTTGAGTGCTAGCTCAACATTGTTCAAGCTCTTCAAGTGTTTTTGATGCATAATACAAAACTGATTATTAAGTTTTCCAGTACTGGTTAGAAGATAGCAGAAGGATTTGTTGAACGCTTGCATAAACTAGTTGTGGAGGAAGTGCATTTGCCCCCAACAAATTTTCTACATGGACAAAGCCTCTTTAATATGAACCTGAATGACTGAAGGACTTTTATCCGATGTCCAGATTACATAATGTTTTATTTCACAGAATGTGTCATAGATATCAGATCCCTGGTGGCGTAGTGGTTAACAGCACAGGCTGCTAACCAAAAGACTGGAGGTTTGAGTCAGCCAGCTGCTTTTTGGAAACGCTATGAGCAGTTGAGAAATTAAGAAAAAATACAGCGTATGAGAGCAACTGCATAGATCTGAGTGCAGTTTTTATACATGGTGGGAGTGGTAGAAAATGAGACTTTAAAAGTGGGTAGGGACCCTGACACCATTCCATGAAGTTTAATGTGACTTTGGAAGATGTGAAGCAGGAATCAGATGCCAGATTTTCATCTAACAAAGATTCATTAGACTCAGTGTTTAGAACGTGTATGACGGTTACAGACAGATACAGGGAAACTAGATGGAAGTGACAGTCTTTTTACTCATAAAATCTATTCATACAAGTATAGTATTACAATGATTGTTAACCTAACTCATTTAACTTTTACCCACTATCGTTGTGTAAAATTGCCAATCGTTGAAAGTGATCCCTTTTACTTCAAAAGTATTTTGTTCTTAAATTTTATTTTTCCACAATCTTTTGTTCTGTATAACCAAAATGAAATTATAAGGTGAACTGAGGAGTTCCATATAGCTGTGATTTTGTGTCTATTTCACTGGATTTTTCCCTCATCAGAAGTCTTTTTCTATTTGTAAAATATATAATGTACACAAAAGGATATATTATACATGCATTTTAAATAATAAAACAAATTCTTCTGTAGTCTGAGTCCAGTTTAAGAAACAAAGGTTAAGCACTGCTTTTGAAAGTCCTCTGTGTCTTTCCCCATCACGTATTTCCGGTCTCTCCTGTCTGTAGCCCTGCAGAACCACTGCTATGAATTTTGTATGCCTCTTCTTTACATTTTGTAAGAGATTTGATAGTCTGGTAATTTCTTTGTTTAAGCTCTTTCCTCCCCACCAACCTAAGATATGATTAAGATTTCTAGTGTCTATCCTGTGTCTGATTGACATACATGAGAATATTTCCCAGTTGGTATTATAGCACAGTGTTGGTGAGGTAAAAAGCACATTTTATGTTAACACAGATTTTCAAAAATACTTGGAGCACTGGAATGCACATATGTTATCTTTGAAATGCTGCCAAATCACAAGAGAATGTAAAGAAATATGAAAACTATCATATAGGATGGGCTACTGTCATTAATATCAAATGTTCTTTATTGTCAATTATTCATATTTTCATTGACAAGAACTGATCAACTTAATTATGACTTAAAGATTCTAAAGGTTCAAGGTCAATAATAATTATTCTGGAGTGTGTTCTTTAAGTACAATATTTTGCATAAAATTGTTCTTAAAAAGTTCATTGACTCAAGTGGCTAGCAAAAAATAAGTACACAAGAAATGTTATCTAATTATTGTTTTGCTATTATTATTATCAGTTTCTACAGTTATATGCTGCTATTTCTTTGAAAGAAATCCAGTTGTGGTAGATGCTACCATATAATTTGGAAAAGTGTTGCTACATTAATGTTAAAAACACTTCCTTCAAGATTTCAATATTCAATAATTTAAGAATTCAATGATCCTAGAAATAAATTTCTATGCAACCTTTTCTCTCTTTGCTATGAGTATAACCATCCTTTTTTAGATCATCCTTTTCATATTATTTAAAATATGAAAGAAGCACATGGAAGCAACTACTTTAGCTCATCAACATTTCTTTTCTCCCTGAACCCACTGAGACAATCTTGTTGTAGCTTTATGTGGGTAATGGGATTTATGGTGGCCAATGAAATGAATTAACTCTTGAGTGAGAGCAATTAAAAAACACCTCCATGGATCTCTAGTAGCCATTCTGTCGGTAGTAATCATAGAGGTTATTGACTGAAAGAGTAGAGCAGCAAGATCAGAACAGCTTAAGTTGTTGAGTTGTCAAACACAGGACTGCTGTCCAGGAGGGTAACCTGACCTACAACAAACTTTGTAAGAACCAGAAATTACTTACAGGTATAAAGCTTTTGAGATTTCGAATTTATTTTTCTCTATTTTAGACAGACTAGTAGAGAGTTCTACTTTACATGTTAATATTTCATGAGTAGCTAATACCAGCATTCTAGCCTTAAGAAAATAACAGCACATTACTTATTTTAATGTGCTATCACTACTGGTAGTGAAAGGATGATAATTTGGGAGATATGTGTTTACTGCTGTTGGAGTTCACTTTAATTCAGTATCCTAATAATTGTTTCCATATATTTAAGTATGTGTAATAAAAAGACCTCAACATTTTAACATTTTACCATGTGATATATTTTGATCATTATGTAACAATTTCCTACAGAGATTATTTTTGGTTATGCTTATGCATAGATGAAAAGATTAAAGTTTAATTTTTTGGGTGTGGTCAATGAATTCATCTAGATGAAGATCATCTTGCTATCCTTCATGAAAATGATATCTCAGTATGTGTCTAGCATCAAATTACCAGTCATTTGGTGGACAGTAGGTTTTTGTGGGTGAAAAATGTTTTATCTAGGACTGAAAAAGCTAAATCACACGCTGATTGAACAGAGTCTGTGTTAGACAAGTTAGACTGTCTAGCTGAAGTAACAACTTCAAAATTAGTGGCTCACTGCAGGTTATCACGCGCTTGTATTACACTTCCATCGGGATTGACCACAGCTTTGCTCGGAGTCATCTTCATTCTGGAATCCAGGCAAAAGGAGTAGCTCCTACTTGAGACATTGCTGGTCTTGGGGCAAGAGGAAAAGAGAATATTGGAATCATATGATGTCTCTGAAACTTCTGCTTGAAAGTTTCCCACATCTCCTTTCTTCACATTTCACTGGACAAAGCACATCATTAGGGATCTGAAAGCGCAGGTCTAACATCAGTGGTGCGGGGATAAACACCCCACTTGCGAGGAGAGGAAACAGGTACCGTGAACAATACAATCCACCCCAAGGTTAAAAAGCGGCTTGAGGAGGTGAGGGGTCAGCGTCAGAAAAGTAGTTCTTTTAGTGTTTGAGGGTTGCTAAGAGTCAGAATCAACTCAAGAGCAATAAGTCTTTCATTCGTTTGTATTGCGTTTTGAAGAGTATATAATTAGTGTCAACAATCCTTATAAAGATTTCAACAGTTTAAAAGTGATGACGAACATGACCAGTGAGAGTGCTTCAGATCCTCATCTTCCTTCAAACCTGAAATCAGAAAGTCGGATGCCTAATGAAGCAGGAGTGATGAAACACGGTGCACCCGGTACACATGTGGAGCTCTGCTGGTACACTGGTTAAGAGCTTGAATGCTAACTAAAAGTGTTGCAGGTCGAAACCACCTATCGTTCTCTGGAAATGATACGGGGCAGTTCTACTCAGTCCTATAGGGTCTCAGTAAGTCAAACTAACTCAATGGGATGTAACAATTAACGGCTGTACATTGACAGAATCAAGACCACAAATTCTGAAATAATTTGCTAGCTCAAAGTCAAAGCTTTTTAAAATAATGTAAAGCTTTTGTATTACAAAAATTGTAAACATATTATAAAACAGAATAACAATGAATTTCCCACATTCTCAGCTCTCATATTCAGTGATTATACACTGCAGTCAGTGATGTTTCATTATATCATTCCTATTCCTGTCCCTTGGACTATTTGAAGAAATTTCTGTACATATTCAGCAAATATATAAGTATGTATTTCCAAAGGATAGGTCTTCTATGTTAAACTTAAAATACCATTATCATAACCCCACAACTTCACTGTAATTCTTTGTTGTTGCTGTTAGGTATCATTGAGTCAGCTCTGACTCCCAGAGACCTTATGTACAACAGAATGAAACACTGCTCAGTCCTGCTCCATCCTCACAATTGTTGTTATACATAAATCCATTGTTGCAGCCTCTGTGTCAACCCATCTTGTTTAGAGGCTTCCTCTTTTTAACTGATCTTGTACTTTGCCAGCCCTGATGTCTTTCCCCAGGGGCTGGTCCCTCCTGATAACTATCCAAAGTATGTGAGACACATTCTAGTGAACTTTTTCCTTTCAAGACAAATTTGTTCATTCTTTTCTCAGTCCATGGTGTATTCATTATTTTTCTCTAGCACCATGACTCAAAGCCATCAATTCTCCTTCAGTCTTTCCTGTTCATAGTTCAACATTTGCATGTGCGTGAGGCGACTGAAGACACCATAGCTTGGATCAGGAGCATATTAGTCTCCAAAGTTACATCTTGGTTTCTCAGCACTTTAAAGAGGCCTTTTGCTACAGATTTGCCCTAATGCAATTTGCTGTTTGGTTTCTAGTGTGGTGCTTCCATGGGTGTCAATTGTGGATCCAAGTAAAATGAAATCCTTGACTTGACAGCACTTGACTGGCTCAGCTTGACAAGTTCAATCATATTTTTCCTTTATCAGGATGTTGTTTATTGGTCCAGATATGAGGACTTTTGTCTTCTTTACATTGAGGTATAATCCATACTAGGACTGTGATATTTCATTTTTACCAGTAAGTTCTTCAAGATCTCTTTACTTTCAGCAATCAAGGCAGTATTATTTGCACCATACAAGTTGTTTGTATTCTCCAATCTTGAGTTCACATTCTTTTTCACATAGTTCAGCTTTTCACAGTATTTGCTCATCTCACACCTTGAATAGGTACGGTAAGAGGAAGCAACCCAGATACATTTCCTGACGTGAAACCACCCACTATCTCCTTGTTGTGTTCAAGCCACTGCCTCTTGATCTACGTACAGGTTCCTCGTGAACAGAACTAAATGTTCTGGAATTCCCATTCTTCACAATGTGCAATATGAATATTTCCCAGTCAATTGGTCAGGTAGTTTTCTCCCAAATATCTTGATGTAGGACAGTGAGTGCTTTTAGAGCTACATCTGTTTGTTGAAACATCTCAGTTGGTATTTCATCAATTTCTGGGGCCCATGGTTTACCAATTCTTTAAGTGCACCTTGGACTTCTTCCATTGGTGCCATTGGTTCCTGATCACATGCTACCTCCTGAAACGATTGACCATTGACCAATTCTTTTTGGTATAGTGGCTCTGTGTTTCTCCCATTTTCATTTAATGCTTCCTGTGTCATTTAATATTTTCCCCATAGAATTATTAGATATTGCATTTCAAGGCTTGAATTTTTCTTCAGTTCTTTCAGCTTAAGAAATGCTACACATTTTCTTCTCTAGTGATGTTCTATCTCTAGTCTTTTCATGTGCCATTATAATACTTCGTCTTCTGGAGTTGCCTTTTAAAATCTTCTATTCATCTGTTTTACTGCATCTTTCTTCCTTTTTCTTTACCTGCTTAATGTTCAAGAGTAAGTTTCTGACATCTGTTTTGATCTTTTCTTTCTTTCTTTCCTGTGTTTTAACGACCTTAGTGTCATTCTTCTTGGATGCTACTCTGTAATTCCTCTGGTCTTCAATCATTAGGGTTCAATGCCTCAAATCTGTTCCTAAGATGGTAACTAAGTTCAGGTGGGAAATGCTCAAGATCATACTTTGGCTTTTCCATAACTCAAACTTGGTCAGTTCTACAACTGGCCTCTGGCCTTGTTCCAACTGATGATACTGAGCTTTTAAATTGTCTTTTCCCATAGATGTAGTATATTTAATTTTTGTGTATTCAATCTGGTGAGGTCTACGTATATAGTTTCCACCTTTTTTCTTTCCTTTGAAATTTTATTTTTTATCACTCAACAAACCATTAAGTTCAGAATGCCAAGTTCTTCCTGCACCAGTTGATGATTATTCTAGCAGAAGGCCTCTGGGGGGAGATAAGTGGCATATTTAAGTTAACTAAGTTTTAGGGAGAGTTTCCAAAAAGTTTCTGTAAGAAAGATGATACCAATGAGTCTGGCCTTTACTTATGATATGTTGAGGAAAATATGCCTATGGATTTTGTAGTCATTACTGTAATCATAAATGAGAAATCTGTGATTCTCAAAGCATATCATTGCTGTCATTCACAAAATTCTAGTCAGAGAGTATCCTGGATCAGGTACTAAACAGTGTTGTCATTCAGATGGTGGTATTAATATATTTTTTAAAAAATGGCCTCCACAATCTACATAAAGAGAATGTAGAAAGAGTGACTTCTGATTTAGGACATGACAAGTAATGTGATTTCTGTCTTTCTCTCTCTCATGACTTGTATCTTAGGAGCTCTAATCTTGCCTATAAGACTATCTACCCTGAAGCTCTCAAGCTGAAGATAACACATGGGTATAGAAAGAAATGTTCAAGTTGTCTTTGCTGTTCTACATTCCTGAAATGAAATCTCTCTCACTCGGGAATCAATTTGTGAGCCTTCAAATTGTTCCAGTACCCCATTTGCAGCTGATAGCAATGGACTAGAGTGAGTAGTCTCCACCAAGCCCTGCCTAAATAATCATTTGTGAGCAAAATCAATACTGTAGTTTTTAGGAAATTAAAGTTTCAGGTGCTTTGTTATGTAGTATTTGATAAACGGAGTGACAGTTAAGTGATTATTTGCATTTCAACCATGCAACGTGGAAGTACCATCAAGGGATTAGTTCAATTTATTCAGCAAGTATTGATAGAGTTCCAGTTGTGCCAGGCATCATAGAAGTTTCCAGTGAGTCAAAAATGAATTGAGACATCATTCTTGTTATCATACAACCTAGTGTTTAATCAAATTGAATATATACTTAAAAACGTTACTGCCAAGTTGATTCTGATTCACAGTGACCTTGTAGTGGCTCCATAGGACAGAATAGAACTGTCTTGTAGAATTTCCAAAGCACACCTGGTGGAATCGACTACTCACATTTTTGTCAGCAGTTGTAGTTAACCACTAATCTATCAGGGTTGCCCAACTGAATATGAGGGAACATGATTTTTGAAGCCATTAAGTAGATTAAATTTTAACGAAAGTATTCAGTATTTCTTACATATGTATCATGTGATTCATATTGCCAGACATCATGTTATGTGTTTTACATGTGTTATGAGCCTCACTTTGCATGTGAACAGCCAACAACTAAAACTCAGAGAAGTACTCAGCCTACTCCAGTACTTTGTAAACAGTGGGGTTTTAATAAACCCTAGTTAAATAATGAGGAAGAAAAAACTAAGACTAGTCAAGAAAAATTCATTGTGTCTAGAATATAAAGACCAAAAGTATTCAGAAAATAATGTGTTACCCTTGCTATTAACATCAAGTCCTCACATCAAGAATGAGTTTGTTTCCAGGTTCTCAGAATGTTTCCTTTTCTCCTGGAATCATGGAGTGCCCTTAAGCCACAGCTCACTCAGACATTTTTGTAGAATGGTGAATATAATGCAACAAACTCAAGAGAAAGATTCCAAATTGAGTTTAGCAAGTTTTTGCTGCTGCTATACATTGATCTAGATCTTAAAAACCTTGATCACAGTTGTATTATTTGATTTTGTACATTTTGTCTGAATATTCTTAAAAACCTGGAGTCTGGAATTAGAATTTCATTCTCATATTCTGGCAGTTTTTTTCAGAGACTGCAGTTGATTAGAAAAATCCCTGATACAGTCATTCAGAAATTATTAAATAGTAACAACCACTGTTAGCGCTATCAATTTCTGTCACTCATCGGTTGTCAACAAGCTTAGATTTAAGATCTATCACTATATTTACTCCTTTGCAACATGTATAACTATTTCCTTTTTCCGTTTCCAGATCTTATCTTTACCTGACAAGATCCCAAACCAAAACCAAACACAGATGACTGAGTAGATGCCAACACATAGTGACTCCTAAGATACAGTAAAACTGACTTCCCAGAGTGTCCAAGGCTATAAATCTTATTTTTTTTATTATGACTGAGTGAAAATGTGCATTCCATGTAAATTTACATGCCCACCTACATGCAGCTTCCACTGCTCTCCCTGCCTGGTGACAGCACACTATAGTTTGTAGGCTGTAAATCTTTACAGAAGCAGACTTCCACATTTTTCTCCAACTTAGAACAACTGGTTGTTTGGAACTGCTGACTTTTTGTTTAGCAGCTGAGTTATTTAACTGCTGCACCACCAAGTCTCCCTGACAAAACCCATCTATATATATATATATATATATATATATATAGCCCATCTATTTACATCTTCTTTCCTTGTACCAGCACAGCTGAGTCTTGCTCAAGAGTAGTACCCATGTAAGCTGACTAGTCTCAAAAATTTCAAGAGTGAACTCAAGGCTGTCCGGCAATCTCCATAACTTCTCAGGTATGTTTGTTTTCTCACTTTCGAAGGTGAGCATTCTACTCCCTTTGTTGTTTTCTTTAATTTTTGACACCTGCTCTTTTTATCACCTGATTCTTACTTGGAAACTATTACATAAAATATTGAAGAAAATTCAAACAATAACTCCTTCATCTTTACAAACATACTAGCTTATCAACAGTTGATTCGTGCGATTTCTGCCTTCTATCAGAAACTGTGGTGGTGTAGTCATTAAGTGCTACATCTGCTAGCCACAAAAGACCGGCAGTTCATATCTGCCAGGTGCTCATTGGAAGCTCTGTGGAGCAGTTCTGTTCTGTCCCATAGGGTCACTGTGAGTCAGAATCAATTTGATAGTGGTAGTTAGCTTTATTAGTTAACTGTCCTGGTGTCTTGGATGAAGCCTTCTTGCTCCAATCAAGGAGATCTATCAGCTTGACTTTTGGATTCTACCCTTTCTCTGTTCTTCAGGACTATGTGGCTGCAAGCTTCTTTTCTTTCCCGATCATCATATATACCACCCCATCATTCATTAGCACACAGATATGTGCTATCTTAGAAAAGTTTCCCTTAACCCTACATTGATTTTCAACTGCTATTCCAGCCCCCTGTCCCTTTTCACAGAAAATCTTCACTTAAATGACTGGCTAAAATCGCTTCCTAACCTCACATTTTCTTCCCAGCAAGCACCCGCTGGTCTTTGGCTTCCATCACTCAACTGAGACTACTCTTAGTAAGATTTCATGTTTCCTATAATTTTATCACAGCTCTGTTGCTTACAGCATTCAACATAGTACCTAAACCTTTCTTGAAACACTTTCTTTACTTGGTTTCTGGGACACCACAGTATTATTGTATTTTCCTACTTCACTGACTTTTTTCTTCCAAGTCTTCTTTGTTCTTTGCTTCCTGAGCTGCAGCTGTAATGATGCAGGGCTCCGAGGCCTAGCCTGCTGCTTTTCCTCATCTCCAGAAACTACAGAAGATGTGGTGGTGCCGTGGCTAAGAGCTGCACCTGCTAAGCAAGAGCAAACCCTATGGGGCACTCTAGTCTCTCCATAAGGTTGTTATGAGTGAGGATAGACTTGACAGCAAAGGTATGTTTTTGTTTTGTTTTGTTTTGTTTGTTTGTTTGTTTTTTACATTACCTTTGTTAACAGCCAACATTTTGGAACTTCCAACCTAAAATCTGATGTTACAGAATGAAAAGACTTCACTCTGTCCTGTTTTCTTAGCTAGCTGTGAACTGGTAAGAAGTTAGAGAAAATGCTTCTAAAAGAAGGAGTATATAAACTGGAAGAAAGGCAACACACACACACACACACACACACACACACACATGCTAAAACCGAAAACAGTGCATCATTAAGTTCCAAACTAAACTAGAGTTTTGCCGAGGAGGTGAACCTATTGTGCCGAAGCATGTAGACAAATTTTATTAGTGACACTTATGAGTCACAAATAGCAGTAAACAGAAAAGCAAGACTCTAACCACAAGGTCAAATACTGTCACTGAGGACAACTTCATAGTAGTCCTCTTGAGCTGGCGCGGCAATGGGAAGTGACAGGGTGACAGCATGAAGAGTACATTAGGGTGAACTCAAGAAAGAAGAAAAATGAGTACAAAGTATTAAATAAATAACAAGTATCACGGCAGAAGGAAGTAATGGCCACTGTTCGTATTTGGTATGATTACATTATGCATTTTCATAGGGAATATTTTGAAACTGAATCCTCTCTACCCAAATTGGGGCAGCAGACAATTAAATAATCCAGGTTTAAGACAATCTATAAATTTTTAATGTCATTAAGCATATTCCTGCCCTTTTACTATCTCTTCTTTTAACCTGAGATATTCTTTTGCTAGGTTTTCTCACAACTAGTATTTTTTTTTTTTTTGTCAATTAGATCTTCGCATAAATACCACCTCAGAGACATCTTCTTAAATCACCATTCTAACTTTGTATTCACTAGGATATTGTACCTTAATTTCCAGCAAATAACTACAAATATCTGTTCTTCTATTGCTTATTTGTGTTTTTGTTTGATTTCTTCAACCTATGATGCTAGTAACTACAGTAGTACATTATGGGAGCAGAGAAGAAGGAGCTTATAACTGGTTAGGCCACATCGTTCAGTGTTGAGACTAGCAGAATGAAAATCTATTGCTATTGAGTTGATCTGACTCATAGTGGCCCTATAGGACAGAGTACAACTGCCACATTAGGTTTCCACGATTGTAATCTGTACAGGAGCTCTTAACAAAAAAAGCCTTCAATAAACTTGTGCTTATCTTTAAGAACTCAGTAAATTATAGTTCAATCTGAATGCATACAAGAGGGGTCAGAGAACACACCATCACTTGTTGTGGCCTAACGTATGGTAGTCTGCAGTCGCTTTTGACACCTGTGTGTGGTCTAGTCTCTCAAAATGTGGTTTGTTTCTTTCACTTTCTTTATGACTCTTACGCTGTATAGGAACCTACAAAGGCGTCTCAGTCATTGAAAACAGTCTGAAGTGAAGAAGGATTGTTTGCCAGTGTGATGGCATGGGCAAATGGCTTATACATAAGCAAGATTTCTGCTCTGACTACAGTTAAAGTTTTATACAGGATAGTCGTGGCCAGTGAGATGGAAAAGATAGTAACAGTACGTTACAGCGAACTTCCATTGATCACTTATTAACTATGTATGGCTAAATACTACGTTTACTACATCAAGGGTTGGCAGTTCACATCCACCAAGTTCTCCTTGGAAATGCTATGGAACAGTTCTCCTCTCCCCTATAGCATCACTGTGACTTGGAACTGACTCAGTGGCACTGTTTTTTTTTTTTTTAACTAGTTCATATGAATAAGGATCCCTGGTGGCACATGGTTAAGAGCTTAGCTGCCATCTAAAAGGCAGGCTGTTCAAATCTATGAGTTGCTCCTTGGAAACCCTACAGGGTAATGCTCTTCTGTCCTATAGTGTTGCTATGTGTTGAAATTGAGTCAAAGACAATGAGTTAATGGGTAGGTAGTATGATAGTTTACTTTCAGTTTTCATTTAATGTTGTCGAAAACCAAACAAGCACTACAATATGGGCATCAGTGTTTTCCTGAATTTATAGATAAGAAAACCTAAGCTTGGAAAGTTAAAGTAACGCAATTAACCGGACTTGTAAGAGGTGACGCTTGGCTGGGATTTAGGCATTCTGACTACACAGCATACTCTTTTTAACTACTATATTATGCAAAATCTTTGTGAGAAGTAGCCAGAACAAGGTTGGTTCTGGATATGGTTGCTTACATTATCACCTTTCTTCCAAAAGTTATAATCAATAATTCAGTTAATTTTACCATGAAGCTGGCATGATTACATTTGCATTCTGATATGATTGCTTAACCACAATGTAGAACCCAGAACAAACCCACTGCCTTCAAGTTAATTCCAACTCATAATAATCCTGTAGGACAGGTTATAACTGCTCCATAGAATTTCCAAGGAGAACCTGGTGGATTTGAGCTGTCACCCTCACGGTTAGCAGAAATAATACTTAACCACTATGCCACCAAGGTTTCCAACAAGGAGAAAGTTAGCTTAATACTGTAAGACAAGTACAAGTTTACTAGTTAGCATGTAAGTGCAGTATTTCCAGCTAAAAAATCATTGTTGCCCACCCCCCCAAGTGCCATAGGTATAGAGGAAAGGATTATACAAAGTAAATGGTTAGAATAATGAGAAGATATAATTAAAAGGATGCTTATTGTATTCCAGGCTTTTGTTTATAGTGTTACTTAATTTTCACTTAAATCCATCACTATCAGGTTGATTCTGACTCATAGTGACTCTATAGAACAGATGAAACTGCCCCATAGAATTTCTAAGGAGTGGCTAATGGATTCGAACTACCAACTACTTAACTAGCAGCTGAGCTCTTAACCACTGTACCATCAGGTCTCCAGTTCTCACAATTAGATAGGTACTGAGTCAGAATTCACTTGATGGCCAAAGATTTAGTTTTTAGTATTATCCCCACTTTACATATGAAGCAGCTCAGGTATGTTCCTTATCCCATGCATGGTTAAGCACTAATAAATGATAAGTATTCAGAATACAGTAGAATGGATTATCAAAGTGGAACTGATATAACTTAGGGCTTTGGTGTTTGTGGGTTGGGACTCTGCAAGAAGTCCAGCATACCTCACAAACACCTGTACAAAAGTCCCTAGATGGTGCAAATGGTTTGTACTTGACTGTTAACGTAAAGGTTGATAGTTTGAATCCAGCTAACCATACTACAGAAGAAAGACCTAAAGAACTGCTTCTATTAAGATTGCAACCAAGAAAATCCCATGGAGCAGTTCTACTCTGGAAAAAATGGATTTATCATAAGTTGGAATTGATTTGGCAATGTTTGTTTGCTTTTTTTTAAAAGTTGTGTGGAGAAAGGCATGGTTATAGGACTCATCAACAGTCTTCAAATAAAAGATTATGTCCGCGGTCTTCAGTGTGAATAAATAGAATAGTTCTCACAGTCATCAGGTGGTTCTGGACTGTCAAGACTGTTAACATAACATAGGATGCACCAGAAGGGAAGTGCACATGCAGGGAACACAGTTCAGAGGGTCTGAGAGAGGAAAAGATTATACTTAATAATGGATACATTTCAAATTCCTTAGGGATGCTTGGTGCCTTGTGACTGCAGAGCTGTAGGATTTTGCTGTGCTGTGTTCCCTAGGGTCTTATCATTAGATGGTTACCTAATTAACACCCGGTACATTCTTGCCTATATTCTATTTGCACTGCAGATGCTTTAATTTCATACATCATTCACAACCTGCAGCAATTACAAACTAGTAAATGACCTTATGCGCTAATTACACTAATAGATCTGCATTGTTTCATTTAGAAAAGACTGGAGAAATGAGGTGCTGACATGTGCAAAGAATGGTTGGTATTATGTTTTTCCTTTAAATCTGAAACATAAGGCTAGCAAAAAGATAAGTTTTGGACAAAAACATTGCCTTAGTGCTGCATTACAATGAAAGTTGGGGGTAGAGATTCCTCTGTAGAACGAATATAAACTTCCTGTCAATATTTCAATGTTGTTCTTTTTATCGGACAAATGATATCTGATATATCAATTAGAAATGATATTTTAATAAATTAATATTATTTTTAATTGTTAATGTTATGAAAAAGTTAGAAGCTGATTGTTTTCTCCTGTAACCTCCTGAAAAAACTTATGTGTTAAAGGTTGTAGAAGTCCGTGAGTAAGATATGGTCATCATCCTTAAAATAGCTGCAAACCAATCCAGTGACAAATTTCAAAAGCAATGTACACTCATGAAAAATAAATGACAATATAAGGGGGAAAGAGACAAAAATAAGTTGTCAGGAATGGTTTCTTCCCTGCCTTTTCTTACTTCCATATCGTGAAGAAGCTTAAGAAGTTATATTGAGATGATACTTGTAAAGGATTTGTATCATATGAACCCACTAATAAGGTAATCAAAACATTTTATAGCTAAATATGTACAGGCAATTTCTCTGCAGACTTAACTTTACTGAAGTGTCTTTTCAATTTAGACGCAAGAAATAATCATTACCTAAACTTGATGGATCTATTGCAGACGTAAACATTTCGAGGTTTACTCTATACAACATGATTAACATGAAGTTTTATCCACAAATTCAGTGTAGTAATTTGAGAGCAACTTGTGTACTCTACACACATTCCGTCTTCAGAAGCAACGTTAATTGCTTCCACTGATAAAAGTTTCAAAACTTTGACCAAGTCTCCATTTTACTTTTTACTGACCAGAAACCGACAAATGAGTGAGGCAGTATATTTTTTTCTGTAACTTAAGTAATTGCCAATTAGTGAAAACAGCCATTAAAGTGATAAAACTCATGGAGTGAAGAAAACATCACTGGCCTTATAGTTAAGAAAGAAAGATGTATTCTAGTCTTTGTGCAGGCTTCAGTGCATTTGAAGTAACTAAACAAGAAAAACTTTTATCTGTTCTTACCGTAGATCCGTCATATACAATCTACCCATTGGAAATTATGTGTTATCAGCTTAGATCTCAATTTTGAAGTTACTTGTCCAACAAAGGCAAGACTATAAGATGGATCATGGATTTAGTAACAGCTTTTATGAGAAAAAACAAGAAGAATCTAGGTTGAAAAGAACAAATCAAACAAACAAAAACAAAGGAGAAAGAAAAAATAAAAGAGAATGCAAGGTAAAAGAAACATGATTTCTTTAACAAAATTCAGTGCCGTCGAATCAATGTCAACTTATGGCGACCCTGTAGGTCAGGGCAGAACTGACCTACACCGGTTTTCAAGGAATGCTTGGCGGATTTGAACTGCTGAGCAAACATAGCACTTAACCACTAAGCCACTGGGGTTTCCTGATCTCTTTAAAGTGCATCTTAATTGTAAATGCATTTGTATATCAGAATTTTAAACTGAAAAATTAAACATATGATTTAGCAGGAAAGGATTGCAAATCCCCTCCCTTTCTACAGACAGCACACAAACTGAGAGGCTGCCTTTGCAGCCATCACCCAACGACTGCATCAATGGCGTTGAATAGTCATTGCATTTGGCTGGACACAATTTCCTCACCAAAAATAGAGACAGGTGACTAATTCATTATTTTCTAACATGATTTCTAGCTCCAGACTAACGGTTTCAGTTTTAACCCACCACCCACTTCAAGGGAAAATGATATGGCAGCCTGCTTCTGTAAAGATCTGCAGCCCTAGAAACCTTATAGGAACATTTTTATCCTGTCCTATCGGGTCACGGAAACCTTGGTGGCATAATGGGTTAAGTGCTAGGTCTGCTAAATGAAAAGTTCAGCAGTGCAAATCTGCCAGATGCTCCTTGGAAACTCTATGGGGCAGTTATACTCTGATCTCTAGGGTCGCTATGAGTTGGACCCCACTCAGTGACACTGGGTTTGTTTTTTTAGGTAGAGGGTCACAGCAACCCTGGTGGCAGAGTGGTTAAGTGCTGTGGCTGCTAACCAAGAGGTCGGCAATTTGAATCTACCAGGTGCTACTTGGAAACACTATAAAGCAGTTTTACACTGTCCTATGAGGTTGTTATGAGTCAGAATCTACTTTAGGGGAATGGGTTCGGTTTGGGGATTATAGGGTCAGAGGAAACCCTGGCCGTATAGTGGTTAAATGTTATATTAACCAATGTTATGTTAAATGTTATATTAACCAAGACTGGCAGTTCGAATCCACGAGACATTCGTTGGAAACACCACTCTACTCTGTCCTATAGGGCCATTATGAGTCAGAATTGACTCAACAGCAGTGGTTTTTGGGGGGTTACAGGGTCACTATGACTTGGAATTAGCTCAATGGATTTTGTATTAGTTGTGGCCTGCGGTTCTCTATATATTCACAAAGCAGAATTTCTTTACTTCTGGAGTAAAATATGGAATTAAAACAGGTAGACAGCAACAAATCCTTCATATTTTATTTCTACTAGTTAATGAAAAGAATTCAGTGACTCCACAAAGCCTTCATGTGTTTCTTTCCTGCTGTGGCTTTTCTCATTGAGATCTGTGGCTGTGCCTTTAGTATGATCATCATGGTTTGCATTTAGGATACCTGGCCAATTTTTCTCTTCCCCTCACCAGTAGTTGTCCTCACAAACATTGTCTCCCAGTCTTTCCTTTTTAGTCACTCAGTGATTTAGTGACTTTCACTCCTACAGGACAGATTTACACTTTGCTGAATTTGTTAATATCACCCCCTCTCCCCAAGATTCAGTTATGGGAGCATCATGGAATTCCCTGGATGAGCTGACATCTGTGAGAGTCAAGAACTGCTTTATGTCACATTCTTGTCATCATCCCCATTGTTATTATTATTATTTTAAATCACACATTTTTTTTTTTTTCTGTTCAAGGCTTGGTGTTTTGAACTCTGAGTAATATTCAAGCAGGATGAAACGAGGTCATGAGGTCACACTGTGCCAAACTGAAATGCTTGCCCCTTCTAATCAGTGCAGTTAAATAAGACAGACTTTGTGAACAGCTTATTATAAGGCATTCCTAAGTACACACTTTAAATGTAACAGAGTGAGTAAACAATTGGAGTACTGTAAGTTATTTGACAGGATAAAGACGAGTAATTCATTGAAAAAGCACCAAGTACAATTCTCTTTCAGACAATGAATTTGGTTGTCTTCGTTAGAAAAGTCTCCTTCCTTGAGATGTCACATTTTGGGAAACTGAGAATCTTAATTTAGGCACTTTTTTCTTTTTCATTTGATATTCCTTGCCCCTTTCTTTTGTTTGACCACCATAGTTGAGTTAATCGGCTACAGTAACTCAAACAGACTTCTATTAGCCTTGTTAATCATGCAAATACCCTTTTTCAAAGACACCCTGCATTTTTAATGGCAAATTTTCTCCCATGTGGTAGTGGGAGGTGGGGGAGAGGGGTGAGGAGGAATAACAACTTGAAAGAAAATTATCATAAAGCCACTTTTGCCAATCCATCTCATTGGGCACCCACTGGCGAGTTTCCAGTGCCAGGTGGGAAAATGCAGCACAGTAATGTGCGGTAATTCATACACAAACCTCAGTGTCAGATGAGTTGTTTGAGTGTTCTCACTGACACGTACTAGATTTGTGATCTTGAGCAAACTGCTTAACTTCCCTAACCTTGAAATCCATCCCCTCTAAAATGGGGTAAAAATAACTCTAGTTTTCAAGATTGAGATGTAAGCATTATTTTAGCATTTCTACAAGCTTATAAGCACTGTGGCCAGTGTGTAAGTGCTGCAGCTGCTAGCCAAGAGGTCAGCAGTTCAGATATACCAGATGCTCCTGGACAATTCTATTGAGCAGTTGTACGCTGTCCTGTAGGGTCACTGTGAGTCAGAATCTAGTCTATGGCAGTGAGTTTGGTTTTGGGTTATAAACACTTACTGACGGTTACTCGTTACTGTTATTCCTGCTACTGCTATTGTTCACGGTGCCATGGTGGGGAGGGCAGAGGAGGAGAGTAGAAAAGTCTACGGAGCTTTAACTGTGTATTACCAGTACTGACAAAGGCAGTTACATAGCTACAACCAAGTTCAATTATCATGCACACATTTCATTAAAACAGCTAGAAAGAAATGCATTGTATCACACATCTGCTTCTTCCTACTATCTATTCAGTATCTCCTTTCTTAATTCTGATGAAAACATTTTGAAAAGCAAATGAGCCACTAAGCACTTTTCTAGAAAAGACAAACTTCTATAAAATGGAACTTGAGCATTATTGGAAGGAAGAACTATTCTTACAATCTAAAGTATATAAAAGCTTTGATTTTGACAAAAATTTTCTCCCCCTCCAGCCCCCACTTTTAGTTTGCTGAACTAGAGCAAATAATCCCAGTTATTGTTTGGCCAAAATTTGAATCTGGCTTGGCTAAATTCAAATGCCACAAGTAGAATGGACAGCATGATTTTCTCCTTTGGGGTTCAGGAGTTTATTTCTTCTGACACAACAATAAATCAACTGATGAAATGGAATTTCTTTGCAATACGTATGCAGCAAGTTAGGTTGCATGGACAAGTTGAGATTTAGTTTATAAACAAAAACTCTGAAACGTTTTATGGTAAAAGAACAGTGCTTAGAAGCTACTTAAAGAAGTAACTGCTAGAGCAACTATGATAATATGATTAATTATGGACCCTAATGAATTATTTCTGTAACCTTGGAAATGTCTATCCACCAAGTCAAACAGGAACATGTACTGCATGAGTATAAAAGAATGCTGATGAAATTAATCTTTCTAACACTGTTATTTCCTTATAGAGAGTAGGATGGCAGAAATTTTTATATGAACTGGCATAGTTTTGTATTTATTTTCAATGTAAATTGAATGTTTGAATCTAAAAATCCATTTTCGGCATCAAATGCACTACAACTTTATGTCATCACATGTTTGGAAAACCCCATAACCAGATCCGTCTCTTCAAGAGATGAAAGCCAACTTTGTAGTTATAGACAAGACACAAACGTTAAGCCAGCTCATATTTTCCTATAGCTTCTCTTTCTAGTTAAGTCTGTAAACTAATTTGGATTAAACTAAAACAGACTTTTGCTCCAAGCATTTTGAAAGTTTAAAGAGTTTGGCTAATTTTGGTTGTCTTTTCAAAATATTTCTTATATGGCTTCATGTCTGTGTCCTGGAAGGGGACCAATATGTGCTTAAATCTTCTAAAAAGTTGCTCTTTTCTCCAGCCCAGGCTTTGGAAAGGCAGCAAATACACACAAGTTATAAGACTTTCTGGCTGTTTTTTTACCAAATGAGACCGCTAGACAAAGTTCATTGCCACTAAGATTCAGAGTAATTGAAGGAAAATGTAGACAATAAATATTAAATATACTATCATTTTTCAGATATTATAAAACTGAGTAGATACATAAAATCATCCTTTCAGGGAAATAATAAAAAAAAGACAAGCAAGGATGCTTGAAGTCTTTTCTCATCTTTATTTCTTTCTCTTTCATGCTCAATACTACTGTATCTCTTGCCAGTTGAACCTGAAAGCAGACTATTTTAATTTCTAGTTTATATTCTGTGCTATCATTGGTACATGATACTCCATAGTGATGCTGTTTAAATGAAGAAATCTACTCTTCTAAAATCTTTGCCACTGATGCCACATAAAAATACCGTATGGACTAGCTCTCAGAGCCAAAGCAGGAAAAATCGCCAAAGGGTAAAAATAGTTCTTGATATGATGATATGCTGCTAAAAGCCACATGGTGTTTGGGTGCAGCATTTCACAGTCAAACAATCATAATTTCATGCCTAAAATGTGCATGTTATTTCAGGAAAATACAGAATTTGAGCATTGCGCATTTGTTACAGAATGACCAGTGAGTGTTGCTATAATGATTTGTTTTTCTTTTACAAATGAATATTTCTTGCTGAGCCTTTTCATGCCATATTGCCTGGGGGGGCAATGGAAGTGCGGACAGGCTGAGGTTAGAGTAGGGGGAGTATTTGGAATACCTGGTCTTTTATTTGTTAAATTTCTGAAATTCTGCAAACCAGATACTATATAGTGCAAGTCTCCTTTTTCTCCCCCCCAAACAGCTAAGTATCACAGTTTTAATCTCAAAAGAAAATGTGAGCCTACTACATCCTGGTAGGGGACAAGTTCCCTGAAGAAATATTTATATTCTATTTCTAAGAGCTCCACCGTTTCCATGTGATCTGTAGTAAAAGTTCATGGCAGTCATGTTCTCCTCTTACAGTGGTGAAGGATTTGAGAGTATAGTTGGTCTGAGGTCATGGTCATTGCAATGTAGAGACAGGAGTTTCTCTAACATACTCATAAGATTTTGCTTAAATTACACGATTGTCCGTGCTCAAGCTATAGGGGAGAAGAGAAGAATGGAGAGCTACAAAGAAGAATACACAGAAAAGGGACAAAAATTGTAAGCAAAGAGGAATTAGACTGTTTCGTTATAACAGAAGTGACTTACTTAAAGATAAAGAGGACACTCCAAAGTTATTAAACAAAAATAATAGGGTTGTGGAATCTAGTAAACTAGAAAAACAAATAGCTGGATGAAAAACTTTGGGAAGTCATCATACATACTAATGTGCATAATCAGTCCTGGATCTACTTAAGGTAAAAGTTGAAAGGACTGCTTCTTGACTATAATAATAAACGATAACATTTCTATAAAGTTTACTGTGTGCCTACAAAAAATCCAGTGGGATTATTGCCAAAAGCAGCCAAGTGCCATTGAGTCAAATCTGACTCATGGTGACCCTGTTACTAAATCTATTTTACAGATGAGGACTTTGAAGAAGTGAGAGATTAACATACTGAGATTAATGAGCTGAATGTATAAGAGCATAAACAGTCAAGATACAGAAAAGTCAATATGTAGCTAGAGCTAGTGAAAAAATTACTAAGTGTTGGGTTAAGGAGACTGTGCAAAGCAGAAATTGTGATTATAACTCTTCCAAATAATTGAACAGTGTTACTCTACACTTGCTTATGCCTCAACTCTGTATAAATTGTAGCCTCAGCAACAGTATATTATTTTAGATCAGGATAGGATCTTAAAAGTTATCTAATTTAGTAGATTTCAGTCTTTCGTGATAGAAATTTACCTGAATGACAACACTCATGTGCAGGATGCGTTCTGAGAGGAAGAAACTGAGGACTAGAAAAATTAGCTAAAAATTTCGTGGATTATTAAGAGGAGAGTGAGGGCTTTGACTCAGCTCTTCTGATTCTCAGCTCAGTTGATTAAATATATATGTATATATGTGTGGTAAGAGATAGAAACCAAGGTGGCATATTGTCTAACTGCTACAGCTCGTAAGTGAAGTGTAAGCAGTTCAAAACTACCAGATATTCCTTGAAAACTCTGCGGGACAGTTCCGCTCTGTCCCATGAGGTTGCCATGAGGCAGAACTGACTCAATGGTAATGGATTTTTTGTGTGTGTGTGTGTGTGTGGTGGTGATGGTGGTAAGGGATAGGAAAGAAAAGACAGCATGTCTGGGACTATGCTACTAAAATGAATACTGAGGACATTTACTGAGAACTTGTTATGTGGCAAGTGTTGTTGCTATAATCCACAGGAAGAAATGTAATTCCAATCTCTACTCCTATAGCTAGCAAAAGAGAGAAAATAAACAGTTATAATACAGTTAAATTAGAATGAGTTACTCTAAGATCATGGAGAAGATATATCAGTTTGGACTCAGAAACTCTGGAAAGTTTTTCCAGCTGGTCTTTGAAAAACACACAGGAGCTGATGAGATGGCAATGAATAAGAGAATTGTATAGAGGAATGACTAAAGGGAGTATTGTTGGACTTGAACATAGAGGTTCTAGAGGGAGGTGTCCAAGATGAAGTTGATGATGTGGACAGGAAGCAGTTATTAAAGAGCTTTCCATGCGGTGTTAAGTAGTTTGAATTTTATCCCAAAGACCTTGAAGCATTTTCAGCAAGAGATCGATATTCTTCAAACTTAAGTTCCTTCAAGAGGACCCAATCTGTAGTTGAATAGATTCATGACAAGGAAACCAGTGTCAGAGGGCATAATAATTATCTAAGTGAGAAGAAAAATGGCTTGTATCTGTAGTAAGCCCATGCTGATAGAGAGGAATAGATAGATTTAAGATATTTAAGGAAAGAATTCTAACTACCATGTTAACTAAATATGAATGGTGAGGGATCATGATATTGAAATCCAAAAAATGCTAAGCTTTAAAATCTGAAACTTCTATCTACCCTGGTACATTAAGAGTAGCATTTTCCAATTTTGGAAATATGAGAAGGTAAATTTTAGCTGTAATTACTGGAGGAGGAACTTGCCAGGAAATAGTTAGGAATTTAAGAGAAAACTCTTCAAAATGCAGTGTTACAAAAGAGGAGAGTGCTTCAAGGAGGTATTTGTCAACAGAGTCAATGTAACTGAGAGATTGGAAAAATTAAGAACTCCGAAGAGTTATTTGTTATTATTAATTAGAAATTTGGTGAGAATGATTTTAATGGTGGTGAGATAACTGTAGATGGATTGTAGAAGGCTGAGTGTGTTATCATGAGAATGTTCCACTCTAATATCCTGCAGCAAGAGCATAATTTTACAATGGATACAAGTACTGTCTTTCTGGATCCTCCATCATTGGAACAGAGGCCATACTTCCCACCACTGCTACCAGCGAATGTCTGAGCACTGTGGGCTAGAACACAGCCTCATTCTTGAGGGACCTGGTATCCTTCAACTGGATGACTAGTTCAAGGACTACTCACCATTCTGACAAAATCTCTCTGGGAATTGTGCAACAGTCTGAAGCTTTCCCTAACCAATCTTCCTTCTTCATTTACAGGGTCAAACCTGCATTGACATCTGAAAGCATTCGTGCCTTCTCTGTGTACTACCCTTCTCCTATAGGTATTTTCCCCAAGAAACCTTTTTATTTCCTATCTAGTTTTTCTTGGTGTCTACCACTTAGGGGAGAAAAGCCGACACTAATGAATCCAGAAAAAAGAGAAGCTGTAGACACTATGATGTAAATAATGTTTTCTAGAAGTGTAGCTGTAAAAGTGAGCGAAAGTACGTTCTTCAAGCTGTCTGAAATGAAGAGGTATAAAGGCTAGTAGAAATGTCAGCCTTCGACAAATGACAACTCCCCCATTATAACATGCAGAGGGATAAAAACGGACAAAGTTGATGGAGGAATCATAGGTCTGATGATAAGTTCTTAAGGCATTTTCACCTAATTACTTCTTTGTGTTTGGTGAATTAGTGAGTACCACATGAGTGTGAAGAAGAAAAGTTAGAAAGGGAGTCTGAGGTCCCTATCATGTACAATATCAGAGAGACAGCAATCCAAGGAAACAGAGCTGGACTTCAAGGTAGCTTCAAAAGCCAGGATGAATTTGCATGGTGGCTTTAGTTTTTCTAGTTAAGCTCAGTAATTATTTTTAAGGTGAAAAATTGAAACAAATTAAATTTCAATTTTCCTGTTTTCAGACAGTGATGCTGGCTGCATCCACTTAATATCCTCTGCTGTTTGGAAAGCTTGAGTGAAAATCGGAACAATCAGTTCTCTGAGTTTGAAGTAGAATAGCAGTTGTTTCAACATCCCTGGGCCCTGAGGCTCTCTTTCAATACTAGGAATATTCCTTGCTTTTAATATGAATAATGCTAACTGAGTTCTAGTTATAGAATAAGCATGTCAAAATGCAAAAAAAAAAAGTTTTCCCCAAAATTGCCCTTGATCTTTCTCACCTCTGTTTTGCATACCTTCCCGAAATATTCTGTTTTGCTCCTGATTAGACCTATTCCACATGTGGCACCTACATCCTAGTCCTACCACTCATAAATAATAAGAATCTAAAGGGAACTCATGACAAATGATACTTCACAATATCATTAACTTGAAAAGACGTTGTCAAGCTTGTAGTTTTGTAATGTATCATATTTATAGCTTTAGTTAAAGGAATGGATAAGAAACATCAATGTCTGATGTATCCAATAGCAGTGACAAGCAATCACTGGGAATAAGCTGATGATAACAAGAATCAGGGAGAGCTATGCATTTTATTTCTTATGAGATACAAAAAAAAATCATATAAATGACTGTGATGTTGTCACTGATCATTTCTACACTGTACAAAAAGGAGAAAGATGAATATCAATTTCTCTGTTGTATTTATCAAAACCAATTGGAAAAATTATTGGTAGATTGAGACATAAACAGAGAATTTAGGAGTACAAATGTGTGTCTTACTGTTAATTATGTATATAACTTTGCTGTAAATTCTATCATTTGAAGGCATAGTCAAATATAAACAGAAATTTTGACTTGTGGCTATAATAAATAAGAGTGAAAGTGATGATCCAAATTAAACTACCAGAAAATGATCATGACTAGGGAATAAATGAAGCTTAAATATAAAAACTGTGATAAAAATGTATTTTTTCATAAGCAATATATTTTTGTTCATTCTGCCTTTCCTTTGAAGTGAAGATGTCTTTGCAATTTTCAATTTTTAAAAAACAGGTGCATGGTGGCAGAACTAAGATGGCAGAGTAGTGAAATGCTTCCTGTGATCATTCTGACAACAAAGATCCAAAAATGAAATGAATCTCACCCCAACAGTGTTGGCCATGATCCAAAAAATGCAAACTGCTAAATGCTGGGGAGGCTGTGGAGAGATTGGAACTCTCCTACACTGTTGGTGGGATTGCAAAATGGTGCAACCTCTCTGGAAAGCAATGTGGCGCTACCTTAAAATAATGGATATAGATATACTGTTTGACCCAGTAATTCCACCACTTGGATTATATCCTACAGAATCAAGGTCATTCACATCAACCGATACATGAACAAGAATGTTCATCGCAGCACAGTCCACAATAGCAGAAATATGGAATCAACCCAGATGCCCAACAACAGAAGAATGGATTGGCAAACTATGGTATATATACTCAATGGAACACTATGCAATGATAAAGAACAACGATGATTGCAGGAAACATCTCTTAAGCTGGTTTCAACTGGGGGACATTATGTTGAGTGACAGTAGTCAGCGACAGAAGAACAAATATTGTATGAGACCCCTACGATAAGAAAAATAGATGCATGCATAACACAAAGACTCTTTGATGGCTGCAAGTGTGGGGAGGGCAGGAGGGTGAGGGGGAGGGATTAGATTAAATAGTTAGAAATTTGGTTGGGTGAAGTTGGTGACAACACACATTAGTAAGAAGATCAATATTAACAGACTTCAACACAACTTGTATACTCCTCCCATCTTAACCCAATATTGCAAGCACAGAGTAGCTGGGGTGGGGGGCTGGGGACCATGCTCTCAGGGAAAATAGAGGCCAATTGACACAACTAGGGTTTGTTAATGATGAGTCTCTGCACCCCACATTGGTGACTGGTGTCTGGGGTCTTAAAAGCTGCCAAGCTGCCATCTGAGGGTACAGAAATTGGTCTCAACTTAGCAGGAACAGATGATCACCAAGGTCCATAATGACATGGGGGAAAGAGAATCCAGAAGACAGAGAGACCCAGTGGATGTCTACATAGACTTGTGGCCGGAAGAACCAGATGGTGCCTGGCTACCACCAGTGATAGCCACGATGGAGCTCACAAAGTTGAGTCTCACTGGCAACACAGTATAAGGGTGCACCTGAGATCTCCACTAAAAGACCGCATTTGATGGGCCAGGGGCCTCGGGGTTCTCCTGGCAGCAGGGCCCCTGGCCCTGATGCTGCTCCTGTCCATGAATTATAATGAAGGTCAACTTTTCAGACAGCAATGGAATGGACTTGGTGACACAGAGTGACCATACTGTGTGGGCACTTTATGTTTCTGGGCATATATAGGTGATCGTCCTGTTGGCCTCACACCAGAGGAAGAGGAATGGTGGAGAGAAGACAGGAGACTGCCGGGAGGATAGAACATGTATGGAGCAAAGAGGAAGAGTGTGCTGTCACCATGCAGGGAGAGCAGTGGAAGTTGCATGTAGGTCAGCATGCAAATTTATATGGGAATGTACATTTTCATTCAATCATAACAAAAAAAAGAAATGGATCAATTTGTGTATGGAATTCTAGAAGCCCTAAACATCAAGCAGAAGATTGAGAAATCAGATTGAGCAAAAGGAAAGGGAGAGTAGGTCCAGAAGTACCTAGAACTGTCCAGACCTAACCAAGGAGGAATTCGTACTGCACAAGAGGATCAATAGTGGCTAATTTGATGTATAAAATGGTGGCATTTGGATAACATCTTCCTCAGTGAGAGAGACTAAACAGCAAAGACCCACTAACATCTCCAGAATCAGAGACAAATGTCATTTGATCATCAAAAGCTAAGTCACTTGCATCTAACCTGCCAGGTATACAGATCTAAAACTTTCCATCAGGCTAAATCTGTCTCTCTTTCCCTAGTGCTTCCCCTTCTGTTCTCTGCACTGCACTGGGATCCATATTCTAACAGACAACATATACTGGAGATAGGACCTCTTATTCATAGCCTGAGCCATTCTCCCAGACTTGAAGAGGGAATTATTTAACAAAGGATAGGAAAAAATCTTCTGGCACCCCCAAGATGGGAACTGTTTTAGACAGCTAGTGCTGCTATAACAGAAATACCACACAGTGGATGGTTTTAACAAAGGAAAGTTTATTCTTATACAATCCGATAGGCTACAAGTCCAAATTCAGGATGTCTGCTCCAGGGGAAAGTTTTCC
This sequence comes from Heterohyrax brucei, assembly GCA_028571685.1. NCBI lineage: Eukaryota > Metazoa > Chordata > Mammalia > Hyracoidea > Procaviidae > Heterohyrax > Heterohyrax brucei. The sequence continues at coordinate 60,133,725 of CM053146.1, read as the reverse complement.
CCTTTGTCGGCTCTGGAGGAAAGTCCAGTATTGCATCAGTCTTTGTCCAGTGTGCCTCTTGGCGTAAGAAACTCAGGTTTGAAAGACGTGCTCTTTTCCCGGTGCTGCTTTCCTGATGATGCGAGGTTCCCGATTCTCTGCTTGCTTCTCTTTCCTTTTATCTCTTGTAAGACTAAAGGATTAAGGGTGGGGCAAGCCATACTCTGGGGAAATTCCCTTTACAGTGGAGCAAGGAGGTAGTATTATGAAGGGATTTGCAGTCCCACCCTAATCCTTTAACATACAGCACAGGAAAATCACAAAATGGAAGACAATCACAAAATATTGGGAATCATGGCACAGGCACACGCCTACACCTATTTTGGGGGGGACACAATTCAGTACATGACAGGAACTCAGGGCAGAAACAGATACTGTGCTAAAGTGCAGGCATAAAGCATCCATGGACACTGAAAGCCTTTCAGCACTGCATATAGCATCCAGAGCAAGCAACTTGCATTGAGGAACAAGAAGAAGCCTTCCTAACAGTCACTCACAGACAGCTGGCCACACCGTTGTTACATTTCGATGCACACAGTTAATTACTTGTGCCTATACCAATCACCCCTGCCCATCCTGGACTGTAGGGGAGAGTCTACACCACACAATTGCTAGTTGACTACTTGGACAGCTGAGCTGAATGCAAACAAGAAAAGTATGTGGATGCCTGGCTTACATGACTACTAACACTCTAACCATGTGGCAAGAGGATGTTAGAAACTAAGGCACCGATAATCAAACTATCTCATGCAACCAGCCTATTTAGGCATTTCAAAACAAAACAACAAAAGAACTTAGAACATAATAAGCATAAATAAATACAATAACTTACTGACAGATTGGATGTAACAGTCAATATCAAACTACTTAAAGAGGCAAAGCATGATAAATTTTACAGATGAAGGGAATTTCCTGAAATTATGAGGTAGAATGCAAGAGATTAATATTTAGAACCTTCAATAAATCAGTAAGAAAATCAGGTAAACTGCAGCAGAGCATAATGACAAATTGAATATGCTGCAAGAAAGCATTAAAATGGCATGCAGAAATTCAGATTAATAATAAAACTACAGAAAAACAGAACTCTATAGGATTTTTTTCATACAGTACTAAAGGAACAGAATTGAGGCAATGAAATGCCAACTAGTGAGACTGAAGATAAAGCACTTGATACTAACATACTTGAGAAAAAATCAGACAAAAAAATTAAAAAAAAATTAAGAAACACTAGGAGTCAGGTGGAATTCTAGCAAGAGGAATAATTTATGAGTTCCTTGGTGTACGGGGAGGTGGTGATAACAGAAAATACAAAGAGAATTTTTGAAGGAATGTTGACAGAAAAACTTCTTTGATATGAAAGATGAAAAGAAATTCATCCAAGACACTCACCAAACTTCAAACAAGGTAGATCCCCAAAGAAAGTTATAAACTAGGGATACAGGAATACAGGGTTGGTTCAATATTAGAAAAACAATCCATGTTATCCATCACGTAAACCAAATAACAGCCAAGAACCACATGATTTTATCAACTGATGCAGAAGAGGCATCACAGTAAACACCCATTTATGTTAAAAAAAATCAGCAAAATAGTAATAGAAAGGATATTCTTCAGCATAATAAAGGGTGTCAACACAAAGCCAACAGCCAACATCATGCTAAATGAAAGAGAGTCTGAAAGCATTCCTTTTGAGAATAGAAACTAGACAAGAATACCCACACTCACCACTTACATTCATCATTGTACTGGAAATTTTATCCAGAGCAGTCAGACAAGAAAAAGAAACAAAAGGCATCCAAGTTGGTAACAAAGTAGCAAAAATATTCTCTTCACAAGTGATATGATATTGTATATAGAAAAGCCTAAAGAACAAGCAAACACACACACATAAATACTGGAGCTAACAGAGGAGTCTGATATACCAGGATTGAAAAATTGGTTGGACTCCTCTCTGTCAACAAAGAGAATGTCAAAAGGAAATCACCAAATCAATAACATTTATAATAGCCCCCAAGAAGACAAAACACTTAATAAATTTAAACACAGATGTAAAAGACCTATGCAAAGAAAACTACAAGACATTACTTCAAGAAATCAAAAGTGACCTATATAAGTGGAAAAACCTACCTTGCTCATGGATACGAAGATTCAACATTGTGAAAATGTGTATTCTTCCCAAAGCTGTCTGTAGATACACTGCAACCCCTATCCAAATTCCAATGGCATTTTTTAATGGGATGGAGAAAAAAAAATCACTGACTTCACATGGAAGGGGAAGAAGCCCTGATAAGTAAATAATTACTGAAGAAGAAGTAAAAAGTGGGCAGCCTCACACTGTCTGACTTTATAAACTATTATACATCATGATAGTGAAAACAGCCTGACACTGGTACAATAGACCCATAGACCAATGAAACAGAACTCAAAATTCAGACGTAAAATCTTCTACCTTTATGTAGTTCATATTTGACAAAGGCCCGAAGTCTGTAAATTAGGGAATTGACAGTCTCTTTAACAAATGCTGTTGGCATAACTGGATATCCATCTGCAAAACAATAAAACAATTCCCATGTCTCTCACCATGCTGAAAAACAAACTCTAAATCGATCAAAGACCTAAATCTAACAATAAAGATCATGGAAGACAAAATAGAGACAACTCTGGGAGACATAGTAAATAACATAATCAGAACACAAAACTTTATCAAGGCACAAACACCAGAAGAAAAAATTGATGACATGGAACTCCTCAAAATCTTAAAATACTCTTCCAAAGATATCAGCAAAAGAGTGAAAAGACAACCCACAGACTGGAAAAAAATATTTGGCTATGACAAATTCAATCAGCGTTTAATCTCTAAACTTTACACGATACTGCAAAACTCAGCAACAAAAAAGACAATTCAGTTAAAAAACAGGAAACAGATCTGAACAGGCACTTCACTAAACAAGACATTCAGGAGCTAACAGATATAGGAGAAGCTGCTCATGACTAGCCATTGAAGAAATGCAAATTAAAACTACAATGAGATACCATCTCGTCTCAACAAAGCTGGCATTAATAAAAAAAAACACAAAATAATAAATGTTGAAAGGATGAGAGACTGACACCCTTAAGCATTGTTAGTGGTATTGTAAAATTTTTCAACCACTTTAGAAATTGATTTGGCGCTTTCTTAAAAAGCTAGAAATAGAAATGCCATATGATCTAGTTAATCCTACCTCCTGGAATATATCCTAGAGAAATAAGGGCTGTCACACAAATGGATATACACTTACCAATGTTTGTTGCGTCACTGTTCACAATGGCAAAATGATGAATCAACCTACAGTTTCATCAATGGGGGATGGACAAACAAAATATGGTATAGTCACACAACGGAACATTATGCAATGATAAAAAAAACGGTGTATTTGAGAAGCACTTCATAATATGAAAAAAATCTGGAAGGCATTACGCTGAGTGAAATTTTTCAATTGCAAAAGGACAAATATTGTATGAGATTGCTATTGTAAAGAATCAAGAAAAGGTATAAAGATGTAAGAAAACATTCTATGATGACTATGAGGTGGAGTAGGAGTAAGCGGGGATATTCACTAATTAGGTAATTGGCAAGAATTGCTTTGGGGTAAGGGAAAGGCAACACACAATGAAAGAATAAGCACAAACTGATTAAACTCAACACTCAGAAGTATTCCAAATAAAACCATACACTTTGAGGGACAGGGTAACAAGGCTGGAGGTCTAGAGAACATGGCTTTAGGGGATGTCTAGCTCAATTTGCATAACAAAATTTTAAAAGATCTTCTGTATCCCACTTTGGTGAGTCTTAAAACCTAGCAAGCAGCCATCTAAGAAGCATTAGTTGATCTCAACCAGCCTGGATCAAAAGAGGAAAAAGAGCATCAAAGACAGAAGAACAGTGTAAGGTCAAGAGACAGAAAGGGCCAGATGTATTAGAGACTAAATCAACATGAGACAGGAAGAACTGGATGTTGCCTGGCCACCACCAAAGTATGTCCTTACCGGGAGCTCAGAAAAGAGCCCCTGAAGGAATGGGATCAGTGTAGGGTGCAGCACATGAATGCTTGTAAAACGATCAGCCTTCCTGGTCTGACATACTGGATGGTCCCCAGAAGACATTGCCCCCAAAGGAGGTGCACATTAAAAAAACATGCATTTCATATTAACAAAAACCTTGTCTAGGCACTGCACAGAAACAGAGTTGTAATTAGGCAGTTTTCTAAAATCATTTGTATATATGTGTATATTACAAATACCAAGAACATAACCATCCTAAGGGAATTCTAAAAAACAATTTTCAGGATACAGAACAAGTTCACTCTAACAACAGAAACCATCAGTACTGCCATATTGTCTGATAGTTATTGCTCAGAGATATTCTTGAATTTAGGGTATCATAAGATTATTAGATTTTCTAAGTAATTAAAAAAAGCAGACACTTCAGTACAGCTGTGGGAAGCACATTTTACTTTTTGTTCATCAATAGCCGTTTATTGGCTATGTGTTAACTTTTAATGAACTGGTATATCATTTTAAAAATATATTCCTTAAATAGCAGTTTACATGATGTTTTTTCTTTTTCTTTTTCAAATTTTTTTATTATGATTCAATGAAAATGTAAACCCCCACACAAATCTTCATGTCCAGCCATACGCAGCTCCCACTGCTCTCACTGCCCAACAACAGTACACACATCCTCTCCACTCCACACAAGTCCTAGCCTCCCAGCAATTCCCCATCCCCCTCTCTCCACCCACCCAGCCCCACACCCAGCAAGAGGTCAGCAAGATGACATCCTATGGATTCACAGAATCATAAAGTGCACACACAACATCGTCACTCTGTGTGGCCAAGTCTAATCCATTCCTGTTGGAAGAACCTACCTCCACCATGATTCATGGACAAGGGGCAGAATCAGGGCCAGGGGCCATGCTCCCAGGGAAATTCCAAGGTCCCTGGATCATCAATTGCAATCTTTTAGTGGAGATCTCAGGGTGCACCCCTTTTTATTCTTGTGTTGCCAGTGAGACTCAACTTTGTGAGCTCCATTGTGGCTATCACTGGTGGTGGCCAGGCACCACACAGTTCTTCCAGTGATGAGTCGATGTAGTCACACAATCATGTGGGTCGCTCTGTCTTATGGGTTCTCTTTCTCCCATGTCATTTTGATCTTTGGTGATCATCCCTTACTGCTGGGCTGGAACTACTTTCTGTACCCTCAGATGAAGCTTGGCAGCTTTTAAGACCCCAGATGCCACTCACCAATGTGGAGTACAGAGGGCTCTCTAGTTGTCCCAGTTGGCCTACATTTCCCCTGACAGCATGGTCCCCTTCCCCCACCCTAGCTACTCTGTCCTTGGCTATTCGGTTAAGATGGGAGTAATTATGTTATGTTGAAGTCCAGTTAATATTGATCTTCTTTCTAATGTGTGCTGTCACAGATTTCAACCAACCAAATTTCTATCAACTATCTAATCTAAACACTCCCCCCTCACCCTCTGCCTCGCTGACCACCCTTGCAGCTGTCAAAGAGTCTTTTCTTCTATGAATGAGTCTGTTTTTAAGTTCTTATCATAGGGTCTCATACAATATTTCTCCTTTTGGGGCTGACTACTTTCACTCAGCATAATGTCCTTCAACTGAAACCAGGTTATGAAATGTTTCCTAAAATCATTGTTGTTCTTTATCATTGCATAGTGTTCCATTGAGCATATATACCATAGTTTACCTATCCATTCCTGTGTTGTTGGGCATCTGGGTGGATTCCATCTTTCTGCTATCGTGGACTGTGCTACAATAAACATTTGTGTGCATGTATCAGTTGGTGTGAATGGCCTTGATTCTATAGGATATATTCTGAGCAGCAGAATTACTGGGTCAAATTATATACCTAGATCCAGCTTTTTAAGGAAGCACCAGATTGCTTTCCAAAAAGGTTGCACCATTTTGCAATCCCACCAACAGTGTGGGAGAGTTCCAATTTCTCCACAGCCTCTCCAGCCTGTCCTGTTTTGTGTTTTTTTGGCTCATGGCCAACCTTGTTGGGGTGAGATGGTATCTCATGGTTGTTTTGATTTGAATTTCTTTGATAGCTAATGATCGTGAGTATGTCTGCATGTACTTTTTGGCTGCCTGGATCTTCTCTTTATTGAAGTGTCTGTCTGTCTCCTTTGCCCATCACTTAATTGATGATCTATCTTTTTCTTACTGATATTTTGTAGTATCTGATAGATCATGGAGATCAGGAGTTGGTATGACATATAGTTGCAAAATATTTTTTCCCATTCTCTAGGTGTCCTTTTAATTCTGTTAATAGTCTTTGGATGAGCAAAAGTGTTTGATTTTTAGTAGTTCCCATTTATGTATTTTCTCTTCTGTTTTTTGTGGTTTGTTTGACAGATGTTGAAGTCTGTCTGCATTGTTCATTAAAACTTCCATTGTTGGGGGCAGAGTCAAGACGGTGGACTAAGCACACTTCTCCTTATATCCCTCTGGAAACCAAGACCTGAATTGACAATTAAACAGAGCCTTGTGATCACCTAATCAGCCTCAGGACACAGCACAGAGCTGATAATTGAGACTTCATACCACTCAGCGAAAACCTTCCTCTCTTTCGCCGACTCCCACTCCTGGCTAGCCCTGGCTCTCATGGACGGAAGGTAAACGCACCATTTTGACTTTTTTTATCCTCTGTCTCAACTGGCAGGTGGAGCTGGGTCTTGCCTGGTGGCTGGATTCAGATGTGCTGCTGGGGATATAGGCAGGCGAAATTCCCATATTCTGAGAGCCAGGCTTGGGACTCTGTTAATCTAGCCACTTTGAGCCTTTCATTTTGTAGCTTCCTCAGCGGGGTTTGTGCGGAGCTTCGCAGTCAGTGTGTGGGATGCCATGTTGGTACCGAGATTTTAGCGGGACCTCGTTCTTAGCCTGGGAGCCAGCACCTGCAAATGGGACAGCGCTTCTCCGACAGAAAAGTAGTGATTTTGCACAGTGCTGCCTATGTTGGGGGCCCTGCAACAGAAGCAGAGGAATCACTACCTCTCGGCACCTTTAGCCCCTCTGTCTGCTGCCTGTGTGGAGGACACCATCTTGGATACGGTGGGGGCAGCTAGACCTAATTCTTAGCTTGGGAGCCAGAGCCTGCCCAGGGGAGCGCTTTTCTATCACAAAACCAGTACTTGACGCAGTGTTGGCTAAGGCTAGGCCCTGTCAACAGAGGCCAACAGGGCAGTAGCATTGCTGTATTCTGAACTAGTTTGTTATCATCTGGGGTTGGATATAGTGGCGCTTACTTTGTCAAGTGAGAAGGGAGACCTCTACACCTGAAAACCTAACTGACTTGTGAACTGGTCAGATACCTTTTGCTTTACATTTGAAGACAACCTGGAGAAACATTTGCAATCCATCCTCACAGTACCTCTTCCAGCCTCTATATACTCACACGGGACCCAAAAAGCAACAGACAATTGTGGCATGCAAGCAATCACTCATGGCTTCAGAAGGCTCCCAAACAAAGCAACCAAGGAGTTTTTCAGATGAAGAAACTTTTATGAAAGCATCAGGAAGTGAATACAAATTGATTCTGTACAGAGCCCTTCTAGACCTTATACAAAATGCTGCAGAACAAAATGAAAAATTAAGCAAGTTGTTCAATCTGATGGAACACCAGTACTCTGAAATCCAACAGATCAAGAAGAAAATCAAAGACATAGAAACTTCCATACAAAGCCAAGAAAACAGAATAGAACAAATGGAAAAAAGAATTTCTGACTTGGAAGACAGAGCTACTGATGCCAGCATCTATGAGCAGAAATCAGAAAAAAGAAACAAGAAAAATGAAGAAACATTAAGAAGCATGTGGGACTCTATTAAGAGGAACAACCTTCGATTAATTGGAGTCCCTGAACAGGGTGAGACATCTGAGAACACAGAGAGTATTGTTGCTGTGCTGCTGAAAGAAAACTTCCCAGAAGTTGTACTATGGTCGTTATAGTCCTTCCAGATGGAGAGGAAGATGACAAGACTTGTAATAATTAAAATTGGGTTTATAAATAGTTTATTAAGGGGATTCATAGGGGCAGCTGTAAAGCACAACAAAGATGTTTCATACCATTTCAAGAAATCTAACACACAAGTCTCAACAACTATAAAACCAGCTCTGATAAAGGTGAAAAATCAACTCACAAAAAAAGAGTGTCCCAGAACAGACTAATAAGAACAACAGAGAAAACATCAACATAAAAATAAACATATCACAATGGCACCAGTGAACTCATACCTATCAGTAATTACATTGAATGTGAATGGACTGAATGCTCCAGTAAGGAGACACTGAGCGTCATCGTGGATCAAAAGACATGACCCATCCACATGCTGTCTACAAGAAACTCACTTGAGACCTAAAGACAGGAACAAACTGAAAATTAAAGGATGGAAGAATATATATCAAGCTAACAATGAACAAAGAACATCAGGGGTGGCAATTCTAAACTCAGACAAAATCAATTTTAATGTCAAATCCACCATCGTGGACAAAGATGGACACTATTTATTGCTGAAAGGTTCAGTACACAAGCAAGACTTAACTATATTAAATATTTATGCACCTAATGTCAGAGCACCTAAATATGTCTAAGAAACACTGACTACACTCAAAAGAGAGTTAGATGACTCCACAGTAATAGTGGGAGACTTTGACACTCCACTCTCATAACTAGACAGATCACCTAGAAAAAAGCTCAGTAAAGATACAGAAGACCTCATTGACACAATTAACCAACTAAACCTCATTGATATATACAGAACTTTCCACCCATCAACTACACCTTCTTCTCCAGTGCACATGGAACATTCTCCAGAATTGACCACTTGATAGGCCATAATGCAATGTTCAACAAAATCTATACCATTGAATTACTGCAAAGCATCTTCTCAGATCATAAAGCCATAAAGTCGAAATCAACAGCAGAAAAAACAGATGGAAACTGGAACTCATGGAAACTGAACAGCATCTTGCTGAAAAGTATGACTTACAGAAGCAATAAAGGATGAAATAAAGAAATCTATGGATTCCAAGGAGAACAAAAACACTTCTTATCAGAACCTATGGGATACAGCCAAAGCAGTTCTCAGAGTTCTGTTTATCTCCATAAATGCACACATCTGGAAGGAAGAAAGAAACCAAATCAAGGAACTAACACTACAGCTTGAACAAGTAGAAAGAGAACAACGCAGGAACCCCTCAGGCACCAGAAGAAATGAGGTCATCAAGATTAGAGCAGAGCTAAATGAATTAGAGAATAGAAAAACAATTAAAAAGATTGAAAAGACCAAAAGCTGGTTTTTTGAAAAGATCAAAAAAATTGATAAACCACTGGCTAAACTTACTAAAGAAAAGCAGGAAAGGAAACAAATAACTCAAATTAGACATGAGAGTGGAGTTGTCACCACGGATGCAACAGAAATAAAAAATATCATAACAGAATACTATGAAAGACTGTACTCTACCAAATTTGAAAACCTAGGGGAAATGGACAAATTCCTGGTCTCATACCACCTACCCAAATTATCACAACTTGAAGCAGAACAACTTAATAAACCCATCACAAAGGAAGAGATTGAAAAGGTCATCAAAACACTGCCAACCAAAAAAAGTCCGGGCCCAGATGGCTTCACGGCAGAATTCTACGAGGCATTTAGAGAAGAGTTATCCCCAATATTACTGAGACTATTTCACAGTATAGAAAGGGATGGAGTATTCCCAAACTCATTCTATGAAGTCAGCATAACCCTGATACCTAAGCCAGGGAAAGATCCAACAAAGAGAGAGAACTACAGACCAATATCACTCATGAACCTAGATGCAAAAATCTTCAACAAAGTTCTTGCCAACAGAATACAACAAAACATCAAGAAAATAATCCATCATGACCAAGTGGGATTCATACCAGGGATGCAAGGCTGGTTCAACATCAGGAAAACAATTAATGTGATTAACCACATAAATAACACAAAACACAAGGATCACCTGATTTTGTCCATTGATGCAGAAAAGGCATTTGATAAAGTCCAACACCTATTCATGCTAAAAACTCTTAGCAAAATGGGCATAGACAGCAAATTCCTTAACACAATAAGGGCCATTTATACAAAGCCAATTGCCCACATCATCCTGAATGGAGAGAGACTGAAAGACTTTCCCTTGAGATCAGAAACTAGACAAGGATGCCCACTGTCACCTCTCCTATTCAACATTGTGCTAGAAGTTCTAGCCAGAGCAATTGGACAAGATGAAGAAATAAAGGGCATCTGCATTGGCAAAGAGGAAGTTAGAATCTCCCTGTTCACAGATGATATGATTCTATATGCAGAGAACCCCAAGGAATCTATAAGTAAGCTACTCAAACTGATAGAAGAGTTCATCAAAGTCTCAGGATACAAGATAAACATAAGTAAATCAGTAGGATTCCTTTATACCAACAACGAGACTGTTAAGGAGGAAATTATCAAATCAATACCATTTACAATAGCCCCTAAGTAGATAAAGTACCTAGGAATTAATCTAACCAGAGAAACAACAGACCTTTACAAAGAGAACTACAAGCCCTTACTACAAGAAACTAAGAGACTTAGATAAATGGAAAAACCTACCCTGCTCATGGATAGGAAGACTTAACATTGTGAAAATGTCTATTTTACCCAAAGCAATTTATTTATATTATGCAATCCCAATACAAGTTCCAGTATCGTTTTTTAATGAGATGGAGAAACAAATCACCAATTTTGTTTGGAAAGGGAAGAAGCCCCAGATAAGTAAGGTACTACTAAAGAAGAAGAACACACTGGGAGGCCTCTCATTATCCGACCTTAGAACATACTACACTTCCACAGTGGTCCAAACAGCCTGGTACTGGTACAAGAACAGACAGATCGATCAATGGAACAGAATTGAGACCCCAGAGATGACATCATCTGCCTATGAACAGTTGATATTCGACAAAGGCCCTAAGAAATTAACCTGGGGTAAAAACAGTATCTTCAACAAATGGTGCTGGCAAAATTGGTTATCCAGCTGCAATAAACTGAATCAAGATCCATGTTTTACACCTTATACAAAAACCAACTCCAACTGGATAAAAGACCTAAATATCAAACCTAAAACAATAAAGCTCATCCAAGAAAAGGTAGGAACAACAATGGAAGTTTTAATACACAATGAGGACAGACTCCAAAATCTGTCAAACAAACCTCAATCAACAGAAGAGAAAATAGGTAAATGGGAACTATTAAGAATCAAACACTTTTGCTCATCCAAAGACTTTATTAATAGAATTAAAAGAGCACCCACAGAATGGGAAAAAATATTTGGCAACTGTATGTCAGACCGACGCCTGATCTCTATAATCTATAAGATGCTACAAAATATCAATAAGAAGAAGATAAACCATCCAATTAAGTGATGGGCAAAGGAGATGGACAGACACTTCACTAAAGAGGAGATCCAGGCAGCCAAAAAACACATTTTGCTGAGTTTTTAGCATGAATGGGTGCTGCACTTTATCAAATGTCTCTCCTGCATCAATAAACAAAATCAGGTGATTCTTGTCTTTTATGTTATTTGTGTGGTTAATCACGTTGTTTTTCTGATGTTAAACAGACATTGCATCCCTGGTAAAAATCTGACATGATTATAATGGATTATTTTTTTGATACGTTGTTGTATTCTGTTGAGAAGAATTTTGTTGAAGATTTTTGCATCTAGATTCATGAGTAATATCAGTCTGTAGTTTTCCTTTTTGTTTAGGTCCTTGCCTGGCTTTGGTACAAGGGTTATGCTGGCTGCATAGAATGAAACCGGGAGTATTCCATCCCTTTGTATACCGTGAAATAGCCTCAGTACTACTGGAGATAACTCTTCTTTAAAAGCTTCGTAGTATTCTGCAGTGAAGACATCTGGGCTCAGACTTTTTGGGGTTGGTATTTTTTTTTATGACTTTTTCAATCCCTTCCTTTGTGGTGCGTTTGTTAAATTGTTCTGCTTCACCTTGTGATCATTTGGTAGGTGATATGAATAAAAAAAATTTGTCCATTTCCTCTAGGTTTTCAAATTTGTTAGAGTATAGACTTTCATAATATTCTGCTGTGATATTTTTGATTTCTGTTGGATGTTATGACAACTCCCCTCTCATTTCTTATTTGGGTTATTTGTTTCCTTTCCTGTTTTTCTTTAGTAAGTTTAGCCAATGGTTTATCAATTTTGTTGATCTTTTCAAAAAACCAGCTTTTGGTCTTTTCAATTTTTCCAGTTGTTCTTCTATTCTCTAAATCATTTAGTTATGCTCTGATCTTTATGATCTGTTTTCTTCTGGTCCCTGAGGGGTTCCTCTGTTGTTCTCACTCGACTTGTTGAACCTATATGGTTAGTTCTTTGGTTTGGTTTCTTTCTTCCTTCAGATGTGTGCATTTTTGGAGATAAAGTCACCTCTGAGCACTGCTTTGGTTGTATTCCATAGGTTCTGGTAGGAAGTGCTTTCATTCTTATTGGAATCCATAAATTTCTGTATTTCATCCATCATTTCTTCTATAACCCATGGTTTTTTGAGCAAGATTTTGTTCAGTTTCCATGAGTTTCACTTTCTGTCTATGTTTTTGTCTGCTATTGATTTTGACTTTTATGGCTTTATGATCTGAGAAGATGCTTTCCATTAATTCAGTGCCATGGATTTGGTTATGTCCTAACATGTGGTCTATTGTGGAGACTGTTCCATGTGCACCAGATAAGAAGATGTAGCTGTCCACTGATAAATAGAAAGTTTTGTGTATGTCAATGAGGGCTATTTGGTTTGTGGCAATAAGGTCTTCTGTGTCTTTATTAAGCTTTTTTCTATAAGATCTGTCCAGCATTGAGAGCAGATTGTTTCAAGTTTCCCACTATTATTGTGGAGTGATCTATCTCATTTTTGAACATAGTCAGGTTTTCTTTGATGGATTTAAGTGCTGTATAGTAGATGCATAAATAGTTAATATTGTTAAGTCTTGCTTGTGTATTGAACTTTCAGCAATAAATAGTATCTGTCCTTGTCCATGATGGTGAATTTTACATTAAGATCCTTTTTATGTGAGATTAGAATTGTCACACCTACTCTTCTTTGTGTGTTGTTAGCTTGACATATATCCTTCCATCTTTTAATTTTCAGTTTGTTCCATTCTTTAAGTCTAAGGCAAATTTCTTATAGGCACCATATGAATGGATTGTATCTTTTGATTCAAGATGTCACTCAATGTCTCTTTTCTGGAGCTTTCAGTCCATTTGCACTGAATGTGATTGTTGATAGGTATGTGTTTAGTGCTGTCATTATGATATGTTTATTTTTGTGTTGATGTTTTCTCTGTTGTTTTCAGTAATCTGTTCTGGGACATTCTTCTTTCTGAGTCAATTTTTTCACGTTTTTCAGGATTAGTTTTGTGATTATTGACACTCCTGTGTTGCATTTCTTGATTTGATACGCTGCATCTTTATTGTACTTTAAGGCTGCCCCTGTGATCCCCCTTAATAAACTATGTATAAACCAAGTTTTAATTACTACCAGTCTTATTAACTTCCTCTCTATCTGGAAGGAGTATTCCAACTGTAGCACATCCCTCTTTTCAATGTGGTGACATCATACTTTTTGTGAGATGATCACTGGATCATTTATTTCACTATTATAGGTTTGATTGAGTTTGGAGCCTTCCCTAACTGAGTAGGTTTCTGGGTGATGTGTCTTGTATTTGCTTCTAAAATATACAGTTAGCAGTTTTGCTCTTCTAAGACAAGAGATTCTTTCAGAGTTTCTTGTAGCTTTGGTTTGTTTTTTTCAAAGTCTCAGAGTTTCTGTTTACCTGTGAATGTCTTCATGTCATTTTCATATTTGAAAGATAGTTTTGCAGGATGTAGAATTCTTGGTTGGAAGTACTTCTCTTTCAAGGCTTTGAATGTATCATCCCACTGTCTCTGTGCCAGCATTGTTTCCGCTGAGAAATCCAACAAAAGCCTACAGGGTTTCCCTCTGAATGTTAGCTTTGCTTTGAGTCTTGCTGCCTTTAAGAGTTTCTGTTTATGTTTCATTTTGTTAAGCTTGATTATAATAGGTCTTGGAGTCTTTCTTTTAAGATCTATGTTGAGTGGCATTTGATATGCATATGAGTGTCTATATTCTTTTCTTTCATAATTTCTGGGAAGTTGTCTGTCAGCATCTCAGCCACAATACTCTCTGTGTTCTCAGGTGTCTTGCTCTGTTCAGGAACTCCAATTAATCTTAGATTGTTCCTTTTAATCAAGTGCCACATGTTTCTTAATTCTTCTTCATTTTTCTTCTTTCTTTTTTCTGATTTTTCTTCATAGATGCTGGTGTCAGTAGCTCTGTCTTTCAAGTCAGAAAATCTATTTTCCATTTGTTCCATTCTCTTTTCTTGGCTTTTATTTTAAGTTTCTATGTCTCTGATTTTGATCCTGATCTGTTGGATTTCAGATTACTGGTGTTCCATCAGACTGAACAGCTTGCTTAATTTTTCATTTTGCTCTCTGCATTTTGTATAAGGTCTAGGAGGGCTGTATATGTAATCCTTTTGTATTCACCTTCCGATGGTTTCAGAAAGATTTTTTTTGTCTGTTTTTGTCTTTAGTTGCTTCTTTTAGTAGCTTTTTGAAGCCATGGGTGATTTCTTGGTTACACTTTTATCCAGAGTTTGTTGCTTTGGGGGCATCATGTGAGTCAACAGAGGCTGGGAGAGGTGTTGTGAGGATGGACCACAGTTTTTCCTCAAGGCTGTCCTAAAATGAAAGGTAAAAGGTATGTGACAAGTTCCAAAGTCAGTCAGGTTTAGGTGTACAGGTCCTTCTTCCCAGCTGGCAAAGTAAGCACCTCTATGTCCACCCTAGATGATATAAACTAGCTCAAAATACAAAAAGGATAGTTCCCTGTTGGCCTCTGCTGTTGTGGCCCAGCCATAGGCAACGCTATGTACGATACTGTTTTACTACCGGAAAAGCACTCTCCTCCAGGCGGGTGTTGCCTCTCAGCCTACGAATTAGTTCTTGCTGTGGCTTCTGTTTGGGTACTCCACTTCCAAGTGGAATACGATGGTGTCCCACACAAGCTCCCTGCCTTCTTTGGTACAGGCTACTCAATGGCAGAGGCAGAAAGAGAGGCCAACAGTGCCGAGATGCAGAGCCCAAAGCCAGGTTCTCAAAATGTGGCAATTTCACCCTCCAATCCCACCAGCAGTGCATCTGAGATTAGCTCCTATTCAAGTCTCAGCTCTCCCCACTGGCTAAGACAGAGAAAAAAGTGTTAAACTGGCAAGTTACCTTCAATCTGTGAAAGCCAGTACTCAACCAAGAGTGGGGGACAACAAAAGAAAGTTTTCCTTTCAGCAGTATGAAGTCCAAATTAACAGCCCTATGCTGTGTCCTAGGGCTCACTAGGTGTCCAGAAGGTCTAGTTTAATTATCAATTCAGGTCTTGGTTTCCAGAGGGATTTAGAAAGAAGTGTGTTTAGTCCACTATCTTGACTCTGCCCCCATGATAGTTTTATAAATTATTATTTTTTTAATTTTCACAATGAGAAAAAAATTTAATATCAAGTCTTACTTGTTGCAAATTGTATTTTCAGATAATGCATAAATAGTTAAGGTCAATGTCTACTATTTTTTAAATATCAACAGTTTGATAATAATAATAATGCTTTTTACATATTTAGATTATATTCTGAAAAAATAGTCATAGTTACCAATTCTTTAATTTAATGTTTAAAAGATGCAGAACTTGGTGGTAGTTTTAAATAGCAAACACAAAACTTGGAAGCTCGTAAACTAGCTTTCATATTCATGTCTTAAATGTACATATATAAAACTTGGTTAACTTTCATAGACATTGTCATGATTTCTGTGATCCTTTACACATCTAGTGTTGTTTGCTGTCACTGGATTCAATAATTTCATTCCTTCCCTTAATACATCAACTAATTCAGTTTGTGGTCCAATTTAACACAACTGTGAATAAATATTGTAGTATGTACCTTCTCAAATACATCACTATGTAGATACAGGGGAGACCTCACCATTTTATTCCTATCTGCTGTGGAATTTGTGTATCTTTAAACCTCTGTGGTGTAATGGTTCAGTGCTACCACCGCTAACCAAAAGGCCAGCAGTTAGAATACATCAGGTGCTCTTTGGAAAATCTGTGGGGCTGTTTTACTCTGCCCATAGAGTCACTATGAGTTGTAATCGACTTCACAGCAATGGGTTTGGTTTGGTTTGATGATTTTAAAAAGACTGCAATTAGGACAAAATCCAAAAAAGGTTGACCCCAAGTGGATAGCAACACTACTCTCAGGGATTTCCAGATGAATCTGTTTCTTCTAGAGATCCTTGGATGGCATAAACAGTTTGCTGTCAGCTGATAACAACAACAGCAAAAAAACCAAAACCCAAACTCACTGCTGTGAAGCTGAGGCCCCATAACTATTAACAAGAGGTAGGCAATTCAAAACTACTCTCTAGTGCACTGTGATTTTTATTTCCATTCCATAACCATACTCATAGAAACTTGCACTTTCTGCAAATTGGTTTGACTTCATGACAAAATAGCCTTAGAAATCATTTGCAGAATTGAGATATGCACTATTTTAAAATCAAACTTGAGAGTGACAGGCAAGTCACTTGCAGAGCCTGCTTCCCTTAGCAGAAAAGGAAGTGCCTGGGGCACTAAACAGCTGACATGCCTCAGGCAATCATTACTACAGAATTGCTCTTGGAGCTGTGATGGGAATGTACCTTGCTGGACAGATTTGCTTGTTGGAGAGTTCTTTCTTTCAGGTTTTGAATCAAGATAGAGAAATCATTTTGTTATGACATTAAAAAAAAAAAAAAAGAACTCAGGGCAGACTTTAGTCTCGAGATATATGTTAGCTTCTCAGTACGTGCCTGTGACTCCCACTGACGCTGACAGCAGTTATGCAGATGCAAGCAGAAGAAAATAGACTCTTTGAAACATTAAACACTGAATTTGAGTCTCTTCAAAATGCTGGTTACTGGAGTGGCTGTGAATGAAGCATTCTTGCAGAATGTTTCAGTCATGTATCAGTCCTAAATCATACTTTTCCACAAGTTCTTTTCTATCCTTCTGATATTCTAGTATAACACATGCCCCAAATCTATTTCAAATACATTTACCAAAATAGGATTGAAATAATTAAGTGTGACTTTTATAATTGTTTTACTCTGAAGAGCCAGAGCCTGCTCTGGCTCTGGTTAATCACTTTAATTTGACTTACAATACAGTGTCAGTTTATTTAGTTGGAATTAGTTTTCTATTTCTCTCCTTTTTGTAAGTGCTGCCTGTTTACTTAACAATATTTGGCTTTGCCTAATGATATGTACAGAAGACAGTGCTAAGTGGAACATCAGCTGTTTACATCAGCTCTAACAATTAATGCATGTTAATTTTTAATTACACTGATTGTACTAGAGGCAGAATGTATGTTTCTTCACAGAACAGATGTACTAGTCAGCTTGGCTGGTGAACATGCATATCGATCAGATGTTGATGCTGCCAGCAATTCAGCAAAGTCTGCTGAGTGTCAGCTTCTAATATACTTACAAGTTTGTGGCTCAGAGTCCTGGTGGAGGCAATACAGCTCGATGTTATATCCTGTAATGTTTACAGATAATCACAATATGTCTGTTTTGTGCTTAGCATTTGACAGTGTCTGATAGAAGAGTGAATAGGTCTGAAGGCATTCAAAGGTGAATAAAGCTTGGTAAACTGCTTTCTCCACTCTTATTTTGCTAGAGTGTCATCCAAAAATTTATTGTACAATTACAAAACATTTACATGAAGCTTATGATTCTTGACCAGTGTGGTTCCAAGGAGAAGTCTGAATAGTATTACTGTCATCAATTCTAGACAAGGAAGTACACACAAAATATCAAGCAGTAAGGTAATAGATAAGCCCTAGTTGATTAACTGTCAGTCAATCAAGTAGCATTTGTTCAGTGCTGCAATATGTTGAGCATTTCATTAAGCACTGTAGGTTAAATACTCATGATGCAGAAGTATCAGTCTTTTACCCTTAAGGAAGTTTATACTTCTATTAGAAAAAAAAAGAGTGATACACAAAACTGTTTAAAATAATATTCGCTATAGTTGATACCATGTACTGTTGAATAGATTGTCAGAGGGAAAAAGTAGGAAATGCTTTGCTTAGGGTTGAACTAGAGTTGTCCAACTACAGTTGGATTTGTGTATCTCTGAAATATGGTTCAAATACCTAGGTGTTAAGCAGTCGCTTCCTTACTAGTTTTGGCAGAATCTTCTACCTGATTCTGCAATAAGACTATCAAGCTAAAACATCTTTTATTATAATCTTTTCAACAGCTTCAAAAGTCAATTGGGTATTTTTTTTTAAAATATGTTTACTTATGAGCAAACAATGATTTCCTGAGTTAAACATTTTAAGTCTCCTACATGTCTTTAAGATTCAGTATATATATGTGAGTGTATGTATGAAACTTTTTTAATTGTAAAATTTAATTAGAAATACAAAAGACAAATACTAGTCAAGACAATCTTTTTTTACGATTGAATGAAAATGTACATTCCCATATAAATTTGCATGCCCACCTATATGCAGCTCCCACTGCTCTCGCTGCATGGTGATAGCACACTCTTCCTCTCTGCTCCATACATGTATCATCCTCCAAATAATCTCCTATTCCCTCCTCTCTACCCACTCCCCTTCCTCCAGTAAGAGGTCAACAGGATGACATCCTATAGATGCATAGAACCATAAAGTGCACACATGATATGGTCACTCTGCGTCACCAAGTGCAATCCATTCCTATCTGAAGAGTTGACCTTCTTTATGACTTATGGACAGGGGCAGCACTGGTGCCAGGGCACATGTTGCCAGGGGAACTCTGAGGCCCCTGGACCAACAACTGTGCTCTTTTAGGGGGGATCTCAAGGTGCACCTCTTTTTATTTTTGTGTTGCCAGTCAGACTCAATATTGTGAACTCTGTCACAGCTATCCCTAGTGGTGACCAGGCACCATCCAGTTTATTCTAGTGACAAGTTGATGTAGTGACCAACTCATGTGGGTCTCTCTGTCTTGTGGGTTCTCTTTCCCCCATGTCATTTTGGTCCTTGGTGATCATCCATTACTGCTGGACTGGGACTACTTGCTGTACCCTCAGATGAAGCTTGGCAGCTCTTAAGACCCCAGACACCACTCACCAATGTGGGGTACAGAGGGCTCTCTTAGCAAAATGCTAGTTGTCCCAATTGGCCTCCATTTCCCCTGATAGCATGGTCCCCTTCCCCCACCCTAGATACTATGTCCTTGGGTATTGGGTTAAGATGTGAGAAGTAATCATGTTATGTTGAATTCCAGTTAATATTGATCTTCTTTCTAATGTGTGCTGTCACAGATTTCACCCAACCAAATTTCTATCAATTATCTAATCTAAACACTCCCCCCTCGCCTTCTGCCTTCCTGACCACCCTTGCAGCCACCAGAGAGTCTTTCCTTCTATGCATGAGTCTGTTTTTAAGTTCTTATCATAGGGTCTCATACAATATTTCTCCTTTTGGGGCTGACTACTTTCACTCAGCATAATGTCCTTCAACTGAAACCAGGTTATGAAATGTTCCCTGAAATCATCATTGTTCTTTATCATTGCGTAGTGTTCCATTGAGTATATATACCATAGTTTACCCATCCATTCCTCAGTTGTTGGGCATCTGGGTGGATTCCTTCTTTCTGCTATCGTGGACTGTGCTACAATAAACATTTGTGTGCATGTATCAGTTGGTGTGAGTGGCCTTGATTCTATAGGATATATTCTGAGCAGTGGAATTACTGGGTCAAATGGTATACCTAGATCCAGCTTTTTAAGGAAGAACCAAACTGCTTTCCAAAAAGGTTGCACCATTTTGCAATCCCACCAACAGTGTGGGAGAGTTCCAATTTCTCCACAGCCTCTCCAGCCTGTCCTGTTTTGTGTTTTTTTGGCTCATGGCCAACCTTGTTGGGGTGAGATGGTATCTCACGGTCGTTTTGATTTGAATTTCTTTAATAGCTGATGATCATGTGTGTGTCTGCATGTGTCTTTTGGCTGCCTGGATCTCCTCTTTAGAGAAGTGTCTGTCCATCTCCTTTGTCCGTCTCCTTTACCCATCACTTAATTGGATGATTTATCTTTTTCTTATTGATATTTTGTAGTACCTGATAGATTACAGAGATCAGGCTTTGGTATGACATACAGTTACCAAATATTTTTTCCCATTCTGTATGTGTCCTTTTAATTCTGTTAATAAAGTCTTTGAATGAGCAAAAGTGTTTGATTTATAGTAGTTCCCATTTATGTATTTTCTCTTCTGTTGTTTGTGGTTTGTTTGACAGATGTTGAAGTTTGTCTGCAATGTGTATTAAAACTTCCATGTTGTTCCTACTTTTTCTTGGATGAGCTTTACTGTTTTAGATTTAATATTTAGGTCTTTTATCTAGTTTCAGTTGGTTTTTTTGTAAGGTGTTTGTAAGATACAGGTCTTGCTTCAATTTGTTGCACATGGATATCCAATTTAGCCAGTACAATTTGTTGAAGAGATTGCTTTTACCCCAGATTAATGTCTTAGGACCTTTGTTGAACATCAACTGTACATATGAAGATGGTGTCATCTCTGGAGCCTCAGTTCTGTTCCATTGATCCATCTGTCTCTTTTTGTACCAATACCAGGTTGTTTTGACTACTGTGGCAGTGTAATAAGTTCTAAAGTTAGGTAGTGAGAGATCTCCAGTGTGTTCTTCCTCTTCACTAGTGCTTTACCTATTGAGGGCTTCTTCCCTTTCCAAACAAAGTTGATTTGTTTCTCCATTTCCTTAAAAAATGTCACTGGAATTTGTATTGGGATTGCATTATATAAGTAGATTGCTTTGGGTAAAATAGACATTTTCACAATGTTAAGTCTTCCTATCCATGGGCAGGGTAGGTTTCTCCATTTATGTAAATCTCTCTTAGTTTCTTGTAGTAAGGTCTTGTAGTTCTCGTTGTAAAGGTCTGTTATTCCTCTGATTAAATTTATTCCTAGGTACTTTATCTTCTTAGGGACTATAATAAATGGTATTGACTTGGTGATTTCTTCCTTAATAATCTTGTTGTTGGTATAAAGGAATCCTACAGATTTACTTCTTTTTATCTTTTATCTTGGGGCTTTGCTGAACCCTTTATCAGTTTAAGTAGCTTACTTATGGGTTATTTAGGGTTCTCTGCATATACAATCATGTCATCTGCAAACAGGAAGATTTTGACTTCTTCTTGCCGATGCAGATGCCCTTTATTTCTTGGTCTTGTCTCATTGCTCTGGCTAGAACTTCTAGTACAATGTCGAATAACAGAAGTGAGAGTGGGCATCCTTGCCTAATTCCTGTTCTCAGTGGAAATTGTTTCAGTCTCTCTCCATACAGGATAATGTAGGCAATTGGCCCTTATTGCACTGAAGAATTGGTTGTCTATTCCTATTTTGCTGAGAGTTTTTAGTATGGATGTGTGTTGGACTTCATCATATGCCTTTTCTGCATCAATAGAGAAAACCAGGTGATGGTTTCCTTTCCTGTTTTTTTTTTTTAGTAAGTTTAGCCAATGGTTTGCCAATTTCATTAATTTTTTCAAAAAATCATCTTTTGTTCTTTTCAGTTTTTTCAGTTGTTCTATTTTCTAATTTGTTTAGTTTTCCTCTAATTTTTATGATCTGCTTTCTTCTGGTGCCTGAGGGGTTCTTCTGTTGTTCTATTTCTCTACTTGTTCAAGCCATAGGGTTAGTTCTTGGTTTGGTTTCTTTCTTCCTTCCAGATGTGTGCATTTATGGAGATAAACTGGCCTCTGAGCACTGTTTTGGCTATATCCCATGGGTTCTGGTAGAAAGTGTTTTGGTTCTCATTGGAATCCGTAAATTTCTGTAATTCATCCATCATTTCTTCTATAACCCATGGCTTTTTGAACAAGATTTTGTTCAGATTCAGTGAGTTTCACTTTCTATCTATGTATTTTCTGCTATTGATTTTGACTTTTATGGTTTTGTGATCTGTGTAGGTGCTTTTCATTAATTCAGTGGTATGGATTTAGTTGAGAATTGCTTTACATCCTAACACATGGTCTATTCTGGAGAATGTTCCATGTGCACTGGAGAAGAAGGTATAGTTGTACACTGATGGATAGAAAGATCTGTATATGTCGATGAGGTCTAGTTTGTTAATTTTGGCCATAAGGTCTTCTTGTGTCTTTATTGAGCTTAGTTCTAGAAGATCTGTCCAATATATTGAGAAATTCTTTAGTTGTTTCTCTGGGGGGCTTCTGATGCTGTGGGTGATTTCTTGTTTATGCTTTTATTCAGACGTTGTTGCTTTGGGGGCACCATGTCAGTCAGCAGGGGCTGGGAAAGCTGCCATGAGGCTGGACCACAGTTGTTTCTCAAGGCCGTCTCAAAACGAATGGTAAAAGGTATGTCATGACTTCCAAAGTCAGTCAGATTTTAGGTGTACAGGTCGTTCTTCCCAGCTGGCAAAGTCAGCACCACTTTATCCAACCCCAGGTGTTATAAACCAGTTCAAAATTCAAAAAGGCTACCACCCTGGTCGCCTCTTGTTGGGCCCCAGCCATAGGTGACACTGTGTAGAATACTGCTTTTCTGCCAGAGAAGTGCTCTCCTCCTGACAGGAGCTCCTTCCCAGCCTAGGAATTAGGTCCAGCTCAGGCCTCTGTATAGGTATATCTAGCTCCCAGTGGAACAAGATGGCATCCCTCACAAGCTCCCTGCTTGGTAGAGGCAGAAAGAGAGGCCAAAGATCCCGAGATTCACAGAGTCCAAAGCCGGCCTCTCAAAATATGGCAATTTCACTTGCTGATCCCACCAGCAGTGTATCTGAGATTAGCTGCTAGTCTAGTCCCAGCTCCGCCTGCCAGCTAAGACAGAGAAAAAAGAGATAAAATGGCAAGTTACATTTGGTCTGTGAAAACCAGCACTTGTGAAGAGCATGGGTCAGTGAAAGAGCGGAAGTTTTCCATTCAGTGGTATGAGGTCCAAATTAACAGCCCTGTGCCATGTCCTAGGGCTCACTAGGTGTCCAGAAAGCTCTGTTTAATTGTCAATTCATGTGTTGGTTTCCAGAGGGATTTAGAAAGACACTTGTTTAGTCTGACATCTTGACTCTGCCCCCAAGACAATCTTAATAAAGAATAATTCTGAAGGGCTTGCACTGCAGGAGGTTGAGGTGTTTTGTAAAGCTTCAGAAATTCAGTCAGTAATGCACTGGTACAAGTGTAGCTAACTATACCAAAGGAATTAAATAAAGAATTCAAAGGCAGAAGCACTTATTCAGTATTAATTCAATGGGAGCACAAAGGTCTTTTTAGTAAATAGTGTAGGATCAATTGTATATTCTTATGGTTAAGTATGGGAGATGATCTCAATTCTATACCATCAAATATCAATTCAAGGTAGATTGCAGACCCTGGTTTGAAATGTCAAACTATGAATTTTATGGAAAAAAAGATAAGAAAATCTTGAGAGCCACAGTAGAAACATAATGTGTTAACTGCAGATGACCTTCATAAGATTAACAGCTAATTTTACATCAGAAACAGTGGAGATCAACAATCATAGGGCTAATGTACTCAAAATGCTCTGAGAAAACAAAACTAAAACAAAAATTGCCAACATGAATCCTACATCCAGCAACACTAACTTTCAAAAAATGAAACATAAGAGAATTTGTTCCTAGCATAGGAACTTTACAAGAAATATTAGAGAAATTCTTCAGACTGAAAGTAAATGACCCCAGATACTAATTCAAATTCATAAGAGAAACAAAAATAAACAAACAAAAAGAGCACTGGTAAAAGTAATTATTTAATTATAAAGCCTGCCAAAAATACAATATATTTATTTAATATCCTTTGTTAACTGCTTATAATGTATAAAGATACAATATGCATGAAAATAGTAGTACAAAAGTGGAGGACTGGTAGAGATGTACGTTAAAGTTTCTGCAATTAAAGTTAAGTTAATATTAATCCAAACTAGTTTGTTTTAAATTTCAGGTGATATTTAAAATCCAGAGTAACCACCGAGCAAATATGTTAAAATAAATGACAAATGAACTAAAATGATGTCACAAATTGACTTGTGTCCCATTATCCCAGCCCCTAAATACATCAACTTTGGAAGGCCATGATTCCCATTACTGTGTGACCTGTCCACAATTTTATCACCTGATATGATTTTCCTATGTGTTGTAAACCCTGTTTCTATGATGTGATGTAATGGGATTAACAGCAGTTACGGTAATTAGGCAAGACTCAATTTCTAAGACTGGATTATGTTTTAAGCCAATCTCTTCTGAGACATAAAAGAAAGAAGTGAGCAAAGAAATGTGGGAATCTCATGTCACCAAGAAAACAGTGCTGAGAGCAGAGTGTGACCTTTGAACCTCAGGTTCCTGCTCAGAGAAGCTTCTTGAACGGGGTAAAACTGATGACATGGCTTTTCCTCCAGAGCCAACAGAGAGAAAGCCTTCCTCCAGAGCTAGCATCCTGAATTTGGATTGTTATTGCTGTTGTTAGGTGGCATTCAATCAATTTCAACCCATAGTGACCCTATGTACAGTAGAATGAAGTGCTGCCCAGTCCTACTCCATGTCAACAATCATTCCCATGCTAGAGGCCTATTGCTGCAGTCACTGTGTCAGTCCATCAAGTTCAGAGTCTTTCTCTTTTTAACTGCCCTCCATTCTACCAAGCATTATGTCCTTCTCCAGGGACTGATTTCTCCTGACACCATGTCTGAAATATGTAAGACATAGTCTTGCCATCTTTGCTTCTAAGGAACACTCTGGTTGTATTTTTTCCAAGACAGATCTGTTCCTTCTTTTGGTAGTCCGTGGTATAGTCAATATTCTTCAACATAACAACTCAAGGACCTCAATTCTTTTTAAAAGTTGAACTACTGACTTCTTAAATTGTGAAAGGATACATTTCTCTTTGGTAAATCCATCCACTTGTGGCATTTATGTTCTAGCAGCATTAGGTAACTAAGACAAATAGTATACTGTCAAATATCTACTCAACACAAATAAGACACTAAAGGGGTAATACTACTACTACTAATAACAACAACAAAAAACCCACTGCAGTGGAGTTCATTCTGATTCATATAGGACAGAACAGATAAAGTATTGGATTTCCGAGGAGCAGCTGGTTGATTCAAACTGCTGACTTTTTGTTTAGTAGCCAAACACGTAACCACTGCATAACCAGGGCTCCAGTATAGGAGAACCAGAGAAGCAAAAAGTACATAAGACATACTGTTGCTGTTGTTGTTAAGTGCAATCAAGTCAATTCCTACTCATAGAAACACTATGTACAACAATAGAAAACAAAAATGAAAACATTAGACTTAGTTCTGACTATGTTAGTAATAATCTTAAATGTGACTGAATTAAACAGTGCAATTGGAGGGGAGATATTGTCAGTATGTGTATATTCTAGCAAGATCCAGCCATATGCTGTCTGTCATGGAGTAAGCTGTGTACCCCAAAAATGTGTGTATCAGTTTGGCTATGCCAGTATTCATGGTTGATGTTCTTGTGTGTTGTAAACCCTACCTGTATGATGTTAATGGGGAGAATGGGCAGTAGTTGTGTCGATAAAACAGGATTCAGTCCATAAGATTGTAATGTACCTTGAGGCAGTCGCTTGAGACAGAAAGGAAAAGGAAGGAAGCAGAGAGTCGGGGACCTCATGGTACAAGAAGCAGTGCCAGGAGCAGGGAGCAGAGCATATCCTTTGGAACGGACCTGGGGTCTCTGTGCCTTGGAAGCTCCCAGTCGAGAGGAGTACTGCCAACGAGGGCCTTCCTCAAAGCCAACAGAGAAAGATTTGCTTGATAACCTGAATTTTGGATTTTCGCCTGATTTTCTGTGAGAAAATAAGTTTTTCCTTGTTAAAGCCATTTACATGTGGTATATTTGTTATAGCAGCACTAGATGGCTAAGACAGAATTTGGTACCAAGAGAGTTGGGTACTGCTCTAACAGATGCTTAAAATGTGGAAGCAGTTTTGAAATTATGAATGGAGAGAAGACTCAGAAGGTACTGAGGAAAGTGCTGACGGTGAGAAACAATAGCAGTGTACTGACAAGGTAGAGCTAGGAAACTAGTGCCAGATGGTACTCAGGCTGATCCCCCGAGTGAGAGAGCTAAGGGCCTGTATGCAGGAGACTTTCTGGTGCAGTGGCTTGCCTCTTGGCACATAAATTGGTGGAGCTACAGAGCTTTGGAATATCTGCTCCAGAAGGGCAGATGCAGTCATGAGGCCAGGCCAAGAGGTCTCAGGAAGCAGAAGCTGAAGGCACAAGGAGCATAATGAACTGAGCTGCCTCAGCCTCAAAGGATTTCTGAGCATGAAGCCATGGCCTCCAGTGTTTCTAAGGGTGGAATTGGCACTTAGATGGACTAGAAAAACGGCGAGCCTAAAGCTGAGGGAGACGAGTTGCTGCCCCAGTGGACCTGGAAGGTGGAGCTGTAGCCCGCGGTCTAAGGGCTTCCACTCAGAATCTGGAGAATGGGGGCACACATAGACTCTAGAGGGCAAGGCCATTGTGTAAAATGCTTCAGAGAATGGAAGATTATTTTCAAGCTTTGAGGGTTAATGTAACGTGTTCTGCTAATCTACTTGGTGTCTGTTATGTCTTCTCTCCCTGTAATTTCTCCTATTTGTAATGGAAATGTCCAGCTTTGCCTGCTTCTTCTGCCACTATAATTTGGAAGGAAATAACTTGTGTTCTAGATTTCACAGTTTAAGAGGAATTTCTGAATTTTGGACTTGGATTTAAGGCTTTTGCCATGATGAGCTGAATATTGTTTGCAGGTTGCAAGGATGTGATTTTGGGGGTCCAAATGGTGAAATGTCATGGATTGAATTGTATCCCCCCAAAAATGTGCTTTACAATTTGGGTGGACCGTGATTCCTGGTATTGTGCGATGTTTCTTTACATTGTAAACCTTGCCTATCTGATATTAATGAGGGAGGATGGGCAGTGGTTGTGTTGGTGGGCAAGATTCAGTCTCTAAGACTTTATTGTGATATAATAATAATAGTAATCAATAAATAAAATAAAAGTAATAATCTCTTGAGATAGAAAAGAAAGGAAAGCAAGCTGAGAGGTGGGGACCTCACACCTACAAGAATCAGTGCCAGGAGCAGGGAGAAGAGTATGTCCTTTGGAAAGGATCCAGGGTCCCTGTGCCTCAGAAGCTCCCAGTCCACAAGAAGAATGATGACAAGGACTTTCCCCTAGAGTCAACAGAGAAAAACTTCTCCTGGAGCAGATGCTCTGAATTTGGACTTCCACCCTGCTTTTCTGTGAGACAATAAATTTTTCTTTGTTAAAATCATCCGCTTGTGGTATTTCAGTTATAGCAGCACTAGATGACTAAGACACTGTCTGTGGAATAAAAAGTGTAATTCAAAGAAAATAGAGTAAATGTAGAAGGATGGTAAAAGATGTATTATACAAACTATAACTGCAAGAAACCTGCAATGACTATCAGACAAAATAGATTTAAAAAAAAATAGTGTTATTAGAGATAAAGGGGGACTTTCTATACTGCTGAAAGAACCAACTTATGAAGAATATACAGCAATTTCAAATATATATGCACTTAACAACAGAATGCCCAAATACATGAAGGGAAATAACAGAAATGAAGGGAGAATTAGATAATTCAATATTAACAGCTGGAAATTTCAAGATTCCACTTCAAGAATTGATGCAACAATCAGGAAGAATATCAGCAAAGAAATAGAGAACCTGAATAATACTCTAAGCAACTAGGCCTAACACACACACACAGACACACACAGAGACACACACACACAAAGACATTCTGTTGTTGTCAAATGCCCTCAAGTTGGTTAGAACTCATAGTGACCTTATAAGACAGAGTGCAACTGTATTGTGAGGTTTCCAAAGTATGGCTGGTAGATTTGAACAGCCGACCTTTTGATTAGCAGCTGAGCTCTTAACTACTTCACCACTAGGACTCCACATACATGCTTAAATGTGTATGTATATACATGTACATGCTTGTGTGTCTGTATATATGAGGTCTTGCAATTGAGTTCACAAACTCTTCTTAGAAAGTGCTACATACCAAATTGTTGAACATCACTGTAGTCACCTTTGATATACTCCCTGTGGGAAGCATCTTTTTTCACACAGCCTTTTCAGTACTTCCAAATAGTAAATTTGATTCACTGTCCAGTTGGTACAAATTTATAATGAACATCTCTCTGATACCAAAAAGGGTTAGCAGCATCATTTTGCCTCTTGTTTTGGACTAATGGAGCTTTTTTTGTTCACGAATTGACTTCCACTGTGCCACTTGATGCTTTATTTCAGTGTCATATTGGTACATGCATGTTTTATCACCAATGATAACATGGCCTAAAACATCATCTTGCCTCCCCGGAAGGTCCTGGAAAATTTTGACTCTCCTTTTGTTCACTGGTGAGCTCCTTAGGGACCATTTTTGCATACACCTTTCTTGTGCCAAGATTTTCAGTTAAAATTTTCCTGTTTCTCTATTGATGTTTACTTGGTCTGCTATGCTTCTTGCAGTCAGCTGATGATTTTGACACGCAATTTGATGACTTTTTGCAATGTTTTTGTCAGTTCTGGTTGTTACTATCTTCCCTGACCTCGCTTAATTAGTGATGCTTTCTCTCCCCTCAGAAAAACATTTAATCCATTTGTTCACTGCTGTTTTATTCATGGCATTATCACTATAAACTTGTACTAACATGTCACCAATTTCACTTCCACTCTTGCCAAGTTTAGCAAGAAACTTATTGTTTTTTTGTACCTCTAATTCAGGCTTTAACATTCTTGAAATGGTTCACAAAACATGCGACAACATTAATGAACACCTTTCAGGAGGACACCACCACATGTCGTCATGAACACAGCTGCGAGACACTGATATACCAAGGTTATGAAACCTTACCAGGTTGTGTGTACAGTACTGTGGCAAGTTCACCAACTTAATTGTCAGACCTCATAAATATGTGTATACACTCACAGACACACAGACACACACACAGACACACACACAGACACACATATGCACAATGTGTCTGCCAATTTGTCTTACTGTGGTTGAGTATTACTGTAATACTGGAAGCATTAACAAGGTCACCATTGGTGGACAGGTTTCAGTGGAGCTTCCAGACTAAGACTATCCATCTTATAAAAAAATAAAGCATTAAAATAAATGTTAGGAACAACTGCATATCAAAAAATTAGATTATTTAGATGGAATGGATAAATTTCTACAAGCAGAAATAACATGAATTCAATCAAAAGAAATAAATGATCTAGCCCAGGCCCAGTAATAAGTACAGGAAATTATTATTTTAAAAAACATTTGAAAAGAAAGGCATAAGACAAGACAACATTACTGGTGACTTCTACCACTTTTTTTTTTTTAAGAAAATTAATAGAAATGCTTCATGAAGTCTTCCAAAAATGGACTAGGAGAGAGCACTTTCCAATACATTGTATGAGGCCACCATTGCCCTGACATCAAACCAGAAAAATATATCTGAAGAAAGGAACTCTGCAGACAAATATCATTTAAGAATACAGACACACAATCTTCCCTAAATACCGGTAAACCAAATCCACTAACTTATAAAAAGAAGTATAGACCATAACGAAGTGAAATTTATCCTAGGAATGCAAGGTTAGTTTAACAGCTGACTAGCAATCAATGCAGAAAACCTAGCGGTTTAGTGGTTAAGCACTAAGGTTGCTAACCAAAGTTGGGGGTTGGAATCCATGAGGCACTCCTTGAAAACCCTATGGGGCAGTTATACTCTATTTTTTAAGATTGCTGTGAGTCAGAAATGACTCGATGGTAATGAGTTTCGGATATGAACTAGTGTAATATATCACATTAGCAGAACAAATAAGAAATCATTTCAATAGTAGAAAAAGCATTCAACAAAACTTAACACCATTTTATGATACTCAATAACCTAGAAATTGAATAGGCATTTCTTTACCTGATAAAGGATGCATGTGAAAAATCCATGGTTAATGTCATGTTGTTGTTGTTAGGTCCACTCAGTTTAGTCCTGATTCATGATGACCTTGTACACAACAGAACAAAACACTGCCTGGTCCTAAACCATCCCTATAATCATTGCTGTTCGAGTTCATTGTTGTAGCCACTGTGTCAGTGCATCTCTTTGAG
Source organism: Heterohyrax brucei (assembly GCA_028571685.1). NCBI lineage: Eukaryota > Metazoa > Chordata > Mammalia > Hyracoidea > Procaviidae > Heterohyrax > Heterohyrax brucei. Next base: position 60,103,304 of record CM053146.1, on the reverse strand, counting down.
GCCTTTCCTCTTTTTTGCTGACTGTCTACCAAGGATGATGTCCTTCTCCAAGGACAGGTTCCCTCCTGACAACATGTCCAAATTATGTGAGAGGTAATCTCACCCTTCTTGCTTCTAAAGGACATTCAGGGCCGTTCATCTTCCAAGACAGATTTGTTTGATCTTTTGGTAGTCCATGCTATATTCAGTAGTCTTCACCAACACCATAATTTAATGACTTCAGTTCTTGTTTAGTCTTTCTTTTTTACTGTCCAGCCTTTGCAATGTGCATGAGGTGATGGAAAGTACCATGACTTAGGTCAGAGACACCTTAGTCCTACAAGTGTCATCTTTGAATTTTAACACTTTAAAGAGATCTTTGCCAGCAAATTTGCCCAATGCAATAAATGCATAGTTTAATTTTTTGACTAATGCTTCCATGGTTAAAATGAAATCCTTGACAACTGGAATACTTTCTCTGTTTCTCTGTGATTATCTTTGTTTTCTTTATGTTGAGCTGTAATCCATACTGAATGCTATTAAAAAAAAAACAGCAAACAAAAACATACCTATTGCTGTCAAGTTGATTCTGACTTATAGCAACCCTATAGGGCAGAGTAGCACTGTCACATAGAGTTTCCAAGGAGCATTGGTAGATTCAAAATGCTGGTCTTCTGGTAAGCAGTCATAGCGGTTATCCACGGCACCAACAGGGTTTCCCTTATGGCTATAGTCTTTTTTAATCTTAGAGCTGCTTTTCCTAATTATGTGGGCCATGAGTAGTCCAGTCTTATTTTACTTACCTATATAATGGGAAAATCAAGGTCTGCCTTGTAGGGTCATCATTAAGCTTTCAAATAATTTTTACCAGTTGTTTTTTTTTTCTTTTTTTTGACAGAATGAAATACTAAAGAAACAAAATGATTTTCATGATCTCAATATCTAATAAACCTCTAGTGTGATTACTCCAAAATGAGCTTCATGACCTCAATATATAATAAAACTCTAATGTGATTACTCCATTTTTACAAAAGCATTGAGTGCTTTCCACAGTTGTTTGCCAACTACACCCTTCCCTTGTGAGGTACTTTTATAATCAAGTTATTGCGTTCTTTTTTTTTTTTTTTTAGCAGTAAACCCACTGCCGTTGAATCAAGTCTGACTCATAGTGACCTTAGAGGTCAGAGAAGAACTGCCCCAAAGAGCTTCCAAGGAGTATCTGGTGAATTTGAACTGCTGGCCTTTTGGTTAGCAGACGTAGTACTTAACCCACTACACCACTGAGACTCCTTTCACAGCAATATGTGAAAAAAATAAAAGGCATAGTGGAGCCTATAAAAATACCTGACAGGGTTGGGAGTGGTTTGAAAACAATTGTATAAAGTGCATGTAAAAACATAGAAAAACCAATAAAAACATACTGTGCTATTTACAGTATTAAATATTTCAGAACTATATGAAAGAAAATAAAAAGCATCTTCTATTCTTCCCTAATTTTGCTTCACGAATGTTGTCCAAGCTTAAGAGTACCCTGTGATGGGTTACAGAAAAAAATGTTACATGTGTATATTTATGTATTTACTTGTATTTTATTTTCATGAATGGATTATACAATAGCAATATTCTATGCCTTGTAGATAACAGTCTTTTCTATAGCTGTGTATATAAATCAATTCTGTTATTTCTAATAGTTTTATTAATGAGCATCCTTGAACAAAAATCATTGTAAATTTTTGCAATATTTAGAGGATAAAAGTCTAACAGTGAGCTTTCTTGATAAAAGAACTTTATGAAAATAATATAAGGCAGTGCATGGAAAACATTTATAACATTATTAGGCACATATTGTTGGTTCTATAATTATGCTATTGTTGTTAGGTACTATCAAGTTGGTTCTGACACATGGCAATCCCATGCACAACAACACAAAACACTGCCTGGTCTCGTACTATGTCCACAGTTACTTTCATGCATAAACTCATTGTTGCAGCCACTGTGTCAATCCATCTTTTTGAGGGTCTTCCTTTTTTTTTTGCTAACTCTCCATTCTACTAAGCACGATATCCTCCTCCGGGAACCAGTCCTTCCTGGCAACATGTCCAAAGTGTGTAAAATGCGGTCTTGCCATCTTTGCTTCCAAGAATCACTCTGCTTCTTTAAGTAGAGATCTATTTGTTCTTTCAGCAGTCTGTGGTACATTTAATACTTTTCTTCAACATCGCAATTCAAAGGTGTCAATTCTTCTATCTTCCATATTTGTTGTCCAGCTTTCACATGCATATGATGCATTTCAAAATACCATGGCTTGGGTCAGGTGCTGCTTGGTCTTCAAGATGACATATTTACTTTTCAGTACCTTTAAAGGTATTTACAGCATATTTTCCAATGTAATGTGTCTTTTGACTTCTTGACTGCTTATATAATTACCAATTATAACATTCTTTTCTAATGTGATAGACTTCTTTCTCAGTATATTAACTGTGGTAAAAATATTGTTAGAAATACAAAAATCGCTCCACACAATTACATAGTTTTCCTTGGGCCTGGAAAATTTTGGCTGACATGACATGTACACTGGTGTTTTCATTTACCTTTGTTACCCAAGTTCTTTCTCAGTCAGTTATCCAGAACAACATATGTAAAGCTGATTATAGTACTGACTGTATATTTTCTCAGCTTTCTTTCAAAGATCAATAACATAAGATAGCTGAGTGCATTGTATATCACTTAAACATACTACCCTGTAATAGGATGGTGTTAGTATAGTTTTTTCCAAGCACTTGTCACTTTGATGTGGTTGTTGTTGTTAAGTGCCATTGAGCTGATACGATTCATAGTGACCCACTGCACAGCAGATAGAAACACTGCCTGGTCTTGCGCCGTGTCCACAATCATTTTTATCCTTAAGCCCATTGTTGCACCCACTGTGTCAGTCCATCTCGTTGAGGGCCTTCCTGTTTTTCACCGACTCTCCATGCTATCAAGCATGATGTCCTTCTCCAGGGGATGATCCTTGCTGACAACATGTCCAAAGTATATAAGTCACAGTTTTGCCATCTTTGCTTCCAAGGAGCACTCTGGTTGTATTTCCTCCAGAGCAGATCTGTTGGCTCTTTCGTCATTTCATGGTACATGCAACATTCTTCAGTAACACCACAATTTAAAGGCATTGATTCTTCTGTCTTCTTTGTTCATTGTCCAGCTTTCACATGGATATGATGTGATTGAAAATACCATGGCTTGGGTCAGGCACCCTTTAGTCTTCAAGGCGACGTCTTTACTTTTCAATACTTTAAAGAGATCCTTCGTGGCAGACATTCCCAATGAAATGCATCTTTTGATTTCTTGACTGCTGCTACCATGGGTGTTGATTGTGGACCCAAGTAAGATGAAATCCTTCCTCCATTTATGATGATGTTGCTTCCTGGTCCAGTGGTGAGAATTTTTGTTTTCCTGATACTGAGGTGCAATCCATACTGTAGACTGTGTTTCTTGATCTTCAGCAGTGTTTCAAATCCTCTTCACTTCTTCTTCTTCTTTTTTTTTATGACTTCAGTGGATCTTTTCTTTAATATTGAAGACCAAATTACGTAGACACACACATATACAAATGATTCCTTCTACTTTGTGGGCTATAGGATGGCAATTATGCAAATAAAAAGAGAGATCAAATTAGTATGAAGTATTCCTTTCCTGTTGCTGCTGAAAGAAATTACCACCGCAAATTTATTGCCTTAAGACAGCACAAATTTATGGAGGATAGAAATCTGAAATGTACTTTGCAAGGTTAAAATCAAAGTATTGGCAGGGCTGGTTCTGAGTCGACGGCACTTGGCTGGGTTATCATGGAGAATTTGGGGGAGAATGCATTCTCTTCCTTTTCTAGCTTCTAGAGTTGCATTTTTGACTTATGGTCCCTTCTTCCATTCACAAAGCCAGTAGCTTAGTATCTTTAAATCTCTCTCTGCTTTTGTCCCACATTGTTTCTTGATCTTCAGCAGTAAGTGTTTCAAATCCTCTCCACTTCCAGCAAGTAAGCTGGTGTTGTCTACAGGTTGTTAATGAGTTGACCTCCAATCCTGATGCCTCATTCATCTTCCTATAATCCAGGTTCTTGGATTATTTGCCTGACATACAGATTGAAAATGTATGGTGAAAAGATACAACCCTGGAGCACACCTTTTCTGACTTTGAACTATGCGGTGTTCTGCATGCATGACTGCCACTTGATCGATATACAGATTCCTTAAGAACACTGCTAAGTGTTCTGGAATTACTATTTTGTACAATGTTAGTCATAATTTGTTATGATCCACACAGTCAAATGCCTTTGCATAGTAAATGAAACACAGGTAAATGTCTTTCTCATATTCTCTGCTTTCAGCCAAGATTCGTCTGACATCAGCAGTGATATCCCTGGTTCTATGTCCTCTTCTGAATCCAGCTTGAATTTCTGGCAGTTCTTTGTCAATATGCTGTTGCAGTTGCTTTTGAATGAGCTTGAGCAAAATTTTACTTGCATATGACATTAACAATATTGTTTAGTAATTTTTGCACTTGGTGTTGGTTCACCTTTGTTAGTCAACCTTTATATTCTGGTGATGAAAAATTGAATATACTAAAAGTGACCAAATAATAACAAGTAAATGTGCTGATGGGTGTTGTGACTTGGTACTGGAAGTGTAAGAATGCAACTATGCAGTAGTCACACTCAAAATGGAAATGATGTTTTATGAAGTAACAATGTGAGTACATTTGAGCTTCATATTCTTGACACAATTCCAAAATTGTTTTTATATTTGATGAACCTTTCTATTTCCAAATCTTAGGTAAGCTTGCTGGTCTTCTCACATACTTGACATTTCCTGTCAATCTTTAGTCTTGCCTTTAATTTTTAAGAGTAAAGTCCCTGACTGACATTTATCGACTCAGCAGGTGCTTTGTAAATGATTCTTGAATTAAATAATAAATGGATAAGGTGGCTGCTTTGTGCTTGTGTCTTCTTTTTCCTTCACTGTTCATTATAATAGAAACAATCTCAATTGGACTTCTTATTGCCTGATAACGTGCACCCATACCTCTGACTAAAGTCATCTTTTTAGATAATTTATAAATGAAGGAAAATAAACCTTTGAAAGTGATCTAGGTTGTGTATACATTAAACTGTTGATTTAGAAACATCTCTATGCACACAAAAAGTTATTATTACATGTATTGTCTTTTTACATCTTAATGTACTTGGAATTTGTTACTTTTACATGACAAATGATTTAGCTGTTTGTAGCTAATATGTGGCATTGCTTCCTCAAGAATCTAGTAGTCTGCAAATTTAAATGTATAAACAGTTAGCAAGAAAGCAAATTATAATAAAATAAATTATTTCATAGAGGATCACAGAAACTCATTAGCAGAGAAGAGAAAACACACAGGAGAAAGGGCAGATTCTGTATGGAGGGATCTGGTCATGAAATAACCGTGAAACATATGGAATATTTTCACAAACATACATTTCTTTAGATCCTCTTATTTTGTGCTTTCCCAGGTTTCTAATGATGACACAGAAAATTATTATAAATTGCTTAATGGAAAAATGGTAGCTAGTTAATAAATGTCAGGTTCTAACTTTACTGCCTTTATCAGACCCTTGAAGTATACAAAATGCAACAAAAATTAAAATAGCATTGAGTTGGCATAAAGATCAAGGGACATATCGATGAATTCAGGGTCCAGAAATATATTCACATACATATGGCATCTCTTTTCAGTAGGGAAAAGATAAACTTTTTAATTAAAACATGTTGGAACAAAAGCATTTGGGGGGAAAAAAACTTAAAGATGCATCTCTAATTTATTACCTACAAAATAAATTATTAATGACTAAGATGTAAATGTTAAACACTCAACTCTAATAGTCCTTGAAAAAAAAATAGTAGATAAATCTAGGGAAAAAAAAAAGCAGAAACTCTGTCTTACCTTTTACTTCAAAACATGACTGAACATATTTGAGCTGTCCAGTCACGGCCGATGAGATGACACCAGCACAAACATAAATGTTGGAAAGTTCAGTGATGCAGAATGATAAAGGGAATAGGAAAAATTATGGGTCAGATTCCTAGGATGGGAGAATTTGAAGAGGTGTGAGCCTGTGTGTGAGACTGAACTGCTGGTGAGACTGTATGTGTAAATTTTATCTTACCATTAAAAAGAATGAAACTTTCATAAGCAAGTTTAAAATGCTCCAAGTGCTATCAGTATCTCTTGCTTGGTCCGTTGTAATGTCTCGTGATTTGTCCCTCTGCTTCAGTCTTTGTTCTCATTGTCCATAGTTGATTCTCTGTGGTGCAGCAAGAATGATCCTTTAAAATGTATGTCAGATAATATCACTCTTCGCTCAGAATCCTTCATTGTCTTCTCACGCTATGGCTGACAAAGTTTTGCTTGATTCAGTCCTTGTCACGTATCTGACCTCATCTGCTACCCTGCACACCTTTGCTCATTCACATTGGCCTCTGGTTCCTCGCCATCCTTCATACTTGCCTAGAAGGATTCTGCATCACTTGCTGTTTCCCTGGGTGGAAAGTTCTTTCCTACATGGTTCACTGCCTTGCTTCCTTCAGGGATTTCAATTAATGTCAGCCAATCAAAGAGCTTCCTTGACTGCTTTATATAAGCAGGCAGTCAGAGAGTCCAAACAAACTGTGACTCTATCTCTGCTTAGTATTTCGTTGTGTGAATATACCATGTAGGAATCACCAAGCATTAATTTATTTTTTATCTATCTTCCTCCACTAGATTGCAAGCTTTATTTTTATTCTTCTTCATCCTTAGCTTCTAGAATACAGTCTGCAAGTGTAAGTATTAAATGATGAATAAATTAAAGGAAAATGATAATTGCCGACTGTAAACTTTCTTTTTATAGAATGTACTTTAAGTGAAAGTTTACAATTCAAGTCAGTTTCTCATACAAAAACTTACAGACCCATTGTTGTGTTACCCTAGTTGTTCACCTCACACTGTGACAGCAACGCATTCTCTTCATCCTACATTTCTTGTGTTCATTCTACCAGCTCCTGTTTATTTCTGCTGTCTCGTTTTGCCCCTGGACAGGGACTGCCCAGCTAGTCTCATGTACTTACTTAAGCCAGAAAGCACACCCTTTGTATCATTTTAAGTCTTATACTTCTATCTAATGTTTGTCTGAAGAGTTGACTTCAGGAATCTTTTCAGTTTGGGGCTGACAGAGTCCAGGAGCCAAGTCTGCCCAAGATTTGCAGTCTGTCAGAGCATCAAGTCTGGTCTTTTAACTAGAGACTGAATTCTGCTCCCCACTTCTCTACTGCTCCCTTGGGGATCTGTTGTGTATGTCCTTTCAGAGCAGTCATTGGCAGGAGCTGGGAATCTTCTAGTTCTTCTGGTCTCATGTTGATGCAGTTTCTTTTTGTATCTTGGGCTCACATTTTTCTCCTGTCTTTGGTGTCCTTCATTCTCCTTTGCTCCTGGTTGGTTGAGACTAACTGATGCTTCTTAGATGGCCACTTTCTAGCTTTCAAGATGCCAGATGCCATCACCAAAGCAGGATGCAAAAAACTTTCTTAATAAACTTTTTATGCTAGTTCAGCTAGAGGTGTCCAGAAACCATGGTCTCTAGATTCCTGTCACTGCTTCTCCGTCCCTCAGAGTGTTTGATTGTTCTCAATCTTTTTGTGTTGACATTGACTTCTCTTGTATTGTGCTTTGTCATTCTCTTCACCAAAAATAATTCTTATCTACTATCTAGCTACAGAATACCCCTCTTCCTTTCTCCTCACCCTCATAACCATCAAAGAATGCTTTCTTGTGTGTTTAAATCTTTTCCTGAGTCCTTTTAGTAGTAGTTTCATGTAATATTCATCCTTTTGTGACTAATTTCACTCAGCATAATGCCTTGCAGATCCAGTCAGGTTATGAAATATTTCAAAATTCATCATTGTTCTTTATCACTGCTTAGCATTTCATTGTGTGAGTATACCATAATTCGTCTGTCAGTTCATTCATTAATTGGCACCTAAATTGATTTCATCTTTTTCCTGTTGTGGACAGTGCTTCAGTGAACATTGTTGTGTATATGTCTATTCATGTGATGGCTGTTATTTCTCTAGGATGTACTCCAAGGAGTGGGATTGCTGGATCTTATGGTATTTCTACTTCTAGCTTTTTAATGAAGTGACATAGATTTCCAGGTGGAAACATTTTACATCCCCCCCGAGAACATTTAAGTGTTCCAGTCTCTTGGAGTCTCTCCAATATCTATTATTTTGTATTTTGTAGATTAATGCTACCTTTGTTGGGATGAAATGGTATCTGTTTGTAGTTTTGATTTTGATTCTACAAATGCTAGTGATCATATTTCCTTCTATATGGAGTCTGCCTCAATATGTTCTTTGGTGAGGTTCCTGTTCATATTCTTTTTTTATTCCTTAATTGTCTTTTTGTTGTTGAAATTTTTCAGTATCTTGTAGATTTTAGATTAGTTGTATTCCCCCATTTTTTGCCCCCAGTCTGTATGTTGTCTTTCTATTCTTTTGGTAAAGTCGTTGGAGGAGCACAGCGTTTGATTTTTAGAACTTCCTAGTTAACTGTTTTCTGGAGTTTGTACATTGTTAGTACTGTTTTGTGTTCTGTTTATGTCATGTATTAAGACTCTAGGCAGTAATGTTATTTTTTCTTCCATGATCTTTATGATTTTGTGTTTAGATCTTTGATCCCATTTGAGTTAGTTTTTGTGCATGGTATAGGATATTGGTTTGCTTCAGTTTTTGCAGATGGATGGTGATCCAGTTATGCCAACACTATTTGTCAAAGTGGCTATCTTTTCCTCAATTCATGAACTTTGGACTTTTGTCAATTATCAGCAGCTCATAAAACCAAAAGCCAAATCCGCTGCCATTGAGTCAGATCTGACTCATTGTGACCCTGGAGGTCAGAGTAGAATTGCCCCATAGAGTTTCCAAGGAGCACCTGGCAGATTTGAACTGCAGACCTTTCAATTAGCAGAAGTAGCACTTAACCACTATGCCATAAGGGTTTTCAGCAGCTCATAGATGGATGATTTTATATCTAGATTCCCCATTCTGTTCCATTTGTCTATGTATCTGTTGTATCAGTACTAGGCTATTTTGACTATCACAGTGGTATAATAGTTTCTAAAGTAAGGTAATGTGAGGCTTTCCACTTTGTTCTTCAATAATGCTTTACTTATCCTTGGTCCCTTCCCTTTCCATATGAACTCAGTGATTTGTTTCTCCATCCCATTAAAACATGTCATTGGAATTCAAATCCAGATTGCATTTTATCTATAGATCTCTTTGGATAGAATAGACATTTTCACAGTGTTGAGTCTTCCTATCCATGATCAAGATATGTTTCCCCACCTGTGTAGGTGTCTCTTTTAGTTTCTTGCAGTACTGTCTTGCAGTTTTCTTAATATAGATTTTTTAAGTGTCTGGTTATGTTTATTCTTAAGTATTTTATTTCTTGGGTACTATTTTAAATGGTATTAATTTAGTGACTTTCTCTTTGGCATTCTTTTCATTGCTGCAGTGAAATCCAACTGATTTTTGTATGTTTATATTTTATCTTGATGCTTTACTGACCTCTTCTATTAGTTCCAGTAGTGTTTTGTGGATTCTTCAGGATTTTCTGTGTATAACATCCTATCATGTGCAAATAGAGATATTTTTTACTTCTTCCTTAGCAATTTAGATGCTCTTTATTTCTTTATCTTGTCTAATTTCTCTAGCTGGGACCTCCAGAACATGTTGAATAAAACTGGTGACAATGGGCACCGTTAATCTGGTTCTCAAGGGGAATGCTTTTAGACTCTTCGTTTAGGATGATGTTGGCTGTTGGTTGTTGACTTTGGATAGATGCCCTTTAACATTGAGGAATTTCACTTTTATTCCTATTTTGCTGAAAGTTTTTTAACATGAATTGGTGTTAAATATTGTCAAATGTCTTCTCTGCATCAGCTGACAAAATCGTGTGGTTGTTTTATTTTATTTATGAAATTTATTACATTGTTTGTTTTTCTAATGTTGAAACACCCCTCCATCCCTGACACGAGTCCCACTTGGTAATGGTGAATTTGTTTTTTGGTATGTTGTTAAATTCTGTTGACTGGAATCTTGTTGAGGAATTCCGAATCTAAGTTTATAAGAAATACTAATCTGTGATTTTCCTTTCTTTTGGTGTCTTTACCTGGTTTTGGCAACAGGGTTATGGTGGCTTCATAGAATGAATTTGGGAGTATTCCACCCTTTTCTATACTCGGAAATATCTTTTATAATTATGGTGTTAATTTTTCTCTGTAAGTCTGATAGAATTCTCTAGTGAAAACACAAGCACCAGTACTTTGTGTGTGTGTGTTTGGTGGGAGGGCAGGGGGGAGTTGGAGGATGTTTTAATTACCTTTCAATCTTTTATTTTGTTATGGGTATATTCAATTGTTCTACCTCTGTTTGTATAAGAACACAATTTTTCCTACTATTCTGTTTTGATTCTCTTAAATTCAGTTTGGTCTGTTGTGACATTACTCATCTCATTTCTTATTTGGGTTGTTTACTTTCTCTCCCTTTTTTTTTTTTTTTTGTTTTGTTTTGTTTTGCTTGTCCTTTTGGCCAGTGGTTTACTGATTTTGTTAATCTTTTCAAAGAACCACCATTTGGTCTTGTTAATTCTATCAACTGTTTTCCTTTTCACTGTTTTCTTTAGTTCTGCTCTAATGTTTATTATGTTCTTTGTTCAGGTCCCTTGAGAACTCCTTTTGCTAAACTCTTTCTACTTATTCTAGTTGTAGGTTAATATTTTGACTTGGATCTTTTCTTCTTTTAGGATGTGTGCATTTATTTCTGTATATTGACATCTGAACACTGTTTTTGCTGTGTCACAAAGGTTCTGGTAGAATATGTTTTCATTCTCACTTGATTCTGTGAATTTCTTTATTTTATTTTTTATTTCTTCTCTAACCCAGTGATTTTTAAACAAGGGGTTTTCAATTTCAATATATTTATTTATTTTTCATTGCTTTCTCTGTTACTGGTGTCCACTTTTGTGTCTTTGCGGTCAGAACTGATTCTTTGTAATATCTTAGTGCTCTGAATTCTGTTAAGAGTTTTTTATGGCCTAATATGTGGTCTATTTTAGAGAATGTTCCATCCTTGTTGGAAAAGAAAGTATACTTGGATCTGTTGGGCAGTGTCCTGTATATGGCTATGAGGTCAAGTTGGTTGACTGTGGCATTTAGGTCTTCCGTGTCTTTATTGAGCTTCTTTGGGACTGTTCTGTCCTTCATCAAAAGTCATATGCTGAAGTCTCCTACTATTATTGTGGAGCTGTTTCTCTTTTTGATACTTTTATACTTTCTTTTACGTATTCAGGAGCCCTGTCGTTGAGTGTGTAAATATTTAATGCAGTATGTCCTCCTGTGTATTGACTCTCTAATCAGTTATAGTGTCCTTGTCCATTATCTATATTCCTTTAAGCTCTGTTTTGCCAAAAATTAATATTGCCACTATTGCTCTTTTTGAATGTTGTTTTCTTCACATATTTTTTCAATCTTTGAATTTTAGATTGTGTCATTAAGTGTAAAGTAGGTCTCTTGTAAGCAGCATATATACACATCATGTTTTTTAAATCCAATCTGCCACTCTCTGTCTTTTTATTGGTGTTTTTAATTCATTTCAGTTCAAAGTAATTATTAATAAGTATGAGTTTTGATCATTTCCTTATGCATTGTTACCAGTTCATTTTTTTTCACTTAATTTTCTCTGCTGAGTCATGTTTCTTCACGTATTTTCATCCTTTTCATTGATGGTTGGGTGATATTTACTGAAACTTTAATTTTTTTCATGCTTTTTTATTTTGATTGTAGGATTATTAATTTATTTTTGGTTACCTTAATATTTACTCTTATTTTTCTAAGTTTAAACCAGTCCTTCCTTTATACCTCTTTGAGTTACTCTCCATATAATGGACCTATGACTACATTATTCAGTCCTTTCTTGTTATATTATTGCCTTCTTTTACATACTGACATCTCATTTCCCTATTCTCAGTATTTTAGCTTTGATTTATTTTTGTGATTTCCATATCTGGATTGATATCTGGTTGCTCTATCCTGCATTTACATCTTGGTTTGTTATCTATTGTTGCTGATTTTCTAACTGAAGGACTCCCTTTAGTATTTCTTGTAATTTTGGTTTTGTTTTCACAAATTTCCTAAAGTTCTTTTTACCTGGAAATGTCATAATTTCACCTTCATATCTGTGACACAGTTTTGCTGGATATGCAAATCTTGGCTGGTAATTTTTAAAAAGAGAATTGTCAATTAAGTTCATTAACTCATTCTAGAAAAAGTGCTATGTACGTTATTACCAGATATCACTATAGTAACCTTCAAATTGCTACTATTAGAAAGCTATGCACCAACAGTAGTGCCTAGTCCACACTTCAAAGCAATTTTGGAAACTTTTTTCTGGAATGGCCATCAGAGTTGTCATTGTATTACCTTTGATGTTCTGAATGTTATTGAAATGTCTTCCTTTCAATATCTATCTTTGAGTAAAGAAAATAGTCATTGGGAACCATATCAGGTGAGAGTGAGGTGTTCCAATACAGTTATTTGTTTACTGGTTAAAAACTCCCTTACAGACAACTGTACAATTAAGTTCATGAACTTGCTGCCTTGCCACTGTGTACAATGGGAATTCCAGAAAGAGTTCCAAAATTGCTTTGAAGGGTGGACTAGGCTCTGGCATTGGGTGCATAGCTTCCCAAGGGGAGTACTCTGAGGGTGGCCGTAGTGATTTTCAGCAATGAGGTATTTAGCACTCACTTAGAACAATTCAGTTCATAGCTTTGTCAGACCTCATATATGTCATCCCATTGCCTTCTTGCCTGCATGATTTCTGCTGGGTAGTCAGGGATTAGGTTTATAGATACTCCACTGTAGATTATTTTTTATCCCTAGGCCCCTTTTAAACTCCACTCTTTATTTTTGGTTCTAGAAAGTTTGATTATGTCTCAGTGACTTTATTTTAGGATGTACCTTGTGTTGAGTTCAGTGAGCATCTTGGGTAGATATCTTCTCATCTTTCATGATATCTGGGAAGTTTTCTTTCAAAAAATCTTTAACAATCTTCTGTGTTTCCTGTTATCTTCCCTTATTCTTGTATTCCAATCATTTGTGAATTATTCCTTTTTTTATTATTATTATGACTGCATGAAAATGTTCATTCCCATATAAATTTACATGCCCACCTATATGCAGCTTCCACTGCTCTCCCTGCCTGGTAACAGCACACTATTCCTCTCTGCTCCATATATGTCTCATCCTCCCAACAGTCTCCTCTTGATAGAGCCCCACAGAACTTAGTTTTTTTTCAATTTTTAAATTATTTTCTCTGATTTTTCCTCAAGTATATTGCTGTCAATTGCTTTATCTTTAGTTTCACTAATTCTAACTCCCATTGCTTCAGTTCTCCTATGACTGTGTATTGAGTTGTCTGATTCTGAAATTTTGTTTCTATCTTCAGAAGTTCTGTTTACTCTATCTCTATGTGTTCCTGTGGCCTGTTCAGTTTGCTATTATGCTCTACTCTAAACTTTTTAAGTTACTCAGTTGCCATGTCTGTGACTCTCTTGCCTTATTCTGTATTTTGCCTGATGCCCTTACTGACTTCTTGAAGAGTTCTGTATATTAATGTTTTGTATTCTACTTCTGGTAATTTCAGGAAGTTTTCTTCGTCTAGATTTCTTGCTCCTTTGTTTTGGAAACTTTCTGAAGCCATCATGGTCTGCCTGTTTATGTGGTTTTATATTGACTGTTGTTTTGGAGCTGTCAATAAGCTATTGTATTTGTTTATTTTATGCTTGGTTACTACCTTCTAGCTTCATCTGTTTTGTTTGGAAATGCCCAAATAGTCCATTTGAGTGAACTAGGTTGATTACTGGTGCCTTTGAAGCTCCCATATCTTGTCAATAGATAATTACAGCTTTTACTAGGTATGTGAGCCCAGGGGTCTATTCACTTTCATGCATGGATTCAGTTTAGTTTTCCAGGTAGTCAGTCACCAAGTGTGTGACAGATGAAAGGAAGTGTTTGATGTAGATGCAGGTATCTGTCTGCATGTGCTGAGCAAATCAAGGTGCTGACAACTGCCCCTGAGTGTCTGTGAGGAATGCATGTCCCTCTTCCCTAAAGTGTAGGTTGGTAGGTTTTATTGCCAGACTATGGGTGTCCAGTGCTAAAGACTGGGAATGACCACTAATTCTTGGATCCCTGTCATGGGTGATTAAGTAGGATGGGTAGAGCCACCAGTTGTCAGATTCCTGATGTGGGTAGGTGAGGACCCTGTTTAATGGGCAGCGTGGTGTCAGATATCAGTACAACATACAGCCAGTATGTTGTACTTTCCAACATACAGCCAGTACAGTAAAATCGAGAATCAGTTACATACCCTATTGTACAGTACTGGTGAAGGGTGGTGGTCCCACACCGGTCAACGCAGGGATAAAAGACATTTAAAATATGTGAACCCTTTAAGTCTGTGCCTAAGTAAAGGAACTGTTTCTGCCCTGAGTTCCTGGCTTAGGAAAGGTGGCAGATTATTTTTTTCCCTGTTTGTTATTTATTTCCTCTTCAGGGCTGGGAGATTGATTCAGGGCTTATAAGTGGTTGTACTTCCAGCCTAGGAGATATATTAGTCTCTGGAGCCACCTCAGGCCCAGTGCAGAGTAGAAGGAGGGCAGGTATAAAGGAGAGAGTTTTAACCAAAAGGAGAGTTTTTAATTCATGCTCATGGTGGGTTAGATGCAAGCTGCTTATTTTTTGATGAGTTAGTGCTACTTTTCACTGAGTCTTGAAGCATGAATGATCTTTCTGCCACAGGATCTCTCCTGATGTGGAAAATGCATTCCAAACACCACTGCTCACCTCACTGAACTTATACTAGTGAATCTGGCCCACAGGGTGCTGATACCTGCTGGTCAGGTCTGCTAACTCCTCCTTGCTTCAGAACCTTCTCTCCTACTCTTGCTATTTAGTCTGATTTCCCAGCTTAGTCCTTGATGTTCAGGGCTCCTAGAATGTCACATGTTAATTGATCTATTTGTGTTTGGGGTCTCTGTTGTAAGAAGGATCACAGGAAACGTCTGATTACTCCACCATTTGGGTCCTACCTCCTATGTAAAGCTTTTTTACAAACTTAAGGAAGGCTACATAACCAGAATTGAAAGATTAGTTATAAACTGGGGAAATATTTTTCAACCTCTGTATTGGAGTCCTGGTGGCAAAATGGTTAAGAGCTCAACTGTTATCCAAAAGGTGGACAGTTTAGATTCACCAGCAGCTCCTTGGAAACCCTATAGGATAGCTCTATCCTGTCCTGTAGGGTCATCATGAGTTGATACTAATTTTACAGCACTTAACAACAACAACATGAAAATGTAACTTAATGCACAATGAGATTCTTTGTGTCATTTAGGAAACAATCAATAAGAGTTACGTATATAGGCAGGTAAGAGAAAATGCAATGATAGTTGGCAAAAAGTATGTGATGACATTTACAAAACCACTAGTTGTTTTAAATAAACAACCATAAAATCTGGTTGTCATTCAGTTGATTCAGACTCACAGAGACACAGTAGGACAGAGCAGAACTGTCCCATTGGGTTTCCAAGGAAAGGCTGGTGGATTAGAACTACTGATCTTTGGGTCAGCAAACAAACTCTTAAACACCAATTATTAGAGTAATGGAAATAGAAAGAAATGCTGTTTGTCACAAGTATGATTATGAAACACTATAATGTTTGATCAACAATGATGTCAAGGATGGCTGAAAATAGTAACACACAGTGTTAGAATCAGGAAGATTTGATGAAGCTAGATTGGAGATTAATTTAGAAATCTCTATTAATATTTTTATAGGTGTTTTGTACTTTTAGAAAGCTACATAACTTCAGAGTCATACAAATGAAAGCGTTTATAGCCCTAGTCCATTTAGGTCCTTTAAATAGTGGAGACCTGAAACTAACCAAAACATCCTAATGATATATCTATATTCTGGGACAAGACAGAATTTTGGCATTCAGAACTCTGTTAAAATGTCCCCTTCTCTGTCTTTGATCACTTCTCTAATGTAAGCTTCTCATATGGTTTTATGTACCAGTGTGTACGGTGTGCAAGTATTTACTAAGGTAAATCTATTAGTACTGTCATGAAAAGTCATATGTTATCAAGAGAAAGATACAAATCACACATTTATATGACTACATTTATAACTTGCAGAAAAATCTGGGTATATAAACATATTTGTTTTGTATAGAAGATACCTGCAAGATAGTAAAAACAACATATTAACAATGGTTCCTGCAGAGGAGTGGAAAGGTGAATTTAGTCCCTTTGTATAACACTGAATTGTATGATTTTTTTTTTTAACAAGAAGCTTGTGTTTATCTGACACTTAACAAAATGCAAGAACAAAAAGTGTTGACATATCTTTAAATAGATGGTAAACTTCATTACTGATATCCTTTAATAACTTCAAATTGAATATGGTCTTATTTCAGTTTATAATTCATACTTTAGTCCATAGAATTTTCTCTTGAAAATATGAAGGAATGAAGATGAGCCTGACCACATTAGTGCAATGAGTGTGCATGAGTGCATAAAGTTACATGTAGCTGTAGCTGTTTTTATCACTATATTCACAGTGAGAGACGTGGACCACCTGAGGAGTAAAGACAAAAGAGTTGTAATGTATGTTAGAAAGAGGAGCACCCAAAACTTTTCATTTTTACCCCTACAAATATCACCATAATTTTTAATGGAAAATATGAACATTGACAACAGGTCTTTTAGTCACTCAGTGCTACTATAATAGAGATACCACAAGTAGGTGACTTTAAAAGGAAAAATATATTCTGTTACAGTCTACTAGGCTGAGAGTTCAAATTTGGAGTGTCAGCTCCAGGACAAGTTTTTCTATGTTTGCTCTGGAGGAAAGTCCTTTTCATCAACCATACCCTGGTGCAGGGACACTAGGTCCTTTCCAAAGAATGTACTCTTCTCCTGACACTGCTTTTTTGGTGGTATGAGGTCCCCAGTTCTCTGCAAGCTTCCTTTTCTGTTTTGTCCCAAAAGATTGCCTCAAAGCACAATACAGTCTCATACATTGAGGCCTGCCTCAGTTACACAACTGCCACCATCGTCCCTTATTAACATCATAGCTTTATAGCCTATAGGAGCATCACACAATACCAGAAATCAAGGCCTAGACAAATTAATACACACATTTTGGGGGAGGGAATAATTCAATCCATTACATTCCACCCTTTGTCCCCCAACACATCCTTGGAACATGCAAAATATATTCACCCCATCATAGCAAAACTCTTAAATTCAATTCTAAAATCCAGAAATTCCTTCAACTGTAAAATCTCAAAGACATGTTATTTACTTCCAAAATATAATGGCAAAACAGGCAGGCACAGGTTAGACATTTTTATTACAAATGGGAGAAATTTCAGGGAAAGGTAAAACCAAGTAAATTAACAGTAGATTACATTGGCTCTCATGGCTTCAAAAGTAATCTTCCCTTCTCAAAGGCATTTTACATACTGCCTCCAGACTTAAGGCATTGGCCATGCTCTCCAGATTCTGAGTGGAGGCCTTCTAACCTTTGCCTATAACTCTACCTTCCAGGCTTACTGGGGCAGCAGCTCTACTCCTTGAGCTTCAGATGCACCATTTTCCTAATCTATCTGGGTGGCAACTCCACCCTTACAAACACCAGAGGTCAGGATTCAGCCCTTTGAAACCTTTGAGGTCACAGTTATACCTTTTGAGACTGAGGCAGCTCAGCTCCTTGTGCTTCCTGTCTGTTCGCTTTCTGCTTCCTGTGCCTTCTTGGCCTGGGACTCATGCCTGCATCTGACCTGCTGGGGGGAGTGTTCTAAAACTCTGAAGCTCCACTGCTTTAAGTTCTTGGAGGCACCTCTCTCCATCCGGAAGTCTCCTGTGCAGTGTCACTCAGATCTCGCTATGTGGTTCAGTTCTTAATTTTGCTGCTTTTTCTTCACCATCTGCACCTTCTTTGGTGTTAACAGTTCTCCTCAGTTCCTTCCGAGTCTTCTATTAACAATTTCAAAACCACTTCCATAGTTTGGATATCTGTTAAAGCACCACCCCAGTCTCTCAGTACCAAACTCTGTTTCAGTCATCTAGCGCTGTTAAAACAGATACCACAAATGGATGGCTTTAAAAAGAGACGTTGTATTCTGCCACACTCCAAAGAGCTAGGAGTCTAAATTCAAGGCATCAGCTCCAGAGGAAGGTTTTCTCTGTTGGCTCTGGAGGAAGATCATTATCAAAAATGTCACTCTGGACTTGGAGCTTCTCAGGTACAGGATCCCAAGGTCCTTTCCAAAGGATGCACTGTTCCTAGCACCGCTTTCTTGGTGGTGTGAGGTCTCCATTGCCTCAAGGCACAATACAGTCTTACACATTAAATCCTGTGCCAGCAACTCACTCTCACATATCCTCCTTCGTTAACATCATAGAGACCGGATTTACAGTTACAGCGTACAGGAATATAACACAATACCAAGAATCAAGCCCTAGACAAATTAATACGCACATTTGGGGGGGGGACACAACTGAGTCCATGACAACATGTATTCAGTATTTCTGTAAAGCTCTATTAAATTAGGAAACTGTATCATAAACCATGTTTTCTCTATACTGTTATTTTGTAATTGCCCAGATGAAATTTATTTTGTGCTATTATATGTTATATTTTTAAAGACGATTTTGGAATAGTAAATATTTAGTATGAAATTTTCTTTAGCCTTGATAGATACTCAAAACGTATTCTCTTGACTTCTCTCTAGAACTGAAACAGGACCTTTGAAATGCACTTTAAGTGAAGCCCTTGACTTGAAATCTATAACAAGTGATGGTGTTGACAAAGCAGGTGGATGAGAACTCTACCACTTCAGTTTCTATTACTACTGCCACTTCCATAATCATTATTACTGCTAGTTTTGATTGAAGAGTTAGTTTATATCAGCAGTTATTTCATGTGCCTTGTGCATGTGTTGAATCTGTATACGTGAGAAATTTTTAGAACTGTGCTTGGTGAATTCCAGGTGCTCCTAAGTGTTAACTACCATCGTTATTGAGTGAATGCTATTTCTCACTGTGGGTAGGCACTATTAGTATTGTACATAGGATATGAATGTTATTACTACTGTACACAGAAGAAAACTGAAACCTGAGAGTTTAAGTAACTTGGCCAAGTTCATTTGCCAAGATATCATTGCCAAGATTTGAACCAAGGCAGTCTGATTCCGAGTCCCTATTCTTCAAACTAATTCTATATATCTTTTCAAAAAAAATGTAATGTTACACTGTGTCATTGAATGATCCATATCATCTTACCCTTAAATTAGATGAGAACCGCAAGAACACCAAGGAAAATCAGTTCATTTGCTGTATTGTGTCATGAAACTTCAAACGACTAGCCACTCCAAGCATTAGATTAAATTATTTTAACTCAGACTTGAAAAAACATTCTTGTGTGTGGTATAAGAAAGTAGACTTTAAGTATAACAGAGTCATGTTGCTCAATAAAATAAGATTGAAAAGGAAAGCACAGGAGGCTTTTAATTCTGGTGAGTTGTAATTACCCAATTGGAATATTAATTCCATTTGTCTTCCTTTGAAGGATGTTTCATCTTTTGTTTTCTTCCTTGGTGGTACATCAAATTACTGAAAACAGGATGTGCATAGAAAAAAAGTTCCCAGAATTGAGAAGAAAATACAAATATACTAATAATTCTTGTTACTGAAATTGAGTACCGTGGAAAACCAAACAACCAATTGGTAATTTTAATAATTATATATATATATTTAAAAAACACTATGTTGTGAAACAAGGAAAGAAGCAGAAACATAGCTTAGGATTTGGGTTTTCTTCCCTAGAACTGGAACTACTAAATGAGGAGGAACTTTTGAATAAGTTAGCTGTACTTGTCAGGTCCATTCCATCTTATTCCGTGAAATATTCAGAGGTGGTCCAAAGCTCATACATTTACTGGACACTGCTGCACTGACAAAGCTGAAGTCCACATGCCCACTGCTCATCCAAACTGCAGCAGCATTATTTATTTATTGTGGACAATGTTTGCTTTTGAGTACTGCTGTATGACGACATGGAAAGCTTGAAATTGAATCCAATGCATCTATTGAGGCCAAGTGTCAAGAAATGGACAACAACAACAAAAAAGACATGTTAGCATTTTGGAATAAAGTGTTAGAAAATTAGAAAAAAAATTCTTCCTTAGAATCAAAGACCAGAAGTAACAGCCACCTGCTTTCAATCAGACTCATATTTATATTATACTAACTAGACAGTGGAGAATATGCCCAGTTATTGAACTTTAAACGAGAGATTCCGTAAGCTGTCTAAGGAGTTCTGTTGGTTGAGTGTACAAGAGTTATATTAATTACTTAATATATTTCTTTATGTTGCACAGCCCTGCACACTGTAGAAAGAATGTTTTATTTTGTCATTTTTATCAGGATACTTTGTTAAAGCCACCAACACTCTCTCTGGTATGTTATTTAGTGCTCAAATCCCAAAGCAAACAAAGAAGCAAGAAAGCAAACAAACAGAGACTCCACTTAGAGAATTTTCTTTTGAATTTTCTAAGCTTTAAGAGTTCCTTCTGTGATTCATGACCCAAACCTTTTCAAAGCATTAGAACATTTAATACTTTGCATGATTAAGAATTGCATATTTAATTATTTCTCCTATATCTATCCTTTATTTTATTGAGTGCATTCCTAGCATACGAAATTTTCCGCATGTAGGAATTGTTTGTTTTTTCTTTACAAAATCCAGCACACTCATTATTGTATCTTTCTTCATGATTATGCTGTGGAGAAGGAGGATGATACCGTATTAAACGTGATCAAGTGTCCTCAGAATAAAATATCTTTGTTTCAGCTAATTCTCCTCTTTTGATTTTTATCTTTTGTTGTTAGGTGCCATCACACTAGTTCCAACTCATAGTGATCCTGTGTACCATAGAATGAAGCTCTTCCAGATCGAGCACCATCCTCCCAATCATTGCTATGCTTGAGTCCATCGTTGCAGCCACTATGTCAATCCATCTCATTGAGAGTCTTCCTCTTTTTTGCTGACCCTCTACTTTACCAAACATGATGTCCTTTTCCAGGGACTGATTTGTCCTGATGACATAGCCCTCCACACTCTCATCTCACCTGTGGACAAAAGCTGCTAAGATAGCAGTACATATACACACACACATATATATAAGCCAAGAAGCACATTCTCTGCTAGCATCATTCTATAACTTGCAGTCAAGTCTGATCTTTGTCTGAAGAGTTGATTTCGGTACTGCTTTCAGCTCAGAGCCGACGGAGAGTCAGGGCGACATGTCCTCAGTGGACTCTTTAGTCTGATGGATCATTAAGTATAGTCTTCTGATAGAGTTGCAGTTCTGTACACCCATTTTTCTCCTGCTACATCAGGGAATGTACTCTATGTTCCCCATCCAGTCAGAAACCGTGGTGGTATTGTGGTTAAGCGCTCCATCTACTAACCCAAAGGCCAGCAGTTTGAATCCACCAGGTGCTCCTTGGAAACCCTATGGAGCAGTTCTACTCTGTCCTGTAGGGTCTCTATGAATCAGAATTGACTTGATGGCATTGGATTTATCAAGTCAGTCATTGGTAATACCGAGGTACTATCTACTTCTTTCGTCTCAGGCTGATGTCCTCTTGAATCATGTGGCACCTCCTGACTCCTAGGCTCATATTATCCTTATTCTTTGATGTCATTCATTGTCCTCTGCTCCAGATGGATTGGGACCAATTGATGCTACTTAGATGACTGCTTACTAGCTTTTAGGACCCTAGACACCACTCATCAAAGTGATATGCAGAACATTTTTTAAAAACAAACGTAATTGTGCCAATTAGCCTAGCTGTCTCCTAGCTGTCCCCAGATTCCTGTCTCTGCTAATCTGCTCTTCAAAATGTTGGGTTGTATTCATAAAACCTTTTTGCTTTTGGTATAGTTCAGCTGTGCTAACTCCCTTCTACTGCGTGCTGTCACTCCCTTCACCTAACTCAATTCCTATATCCCTCCTAACCTATGAGTATCACTTTACTTCCCTCCCCACCCTTTGTAAACATCAAAGATTATTTTCTCTTATGCTGAAACTTTTTCTTAACTCCTTATAATGGTAGACTCATACTAGGTCTGACAATTAAGTCCATGAACTTAGTTGTTCTAAGTGTTTCATAACTCATTGCTGAATATCACTACAGTCACCTTAGAAGTACTCCACTTGGGTAGCTATGTACTGGTGCCAGTGCCTAGTCCACACTTCAAACCAATTTTGGCACTCTTTCCACATGATGGTATGGTTGCAAGTTGGCAAACTTAATTGTTTGTGATGGAGTTTTAGCCGGTTGTCTGTGATGGAGTTTTAGCCGGTAAACAAATAACTGTTGGAAAACCCTCCTTACTCACCTGATCTGTCCTTCAGTGAGTTTTTACTTCACTCAGAGATAAAGGAAATATTGAAAGGAAGATATTTTGATGACCTTCAGGACATCAGAGGTAATATGATGATAGCTGTGATGGGATTTCCAAAAAAAGAGTTCCAAAATTGCTTTGAAGGGCATACTAGGCTCTGACATCAGGGCATGGCTTCCCAAGGGGAGTACTTTGAAAGGGACCATAGTGAGATTTAGCTATGAGGTGTGTAGGACTTTCTCAAGGATAAGTTTGTGAACTTAATTGGCAGTCCTTTACAATATTTGTTCTTTTACAACTGACTAATTTTACTCAGCATAATGTCTTTCAGATGGCTCCACATTGTTTCCTAAGATCATCATTTTTGTTATTTCATAGTATTCTATTGTGTGAATATGCTATAGTTTATTTATACACTCATCTATTGATGAGCCCCTAGGTTTGTTCCATCCTTTTGCTATTGTGAACAGTGCTGCAATAAACACTGATGTGCATGTATCTGTTTGTGTGACAGCCAGATTTTCCTAAAATAGATTCCAAGCAATGGAATTGCTGAACCATATGGTATTTATATATCTAACTTTTTTCTTAAAATAGGATTTTATTATGACTAAGTGAAAATTCACAAATTAAGTCAATTTGCCATGTCAAACCTCATACAGAGACCTCTATGTGACTCTGTCTACTACCCCAGCCCTGTGACAGCACACTTGTCCCTTCCACTCTGTACTTCCCATATTCATTCAACATAGTCCTGTTTCCTCCTCTCCACCTTCCCCTCTCACTACTATTTAGGAGTTACTTCAACAGCCTCATGTCTCACAGTCCAGTCCAATTTCTGTCTAAAGAGTTGCCTTAGGTGCTAGTTTCATCTGTTTCTAGCTTTTTAAGAAAGTGCCAAATTGAATTCCAAAGTAGTTGTACCATTTTACACTCCCAGTAGCAGTGTAGAACAGTTCCAGTCTCTCCACAACCTCTCGACACTTATTATTTAGTCTTTTTGGGTTAATGCCAATTTTGTTGGGGTGAGATGTTAACTTACTGTAGTTTTGATTTGGATTTTTCAAGTGAATACTTGTTCTGAGCATTTCCCCATGTACCTGTTAGCTGTCTGGATGTCTTCTTTGGTGAAGTGCCTATTTATATCCTTTTTCCAGTGTTTAATTGAGTTATTTGTCTTTTCCTTGTTGATGTTTTACAGTACTTTGTAGGTTATGGAGATTATGTAGGTTATGGAGATTGGATTCATGTAGCGAAAAATTCTTTCCCAGTCTATATAGTCTTTTTACTCTTCCAGTGAAGTCTTTGCATGACAGAGTCTATTTTTAGAAGTTCTCATTTATCTATTTTCTCTTCTGGTGTATGTGTGTTGCTAGTAATATTTTGTAGTCTATTCATGCTGTGTACTAGGACTCCAAGCATTCTCCCTATTTTTTCTTCCATGATTTTTATTCTTTTACATTTTATATTTAGGTCTTTGATCTATTTCCACACGGTGTAAGACATGGATCTTATTTCAATTTTTTGCAGATGGATATCCAGTTACACCGACACCATTTGTTAAAGACACTGGCTTTATCCTAGTTGATGGACTTTGGAACTCTGTCAAATATCACCAGCTCATAGGCAGATAGTGTTATATCTGGGTTCTCAATTCTGTCCCATTGGTCTATGTATCTATTTTTGTACCATTAGCAAACTGTTTTGACTACTATGGTGGTATAAGAGGTTCTAAAGTCAGGTAGTGTGTGGCCTCCTACTTCGTTCTTCTTCTTCAGTAACGCTTTACTCATCCAGGTCTTCTTCCCTTTCCATATGACGCTGGTGATTTGTTTCTCTTTCTCATTACAAAATGCCATTGGAATTTGTACTGGAATTGCATTTGTAACTGTAGTAGAATAGACATTTTCACAATGTTAAGGCTTCCTGTCCATGAGCAAAGTAAGTTTCTCCACTTATACAAGCCTCTTTTGGTTTCCCGCAGTGGGGTCTTGCAATTTTGTTTGTATAGCGCTTTTATGTCTCTAGTTAGATTTATTCCTAGGTATTTTATCTTCTTGGGAGTGACTCTAAATGGTATTTATTTCATATTTATTTGGTTGTTTCCTCTTTAACAGTCTCTTTGTTGGTATAAAAGAGTCAAACTGACCTATGTATATTTACTTTGTATCTTGATATTCTGCTGAACTGAGTAGGGTCTTTTTTTTTTTTGGATTACTTAGAGTTTTCTGTGTATAGGATCATGGCATTGGCAAACAGAGATATTTTTACTTCTTTTTACCAATTTGCATGCCTTTTATTTCTTTATCTTACCTTATTGCTCTGATTAGAAATTTCAGGACAATGTTGAATAAAAGTAGTGATGATAGGCATCCTTGTGTGGTAGCATTCTCAGGGGGAATGCTTTGAGACTCTTCATTTAGAATGATGTTGGCTATTGTCTTTTCACAGATGTCCCTTATTAATTATGTTGAGGAATTTTCCTTCTATTGCTACTTTGCTACAAGTTTTCCACATGAATTGGTGATGGATTTTTCAAATGCCTTTTCTACATCAGTTGATAAAATCAAAAGCTATTTGTCTTCTGTTTTATTCATGTGGTTAATTACATAAATTGTTTATTGTTGAACCATTCCTGCATCCCTGATATGAATCCTATTTGATGATGTTGAATTATTTTTTGGATCTGGTGTTCAACTGTATTGACTGGAATTCTGTTGCAAATTTTTGCATCTCAGTTCATGACAGGTATTGGTCTGTAACTTTCCTTTCTTATGCTGCATTTACCTGGTTTTGGCATCTGCTTTACACTGACTTCGTAAAATTAGTTTGTGAATATTCCATACTTTTCTATCCTCTGGAATACTTTTAGTAATAATGGTGTTAATTCTTTAAAAGCTAGGTAGAATCCTCCAGTGAAGTCATGAGAGACAAGTCTGTTTCTAGTTGGGATGTTTTTTGTTTTGTTTTTTTAATTACCTTTTCAATCTCTTCTTTGTGGATGCGTTTATTTATTTGTTCTACTTCTGATGTCAGCAGTCAGAACAAGACTAGTTGCTGACTACAGCGCAGATCATCAATTGCTCATACGCAATTTCAAATTGAAACTGAAGAAAATGAGAACAAGTAAACAAGAGCCAAAGTATGACCTTGCGTATATCCCTCCTGAGTTTGAAGACCATGTCAAGAATTGATTTTCTGTGTTGACCACTAATAACTGAAGATCAGACGAATTGTGGAATGACATCAAAGACATCATCCGTGAAAAGAGCAAGAGATCATTAAAAAACAGGAAAGAAAGAAGAAACCAAATTGGATGTCAGAAGAGACTTTGAAACTTCCTCTCAAACGTTGAACAGCTGAAGCAAAAGGAAAAATGACTAAGTAAAAGACCTAAACAGAAGATTTCAAAGGGCAACTTAAGAAGACAAAATAAAATACTATAGTGACATGTGCAAAGAGCTGGACATGAAAAGCCAGAAGGGAAGAACACATTCTGCATTTCTCAAGCTGAAAGAACTAAAGAAAGCATTCAAGTCTCAAGTTGCAATAGTCAAGTATTCTATAGGGAAAATGCCAAATAACTCAGGGAGCATCAAAAGATGATGGAAAAAAAATGCCACAAATAGCTGGTCAATGTTCAGCCATTTGAAGAGGTAGCATATGATCAGGAACTAGTGGTACTGACAGAAGTTGAAGTTGCATTTTTGGAGGCACTGCCAAAAATCAATGCTCTAGGAATTGGTAGAGTATCCACTGGGGTATTTCAAAAAACAGATGGCAGCACTGGAACTGCTCACTTGTCTATGCTAAGAAATTTGGAGGACAGCTACCTGGCCAACTGACTAGAAGAGATCCATTTTTATGCCCATTGCAAAGAAAGGTGACCAAACCGAATGCAGAAATTAACAAACAGTACCTGTCATGGATGGAATTGTGTCCTCCCCAAAATAGGTGTAGTCACGTGGCCGAGCCATGATTGTCTGTATTCTATGATTGTCCTCAATTTTGTGATTTTGTTGTGCTGTGTGTTAAAGGATTAGGGTGGGACTGTAAATCCCTTCATAGGATCACCTCCCTGCTCCACTGTAAAGAACTTTCCCTGGAGTGTGGCTTGCCCCACCCTTAATTCTTTCACCTTGCAAGAAATAAAAGGAAAATGAAGCAGGTAGAGAATTGTGAACCACACACAATCAAGAAAGCAGCACAAGAAGAAGGGAATGCACATCCTTCAGACCTGAAGTTCCTGCGCCAAGATGCTCTCTGGACAAAGACTGATGCACTATCAGACTTTCCTCCAGAGCCGACAAGGGGCAAGACTTCCCCCGGAGCAGACATCTAGAATTTGGACTCAAAGACTGCTGGACTGTGTAAAAATAAACTTTCCTTTGTTAAGGCCATTCTCTCTGTGGTAAAACAGAATTATTAATATCCCAAGCAAGTAAAAGTTTTCTCAAAATCATTTAGAAGTGAATGCAACAGTATATTGACAAAGAACTGCCAGAAATTCAAGCTGGATTCAGGAGAGGATGCGGAACAGGGATATCACTGCTGATGTCAGATGGATCTTGGCTGAAAGTAGAGAACATCAGAAAGATGTTTACCTGTGTTTCATTTACTATGTAAAGGGATTTGACTGTGGATCATGACACATTATGGCTAATATTATGCAAAATGGTAACTCCAGAACACTCAGTTATACTTTTAAGAACTCTGTATATGGATCAAGAGGCAGCCACAGAAACAGAACTAATGGACACTGTGTAGTTTAAAGTCAGGAAAGGTGTGTGTCAGGATTGTGTCATTTCACCAAACCTTTTCAATCTATATGCTGAGCATTGTCACAAATGGAGAAATGATTTCATTTTACTTGGGTCCACAATTAATGCCCACATAAGCAGCAGTCAAGAAATTAAAAGACACATTGCACTGGGAAATTTTGCTGCAAAGGAGCTCTTTTAAAGATGTCTGCTTGAAGACTAAAGTACGCCTGACCCAAGCCATGGTATTTTCAGTCACATTAGAGGCAGGCAAAAGCTGGACAATGAATAAAGAAGACTGAAGAAGAACTGATGCCTTTCAATTGCAGTGTTGGAGAAGAATGTGAAGTATGCTGTGGACCTCAAAAAGAACAAATAGATCTGTTCTAGAAGAAATACAGCCTGTGCTACTCGGAAGCAAAGATGGCAAGACTGCATCTTACACAATTTGGATATATTGTTAGATCAGTCCCTGAAGAAGGACATCATGCATGATAAAGTGAAGAGTCAGCTAAAAAGAGGAAAACGCTTCACGAGATGGATTGACACAGGGGCTGCAACAATGAGCTTAAGCATAAAACCAATTGTGGACGTGGAGCATGACTGGGCAGTGTTTCATTCTGTTGTTCATAGGGTTTTTATGAGACAGAACCGATTCAAGAGCACCTAACAACAACAACAACTTCTATTTGTGCTAGATTTGTTGAGTACTGTATTTCTAGAAATTTGTCTATTTCCTTTAGATTTTCTAATTTGTTATGATTTATTTTTTCATAGTATTTGTTATGATTCTTTCAAGTTCATTTGGGTTTGTCATGATATTGAGCATCTCATTTCTTTGAGTTGTTTGCTTTCTCTCCTTTTTCTCTTGCATCAGTTTGGCCAATGATATATCAATTTTGTTGCTCTTTTCAAAAAAAAACAGTTTGATGTTTTATTGTCTCTTTCGATTGTTTTTCTATTTTCTAATTCATTTAGTTCTGCTCAAATTTTTATTATTTGTGTTCTTCCTGTATCTGAGAGGTTCTTTCGCTGCTATCTTTCCACTTGTTCAAATTGTAGGATTAATTCTTTGTTTTGGGTCCTTTCTTGTTTTGTGATGTGTGTATTTATTGAGATAAATTGAGTACTGAGAATTGCTTTCACTCTGTTCCGTAGGTTCTGGTTAGATGTCTTTGCATTCTCATTTGATTCTATAAATTTCACTATTACCTCCTCTATTTCTTCTATAGCCCAATTGTGTTTGAGCAAGTGTTGCTCAGTCTCCATGTGTTTGATTTTTAATGTTTCTTCTTTTTCTATTACTGACTTCTACTTTTATGGCTTTATGATTTGAAAAGATGCTTTGTAATATTTCAAGACTTTTACTGTTTTTTTTTTTTTGCAGTTTAATATGTGGTCTTTTCTGGAGAATGTTCCATGTGTGTTGAAAGAGAAAGCATATTTGGCTGCTATTTTGTAGAGTGTTCTGTGCATGTGTATGAGGTCAAGTTGATTGATTGGGTCATTTAGATCTCGTAAGTCTGTTTTGAGCTTTTGTCTGGAAGTTCTGTCCTTCTCTGAAAGTGGTGTGTTAAAGTCTCCTACTGTTATTGGGGAGCTGTCTATTTCTTTTTTCAATGCAGTCTGTGTTTCTTTTATGCATTCTGGAGCCCTATCATTGGGTGTGTAAGTATTTAATATGATTATGTTCTCCTGGAGTATTGATATTTTGATCATTATAGAATGTCCTTTCTTATCCATTGTGGTATAATTTTACTTGAAAGTCTATTTTATCAGAAATTAATAATGCCACTCTTGTCTGTTTTTGCATGTTGCTAGCTTGATATATATTTTTTCTGTTCTTTGAGTTTCTATTTTTTCATGTCTTTGACTCTAAAATGTGTCGCCTGTAGCCAGCATCTAGATGGACTGTGTTTTTTCAGTCCAACCTACCATTCTCCTTTTCTTTATTGGTGTATTTAGCTAATTTACATTCGGTGTGATTATTGATAGATATAAGCTTATCACTGTCATTTTAGTGCCTTTTTTGCATGTGTGTTGTACAATTTGTTTGTTCCTTCTAACAGTCTGTGTTGAGTCTTTTTTCTTAATGTGTTTTCTTTTTCAGTGTTGGTGGTTTTGTGTTTGTTGACATTTCATGCTTTCATTTCAATGCAGAGGAATGATAGTTTCCTTTGCGGTTACCTTAATATGTACCCCATGTTTTCTAGATTTAAACCGCTCTTTAATTTTTTCATATTGTCTTGAACTCCTCTCCATATGAAAGATCTATCTATGGCTGAATTTTCTTTTCGGTACCTCTGTTTTATTATAATGTTTACACAATGACATCTCTGTTTCCCTATTTTCAGTGTTTGCCTATGATTGTTTTTGTGATTCCTCTACCTAGATTGATATCCAGTTGTTCTGTTCTCTGTTCTGGTTTTGACTTGTTAGTTGGTGTTGTTAATTTTGTAGCCAAAGGACTCCCTTCAGTATTTTTTTTTTTTTTTTATAGCTTTGGTTTGGTTTTTGCAACTTGCCTGAATTACTGCTTACCTGGAAATGCCCTAATTTCACTATCATATATGAAAGACAGTTTTGCTGGATATATAATTTTTGGCTGACAGTTAATTTCCTTTATGGCTTTGCATATGTCATCCCATTACCTTCTTGCCAGCTGGGTCTCTGTCAAGTAGCCAAAGCTTAGTCTTGGTGATTCTCCCCTGCAGGTTGGTTTTTGTTTATCCCTAGCCACTTTTAACAGTGTCTCTTTATCTTTAGTTTTGACAAGTTTGATTACAATATGCCTTGGTGTCTTTCTACTGGGATCTACTTTGTGTGGAGTTTGATTAGAATCTTCATCTTTTATGATATCAGGAAAGTTTTCTATCAACAAATCTTTGACAATTTTCTCTGTATTCTCTGTTATTCCCCACCCTCTCTTTCGGATAGATTAATACTCTTTGTAGAGTCCCACATAATTCTTAGTGTCTCTTGAATTTTTTCAAATTCTTTTATCTGATTTTTTTCTCAAATATGCTAATGTCACATGCTTTATCTTCAGTCTCAGTAATTCAGCTTTCCATTGTCTCAGCTTTCCTTTTACTTTCTATTGAGTTGTCTAGTTACATAGCTTAATTATTAATTATTAATAGGTTTTGCAGTTTCTAATCCTTCCTGCTCAATGCTTTCTGGAAACTTAAATTTGTCATCGTGCTCTGCTGCATTTTGCCTCATCTACTTTCTCATCTCTTGAAGAGTTCTAAATATTAAACTTTGGTATTCTAACTCTAATAATCCTAGGAAGTTCTCTTCCTCTGGAAAAATTGACTCTTTGTTTTTGGGAGCTTTCTGAAGAAATCATTTATTTTTTTCTTTTAATGTTTGAAAACTTGTCTCTGAGCCATCAGCAAATTGTTTTTATTTATTTAGTTTGCTTACTGTGTTCTAGCTTCTTGTTTTGGAATGTTAAAATAGGCTGGTTGTATGTGATAGGTTGGTTGTTGTTGTCTTTGAAGTTCTAATGTCTTGTCACCAGGTGGTTACAGTTGTTATTAGACACAAGAGCCCAAGAGTACATTTATTTCTCTTACATAGATTCTGTTCAGGTGTCCAGGTAGTCAGTCACCAACTGTGTGGTGCAAACTCTTGCCTACTGTCCTAGATGGGGAGGGGTGATTGGTATAGGCAGTGGTGTCTGGCTGCAGCCACTGGGGAAGGCAGGAGGCTGCAGCTGCTCCTGAGTGTCTGTGAGGATGATATATCTCATTTGGTTGACTCTAGGTGAAGGAATGGTTTCTGCTATTAGAATTACTTTTTTGTTCTTTCTTTCTCCAGTTTGTTGAATTGTTTCCCCTCTGAGTCTCAGACAATAGCTCAGAGTGGGCTTATGGATTCCTACTTTCAGCTCAGTTAATGGTGTCAGACTATCTGGGCACAGTACAGAGAAGGGAGAGGACATCACTGTGAAAAGGGAGAAAGGGCAAAGCCTAAGGGAAGATTTAGATCTGCATGCATGGTAGGTTACACTGTGACAACACTGTGCTATTAACCACTGGCTCTGGAGCCTACCAACCTGTGTAAGAATAAACTTTCGTTTGTGAAAGCCATCCACTCATGATATTTCTGTTAGAACAACATTAGCTGACTGAACCAGAATTTGGTTCCTTGAGAGTCGGGTGCTGCTCTGACAAATACCTAAAATGCAGAAGCCACTTTGAAACTGCAAATTGATAGCAGATTCAGTAGGAATGAAGAAGGTACAGATGGTGAGAAACAACAAGGGGCTTGTGGCAGTAGCAGCGGCAGCAGCAGAACCAGAGGCAGTGCTGGAACTGACCCATGGAGCAAAAGAGCCAAGTGTCTGTGCACAGTTTTCCTCCCTGAGCGGGGTGCCTGCAGGCACTTGAATCAGTAGAACTACAAAGCTTTGGAACATTTGTCGTTACAGGACAGGTGTGGGCCTGAGCCCTGGGCCATGAGGCCATAGGAAGCAGAAACCAAAGAGACAAAGAACATGGGAAGCTGGGCTGTCTCAGTCTCAAAAGTTATGGCCATAACCTCAAGGGTTTGAAAGGGTGGAGCCAGGGCTTTTGGTGTTTCATCAGAGTGGAATTGCCACTCAGGTAGGCTTAGGGTGCTCCTAAAGCTGATGGGGCAGAGTTTCTGTCCAAGTGAGCCTAGGAGGCAGAGCCGCAGCACAAGGCCGAGGGTCTCCACTCAGAATCCAGAGGGTGTGGCCAGTACCTGGAGTCTGGAGGGCAAAGCTATTGTGTAACATGTCTTAGAAAATCGAAGATTATTTTTAAAGCTTTGAGGGCTGATGCAGTGTGTTCGGCTGACTTGTTTGTTGCCTGTTAACATCTTTCTTTCCTGCCTGTGATTTCTCCCTTTTGTAATGGAATGTCTAGCTTGCACCTGTTCTGCTATCATACCTTTGGAAGCAGATAGTTTGTATTCTAGGTTTCACAGAAATAAAGGAATTTTTGAATTTTGGTCTTGGAATTGATTTAAGACTTCTATTACATGGGATGGACATGATTTGCTTGTGATGGGATGAATGTTTTACACATTTCAAAGATGTGATTTTTGGTGTGCCAAAGGGTGGGATATCGTGGATTGAATTGTGCCCCCCCCCCCAAAACACTTGTAGCCATGTGGTTGGGACATGATTCCTAGTATTTTATGATTGTCCTGTGTTTTGTGATTTTCCTATATTGCATGTTAAAGGATTAGGGTGGGACTGAAAATCCCTTTATGAGATCACTTTCCTGCTCCACTGTAAAGGGAGTTTCCCTGGAGTATGGCTTGCTCCACCTTTAATTCTTTATTTTACAAGAGGCAAAAGGTAAGGGAAGCCAGCAGAGAACTGGGAATCTCACACTATCAAGAAAGCAGCACCAGGAGAAAAACACATCCTTCAGACCTGAGGTTCCTGTGTGAAGATGCTCCCTGGACAAAGACTTATGCAATGCTGGACTTTCTGCAGAACTGCTAGAGGGGAGAGCCTTCTCCTTGGAGTGGACATCCTGAATTTGGACTTGTAGCCTACCAGACTGTGTAAGAGTAAACTTTCCTTTGTTAAAGCCATCCACTATGTGGTATTTCTGTCAGAGCAGCACTAGGTGACTAAAGCAGCTCTGCTGTTTACCTCTGGTTCTGGAGGTGCAAGTGGATCTTCTAGGCAATTTCTCATACTGGGGAAGACCCACCACTTGGCTCACCAACAAAGTGGCATCAATTTCCCAGCAATTCAAGTATATGGACTCCTATGTACTTCCGGCTCTTATCTCATTTCGTCATCACTCAGTCCAATTTCTGAGGCTTCTCTTTGATGTTCAGGGCTCCTAGGATGTCATGTGTACTGGATTCATTTGCTCACTTTGGTCTTTGTTATTAGAGGGGGTCATGGGAAGCATCCATCTGCTCTGTCATCTTGGCCCCACCTCCTCCTTAACATTTTTAATGAATTATATGTATGGTAAAAAAATAGACATGTAATTTGCTTAAAGTTTAAAATCAGCTCTGAAACCTATTCACTTGTTGGTTTTTATATAGTCACTCAGTCGATTGTATTTTACTTTATTTTTTAATGTGTAAAAATGATTCCCTTTCAACAGATGAGGAGAAGGAAACTCTAAGAAGGAAACTGCTTATGCAAATTTGCATAGTTAACTAGTGGGCAAACTCAGTTCATCTGAGCCCTAGAACAGTATTTACATTGCCTTGAGGAGTAACCTAAAGTTTTAATAACAATTGCCATAGGCAAAGTTGGTTATTTATATCCATAAAACATTGGCCATTGGCCAAAGAAAGATGTCTGAACAAGCCTTGCTACCTGGGTTTACCAAATCTGTCCCAGTCAATGTTTATTTTACCAACCACAACTTGGGGGTTGTCTGTGTTTTCAAACTTTCTGTGGTCTTGGAGAAGAAAATTTGAGGTATTCACTTGTACCAACACTATTTTGTAATTATATTAGAGTACACATACGAGGACAGTCAATTAAGTTCATGCACTCATTCTAGAAAAATCATTACATGTCTTACTGCTGAATATCACCAGGGTCACCTTCACAGTATTCCCCTTGAGAAGCTATGCACCGACACCAGTGCCTAGTCTACTCTTCAAAGCCATTCTGGAACTCTTTTTCTGGAATTCCCATCAAAGCGGTCATTGCATTACCTTTGATATTCTAAATGTCGTAAAAATGTTTCCCTTTCAATACTTCATTTATCTTCTGTTGAAGAAAAAAGTCATTGGGGGCTAGATCAGGCAAGTAAGTAAGATGTTTCAATTGTTATGTATTTTCTGTCTAAAAACTCCCTCACAAACAACTATACAAATAAATTTGTGAACTTGTCTCCTTGCCACTGTGCACAATGGCCATTCCAGGAAGAGTTAGTTACAAAGTTGCTTTGAAGGGTGAACTAGGCACTGGCATTGGCCCGTAGCTTCCCAAGGGGAGTACTTTGAAGGTGACTGTAGTAATATTCAGCAATGAGGTATACAACATTTGGAACAATTAAGTTTGGGGACTTGTTTAATGCAGAGAGTCCTATCAGTAGACTATCAAAAGATATCAGTTTGGGCAGTTTTTATTAGCAGAATTGTAAATATGACTGAGGAAGTCACTTCTGTAAAAGGAAATACAACAATTTAAATAATAAAGAAATGTCTCCTCCCATCCACCCACTTAAAATCTTGGCCTTGTTAAGTGTACTTTTCCACAGTGTGGGCAATCACTAGTTTCTGTGGTATAGTTGGATCTGACTCTACAGCACTTGGCTGGCTTGGCTAATCTATACATTTGTATCTGTAAGAATCTTTTCTGTTTCTTCTTTGTTCATACCTCAAAACTTACCTCCATCCCTCTTTTCTTTACTGGCAACTAGCACTTGAACCAAGTTTTCAGTTCTTCAACTGTTCAAAGCATCAAATATGCTAAAATGCCTACAGCTGATTTATCCATCTTAAAAAATATTTGCTATCTATTTTGCTTTTGTTTGAAATAGTTTAATTGATTTTCCCTACTGTCTTTGACACAAATACTTAGCATTAGTTGGCTATGGTCTTTGTGAGGTTTTCTAACAGCCTTCCAGTCCTAACATCTCTAAAATCCACACTACTGCATCTTGTCCCCATTTTCTA
The DNA here is from genome assembly GCA_028571685.1 of Heterohyrax brucei. Taxonomy (NCBI): domain Eukaryota; kingdom Metazoa; phylum Chordata; class Mammalia; order Hyracoidea; family Procaviidae; genus Heterohyrax; species Heterohyrax brucei. The sequence continues at coordinate 60,068,323 of CM053146.1, read as the reverse complement.
TAGGAACTGAATTGTGTTGATTTGACTAACTGTGGTAGAAATGCCTTTCCTATCCCTTGCCATCATGTCCATGGTGAACAATTCCATCTCACTTTGATGTCTCCTTGAAGAGTCAGTCAGCTGTATTTCACAGCAAAACACTACTCTAGGGCTGCAGTCCAGTTTCAAGTAGGAACCCCCATCGAAACTCTCAGCAGCTCCTTTAGTTTGAGCTGATAACCCTAAAATCCAGATACACCTCAGGCTGTCCCTAGCGAGCTCCTGAGAGTGGTCAGACACTGTCTCCAACAGAGTCCACTGGGGTTTGTGTGCTGGAGGGTTTCCTCTTGGTTAACACATTGCTGCTGTGCTAATGAAAATGCATGCAAAACTGCACACACGGTGCATTTTTCTTTTTTTTTCTTAAATAAGTGCCCATTAAAAATAACTATATGATAATTAATGAGGAAGGAAGGTAGTACAGTGTAGATGGTTTGTCAATATTGTAGTTAGGTCATTCATCTGTGGAGCAGTGATATTCACCTATTTTCTCCTTTGTTTCAAAGCTGTGGAGTTAATATTTCACTTCTTAGTTTAGACACTCTCTCAAGCATTATTTTAAACAGGCAAACAGGGACCACTTCCAAGATAAAGAAAGTTGCCATTCTCTGATGATGAATTCATAATGAAGGGAATCCTCATTCCAAATGGACTTCTGCAAGGCACTATTCCCCTGAAGCTATTGTTCCTAGATATACGGGGAGAAGGTACAAATGAATGTTGAATTAAGATGTAACATACTTAGAGACATGGGTGATGTTTATATGACACTGGTTTATTTTAAAACACTCCCTATTGACCTTTACAAAAATAATATGATAACAATTTGAGCTGAATATTTACAGTAGGTGGAAATAGTTCCAAAGTGCTAATCCCCAAACCACTGTGTACAAAATATTTTCCTTGTTCGATCTACATTTTTATAGGTTTATTCAGGCATACATGGTCAAGATTTTAAGTTCTATAGCACTATTTCTTATTTGACAGCAAAGGGGACCTGCATTCCTTAAAAGCAGGAATCAAGTTGACTATATTTAAAGAAACAACTCATTTTATCACATGATAGCATCCACATCCCAACTATCAGCTATGTTTTGAAGAACACCTGAAAATACATAAACCCAATGGTAATATGTCATTTTCAGTGAAAACACATAAATAATATTTGATACTTTCCCACTAAATTTGCTGTTTTAAAAATTGGTTTTATTGCTGATGAATACCAACTTTTCAACTGATATCTCTATATTCAGGCCTTACGTATTGCAAGTTGTAGAGAAAATATTTTAAATCAAAGCTGTAAAAAAAAGCATAGTTAGAGAGCTAACATGAGGATTTTTACTTCATTTACATTCATTACATATTATGAGTTTAATTACCTTGCTCAAATAATACCAGTATGAAGGAAAGATGCTGAAGAAGGCGTACTTCTATGATGATTTTATTGATTGTGACTGATGGATGGCATCAACATTTCATAGTGAAGAATCATGGTTTTGTTACATCAGGAAAATTAAATTGGGAGAGTTATTTTCTTTCCCAGTGATAGTGGCAGTTAGAATATTTCACCTGTAATGAGATGTGTGCGTTATGTGCCATCGTGAACCACGGCTCAGCCATTAAATATATGTAAATGAAGAGAAACACAAGAGAGCCCGGGCATAATAACGTGCAGAACAGAGAAATGGATCCTGGAAAGTGATTAATTTATTTGATGATGCCTCAAGTGAGGAATTTTAGGTCACAAATGAAGTGACAGAATGACAAATTACCATTTTAAAGAATTTACTGGGCATCATTACTGAACAATTGTCAGGTAGTTTATGGTGGCTGAGAAGATGGTATAAATATAGATCTTTTCCTTATCTGAGATGAATTATTAATCACCTTTTTAAAAATCTTTGTGAGTGATGGTTGGCTGTCTGATTGGAAATAATGTGTTCTACAATTTTAACTAAATTCTAATATGATATGTAACAGGAATCTTTACAATTAAAGTCTCTGTGGAGAGTGGTAGGAGGTTTACAGTCAATTGCAGCTTTAATGCGATAGAAGAGGATGAATTCACTAGCATATTTCAATAGATTTCCTTAGGTATATTATCCCTGCTGTGATGTTATTCAAATGTTTACAGTTTATTTTCGTTTGAAAAATGACATTCAGATACTTAAATTGTTTCCCTTGGTTTATTAGTTAATGAAAATGAAATTCTAGTAATTACTATAGTTTTGCAGTCTGCCATGTTATTTAAAGTGAAGTGACTAGCTTTGTCAGCTGTAGTATAAATGTCGTCTTCTCATGTTTTGTTCAATTTTTGTTTGCTCTATCTATGTCATGTCCCTTCTCTGTCTACATGTCACTGTGTCTAATTCCACAGTGGAATGTGGAAGAGAAAGTCTGAATTTGAAATAGAGACATTTTCTTAAGTTCATTTTGTTAATTAAAGCACGCACATTAACCTACTTTTTATTCAACACTAATGATAAAAAAGCAAAAACAGTAACAACCAACAAAACAAATTAGTAGGGGAGTAAAAACAGGAACAAAAAAATAGCCCCATATGAGATGTGATGAAAAATCTAAATACATTTTAAAATGTCTGCATGTATGAGGTTACTTAAACCAGAGTTTATGTGCCTCATCATGTTTGGTCAGGTAGAAGCCCCTGAGATCAAATAAACTTGTAAAGTTTCTTATTTTCTGATAAGGATTAGAGATAGAGATTTTTTTTTTTTAAACTGTGTATGCTAGATAGCTATCAAAAAATGTCTAGAGGGCTATTTTTAACAAGCTTGTGTCTAAAGGAAACATCCATTGCTGTTTTGTCTTTTAGACGAGAAGGCCTTAAATGACTAATCTTTCACCTAAAAGAAAGCTTGGAAGGATGCTCCTTTTTGACCACCATATGTACACTTTTGTTTTAATCTTGATTCATTCTGAGTGTAAATGAAAAATTTAAATAAGTGTTCCCTATGTTACCCATGACACCTTACATTGCTGAACTGGCAAGAAATTTAAATTTTGAATGTACATGCTACTTTTAATTCACTTGACTTTTTCTTTTCTTTTTCCCCCCCTTAACCTCATTGGTGGAATTTTACTGATCTTTTTGATCATTAAGAGAAAGAAAAGAAAATAGTATTTTGCTTTTGATTTCAGGGTCTAGTCTCTGTGTGTCACGCTGTCTTTAGGGAAAAGTCTTTGCGGTGCTTCCACGCGGCGCTTTGCTTTTCCACAAAAGACTCCGCCTACTTTCTCCTTGGTGCATTTAACAGCATGTTGCGGGTCAATCCACTCTAGCAGTTCTCCATGAGAAATAAACCTCACCGCTCACTACCTTTTATTCTTGCTTGTCACAGAAAATACAAACATTCAAACCAATGGATGAGAACATGCCCCTCTAACGAAAATGCATATTCTGCATGAGGTACTATGGAGAGATGGGTGTTGTTTAACCTAGCACAGTTCAGAGCAATCGCAAGTGTATCAGAACAGAGAGTGACTGCCTTATGTGAACTGAGTCCTGCTGCCACACTTTAAATACCTTTCATTTCCTCCCAGCTTGCATCAGCTTTCAAAGGGAGTTGGAAAAATGAAATGAAGATGCTTTTAATGCTAAAACATCGAGAAAGCAAAAGAAAAGATCCCTAAGTGGAAGAGTTAAAAGTAGGTTTTCAATTATCATAAAGACGTGGGAGAGGAAATACTCTATGCAGGTACACGATTATAGTTTTTGGACCTTGGCATGATTCAGGTACGTGACAGAGGAAAAAGAGTAACACTTGATAAATTGAAATGTCAATGAATAGTCACCATGTGCCAAGCATATAGAAGGGGAGGAAAAAAAAGCTGTGCTAGCTATGCCCTTAAGAATCTTACAAATGAATGAGCAGTTATGTCACAGAAAATGCCCAGACATTTCTTATAATTCTACAAACTGAGATTTATGAGGAATTTTATCATACTGAAATGATTTAATTTTGTTCGTTTCTTTTCTGTCTATCAGAATTGGTCATGTTAGACGCAGCACTTTCTTTGCCTTGCTTTATCACTCCAAATTCTTGCAGTGGTGTTCCTTCCATCAAAAGCCCATCTGGTCACATAACTCTGGATGCTTTCATATTTCCTATTTTTCCAGCATTTTATTTTGAAAATTGTCAAACATGCAGAAAGAGATCACCCATGTAACTACCATACATATCCTACCATTAATATTTTACTATATTTATTTTATCATATATCTAAATATTCATCCACTGAGTCATCTTATAATTTTAATGTGTGACAACTAAACTACAGGTATCAGTCTGCTTTTTGTAAATACCTCAGTATTTCCTATCATTAACTAAATCAAACACAAACCTAACTTGTTGCCATTGCATCTATTCTGACTCATGGTGACCACATGTGACACAGAGTAGAGCAGCTCTAAACCTAACTTGTTGCCATTGCATCTATTCTGACTCATGGTGACCACATGTGACATAGAGTAGAACAGCTCCAAAGATTTCCCTTGGCTGTACTTTAAGGAGCCCTGGTGGCACAGTGGTTAAGAGTTCAGGCACTAACCCAGAGTTTGGCAGTTCAAATGTACCAACCATTCCTTGGAAACTCTATGTGGCAATTCTACTATGTCCTATAGAGTTGCTATGAGTCAGAATCAACTTCACGGCAATGAATTTGATTTTGCGGGATGAGTCAGGGGGAGTCATCTTAATGGAAATGACTATCAAGTGCTTCTTCCATGGTACCACGGGATGAGTTTACACTGTTAGCAGCTGATCACAAACCATTGCTTACAGTCTTTTTGACTCTTAAAGTAAATTTTATATACAACAAAATATATATATTCTAAATCTTGATAAATGCATAATCAAACCCCTATCAAGATATAGAACAACAACATCACCACAAGAACTCTCCACATTCTAAATAGCATTCTACCTCCAGTTCCAATCCCAAGAGAGGAAGCCATTGTTCTCATTTTTTTTTTTCAGACATAGATTAGTTTTGGCTGTTTTAAAACTTCATATAGGGGTGGGGCCAAGATGCCAAATTAGACACATGTCTCCTTAATTCCCTCTGAGAACTAAGGCCTGGAATGATAACTGAATGGCACAACATAGACATCCAGGGAGCCCTAGGATCCAGCATAGGGTTGTCAAATTTGACTAGGCACCAGTAATGGACTAAACTATTTCTCTCAAACACACACCGGGGGCCACTGAGTCCTGCTCCTGCTGACTCACAGTTTCAGAGCACTGCAGGTACTGAGGCCTTCTTTGTTATCTGGGAGGCAGAGACTGGGCATGAGCCAGCAAATATGCCAAATTGCACTGCTTAAGTAAATACCATGCAGCGCAGCAGAGACTGTGCATGGAACAGTGTCCCTACAACCGCTCTTTTCTGAGCAGCACCGTAGATTCTGCTGTTTTGAAGCAGGAAGGGCAGCTTGGCCAGGATGCCATCTTGGTCAACTGGGAGAAAAAGTCACCCAGCCAGGGGCTTAGCTGCTGCTAATTCTCAAGTGAAACAGCAGCCCATCTGTCAATTCTTCTCCAGTAGAAAAGTGGTGTTTGAGATGATTCGTGTCTAGATTTATGGGTGTGGCCCGGCAGAAGATGGCAGGAAGGCCCTAATAACTCCCCAGTTTGAACCACATCATGGATCTGGGGACAGCCTATGAGGTGCTTTCTCTGTCAGCCAAAAGGCTGTTTTTCATACTGAGTGCCTGACTGTTTCTGGCAGCTGTTGGACAATCCCCTACTCAGCAGTAAAGTACCCTTTCAAAATAAGTACATCTGGAAAAATGACTGCTGAGAGGCCCAGCAACATCTCCTCTACTCTTCACTGATCCATATCATAGGATCAACTGATGGCCCCCAGTGACTCCATAAGCAGGGTACAGTGGTTGCCAACCAAGAGGTAGTCTCTGTCACTGCAGAGGGTCCACTCGGGTCCAGTCACTAGAGTATACAGAGAAGGCTGTAACCAACTCCCCTCTTAGAAAGGCACCTCAGCTCCCACTGAAATAATAATAGAGAAATTAGACAGCTTCTAGATGGCTCACAGACCATAGCCAATTGCTAACCATTTAAAGAAGCAGTCCACCATGACTCTGGAAAATTCCCAAAATAAAAAATCAAAAACTTCCCAGATGAAGAAGCCTTTCTGAAAATATCAGAGTCAAGTACAAACGAATTATGTAAAAAGCCCTCCTAGAGAGTAAACAAAAAGCAGCAGAACAAAATGAAACATTAAGTAAGTTACAGGAACTAACGGAACATCAGTGATCTGAAATCCAGCAGCTCAATAACAAAATTATAGAATTAGACAATTCAATCCAAAGCTACAAAAGCAGACTTAGTGACCTTGAGGACAGAGCAACTGATACCAGCATTTATGAGGAGAAATCAGAGAAAGGAAATAAGAAAAATGAAGAAGCATTAAGAAATATGTGGCACTCTATTAAGAGGAATAAGTCATGAATAATCAGAGTTTCCGAAAAGGGAGGGATAGACGAAAATACAAAGAGCATTGTTGTAGAGTTTCTGACAGAAAACTTCCCTGAAATTATAAAAGAGAACATAGATATCCATGATGCATATCGAATGCCAGAAAAAGCAGACCCCAAAAGAAAGACACAAGACATATTATAACCAAGCCAAGTGCCGTCGAGAGCTTAATAAAAGCAAACATAAACAGAGGCTCTTCAAGGCAGTGTGGCTTAAAGTAAAGCTAACATTCAGAGGGAAACCAGGTAGGATTTCATCTGATTTCCCTGCAGAAGCAATGTTTGCAAGAAGACAATGGGATGACACATTCAAAGCCCTGAAGCAGAAAAGATGTTAACCAAAAACTATATATCCTGCGAATTTGTCCCTCAAATATGATGGTGAAGTTGAGATAGTCACAGATAAACAGAAGTTTGGAGACTTTGTAAAATCCAAACCAAAACTAAAAGAAATACTGAAAGAAGCTCATTGCTTAGAAAAACAAAAATGGTAAGTGCATACGTAAGGAGACAATGAAGGACACAACATCCAGAATCCTACTCACTTGCCAAAACCAACTGCTGTCAAGTTGGATCTGACTCATGGTGTAGGGAAGTCAATAAGCTCAATCAAAGCTACAATATTAAAAGAAGGGAACCAGTGATCATAACACAAAAACTACGACACCATCCCACTAAAAAGAGGGATATGTTACAATAGTTATAACTCTTGTGGTTGGAGAGGAAATTAAAAAGCTATGAAGAAGTTAAAATCTGTTTTAAACTTAGAATAGTAAGGTAGATCATAGGAGTGTCTGTAAAGCAAAATAACAATGCATCATATCAAAACAAGAAACATAATGCAGGAGTCTCCAATAACACAAAACCAACACTGAAAAAAAATAAAGTAAACCTATAAAGAATAACACAGAACAGAATACTAAGAAAAACAGAAAACATCAATGCAAAAATTGATGCATCAAAATGACAGCACTAAAAGCATACCTATCAACAATTACACTCAATGTAAATGGACTGAACAGTCCAATGAACTGTGACATCATGGATCAAAAGATATGGTCCGTCTATATGTTGCTTATGAGAAACACATTTTAGGCTCAAAGATACGAGCAAACTGAAAAATCAAAAGATGGATAGAATATATGCCAAGCCAACAACGAAGAAGAGCAGGGGTGGCAATACTTCGTACCAACAACAAGATCATCAAAGAAGAAATCACCAAATCAATACCATTTACTATAGACCCCAAGAAGATAAAATATCAAGGAATAAATCTAACTAGAGAAACCAGAAACCTATACAAAAAGAACTACAAGATCTTACTGCAAGAAACCAAAAGAGACTTACATAAATGGAGTAATCTATGCTGCTCAAGGATAGGAAGAGTTAACATTGTGAAAATGTGTATTTTACCCAAAGTGATCTCCATATACAATGCAATCCCCAATCAAACTCCAGTGACATTTTTTAATGAGATGGAGAAACCAATCACCCATTTTGTTTGGAAAAGAAAGAAACCCTGGATGAGTTAATGCACTACTGAAGAAAGGAACACAGTCACAGTGAGAGGGCTCACACTTCCTGACCGTAGAACCTATTACACTGCTGAAGTAGTCAAAACAACCTGGTACTGGTAGAAAAAGATGTGTGGGCCAATGGAACAGAGTTGAGACCCCAGAGATGCCACCATCCTTTTATGAACAGTTGATATTTGACAAAGGCCCAGAGATTGTAAACTGAGGTAAAAACAGTCTTTCTAACAAATGTGTTGACAAAATGGATATCCATCTGCAAAAACTTGAAACAAGACCCATATCTCACACCTTATACAAAAACTAACTCAAATTGGATCGAAACCCTAAATATCAAATCTGAAGCAATAAAAATTAGGCAAGAAAAAATAAAATCAACAAAAGAAATTCTAATGCACAGTTTCGACAGTCTTCAAATCTGAGAAACAAAGCATGGTCAACAGAAGAGAAAATAGATTAATGGGAACTACTAAAAATTAAACATTTTTGCTCATCCAAAGACTTTATCAAAAGATTTAAAAGACCACCTACAGAACAGGAAAAAATAATTGGCAACTACATGCTGGACCCACATCCAGTCTCCATAATCTACAGTGTAGTGCAAAATATCAACAAGAAAAAGATAAATAACCCAGTTAAGTGATGGACAAAAGGGAAGGGCAGACACTTCACCAAAGAGGACCTCCAGGGAGCCAAAAAACACATGGGGAAATGCTGACGATCATTAGGTATCTGAGAAATCCAAATCAAAACTACAATGAGATGCCATCTCACCCTAAAAATGTTGGCTATGATCCAAAAACCACAAAATAACAAATGCAGGAAAGGCTGTGGATAGATGGGAACTCTCCTACACTGCTGGTGTGATTGCAAAATGGCACAACCTCTTTGGAAAGCAATCTGGTACTTCCGTAAAAATCTGAAAACAGATTTACCATATGATCCAGCAATCCCACTGCTACAGAATTTACCCTATAGAAACAAAGGCTGTCACATGAACAGATACATGCACACGAATGTTTACTGCAGCACAGTCCAAAATATCAAAAAGATGGAATCAACCCAGATGCCCATCAACAGATGAATGGATAAACAAACTATGGTACATACAATCAATTGAATATTATGTAGTGATAAGAAATAATGATGATTTTAGGAAATGTCTCATAATCTGCTTTCAATTGGAAGACATTATGCTAAGTGAAATCAGTCTGTGGCAAAAGCAAAAATATTGTATGAGACCTCTGTTATAAGAACTTAAAAACAGACTTATGTACAGAAGAAAAGATTTTTTGATGGTTGCAAGGATGGGGAGTGAGGGAGACCTTAGGCCATAGATTAGTTAGTTGATAAGAAATTTGGTTAGGTGAAAGCACTGACAGAACACAGTACAAAACAGATCAACTTAACTGGACTCCACCATAAACTGAAAGTTTTTTCTAATCTTAATCCAGTATTTCAAGGACAGAGTAGTAGGGGCAGGGATTGAGGACTATGGTCTAGGGGGACTTTGAGGTCAATTGGCATAATCAACTTATTGCTAAGAGAGTCTTCTGCACCCCATATTGGTGAGTGACATCTGGGGTCTTAAGAACTACCAAGTTACCATATGAGGTATGCCAAATGGTCTCAACTCATCCAGAACAGATGGTCACTGAGAACACCAAAGACACAAGGAATAAAAAGCCCAGGAGACAGAAGGACCCATGTGAATGGGAGATTGTATAACATGTAACTAGAAGAACCAAATGGTGCATGGCCACCACCAGACAGTCGTGATGGGACTACAATGTTGGCTCCCTGTGGCAACACGAGAAAAAGAGGAGTGCAGCTCAAGAACTCTACTAAAAGATCACAATTGATGGATTAATATCCCAGGGGGTCCCTTGGGAACATGGCCCTTATATCTGCTGCTGCCCCTGTCTGGAAAATACACTGAGGTCAACTCTTTGGACAAAAATTGACTAGAGTCGGGGACACGGTGTAATCATATAGTGAGTGTACTTCAAGATTCTATGCATTTATGGGAGGCTGTCAGACTGGTCGCTTTCTAGATGAGAGAAAGGGTCATGTGTTTAAGAGGATATAAAATGGAAAGGAAGAATGTGCTCTCAAGGACCGAGGAAAGCAGAAAAAGCTGTAGACAGGTGGGCATACAAAATTGGTTTGGATTGTATATGTACACTTAATCACAGTAAAAGAGAAAGAAAAAAACACTTCATATAAAATGAATCAGATAGTATATATGTGACTCCTTTTACTCATCAGATCATTGTTTTGAGATTTATCCATGTTGTTATGTGTACTATTAGTCTTACCTCCTTTTTAAAAATTGCTGAGTAGTGTGACATTTTCTAAATACACTGCAGTTTTCTTGATTTTCTTATTGATGAACAGTTGTGCTGTTTCTAGTTTTGCAGTATTATGACTAAAGTTTTTGTGAACACTTTTTAAGGACGTATGTCTTCATTTCCTTGAATTAACAGGAAGAGAATTTCTGGGTCAAGGCTAAGTATACAGTTGCTTCTTGAGAAACAGATCTTTTTATAAAATCGTTGTATCATCTTTTTGCCACCATTGTGTCAAATCTTTGTGCCAAATCATTGTGCCACCACCAAAAAGTAAAAGTTGTAGTTGTTTCACATGCCTGCCAGCATCTGGCACTTCATACTGTTTGTTTTCATACTGTTCTCATCTTTGTAATGCTCGTACGTGCATTTTTACTTCTTCAGTTATACCTTATTTCTCAGATGTCTTCTATCACTTCGTTTCTCCATTCTTTTTACCAAAATTCCCTTAAAAAGCAAGTCGAGCAAAACAAAAATTTTTATTATACATTCTCCTCCAGCTACCAACTGTTGCTCTTCTTAACAACTGTGCTCCTCGAGCTTATCAGCTAAGTTGCCTGCACTTTATCACTTCCAAGTCCTGACTGCTAAATTCTCAGCCTTTGGCTCTAGGGCCTTGTATGTTCTAAGTCTTCACCCTCTTTCTAGAGAATATTGATTCTCATGTGTTTTTCCTATCAGTCTCTTTGCCAGTGATTCTCAAATTTGTATCACTGGCTTGTGTGTTCCTCTGAAGTACATCTGCATACTTTATATTCATACTTGTCTGTCTCTCTGATATCTCTGAAGTCACCACATCTGATTTTGAATTTGGACTCTTCTAAGCATTTCTCCAAGATTCTGAATCTCTGCCAAGACTTTGCCTTCCTTTTATTTGTTGTTTAAAATAAATAATAAAATAAGATAAAATATTCTAGTAGTTTTCAAATCTATTTAAAGACCCTAAAAGATGTATTTAACGAAAAAATAAAAATGATCTAAAAAGGAAATTATAGATAAATAATGTCTGAAAAGAGATTAGACAATTCTTAGAATGAATGAAAAATGCAATCAAATTCAAGTAATAGAAAATAAGCAAAACAAAAATAAAAAATAACAGATTAAAGACCGGGAAATTAAAAAATTGATGTAAACATATAAGAACCAGGACAATCAAGAGAGCCATAATATATTATTTGGCTCAGCTAATGACACTGTCAATACTCCAAGAAGATGGATTTAAGAACTAAGTAAATAAACTCTGGGTAAGAAAGTAGGCAAAAATACATACAGTGGAGATTACAGTTAATTAAACAAATTACATTTTCACAAATATATTATGAACTTGTAAATGTAAGCTAATTTGTCAAATTCTGGTAAAAATTAAACCTATTCAAACAAGCTAACAAATGAATTAAAAATCTCAATATTCCCACAACTATTACAGGTATCAAAATAGCAGTAAAACATCGTGACATAAAGGGTCACCTTGGCTAAAGCTGGATAGCTTACAAGGTGAAACAAACAAATACTAATTAATCAAATAGTCCTAAATAAGATAAATATTCCAAAGACAGTAACAGAAAGTAAATTTCCAAAAGCAGATAAGCAAAAATGTATGTGACTATTATAACACTGTGACCAAAATCGCACAGGGAATAATATATAGATATATAGAGATATGTAAAATTGGCCAATAGCAATCATAATCATAGATACAAAAGTCATAAACAAAATATTAACAAATCAATTCTGTCAGTATATAAACACACAAACCACGTAGGATTTATCCCAGGAATATAAGTTGAATTTAATATTATAAAGGCAAGTAATTCTCCAACTTAACTTTTTAAAAGAAAGAGCTTAATCACTGTTCAGCATTCAGAAAGAATATCTTGAAAAAAATACCAATTTATGATTACTGAAGAAGTAAAACAGAAACCAACTGTTAGAAAATTAGGAACAAAAAAAAATTATAATCTTTTAGTCTGTCTACAAAAATCCTGTATCAAATGGCATATGAATGGAGAAATGTTAAACTCATTTCCACTAAAATCAGGAATAAGGCAAAAAAAATACTTGTTTTCAACTATTTCTATTCTGTTTTTCATTGCATTTTTGAATAAGCACAATAAGTAACTAAAAAAATGGTACAAGTGATAATCCACTGCTATCAAATTGATTCTGACTAACAGCGAACCTATAGGAAAGAGAAAAATTGCCCAGTGTGGTTTCCAAGGCTGTTGTAACTCTTCATGTAAGCAGATTCCCAAGTCTTTCTCCCATAGAGTGGTGGGTGGAGTGGAACTGTAAATCTTTTGATTAGCAGTTGAGGGCTTTGACTACTGTACTACCTGGTTCCAACAAAACTGAAAAATAACAAATTATTTGTGACACTATTACAATAAATGTCATTTTAGTAATATGATTATTTAATATTATACAACCACTAAAATAAGTTAGATTTTTTAAAATACAGGTAAAAAAATCACATAAATCTGTATGTATATATGACATATAATTATTTGCTACATTAGTACACAAAAGAAAATTGGTATAGGTATGTTCATATGGTTAGAATAGACTCAGGTGAAAAATATTATGTAGTTCATGAGAGTCAGCTAAGAAAAGAAAAGGGAAAGACAGTGAATGGATGTGCTATTAAAAAGGAAGTATGAAGAATAAATAAATACATGAAAAAATGTTCAACTTTCTAGGCACATATCCTAGTAAAACTATGCAAATTATATTAAAGAGTATGTAAAAGAATGTTCATACCAGTGTTGTTTATAACAGCAAAACAAATGCCAATCAACAATAAAATGCAGAAATATATTGACATACATGCATATAGTAGGAGGAGAGTACACTGGTAGAGACTTATCCCTCTTTACGCGTGACTTCTACGAAGGTAAAACAATAAAACAGCAGAATTCAGAAGACTGCATTCATAATATTCCATTCATATGAAATTCAAAACTATGCAAAAATGTAACTATGTTTGCTTACAGAAACATGCATATTTTGTTAAACTACAAAGGAAATGAATTATGAACACTAAATCAGGAATAGTAATTATGTCAGGGTAAGGAGGAGGGAAATACAACTGGTGAAGTAATTTATAAACAATCTTACTCTAATATACTGTTAACGTTCAACTTTCCAAACCAGTTGGTTGTTGGATGAATATTCAGTTCTATATTATTCTTATGTTTATATAAGCAATGTATGCACTTTGATGTTCATAGATTATGTGTAATAAAAGTATATTCTAAAATAATAAGAAAAATAAAAATAAAAAATTTTATATAGGATTATTATGAGTTGGAATCCACTCCACAGCAATGATTTATGTGTGTGTGTGTGTCCAAAAAAAGACTATAGTCTGAAGATGGAAAAAACAGACATTGTTTTTTATACATTGTTGTATGTAAAATGAACAGAAACATAGCATATTCTTTCAGCCTCTTATATTTAAAAAGAAAAATTATACAAACGAATTGCAAGTTAAAAGGAAGAAGAGAGAGAACCTTGGAAAAAAAAACAAATACCAGCAATCATGTTCTGTGTAACTAAATTTATTTAGATAGTAGTATGAAAACAGTAATAGTTCTACTGTGGGGAAAAAATAAGATTTCTATATCCAATTATGTTTTCATGATATGTAAAAACAGTAGAAGGACATTACGAATTATCTAATGTCTTAAAAAGTGTAATCTGGTTTACTATATTTTTAGGGAAAAGGGAAACAGCTTAAACTTCAAGAAACCAAACTCACTGTTGTCCAGTTGATTCACAATCACAGCAACCCGATAGGACAGAGCAGAACTTCCCCGTAGGATTTCTAAGGTGTAAATCGTTACGGAAGCTGACTGTCACATCTTTCTCCCGCTAATAGGTTCCAACCACAGACTTCTCAGTTTGCATCCAACTACCTGAACCACCTTACCACTAAGGGTCCTTCACAGCTTAAGTAACAGTTAAGAAGTTTTCCTCAAGTGAGAAGGCTATTTAAGTTTTGATATAATAATTTTAAGATTAATCTATTGACTTGGTTTTCTTGAATAACAGTTGAGATTTTGGACTACCAACACACCTGATGTGTAGATTAGAATTTATTTTTCCAGAACATTTGTTTTTCTTCTGTGAATTGCACAAAAGCATTTACACATTTTTGAATTTTGAATTTTTGTAATAAATGTTATTTTTCCCCAGAATACCAATGTGATTGTTGGTGAAGGATCTCAGCACTGTCTAGGGTGCATATTGAATCAATTTTGACTCATAGTGACTCCAAGCTCTATGTGGAGAAACCCCAAATCCATAAACATTTAAAAGGAGGGTGAATCTAATCAGGAACATGAAGACAAAAGGAGAAAAAAAATAACTCCCTTCTCTGCCCTCCACATTCATATTCTTATCTCCCTAAGAAGTAATTGTAATCTGACTAGTAATATTCCAGAACACTGTTGATACAATATTTATTGCTATATAATTTAATATATCACTGTGCAATGAAAGTTGACAGAGAAACTTTTCTTCTTCACCACACTGTTAGGAGATACATTTCATATTTTTCTTGAATGTTTGCTTCTATGAAAAATCTACCAGAAAATTTTCTCTCCCAGACAGCTGACTTATTTAACATCAATTATATTCCTTTCTGACAATGAAAGTCAGAGGTAGTGTCAAGTGTTTTGTAAAATACACTCAGACACATGCAAACATATATACATACATGTTGATTGGCCTGCTTTATTTCAAACAAATCAGTTAATCTGATATAGCTTGGGAGTTTCTAAAATTTTTTATATTTAATATGCAACTCAGGGAATTATTATTATCAGGAAGATTTAAAAAGCACTCAGGTAAGATTTGTGGTTATTAGTCACTGTTGAGTTTGTTCCTACTCATGGTGACCTTATTTAAACACAAGAAGGACCTACTCATTCCTGTGTCATCCTCCAAATTGTTGACATATTTGAATATTTTCAAACTTGGACTTCCTACTTAAAAAAAAAAAAAAAAGCTGAAAAAGCAGAGTGCAAGAACTATTTTTCTTTCTTTTTTTTTTGGTGGGGTTATTTATTTGTTTATTTATTTATTATGATTGAATGAAAATGTGCATTCCCATATAAATTGCATGCCCACCTACATGCAGTTCCCACTGCTCTCCCTGCCCAGTGACAGCACACTCTTCCTCTTTACTCCATACATGTCTCCTCCCAGCAATCTCCTATCCCCTACTTTCCACCCAATCTCCTTTCTCCAGTAGGAGGGCAGCAGGAAAACATCCTATAGATGCATAGAACTGTAAAGTGCACACATGATATGGTCACTCTGTGTTGCCAAGTCCAATACATTCTTGTCTCAAAGTTGAACTCCATTATGATTTATGGACAGGGGCAGCATCAGGGCCAGGGACCATGCTCCCAGGAGCACTCCAAGGCCCATGGACCATCAATTGTGGTCATTTAATGGAGCTCTCACAGTGCACCCTTTTTTATTCTTGTGTTGCCAGTGAGACTCAACTTTGTCAGCTCCATCACAGGTATCGCTGGTGGTTGCTGGGCACCATCTGGTTTTCCTGGTCACAAATTGATGTAGTCACCCTCTCATGTGGGGCTCTCTGTCTTCTGGTTTCTCTGCCCTGTGTTGCTTTGGTCCTTGGTGATCATCCATTCGTGCTAATTTGGAACCATTTGCTGCACCCTCAGACGGCAGCTTCGCAACTTTTAAGACCCCAGACACCACTCACCAATGTGGGGTACAGAGAACTC
This sequence comes from Heterohyrax brucei, assembly GCA_028571685.1. Classification (NCBI taxonomy): domain Eukaryota; kingdom Metazoa; phylum Chordata; class Mammalia; order Hyracoidea; family Procaviidae; genus Heterohyrax; species Heterohyrax brucei. Next base: position 60,052,131 of record CM053146.1, on the reverse strand, counting down.
TCTTAGCAAAATGCTAGTTGTGCCAACTGGCCTGGTTTCCCCTGAGAGCATGGTCCACAGCCCAATGCTCCAGCTGCTCTGTCCTTGTAATATTAGATTAAGATGGGAGGAATAATCACGTTATGTTGAAGTCCAGTTAATGTTGATCTTTCGGTTGTGTGCTGTCCCATACTTTACCCAACAAAGTTTCTATCAACTGTCTAATATAAATCCTCCCCCCTACCCTTCTCTTCCTGCCCACTCTTGCAGCAGTCAAAGAGTCTTTTCTTCTATGCAGGAGTATGTTTTTAAGTTCTTATCGTAGGGGTCTCGTACAATCTTTCGTCACTGACTACTTTCACTCAACATAATGTCCTCCGGTTGAAACCAGGTTAAGAGATGTTTCCTAAAATCACCATTGTTCTTTATCGTTGCAGAGTGTTCCATTGAGTATATATACCATAGTTTACCTATCCATTCATCTGTTGTTGGGCATCTGAGTTGATTCCATTTTTTCGCTATTGTGACCTGTGCTGCAATAAACATTCTTGTGCATGTATCAGTTAATGTGAATGTCCTTAATTTTGTAGGATATGTTCTGAGCAGTGGAAATTCTGGGTCAAATGGTATATCTAGATCCAGCTTTTCAAGGAAGCACCAGATTGCTTTCCAAAGAGGTTGCACCATTTTGCAATCCCACCAACAGTGTAGGAGAGTTCCAATTTCTCCACAGCTTCTGTAGCATTTGTTGTTTTGCATTTTTTGGATCATGGCCAACCTTGCTGGAGTGAGGTCGTATCTCATTGTTATTTTGATTTGAAGTTCTTTAATAGCTAATGATAGTCTGCATGTCTGCGTGTGGTTTTTGGCTGCCTAGGCCTCCTCTTTAGAGAAGTGTCTGTCCATCTCCTTTGCCCATCAATTAATTAGATGATTTATCTTTTTCTTGTTGATATTTTGTAGCACCTAATAGTTTATGGAGATTGGGTGTCAGTCTGACACATAGTTGCCAAATGTTTCTTCCCATTCGGTAGGTGTGGCCTTTTCATTCTATTAATGAAGTCTTTGGATGACCAAAAGTTTTTGATACTTAATAGCTCCCGTTTATCTATTTTTTCTTCTGTTGTTTGTGGTTTGTTTGACAGATTTTGAAGTCTGTTTAGGTTGTGTATTAAAACTTCCATTGTTGTTTGAACTATTTTTCTTTTTCAATGTTTATGTCAGTTATAAGAATTAAAAATATTCTCAAACTTTAACCAAGCAATGTAATTCCTTGTATTTCATCCAAAGGTAGTAAACAAGAGGGCAAATTCTTTACAAGTGTCCTCTGCAGCACTGGTTATAACAAACAGAAAATATGTTAAATACATGAGAGTTCACTTTTTTACAGCACTTTGCTATAAGCCACACTAACATTTAACTGCATAAGATAAAATAATTGTGTCACAATTTTATGGATTTCCCTGAATAGTTGATAATGTACTACAGTTATGGTTTCAGTTGTAAATCTTTGCTAATTTTTACATTTCATTTGATTGTATTAAAATACACATACCTTAAAGTTTACCACTTTTATGATTTTTAGATGTACACTCACTGGCAGTAATTAGATTCATAGTGTCGTTCAACTATCACAACTACTTCCAAAACATTTTAAAAAAACACTGTACCCATTAAGGAGTAATTCCCTATTGTTGCCTCCTTGCAGACCCTGGTAACCTCTATTGCACTTTCTGTCTCTCTGAATTTTCCTATTCTGGATACAGTTGACTCTTGCTATTTGTGGTAGTTATTTCTATAAAGTTGCCACAAAAAGTGAATTAGTGAGCATACTGAAATGTTGCTCCTGGGGGAAGCTCAGGGTTAGGTTCCTGTTAGCCTCTGGTCACATCATTTTTCATCAAACCATCAACCTTCTAAAATTCGAAGAGTTCTCTATCAACATTTGAAACACAGTCACATCTGAAAACTGATGCTTTCTACAACTTTATTTCACCATGCAATTTGTTTTCACTATCCATTCTCCTTTAAGAAATTTAAGAACATATATTGTTTTATGTATGTTCCTGTTCCAAGACACCTTAGTTCATACATATTGCTGATTCATTAACATTGAACTCACAGCCAACCTCTCTGTAAGGCAAGCCTGAATGACACTTATCTAACCCAGGCATTGTCTTCATAAGGCACATCACAGCCTTCTTAAACTCAGGAACACAAGATAGCATTTCATCATTCTAGGAGAGTGGAAATAAGAATGGGGAGTGGAACCTTTTTGTATTGTTGTTAGATGTGATGGAGTTGATTTTGAACTCCTAGCAATCCCATGTTGTAGAACAAAACTGCCTCAGAATTTTCTTGGCAATAATCTCTGTGGATCACTAGTTCTTTTTTACAAAGAGCCAAAGATCTGAAGTACTCCTGGTTAGTAGCCATGTACTTAAGTGTTCTTCAAAAGGGGTACTTGAATGCTGACTGATTAGACATCAATAGGCACACTGAGTGACTCAAATTTTTATGCAGGTCCCTGAACAACCACAAAAAATTCCATGAGTTTGATTTTAGAGTTACAAACAAACTTTAGTGATTAGGTAATTACCTAAAGATGGACTGTGCTATTAATACAGATGATTGACTATATTTCAAAAAAGTGGAATAATATATTCTTTTCTTTCCTGTCTGCGTTATTTGGTTCACTGCAATGTTTTCAAGATTCATATATACAGTAGACTGTACCCAGTTTTCTTTCCTTTTTATGTTTTAGTAATACTGCCCCGTGTATGCACTACATTTTGTTTATTCTTTCATCTGTTGATGGCTACATGATTTGTTTCTACCTATTGGCTATTGTGAATAATACTGCTATAAAAATTGATGTGCAAGTATATCCTTGAGTTTCTGTTTTCAGCTCTTGTGGATATAAAATAAAGCATGAAAATTGCAATATCATTGATAGTAGTTTTATGTTTACTATATGGAGGAACTGCAAAATATTTTCCAAAGCAGCTACAGCATTTTATATGTCCACTCACAATGCATGAAACTTCCAATCTCTGCATATCCTTGGCAGCAGTTGATTGATATATATAACCTTGATATATATACATATATCCTTTCTATAATAGCTATTCTAGTGGATATGAAGTTTATTTCACTGTAAATTGAATTTTCATTTCCATAGTAACTAAAAATACTGAGTTTTTTTCATGTGCTTATTGACTATTTGCCTTACGTGTGTGACAATTTGTCATACTGTGGTGGCTTGTGTTGTTGCAATGCTGAAATCTATGTCGCCAGTATTCAGATACCAGCAGGATCATCCATGGTGAAAAGGTTTCAGCTGAGCTTTCAGACTGAAACAGATGAAAAGAAGGAACTGAGAATCTCATTTTGAAAAAGATTATCCTGGAAAACCTTATGAATAGCCATGGAATATCGTCTGATATAATGCCATAAAATAAGTCCCTCAGGTTAGAAGCCACTCAACAGATGACTGGGGAACAGCTACCTCCTCGAAGTTGAGTCCACCATAATGATATGAATGGAGACAAGCTTCAAGATCTTCACTTACTGATGTGGGATGACTCAAAACGAGAAGAAAAAGCTTAAAACGTTCATGCATAACTAGAACATGGAATGTACAGTGTGTGAATCTAGAAAAACAGGAAACTGTCAAAAATGGAAGGCATAAAAATAGATACCCTAGATACTAGTGAGCTGAAATGGACTGGTATTGGTTATTTTGAAACAGACGATCATGTGGTCTGCTATGCAGGAAATGACATCTTGAAGAAGAATGGCTTTGTGTTCATCATCACAAAGAATATTTCAAGATCTATAGTGAAGCACAATGCTTTCAGGGATAGTAAAATATCCATACAATTACAAGGAAAGTTACTATGACTGTTACTCAAATTTATGCACCAAACACTAAGGCCAAAGATGAAGAAACTGAAGATGTTTACAGTTTCCTCAGTCTGAAATTGATCAAGCACACAATCAGGATGCATTAATAATTACTGGTGACTGGATTGCAAAAAATTGCAAGCAAAGAAGATGGATCAGTAGTTAGAAACTGTAGCCTTAATGATAGAAGTGATTCTGGAGATCTCATGACAGAATTTTCCAGAAATAATAACATCTTTATTGCAAATGCCTTTTTTCACCAACATAAGGAGTGACTATGCACATTGATCTCAGCAGATGGAATACACAGGAATTAAATTGACTACATCTATGGAAGACATAATGAAAAAGGTCAATATCAGTCAGAAGAAGGCCAGGTGCCAATGGCATCACAGAACACTGATGGCTAAATTGAAACTGAAGAAAATAAGACAAAGTGCATGAAAGCCAAAGAATGAGCTTGAGTGTATCTCACCTGAGTGTAGAGATCATCTCAAGAAAAGGTTTGAGAGGCAGAGCTAAAATGGTGGAGTAGATGGATGCTTCTCATGACCCTTCTAATAACAAAGATGCCAGAGAAAAAAATGAATCCAATAATATGACATCCTAGGAGCCTTAAGCATGGAAAGGAAAGGTGAGAAACAGGACCAAAAACTGAGAAGGGAGAGTAGCACCAGAAGAACACAGGATTCCACAGACCTGACCTGGCAGGAAGTGGATGCAGCCTTTGTTGTAAGCCAAAAGGTGGATCTTCCCCAGCATAAGAAATTGCCTGGGAAGTCCACTCACACCTCTGGAACCAATGGTAAGCAACAGTGGATGGTGGAAAACTTAGGTGCGTGCATGTGACCTACCATGAAGGCAAATGTAAATCTTTCCTTTGGCATGGCCCTCTCTCCCTTCTTTCAGCCATCTCCTCTCCCTTCTCTGTGCTGCACCAGGCTCCAGAGTCTAATGCCATTAACTGATCTAGAAGTAAGACTGCACAAGCTCACCCTGAGCCATTCCTGGAAGCTCGGAGGGAAACAGTTTAACAAACTGGGCGGAGAGAATTAAAAAAAGATAATTCTACTGGCATAAACTGTTTCTTCCCCTGGATTCAGACATAAGGGGACACACCATCTTAGCAGACACTCAGAGATGACTATTAGCCCTTCATTTTCTCAGTGGCTGTTGCCAGACACCAGTGCCTCTACTAATCACCCCTGCCCACCTAGGACAGTTGGCAAGAGTCTGCACCAAACACTTGGTGATCAACTACCTGGTTTGAAATTTAGGTCTTTTACCCAGTTGGAGTTGGTTTTTGTATAAGGTGTAAGATATGGATCTTGTTTCAATTTATTGCAGATGGATATCCAATTTTGCCAGCACCATTTGTTGATGATTCTATTTCTACCCCAGATTAATATCTTAGGGCCTTTGTTGAATATCAACTGTTCATAGGCAGATGGTGTCATCTCTGGGGTCTCGATTCTGTTCCATTGATCGATCTGTCTGTTCTTGTACCAGTACCAGGCTGTTTTGACCACTGTGGCAGTGTAGTATGTTCTAAAGTCGGGTAATGAGAGGCCTCCCAGTGTATTCTTCTTCTTTAGTAGTACCTTACTTATCTGGGGCTTCTTCCCTTTCCAAACAAAATTGGTGATTTGTTTCTCCATCTCATTAAAACATGACCCTGGAACTTGTATTGGGATTGCATTATATAAGTAGATTGCTTTGGGTAAAATAGACATTTTCACAATGTTAAGTCTTCCTATCTGTGAGCAGTGTGAGTTTTTCCATTTATCTAAGTCTCTCTTAGTTTCTTGTAGTAACAGCTTGTACTTCTCTTTGTAAAGGTCTGTTATTTCATCAGTTAGATTAATGCCTAGGTACTTTATCTTCTTAGGGGCTATAGTAACAATAAAGTTCATCTAAGAAAAGGTAGGAACAACAATGGAAGTTTTCATACACAGTGTAGACAGACTTCAAAATCTGTCAAACAAATCACAATCAACAGAAGGGAAAATAGATAAATGGGAACTATTAAGAATCAAACACTTTTGCTCATCCAAAGACTTTCTCAATATAATTAAAAGGCCACCTACAGAATGGGAAAAAATATTTGGCAACTCTATGTCAGACCAATGTCTGATCTCCATAATCTGTAAGATATTACAAAATACCAATAGCCAAGCCAAGCCAAAATATCAATAAGAAGAAGATAAATCATCCAATTAATTGATGGGCAAAGGAGATGGACAGACATTTCTCTAAGGAGGAGATCTGGGCAGCCAAAAAAACACATGTGGACATGTTCACAATCTTTAGTTATTGAAGAAATTCAAATCAAGGCTACAATCAGATACCATCTCACCCCAACAAGGTTGACCATCATCCAAAAAACACAAAACAACAAATGCTGGAGAGGCTGTGGAGAAAGTGGAACTCTCCTACACTGTGGGTGGGGTTGCAAAATGGTCAAGCCTCTTTGGAAAGCAATCTGGTGCTTCCTTAAAAAAATGGATAGAGATATACCATTTGTCCCAGTAATTCCACTACTTGAAAAATATCCTACAGAATCAAGGGCTTTCACACCAATGGATATATGCACAAGAATGTTTATCGCAGCACAGTCCATGAGAGCAAAAAGATGGAATCAACCCAGAAGCTCAACAACAGAGGAATGGATAGGTAAACTATGGTATATATACTCAATGGGGCACTATGCAATGATAAAGAATAATGATTATTCTAGGAAACGTCTCATAACCTGGTTTCAACTGGAAGACATTATGTTGAGTGAAAGTAGTCAGTGACAAAAGGACAAATATTGTATGAGACTCCTACAATAAGATCTCAAAAACAGATTTATGTATAGAAGAAAAGACTCTTTGATGGCTGCAAGGGAGGGGGGAGGTGAGGGGGGAGATTTAAGATTGGATAGTTGGTAGAAATTGGTTGGGTGAAATCAGTGATAGCACACATTAGAAACAAGAACAATATTAAGTGGACCTCGGCATAACTTGAATACTCCTTCCATCTTAAGCCAATATTGCAAGGACAGAGTAGCTGGGGCAGGGGGCAGGAGACCAAGCTCTTTGGTGAAACTGAGGCCAATTGGCACAACAAGCATTTTGCTAGAAGGGCTCTCTGCACCCCACATTGGTGAGTGGTGTCTGGGGTTTTAAAAGCTTCCAAGCAGCCATCCAAGGGCACAGAAAGTGGTCCCAGCTCAGCAGGAACAGATGCTCACTGAGGGCCAAAATGACATGGAGTAAAGACAACCCAGAAGATAGAGAGACCCACATGAGTGGGTGCCTACATAGACTTGGGACCGGAAGAACCGGATGGTACCTGTACACCACCAGTGATAGCTGCGATGGAGCTCACTAAGTTGAGTCTCACCAGCAACACAAGAATAAAAAGGGGTGAATCCTGAGATCTCCACTAAAAGACGTCAATTGATGGTCCAGTGGTTTCGGGGTTCCCCTGAGAGCATGGCTCCCGGCCCTGATGCTGTCCTTACCCATAAATCATAATGAAGATCCACTCTTCAGACATGAATGGATCGGACTTGGCAATGCAGAGTGACCATATTGGATGCACTGTATGGTTCTATGCATTTATAGGATATCATCCTGCTGACCTCTGGCTGGAGGAAGGAGAGTGGGAGGAGAAGAGGGAAAAGGAGACTGTTGGGAGGATGAGACATGTATGGAGCAGAGAGGAACAGTGTGCTGTCACCAGGCAGGGGGAGTAGTGGAAGCTGCATATAGGTGGGCATGTAAATTTATATGGGCATGTGCATTTTCACTCAGTCATTAAAAAAAAGGAGTAGAATTAACACCTGTGGAAGTAACAGTTAAGAATATCAAAAGACACACAGTATTGTGCAAATCTGTAAACGACCTCTTTAGAGTTCTGAAAAGTAAAATCATCATCTTGAAGACTAATGTGTACCTGACCCAAGCCATGGTATTTTCAATCATATCCTATGCATGTGAAAGCTGGACAATGAATAAAGAAGGCAGAAAAAGAATTGACTCCTTCAAATTGTGGTATTGGAGAATAATATTTAATATGCCATGGACTGCCAAAAGAACAAACAGAACTGTCTTGGGACAATTGGTTTAAATTGAGGAAAGGTGTGCGTCGGAGTTGTATCTGAGAGATACAAGTAAGGTTGTGCCATCTGCCTAACACAGTTGTTAATGAGTCTCCCTCCAGTCCTGATTCCCATTCTTCATATAGTTCAGCTTCTCAGATTATTTTCTGGGCATACAGATTGAAGAGACATAGTGAAAGGACACAACCTTGGTGCACACCTTTCCTCACTTTAAGCCAGTTCTCCCGAGTTGTGTCTCTTTGGAGCAATGAGAGTGCTCCTTAGAAGCAAGGGTGCCGATACTGCATTTGCATATTTTGAACATGCCAGGAGAGATCAATCCCCCTACAAGGACAACATGATTCGTAAAATAGAGAGTCAGCAGAAAAGGGAAAGACCCTCAATGAGATGGATTGACACAGTGGCTGCAATAATGGTCTCACGTGTTACAAAGACTTGTGGGCATAGTGCAGTACTGAGTAGTATTGTTTTGTTTTACATTGGGTTGCTGTGAGTTGGAATTGGCACAAAATAACAACATTAGCCATATTTGTATATCTTTTTCAGAAAAATGTTATATTCGTGTTCTTTTTGAATTCAGTTTTTGTCTTTTTGTTATTGAGTTGTAATTCTTTATATGTTATAGATGTTAAACTCCAACACATACCTGATTGCAAATATTTTCACTGTGTAGATTCTCTTGTAACTTTCTTTGAAATGTCCTTTGATGAACAAATGTTTTAAATTTTGATGAAGTCCAATTTACCTTTTTCTTTTGTTTTGTTGCTCATGCTTTTGGTGTAATATCTAAGAATTTATCACCATATCCAAGTTATGAAAGCTTACCCTATGATTTTTTTCTAGGAGTTTTATGGTTTTAGATCTTATATTGAAGAACTGATTCTATTATCTATTTCAAGTTAATTTTTTGTATGGTATGAGATAGCAGTCCAGCTTCATTCTTCTGCATGTGGAAATCATATTGTCCCGGCAGTAAGAGACTGTTCTTTTCATGTTGAATTGATTTGTGATTGTGTTGGTTCAGATTGTGTGTCAGCTTGGCTGGGCTTTGATTCTCTGTGGTTTGGCAGTCATATAATGCTTTGTTTACCCCTATGATGGGGTGTAGACAATCAGCTGAAAGGGAGTTTCCTTGGGCATGTGGTCTCTATCAAATATAAATAAAAATCCTGGCAAGGTACATATATGTGATTCTTTTCGTGTGATCTCTGGTTCCTTGGACTTGAGCTAGCAATTTACCTGCCATCTTGCTTCCTGATCTTGGGATTTGTTGATCTTCACAGACTGTGAGCCACAGCCCTGCATTCTGACCTGCTGATATCAGGTTTTGTAGCTGTGTGAATCAGGAGAAGCCTCTAGCCTAACTCATGGACTTAGGACTTTCCATTTTCTACAATCCTGTTAACCATTTCCTTGACATAAATCTCTCTCTATATACGTTCATATGATTTGTTGATTTTCTTTCTCTAAAGAATCTAGCCTAAGAGAGCTATTCTTCTTAAAAATCAATTGATTATAAATATACAGGATTATTTCTAGAGTCTCAGTTATATTCTTTTGGTGTATATATCTAATTTTATGCCAGTACCATACTGTTCTGAATACCATAGCTTTGTAGAAAGTTTTGAAATTGCTCTTTTAAATTTTTTGGTAAAAATAATCCGTAAAAGAAAAACTCTTTAGTTTGTTCTTAACATCTTAACTTTTTCTTTCCTTAGCCTATCACCTCTTCTCCCATTATTATTTTAAATAACTGAGGATATCAATACATAATACCTTAACCTTTGGTGAATTATCATTATTATTATTTGGGGGGGTTGTTGATGCCATGTTTTGGTTTCACTTATGTAATGGCTGGTGATCATTTTTGTGGTAGTTTTTAATTTTGTTTTTTACTATTTAAAAAAAATGAGATGCCACTTACAATTGACACTTATTTATCCCATGTTTCATGAAACCCATCACATACATGAGACAAGTTGGTACCATGGCCAGGTACCACCAGACTTACTGGTTATACTTGAGCTCCAAAATATCTTACCCAAGTTTAAAAAATTACACAAGGAATACTAAATAAACATTGCACTTGCTGAACGTAATTATCAATTTGATTTAGAGTGGACCGTATAGGTACTATGTTCCATTTAGCACGTTGCTTTCATGAGACATAATGGCCCCATGGCCCAGGAATTATTTTCACCCCAGAATAGCTTATTTACTTGAATACTTCTAAGTGTTGGTAACCACAGCTTTCCAATAACACAAAAGAAATAACAAACATACTTAGAAGTCTTGTCTCATCATACAGAAGCCAGTAGACACAGACATTTTATTCAACAAGTCCCCTGGGAAGCTTTCTCTCATATGAATCACTCTCAACACTCAGATGTGGCACAGACCAGTTTCCTTGTTTTGTAGGCAGTTGCAGCAGTGTTTGCCATGACTGTAGACCATGCCAAAGTGGTTCAAATGCCTGCCAATAAACCTCCAGGGCAGGAAAATATAGCTCTAATGTACGTGTGTTATCACTTGTCAAATAGTTAATTTTGTAGTGAAATATTGTTTTGGAATTCCTTACACCTTCATTTCTTCCTCAATAGTTACAATTTCTTCTCCAAAACCTTTTTACAATGTATGCTTTCTTTCCGTTTCTCTCTGTGCATCTCTGCTTCTCTCTCACACACACATGCACATATTTATGCATTTCACTACTGGTTACTTTATTTTGTAAAATCTTGATCAGTTTTCATCTAATTCTGAGTAGTCCATCATCTTTTATCTGTAACAGAAAATGGCTGTCCATCTATTGTAAAGTGTTTCTGTTACTGTTCCATCTTACTGAGCTGATACAGTCAGTGGTATTATTTCAGTTTAGCATATGGGGAATGTGATGATCCAGGAATTTGTTTCTGGTATAGCTCATTTATGACACAGCTGAAATGAAAATCCAGACCTTGCCCTACACTTTGTTTTGCTACCACAACACAATGTTTTTAAATTGTGTTGAGATTCTAAACAAATTGTGTTACTTACGTGGTTGAGTTACTCTACCTGTAAAACAATAGTTACACTCCTTTTAAAAATAACTAAAATAAACATAGTAACATTTTATATATTTTAATTGGACACGCATCAATTATGCAGCATCTGCTGCAAAAGACATCTCTGAAATGTTAAAAATAAATATATTATTTAAGGACTAAGGTGCACCTGACCCAAGTCATAATGTTTTCAATAACCTTACATGCATGCTAAATCTGGACAATGAATGTGAAAGACCAAAGAAGAATTGATACATTTGAATTATGGTGTTGACAAATAGAATTGAATACACTATGGACTTCCAGAAGAGCAAAAAATATCTTTCTTGAAAGAAGTATAGGCAGAATGTTGCTTAGAAGCCTGGACGGTGAGGCATTATTTCACAAGCTGTGGACAGGTTGTTGTGCTGAATCAGTCCTTGGAGAAGAGCATTGTCCTTGGTAGAGCAGAGGGCCAGTGGAAAAGAGGAAGATTATCACTGAGATGGATTCACATAGTGCTTGCAACAATAGGCTCAAGTACAACCAGGGGCAGGAGGATGGTGCAGGACTGGGTAGTGTTTTGTTCTGTTGAGCTGTGAGTAGGAATGGACTTGCGGGCATGTAACAACATTAACTGAAAGGATTCTCAAGACTCCACAGGGCACACTCATATCATGACAAAACAAAAGTAACGTATAAATCCGTAAGAGAATGAAAGAACAGACAATCATATACAGGTCTGAAAATTTGGGGGCACAGTCCTTCAGGATTTTTTCTCAGTTGCTTATACAGATTATGATTCATAAAGATCCATGGAAGATGTTTCAGTTTCAGGGTGGTATAGGAATAAGATTGCAGATCTTTTATCCTCCATCAATCAAGTGTTTAATAATCTTCACTGTGTTTTTTCATTTTCTCCCTATTTGAGTCTGATCTGATTTTTGTTCTAGATTGTGTCTCATGTAATTCTTAGGTTTTCTTCATTCTCTTCTCTGATTTTCTTCGAAGTGTAGTCCATGGATTCTGCAGTCACTCTCTGATTCTGTCTTCCACTGTTCCAAGTTGCTCTTAAAACCTCCAGCTAAGTTGTCTCCTTCTAAAATTTCGTTGCTTATTTTTTCAATTTATGCTTGCTTGGCTTTCATGATTTCTAATTTTTTTTTAATCTGTTTTGACATGTTGTTCTCATATTATTTTCAAAATTCTCCTACTGCATTGTGGTTTCCTTGATTTTGACTATGTTTTTCTTGGTTTTTCTCTGTGTTTTCCATAGTTTTGTCTATTTTTACCTTGGTTTTGCCTGTTTTTCTTGGTATCTTTCCTAGTATCTTGGAAAGCCCTAAATATTAGCCTTCTGAATTCTATTTCCAATAGTTTCACTGTCTTTACTTCTGCTGAAAAGTCATCTGATTCTTTCTTCTAGTCACTTGTTACAGCCGTTTTTTCCTGCTTTTGTATGTCTTTTGACATTGTCTACTGCTTTCAAGATGTTAAGTAGTATTTCTGTCTTGATCGTGCTGTTTCATTTTGCTTTGGTAATCAGGGTGGGTGGGCCTAGTATGCTTCTCTATTTGCTCCTCTGTGGGCATAGTAACTCTCATCACTTTGTGTGGTTGGGCAGGGCGGTAGCAGAAAAGGTGAGCCCACTTTGCTCCACTCTGGTCTAGTGAGGTAGCTAAAAGTGGCCCTGGGGAGGCACTGCCTGCCTCTTGATGTTTCTCTGGTGGTATGTAGCCTTCAGAGTCTTGCCAGACAGGTAGGGGTGTTGGACACAGAGTGGTATGGGATCACTGCCCTCTATTTAGCGATTGATCAAGTGGTGAGGAAGAGAGGCAGTGCAGAGTTGCTGCAGTGGGAAGCCTCAGCCAGGTACTTTCTAGTCATGGTGGCATGGTGAGGGCTGTTGGAAAGGGGATATAGAGTGCAGGGCCAGGTGGCGATAACAAGAGGAAAAGAAGAGAAAGAAAAATAAAAGGGAGTATCCAGTGGGTGGGAGCAAGATGGACTTAGGGGCCAGCAGGAATGGGAAGGAGGTGGTGTACAGGGCTACACAGGAAGCAGAAAGCCATGGGCTGAAAGTATTCTAACCAAGTGGGTGTGGTACAGCTTGGGGGGAAGTGAGGGAGGTAGCATATGGGGCTAGTTGGGGAGACAAAAAGTAAAATAGAGTAAGATGTACTGCAGGAAAACCAAAAGGAATGAACGTGCTTGGCATATCTCAAGCTGAAAGAACTAAAGAAAAAAATTCAAGCCTCAAGCTGCAATAGTGAAAGATTTTACAGAGAAAATATTAAATGATGCAGGAAGCATCAACAGAAGATGGAAGGAATACAGAGCCATTATGCCAGAAAGAACCGGTTGAATTTCAACCATTTCAAGAGGTAGAATGCAATCAGAACTTGATGATACTGACAGAAGAAATCAAGCTGCATTGAAGGCTCTGGCAAAAAACAAGGCTCCAGGAATTAATGGGCATTGATGGAATTGAGATATTTCAATAAATGGATGCAGTACTGGGTAGGTGGGACCGGAGTGACAGCTCTTGCCTCTTTTATTTTTCTATTTACAAATTTAAATACAAATACTCACTTACGCTTTTGAAGGCCAGTAATTGAATGTGTTTGGTGAGCATAGATCAAATAATCTTTGGTCTCCTAAAAGGGAGTTATAATTTACATGATCCCTGGCTTCTTTAAGTTGGCAGGGACAAAGAGGCAGATGAGCTCCCTTTCTGTGGCCATGGATTGAATATGCTATTTCTCCTACCAGTTTTAACTTAATATGTAGTGAAGATTTGTTATCAAGAATGGGAAATATTGCTGGACCTATGATCACCTCCAGGATGTTCCTCTTGCTCTCTTCTGGCCTCAAGGAGTTGCCTCACATTCATGGGCTGATCAGTTCTGAGCTCCACACTGGATAGAACCCTGAAAATCTTGCAGTTTGCTCCTTTATGGTTTTTCCTCTTAGATACTCTACCTTGTGACTTCTGGTTACTTTGGCTTCCCTAAATTCTCACCTCTGTCTCCTTTACTCTTGGGAGACTGACTTTCTTTGCATTTCTCCTTCATGAACTGTGGCCCTAGAAAATGTCCTAGTAGTAAACTGGAAAAATCATGGGCTCCCATTGTGTGGGTCCCTTCTTTTGGAGGTCACTGTTCTGTACTGTTTATTGTCCAATATCTGAAAACCACTGTTTTATAGTTTTCCTTTTTTTTTTAAGTAGGTGGGTAAATCTGGTTCTGATTACCTCAGCAATGTTTGGAAGCTGAAGTCCGCTTACCTTCTCAGTGTAGACACTTTATTTGTTTATTTTAGCAACAGGAAGTTACCTATTGCACTTTCTATTTCTAGATCTAACATCCTCTTTTTGAGTCATTCAAGGTATCAAGCCCATGTGATTTGGCAGGACAGTTTCTTTCATATTTTTTTTATTTTTCTTCAATTCTTTTATTAAGCTAAATCATCCCAACTTATATTACACAACTGTTGGTGTGATATTTGATTATTGTATTTCTTAATCCACAGCTATAACTCAAATAGAACAAAGATCAGAAAGTACTTTAATCATAGTTTTAACCCCAGTATCTTGTACTGGACTAAGCAAGTTAATTGTTTATTTAAGGAATGAATACATGATCTTGGCCTGAGGTAAATCTCAGCCTAGCACTCAATGAATGGCCCACTGACACATTAGATTTACAGTAAATAGTTTCTGTCCATTACTTCAGCCTCATTTATTTGGTTTTAATTTTAGAAGATGCAAGGTATTCAGTAAGCAAATCAACAACAACAAAATTTTCACCCATACATGCCTTTGCCTGTGTGCAGCTGTATCATTCAGAATTGCTAAATTTTGATGTCAACATAATCTTCACTTTATATCTTCTTGAAGCATATCAGTGCTTCCAGTCAGTTTCGGCACTCTTTCTGGTTTTCCAGCACTGTCACAGCTTTTATTTTTCCTTCTGTTATCACAAGAGTGTTTTGGAGACAGGATAAATAGAGTGTTTTGTTAGCTGTGCTGAGACTGTCTATTTACCGTCGCTTTACTTCATCGTGGGAGTCTCTGAGACTTGCAAATGGTTAGCATGCTTGGCTGCTATCAGAAAGTTGACACTCCAGTCCAGCCAGAGACATCTCAGAAAAAAGTTCTTGGCAGACTGCTTCCAAAACACTCAGTCTTTTGAAACCATGATGGAGTACAGTTCTACTCTGACACACATGGGGTCACCCTAAGTCCCAGTTTATGTGATGGCATCTGGTTGGTGAACTGTATTTTGACATTTAGACTTGGTTGTGATGTCGAAGGTGGTAAGGGCTGACAATCACACTGATCACATTAAAGAGAAGGTAGGGAGTAAGCATGGGAGGGAACCTGATAGGAGAGTGGAGGCTGCTGCAGCGTTGCAAGTATGAGATGGCGTTTAGGCTACTGAGGCTTTAGACAGGGAGGGGAAGCAGATCAGGCTTGTCAAATCCCACAGTGAATTAGAGTTTCAAATCACAGAATCCTGATAAGAGGTTTGGGAAGCCTTGGGAACCCAAGGTAGTGTTGTAACTTAACTCAGAGAGTGAGTGGAGGTGGTAGGGATGCCGACTATGTGCCACACATTCTGCCTGCGAACGAAAATACATTAGTAATGGAAAGCAGGTGCTGACCCTGATCACACCATGTTTTCTTTCGGTAGGTGTCTCAGTGAAGTACATCAATGTTTACATACAGAGACACTCATCAACTTATGATGGGGTTCCATTCCAGTAACAGTTGTAGGCTGGTTCTAAACTAAGTCAAATACCTCATTTTTTCTTTCTTTTTTTTCCAGTTTTCATTATTATCATACTTTATTATCAGTATTTTTATAAGTCTGATCTAGTTTGCCTTCACGGGGTTGGAAACATTACATATAAACTTACAGATATATTCTAGTAAACACAAACATAAAAATATGCAAATCATAAAAATGTACTTCAATAATGAGAAAGAGTTGGTTGATGTTGGCATTTTGTTGATTGTGGTAATAACTCCACTTGACGTTTCAGAATCATCTGGGTTATTCCTTGAAATGGGGAAATGTTTCTAGCCAGAAAATTAGTAAGAACTGTCTGTTTCATCCCTTTCTTTTTTTCTTCATATATTTCATGGTAACATCTTGCTGCTTCTTAAACTGCCTGTTGATTTCACTAACGTGATGGGCGTTTGGGTCTATATTTTTGAGTCATTGAAGTCCCTTATTTAGTTTAGGAACAATCTGTATGCAATATTTTGAACAGTAAATCAAAACGGACTGCCTGCCAGTGAATATCTGAGAATAAGATCAGCAAATTATGCACGAAAATATTGTACGTATTACATATAAGTAATGATAAGATGTACATCCTCCTTGCCAAAAAAAAAAAGGGAGAGTTAATTACAGTTTTTCATAACTCAAATAGATCGTAAGTCAGGGACTATCTGTATATGTCAAGCAGTTTTTGCAGTTATCACTAAATAGTGGAGATGAACTGCTGGTGTGCAGTTACAGTGGCCTGGGAAGAAATTTGGAATGCAGAATCCATGCAGAATAGGTGGGTTAATTTGAGATCACTTGTTTTCACCTCTAACAATTCTGTTACGGCCTTTTCTCAGCTTTTAGAACTATTGCCTCCTCCCCACCAACATTCAAATAGGAAGCAGCTTCAAAAGTGAAAAGTTGGGGATTCCTCTTCTCTTGAGAAATGATTTATAAGGAAATATGAGTGAAAATGACTTCAACTCCTCTAACCGCATTTTTTGCTTTGCATTTCACTTTTATTTATCAGATGTTATTTTGGAAAAAGAGATAATACTGCTCAGAGGTCATTTCTGCCTTTTCCCCCAGAAATCTCTTGCTTTGCTTTCAGATGTGCTAGAAGTATCTTGTAACTATTTTAGTAACTTTTACAAGAGTTTCTAGTTATCTAAACATAAAAGAAAAAAATCACAAATGAGACATAAGACCTCTAAATACTTCCTGGTAAGAAATGAGGAAAAGATAACTTACCTAAAATTTTTATATTTATTCCCAGTGCTACTTAAACATAAAAACTAGAAAAGAAAAAAAAAAAAAAACAGTGAGGGAGAGGTGAGGACAGGAAAAAAAGTAATAACTGATATTAATGGGCTATCTACCACATCTACCTAAGAAATTTCAAAAAAAGAACTTCATTTATAATTTTAATGTGTTTGGCAATAGTATTATTATTTTGTTGTCCTCCCCTTTTGTTTTTCTGCCCAGCAAGTTGAGTTTCAGGATTGCTCCAGGTCACACTTCTAGTAAGGAATAAAATTTGTATTTGAACACAGGTTTCTTCAGTTTCAAAAATCATACTTTTTCCCTGAAACATTGTTTAATATTCTTAATGAGTCTTGTCTTCTATACACAAGTCTGTTTTTGAGGTCTTATCATAGAGGTCTCATATGGAGCAGAGAGGAATAGTGTGCTGTCACCGGACAGGGAGAGCAATGGAAGCTGCATATAGGTGGGCATGTAAATTTATACAGGAATGTATATTTTCACTCAATCAAATCAAATAAAAAAATAAAAAATAAATATTTTTAATGGATTGTACAAGTCACAACTGTGCCTAAAAGAATATTTAAATCTACTTAAAAGCAAGTCAGTATACTAGCATTGCAGTAAAGAGCACAGTTGCAAGAATCAGATATCCTGTGTTCAAATTCTGCACTATTTGTGCAACCTTGTGCAAATTGCTTAATTTTCTAGGTTACGGTTTCCTCATTCTAAAATGGAGATAATATATTATAATTTATAATGATTCCTACTGAATAGTAAGTACTAAATAATATCAACCTCCCAAATCAAACCTACTGCCACAGAGTTGATTCTGACTATAGTGACCCTATAGATAGAGTAGAACTGCCCATAGAGTTTCCAAAGATAGCCTGGCACATTTGAACAACCAACTTTTTAGCAACCATAGCACGTAACCACTATGCCACCAGAGTTTCTATATAATATCAAGTACTAAATAATATTTCTCAAGTTAAAAAATAACAAACAGTTATTTTATAATCTATTTTATAAGAGGTAATGAAATCAGATTAAAAATCTATACAGAATAAACTGGATCAATTTAAATTGCAAAGTGGCAGTTTAGGTACTGTGTTACTCAATATATGCCATTCATTTTATCCAACTAGGGGGCACTTGGCTTGGCTTTTGAGACAGTTAAAAAATAAATACATAAAAATTATATGTATCATAATTTTTATATTATCTCTTAAATTAATTCAAAACTCTGGTAGCATACTGGGTGAGTGCTATGGCTGATAAGCAAAAAGTCAGCAGTTCAAATCCACCAGGCAGTCCTTGGAAACTCTTTGGAACAGTCCTACTCCGTCCAGTGGCGTTGCTGTGAGTCAAAATCAGCTGGATGGCAGTGGCTTTGATTTTTTTGTCTTTGATCTTAAGTGAATTCAATACTGTAGTTTTACATAAATAACACACACCTTCTACTATGCAGTTATTTTTGTAAGTGTACTAAGAATTTTTTATAGCAACATTTCAAAATAATTGGCACAGAAGTGCTTATGAAACTGCCTCATGGGGGAGCATGTGGTTGACAAACATACATAGAAAGTGTGTGTTATTTGCATAAAAATACAGTAACAGCAAAAATATACTGAAATATCATCAAACATATATACCACATATATCTCATTACTGCCAAGCTGATTCCAACTCGTAGCGACCCTATAGACCCTATAAACAAAGTAGAAATGCTCCATAGAATTTCCAAGGATTACCTAGAGGATTTGAACTGCTGACCTTTTGGCTAACAGCTGTAGCACTTAACCATTATGCCACTGGGTTTTCCATACATACCATACATGGGATTTTTAATTTCATATTATATTTACATTCACACATATGACAATATATTTACTGTTAATATGTTTTATACTTGTTCTGAGATACAAATAGTTAGACTATTAAATACGTTGTGTGTGAATATCACTTGAGCTTAAGGAGAACAATCTCTGTAAGCTGCATAAGGGATAACATATTTTTCTTTAAAGTACACTTGGGTGAAATCACTGTTTTTACTTACATTTCATGTTTCTTTGCTCATATGACTTGACAAAACTGATGACAATTTTAGGTAAGTTATTCACTCTCTCATGTCCCCTAACATTCTTTGTTTTTTATCTATGATTTTCACTTTTTAAAAATAGAGACAAATCTCTTATTCAATTATTAACAAAAATTTCTGAGGTATTCCATAGCAGACATAGAGCCTATATACAAAGACTTAGCACTAACATATAAGACTAGGTTTTCTGTGTTCACATATATAGAAAAACCTTAATTTTTTTGGTGAATGGATCATAGTCAAGCCAAGTGCTGTCGAGTCGGATACAACTCATGAGAGTTCTGATTATAGCCTAATGAATCAGAGTGAAAAAGCTGTGCTACCATTTGAAAAAAATAGTTTTTTGCAATAGAAAAAAATTCATAAATTAAGGTATCTTAATTTTGACTTTTACAATTAGCATTTTTTAAAACACTAGCTGTGAGAGTCTTTTTCCAAGACTAATTATGAAAATCATTAAAACATCATCCATCAGTTATGCAAAACTTTCCCAGAAATTCAGAATTTTTTTTCAGGAAAATGCACAGCAAATATGTTGGGCTTAATTTTTTTGTCAAACATTTGCATATATCGGCTGCTTGGCAAAAGTTCAAGCAGATCATAAAGGATGATTTTAACATATCTGACATGTTATTTTGGGCCCAGTGATAAAATACTTGCTCTTGTGCCTAATGAAGGCAGGGTATCATCATCATTTAGTGTCTAAAAAGCAATATAAATTGGTATGACATGCTCCTAAATATTAAAAAGCATTAAAGCAAGTATATTTAAAGTATATTTTTAAAATAATATGTCTATGTATGTAATGCATATTACCATTATTAAAGAATATGCACAAGAAGAGATAGATTACAATACATGGCTCATCTATTTATAATTTGGCATTAGAAAATCCTTATTTGATAGACCAGTCAAGACGCTATTAAAATAATCCAGGTGAAAAGTGGTAAAACCTTAACATTAAATATTTCTTTTAGGAAGATGGAATGAGGAAACACTGCACAGGTTAGATGTGTAGTTGTCGCTGTTGAGGGGTTAGTAAAATGAGAAAAGTGGTCAAATAGTGGGAATCATAAAGAACTTGAAAATGTTTTTGGTTATACAACTGGGTAGCTGGTAACACTGACAAATAGATACAAGAGAAGGAGTAGATTTCAAGAATAATCATAACCTATCCTCCCTATTCCCATTGCCATTGAGTGAATTCCAGGTGAGAATAGAACTACCCTATAGCATTTCCAAGGAGTGACTGGAGGGTTAGTATTGCTCGCCTTTTGGTTAGTAGCTGAAATCTTATCCACTTAGTATGAGTGAGTATTAACAGGAGTTTAAAACAAAATGGGTAGCTTCAATAGTAGTAACAAGAGTTTAAAACAAAGTGGGTAACTTCAATATACTTTGCAATAGGGTGGATGCAACGAAACATATTTGGTGAAGAAGGAGCCCTGGTGCTGTGATGGCTCAAGTGATCAACTGCTAACTGAAAGATCAGTGGCTTGAACCTACCAGCTGCTCCATGGAAGAAAAGATGTGGTGTTCTGATCATGTAAAAATTGTCATTGTGTGCCACTGAGTAGATTCCAACTCACAATGACCCTATAAACTGAAAAAACAAGCCTATAGGATAGAGTAGAACTGCCCTGTAGAGGTTCTGAGGAGCCCCTGGTGGATTCAAACTGCTGACCTTTTGGTTAGCAGCCATAACACTTAACCAGTACACCACAAGGGTTTCCGAACAATACTGTAGGACAGAGTAAAACTGCCTCACAAAATGTCTTTGGTTGGAAGCAGACCTCCAGGCCTTTTCTTCTGTGGAGCCTGCTGGTGGTTTCATACTGTTGACTGTTCAGTTGGCAGCCAATTGTTGTAACTGCTTTTCCACCGGGGCTCCTTTCTGTGAAGATTACAGACAAGGAAACCCTACGGGGCAGTCCTGTTTTGTCCTATAGGGTGGATAGAAGTCTGAATTGACTCAAGAACACGCAACAACATCTGGTGAAGAAGATAGGAATAAAAGGAACTTGTTGCATACACAACAGAAATAATAAGCAGGAGAGGGAATGATTAATTTTAATTTGTAATTTCAAGTAAAAGGCTTGATAGGAAGAGGGAGGATTTGATTTTGGCATCAAACAAGGAATCAAATTAATGTCAGTAGAGAAGATGAGGAAAAACTATATAAATAAATGCGGAAGAGGAAATGGACCTAGAAAACAATAAACAGTCCTCATTAACAGACACAAGTCTGATGAAGGTGATAAAAAAATGAATGTTAAATAAGATTATGCTGTTCAGCGTTTTGAGCACCATGTTATAGAATTCAGACATTGTTTTCTAGCTAATGGAAAGCATTTTTAGTGATCTAAGTATGCTAGTTTGTATTTATCTAAGAAAAACCACTCTAAGGCAGTTCAAAGAATGATTTGGTTGAGGCAAGATTGCCTCAAGAAGAGGCGGAGGATGAGATGCAGAGAGGAAAAACAGCCCAAAGTTTTCTATGTCAGCTGACTAGTATAATGGTAAAGATAAGGAGCAAAGAACGCAGAAAAGCAAATTTTCAGAATCCAGCACTACATATGCCAACACACTCAGCAAGCAGTTGAAAGGCTACACTGAAAGTTCAGGGGAAAAAGGTCGAGCTTACAGACTTTGTCCTGTAAAGCATCCTGGCTCAGACAAGAACCTCCAAAACAAACTCACTGCCTTCTAGTTGATTTCACCTCATAGCAACCCTGCAGAGTGGAGCAGCCCCCAAAGAGCTTCCGAGGAGAACCTGACCAATTTGAACTGCTGACCATTAGTGATGGGACTGAAATATTTCTGTAAGGCAATAATAGACATACTGCTTTCACTAATGGCCAGGTAGTGAGGTAGGTGGACTTCTAAGATGGCTCCATGATGTTCAACCCCTTGTATCCTGATTTTTCAGATGTAGTTAAAGTTGCTGATCAGTTGCTATTAAGATGGACTGAAGTTATTATCTTTTTAAAACCAGTGTTTTCTCTGGCTGGCTGCAGAAGATGGAAACTGTAAGAGAGATTCAGTGCAAGGAAAGTTTTACATTGCTGAGATGGAGAGTGCCACCCGTCAGGGACCCGAGAGAGGGCTTTTGGAGCTGAGTATGGTTTCTAGCTGACACCAGCAAGAAATGAGTTTCATTTTACAACCATAAGAAACTAAATTCTGAGAACAATAGAAACGTGTTTGAAAAGAACCTGTAGTTGTACATGAGAATAAAGCTGTCTTATGAAGCCTAGAACAAAGAACCCAGTCATGCCGTCCTAGATTTCTTACCTTCAGAACTGAAGATAATAAATTCATGAGATTATAAATAGTTGTTGTTTTAAGAGGAAACTGTATAAAATAGAGAAGAACTGACCCATGAGTTTCCAAGGAGCAGCTGGTAGATTCAAACTGCTGATCTTTTGGTTAGCAGTTGAGCTCTTGCAGTAGTACTTTAACTGGCAGTGGATAACCAATGAAACAAGCTTCTCTTACAGGCTGTCCTTTGGCATTTATTTTTCTTAAACGATGTATTAAAAGTCTGTTATATTTCAGCTAACAGAAAAAATTAATTATTTGAAATCTATGGGAATGAGGAAAAATAAAAATAATGTAAAACAAAAGAGAGTAATTGCAAATTAAAACAAGGCAAGGCACTGTTTTTGTTTGTTTTTTAAAAATCATCCCAGACTGACAAATTGTCTATGACACAATTTGGGGAAACTGATATTTAGAATGAAAGTATACAACAACAAGCCAAAGTGACACATATTCAGTACCTGAGAATATAACAAGAGTGAAAGAAAACATAGCAACAACAAAACGCTCAGATTTTGTTTGTTTTGCCAACCACAACTAGAAATAAATGTTACTGTTTCCTGATCTGATGCCAAGTGAATATGTGATACCTGGCTTGGCTGGCAGTTCATTCAGGATTGTTCATATGCAATCAGTAGACATGAAAGCTTGTGTGACAGCCCTTCATTTAGCTTAATTTACTGTAACTCACATGTGTTAACATCCTAGTGCGTTCCCTGGTGTCCCATTTCTGGCAATGTGAATGCCTCATTTTCTATGTGTGGGATTCCCTTTTGAGATAAATTGAAACTCTGTCTTAGAAATCATCAGAAAGGGAAGGATGACACTTGGAGGAGTTGTTTTTACATAGTGGCCTAGATAACCTATTACTCAAAAGGTGATAAAAACATGCAGTTTGGATAAATTAAAAAGTTATAATAATTAAAAAGTTATAATAGCATACTGTGTTGAAAATACGATCACTGAATGAACTTAATACTCTTTATTTTACTCACTAAATTTCACTGTCTTCACAGGTATTTATTAAGTTCATAGTATCTATAAGCTGCTGTGCTATGTATTTTCACCAGTAGGAAGCAAGAGATACATCCTGCTAAAAATAACTGTAAATGCTTGATAAGATGTAGTTTCTTTCCTTTCTTTCTCTTGTTCATTTCTCTCTCTTTTTCTGCATTTCTATCTTTCTCTTTTCTTCTTTCTTTCTGGATGATTTGGTGAATTTTCATTTTATGCAATGCATTGCATTACTAGCTTTATTTTATGCTCAGTGTGTATCAGATTTGGTCAAG
Source organism: Heterohyrax brucei (assembly GCA_028571685.1). NCBI lineage: Eukaryota > Metazoa > Chordata > Mammalia > Hyracoidea > Procaviidae > Heterohyrax > Heterohyrax brucei. The sequence continues at coordinate 60,028,369 of CM053146.1, read as the reverse complement.
AAGAGTCACTGAAGTCCTCTTGTTTGACCCCTTTGCTCTCTGAATACTTCCTTACTTTAATAAATTGACAGGTCCAGCTCTTTAATAATTTTCAGTGCCATCATTAGAGTCATCTTTTTCTCGAAAAACTCCCTGACAACATTTTGTGCAAATGTTATTTAGAAACCAAGATCAAGGTATTAGGTGGGCTCGTGGATATATGTGCTATTGCTTCTAGGTCTTCTTAGTGGACAGAGAAAGGAAATATAGTATGAAAAATATAACATTATTTTCATGTCTATCCACTGCATTTGTCAAAAGCCAATTGATTATAGTTTTGTATTAGCTTGTGTATGTGTGTATTAGTCTGTTAATAAGACAAATGACACTGAATTATTTTAATAAATTTCATAAATTGTTAAACTTATAAGCAAAGCATTGCTTTTAATAGTATTTATTATATTTTGAATGTCTGCTTAGGTCTGTAGTGAAGTCCTTCTATTTCTTTTCTGATGACGGTAATACATGCTTCTGTTTTCTTTTGTCAGTCTGGCTAAAGGTATGTCCATTTTACGATGATTTCAAAGGACCAGCTTTTGGGTTCGTTGATATTTTGTTATTTTTTTTTTGTTCATTTGTTTTAAATTTATTCCTGTGCTTCTTTTTCTTTTTGTTTTCAGTTAAGCATTCTTATTTTTGTTTTCTATTTTCTTAAGACAGAAGCTTAATTTGTTGATTCTTAGACTTTCTTTTCTTGTAATATCAGCACTTAATATTTCAAATTTTCTTTTTAGAACAGTTCAAAATATTTTCTAGTTTCTCTTGAAAACACTTTCTGATCTACTGGTTATTTAGAAGTGCCTTCTTAGTTCCCAATATTTGGAGGTTTCCTACTATCTTTAAGCTATTAATTACAAGATTAATTCCATTAGCATTAGAAAGTGCCCTCTGTATGATATTTGTGTTAATTTGTTAAGATTCATTTTATGGTCTAGTATTGCTCCACCTTGGTGACTATTTTATGTGCAGTTGAAGAATTCCATTCTTCTGTCAGTGTTTCAAAAATATTAATTAGGTCAACAGTGTTGACAGTGCTTTTCAGATTTTCTCTAATTTTCTGATGTATTCTATTGATTTGGAGAGAAGAGAATTGAAGCCTCAGTTGTAATTATATTTAAAGTGGATTTTTTTTGCAGGGGTTTAGAGGTAGATTATTTTTTATACCGTCTGAAATTGTCCTCTGTTCACATTTAATTTAGTATGATTTATGTTTCACTATTTTCAATGTTTTCTCCATATTTTTGGTTTCTTATTCTACTTTTTCTCTTTTGGATTATTTGATGATTTCTTAGAATGGCATTTTAATTCATCTCTTGGCTTATTGACTATACCTTTTTGTACATTGTTTTAAGTCATTATTCTAGATATTACTACATATATTTTACCTTTCATAGTATACTTTAACTTAATTTTCTGTATGCATACATAACCTTACAAGTATTTAGGTCCCTTTACCCTCTCTTATTTATCTCATATTTTCCATATGTATTGCATTACATGTGTTAAAAACCTTGTAAGTTTTGCTTTAACGGGAGAAAGCCTAGTTTAAAATATTTACTTCTATAGTTAGCAATTGTGTTACGTTTGCTGCATTCATAAAACCCTAGTTTTTCTTCTGGTATCTTTTTATTTCTTTTGAAGTCTGGAGAACTTTATCATTTATTTTAGTCTTTCAGCAAGGAATTATTTTAATCTTCCTTCATCTTGGTATAAATGCATTTTGTCATCATTGCTGGAGCATACTTTTAGAGTCTCTATAAGTCAGCATGGACTTGTCGGCAATAGGTTTGTTTTTAGGTTCATTAAATTCCTGGCTAACAGCTTTTCTTTTCTGTATGTTTGGTGTGCTTATTCAATCATCTCCAGCATCTATGATGTTTTATAAGAACTCATAGTTTTTCAGAACATTGTAGCCCTTTAATGTGTGAGTTAGCTAAGTAACTCTGCAGTCTGTAGGCAAAATAGGAAGGGAAGATTACTAGCCAACTACAACCACAGACATGAGATGAAACTATTGTCCATGGACAAGAGTGTCTCTTCCTTTCCTCTTAAAGAAAGCTTACTTTCCTTTGAAGGCTTCCGGCTGGTATAGTCAAGACCAAACAGGATAGTTTACAGATAATAGATTAAAAGCTTAAGTTACATCAGAACAGCACCTAGATTAGTATTTTATTCAATAACTGGGAGAAGGTATACCTACACTGCAAAATGGAGGCTGCTTTTTTTTGTCTTCCAATTTTTATTTAAAAATAACTCTTGGAGGTGGAGTCAAGAAGACAGACTAGACATATGTCTCCTTAATTCCCTCTGAAAACTAATGCCTGGGTTGATAATTAAATGGAGACTTCTGGAAACCCAGTGAGCCCTAGGACATGGCACAGGGTTGTCAATTTGGACTACATGCCACTGAACGGGAAACTTCTCTTTTGGTGACCCTAGCCTTTGTTGAATGACTGGCTCTTGTAGACTGAAGGTTACTGCCATTTTTAACTTACTTTGTTCTTTTTGCTAGCAGCAGAGCTTAAGTGGCAGCAAAGCTCAGCCTCACTGCTGACTTGATCAACGGGCAGAATGAGAGCCTGGCTCTGGACTCTGAGAGACTATGCTCTTCCAGCCTCTGTTTCCAAACCTCCACCATTGATTCAACTGTTTCTCAGCAGGCAGGAGAGCTCATGTGGGACATCATCTTGTTCAACTGGGAGGCAGAGTTAACCAAATGGATGCCTCAGAAGGGACTAATTCCAAGGCTGGCAGGCAGAATCAGCCTGGGGAGCACTTTCTCAGCATGAAGAAGTCTTTTTGAAACCTTTGAAGGTCAAGTGCAAAAGAATTATACATAGAGCCCTCCTAAACATTATATAAATTCAGCAGACAGAACAAAAAAATAAGCATCTATTCAAACTGATGGAACACCAGCATTCTGAAATTCAACAGACCAATAACAAAATTAAAGGCTTAGAAAACACAGTTCAAAGCCAAGAGAACAGAATCGAATAAATGGAAAATAGACTTTCAGATTAGGAAGACAGAGCTGCTGACACCAGCATTTGTGAGGAGAAATCGGAGAAAAGAAACAAGAAAAATGAAGAAGAGTTAATAAACTTGTAGGACTCTATCAAGAGGAACAATCTTTGATTAATTGGAGTTCCTAAACAGGAAGGAACAACTGGCAACACAGAGAGTATTGTTGCTGAGTTGCTGACAGAAAACTTTCCTGAGATTCTGAAAGAAGAGAACATAAATATGCATGTTGAATGCCACACAATTTAGATCCCCGAAAGAAAGACTCCAAAACATATTCTAATCAAGCTTAATCAAATGAAACATAAGCAGAAACTCATAAAGGAGGTTAGACTCAAAGCAAAGCTAGCATTCAATGGAAAGCCCTTGTAGTCTTTCATGTGACTTCACTGCACAAACTATGTTGGCTGAGTTATTGGTTTGGCTTGTTCAAAGCCTTGAAGGACAAAATTCCAACCAAGAATTCTATATACTGAAAAACTATCTTTCAAATATGAAAATATGAAAATGAAATTAAGATATTTGCAGATAAACAGAAACTCAGAGACTTTGTAGAAATCAAACCAAAACTCCAAGAAATACTGAAAGAAGCTCTTGGCTTAGAAGAACAAAACAATTAACTCTAGATTTTAGGAGACAGTATAAGACACATCATCTAGGAACCTACTCAGTTAGGGAAGGCACAAAATTTAATCAAAGCTATAATATTAAAAGAAATGACCCAGTGATCATATCATGAAAACTATGATACCATCACATCAAAAAGAGTGATATACTACAGTAGTTATAGTCCTTCCAGATGGAGGGGAAGGTAATAAGATACATAGAAGTTACAATTGGATTTAAACATAGGTTACTAAGAGGGGTCGTAGGGGCAGCCGCAAAGCACAATAAAGATACAGCATCACAAAACAAGAAATGCAATTAAGGAGTCTCAACAACAACAACAAAAAAAACCAACACTGAAAAGGCTGAAAAATCAACCTATAAAGAACAATGTCTCAGAACAGAGTAGTAAGAGCAACAGAGAAAGCATCGACACAAAAATAAATACATCAAAATGATGACACTAAATATATGCCTATCAATAATTCCATTGAATGTAAATGGACTGAATACTCCAGTAAAGAGACAATGAGTGACATCTTGGATCAAAAGACATGACCTGTCTATATGTTGCTTACAAGAAAGTCACCTTAGATTTAAATATATCAACACACTGAAAATTAAAGGATGGAAGAAGATATATCAAGCTGACAATTATACAAAGAACAGCAGATGTGGTAATACTAATCTCAGATAAAATAGATTTTAATGTAAAATCTACCATCACAGACAAGGATGGACACTATATATTGCTGAAAGGTTCAATACACAAACCGGGCTTAACAATATTAAATAATTATACACCCAATGCTAGTGTATGTAAATACATTGAAGAAATACTGACTACATACCAAAATGAGATAGATCACTCCACAGTAATAGTGGGAGACTACAACACTTCACCTTCAGTATTAGACAGATCTTCTAGAAAAAAGCTTAATAAAGACACAGAAGATCTTATTGCAACAATTAACTGATTAGACCTCATCAACATATACAGATCTTTCTATCCATCAGCAGACAATTACACCTTCTCCAGTGCACATGGAACATTTTCCAGAATACACTATGTGTTAGCACATAGAGCAAACTTCAACAAGATCCAAACCCCTGAACAATTGCAAAGCATCTCCTCAGACCATAAAGCCATAAAAGTCAAAATCAATAGCAGGAAAAACATAGATAGAAATTAGAACTCATGGAAATTGAACATCTTCCTCAAAATCCATGAGTTATAGCAGAAATCAAGGATGAAGCAAAGAAATTTATGGATTCAAATGAGAATGAAAACACTTCCTACCATAACTTATGGGATACAGCCAAAGAAGTACACACACTATAAATGCACACATCCAGAAGCATGAAAGAACCCAAACCAAAGAGTTAGCCCTACAGCTTGAACAAGTAGAAAGAACGCAACAGAGGAACCCCTCAGGCACCAGAAGAAAAAAGATCATAAGAATTAGAGCAGAACTAAATGAATTAGAGAATAGAAGAACAATGGAAAAAACTGATAAGACTAAAAGGTGGTTTTCTTTTTTTGAGAAGATCAAAAGATTGACAAACGATTGGCTAAATTTACTAAAGAAAAACAGGGAAGGAAACAAATAATCCAAATAAGAAATGAGATGGGAGATTTCACAACAGATCCAACAGAAATCAAAACTATGATAACAGAATACTACAAAAGACTGCACCCTAACAGATTTGAAAACCTAGGGGAAATGGAAAAATTCCTAGATTCATATCACCTACCAAAATGATCACAAGGTGAAGCAGAACAGCTTAATGAACTCATCACAAAGAAAGAGATAGAAAAAGTCACTCAAAAACTACTAACAAAAAAATCCCTGGCCGAGATGGCTTCACTGCAGAATTCTACCAAGCTTTTAGAGAACAGTTAACTCCAATACTACTGAGACTATTTCACAGCATAGAAAGGGATGGAATACTCCCAGATTCATTCTATGAAGCCAGTATAATCCTGATAACAAAGCTAGAGAAAGATCCAACAAAAAAATAATAACTAAAGACCAATATCACTCATGAATGTAGATGCAAAAATCTTCAACAAAATCCTTGCCAAAAGAATTCAACAACATATTAAAAAAATAATCCATCACGACCAAGTTGGATTCATACCAGGGATGCAAGGTTTGTTCAACATCAGAAAAACAATGCAATCAATGACACAAATAACACAATCACCTGGTTTTGTCAATGGACGCAGAAAAGACATTTGATAAAGTCTAACACCCATTCATGATAAAAACTCTCAGCAAAACAAGAATAGAAGGCAAATTCCTCAATGTAATAAGTGCCATTTATACAAAACATATTGCCTACATCATGTTGAATAGAGGGAGACTGAAACAATTCCTGTTGAGAACACAAACTAGACAAGGATGCCTACTCTCATGTCTCCTATTTAACATTGCGCTAGAAGTTCTAGCCAGAGCAGTTAGGGAAGACAAAGAAATAAAGGACATCTGCATCAGCAAAGAAGAAGTAAAAATCTCCCTTTTTACATATGATATGATTGAGAATCCATAAGTAAACCAGTCAAACTGATAGAAGAGTTCAGCAAAGTCTCAGGATACAAGATAAATATAAGTAAATCAGTAGGATTCCTTCATACCAACAAAGAGATTATCAAAGAAGAAATCACCAAATCAATATTATTAACTATAGTTCCCAAGAAGGTAAAATACCTAGGAATAAATCTAATGAGAGAAATGAGACTTTTACAAAAAGAACTACAAGTCCTTACTACAAGAAATAAAAGAGACTTACATAAATGGAGAAACCTACCCTGTTCATGGAGAAGAAAACTTAACATTGTGAAAATGTCTACTTTCCCCAAAGCAATCTACTTATATAATGCAAACCCAATACAAATTCCAGCAACATTTTTTAATGAGATGGAGAAACGAATCACCAACTTTGTATGGAAATGGAAGAAACCCTGGATAAGTAAAGCACCACTGAAGAAAAAGAACACACTGGGAAGCCTCTCACCTGACTTTATAACCTATTACACTGCCACAGTAGTCAAAACAGCCTAGTACTGGTACAAAAAGAGACATACAGACCAATGGAATAAAGTTGAGACCCCAGAGATGCCACCATCCTCCCATGAAGAGTTGATGTTTGACAAAGGCACTGAGATTGTAAACTGGGATAAAAACAGTCTCTTTAATAAATGGTGCTGACAAAATTGGATATCCATCTGCAAAAAATGGAAGCAAGACCCATACCTCACACCTTGTATGAAAACCAACTCAAATTGGATAAAAGACCTAAATATCAAATCTAAAATGATAAAGCTCATCCAAGAAAAAATAGGATCAACAATAGAAGTTTTAATACACAACATAGACAGACTTCAAAAACTGACAAAGCAAGACCAACAGAACAGAAAATACATAAATGGAACTACTAAGAATCAAACCCTTTTGCTTATCCAAAGACTTTATCAAAAGAATTAAAAGACCACCTACAGAATGGAAAAAAAAAATGTTTGGCAGATGGACAGACACTTATCTAAAGAGGATATCCAGACAGCCAAAAGATACATGTGGAATTGCTCACGATGATTAGCTATTAAAGAAATTCAAATCAAAACTACAATGAGATATCATCTCACCCCAACAAGGCTGGCGATGATCCAAAATCATAAAACAACAAATTCTCAGAGGCTGTGGAGAGATTGAAACTCTCCTACACTGCTGGTGGGATCGCAAAATGGCACAAGCTGTTTGAAAAATGATCTGGCACTTCCTTAAAAAGCTGCAAATATATACACCGTTTGATGTATTAATTCTACTGCTTGGAATATATCTTACAGAATCAACCCCATTCATACCAACTGACACATGCCCATGAATTATTATTTCAGCACAGTCCAGCTAAAAGATGGAATCTATCCAGATGGCCAATAATAGATGAATGGATAAATAAACTATGGTATATGTGCTCAATGGAGTACTATGCAATGATAAAGAACAGTGATAATTTTAGGAAGCATCTCATAGCTTGGTTTCAGTTGGAAGACATTATGTTCAGTGAAATTAGTCAGCAGCACAAGGAAAAGTATTGTATGAGATCCCTACTATAAGAACTTTAAAACAGGCACAAGCTCAGAAGAAAGGACTCTGACGGCTGCAACAGAGGGGAGGGAGGGAGGGATAGGGCTGGTTACAGATTAGATGATAGAAATTTTGTTGAGTAAAATCAGTTACAGTACACATTAGAAAGAAGATCAACTTAACTGGACTTCAACATCACCTGAACATTCTTTCAATCTTAACCCAACATGGCAAGGACAGAGCAGCAGGGGTAGAGGTCCAGGGGCTGTGCTCTCAGGGGACATCAAGGCCAATTGACATATCTAGCCTATTGCTAAGACAGTCTTCCCCACCTCATATTGCTGAGTGGCATCTAGGGTCTTAAAAGCTAGCAAGCTGCTCTCTGAGGTACACCAAATGGTCCCAACTCAGCAGGAAAATATGTCCACCAAGGACCAAAATGACATGGGGATAAGGAACCCAGAAGACAGAAAGACCCACAAGAATAAGTGACTACATCAACATGCAACCGGAAGAACCAGATGCTGCCTGACCACCTCCAGTGACAGCCATGATGAGGCTCCCAAAGTTGAGCTCCAGTGATGGTACTAGAATAAAAAGGGATGCACACTGAGAACTCCACTAAAGACCACAATTAATGGTCCAAAGGCTTCAGGGTTCCCCTGAAAACACGGCCCCTAGACCTCATGATGCTCCTGATCATAAATCATTACTGAAGCCAACTCATCAGACAGGAATGGATTGGACTTGGTGACACAGAGTGACCATGTCATGTGTGCACTTTGTGGTTCTATGCATCTATAGGATGTTGTCCTACTGGTCTTTTACTAGAGGGAAGTGGAGAGGATGGAGAGGAGGAGACAGGAGATTAAGAAGATAAGACTTGCATAGAACAGAAAGAAGGAGTATATTATCACCAGGCAAGAAGAGCAGTAGGACCTGCATGTACGTGACCATGAAAATTTACACTGGATTGTACACTTTCACTCAATCACAAAAACAATAAAAATAAAAATTCCTAGAGTCAAAAGAGGATAAAAAACCATCATACCAAAGCCTTTGGGACACAGCAAAGGCAGTCTGCAATTCTGAATCTACGGTAATAAGTGGAAACACTGAAAAAGAAGAAAGAGGGGAAAATCAAAGTATTAGCAATACAAGTTGAACGAAAGACAGTAGAAAGAATCAGCAAATCCAAAAGTTGGTTTTTTGAAATAATCAATAAATTTGACAAACCATTGGCCAAACTGACAAAAGAAAACAGGAGAGGACTCAAGTAACCAAATAAAAAATGAAATAGGAAATTACAACAGACTCGACTAAAATAATCGGTATTATAACAGAGCATTATGAAAAACTATACTCCAATAAAGCCCAGAGAAAATGAGCAAATTTCTAGGATCACAGTATCCACCCAAACTCACATCAAACAATGCTGAAAATCTGAACAGACACATAACACGAGAAGCGATTGAATAGGTATTATAAAAATAAAACAAAATAAAATGAAAAAAAAAAAACCCAACAGTAAAAATTCCTGGTCTAGATGGTTTCACTGGAGAATTCTATAAAACATTCAAAGAAGAGCTTACATCAGCACTATTCAAACTATTACAGAACATGGAAAAGGAAGTGATACTTCCGAATTCATTCTGCAAAGTCAGGATAACCCTGACAAGAAGTCCAGGCAAAGATATCACAAAAAAGCAAAATTACAGGATAATATCTCACGTGTATATAGATGTAAAAATTCTCAACAAAATTTTAGCCAACATAATAAAGCACCATATCAAAAAATAATGTACCATCATCAAGTGTGATTCATACCTGCTATGCAAGAATGATTCATCATTAGAAAAATTGATGTAATCTACCACATCAATGTAAGAATGAAAAGAACCATATAATCATCTCAGATGACACAGAAGGGCATTTGACGAAGTTCAACACCCTTTCGTGATAAAAACTCTCAATAAAATAGGTATGAAAAGGACATTTCTCAATATAGTAACAGTTACCTATGTGAAAACAACAGCCAGCATCATTTTTAATGGACAGAGGCTGAAAACATTCCCCTTGAGAGCAGGATCAAGACAAGGATGACTTTCATCAGCACTCCTATTTAACAGTGTGCTGGAAATCCTAACTACAGAAAGTGTGACAAGAAAAAGAAATACATAGCATCCAAGTTACCTTACTCGCTATCTTCTTAGAACTATACCACAGCTCTTGTTGGTATAACACCGGAGACACTGAACAGCTTCTTGATGGTGTAGAAATAACAATCGACATCTACCATTTAAAGAAGCAGACCACCATGGCTCCAAAAAACTGCCAAAATACAGAATCAAAAAGCTTCCCAGAGAGGAGCCTTTCTGAAATTACTAGAGGTAGAATACAAGATAATTATTCAGAGAGGCTGTCTATAGATTAAACAAAATGCAGTAGCACAAAATGAAAAACTAAGTGAGTGACATGAAGTGTTAGAACATCAACAGTCTGAAATCTAGAAGATCAATAATAAAATTAAAGAATTCGACAATACAATACAAAGGCAAAAGAGCAGGATGGAGGAAATGAAATGCTGAATTAGTGAGCTTGAAGATAAAGCCAATGACACAAGCATTTATGAAGATAAATCAGATAAAAGAAACAAGGGAAATGGAGAAACATTAAGACACTTGTGGGATTCTATCAAGAGAAATAATCTGCAAATAACTGGAGTTCCTGAATAGAGAGGGACAGAACACAATTGTTGAAGAGCTGCTGAAAGAAAACTTCACTGAAATCAAGAAAGACAACATAGATACTCCAAATGCTTATCAAATGCTACAAAAACTATACCACAAAAGAAGGACAACACTATATATTATAATCAGACACTTCGCTTGGCTGGCTTAACAAAATGAAACATAAAGAGAGGCCATTAAGTGTAGTGAGGCTTAAACCAAAACTAGCATATAAAGGGAAGCTTTGTAGGTTTTCATTTGACTTCCCATCATAAACCATGTTGCAAGAATACAGTGGGATGACATACACAAGGCCTTGAAGTAGAAAAACTTCCAACCAAGAATTATATATCCTGCAAAATAGTGTCTCAGATATGATGGTAAAATTAAAGCATTCACAGATAAACAGAAGCTTAGAGACTTTGCAAAAACCAAACCAAAACTACAGAAAATACTAAAAGAATTTCTGTTTAGAAAAACAATAACATAAAATGTGTACTTAAGGAGGCAATGCAGGACACAACATCCAGAGTCCTATTCAGTTAGGGAAGTCAATTTTAGCTTAATCAAAGCTAAAATATTAAATGTAGGAAACCAGTGATCTTAACACAAAAACTGTAACATCATCACACTACAGAGAGGGATGTATTACAGTAGATGTAACTGTTTAAGATAGAGTGGTCATTAAGAAGATACACAGAAGTTAAAGATTGGTTTAAACTTAGAACATTAAGGGGTATTCAAAGGGGTAGCGGCAAAGGAAACTACCAATGCAACACATCAAAACAAGAAACATAATAGAGAATTCTCATCAAACAGAAAAACAACTCCAAAAAAGATGAAAATGAAAGAAAATAAAGAAAAATTACTGGGACAGAATATTAACGGGAACAAAGAAAACATCAACAAGACAAAAATAAAGGCACCAACCTGAATGCTCCATTAAAGAGGCGGAGAGTACCAGCTTGGATGAAAAAACACTATCCGTTTATATTTTGCTTAGATGAAACATACCTTAGACGCAAAGATATCAACTAGCTGAATGCCAAAGGATGGAAAAATACATACCAAGATAACAACATACAGAGAAGAGCAGGAGTGGCAATACCAATCAGATAAAATAGACTTTAATGTAAAATATATCATTGTGGACACATATAGTTACTATTTATTGCTGAAAGATTCAAAACATAAGGAAGAAATAATAATATTAAATATTTATGCACCCAATAATACAGCTTCTGAATATATCAAACACTGACAACATTGAAAAATGAGATAGATCACTCCACAAAAATAGTAGGAAATTTCAACACTCCACTTTCAGTAATGAATAGATCATCCAGAAAAAACCTCAGTAAAGATACAGAAGATCTTATTGTGACAACTAGACCTCATCCACACTTACAGAACTTTTTATCCAACAACAGATGAGTGCGCCTTGTGTTCCAATGCACATAGAACATTCTCCCCAATAGCCATGTACTAGGTCATAAAGCAAGTCTTAACAAAATCCAAACCATTGAATTTTTGCAAAGCATCTTGTCTGACTATGAAACCACAAAAGTTGAAATCAAAAGCAGAAAAAAACATGGGTAGAAATTTGAACTCATGGAAACTGAACAACACCTTGCTTAAAAATTCAAGGGTTCTAGAAGTCAAAGATGCAATAAAGAAATTTATAGAATCAAATGAGAATGAAAACATATCCTACCAGAACCTATGGGATACAGCAAAAGCAGTGCTCAGAGGTCAATTTGTTTCTATAAATGCACACATTTGGAAGAGAGGGCCCAAAGAACTAACCTTACAACTTGAACAAGCAGTAAGAGAATAACAAAAGGACTCTTTGGTCACCCAAAGAAAACAGAGCAGAAGTAAATAAATTACAGAATAGAAAAAAAAAAAATGAAAGAACTAACAAAACCAAAGCTGGTTTTTTGAAAAAATCTATGAAACTGATAAGCCACTGGCTAAACATACAAAAGAAAAGCAGGAACAGAAACAAATAACTGAATAAGAAATGAGATGGGAGAGCTTATAACACACCCAACCAAAATCAAAACTGTCAAATCAAAATGGTATGAAAAACTGTACTATACCAGATTTGAAAACCTAGAGGGAATGGACAAACTTCTAGATTCCAGAATTACCACAAGATGGAGCAGAATAACTTAATAAACCCATCACAAAGGAAGAGATTAGAAAAGCAATCAAAAATTACCAACCGAATAATGTCCTGGCCCCGAAGTCTTCATCAGAGAATTCTACCAAACTTTTAGAGATGAATTAATTCCAAAACTACTGAGGCTATTTCACAGTGTAGAAAAGGACAGAATACTCCAAAGTTCATTTTGTGAAGCCAGCATAATGCTGGTACCAAATCCAGGAAAAGATAACACTAAAAAAGAAAATTACAGACTAATATCACTCATGAACCTAGACGCAAAAATCTTTAACAAAATACTAGCCAACAAAATTAAACAGCATATCCCCCCCACAAAAAAAAATTCATCATGACCAAGGTGGATTCATACCAGTGATGCAAGGCTGGTTTAACACCAGAAAAACAATTAATTCAATCAATCACATAAATAACACTAAGGATAAGAATCACTGATTTTGTCAACTGATGTGGAAAAGGCATTCAACAAAGTCCAAGACCGACTCATGTTAAAAACTCTCAGCAAAATAAGAATAAAGGCGAAATTCCTCAGGGAAATAAAGGGTACCCATGCAAAGCCAACTACCTACATCATCCTCAATGAAATGAAGAGAGACTGACAGAATTCCCCCTGAGAACGGAAACTAAGAAAGAATGCCCCTTGTTACCACTTGTACTCAACATTTTGCTAGAGGTTCTAGCCAGAGCAACTAGACAAGAAAAAGATATAAAGGGCATCCACATTGGCAAAGAAGAAGTATAAATCTCCCTATTTGCAGATGATATGATCATATACACAGATCACCCTAACGAATCCATAAATAGCCTACTGGAACTAATAGAAGAGTCCATCAAAGTATCAGGACATAGGATAAACAAAAGTAAGTCAGTAGGATTCCTTTACAGCAAGAAAGAGGTCATCAAAGAGGAAATCATCAAATCAATACCATTTACTATAGGTTCCAAGAAGATAAAATAACTAGAAATAAATCTAACCAGAGAAATAAGAGACCTATACAGAGAAAGTTACAAGACCTTGCTGCAAGAAACCAGAGACTTACATAAATGCCTACCCTGAGCCTACCCTGCTCATGGATAGGAAGACTTAACATTATGAAAATGTCTATTTTATCCAAAGCTATCTCCATATACAACGGAATCCCAAAACAAATTCCCAAGTCATTTTTTAATGAGAAGGAGATATAAATCAACTTTGTTTGGAAAGAGTAGAAACCTGAGATAAGTAAAGTACTAGTGAAGAAGAGTAACACAGAGGGAGGCCTCACAATACCCAACCTTAGAACCTGTTACACTGCCACAGTAGTCAAGACAGTACAAAAAGAGACATATAGACTAATGAACTAGAACTGAGACCACAGAAATATTGCCATCCTCTTATGAACAGCTGATATTTGACAAAGACCTGAAGGTCATAAACTAGAATAAAAACAGTCTCTTTAGCAAATGGTACTGGCAAAATTGGATATCCATCTGCAAAAAAAAAACTGAAATAAGACCCATATCTCACACCTTACACAAAACTAACTCAAAATGGATCAAAGACACAAATATCAAACCTAAAACGATAAAAATCATGCAAGAAAAAATGGAGTCAACAAAATAAGTTCTAATACATCGCTTAGGAAGGCTTCAAAACTTAACAAACAATACTTGAACAGAAGAGAAAATAGATAAATGGAAAGTACTAAGAATCAAACACTTTTGCTCATCCAAAGATTTCAACAAAAGAATTAAAAGGCCACCTATAGAATGGAAAAAAATATATATTTGGCAACTACATGTCAGACCATCGTCTGATCTCCATAATCTATAAGGTTCTGTTAAGTATTAACAAGAAAAAGGTAAATAACCCAATTAAGTGATGGGCAAAGTAGATGGGCAGACACTTCACTAGAGAGGACATCCAGGCAGCCAAAAGACACATGAGAATATGCTCACAATCATTAGCTATCAGAGAAATACAAATCAAAACTATAATGAAATGTCATCTTACCCCTGAAACGTTGACCATAAAACACAAAACAACCGACGTTGGAAAGGCTGCAGAGAGACTGCTAGTAGGATTACAAATTAGACTCGACGGCACTTGGCTTTGGCTTTGGAAAGCAATCTGGAACTTCCTTAAAAAGCTGGAAATAGATGTACCATTTGATCCAGTATTTCCACTTGTTGGAATTTGTCCTTCAGAAACAAAGGTTGTCACATGAACAGACACATGTACATGAATGTTTACTGCAGCACAGTCCACAATGGCTAAAAGATGGAATCAACCCAGATGCCCATCAACAGATGAATGGATAAACAAACTATGGTACATATAATCAATGGAACACTATAGTGTGATAAAAAAACAGTGTAGATTTTAGAAAACATCTTATAGCACAGTTGCAATTGGAAGATATTATACTGAGTGATATCAGTGTTAAAAGGACAAATATTGTATCAGAGCTATGTTATAAGGATTTAAAAATAGAATTACGTACAGAAGAAAATAACTTGTATGGCTTACAAGGATGGGGATGTGTGGGGTTTTATCATAGATGAGATAGTTAATAGATGTCAGGAATTTTTTTGACTTACTGTAATAAATAAATAAAGTTTTTTTTTTTTTAAAAAAAAGAACCTACAGACTGGAGGAAAATGGCAATTACAAACTGGACAGAGATCTAATCTCTATAATCTACAAGAAAACCCAACACTTCTACAACAATAAGACAGATGATCCAGTTAAACAAATGGCAAAAGAAATGAACAGAGACTTCACCAAAGGAGACATTCAAGTAGCGAACAGACACATGAGGAAATGATCTCAATCACTAGCCATTGGAGAAATGCAAATCAAAAGTGTAGTGAGATACCATCTCACCAGGCATTACTGGCACCAATCCAAAAATCAGGAAATAGCAAATGTTGGAGAGGCTGCAGGAGACCAGAACTCAGGTACCGCTGATGGGAATGCAAAATTACACAACTATTTTGGAAAACAATATGGTGCTTTCTTAGAAAGCTAGAAACAGAAATATCATATTATCCAGCAATTCCACTCCTAGGAATATATTCTGGAGAAATAAGAATCATCACACAAATAAGCATATGCACCCCCATGTTCGTTACAGCGTGGTTGGTTCACAATAGCAAAAAAAATAGAAATAATCTAGATGCCCATCACTGTGTGAATGGATAAACAAACTGTGGTATATATACACAGCAGAATATTAAGCAACAATAAAGAACACAGATCATTCTGTGAAGTATCTCAGAGCATGGAGGAAGCTGGAGGGCATTATACTGAGTGAAATAAAGCAATTACAAAAGAACACATATTGTATAAAATTATTACTGTAAAAACTTATGGGAAAGTTTACACAAAAAAAGAAATAATGTTTGATGGCTACAAGTGGAAGGATGGAGAGAGAAAAATACTAAATAGACAATAGATAAGTAATTTAGTACACAGTACTGGGGAAGCCAGCACACACTGTACATGGGAAGGTCATGGAAGATCTGTAAAGACATCCTTAGGAATCAAATTGCTGAGCTGGAGGCTGTGGGAACATCTAGCTCAATTAGCATAATGCACTATATCAAGAAAATGTCCTACATTCTACTTTCATGGGTGACGTCTAGGGTATTAAAAGTCTGTGAGTGGCTGTCTAAGGTACTCTACTGGTCTCAACCCTTTGGAAACAAAAAGAACTTAAAAAAACTAAAGACACAAAGAAATGATTAGTACAAAAGACTAATGGACTACATCTATGATGGGTTCCACCACACTGAGTCCAGCACAACTAGATGGTACCCAGCCACCACCACCGACTGCTCTGATAGGAATCACAACAGAGAGTCCTGTAAAGAACTGGAGAAAAGGTAGCACAAAATTCTAACTCACAAAGACAGACCAGACTTGCTTGCCTGATGTAAACTGGAGAAACTCTGAGAATAGGATCCCTGACACCCATTCAACTCTGTAATGAAGTCACTCCTTAGGTTTACCCTTTAGCCAAAGATTGGACAGGCCCATTAAGAAAATAAGACTAAAAGGACATGCTAGCCCAGGAATAAGGTGTAGAAAGGAGGGGGAGGAAAGCTGGCAATAAAAAGGTTGAGAAGGCAAAGTATTAACATCTTGTAGATATTTTTAACCATTGTCATAAAACAATATGTGTTTCTATTGTTTAATGAGAAATTAGTTTGTTTTGTAAGCTTTCTTCTAAAGTACGATAAAAATAAAATAAAACAGGAATAAAGATTCCGTTTTCATTCCCTCACAGAATTATTGTGAGAATCAAGTTAAATAGTTTTATAGTGCAGAGTACTTTCTTCAACAGCCAAGCAATAAGTAAAGTAGTTGGTTTGGTTTTTTTTTTTAATTGTTATTTTCACATTACATATAGTCATCTTTAATGCATTTTTTTTTAATGTTGTGCTTTCATTTGGTAGGTCTTTAAAACTGTCCAACATTTTCAACCTCTATTTTCCTTTCTCTCAATTCAATAAGAGTGTGTAGGAATTCTCAAGGCACACCATGCCAGAATTGAACTGTAACAGAAAAAGAGTGATGTTAAAAATGCTATAATAAAGGAAGAAAAGAACAACAACCAAAAAGAACCTGTTCTACTAGACCACACTATTCTCATCTGTCAGTGTAAGAGGATTTTATTACCTGTTCTGTACCTATCACAGTACTTTACTCATTTCCGTGGTAGACAGAAACATAACAATTCGATGATTCTCATCAACAGACGTGGTCTATTCTCTAGTTCCTTGAATTTGGAGAACAGGTGGCAACAGGAGTTAAGAACTCAGTTGCTGAGCGAAAGGTCAGTAGTTGAATCTACCAGCCACTACTTGAAAACTCTATGTGGCAGTTTTATTGGGTTGCAATGACTCAAAATCAACTCAACAGCAACAGATTTTCTTCTTTAACCAATAAATGTGGTGGAAATAATACCCTAGTAGAAATAACAGCCTAGTTCTCGAGAAGTCTTGCTTTTACCTTCTTTTTTACCTTCTTTTACCTTCTTTTTTTTTTTTAGTTGAATGTTTAGAGACTAAATTCATTCCTCATCAACCAGTTAATACACATATTGCTCTGTGACGTTGATTGCCACCCCCACAACATGCCAACCCTCTTCTCTTCTCAACCTTGGAATCCCTACTACCAGCTCTCCTATCCCCTCATGCCTTCTCGTCCTTGCCCCTAGGCTGTTGTACCCATGAGTGCGTTACATATAATTCAGGTAGGTGTATCGTTGTGTATGGACCTGTCTAACCTTGGTTGGAGGATGAATCTCAGGAATGAATTCAGTACTGAGTTAAAAGGGTATCTGAGGGCCTTACCCTCAGGGTTTCTCCAGTCTCTGTCAGACCGGTAAGACTGTTTTTTGTTTTTCTATGAGTTAGAATTTTATTCTAGGTTCTGTTCTCCTCTGTTCTTGACCCTCTTTTGTGAACCCTGTCAGAGCAGTTGTCGGTGGTAGACGGGTACCATCTAGTTGTGCTGAGTCTGCTGGAGGCTGTGGCACCTGTGACCCATTTGTCCTTTGGACTCATCTTTCCTTTGTGTCTTTGGTTTTCTCTTGCTACCAACAGGGCGAGACCAGTGAGAGAGCCACTTTCAAGGTTTTAAGACACCAGATGCCACTCACCAAAGTAGGATGTAGGAACGTGTAGTTCAAATGGCATAACAGTTTATGAAGAAAATATGCTTTCATCCTTTTAAAATGCCACTTATTGCCACCAGGTATAAAGGCTATTCTAGTCTAGAGGAGAATGAGAAGCCACACGGAGAAAAACCGAGCCAGAACCAATTTCTATATCACTTAGTGAGGTTATATTACACATTCCATTCTAGTCACCGCTATGATAACAACAAAAATTATTCAGCCAACTCACATAATAACGAGGAATAATAAACTGATGTTGTTTTAAGGCATTACATTTTAAGATTTTTTATCACACAGCAATAGATAACTGGTGGAGTTTTCAAGGAGTGGATCACACGCTGGAGGTATCTTCTTATTTTTCACTATCTGTGTGTAGTTTTGACTACATTCTAACATGAAACCGTTTCATATGCTAAAATAAAACTGTCAGTGTTCAGTTCATTGTTGGCTTTCAGTGATGCAAATTAGCAATAATTGAATAATAATCGGCAGTAGTTGTCCAACTCTGTGTCTATATTTTCTACTTGAATCTTGCTGATAAAATAACTGTTTCTGTTTTCCCTTAAAGAGGAATAAGGGCCACTGTAGGTATACAGATGTTTGCTTTCCAGGTGCGGTGTTTTTGCTTTACTCTCCCTCACATATGGTGCTCTATTTCAATCCAGCTAGAAATTGTATTCTACCTTTACTAGATTTTGCAGTGCACCAAATAATTCCTGTAGATTACCATCTGTTTTTTTTGTGTGTGTGTGCACGTGTGTGTGTGCATGTGCGTGTGCACACACACACACACATATCATGACAGCTGATTGAATTAAGAAGATCTGGAGAATCCTGAAATGAATAAGAAACTGTAGTTTATATCAACAGAATAACAAAAACAAATAAGTAAATAGATCTGTGCATATGTATGGAGCCCTGGTGTCTCAGTGGTTAAGTGTTCTTCTGCTAACCAAAAAGTCAACAGTTGGAATCCACCATCTGCTCTTTGGAAACTCTATGGGGTTGTTCAATTCTTCCCTTTGAGTCTAATTCGACTCAGTTGTAACAGGATTTTGCTTTTTGGTGTGTGCGTGTGTATATGTACATGTATACGTATATGTATATGCATATGTATGTATAATGTCTCTGTGGTAAATATATGTGAGCTCAACACACATAAGTGTGTTGCCAAGTTCGTGAACTTAATTGTGTAGTTGTCGGTGAGGGAGTTTTTAGCTAGTAAACAACTGTACTGGAACACCTTCCCTACTCACCTGGTCTAGTCCCCAGTAAAGATAAATGAAATAGTATAAAGAAGACATTTGGATGGCATTCAGGACGTCAAGGGTAATATGATGACAGTTCTGGTGGCCTTTGCAGAAAAAGACATCCAAACTTGCTTTGAAAGGTGAATCAGGCGCTGGTATTTTGAAGGTGACAGTAATGGTATTCAGCACTGAGGTTTGTAGTACTTTTTCTAGGATGAGTTTGCAAACTTAATTGTCAGAACTTAACTATATGTAGATAGTTAAGATCCACCAAATCGAATCCACTGCCATCTAGTCAATTCCAACTCATAGTGATCCTATAGGACAGAGTAGAACAGCTCCGTAGAGCTGTCAAGGAGCACTTGGCTAAACTGGAACTGTTGACCTTGTGGTGAACAGAAGTAGCCTTAACCACTAAGCCAAAAGGGTTTCCATATACACATATATGTATATGTATACATATATGTATACATATATGTATATGTATACACATGTGCACACACACACGCACATACACATACATACAGTTCAGAGTCAATGTGCTATTGTTATTACCATTTTATACTAAGGAGATATGATTATAGTAATGTATTTGTTGGTATGACTGTAATTCTCAGGGAGTAAAACTGCTCAGTTTTACTGATAGATTTAGTTTTGAAACTAGCCCTGGAAACAAGTTAACATATTTAAAATAATTTGCTCTAAACCATTGATCCCATTCCATTTCTTTTTATTTATTTCCTTTACTAAAGATTATATTGATTACCTAGGTACCCTATCCTAAGGTTGAAATTTTGGCACCAAGATTTAAGTGACAACCTTTCTAATGGTACTTTGGGCTGAAGATGATTCCTGAGAGATGTTACTATGACAATCATGCTCAAATTTGGATAAAAGAAGGAAAGTGTACATTGGAGCAAGAATTCTATGCTTTGCTTCAGTACTTTTGCTTTTTTAATTTTGACGTCAACAATTAGAGTATATTATGAAGGGTTTTGCTGTCAATGATGTCTGTAATTCTAGTCAAACTTATGAGGTAGCATTTGTGGAAATCTTAGCTTCCTTATCTTTTGGATTTAATGAATTTTTTCAAGCAGGTTTTTCTCCCTGTTAGTCAATTCAGTATAGTTGCAATTACTTCTTATAGTTGCAATTAAGGTAAATTGGCTTGCTTCATAATTTATTAACATTTAATGCTTCATTCCCTTATTAATGTACAATGTGACCAAATTCAAGTAAGTTTCAAAGGGCTTCAATTTTAGGTCATCTCATTCACATTCTTGCTTGTTAACAATAAACTGAAAGAATATTATCTTCGGTTATAAAAAGAAAAACTATATTTTACACACACGCACACTTAAAACAGATATGTGTTATCAAACTTCCAGGCAGGTACAATTGGTATATTCCACATGAAAAAGCCAACTCGAATAGAAGAATTAATAGCAGCCTAACTGACTAGAACTCAGTTTCCAATGAAATCAGAGAGAACTATATGTGGCACTGTCGGGTAGATTAATTGTACTATAATCTTAATAAAACTCTTAATTTCTAGCAGAACTTAGAATTAGCTACTTAGTGTTTCTCCTTGGCTTTGGTTCCATTTCAAAGACAAGTAACTCTGTACCTTTCAGAACCATATTACTGAATATACTATAGATAGACACCTCTACATTGTCTTCTCATGTGTGTTTTAGGATATATGCATCCTTCATTACAAAATCCTCAAAATTCTGACTTTAATATAATTCAGAGTTCCCTCCTGTATATAGTACATACTCTAAATACTGCCAGAACTCTTTTTAAAAATTCAGCTATTGTTTGATTTCTTACTATTCCAGAAGATTCCACTATTCATTTGAATAAAGTTTTGAAGAAAGACTTAAAAACCTTCAGAGTCTCTCTATGTCACTGCCTGGTATTTCTTCCCATAGGCCTTCACTCTTGTCCTCTTTTTCTACTTGAAGAGTAAAGTCTTAGATGAACAACATCTTCATATTTTTTAACATGATGCTAAAGTTTTGTGAAGATCTGAAACACCTGAAGGAAAGTATAAAAGAAAAAAATAGCTTCCATGATCAAACATTGTAAGTTAAAAGCAAGTAATTCCTTCCATTTCAACATTTCAAGAAACTGCTTTGTTCCTTCTCAGGGTTTCCATCTCACACTGATGTGTAGAAAATATGATAGCTCAGAAATACCCAAATTCTTTATAGGTTCCACGCCAGTTGCTATTAGGTTATGTCTGTCTGCAGGAAAACTTCTATGAAAATGAATCCATATATCTTGATGTTACTTTCAGAATAGATATTCTATATTATCAAATTGTGTTTATAGGCATAAATTTATTTAGAAAAATGAATTAAATGTATGAACTTGTCTTCATAAGATCACTGTAGTATATTTTGCTACCATATATTCATAATTAAAACATGTCTCCTATGGACAGCAGTCAGTGAACTCGGACTTCATCAAGCTAGAGACTGGCGGTTCTTTGTCTTATGAAGTGACATTGCGTGAGTTGGTTGGCCTTCAGGCCTGAGTTCTTGGGTCAGGCCATTGATAAAGTTCAGTGGTTAAGAAAGAAGTCACTGATTATTATTTATAATTTGTTTTCTGATAATTTTATCATGCACATGCACTCTGAGGCCATGGGTTACAGTTCATAAATTGCAATAAATGAATAAAAATATGTGAAATGAATTCTCTTCACTTTAAAAGTTGATATTTGTTACACTTATCTAAATTAGTGTGGCTCTATGTGTTAACTCTAAAACAGAAAGTGGACAATATCAAAACATTATTATATGTCAGATCCTTTCTTAATTTTCAGATTTGAAAATTACATTTATGAATTTTAAAGATGACCACCATATTAAAAAAGAGTTATTTTCGTGTGATTCTTGTTCAGTTTCTCCTTATATTTCCTTTTTTTTAAACAATTTCTTTTTCTGCTTTATATATGTCATACAATGTCATACATCTAAAATATGTATTTTATATTAATTTGTAGACTTTTGTTTACTGGTAAAAGGATTCGTCTTGGCACAGAAGCCCTGCACTTGGCTGATAACTGAAAAGTCAGTGCTTTGAAACTACCAGTTGCTCCATGGGAGAAAGACATGGCAATCTGCCATTCTAATATTTCCAGCCTTGCGATCCCTATGGAACCAGTTCTACACTGTCTCATAAGGTTTCTGTGAGCTGGTTTACTAGTGGTAAGTCTTGATCTCTTACTATTTTCATTTCTCTGTATTTGCATACTCTGGCAGCTTTCTTTGGGGCCAAATGTTTCATTCTGCTTAAAAGTTCCCTATGGAATTTTCTATAGTTTTCGTAGCAAATTTTGTTTCATGTTTAGTTAACAAACTTCTTGATACTGTGAAAAAACAGTGCATAGCCACAGCTGAAAAAGAATGCTTTACTAAAAAGTAACTATAAAAGTAAGTTGTTGTCTACATACCCTAAGCATTGATTAAATCACAGTTACTGTAAATGTAACCAAATAAGACATTAAAGCAAAGTTGAAAATGCTTTATTTCATTAGCATTTTTTTCCCATGGGACTCTATATTAATGGAACATATAGTCATGTAATAAAAGAGATGATTACATGGCCTCAGATTAATCAAGTTGAGAACAGACAGATGACGGAGATCAAAAGTGAAGTTTCCATGCAGAGAACATCAGGGATAAAAAAACTTTTCTTGGAATTTTGTTTTTCAAAAAATTGAAATCAGGTAAGAAATCAAAAAACAAAGCAACAAAAAATTGCTGCCTTTGTGTTGATTTGGACTCAGAAATCCCATGGTGATAGCACACAAAAAATAATATAGGAAATCTTCAGAGTGTGTATGTGGCAACACTGGTCAATATTTGATTAAAATTCTGAGCAGATATGACATCCATTATTGGGTATCACTATTTGCCATGATCTCTACCTTTTCATAAGTCTAGCTCTAAATTTGGCAGAAGTAAATATGGTGTGTTTAAATGACTCCAAATTCTAAAATATAGTGGAATATTAATAGATTCCTATTAAAATGACCAAATGTTACATAAAAAATGATCACGGGATTGCAATGGGTGTTGATGCCTCTATTGTATTTGTGCATGAGCTAAACATGGCAGAAAAGATTAATCTAACTTGTTAACTGTTATTAAAGAAAGTGATGCTCGAGAGAAATGTAACTTAAGACGATAGGTTTTATTTGGCATAAGAATCTAGAGTAAGGAAGAGGGCCATGGGAACGATTCAGGGCAGGTGGGATCACTTAGTAAGGAAGCAAAATGAACATCATTAAAAGGAAATGGAATCATCTCTGTATAACTTTGGCTGTGCCTGATTCTAGCTATGTGTCAACTGTGGAGAGTTATATAACCTCTCCAAACTTGGGTTTCTTATATGTAAATTTGCACTAATGAAGGTTTCGATGTGAGGATTAAAAGAGATCATGCACTTAAAGCACAGTAACTGGCACATGTAAGTGTTCAATAAAAGAAACAGTTGTTTTCAAGTTGACCGTGACTCATGACAACCAAGCGTGTGTCAGGATAGAACTTGGTTGCATAGAGTTTTCAATGACTGATCTTCCAGAAGATCACAAGGCCTCTCTTGTGAGGCATCTTGAGGTGAACTGGAGCCTCCGATCTTTCAGTTAGAAGGCAAGGGCGTTTACCATTTGTACCACTCAGGAACTCCGAGTGTTTAACAGACGATAGTTACTTATACTAAGCCAGATTTGGAATGTTAATGTACTCTGTACAGAACATATATTACAGTTATTCGTTGAAAATTAATGTTATACCAAGTGCCGTCAAGTTATATCTGTAAAGATAATTTCTTCCTTGGGAGTAACATTTCTAATGGACTTCAGTGCTAACTACTGAGCCTTTCGTGTGATCAGTCTGTGAGCTGAGTTCGGTAGTAGCTGCTAGGCTAACTTGCTGTGCTTTCATAGATTTGGCCATTAAACTGCAATGAATCCACACAGTTTATTAGTTATGCAGCAATGTTATAGATTTACACAGAAGCCTGCTCCTGTACAGTAAAAGAGAGTAGGTAGAAAGATCTGTTCTCTACTGGAACTAAGATTATAGACGACAAACAGCCTAGAGGAAATCTCCCCAAAAATATGAATAAGAAATTATATACAGCAGCCTTTAATGAGGCTAGTCTACATTTGCTCAGGGGGAATTGCACACCATTCCACAAAAAGCTGAGTGAGACTGTGTCAAGCAGTGTCTCTGTGGTCTTTGTTGGAAAGGACAATGCCTCCAGGGTATCATGACAGAGCCATTTCCCTACAAAGCCAATTACATTAACAGGAGAACCAAAAGCTAGGGGATATCATTGACCTGTTCCAATCTGCTTAAGGTCTTCCCAGGTTAGATAGTTGCTATTACAAACATAACAACATTACAGTGACTGTTAAGAAATACAGCAACATCGTGGTGACTGTTAAGAGGTGCTGTTTTCTGACGACCAAGTGATTGACGAGGCTTCTTCTGTGGTCTTCATTCATTCACATGAACCAGAGTCTCTTCTCCATGGCCTAGTAAGGCCAGGTAGTAACCAAGGTGGGGATTAGGGGAAGAAATCATAAGAAGTAGGGGGATAGACTGGATGGCAGTTGTATAGACTTAGGAAAAAGCACTGTGCAATTGTCTCTGTATTTCCTGCTTCTTTAACCTTTTCTTTCTTTATTATTTTTATTGGAGAAAGCTTTTAACTCAAGATTAGGGTTGCACCAGGTTGGGTTAGACCCATACTTTTTTTTCCCCTGGTGGTGTAATGGGTTAAATACTACCACTGCTAAGCACAAGGTCTGCAGTTCAAATCCAACAGGTGCGCCTTGAATACTCTGGGGGTCAGTTCTACTCTGGCCCCTCAGTCTGTGTGAGTCAGATCCTTGGCTTGTTACAATTAAGTGAAAGTATACAATCCAAATCAAATTCGCAAGCCCACCTGTCTGCAGCTTCTTCTGCTCTCTTTGCCCAGTGATAGCACACAATTCCTTTTCATTCTATATATGTCATATCCTCTTAACAATCTCCTGTCCCCTCCTGTTTACCCTCTCCTCTCCCTACTACAAAGAGGCCAGTAGGACAGCATCCTATAGATGCATAGAATCAAAAAGTACACACACGTATGGTCCCATTATGTTCCCAACTGCAGTCCATTCCAGTCTGAAGAGTTAACCTCAGCAATGTTTTCTGCTTAGCGGCACCAGCAGGATGAGGGGCTATGTTCCAGGGGATCCTCCAGGCTGCCAGACTCAGTTGAGGTGTCTTAGTGGAGCTCTTGAGATGCACCCCTCTTTTATTTATGTTGCCACTGGGACTCAACATTGTGCGCCCCATCATGGCTCCCTTTGCTGGTGGCCAGGTACCATCTGGTTCTTATGGTCGCACGTTGATACAGTCACCTGTTCACATGGGTCCTTCTGTCTCCTGGGCTCTTTATTCCTTGCGTCTTTGTTCTCTGTGATCATCTGTTCTGGATGAGTTGGGACCATTTGATGTACCTCAGATGACAGCTTGCTAGCTTTTAAGACCCAAGACACTACTCACTGATGTAGGCTGTAGAAGACTCTCTTAGCAATAGGCTAGTTATGCCATTTGGCCTTGAAGTCCTCTGAGAGCATGGTTTCCAGACTCCAACCCCTGCTACTCTAACCTTATTGGGTTAAGAATAGGAGACTTTTCAGTTTATGTTGAAGCCCAGTTAAGTCGCTCTACTTTCTACTGTGTGTTGTCACTGCTTTCACCCAACCAAATTTCTATCAGTTATCTAATCTATGGCCAGACCTCTCACTGCCCCTGCACCCCGCTTGCAGCCATCAAAGAGCCTTCTCTTCTGTACATAAGCCTATTTTTAAGTCCTTATGGCAGGGCTCTCATGCAATGTTTGTCCTTTTGCCACTGATTTCACTCAGCATAATGTCTTCCAAGTGAAACCAGGTTATGAGATGCTTCCTGAAATCATCATTATTCTTTATCATTGCATAGTGTTCCACTGAGTACATGTACCATAGTTTGTTTAACCATTCATCTCTTGATGGATATCCAGGTTGATTCCATCATTTCACTATTGTGGACTGTGCTGCAATAAACATTCATGTGCATGTATTTGTTTGTGTGGCTGCCTTTGATTCTGTAGGATATATTCTGAGCAGTGGGATTACTGCATCAAATGGTAAATCTATCTCCAACTTTTTAAGGATGCACAAAATTGCTTTCCAAAGAGGTTGTATCATTTTGCAGTAACACCAGCAGTGTAGGAGAGCTCCAATCTCTCCACAGCCTCCCCAGAATTTCTTGTTTGTGGTTTTTGGATCATGAACAACCTTTTTGGGATGAGATGGTGTCTCATTACACCTTTCATTTGGATTTCTATAACAACTAATGATCGCGAGCATTTCCTCAGGTATCTTTTGGTAGCTTGGATATCCTCTTTGGTAAAGTGTCTGTCCATCTCCTTTACCCATAGCTGAATTGGGTTACTTACCTTTTTCTCACTGATATTTTGCAGTGTCTTGTAGATTATGGAGATCAGATGTTCGTCTGGCATGTAGTTGCCAAATTTTTTTTTTCCATTCTGTAGGTGGTCTTTTAAGTCTTTTGGTAAAGTCTTTGGATGAGTAAAAGTGTTTTATTCTTAGTATTTCTCATTTATTTATTTTCTCTTCTGTTGATTGTGCTTTGTCAGATTTTCAAGTCTGTCTAAGCTGTGTATTAAAACTTCCATTTTTGACCGTATTTTTTCTTCCATGATCTTTATCATTTTAGATTTGATATTTTGGGGCTTTGATCCATTTTGAGTTAGTTTTTGTGTAAGATATGAGATACGGACCTTGTTTCAATTTTTTGTAAATGGATATCCAATTTTACCAGCACCATTTGTTGAAGAGATTGTTTTTACCCCAGCTTAATTTCTTAGGACCTTTGTCAAATATCAACTGTTCAAAGGAGGATGTTGGCATCTCTGGGGTCTCAACTCTGTTCCATTGACATATGTCTCTTTTTGTACAAGCATCAGGCTGTTTTGACTACTGTGGCAGTGTAATGCCTCCCACTGAGTTCCTCTTCTTCAGTAGTGCCTTACTTAGCTGGAGTTTCTTCCCTTTCCAAACAAAGTCGGTAATTTGTTTCTCCATCTCATTAAAAAAATGACACTGGAATTTGTATTGGAATTGTGTTGTATACGTAGGTTGCTTTGGGTAAAATAGACATTTTCACAATGTTAAGTCTTCCTATCTATGAGCAGGGTAGGTTTCTCCATTTATGTAAGTCCTTTTGGTGTGTTGCAATAAGGTCTTGTAGTTCTCTCTCTGTAGCTCTCTTATTTCTCTAATTAGATTTATTCCTAGGCATTTTGTCTCATTGGGGGCTGTCATAAATGATACTGATTTGGTGATTTCTTCTTTGATGATCTCTTTGTTGGTATAAATGAATCCTACTGATTTACTTATGTTTATCTTATATCCTGATACTTTGCTGAACTCTTCTGTTAGTTCCAGTAGTTCACTTATGGAACATTTAGGGCTCTCTGTATATACAAATCATATCATCTTCAAATAGTGCAACTTTTACTTCTTCTTTGCTCATGCAGATGCCCTTTATTTCTTTGTCTTGTCTAATTGCTCTCAGTAGAACCTCTAGTACAATGTTGAATAGAATTGGTAAGAGTGGGCATCCTTGTCTAGTTCCTGTTCAGTCTGTCTCCACTCAGGATAATGCAGGCAGTTGGCTTGGCATAGATGTCACTTGTTGCATCTAGGAATTTCCCCTCTATTTTTAGTTTGCTGAGAGGTTTTAGCATGAATGGGTGTTGGACTTAGTTGAATACCTATTATGCATCAATTAACAAAATCAGGTGATTCTTATCTTTTGGTTATTTACGAGTTTTATCACATTAATTGTTTTTCTGATGTTGAACCACCCTGGCATTCTTGGTATGAATTCAAGTCAGTCATGAAGAATTATCATTATTATTTTTTGATATGTTATTGAATTCTCGGCAAGGATTTTGTTGAAGATTTTTGCATATAGGTACATGAGTGATATTGGTCTGTAATTTTCTTTTTTGTGGGATCTTTTGCTGGATTTGGTATCAGGGTTATGATATCTTCCTAGAATGAATTTTGGAGTAATCTATCCCTTTCTATGCTGTGTAATAGTCTCAGTAGCAGTGGAGTTAACTCTTCTCTAAAAATTTGTTAGAATTCTCTGGTGAAGTCATCTAGGCCTGGACTCTGGTTGGTAGGTTTTTTTTTTTTTTTTTTTTAATGACTTTTTCAGTCTCTTCTTTTGTGATAAATTTATTAAGTTGTTTTACTTCTCCTTGTGATAATTTTGGTAGGTGATGTGAATCTAGAAATTTGTCCATTTCCTCCAGATTTTCACATCTACTGACAGTACAGTCTTTCATAGTATTGCTATACTTTTGATTTCAGTTGGGTCTGTTGTGACATCTCCTATCTCGTTTCATATTCAGGTTGTTTCCTCTCCTGTTTTGCTTTTGTAGGTTTAGACAATAGTTTATCAATTTTGTTGATCATTTCAAAAAAACAGCTCTTGGTTTTCTTAAATTTTTCAATTGTTCTTCTGTTCTTTAATTCATTTAGTTTTGCTGTAATCTTTAGTATCTGTTTTCTTCTGGTGACTGAGGGGTTCCTCTGTTGCTCTCTTTCTCCTTGTTCAAGCTGTAGGGTTAATTATTTGGTTTGGGTTCTTTCTTACTTCCAGATATGTAAACTTATAGAGACAAAATGGCCTCTGAGTACTGCTTTTTCTGTATCCCATAGTTTCTGGTAGGATGTGTTTTCCTTCTCATTTGATTCCATAAATTTCTTTATTTCACCCTTGATTTCCTCTATAACCCATGGATTTTTGAGCAAGGTGTTGTTCAGTTTCCATGATTTCAAATTTCTACCAAAGTTTTTTCTGCTATTCATTTTGACTTTTGTGGTCAGAAAAGATGCTTTGCAGTAATTCACTGGTTTGGATTTTGAAGAGACTTACTTTATACCCTAACACATGCTCTATTCTGGAAAATGTTCCATGTGCATTGGAGAAGAAAGTGTACTTACCTGTTGATCCCATAAAAAGTTCTGTATATGTCAATGACATCTAGTTGGTTAATTGTTGTAATAAGGTCTTCTATGTTTTTACTGAGTTCTTTCTGGATGATCTGTCCGTTACTGAAAATGGAGTGTTGAGGTCTCCAACTATTATTATGGAGTGATCCATCTCATTTTTCAATGTTGTCAGTGTTTCTTCAATATATTTAGATGCTCTGGTATTGAGTGCATAAATCTTTAATATGGTTAAGGCCTGCTTGTGTATTGAACCTTCAGCATAAACAGTGACCATCCTTGTCCATGTTGGTGGATTATACATTAAAATCTATTTTATCCGAGATCAGTATTGCCACACCTGCTCATCTTTGTATGCTGTTAGCTTGGTATGTATTATTCCATGCTTTAATTTTCAGCTATTTCATACTTTTGAGTCTCAGTTGTGTTTCTTGTAAGCAACATATAGACGGATCATGTCTTTTGATCTATGATGTCACTTGCTGTCTCTTTACTGGAGTGTTTAGTCTGTTTTCATTCAGTGTAACTATTGATAAGTATGTGTTTAGTGTTGTCATTTTAATGTATTTATTTTTGTGTTGGTGTTTTCTATGTTGCTCTTAATATTCAGTTCTGGGTCATTCTTTATGGGTTGACTTTTCATCTTTTTCAGTGTTGGTTTTGTTACCCTGGCCCCTAGGGTTGTCATGAGTCAGATCTGACTCAACGGCACTTGGCTTGGCTTGGCTTTGTTTCTGTTGAGACTCCTGCATTACATATCTTGTTTTGGTATGTTGCATTGTTATTATCCTTTGTGGCTACCTGTAGGGTTTCCCTTACTATTCTAAGTTTAAACCCAATTTTAACTTATGCATCTTTTTAATTACATCTCCATCTGAAAGGACTATAACTACTGTGGTATATCCTTCTTTTTAGTGTGATGGTGTCACAGTTTTCATGATATGATCACCGGTTCCCTACTTTTAATATGGTAGCTTTGACTAAGCTTTGCGACTTCCCTAACTGAGTAGGATTCTGGATGTTGTGTCCTTCATTGCCTCCTTAAATGTATACTTAATGGTTTTGTTTTCTAAGCAAAGAGCTTCTTTCAATATCTCTTGTAGTTTTTGTTCAGTTTTTACAAAGTATCTAAGCTTCTGTTTATCTGTCAATCTCTTACTTTCACCTTCATATTTAAGGGACAATTTTGCAGGATATATAATTCTTGATTGACAGTTTTTCCTTCAAGGCTTTGAATGTGTCCTCCCACTACCTCCTTGCCAACATCATTTCATCTGAAAAGTCATACAAAAGCCTACAAGGCTTCCCTCTGAATGTTAGCTTTGCTTTGAGCCTTGCTGCCTTTAGGAGAATTAGTTTATGTTTCATTTTATTAAGCTTGATCATAATAGGTCTTTCTCTTGGAGTCTAGTTTTTGTGGTGTTCAATATGGATCTTGTAACCCTGAGTTCTCTTTTGTCATAATTTCAGGAAAGTTTTCTGTCAGCAACTCAACAACAATACTCTCTGTGTTTTCAGCTATCCTTCCCTGTTCAGGAACTCCAGTTATTCATACATTATTGTTCTTAAGGAAGTCCCACATGTTTCTTTGTGCTTCATTATTTTTCTTATATTTTTCCTCAAATTTCTCCCCATAACTTCTGGGGTCAGTTGCTCTATTCTCAAAATCACGAAGTCAGAATTGCATCTTCTCAATTCTGCTCTTTGGGCTTGGATTGAATTGTTTAATTCTGTAATTGCATTATTGATCCACTGGATTTCAGGTCATTGATGTTCCATGAGTTCTAATAACTTGCTTCATTTTTCATTTTGCTCTGCTGCATTTTTTAAAAATCCCTAGGAGTGCTCTCTACATAGTTCTTTTGTACTTGACATCTGATAGTTTCAGAAAGGCCTCTTCATCTGGGTAATCTTTTGATTCTTTGTTTTGGAAGTTTTCTGCAGCCATGATGGACTGTTTCTTTAAGGGGTTAGCAGTAGTTTGTTGCCTTCTTGCCATGTAGGGGCTGTTCAGTTTACCTGGTGTCACCTCAACAGGAGCTGAGGTGTAGTTCTTAGAGAGGAGTTGGTTACCAGCCACCTCTGTGTATTGTAGTGACTGGCCCCTGTGATCTTTCTGAGATGGCAGTCTTCACCTCCTCACTCGCAAAGATGGTACCCTACTTATGGAGTCACTAGGGGGCTGTCAGCTGACCCTACAATGTAGGTCAGTGAAAGGTAGAGGAGATGCTGCCTGGCAGCTCCACAATTATGCCTCCAGACAGTCTAATTTTAGAAATGTACTCTACTGTTAAGCTGTAAACTGTCCAGTAGCTGCCAATATCAGCCAAACCCTGAGGTGTGGTAGGCTCTTCCTTCAGGCTGACAACTGAAGTCCTGCTTCAGCTGTCTCCAGATGCTATGGCATAATTCAAAGTCTGGAGGTGTTATGGCCTTGCTGCCATCCTCAGCTGGACCCCACTATTCTAAACACAGCCTTTCTTCTGGAAAAATGTTTTCTGGACTGGCACTGCTTCTCATCTAAGAATTAGCCCCTGCTGAGACCTCTGGTTGGGTGACTCTACCTCCCAGCCAATGAAGATGGCATCCAGGCCAAGCTGTCCTTCCCAGAAAACAGAGAGAGTGGATGTGAAGTGGTGCCTCAGTCAGCAGCCAGACTCTCAAAATGTGGCTATGTCAAGGACAGTCTC
Source organism: Heterohyrax brucei (assembly GCA_028571685.1). NCBI lineage: Eukaryota > Metazoa > Chordata > Mammalia > Hyracoidea > Procaviidae > Heterohyrax > Heterohyrax brucei. The sequence continues at coordinate 59,995,996 of CM053146.1, read as the reverse complement.
TCAGTTATGCCATACACTGTTTACTTTAGCACTGCATTTCAGCATATTTGCCAGCTCACACCTAGCCCCTGTCTCCCAGATAATAAAGAAGGCATCAGTTCCTGCAGTCCTCCCAAACAGTGAGTCAGCTGAAGCAGGATTTGGTGTATGCAGCCTTGTGTTAGAGAGGTAGTTTCCCATTCGGTGACATATAGCTTAATCTGACAAACCTATGCCACATTCTAGGGCTCCCTAAGTGTCCAGAGTACTCCATTCAATTATCATTCCAGGCCTTACTTCTCAGAGAGAACTGAGATGTATGTTTAGTCTGCCATGTTGGCCCTGCCCCCAGGCCTGCTTTTATAGTACATTTTATTTTATTTTTATTGTAATTAAATAGAAGTTTACAATCCAAGTCAATTTGCTGTATAAAACACAGAACACTCTGCTCTATGCTCATCTGTCTTCTCTCCTTACCCTGAGACAGCACACTCCTCCTTTCCACCCTGTGCTTCCAGTATCCATTCAACCAATAGCTATCCCCTCCTCTCCACCCTCCCTTCAAACCCTCTAGAGAGGAACCAGTTGGACAGCCTCATAATGCATTAAGCCAAGAAGTACAAACCTCACCTGTACTACTCTGTGCCTCATAGTCCAATCCAATCTTTGAAAAATACAGTATGTTTCTAATCTGACATAGTCTATCAGGAAACTTGTCTGTTAAAAATGATGCAACTGTGCTGCATAGCACATCTGTGGCCCACCTGTGTGTTTTCCTCTAGTGACCCGAGTTAACATGGTTGGAACATAAAGATAGCTGGATGGGGTACCTCTGAAAGCTATGAAAAATCACAATAGTACTGAGTGCTTCTCCTTTTCCTCAAAGTATGTAGTCCATCAAAACTAAATAGCTACACTTTCCCTATATATACACTTCTATGAATTTTTGAAGAAGGATTCCAGGCTACTGTTATTGCCCAATATTAACCTCTCCTATTCTCTGTCAATCTCATAAACTTTTATTATTGTCTAGAATTATCAGGTTCGTGAGTGATTTCTTCCTCCACACTTTCTATTAGAAAATCACTTACTCTTTTATACCTTGGATATATTTCTACTATGCTTACCATCCTAAACTGCATTGTTTTTTCCTTGCATATCCACCTCTGCTGACACACTATAACTAACACCTTTGAACTTCAGTTCATAGTTCATGATTTTGTATTTTTGTTGTGTAACATGAATTCTTTAAACTTTTGATGAATTGAATTAAATTCAGTAGTTGTGTGTTTTTCTGTGAAACCATCCACACTCTTCCCTCGTTTTCTTTCTGACCAGTGACAGGTATTTGAAAGATGGACGGGTTTAAGGGCACACGCAGTCTTTTGAAATGGAGCAGAACAGAGTTAAATGATCCACAAAGAGATCGATGCCTAGAATTAGACCATAGAAGCATAATGCTCCAACCAACAAGCTTACCATCTTGAGGACTGTAAGACAATTAGAAATATTTTTCTCTTTCTTTCCTGTAGTTTACTTTCAAGAGAAACAGATACTACTAAAATATAGTCAATTATTATTAGTGAAGTTACTTGAAAATTTCATGCAAAAAGTAAAATATTAGGTTAATTCAATTGTATTTTAAAATCAGGAAAAAAATAAAAGATATAGGGTAATGAGGAACATAAAATTAATTTAAACATAAACTTTTTAAAGGAATTTTAAAACACTCACCTTTTCTAAATTTCACAGAGGAATCATGTAGATTAAAATATTTATATCATATTTTCATGATTTTGATTAGTAACAAAATGCACTGAAAAGACACTTTGAAATTAAGCTTCTTTTTCCTTATTTGTTAACACACTGAACAACTAATTCCTAAAAGGTTTTTTGTAGAAATAGTATTTGGTTTCATATAGCTAATTTAATATTTGTTACTGTAAAAATAAATTCAAAGATTGAGTTTTTGGTTTGGATGCTTAATTTTTAAAGATGGATTGAGTTTGGGCTTACTACCTTCTATTACTGTTTCAGGGAAAACCTGGTGGTGTGGTGGATTAAGTGCTACATCTGCTAATGAAAAGGGCAGCAGTTCAAATAAGCTAGAAATTCCTTGGAAACTCTATGGGGCAGTTCTACCCTGACCTACGGGGTCACCATGAGTGGGACCCAACTCAGTGGCAGTGGGTTTATTTTTTTGTTTATCACTGTTTCCTAAATTTGTCAGATAGCCATCAATGACCCCAGACAGGAAGTAAGAGAAAGCAACTTCATGGAGCTCCCAATAGAAGACAAAGCACCCAATAACCAGAGAAATATACTTTCCTATTCTTGACCTTTCTAACAAGTAAGAAGAAGAACCACTGCCATCACAGCAACCCCTATAACCAAGATCCACAGTATAAGCCTCTCCCCAGCCCTCTGACTGTGCAGATTTTTTGCCCTCTTTCTTCACTTTCATTTTGTATCTCTGTTGCCACTATCCTTGTTTGCTATGTCTTCCCACTTTGAGTTGGTTCCATTGCACCACCTTGCTTGGGAAGCCACTGGCTTATTGTTACAATGGGTCTGCTCCACTCCCACTCACTAGTGCTTGCTGTGCCACAAGATATAGGGCTTGACAGGCTCCGACTTGACGGCACTTGGCTTGGCATATATATGTATTTCTGTTTTTATGTTCTCTTCTTTCTCCTTCCTAACTAGCCAAGTGTATCACCTCTCGTCTCTTCTCATTGGCTCTTTAGTCTTTACCACCCTCACTCACGGTTTCCCACTGAGCTACCAGTTTTTACATTTTTTAATTTTAATTGTTTTCTCTTTATTCCTTTTCTTTCTCCCCCAACCCTTGCTAGTCCTGTACACCATCTCCCATATATCTAGCCAGATGATGAGAGAGCCACCAGCCCACCTCCATCTGGGTCCCCCCTCAATACTGGCCCTGTTGTATTATTCCCCCCCTTGCTTTCTCTTTTCCATCTAAGCCTATATGTGAGTGAGATCCAACTCTTCCTACCAGCACCTCTCACATTCATGTAGCTAGAGACCTACTGGCTTGTCACCCCTCACCTACCAGCTCTCACCATACTGTCTTTTCTCTTTTTGCTTCCTTTTTGTTTTATTTTCTGTTTCCTCCTTTTCCTTCTCTCTCTCACCTAACTCTGTAAGACACCTCCCTCACATCCCAGTAGTCCCTGTGTCTGTCCTGTCCCCACTCATCAACCAAGGGTTGTTGCCATTTTTTCTCTTTTTTTTCTTTCTTAATTTTCTTTTGTTCTCACACCTAGCCCTATATACCACCTTTCAGATTCATCCAGTCTCGGCTGTACCACCATGGATAGGCTGCCACTGATGCATCAGCCCACGGCTTTTCCAAGTCCATCTTGCCCCCACCACACCACCATTTATTTTATTTTATTCTTTTTTTTCTTTCTACCTCCCACCTAACTTCACATTCCACCTCTCCATCTTCTTGATGGCCCCAGATCTACCCTACTCTCATCCACCATCTACGGTTTTTTCTGTCTTCCCTGTTTCTTTTTTTCCCTTCCCTCACCTACAGCACACATCACTTACCCTCTCTTACAGACAGCCCAAGCCATACTGCTGCAGCCAGAACATTCTCAGAACTCAGGCACAATACTGCACCAGATCTGTACCATCTCTGCCTCCTTCCACATAATCAGTTACTGAGTGGTGGGAAGTAAGACCATACCACTTCCTATCCAATACATCCTCTCATCTGATGAAAGGCTGTGAAAGTTCTCTCACTGTGGGACCAAGTTCAGGAGACAAACAATGCCCACCCTATTTTCCCTCAACCTCTTTACCAAACCAGTATACACTGAAGTGGACTTGTTCTATCTGCTTACTGACTCGACGGCACTTGGCTTTGGCTATGTCCTGTACACCAGACAAGAAGATAAGAGCTTTCATGCTCACAGATAAACAGGATAAGTAGGACAAAATAAACAAACATGCAATTATTACATAAAGAAAATAGTGGTTTAATGTCTCAGAGACAATAAACAATATAAAAAAAAATTAAAGCAGGAAAAGACGATTCCAACCAGTGACCAAAATAAAGATTCAGATGACTTTACAGTAGAAGGAAGTCAACAGAAGAAAGTAATTGAGGTACCAGTAGGACAACCTGACATGAAATTCAAAAAACTAGTATTTAGAACTATTGAAGAAATTAGGAAAGAGACCAAGGAATACTCAGAGATAACCCAGGGAAAAAGTAGACAAAATCACAGAAAACACAGACAAAGCCAATAAAAATGAAGCCAGTATCAAGTAAAACAGACAAAGCAGTGGAAAACTTCTGGAAAGTGATACAAATACAAAACAAACAATTAGAAATAATATAAAAACAGCAACTAGAAATTCAAAGTTAAATAGTTAGACATCTCAATAGAAAGTTTTAGGAGCAAAGTGGAAATAATGGAAGACAAAATCAGTAAAGCTGGAGACAAATCCACAGTCTCCACGTGGAGGAAAATCTGAAAAGAGAATTAGAAGAAAAATGAAGAAAATCTAAGAATCATGTGAGACACAATCAAAAGCTAAAATTTGCATGTGATCAGAGTTATAAGCAGGGAGAGAAAATAACACAGAGATTGTTGAAGATTTGCTGGCAGAATAATTCCCAAATACCATGAAAGACGAAAGGGTGATCATCCAGGAAGCTTGATTAACTCCATGTAGGAAAGATTCCAAAACAAAGTGACCACGATATATCATAATCATACTTGCCAAAACCAAGGACAAAGAAAGTATCCTGAAAGCATTTAGGTACAAAATAAAATGTATTTACAAAGGAAAAACAGTAAGACTAACCTCTACTTGGCAGAAACTATACGTGCAAGAAGGCAGTAGAAGGACATTTACAAAACCCTGAAAGAAAGAAAGGAGGGAAAAAGAAAACCCCTGCTAACCAAAAATAACATCCTGGAACATTTTTTTTAAAGTACTATAGTTAAATTCAGGCACTTCCTGAAATATAGAAATTAAGGGAATTTGTAAAAACAAAATTATCTTACAACAAATACTTAAGGTAGTCCTTCATTTAGGGAACTGACAGCACTGGACAGTGCTCCGTGTCCGTGGTAGAGGACAGAATTAATCAAATAAACAACCTAGGTAAAAACAAACAAAAAAAACAAACAAAAAAACTCAATAATAACACAAAACTGAAAGACTCAAAACAAGGAAACAGAGACTTCAATCTGTAAGTGATGACAATGTCAACACAACAAAAGTGGCAAACTGATACAAAATTTTCAATAAGAGAGGAAGTCAAATTGATATCAAGAAAAGCCTCGTTCAAACTCGGGAAGGTAACAGTGAATCTCAGGTTAGCCACAAAGAAAATTAACAAGCCTACTCATCAAAATAAAAAAAAAAAAAAAGAAGATGAAGAAAACCATAAAGACTTAGCTAACAAAATTTATAACAATGAAAGAAGAGAAAATTCACAAACCAAAGAAACATAGCAAGTGAGAGTAAGAGGAACAAAGAAAATGTCTGTCAAGAAAAAAAAAGCACAACAGTGTGACAGCAATTAACTCATAAATATCTAAAATCACACTGTGCATCTATAAAGAGGGAGTGGCAAAGTACATTAAAAAAGAAAACATAATCCATTCATATGCTGTCTACAAGAAACCTACCTTAGACACAAAGATACAAATATATTAATCAACAAATGACAAGAATGTATTATTTTAGTCAGTTACTGGCTGCTCTAACAGAAATACCACAAAGTAAGATGTTTTAACAAAAGAAAGTTTATTCTCAATCCAGAAGGCTACAACTCCTATTCAAGATGTTCCCTCCAGGAGAAGGCTTTCCCTCTGATGGGTCTGGAGGGAAGTCTGATGTTGCATCAGTCTTTGTTCAGGGAATGTCTTGGTTCAGGAACCTCAGGTCTGAAGGATGCACTCTACTCCCAGTGCTACTTTCTCGATGTGTGTGGTTCCCAGTTCTCTGCTTGCTTCTCTTTCCTTTTACCTCTTATAGAATGAAAGGATAAAAGGTAGAGCAAGCCATAATCCAGGGAAATTCCCCTTTACAGTGGAGCAGGGAGGTGATCTTCTGAAGGTATTTACAGTCCCACACTAAACCTCTCTAACATAATTTACTCTGTTAACCACAGGCAGGATTAGGATTTATAGCATCAGAAAATCACAAAATGGAGGGCAATAACAGAACACAAGGAATCCTGGTGCAACCAAATTACTACAGAATTTTGGGAGTGGGAAGATATAATCCAATCCATGACATACATCAAGCAAAGCATAACTAAAAAGTGGCAAGAATGGTGATATTAATCTCAGATAAATCAGAATTTAAGGCAAAATCATCAGTAAAAGACTAGGGACATTATATAACAATTCAAGAACTATTCTACCAATAAGTTATAACTTTAATAAATACCTACACACCAACAACAGGGCTCCGAAATATATAAAACAAACAGCCTCTGAAAGGAAACATAGTTCTACAACAGGAAATTTTAACACACTACTCTCTGTAAAAGACAGTGCATCTAGAAAGCAATTCAACAGTGAGAAAAAGATCTAAAACAGCAAAGTTAATCAGCTTGACAATATATATATATATATAAAATGCTCCAGGCAACAGTAGTAAAAACACATGGAATATTCCCCAGAATAGACTACGTGTTAAGCCAGAAACCAATGCTCATAATCTAAAACATCAAGATAATACAAAGCATTCTCTCTGATCACAATGCCATAAAAGTAGAAACCAATAACAAGAAGAACAAAGAAACAAAAATCAAATACATGGAATTTTAATACTACCTTTCTTAACAACAAGTGGATGTGATGATTGGGATTGTGTATCACCTCAGTTAGGTCATAATTCCAAGTGTTTATATGTGATCATTCCTATGATGGGATCTGCTATGAGCAGCCTAGTAAAGGAAGGTTTCCTAAGACATGTAGCCTGCATCCAAAATAAGGAGAAGAAGTTCTGGCTTTTTGTTCACATTGGATCCTGGAGCTGACTCCTGTCTGTCTGACTTCCAGTTCTTGAGATTTCACCTAGTAGTTTACTTTCCAAACTTTTTTGATCTTCATAGACTGTGAGCAAGAACTCTTCTTTATGACTTGCCAGTCTTGGGTTCATCATCCCCTGCAGCTACACGAACCAGAAGAAGCCTCTGTCTTGTTTCACAGACTTAAGATATTCCAACCTCTACAACCATCTGAGCCATTTCCTTGATGTAAATTTCTCTTCATGTATTTCTACACTTTACAGGTTTTGCTTCTCTAGGTAACCTAGCCTAAGACAGTGGATAATAGAAATAATCAAAGAGGGAATAAAAACTTTCCTAGAGTAAAGTAAGAATGAAAACATATCATACCAAAGCCTTAAGGACACAGCAAAGGCCATGTTCAAAGGTCAATTTATAATCCCAAACATCAAAAAAGAATTGAGAGGGGTGGGCTTAAGACGGCAGAATAGTCAGATGCTTCCTATGGGCCTTCTTACAGCAAAGACCTGAAAAAACAAACAAATTATATATGACAGTCTAGAGGTCCTGGACATCAAAGACAAAGTTAAAGAGTCAGCGTGGGGAAGGGAAAGGCAGTTCATAAGCAGCAAAGAAGTGCCAGACTTGAGCTAGTTGTCACCCTGCAAACTGAATCAGCTGACACACGTGGGCTGAGGCAAGCAATAGCAGTCGAAACTTGTTTTGGCAACACCAGAGAGACTGGAGGACAGAGAATGTGCATAAGCCTCTGGAGCCAGGGAGAAGTGACACTGGATTTTCAAAAATTAACTGCAACCATCTAACCTACCATGCAAAATGAAAACACCACCTGAGTCTCTGGGACTTCTGAAATTGAGAAGTGCCAAACTTCTCTCACCTGGCCTGCTCCTACTTCATTCTAATGTCTATCTAATGGTATTCAAAAATTGCTACACCCCCTAAGCCAGAAATACAAGCAATTTCACCCAAAATAATTTTATGTCTTTAGGGAAAATAAAAATGCCAACTCCCTTAAACTGGATACTCAGGACTAATCATGTCCAAACCAGTTTCATAGCTTTTAAAAGGCACTGCCCTTTTGCCTAGGAATAAGGGTTCAAAGACTTCAAATGTACTTCACCCCTGTCTAGGCCTGTGTGGGCCCATTTTAACAGTGCTTTATTGGCATAGAAAAATAGGGTGCATATTTGAAACCTATCTTCAACTGCAATAGCCAAAGGGATGTGGCACATTTGTGACATTTTACTTTTCCTTGCCCATTAATCAGGGTCCTCACCCACCCACACAAGGGTATGAGGTGGTAATGTCACCATTCCACCTTGAAACCTATGACGGGAATCTAAGAATAAGAATTATCTCCCATTCATAACAGTTAACAGCACTGGATACCCAAAGTCCAGCTGCAAAACCTACCCAGCTATGTGGACATGCCTTCCACTTAGGCACTCAGGAGGAGCCATCAGTCCCCTATCTTTCTTAACACATAGACTGCTACTGTAGCCAGATATGTATGCCTACTCTAATCACAACTGTATAGCTCTATCTCTCTAAGACTGTAGGTGACAGCTGTATTATACACTCGGTGAACAATGACCCAGACAACTGCGCTGAATCTACACAAGAAAAGTAAACAGGTCCTGGAGGAGTCTTGGAAAGACCAGAGGTAGAATTAAAAAGATTAATATGCAAAGGTCTTCAAGAGACCAGGAAGGAGATCAGGTAAAACTCAGACCAAGCCAAGGAAGCCACAGATAAAGCAACAGAGGAGTTCAGGAAAACAATGAAAGATCAGAATGACAAAATTAAAAGAATACAAAAATCTATAGAAAGATAGCAAATAGAAATCCAAAAGACTAACAATAAAATTTCAGAATTAGACAACTCAATAGATGGTCAGAGGAGAAGAATTGAAGCAGTGGAAGTTGGAATTAGTGACACTGAAGATAAAGCACTCGACACCAATTTATCTGAGGAAAAATCATATGGAAGAATTTTTAAAAAATGAAGATACCTTAAAGAATTACATGGGGCACTATGAAGAGGAGTAACTTATGAGCGAGTGAAGTACCAGAACAGTAGAGGACAACAGGAAATAGAGAATTATTAAAAATAAGCTTGCAGAAAACTTCTCTGATATCATGAAAGATGAGATGATATCTATCTAAGAAGCTCATTGAACAGCAAACAGAGTAAATCAGAAAAAGTTTCCAAGACATATTATAGTTAAACTTGTTGAAAAGAAATATAAAAAAGAGAAATTTAAAAGTGGTTAAGGATAAATAAAAACTCACCTGCAAAGTAGAGTCAACAATTCTAAAATCTAACTAGTCAGCAGAAACCATAAAGGCAAGAAGTATATGGGATAACATGAAGGAAGAATATTGCCTGCCAAACTATCTCTCACATATGATGGTGAAATTCAGGCATTTCCGGATAAACAGAACTTAAGAGCATTTCTAGAAAATCAAAAACACCAGATAACAACTGAAGATTAGAACACAGGATAGAACAACAAGTTATCAATCCAGATAGGGAAATTACAAAGTAAGTTAAAGCTAAAAGAGTAAAAATAGGAAAGCTGAGATGTCAACATATACAGACTAGCCAAAACAAGGAATGAAATAGTATAGTCACAGAACTTTCATATGGATAGGAAGTTAAGGCTACATTAAGAAATGAGTGGTTCAAACTTAAAAAATTAAATATAGAGGAAAATGAAAAAGAATAAAAGCATAAGATTCCACAAACACAAAATCAATAATGACAAAAAAGATGAAAAAAAAATTGTAAAGGAAATTTATAAAGAAACAGCAAAGAAAATTAAGTGGAACACGGAAGCTAGACAACACACCAAAACTGTATCAAAGTGAGAGCACTAAATTCATACCTATCAATGATTATACTGAAACTAAACAGACTAAATGCACCAATTAAGACAGAGGGGCACAACGGGTAATAAAAACACCATCCATCTATATAAGCTGTCTACAAAAAATGTCATCAACTCAAAGACACACATTAAACTCAAAGGATGGAAAAATATATCAAGAAACAACAATGACAAAAGAGCAGAAATCGTATTAATCTCTGACAAAATAAACTTTAAAGCAAATTCTATGACAGAAAAAGAGGAAGGACACTATATAATAATCAAAGGGTCAATAAACCAGGAGGTTTATTACAATAAATACACAAATCCAATTATTATATATACAATAAATATATGTGCACCCAGCCATAGATCTCTAAAATACATAAAACAAACTCTAACAGCATTGAAAACAAAAACAGCTCCATGACATTAGTAGGAGACTTCAACATACCAATTTTAGTGAAGGACAGAACATCTAGTAAAAACAGCAGTAAAGACACAAAAGATCTAAATTCCATAATCAAAAAATTTGATCAATAGACATATATTGAGCACAACACCCAACAGCAACCAAATATGGTTTCTTCTCCAGCACACACAGAACATTATCCAGACTAGGCCATAAAGTAAGCCTTAACAGAATCTGAAGCATCCTTTCTGACACATACATAGAAATAAATAACTAAAAAAAAAAAAAAGAAAAAACAAGGGAAAAAAATCAAAGACATGGAAACAAAACAACATCTTGTTAGGACACTACTGGGTGAGTGGAGAAATCAATGGTAGAATAAAGAAATTCAAAGAATCAAATGACAATGAAAAGATGTCTTAGCAGAACCTTTGGGACACAGCAAAGTCACTGCTCGGAGATAATTATAGGAATAAATGCACACATCCAAAAAGTTAAAAAGGCCAAAGTCAAAATTTTAACCCCCAACTTGAACAAATAGAGAGCAGCAGAAGAAAGCACCAGACACAATAATAAAGGAAGTAATAAACAATAGAGCAGAAGTAAATTGAAAATAGAAAGCAATTGAGTTAACGAGACCAAAATCTGGTTCTTTGAAAAGATCAACAAAACTGATAAAACACAGGCCAAACTGACAAAATGAAAAACAAGAATGGGAATGAATAGCCAGAATAAGAAATGAGATACGTGATATGACAGCAGAACCAACTGAAATTAAGAACGTCATAACAGAATACTATGAAAAACTGTATTCCACCAAATTTGAAAATTTGAGGAAATGGACAAATTTGTAGAAACACACTACCTACTCAAACTAACAGAAACTGGGTAGAACAAGTAAATAAACCTTTAACAAGAAATGGAAGGACTAAAAAAACAAACAACAAAAACTCCCAATCAAAAAAGGTCTGACTCTGACACCTTCACTGAAGAGTTCTACCTAACTTTCAGAGAACAGTTAACACCAGGACTACTAAAGGTATTTCAGAGCATAGAAACAGAGGGAACACTTCCTAACTCCATCGAGTTGTTTCCGACTCATAGCAGCCCTATGAATAACAGAACAAAACACTGTCGGGTGTTGTGCCATGCCCACAATAACATTTATGGTTAAGCCCATTGTTTGGGCCATTGTGTCAATCCATCTCTTTGAGACTCTGCCTCTTTTTTTGCAGACCCTCCCCTCTACTAAGCATGTTGTCCCTATCCAGAGACTGAACCTTCCTGACAACATGTCCAAAGTGTGTAAAATGCAGTCTTGACATCTTTGCTTCCAAGTAGCTACTCTGATTGTATTTCTTCTAGAACAGACCTATTTGTCATTTTGGAGGTCCGTGGTACCTTCAACATTCTTCTCCAACACCACAATTCAAAGGCAGTAATTCTTCTCCTGTCTTCTTTTGTTCATTGTCCAGCTTTCACGTGCATTTGACGTGATTGAAAATACCACGGCTTGGATCGGGCTCACTTTAGTCTTCAAGGCGACGTCTTTACTTTTCAATACTTTTAAAGAGATCCTTTGCAGCAGGCTTTCCCACTGCAGTGTGTCTTTTGATTTCTTGACTGCTGTTTCCATGGGTATTGATTGTGGACCCAAGTAACATGAAATTCTTTACAACCTCAATCTTTTCTCCATTATGATGATGCTGCTTACTGGACCAGTGGTGAGAACTTTTGTTTTCTTGATGTTGAGGTACAATCATACTGAAGTCTGTGGTCATTGATTTTCATCAGTAAATGTTTCAGATCTTCACTTCCAACAAGTAAGGTAGTGTCATCTGCATAATACAGGTTGTTAATGGGTTGTCCTTCAATTCTGATGCCTTGTTCTTTCTATAATATAGCTTTTCAAGTTAATTGCTCATGATACAGATTGAAAGGGTGTGGTGAAAGGATACAACCCTGACACATAACTTTTCTGACTTTAAACCATGCAGTGTTCCCTTGTTCTGTTCACATGATTGCCTCTTGATCCATGTATAGATCCTTTAACAACACAATTAAGTTTTCTGTTCTGTTATGGCAATGTTAGCCGTAATTTGTTATGATCCACACAGTTGAATGCCTTTGCATAATCAACAAAACACAGATAAACAACATATTTTAGAGCACAGAAAAGGAGGAATTTACTCCTGAATTCATTCTATGAAGCTAGCAATTCCAAAGCCAGGCAAAGATATAACAACAATGATATTTGCATTAACATCTCTCATAAATATAGATGCCAAAATTTTCAACAAAATTCTAGCCAGTAGAATTTAGCATCATATTAAAAAAAAAAATATTGTGGGGGCAGAGTCAAATGGCTGACTAAGCACACACCTCCCTAAATCCCTCTGGAAACCAAGACCTGAATTGATAATTAAAGAGAGCCTTCTGCTCACCTAGCAAGCTCTAGGACATGGCACAGGGCTGTTAATTTGGACTTCATATCACTGAATGGAAAACCTCCTCTCTTTAGCTGACTACTACTCCTGGCCAGTACTGGAGCAGGACTTTTTTTTTCTCTGTCTTGGCCAGCTGGCAGAGCTGGGTCTTGACTAGTGACTAGTCTCAGATGCACTGCTGGTGGGATCAGCAGGTGAAATTGCCGTATTTTGAGGGCCTGGCTTAGGACTCTGCATCTCACCACTTTTGGCCTCTCTTTCTGCCTCTACCATAGTACAGTTTGTATAGAGGCACCAGGCAGCAAGCTTGTACTAGATGCCATCTTTGATATGGAGACTTCATCGAGACCTAATTCCTACACTCAGAAGCAGTGCTTGCCAGCAGGAGAGTGCTTTACTGGCAGAAAAGCAGTATTTTACACAGTGTCGCTTACGGCTGGGGTCTGTCAGCAGAGGCTAACAGAGCAGTAGCCTTGCTGCGCTTTGAACTAGTTCATAACATCTGGGGTTGGAAACAGAGGTGCTTTTTTTGCCAGCTGGGAAGAGGACCCGAACACCTGAAAACCTAACTGACTTGGGAAGTGGTCAGATACCTTTTACCTTTTGTTTTAAGACAACTTAGAGAAACAACTGTAGTCCATCCTCACAGCATGTCTCTTGGCCTTTGCTGACTCATGTGAAGCCCAAAAAGCAACAGATGCTGGAGAAAATCACAACCAGAAAATCACGCACAGCTTCAGAAGGCACCCAAATAAAACAACCAAAGAGCTTTCTGGATGAAGAAACTTTTCTGGATTTATTGGAAGGTGAATAAAAGAGGATTATATAGAGATCTCTCCTAGACATTATACAAAATGCAGCACAGCAAAATGAAAAATTCAGCAAGCTGTTCAATCTGATGGAACACCAGTACTCTGAAATCCAGCAGATCAAGAACAAAATCAAAGAGATAGAAATTTCAATTCAAAGCCAAGAAAATGGGATGGAACAAATGAAAAAGAGACTCTCTCATGTGGAAGACAGAGCTACTGACTCCAGCATCTATGAGGAAAAATCAGAAAAAAGAAACAAGAGAAATGAAGAAGCATTAAGAATCATGTAGGACTCTACTAAGAGGAACAACCTATGATTACTTGGAGTCCCTGAACAGGATGAGACACCTGAAAACACAGAGAGTATTGTTGCTGAGGTGCTGACAGAGAACTTCCCAGAAATCATGAAGGAAGAGAATATAGATACACAAGATGAATATCAAACGCCTCTCAATATAGAGCTCAAAAGAAGACTCCAAGACATATTATAATCAAGCTTAGCAAAATGAAACATAAACTGTTAAAGGCAGCAAAGCTAGCATTCAGAGGGAAACACTATAAGCTTTTATCGAATTTCTCAGCAGAAACAATACTGGCATGGAGACAGTGGCACAACATGTTCAAAGCCTTGAAGGAGAAGAACTTCCAACCAAGAATTATATATCCTGCAAAACTATCTTTCAAATATGAAAAGGAAATTAAGACATACACAGATAAACAGAAACTCAGAAACTTTGTAAAAAACAAACCAAAACTACAAAAAATACTGAAAGAATCTTGTCATAGACTGAATTGTGTCCTCCCAAAAATGTATGTGTTGATTTGAATTAGTTTGGCATTCCAACATGGTGCCCTTCCCCTGTGAATCCTACCTCTGCGATACTGATGATGAAGAATGGTTTGCAGTTGTGTTAGGGAGGCAGGACCCAAGCTACAAGCTTGTGGAATATAAGGGAGAGAAGTGAGCAGAGGAAGTTGGAAACCTCATACCACCGAGAGAGAAGAACTGAGAGCAGATCACGTCCTTTGGACCCGAGATTCCTGTGCCAAGATGCTCTCACTGGATGTGGACTTAGCCTACTGGACTGTGATAAATTCTCCTACTGAATGGACTTACAATTTGTAAATGGATTTGTGGCTTACCGGACTGAGAATAAAAGCTTCTTTACATGAAACCTTCCACTCGTGGCATTTTCCATTAGAGCAGTACCAGGTGACTAAGACAAATCTTTTGGCTTTGGCTTGGAAGAACAAAACAACTAACTTTATGTTGGAGAAGGACACATCATCCAGAATCCTACTCAGTTAGGGAAGGCTCTAAACTCAATCAACACTATAATAATGAAGAAATAATCCAGTGATCATATCATGAAAGCTATGATGTCATCATATTAAAAAAGGTATGTGCTACAGTCATTATAGTCCTTCCAGATGGAGAGGAAGTTGACAAGACTGGTAGTAATTAAAATTGGGTTTATGTATAACTTATTAAGAGGGATCATAGGGACAGGCGTAAAGCATAATAAAGAAGCAACATACTATATCAAGAAATGTAATACAGGACTCTCAACAACCACAAAACCAACCCTGAAAAAGGTGAAACTTCAACTCACAAAGAAGAATGTCTCAGAGTATATTAAGAACAACAGAGAAAATACCAACACAAAACTAAACATATGAAAATGGCAGCACTGAACACATACCTATCAATAATTACATTGAATGTGAATGGACTGAATGCTCCAGTAAAGAGACATAGAGTGACATCTTGGATGAAAAAACATGACCCATCCATATGTTGGCTACAAGAAAATCACCTTAGACTTAAAGATAAGAACAAACTGAAAATAAAAGGATGGAGGAATATATATCAAGCTAACAATGAATAAAAAAGAGCAGGATGGCAATTCTAATTTCAGATAAAATTGATTTTAGTGTAAAATCCACCATTATGGACAAGGATGGACAATATTGCTGAAAGGTTCAATACACAAGCAAGACTTAAGAATATGAAATATTTATGCACCTAATATTAGAGTATCTAAATACATCAAAGAAACACTGACTACCGTCAAAAATGAGATAGATCATTCCACAATCATAGTGGGAGACTTCAACAATCCTCTCTCAATACTGGAGAGATCATCTAGGAAAAAGCTCAGTAAAGACACAGAAGACCTTATTGCCACAATTAAGCAACTGGCCCTCATTGACATATACAGAACTTTCTATTCAGCAGCGGACAACTACACCTTCTTTGCACATGGAATGTTCTCTAGAATAGACAGTGTATTAGGACACAAGCAAATCTCATCAAAATCCATACCATTGAATTAATGGGAAGCATCTTCTCAGATCATAAAGCCATAAAGGTCAAAATCAATAGCAGAAAAAGCATAGACAGAAAGAGGAACCCATGGAAACTGAACAATGTCTTGCTCAAAAAACCATGGATTATAGAAGAAATACAGGATGAAATAAAGAAATTTGTGGATTCCAATGAGAATGAAAACACCTCCTACTAGAACGTATAGGATACAGCCAAAGCAGTGCTCAGAGGTGAGTTTATCTCCAAAAATGCACATGTCTGGAAGGAAGAAAGAAACCAAACCAAAGAACTAACGCTACAGCTTGAAAAAGTAGAGAGAGAACAGCAGAGGAATCCCTCAGGTACACAGAAGAAAACAGATTGTAAAGAGTAGAGCAGAACTAAATGATTTAGAGAATAGAAGAGCAATTGAAAAACTTGAAAAGACCAAAAGCTGGTTTTTTGAAAAGATCAACAAAATTGATAAACCACTGGCTAAACTTACTAAAGAAAAACAGAAAAGGAAACAAGTAACCCAAATAAGAAATGAGAGGGGAGTTGTCATAACAGATCCAACAGAAATAAAAAATATCACAGTAGAATATTATGAAAGTCTGTACTCTAACACCCTCAATGAGTCGGATCTGACTCAACAGTACTTTGCTGGCTGGCATAGTCTAATAAATTTGAAAACCTAGAGGAAATGGACAAATTCTTTGTTTCATATCACTTACCAAAATTATCACAAGATGAAGCAGGACAACTTAATAAACCATCACAAAGGAAGAGATTGAAAATGTCATATAAAAAAAATACCAACAAAAAAAATCTGGGCCCAGATGGCTTCCCTGCAGAATTCTACCCAGCTTTTAGAGAACAGTTATCTCCAGTACTACTGAGGCTATTTCACAGTATAGAAAGGGATGGAATACTTCTAGATTCATTTTTGAAGCCAGCATAATCCTGGTACCAAAGCCAGGGAAACACCCAACCAAAAAGCACAACTACAGACCAATATCACTCATGAATCTAGATGCAAAAATCTTCAACAAAATCCTTGCAATAGAATACAAGAACGTATCAGAAAAATGATCCATCATAATCATGTTGGATTCATCCCACGGATGCAAGGCTGGTTCAACATCAGAAAAATAACTAATGTGATCAACCACATAAATAACACTAAGACAAGAATCATCTGATTTTGTCTATTGATGCATAAAATGCATTTGATAAAATCCAACAACATTCATGCTAATAACTCTCAGCAAAATTGGAATAGATGGCAAATTCCTCAGTGCAGTAAGGGCCATTTATACAAAGTCGACTGCCTACGGCATCCTGAATGAAGACAGACTAAAACAATTTCCCTTGAGAACAGGAACTAGACAAGGATGCCCTCTCTCACCTCTCCTATTCCACATAGTACTAGAAATTCTAGCAGGAGCAATTAGATGAGACCAAGAAATAAAGGGCATCTGCATCAGCAAATAAGTCAAAATCTCTCTATTAGCAGATGATATGATTGTATGTGAAGAGAATCCCAAGGAATCCATAAGTAAACTCCTCAAACTGATGGAAGAGTTCAGCAAAGTCACAGGATACAAGATAAACATAAGTAAATCAGTAGGATTCCTTTAAACCAACAACAAAATTATTAAGGAAGAAATCACCAAGTTAACACTATTTACTAACACCTAAGAAGGTAAAGTACCTAGGAATAAATCTAACCAGAGAAATAACAGGCCTTTACAAAGAGAACTACAAGCCCTTACTACAAGAAACTAAGAGAGATTTACATAAATGGAGAAACCTATCCTGCTCTTGGATAGGAAGACTTAACATTGTGGAAATGTCTATTTTACCCAAAGCAATCTACTTACATAATACAATCCTCATACAATTTTCAGTGACATTTTTTTAATGAGACAGATAAACAAATTACCAATTTTGTATGGAAAGGGTAGAAACCCTGGATAAGTAAAGCACAACTAAAGAAGAACACATGGGCAAGCCTCTCGTTACCAGACTTTAGAACCTATTACACTGCAACAGTAGTCAAAACAGCCTGGTACTGGAACAAATACAGACAGACAGATCAATGGAACAGAATTGAGACCCCAGATATCACACCACCTGCCTAAGAACAGTTGATATTCTACAAAGGCCCTAAGACATTAACCTGGGATAAAAGCAATCTCTTCAACAAATGGTGCAGGCAAAATTGGAGAACCATCAGCAATAAATTGGGTCAAATGGTATATCTTACACCTTACACAAAAACCAACTCAAACTGAATAAGATACCTAAATATCATACACAAAATGATAAAGCTCATCCAAGAAAAGATAGGAACAACAATTGAAGTTTTAATACACAACATAGACAGACTCCAAAATCTGTCAAACAAACCACAATCAACAGAAGAGAAAATAGACAAATGGAAACTATTAAGAATCAAACACTTTTGTTCATACAAAGATTTTATTAACAGAATTAAAAGGCCAGTTACAGAATGGGAAAAAATGTTTGGCCACTATACATCAGACCCATGTCTAATCTCTATAATATATAAGGTACTACAAAATATTAGTAAGAAAAAGATAAATCATCCAATTAAGTGATGGGCAAAGGAGATGGACAGACACTTCTCTAATGAGAAGATCCAGTCAGCCAAAAAACAAAGGTGGACATGCTCTCAATCACTAGCTATTAAAGAAATTCAAATCAAAACTACAGTGAGATGCCATCTCCCCCCAACAAGGTTGGCCATGATCCAAAAAACACAAATCAACAAATGCAGGAGAGGCATTTGGAGAATGTGGAGAAATTGGAACACTCTTACACTGTTGGTGGGATTGCAAAATGGTGCAACCTCTTTGGAAAGCGATCTGGCACTACCTTAAAATAACTGATACAGATATACTGTTTGACCCAGTAATTCCACTACTTGGAATATATCTTACAGAATAAAGGCCATTCACACGAACTGATACATGTACATGAATGTTTATGCAGCACAGTCCACAATAACTAAAAGATGCAATCAACCCAGATGCCCAACAACAGAGGAATGAATAGGTAAACTATGGTATATATGCTCAATGGAATACTATGTGATGATAAAGAGCAATGACAATTTTAGTAAACATCTCATAAACTGGTTTTGACTGGAAGACATTATGTTGAGTGAAAGTAGTCAGAGACAAAAGGACAAATATTGTATGAGACCCTTACTATAAGAACCTAAAATCAGACGCATACATAGAAGAAAAGACTCTTTAATGGCTATAGGTGTGGGGAGGGTGAGAGGACAAGGGGGGAAGGGTTTAGCTTAGATAGTTGTTAGAAACTTGGTTGGTTGAAGTCGGTGACAGCACACATTAGTAAGATGATCAATATTAACTAGACTTCAACATAACTCAAGTACTCCTCCCACCTTAACTCAATTTGACAAGGACAGAGTAGCTGGGGCAGGGGGCTAGGGACCGTGCTCTCAGGTGAAATCATGGCCAATTGGCATAGCTAGCATTTTGCACATGAGGTCTCTCTGTACCCCATATTGGTGAGTGGCATTTGGGGACTTAAAAGTTGCCAAGCTGCCATCTGAGGATATAGCAAATGGTCTCAATGCAGCAGGAATGAATGATTACTGAGGTCCATAATGACATGGGGGAAGAGTACCCAGATGACAGAGAGATCCACGTGAGTGGGTGTCTACATCAACTCATGACCAAAAGAATTGGATGGTGCCCAGCCACCACCAGTGATAGCCTCAATGGAGTTCACAAAGTTGAGTCTCACTGGCAACACGAGCATAAATAGGGGTGTACCCTGAGATCTCCACTAAAAGACCACGATTGATGGGCCAGGGTCTTTGGGGTTCCCCTGGGAGCATGGCCTCTGGCCCTGTCCATAAATCATAATGAAGGTTAACTTTTTAGACAGCAATGGTTTGGACATGGTAACACAGAGTGACCATATTTTCTGGGCACTTTATGGTTCTCTGCATCCATAGAATATCATCCTGCTGACGTTTTACTGCAGGAAGGGGAGTGGGTAGAGAGGAGGGGATAGGAGACTGTTGGGAGGATAGGACATGTATGGAGCAGGTAAGAAGAGTGTGCTGTCTCCAGGTAGGGAGAGATTTTGGAGCCGCATATAGGAGAGCATGCAAATTTACATGGGAATGCACATTTTAATTCAATCATAATAAAAAATAATAATAATAATGCACCACAACCAAATGAAATTTATACCAAGTATGCTAGGATGGTTCTGAGTTAGAAAATCAATCAACAATCTGCAATACATACAGAACAAAGAAAAGAATCACACAATCATCCCAATTAATGTGGATAAACTGATAAAGTCCAATACTCATTTCTGATAAAAATAAAAACTCTCAATGAAATAGGAATAGAAGAGAAATTCCTCAACTTAATGAAAAGCATTTATACAAAACCAACAGCCAACATCATTCTCAAAGGACAGAGGCTCAAATTGAATACCTGAGAATGGGAACAAAAGGATGCCATTTATCACCACTCCTATATAACAGTGTGGTGGAAGTCCTATTTTCAGCAATGATAAACAAAGGACATCCAAATCAGAAAGGCATAAAACTGTTCCTGTTTTCAGGTGATATAATCTGACACATAGAGAACCCCAAGGAATCCACAGAAACACTCCTGGGACTAACAGAAAGCCTCCGCTGAGTAGCAGGATACAAGATCAACAAAAAAATCAGTTCAATTTCTACACACCAACAGCAAAAACTTCAAAAGAGAAATCAGGAAAACAATATATTTACGACAATGCCAGAAAAATAAAATGCTTAGGAATAAATAAGAAACTTATGTAAGTGGAAAAACATATCATGTTCATGGATAGGAAGAAGCAACCTTGTGAAAATGTTAGTTTTAGCAGAATCAGTATAACACAATCCCAATCCAAATGCCAACAGCATTTTTAATGAGACGGAAAAGCTAGTCAACAATTTTATGGGAAAAGGAAAGACACCCTGAAAGTGAAACATTATTGAAGAAAAAGAATAAAGCAGAATGCCTCACACTACCTGAACTTAGAACCTGCTACACAGTGATGAAAGTCAAAATAGGCTGATGCTGGTGCAGTGACAGACTCATAGAACAATGAAAGAAAATCAGGAACCCAGATATAAGTCCATCTTCTTGTAGTCAGCTGATCTTTGTCAAAGGACCAATGTCCATCAAATGAGGAAAAGACAGTCTTTTTTACAAATGATGCTGGAGAAACTGTGTGTCCATATTAAAAAAAAAAAAAAAAATGGAACAGGATCCGTATCTCATGCCACATACAAAAGCTGACTGAAAGGGTATCAAAGACCTAAATATAACACTTAAAACAATAAAGATCAACGAATAAAAAATAGGGACAACACATACCCTAATCATGGAATAGATACAGTAAAAACCATAACAATGAGGTACAAACACCAGAAGATAAGCTAGTTACCTCACAGCTCCTTAAAATTATATACTTAGGCTGTTTAGAAAGGTTTCACCAAAGCAGTAAAAAGAGAAGCTACTGACTTGGAAAAATATTTCATTCCCGCATATCTCACAAGTGTGTAATCTCTAAAATCTATAGACTATTTCATCATCTCAACAACAACAAGACAAATCATCCAATTAAATTGTAAACAATATGAAGAGACACTTCACCAAAAAAGGCATTTAGACATCTGGTAGACACAGGAGGAATTGCTTGTGATTGTTAGCCGTCAGAGAAATGTTAAGTCAAAACACAGTGAGATAGCATCTTACCCCAACATTACTAGCATTAATCCAAGAGACCAAATATAACAAATGTTGGAGGGACAGCAGGGAGGTTGGAACTCTTATGCACTGCTGATGGGGAAGTAAAAGTCTAAAAGACTCTGTGATGCCTCTTTAAAAATGTAGAAGAAGAAATACCATATGAGCCAGCACTCCCACACCTAGAAATATATCCTAAGGAAATAAGAGCAGTCCCATGAATAGACATGTGCACACTCATGTTCATTGCACCATTATTTACCATAGCAAACAAGATGGAAACCACCTAAGTGCCCATCAACAAGTGAATGGATAAACAAACTATGGTACATATACATGATAAATACTGCAGAGTGGTAATGAACAGTGATGAATCTGTGAAATGTCATACAACATGGATAATTCTAGAGGGCATTACACTGAGTGAAATAAGCAGATCATAAAAGGACAAATATTATATAAGATCAGTATTATAAAAACTCAAAAAAATTTACATATAGAAAAAAATCTTTGCTATAAGGAACAGGAGGGGTTGTTAGTGGTAGGAAATCACTTATTAAACAGCAGACAACTGTTAACACTAGCAAAACAACATACAGTCAACAGTATAGGAGAAGTCAGCACAGTCTGACCAAGGCAAAGTCCCAGAGGCTTCCAAGACACATCCAAACACTTTGAGGGTCTGAGTTATTGAAACTGAGAGCTGAGAGATCATGGTCTTGGGTAGCACCTAGTTGAGCTGCTGTAACAGTTTATAAATATATAGATATATATATTTTACGTCCTAGTTTGGTGTGTAGTGCCTTAAAAACTGTGACCAGTCATATAAAATAAATCTATTGGTCATATCCTTATCTGGAGCAAAGGAAGATGAAGAAAAAAACTGAAGATACAAGGAAAACATCAATCCAAAGGACTAAAGGACTTCATGAACTACAGCTTCCACTAGTCAAGCCAAGGAGACCTGGTTGATCCCTGCCTACCATCACAAACAGCTCTGACAAGGATCACAGTGCAGGATACCAGACAGAAAAAAACCCCTAAACCAAACCTGCTGCCATTAATCATGTCAATTCCGACTGATAGAGACCCTGTAAGACAGAGTAGAACTCCTCCTTAGAGTTTCCAAGGATTGCCTGGTGGATTTGAACTGTCAACCTTTTGGTTAGCAGCTGTATCACTTAACTGCTAGGCAACCAGGGTTTCCAAAAACATGGAGTACTTTTAGGAAATGTGTCTTTTTTTTCCCCCCCCCAGCTCAGTGTATCATCCAGTTAAGGAGCCCTGATCATAGGATGGTTAAGCTCTTGACCACTAACTTAAAGGTCAGTTGTTTGAAACCACCAGAGGGTCCACTAGAGAAAAGACCTGGAGACCTGCTTCCATAGTGATTTGACCTAGGAAACTGTGGGAGATTTTACTCTGTCACACAGTATGGCTGGAAGCCAGAGTCAGCTTAATAGTACACAACAACACGTCTCCCATCCACATGCACAACTGTCGTGGCTGTTCTTGTATTCAGCAGTCAGAGTCCATTAAGAAGCCTTTTTAATAATTTGTTTAAATTTTTATCATCAAAGTCATACGCCTCCAATTCACAATACATTGTCGCTACTGCCAGTTTCTGCATGTACTTCTGGAAGTATTAACACATGTGTGCATATTCATCTATGCACATATACACTAATTTACCTACCTAAGTGTGTTTTTATGGATTATTTTATATAAATAGAATAATTTTTACTTGTATCTTGATATATTCCCATATCACCTTATAATTTATCATTTTTATTGGTATTATAGGGTTGATATGAGTCATAATTGACTCAGTGGCAAATGGGTTTGGTTTGGTTTATTTTATTTTATTTTTTGTACAGCTGTATCATATTCTACTTAACCAGTTCCCCTTTTTAAAAATTTTTATTGTGGTAAAGTATGGAAAACACAAAATTTGCCATTTTAAGCACTTTTAAGCATACAATTGGTGACATTAATTACATACATGATATTGTGAATCAACAACATATTTTTTAAAGTCTCAGATCATCCCAAACAGAACTTAAGTAATATCTCCCATTCTTTCTTCCAGTTTACTGGTTACTCAAAAGTCGAAGATAGAATTACTACATGGCAGAGCCAATCCACACCTAGGTCTATTCTCCAAAGAGCTGGAAGTGAGGACTTACACAGATGCGTACACGCCAGTACTCACAGAGACTTTATTGAAAATAGCCAAAAGGTAAATTAATGTACAGATAAAATGTTGTATATACATACCATGGAATAATGAATCCCGTTTTAATGGACATCTAGGTTACCTTCTTTCTTTCTTTTTCTCTTTGTTCCATAACAAGCCATGCTGCAATGAGTCTTCTTGTATATGAATCCTTTTTTTGCTGGAGAAGTTTAATGATTAAGTTAATATAGATTTTGATGAATTATTTCTGAATTACCCTCAAGAGGAACAGCAGCAACATATACCGTCATCAGAAGATAACATCTATTTCTCCAAACCCTAACTAACTCTTCATTACCAAATTTGTATTTTGGAGACCTCATATATTGTTTCATCAGCATTCATTTACATATACATGAACTCATTTTTCTTTTCACTTGTTACTGTTTAATATTTCTGAAGCACATTGGTTTTGTGTTTGCTTCCATCTTCTTAAATTCTGCTGAGTTGTTTGTGACCCATAGTAACCCTCTGTGCAAAAGAAGGAAACTCTGCCCAGTCCTGTGTCATGCCCGCAGTCCTTCCCACGTTTGAGCCCGTTGTTCTAGCCACCATGTCAATCCAGTTCATTGAGGGTCTTTTTCTTTTTGCTGACCCTTTACCTTACCAAGAAGCCCTGGTGGGATAGTCATTAATAGATACAACCAGAAGGTCAGCAGTTCAAATCCTGCAGGCCCTCCTTGAGAGTTCCATGGGGCAGCTCTGCTCTGTCTATTGGATCACTATAAGTTGGAATCGACTTGGAGGCAGTGGATTTATATATATATATGTATAAACTGATAGATATTTTTTACCTTAACAAACATGATGTCCTTCACTGGGGACTGGTGCCTTCTGATCATATGTCCAAAGTATATGAAAAAAAGCCACCATCCTCACTTCCAAGACAGATTTGCTCATTCTTCTGGGAGTTCTTCATATGTATTCAATATTCTTTACCAATACTGTAATTTTATTTAAGGCACTGTTATATCACAGTTTCTCTCTACTCTAAAGATCTCCCAAAATTACTTTTTCACGCTTTTCGCTTCTTGTTCTCTGAAACTACAGTTCATTTCTGAAATCCTAGTTTCCATTCTTTATTGCATCTTTCAAGAGCAACAAACTTTCTTTAACAGTTTAGTATTTGAAATACATATTTATACTTTATATCACGCACATTTTAAAGTTTTTCCATTGTATCTATTCCACTAAAAATTATCTAGACTGCTTTAGACTTAATTTTTCTGATCATAGATTTTCTGGTATACTTTGTATGTGTGTGTACACACGTGCTTGTGTGTGAGCTGCAGTATTTAACTTGTTTCACTGTTACCTAATTGCTTTACTTATTTTGAATCTCCTTTTGCTAGAAAGTGCTAAAATAATTTGCATTGTAATTTTGCATATGTTCTAAGTCTTCAGAGTATTTCACCAATCTTTATCTGATTGTGAAATAATAAGGATGAGCTGTTGATAACTTTTAACTATCCTAGTATTTTGATGATTTCTGATCATTGCATCCTAAAATATTAAATAATCTATTTGATAGCTCTATTTTAAAGTTTAACATCTTATTTAGCCACTTTGTTTTAAAATTTTAAAGTTTCACATCCTAAACCAAATATACTATGTATTAGCTTCCCTTAAAAATACTTGAAAGGGAGTATTTGTTTATCACACGTTTGTTTTGCATGAGTCTCTCTCTGTCTTGCTCTCTCATTGTCACTCTTGCACTGTTCTCTCTCTCTTTTTCTGGTCTTGGGATAGGTGGGACCAGAAAGCAAGAGGAAGATGATAATTGAACTCTTGCCCAAGTAGCTCTGTTTGGTGAGGTTGTATCATGTTGCCCTTGTGAGGTTTACAGTAAAAGCCCAGCAGAGGTCTGGAGGGGAGGGACTAACCATGTTAGGATCAAAGGCCTAATTGTCTGTTTTCTGGAAGTTAGGGTTATTGGCAGCTGCCATTATACCATCCATGCTGCTGTCACCCAGCACAGCCAACCAGCATGCACTAATTGCAGTGGCCTTTTCATCAAGTAAGATCATCCCACTAAACACAAAGAGCTGTCTTTCCATTAGCCCAGACAGAAGCCAGCCAGATCAGCTGGGCTCCTTGAGTATGATTGGACTGTCATATTGTTATGATTTGTTCAAGTTTAGAGCATTTAGCAGATACCCTTTGCACCTCTCTTTGTACCTGAATACTATAACCTGACTGCCCCTATCATTTAAGAGGGTACTACAGCTTTTCAAAGTTCAGCAGCGCACAATTGCAGGCAGGCAACTGGTTTCTGACAAGAGATCAATACTGTCCTTCCAAACGCTGGAGTCAAGCTGCTGGGTCTGTCAGAGGGATGTGTGCTGTAATTGGATCATGGATGCTGCGAGTCATCCGAGTTTCCCTTCAGCACTGTCACAGCTGTCAGATGTCATCCCTTTGTACAGCTGTCACTGCAGGAGGGTTGGGGCTCTTTTTTCGTTCTAACCCAATGCAAATGTCCACTTAGCAGATGAATATTGAAGATATTAGACACTTCTTTATGCCTTTATGCAAAATAAAGATCTGTGTCATCTGTGAATTTCATGGAAATAAGTTGCAATTTATTCACTGTGAGAAAAGTGAAGTGAAGCCTGTAAAAATGAGAAATTATTTGGTTCAGGCTATTAAAAAAAGGGAATCTTTTATAGAATAAACAATATGCAGATTTTTTTCTTGAGACAAAAAAGCTATCTAATGCTGTGCAGTCATTAGGATGACCAGCTTATATTTGGATGATATTTAAATATATTTATATATCTCATTTCATTCATATTCTTAAGAGTGTGACAAATATTGAATAGGTTTAGTTCCTCTAAATCCTTAAATATGATTAAAAATTAAAATTGCAGTACCTGTTTTAAAGGAATAATAAAAAGAGGCTTAAGAAATACAGTTATAGTCAGAATTGGATTTTTTTAAAAAGAAAATCTCAAAGTTTTTAAGACAAGGAAGAAAGCACAATAAAAAATGGATATAAACTTTGGGTCACAAAATTATTTTTCTTCTAAATTATTCCAAATGGGCTAGAAAGAAATACCAACAGTTGGTAAAAAATTGTATATCCTTTGAGAAGCTTCTGTTAAATCTAGTCAGCTTCGCTTTTGTCTAAATTAAAAGATAGCATTCACATAGATAACATCCAAAATATATTTTATTTTGTCAACTGTACTTATGCTTGTAGCATTTTTTTTTAAATGATGAATGGTTCAGTCTAGAACTGAACAACTTTAGTCACATATACTTGCAACTTTCAGTAAAAATGAATGGATGTTACAAATGTAGTTTTGGTAATTGTATTCCTAATTCAGGAAGTTTCATAATATTGAGATTGACTCATGAATTTCCCTGGACTATTCTAGAACAAAGTACAATCTTAATTGCTGTTCTTTCTTTAAAAAAGCCATTTTCTTCTTGTCACCCTAAGCTGATGTCAGAATCATTTTTGGGTGGCCGACAGGGTAATTTTTGATCTGGGTGGCTGACTTCCTTTTTCTTGAGGTCTAGACCACACACCACCTTCTCTGTCAAACAGGCAGCTCGTGCCGGCCCCACTGACAGAATAGCATGAACCTTATTTTCCAGTATCTGACCTTAGCGTCCTGTCATCTACCAGGGGACTTAACTGGGTCAGCCCCTCAGATATCCAAATTTTTTTCCTCCATGTGGCATTATGAGGTGACCCCACCTCATTTGCGGTGGCTCAAGGTTTTCTGAAGCATAAAATTAGGGACTGCCAAAATCCAAACATGGACACTGGGTCCACACTGTAGAATGGGCAGGGGAGGAAGGGACGGGTAAAAGCCAAACACAGCCAATACTTTCATTTCAAAGATGATGTCTGTGAAATGACTATAACATATGATAATCAGAAGAAGAAATACTGTGCTTCTCATGGCCTCATTTAACAGTTTCTCAGTGTGATTGAAGCTTTATAAGAAGCATGGTAAAAATCCTAGGGAAATTAAAATGTTTTAAACTCATATAAAATTAATTATTTAGCAACCAGTTCCTAGCTGACTATCACTGGTATAGTAAAATGGTTCTCTGGTGATTACTTGGGCAGAAAATACAGGAATGAATGAAGTACAGATTTTAACTTAGTTCCTTAAGGTTATTCTTCTGTGATGGTAACTGTAACTTTATATGCAACTCGAGTGACTTAAGTATGCACTTTTTTTTTTTAACATGGTTTATGACTAATTACATCAGAGGTCCAAAACAGGCTTCTTTATATTTGCATTAATAAGGGTGTCACATGACCACATTGAAGCAGAAGTATACGTCAAAGGTAGATTAAAGGTTGGTTAAGCATCAAACCATGTTCCATGTGTAAATTTATAGCAATGATGTGCTGTAGAAAGATAGCTTACCCTCTATTTCTCAGCTACTAAATAAAATTAAAAATTCACAACTCTGGTTTATGGGATTTTAAATGAATTTGATCTCTCTTTTGGGCAGGGCAAATAAGTGTTTTGTGATGTATTATTTTATTAAAAAAAAAAGAGCATCGTTCTGGCTCATTTAATTTTGCGAGTGAATGATCTAAGATTAACTACAGACTAGTCAGTGCAGTTTAAAAGCTGAAAGCAATTTTCAGCTGTAGATGGTAATGCCACGTTCAGTCCACAACCGAATGACTCTAAATGACTAAGCTGCGAGGTCTTTGTATATGACTACAGGGCCAGATAAAGCCATAGGAACACAGTAAAAGCACAAAAATAGTTCCAATTTACTTGGTGCCTTCACCTTAATGAGATTAATACAGACGTGTTCATGTGCCTAATTGGTGATTTTGTTTTAACTGGTAATGAAGGATTAAAACTTCAGGCAACAGGCTGCTTGCTGGAAAAGGGATTTGAGGGGAAAAAGTTTTTAATTATAAAAGGAAGCCAGTGAAATGCACCACTGCAAAGTTAATCATGATTCTCCAAAGAAAAAAAAAAGAAGCTTCAACTGTGTGCCCTGTATTCTTCTTGCCATTTTGTGAGAAAGGGTACTTTTATGAGTGATATCATACCACACACTGTTTTTACTTACCAACTTGGTTCTTGGGTTACTGTGGAATTTAGACTAGGTAGTACATTTTGTTTTATTTATTTTTTATGACACTTTAAATGAAAGTTTACAAGTCAAGTCAGTCTTTCACGTAGTATTTTATTTTTTTAAGTGAGTTACTGCAACAAGATAAGCCTACACTTAGCTGCCCTACAAAATCCACAAGCATCCCAGTAAGCTGAAGCATCTTCTTTGGAGAATCTTTACCTATGACTTGCAATGGGGCTGCTCCCCTCAGTGTCTACTTGTAATGTTTAAATGCTGACATTATTAAGCATGCTGCCAAAACACAAACACTCAGCCTAAGTCATTAAAATTTAATTATAAGGGGGCAGCTGAGCCCAGTTTGAGTTGTGAATCTGAAAAATCATGTTTGAAAAACGTAATAAAAACAAAAGTACCCAATCGAACCTATTCGCATCTGCCTATCCTGCTCCAGAGATCTATATTTAAACAAAATCGCTTGTTTTATCAGAGTTCTGTGTGTTCACAATCCTAACATTAACAGCTACTTCAATTATTATTCATGTATCATAACTATAAAATGGATGGTTGTTTTCTGTAGTCATTGTTGGTAGTTAAGATGCGTAACCTGTGCCGTAGATCTACACTGGCATGTTAATTTTGCCTTTCAGAAGAGATAGTAAAATAAAAAGAACTACGCCCTGATGCCACCAAACGAATAAAGCAATATTAGGTAGTGTATTATTCTCCGTCGGAAACTTTGCCCAGTGCTAAGGTGGCTTTGTAATTCTAGAAAAAAAACAAAACACCTGAAATCAAGAACTGGGTCTTTGATGTTCTATTGAGAACCACTTTAAAAGGACTCTGGGTAGTGATACTGTGCACTGAGATGCTACCTTCCTAGAGAATGAAGACAGAAATATATTTTACATTTCTTGTCAGACTGAACTTTCAGACATCCTGACTGCTTTCTCTATAATTTAAACATCACAGCCCAAATGGCAACATGCTTTGTTCAGTTCCAGTTGTGTGGAGTTTCAGTGCTTCATTGATTCGGAGGAAGGCTGAGGCTGGCCCGGGGAGCAGGGCTCCGGAATCACAGTCACACTGCCGCATGTCAAGCCATTATATCGCGGACCAGAATGTCAGCGTGGTCTCAATGGTTCGTCAGCTGAAGGATATGGCTAACAAATGCAAAACCAAACTTCAGAGGAGCTGGTTTACTGTGCTAAGTGATCTGTATTCCCTCTGAATTTACTTTCCCCTAACCCCGTGAAATTAACAGTACTTTCTGACATTCGACCCCCTGACCTCACACATAATAAGAATTTAAAAAGCACCATGCATGAGTGTGTCTCTGTAATGCAAAACTGGAAAAAATGACCATGTCACAGTTTTATTATACAAAACCTTCTCCATCTCCATTGCATGCTTCATATATGAGCGCTCAGTTTCAAGTTATTATCAAGAAAAACACAATTTTAAGAGTAATAATTCACTGTTCGTGACTTTTATAGACAATAAATTGTAGCAAATACACATTGCTACCAAAAAGCTTTGTACTCCATTAATGCGGATATTTACCAAGTTAAGTGTTAAAAATAGTCCACTGGCAGACTCTGATGGTTCACAGGAAGGGCTTCCTGGGAGCCGATTTCGAAGGGTGCAAGTGCAGGCACAATATGTAGGTCTCAAGGTTTAAGAGGCAGAAGCAGAAAAGTGTTATGCGGAAATGATTTTGCAGTTATCAGCCTCAGGGGATGACAGCATACAAGAGTAAGAACAAGGTGCTAGGTGGCTTTTTCTTCACTGTGAAGTAAAGATTGGCAGCTGGAAGTAAGGCTTACAGACAGACCTGCACACAGGACCTCTTCACCTAGAACTCATAATCACTACTCAAAAGAAAATGCATTTACCAGGGAAAAGCGGCTGTAGCCATCAGAAGTGTGCTTAAAACACCACTTAAATATCACTTTATACGTTATTACTTGCAAACTGGGGCTTCGTATTAAATTATACTTGCATAGGCTTTTGCTTAGGTGCTGATAATGCTTTTGAGGTTGCATTGGTGAAGAAGAATTTAGGCTGCTTTGCACGAGACGTGACCAGAATATTCCACGCTGCTGACAGTGACAGGGTGAAAAATTGCAGAACTGTACTTTCTTTCCCCATATAGATTGTAATTTTAATTGTCATTGTGGTCCTTCTGTTTTAATTATGGGACTTCTTTGATATATACCAGGACATCGTATTGAATGAAAATATGGTGCTATAATAGTCTCTTTATAATTAATGACCACATGTAGATCTTGGTGCATAAAAGGGAAGGAATAAATGAACAATTTATTTAACTAGGTTTTGGATTTCTTTCTGTCTTCGGTGAATATAAAATGATCTCAGGGCTTCTGAGGATGTTTGATGTAAGAACTGCACAGAATATCTAATAAAATTACTTTAAGGGGGATTGCAAAACATATTATGGCTTAAAATGTTCTACCTACAGATGTAAAATTTATCTATTTACAATGTCATCTTTTTAACATTTTATCTTAGGCAAAGGCTCTTTTAAATTTATTTGCAAATGTATTTTTAAGGCATCTTAAACTGATTCTGCTTTGCTACAACTGTTTTTTACAGGTAAAATTAGGGTGCAGGAGAAACTTTTGAAACTTGATTTATCTGCTCGTTTCAAATTGCAGATAAAAATTGTCTCTGAACTCTTGCTTTCAAAATACAATGGATCGATGCTGCGTTTTTCCTCTGAAGGAAGAATGAAGTTTCCTCAGTTACAGCTACTAAGTGGAAACTGTGTTCTAATAAACTGAAAATCAGTAATCTATTCATACGCAGTTTAAAATCCTTGAACACTGTGAAGAGGAAACAGAAAATACAGCAAAGACTTAACATTGTTCTCAAACTGTCACTTAACAGGCTTAGCATATAGAACACTGTCAAATAAACATGCTGGGCTCATATACATTTCAAGAGAGCCAGACCTCCATGGATTTCTGGAAAGCAGACCTATTTGTCTAGGGTCTGTCACTGTAAAACAGGAAAATGCCCCCTGACAAGCTTCTGCTAGTTTTATTGTGGCACGGAGTCCTATGCATACATCCTCCACAGTGTGACTGCAGTTCAATTGCAGTGCAGGATGAAATTGAATCGGCAGAGACAGGGACTACCCTGGGGTCAGCTGTGACCATGCCACTTCCATGTGATGTCTAGTTGGGGTGATGGTGTGTAAATAAACGTAGAGAATTGCAAATCTTGTCATGGCTACGCAGAACAGCTCAAGCATTTAGAGATGGTTGCCCGCAAACCTAACTGGAAGGTGGTTGCACTGTGTGGTGGCTGAGGAAATACTCGATTCCTTGCCGGAGTCTTCTCCTTCTTGACGTATCTGAAAGCACTGACCCAGCACTATGTTGCTGAAGGGATTAATCACTAAACTGTTTCTCATCGTAGTGGAAAGAAACAAAATAATCATATTTGAATATCAATCTTAGAAAGCTATTGTGCTGATACCAAAAACACTTCTAATTTATCTTAGCCTGTTTTGATTTACTTTTTTTTAACATCTTAATGTCCCACTGTTTATTGGATGCAGCACATTAAAGTTCTATGAGTTCTTGTCATTATTATGAACTTTCCTAATGTTAGAAAATAAAATATTGTAGAATTCACATTTTCTGCCTGTGAATCTAATTTTATTTAAATACTACTTATAGTCCTCATTAAAATATACTTAGATTTTCCTACCTTCAGCCAATAAGGTGTATTTTTAACCAGTTTTACGTTTACACATATCTGTTTTTCTGTTACTTCTCCCACACGACAATTACCTTTCATTACAAATTTATAAAATCATTTACATTTTAGCAGTTTAAATGTTTCTGCTGACATTTTGTAACTATTACCCTCTTCTAGAATGGCATATGTTCAGGCAGTTAATAAAAAATTAAATGGAATAGCACTAGACAAGGTGAAGCTTTGTATCACAGTGTTCTCCACATTTCTGAAACTACCATCTTTGTGTTGCAAACTGTGAAGCGAGGTTAGGGCTGTGCCAATATGTGTATTTGTCACAACTGTCACAGAGACCGTGAACTAGCCAATCATACAGCCCTTAATTAGACAGTTGTATTTTGCTTTTTAGAAATTGTCCTCATGTAAAACGGTGTCTTCGATTCAAGAAACGCTCTTAGAGCTAAGAGGGCAAAGAATGCCAGCAGAACAACACTTGAATCTTTTGAAAGAGAATTACGAACTGATGTACGATGTCTTAAATACAGACCTAAAACTTATTATATAAAGGAAATTTGATGGATTTAGCAGGAAAAAGGTGTTTTAAGGATTATTAAAATAGAAACAGAGAGAATTAAACATTGCCATGTTTATGGATGGATTTTGAAATTATAAAGAAATTAAATTACAAAATTAAAAAATCCATAATATGAGCATTCAAACAGTGAAAATAACAAGAATGCTTTAAACATTTTCATGTGTCTCCGTGATTGTGACATTGGTTTCATTTAAAATTCCATTTAGGATCTTTATTACTGAGATAAATGATATATTTTTGTGAAAAATTATTTATACTTAAAAAAATCAGAAATACATCTACAAAGCATAATTTTTTAAGATAACGAGTTCAGGTTCTCTGTCCCCAGAGCGAAATATGTTGAACACCTTTTCATATTTTAAAATGTGATTCTAATTTTTTAATATGTTTATACGCAATTATAAAGTTTCATGGAGAATGAAGCAGACAAAAATCAGTAAAATGATGTGTATTCAGTTATTTTATCCCTATATTTATTTTCTTCGTGAAAATGCACATTAATAACAACTTTTAATAGTGTTTGCTAATCCATTTTTACATTTTCAAAGAAAAAACTGAAATTGTATTTATTTTTTAAGTAATAAATTATCAGCACAACTGTTAATATTTGCTAGTAGTATTACCTTTGGTTAAAAATTGTTAAATTTGATAATCATGCATATAACTAAAATAAACCAGCATTAGTTTAAAACCATTTTCAAACTTACTGATAAGCTACTTTTGTTTGGTGTTAATGTTTTATATGATTTTTAAAGTCTTAAGTTTCTTATTTACAACAAGAGCAGATGCATACTAGGTTCCTACAGCCTGAGGGCATGTATTCCTAAATATCACATCTCCCACACAACAACCCAAATATCCCTCTTTAAGAAATTAATAATAAACTCTATAACTTAGATGGAAGAAATTTGGTTTATTTTTAACACTAGAAATACCATGTGTTTTGTGTGCAAAAAAAAGAATTCTAATTTGGAGTCACTTGCATGGTTCATCCCATTTTAAATTTTTATTCAATAGGCATATCATAGAAGTTTTAACAGTCATAGCAGATTAACCTTGCCTGTGCTTTTGGAGGCTACTCATCTGATGAATTTACATGCAGCTGGATGAAAATGCTATTTGGAGAGAGATTGAGAGTTTATTTGATTAAATCCCTTTCTCCACCACCTTGACCTCTTTCTTGTGAAATAATCAGAACTGTTTAGCAAGAATATTCAGGCATTAATAATAAATTGCTTTTGAGCTGGTTTCTTCTGCACTGCAACAAACCCATTGGTGTCTCTGCTCCTTTATTTCTTTTAATAGTGCTTTATTTAATGAATACTACAATTAGAAACAGTGAAAGACATAGCTTTGAGGAGTCTTGTTTTATGATCTGTAGTCTGTTTGATTATTGAAGGCCCTCTTGCTGTTTGGAGTATTAATGCTGTGGTTTCATCTTCCTACCCCCAAAGGCCCCCTCCCTGTGAAGTGTACGAAGGTAAGATACATTAGGCGGGGCCAAATACTGCAATGTGATTGGATGACAGCTGTGTGATTTAACATCACCAACTATAAAGACTGCTTTGAGAGTTCCCAGGATACTGTAATCTTAAACATTGTTTATGATTCTACTATTTGTATGTTTATATACTTTTCTGCACAGCCTTGGTTTCTAACAATTCTGTAATTCAGTTTAATCAGATATTTTTCTGAGCAGTTACTGTATCACACTGTAAAGGATCTTGATGTTAAAGGCACTTTATAGATCATCTAATGTAACCTCTTTTTAGAGGCAAAATATTGCTTGTAAGGATATTAAATAATTCTCCACAGTTTTACAGTTTGTTAGGGAAAAATTTGGGCTGATCCCAAATCTGCTATGATTTAAGATTCTAGGATAAGAAAGAAAAGAATGCACAATATGACTGATGTCTTTGAACACTTACAATGTAATAGAAAAGGAAGAGCATTCATGTGCAAAAAAAGTAACTAGCAATTAACATTAATTACAGTTGAATGAAGTAGGGTCTTCTTGTCCTGCAAGTTGAAAAACAGAATCTACCTCCTCTATACTGCCCTAGTAATGCTTGGCAAAAAAAAACAAAAAAAAAACACTTCCATTGTGTAAGAACTATAATAACTTTCAAATATAACTTTGACATAAGGTAACTGGAGCAAGTGAAAACTGTTAATGCAATGCCATCACTTCTGGAATATTTAATGCTCTTGACAGTTGAAATTTTTGAATTTTCATCAGGTGGTAGATTTGTTGCACACATACACTATGACATTGTCATCCTTTATAAAGTGACAGTAGTTTATTTTCATACTAAATTAAGCCTCATTATAATTTGTTTCTTAATAACATGCACTTCACTGTAATATGTAAAGTGAATGCTTGGCTTTCATGAACAACTCTATGGAAAAGGTGTACAATACCTTATTTGCATTTAGCAATTATATTACATTACAATATATTCATTTGCAGAAAATCTAATCTAACATCTTGATTTAAAATAAGAATTTCCAGTGCTTTACATGTAGCATACAAGTCAGGTTACAATAACACGTTGCACCATTTCTGTGTTGAATCCAACAGAATCGGTTTGTTATTATTATTACTTTTTTTAACCTCAGAACTGTTCAAGAAAGGTTTAATTCCTTAGTAATGACAATAGCATTATAATGAGAGGGAAAGATGAATTAGATTATTCGTAGGTAGGTAAATTTTTCTTACTTGGTTGTGAATTAACCATATTTTTTATCTAATCACATCATTGATATTCTAAGTTTAGGGGAGAGATTTTATAAGACTCAAATGACCTGATATCAATCATGTTGTAGACTATGGATCTGATTTTCAAAATGTTTGTATTTTTAATTTTGAAGTAATATATAACTCAAAAATGAACACAAAAAGGAAGCATATAATAAAATAAAAATTGTAGAGTGATATCTAAACTTAAAACCCATTGCTGTTGAGTCAATTCTGACTTATGGCAACCCAGTGGGACAAATGACCCACATAGGCTTTCCAAGCAGTAGCTGGTAGATGTGAACTGCTGCCCTTTTGGGTTACCAGCAGAATCCTTCACTACTGCACCATCAGATCTACAAATACAGCCACTTTCAAACTTTTGATACATTGTCAGTGATTTTATATAGGATCCTATAGAGAAATCAAATAATATTGCAAGTTTATTTTGATCATATGGATTTTGGGGTATGGTTTTTCTTTTACTATTGATAGATGTATGTTTGAAAATCTCTGAAAAAAATATACAGTCCATCCAATAAATATCTGAACACTTATCTAATGCAGTCTATAGAGTATGTTGGGAAACACAAGCATCAAGTTGTCATCAAGTGTTTTATAATGTATATCAGAGCTGATACTTTGCATGTTTAATTACAACATAAGAATTAAACCATAGTCATAACAAGAATTGAGGCTATGACATTTAAAAGAAGAAGAAGTTATGTTTAACGGGGAATCAGAAAATGCTTTACAAGAAAGTATTATTTGAGATGAGACTGAAGTTTAATTTA
Source organism: Heterohyrax brucei (assembly GCA_028571685.1). Classification (NCBI taxonomy): domain Eukaryota; kingdom Metazoa; phylum Chordata; class Mammalia; order Hyracoidea; family Procaviidae; genus Heterohyrax; species Heterohyrax brucei. Next base: position 59,959,195 of record CM053146.1, on the reverse strand, counting down.
ACTTAATCCAGCAGTCATCACGTGACTTTTGCCCTCAAGAGACTTGTAATCTAGTTAGTAAACAAACTCATGAGGTACTAATTATAAATCAAGAGAAAATAAAACAAATGTAAGGAATACGCATGAAGAAGATAATGGGAGAGATTTCACAAAAGAAGTCACATTTGACTAAGGTCTTAAAGAAGTAAGAAATAAGTAGAGAAAAAGGGCAGGGGGCATGCTGGAGGAAGCAAACAACATAACAAAAATATTAGAGAATGAAAGGGTCTAGACTGTGGCTACAGATTGAATACGGCTAAACCATGGAGATGTGAAAGACTCCGACAGGTGGTGAAATTAGAACAAAAGCAAAGCCCCAAACATCACAGTGACATCTTCTGAGCTCTTTTCTTTTTTGTTTGTTCTCTCTCTTTTTCTTTCTCTTTCTTTCCTCTTTCACTTCTCTCTCCTCTCTTTCCCTCCTCTCTTCCTTTTTCCCTCCCTTCCTTCGTATCTTTCTTTTTTCCTTCCCTCCTACCTTTCATTCTTTATCTCAGTAATTTATGAGTCAAAATAGCAAAATGAATATCAAAAGACAGAAAACATATAATAAAATAAGCATTTTAGAGTTATAGCTAAATATAAAACCCATTGCTGTTTAATTCTTCCTCCCTTCCTCCCTCCCTCTCTCCTTCTTTTCTTTCACAATGACTTTAGATTTTGTATTACTCGGTTCTGTATGAAAAATATATTTTCCTCCTTCTTTGGGGAATCTGAATGAGTACTATACTGGGAGGATGTATTCCAAGCCCTGGTAGCATCAAAATTATGTGTTTTGCTGCTAACCCTAAGGTTAGTGGTTTGAACCCACCAGTTAATCCGTGGAAGAAAAGACCTAGTGATCTGTTCCTGTAAAGGTTTTAGCCTAGAAAACTTTATGACACAGTTCTACACTGTATCATAAAATGACTTAGGGGTAGAAATTGACTCTATGATATATAACAACAACACTGTGAAAAGAAAGAAATAAAATACATACTTAGCTATATATTGCTAAGAAGTCAATTTATTTCCTGTTTCTAAATATTTAATGCTGAGTAAACTCTGAATTTCTGGATACAGTCAAATAAAAGTCAAAACTGCAAAAACAACTGTATCAGAACATGGAGTGGTGAGTTAACAAATGATGACAATAAACTGAGCTCTCTAATGCTCAAAATATTTGTATGCCTTGAAAAACGTTTTGTTCATATTAACAGATTTATTACTCGTATAACTTGAATGAAATTGGCAGAAGATTTTAGCACACTGCATTATCTGTAAATTGAACTCAGACTGTATCCTAGAAATTTTATTGACAATTTTTCTAAAATTAAAATTTGAATTAAAAAGAGACTTCACTGTTTTCACCAGTGAGTCTCTCCAATATTATAAAACCTGATCAGTAAAGTCTTTTATTGATCAGTTAAATCTTCACATCATCTATGTCAAATCCCCCCAATTAAATTTGAAAGTTCAAATCTAATTCCACATATTCTGATTAGTGATTTAAGAAAAATACGTGACACAGTAGGTAGTTACTCCTCCTGTAGAAGTCTGCAGGCTGCCATCAATACCCAGGTTGAGGTCCAGGTTCTAAAACAGTTTGCCTTGAGAAACTGTAAGCAAAAATAGAAGTTAATTATTTTAGATTCCATTTCTCATTTTTCCTCAAGAGCCTTCATTGTGTAGAGCAAAAATAAAATATCTCTCTTCTTCTTCCTTCACTATATCTTCTCATTCCGCTAGGCAATCTTTCACTGCAACAGAAAGGATTATATCACTAATCAGTGCTGTCTTCTAATTTCAGTTAAGTCTCAGTGTTTCCTGGGAGTTTTAGATTTCATCCCTTGATCTACCTCATCATAATCCTTACAGTTTATCCCACCGCCCCTCTGACTTTTTGTGCTTTCCTGAAGACGCTAATCTCAACTCACAATGAAAAGAGGTCAAATCTATTAATCTTGGTCATAGACTGGTCATAGGACTAAGAAGGAATGCAGACTCTAAGGCAATTTTGAGCAATTGATAATGTGGTGATGCAATTAATAGAAAGCGGTAAATGGCAGAGGAATGTTCTAGTTTTTGAAAACTCGTGGCTGGATAGTTGCTAACTTTCATGAGAGGAGTTTTGGCACAGTGAGGGAAGATGGGTAGACGATGTGATTGTGAGCAAAGATGACAGATGAGAATTGTGCAAGATTTAGGTATAAAGGGGAAAACAATAAGATTTATTCTGAGAGGAAAAATGTAAGACTTTTTTTTTAGGAAGGAAAATCATTTCCAAATCTGAAAGCTCCAGGGAAATGAAAGAACAAGTTTAGATAAAAGAAGCAACAGTCTTTCTAGTGACGAAAGAGACTGAAGGCGAGGAGATAAAGCTGAGGAGTGAAATATTAGCCAAAGTGACTGCACAAAGACAGTGTCCTGGAGAAAATGGAGATTGTTTCCAAGAGCTGCAACTGGAAATGTCATAAAAAAATGTAAAAAAAAAAAAAAAAAAAAAAAAAATACTGAAAAGCGCTGTTCCTGAAGAAACGCTCTGCCATGTCTGTAAATTTTACCTTCTGATAAACTGAAATTTTCCTCCCAAACACCTGATGTTAATCTACCAGATTAATCTTAATTTCACTTTCTGAGTTCCTGTCAAAAATCGCCACAATTTAATGACACTAAATTCAAAAAAAGAAAATAAAAAATGTTGACAAAGTTTTAGGAAGACTAAGAACTTTTATACACTGCTGGTGGGAATGTAAAATGGTACAACTACTATGGAAAATTATATGACGCTTCCTTGAAAAGCTAGAAATAGAAACACTGTCTGATTCAGCAATCTTCTCGAAGCAAGATATCGTGAAGAAATACTAGCTTTGCACAAATTGACATACACATTCGTGTTCATTGCAGCCTTATGGAAATGACCTACGTGCTCATCAATCGGTAAATGGGTAAACAAACAGTGGTACATATGTTCTTTGACAGTAGTGGGAGGAAAGAAAAATTACTAACTACCTAGAAGATAAACGTTAACATTGCTGGTGGGGGGAACCCTTTCGCCGTCAAGTAATAGAAAACCCTGGTGGTGTAGTGGGTTAAGTGCTACGCCTGCTAACTGAAAGGTCAGTAGTTAAAATCCACCAGGCACTCCTTGGAAACTCTATAAAGCGGTTTTACTCTGACCTCTAGGGTCGCTATGAGTTGGACCCGATTCGACGGCAGCGGGGTTTATAGGACAGACAAGAACTACCCCATAGGACTTCTAAAGACAGCCTGGTGGACTCAAACTACTGACCTTCAGTTATCAGTCAAAATGTTACTCACTATGCCACCAGGGTTTCCAGTATTGGTGAAGTGAAAGGCAATACACGGATTGGGGGAAATCAGTACAACATGGCCAAGGCAAAGGAAGACATTGACAGGAATGCAAGAATACAGGGCAACTATGCTAATTACTTCTTTTTACATACTTCAGACATGTTATCAGGAGAGATCCATCCCTGGAGACAGACGCTATGCTTGGTATGTGGTCAGCAAAAAACAGGAAGAACCTCAGCTAGATGGCTTGGCCCAGCGGCTGTCAGGATGATCTCAAGTATAATAGCAATTGTGAGTGTGGCACAGGACTGCATGGTGTTTTGTTCTATGGTGCACAGGATCACTATGAGTTGGAACTAACTTGATGACACCTAACAGCAACAGTGACAGTAGTTGCTATCACATCAACAATCTTGCAATAGTACAATTGACAAACAATAATTTACAAAATGAATACTTGAATAGGTGGGTGACAGTGATCTGGTGCTGCTATAACAGAAACTCTGCAAGTGGGTGGCTTTAACAAAGAGCAATGTATTTCTCTCACAGTCTAGGAGGCTGTAAGACAAATTCATGGTGGTAGCTCCAGGGGAAGGCTTTCTCTGTCTGTTGGCTCTGGGGGAAGATCTTAGTCATCAATTATCCCCCTGCTGAGGAACTTCTCAGCACAGGCACCCTGGCTCCAAAGGACTCGTTAAGTCTCCTGGCCCTTGTTTCAGGGTGGTCTGAAGTCCCCACAGCTCTCTTCTTGCTTCTGTCTTTTATATCTCAAAAGAGGTTAAAATAAAACTGATCTTATAGATTGACTCCTGTCTCATTAACATAAGTGCAGAGAATCCCACCACACTGCCATCACAGAAATAGAATTTACAGTGTGTAGGAAAATCACATCAGATGACAAAGTGGTGGACAATCACACAATACTGGGAATCACAGAGTAGCCAAGTTGACTCTTCTATTTTTGGGGGACACAATTCAATCCATAACAGTAGGAGTGCTGAACAGTTAGAGAAGTGTGCAAGGGAGCAAGATTACCTGCAGGCTTGTGGTGGCTATTACTACATACATAATTGTAGGTGCATTTATATTAATAAAGACAATAGAGCTCACAAAGGCCATAGTCACAGAAACTTCTTAGACAGAAACATTGTGAGGGTCGACACTCAGCTGTAAAGGTAAAGGACCATGCACTCGGGTGACAGCTCTGTCAGCTGATACAACATAGTTCATAAAGACAGAGTTCTGCATCCTACTTTGTTAAGTAATGTCTGAGGTCTTAAAAGTTTGTGAGCAGCCATTGGTCTCTTTGTCTGGAGCAAAATAAAGTGAAAAAAACTAAAGACTCAAGGGAACAATTAGTCTCCGGCTGGAATCACAACAGAGGTTCCTAGACAGAGTTGGAGAAAAATAGGAAACCAAAGATCACATTCACAAAAAAATCAGACTTATTGGTCTGACAGAGACTGGAGGAATCCCTGAGACTACAGCCCCAGGACGTCCTTCTGAAATGGAGCTGAAGCACTGCCTCGCTGGAGAGTACCTTCTAGCCAAAGAAGAAGGCCCATAAAGCAAATAATTACATATGAGAGGAAGGTGTTCTTTTGAACAATCACATATACAAGATTAAAAGGACAATATATACCCAAAAGCAAAGATCGGAAGTTAGGAAGGGAGAGACAAACTAGAGAAAAGGAAACGGGGACCCAGGGCGGAAACAGGGAAAGTGATGATGCACTGTGCAGAAAGCACCCAATATCATGGAACACTTTATGTACAAGTTGTCAGTTGGGAAACTAATTTGCTCTGTAAACTTTAATCCAAAGCACAACAAGGAAAAATAAAAAATTAAAAAAAAAAACAACCGTCAAAAATCAATATCCCAGATTAAACATCTTCTTTTACTAAATAATTTTTAATATTGAGTTTTCCTCCTCATCAGTGAGAGAAAAATAGAAGTCATCACAGAGGTTATACATATTTTTAGGAATACTTCATAGCTCAAATAATCGTAATACATATTATTATATGTAAAAACCTATTCCTTCACCTCATGTATCTGCACATATTTTTAAGAAATTTAGTTTTTGATGATATTCTATTGAGTTCAGTTTAGAAGAATCTACATAGCATTTTAGCTACTAACCAAAAGATGGGCAGTTTGAATCTACCAGCTGCTCCCTGGAAATATTATGGGGATTCTAGTCTGTCCTGGAGGGTCACTGTGAGTGGGAATTGACTGGACGGCGAGAGTTGTTTGTTTGTTTGTTTGTTTGCTTATATAGCATTTTGGCAGATTTCATGTCTTCACCTTTGTGTCTTTATTTCTTTCAGGGTATCTGCAAAGTATAGAAAATGTAACTGCAGAGAAGTAAGAGTAAATTTGCAAAAATCTCTGCAAAAATACTTCAAATAGTTCTACTATTTTTCTTCTTGATATTGTGATGAAATATATTAGCTATCAATCCACATGAGTAAATTTCTTCTGTGATGAGGTTGGAACAGTTGAAAAGATAAGTGGACATTCTTGCCTCTTTTGTGTTTTACCAGAAGACCAAAAAACTTCTTGCTGTGGTTGATTCTATAGCTTTATCAGTATTATTGCAATGTTGTAGAATAAGTCCACTTTGGCTTGTTACCATTTCCTCTAATATGAATGCATCTATCAGTTAGTAAGAAAATACTCCTTATTAAATTATAGTCCACACAATTTTTAGGAAAGATTAATTCAATGATACAAGAATGCTGTTCTCCATAGATTAACTTCTCTAATGATCACTATTTAGATCCACTGTTTGCTGATATACATGATAAAATGTGAAAACATTCTTATAGATTGCATGGTTTTTTTTTCTTTGACATTAAATACTGCTCAGAAAATAACCATCAGACCATGTAAATAAAAATATGCATATAAAAGTCATTTGTATGTAATTAGCTGTGAAATTATTATAACTGGCTTAGATACATTGGTGAAACTACAAAGCTATCTACTTCTTTAGTGAATAAAAAGTTTATACACAGTATCTGTCCTTTTTCTACATTAAAGTAAGTCTAAATATTAATGAAAATTGCAACAGGGAGAATTGTATTAGTTTCTGACATGATTATAGACTGCAAAAGGAAATTTACAATCACTTGTCAGATCCTAGCCAATTCAGAATCCAGATACCCTCTGTCTTGTCAAGGATTTTACCTTGGGCCATATATACCCTTCGCATCTGCCACATTTGCAGTAGGAAACCTCACAGATTTATTAATCCTTCAAAAGCTTCCATACAGGTATGGTCTACACTGATTAACTAAAGTGTTTAGAACACTTTTAGAAAATTAACCATCACTACAGTGAGTTTTTCCTCCTTTCTTTCCTTCTCTGTTTGCAGGAGTGGGGAGGTAAATGGGGAACCCACTTCTTGTCTCTCTCTTCTTAAAAACAAAACAAAACCCCAAAGAATTAGTATTCCCAGAGACTTTAAACTTGTTCTAGAAAAATAAGATTGGAGTTATTGACTTTTTATTTTGGAAGTACAAAACTAACCTGAGTTGTTCTCTTCTTATAAGTACTGGAAATACAACACATATATGTGTCTGTGACTAATTCTAAGTAATGTGTTTGTGGCAAATTCAATCATTCATGGGATTTTTATGCTCTCATATTTGTATTATCTGTTGCTTTATATTTCTTTTCTGCTTTCCTTCTCAGAGGTTTTTTGAAATCTGTCTTACCCAAAATTAAGATTTTCAAATTCCACACACCAACTACATTAATTTATTTTTCTTATTTTTTTGAGATACTTTAATGAAAACGTTATTAATTTTTCCAAATGTGATTTGACTTTAGTTACACTGAACTAATTAATGCACTACTTGTTATGTGCTAAACATGCTATAATTTCCTTCCGTGTGCACACACACTAAGGATAATTTAATTCTCAGCATCAGTAACTGTTATCGTTATTGCTGTTTTTTCTGGCTTCAAAAATTCTGACGCAGAGAGGAGAAGAGATTGATTCATGATCAAACAGCTAACTGATAGAGAAGATACACATTTTAGGTTGACTGGTTTCTAGTTTCCATACTCTTAACAATAACACTACTGCCTTTAAGAGAAGTAGTTGTTTCTGTGGTCAGGACAATAATGTTACCAGAAAATCAAGGCAATCATTCTTTCTGTAAATTCATTGCTATGCTTTGTGTCTATAACTTAGAAGATTTTGATAACACTGTAACAGAAAGAATTCAGCTTTGAGTCAGGTAAAACACATCTGCAAGCCATATTTTTACAATTAGCTTGTTGTATGTTTGATCTTCAATATTTTCCTTAATTTCTCTGATCCGATTTTATTATTGTGAGTATTCAAACAGATTATGTACCTAAAACATTAATCGTAGATTTTCTCCTTTTCTCCCTAACCTAGAAGAAAGTAATCGTTTTCTGTTTGTCTCTGCTGTTTCATACAGGTGAAGTCTGAAGGAACAACTTTCATTTACGCAGAAAAGGAACTGAGTCTTTTATCTACTTATTTGCTGTATTTCACCATGTTATTTTTTCTGATCTGTGAATGAACTAACTTGCACCACAAATGGAATTTGTTTTACTCTGCCTTTTGAAGAAGGATCATTTTATTTTGCTAATTTCACTAGAACTACAAATGAGGGGGAGGGGGAGAAATACTTTACACCACACTCCACCACCCACAAACAACTACTGTTTGCCAAACCTCATTTTGGGAAAGTTCGCTTGTCCTTTGTGGGGAATCTAAAGAATAAGATCAAGTTCCACACTCTTTGCGAAATACTTGGATAAACTCATTTGAAACTGGAGATTATGTCTATTGATAAAGCACCCTGGTGAATATTTCACTAAAACCTGAGTTGCATGTGTATTATTCTTTATACTTTCTTCTTTTCAGATAATACCATGAAGAGAAGTTTCAGAGAAAGAAAATAGTCTTATTGGTCCATGAGACTGTATTTTGAGTATTAAGGGCTGTGATGAACTTAGATAAGTGAATCTGCTCTTTATCTGAATTTTGCTTCTTGTGTCAGTTTGAGGTACTAATACTCTAACATAAACCCTAAAATTAGAAAAGTACCGGTTGGCTGGCTGGCTTAGTTAATGACATATTTGGCCAAACTAAACTTAGTGTTAGTAAATACAGAAAACAGTCAGAGTAACAGTTTAAAGGTGATTGTTTTTTATTTAATATTTTAAAAAACTATTGGTCAATAGTAATGCATATGCAATGGAAACATCACTTTGTTAACATTTGCATACCAGTCAGAAATTATTTGAGTATCTGAATATTTTAGAAGTGTTTATGTTTTACACTGAACACTGGTTAAGTGTTAATAATTAATTGATTATCAGGAAAAGATATTAGTGAGTGAGAGGAGGAGGAAAGATTTTACACCTACCTCATGCTTCTGTCTTATTGCTCCTCAAGTTATTATTTTAATAGATTCCAACTGTTTGTACATTACTTAAGTGATTAAAACAATATATACAGCTTAGAAAGTGAAAACAAACCTAGAGATTCTTTCCTTTTCTGACAAATTAACACACTAATTTAACATCAGGGCTAAAACAAAGACATATCTTAAGGTTTGAGTAGCAATAGAAATTATTTACTATAATCATATTTGGGTTTGCTTGGCGAAAATTCCCAAAACAGCTCCTTTGAAGTCTAAAGTTAACTATCATTTATGATATTTGAAAATGAGTTTATTTTAGCCACTATATTTCCCTCCATATTTGATTTTACATTTCATTCACTCAGTTTCACTGTCCCAGTGATGATCATCTAGGTAATATATGTTAAGAATTTTCACTTGAAGGACCATGTATCTTTAAATGTCTTCTTTTTATTTCTCCTAGTTCTAACACATGTAATTTCCCCTTTAATTTGACATCATTTAACGGCACATTACACGTCAATGATGTGATCTGTGAATATTTACAATGTTCATGTCATTTTTATTTTCTAATCCAATTTAAGTAGCTCTGCGTTTTATGACATCATGAATTCTTCAGTCTTTTTGGTCTTTTTGGGACTAATTATTCCATTAGTTCCTTTGAACTAGCTCTGTGTTGTCAGTCATTTCTTCCCTTTTGATCATAAGACCTTTGCTGCCCTCCTTTGCATGTACCGTCAGACTGAAGCCTGCACAACCAACCTAAGAAGCAAGTGCAGTCTTCATCTTTGCAAACTGCTATTCCCCATCATTTCCATTTGACGGTGCTTTGCAGATTTATCTCCCTATTGGGAAACCACAGCTTCTAAAGTTCCTACCTACTGCAAACAGATACAAATGCACTTTAAAAATGGCTAATTCTGTAATAATAAACGCTTTCACATAAAAAAAGTACTCGTACTTGCTAAGACAGACTTAAAGAAAACAGCGACTATAAGAAAAATACAGGACAAAAATAGACTAGATTTCACTTGTTGTAATATTATAATTTATGGTTATTATATAATACTGGGTTTGGCATAATTACAAAATATCTTACAATTAACTTTTGAAAACATCCAGTCTTTCTCGGTACTTTTCATACTGATTTGCCTGCTCCCTGATAGGGAAGATTGTAGATGTGATTAATTTTAAACAGTATAAAGGCAAAAGAATATTTCATGTGATTAAAGCATGACTTTGTCTTTAACCCTCTTGTTTACCAGGAACTTTTAACATTTCCTCTGCGATGCTAAGGAGCTCTGCTGTCTGTTGCTGCCCTCTGTAGCGATGAAGAAGAGAGCACAAGATCAGCTTTGTTAAAGGCAGGAGAACTTGTATCTAAAAATTTCTTCCAGGACAACAAAGTCCATCTAGTTAAAATTCTCATGTTCTCTAAAAATAAAAAAGAGTAAACAGGAGTATTTTTGCGTTTGAAGTACTTTTCTCATTTAGTAGGTGCTAGGAACATAGCAAAACTGTTTCTTTAGGTATTATTTTAAAAATTGCAATTGATTAATTTAGCCAGGTAGAAAGTACATAGCAAGAATATGTAGAAATGAACAAAATTAAATAACTATTTACTAGGTAGTTAATTGACAATGGCTCGGATTTCTGTATTTACAAGTCAAATGCATAAGCAAATCATAAAGTTTTCTTGAGGCTGTTTTCTTATGTACCAAATGGAGATTCTAGTTATAAGTCTAAACTCTTACAAGTATTATGGAAATTCCTTGCAAACAGTGCATTCTTATACAAAGAGTAGGCATTTTTATTTCCGTATCCAGATCTCAGGACTGCATAGAAGCCAAATTACTACTACATTTGTGGGAAGAGGCAATGAAGAACCTCAATATTATTAGTAAGAACAATTCCAGGGGTCAGCTGCAAAACAGACTATCCGCTGTTGACTGCCACTTCAAGCTGAAGCTGAAAATAGCTGAAACAAGTCCACTACAGCCAAATAACAACTTTAAGTAGATCACACCTGCATTTACACACTGTATCAAGAATAGATTTGATGCACTGAGCACTAATGATAAAAGACCAGATTATTTGTGGGATGATATCAAGGACATCATATGTGAAAAAGCAGGAAATTATTTAAAAAGACAGGAAAAAAAAAGACAAGAAACCAAAATGTGTGTCAGAATAAACTCTAAAACTGGCTATTGAACATTGAGTAGCTAAAGCAAATGATAGAAAATGATGAAGTAAAAGAGCTGAGCAGTAGATTTATCAGGGAAACTCAAGAAGACAAAGTATTATAATGAAATATGCAAAGATATGGAGTTAGAAAACCAAAAGGGCTGAACACATTTGGCTTTTCTCAAGTTGAAAGAACCCAAGAAAGGTTCAAGCCTCAAGCTGCAATATTGAACAACTCTATGGGCAACATTTTGAATCACTCAGGGAGCATCAAAAGAGGATGGAAGGAATACAGAGATGTACTGGGCCAAAAAATAATTGGTCCATGTTCAACTATTTCAGTAATCAAGAACTGGTGTTACTGAAGGAAGAAGTCCAAGGTGATCTGAAGGTGCTGGCAAAAAACAAGGCTCTAGCAATTGACACTATACAAACTGAGATGTTTCAGCAAATTGATGCATAACTGGAAAAATTCACTTGTCTATTTTAAGGAATATGGAAGATAGCTATCCAGTCAATGCACTGGAAGAGATCCATTCCAAAGCAAGGTGATCCACCCTGTAGAGCAGAGGGTCAGTGAAAAAGGAGACAACCTTCTACAAGTCAGACCCGCACAGTAGGTGTAACAGTGGGCCCAAGCATAACGATGACTGTAAACATGGACAGAACCAGGCAGTGTTTTGTATTGTTGTCCATAGGATAGTCACAAATCAGAACCGATCTGAAGCCACCTAACAAAAGCAACAATAACTCTACTTGGATTTAGCCTGATTTAGCTATGAAGGAGTCAAAATCTGTTCTTGTTTTCCCAATGTTCCCGCAATATTTCCCCCGCTGCCCCGTTTTCAGGGAATTAGATTAGAGGGGGTTAGTCCAATAAACTGGTAGTAGTTGAAGTTAGCAGGAACTGAGCAAGACCTGAGTAATTTCTAGTGACAGAGATAAGAAAATTGCAGCATCTGGAAAACAACAACAGTGATCCAGTAGTGGTAATCCAGTGCTGCTATAGCAGAGATAATACAAGTAACCAGCTTTTTAAACAGTAATTTTATTTGTCACAGTCCAGTACACTAAAAGTCCAAATTCAGGGTGTCAGCTCTAGGGGAAGGCGTTCTCTGTTGGCTTCAGAGGAAGGTCCTCGTCATCAGTCTTCCCTTGGACTGGAAGCTTCCGAAATTCAGAGACCCCTGTCCTTTCTAAAGCATGCGTTCAGTTCTGGCACTGCTTCCTTTCTTGTTGGTATGAGGTCCCCAAATGTCTCTACTAACTTCTTTCTTTTATATCCCCAAAGATTGCCTCAAAGCACAATACAATCTTAAGCATTGAGTCTTGCCCCGCCAAGAAAACTGCTGCCCATCCTCCTTCACTAACATCACAAAGGCGGCATTTCCACTCTAAAAGAGTATCACAAAATACTGGCAATCTTTGTCCAGCCAAACTTCTACACATGTTTTTGTTGGTAACGCAATTCAATCTATGACAGTCTTTTTTTTTGCATTTCTCTAATTCTCAGATTGTTCTTCTGTAATATTGGAGATAACGATGACATAATCTCTGTGAAACTCTTAACTCATTGCTTATTTTTAAAAATGGTAGACAATCAATAATTTCTGATTGATTCTAAATGCAGTCAGGAGGGCAGCAGAAATTAGATAAATCAAACGGCAAACAATACCAGCCACTAGGTAGAAGAAGAAAAGTTGGGGCTTTGGGAGCTAATCTGTAGAGCCAAGATTCACTGGCCTCCATATACTGACTTTTAATTTTCTTTTGAGGGAAGAAAACAAACAGATGAAAAAAAGACCTTTAAACATGTACTTGTATAAATTTCCATAAATAGTAATCATAAGTACTATTTCTAAGCTAGGGCTTTGACCTGGTTCAGACTGGTTCTGTTTCTGCCAACAAAGCGTAACAGGAGTAGACCTGAAGTTATAAAAATTGAGTAATTTGGCACAGTACTCTGGAATGGAAACAATTGTTGGTTGAAGCTCTGGAGCGGGAGACTCGGAAGAAGCCTAGTGAGTCTTTTCGGGAGCCTGATGTGTCAGGTGGGATTATTGGCGTGACTGTGGATAGCGACACACATTCAAAGCATCGTAGTCAGTTACTACCTTTGAGCAAGGCTATACAATACCTACTGTGCTCAGTGTCTAAGGGCAAGAGAGCTGATTGCTCTACAACATACACTGAAACCCTGGTGGCACAGTGGTTCAGTGGTAAGGCTGCTAACCAAACGGCTAGCCGTTCAAATTCACCAGGCGCACTTTGGAAACTTTCTGTGAAGCAGTTGTGCCCTGTCCTATGATTTGGAAACAACTTGAACAACAGGTTGATTTTTTTTTTTTTTTTTTTTTGCATTATACACACTGTTTTTGTTTTGTAAGAGGATGATTATGTTTCTAGAAGTCGAAGCCCTTTGGTAATTTTTTCTGATCCAGTTATCATTCCAGTTCACCCAGATTTAAAAAATCAGATCTGCTTTACTGATGCTTCCTCAGCCATGAATGACTTGAGAAAAGCATTTTGAAGTCCTATTCTTCACACTACAAATATATAATGGAATGCATGTAGTGTATAGAAGATGAATCCTGCAGACAAAACACCTGGATTTGAATCCCAAATGTACTACTTCTTAGCTGTGTGACCTTGGATAAACAGCCATGCCACTCTGTGCTAGAGGTTTCACAATTTTAAAAGACATTGTTACAGTGTTGATACTTGTAAAACATCTTCCTATGTGTCTAGGTTTGCATGCCAGCCAGCCAAGTGCCATCGAGTTGGATCCAACTCATGGCAACAGAATCAACATAACGCACACTAAACACAAGGTTTAGAGACTGTTACAGCAGGGCAAACAATATATACATGTATAATACATCCTTCTAATTGGATTAGATTGCTTAGAACAATGATATGAAAGGCCTTATGGTGCAGAGGAGAGCGACATAGTACAAATCTCTGAAATTCCTCAAGAAGAAATCGAGGCACAGAATATGGGCAATACTTTCCATCTTCAAGATCAGGATTGCTTTTCAACTTTCAGGTCATTCTTCAGACAAAATATTCAGCTGTTTGTGAGAAAACATCTCAGCTTTCTAGGGACAAGTGGTAAAACACATATTTTGGAGTCTTGAGTGTATTATTTCATTGGTGACTGGCTGCTTGTAAAAAGTTGAGGGAGTTGTTAGTACTGAGCTTCTTTGGCAGTGTCTCCTAGATTTTAGTGCTGTCTTTTGTGGTGTGTAATTTAACCAATGTTTAATCTGTGAGTCAAAAGCACATATTTTATTGAATTCTCCTTAAAGGTTTATGATTTTTTCTTTTACTACTAACATACAAAATGACTATTTTATGTCTCTACTGATTGTGCCTCAATAGCCCAATACAATTACTAATAGGGAACTACATGGTCTGAAATTAGTTCTAATATAATTATTTCTATCCCTGGGTTGTGGGGAATTCAATCTGTAGTGCTGATGTACTCAGTTAAACATGGTGGATTTACATACCTACAGTCATAGGTATGTTTCTAAAGAGGCCAACTTATATCATGAATAATAATCATTTTACTTTGCTATTTATTTAGTGAAAATCTGGGTTCTAAAAGCCGTATGTGATTTTTTTCTCAGGTGATCAATATTAATGAAGGAGGAAAAATTTCTATGAATTACTTAGGCTTATAAGTAATTGAAACAGAGTTTGCTAAAAGTAGAAATGGAACTCTGAAGTTTGCATTTTATTTTTTTAAAATGGATTTACTAAAAACTATTTCTCAAAAGATTCTCACAGGCAACTAATGCATCTTCTTTATGATGCTAAAATTGCCTAGAATATCATATATTCTTGGTAAGTTAAGTCAAACAACACAAGCTGAACAAATATTGATTGGAAAAGAATAATGGCATGTGTTTTGACTTTGTCTAAAGAAATAATTATGGTTCCAGTCTAAGTAGCCATTTGCTCACTTTTATATTATTCTATAATTTAAAAAAAAATAATAATTTAGAATATTAAACCGGCTTTACTTTTAAAAGAAAATTTGGACTTCCAGCTACCGTCATGCATTTACTTGGCACTAAGATTGCTAAATCCTAAGGGCTCAAGGAAACAGAATGAATTGTGAATACTATTAATTTTTACCACTTAAAAAATGCATCTGTTCTGTAAGTATAACCTAAAGTACTTTTAGATCCAATGACTCAGGATATTTTTTTCCCTTTCTCTGCTATGGTACTTGAAATGACAGTAATTAGAGGTATTCCTCTGGGTTCAGTCATTATTATCACAATTGTTACCCGTAAGGTTAAACTGTTGCTGCACATCTGCCAGGAACATATACTGTCTTATCAAATTATGCAATTTAGAGTATTCTGAAAGAATTAAAAATTGCTGTACTGGAATGGGAAAATCCTAGTCTATGCATTATTCTGCAAAGAGTGAGTTTGGGTTGGTTAAAATAATAGAGGAATTAGCCCTGATATGAGGAGTTACCATGTTCCTAATTTGCTTTCACATGATTCCAAGGGTTCATTCTTTGGGAAAAAAATCCATAAGTGTAATTCTAAACCTAATTTAAAAATACAGAAGTTCTCTGGACTTGATAAGCTTTCTACATTCTCATAGTCTCTTCATGATTTCAAGTACGTTTATACATTGTTCTCACACGATATACTTTTCCCCCAAACTTTGTAAGTCTTTCTGTTTATGAAATGACTACTTTTGTGAGACAGACTACGTCATAAGTGTATGTCTTTGTCATCTAACAGTGCTCTGACAGAAATACCTCAAGTGGATGGCTTTAAAAAGAAAAAATATTTCTTGCAGTCAGTACACTGCAACACTGTGGCTGAGTCATTTTCAACTCTTAGCGACCCTGTGACAGAGTGAAACTGCCTCATGAAGTTTGGAAGGAGCACTTACTGGATTGGAAATGGGAACCTTTTATTTTAAGAGTGAAAACAACTCAGGACATGAGTTCCAGGGGAAGTTTTTCTCTGTTGGTTCTGGAGAAAGGTCCTTATCCTTAATATTTCTGTGGACTGAGTTACAAGGACCAGGGATCCTTTCGAGAAGACATGCTCTGCTCCCAGCAGTCCTTTTTGGTGGTATGATGTCCCTTATTATTTCTGATAGCTTCTTTTCTTTATATCTCAAGAGATTGCCTCAAGGCACAAGATAATCTCATACATTGAGTCTTGCCCCACTAATACAGTTGCTACCCATCTTCCCTCATTAACATCATAGAGGCAGGGTTTATAGGATATAGGAAGATCACACAACACTGGGTATCATGGCCTAGCCAAATGGCTACACACATTTTGGGGAACACAATTCAATCTATGATGACATACTATTTTAGAAGTGCTATGTTCACTCCCCTAGTAGACATGACTGATGTTGCTCTAGCCTGATTTCTCTTGTGATCAATTATATATTTATGAAAAGATATGAACAACAGAAAGAGTTCATTGAACAATTAGTTTACACATTTCCTTTTAATTTAAAATTCATGTTCAAGAGGGATGCTTATCTTACAACTCATTTAAAAAAAGAAAACACTGCTGTTGAGTAATTTTCAGCTCATAGCAACCCTGTGACAGAGTGAAAGTGCCCCATGGAGTTTTCAAGGAGCACTTGCCAAGCCAAGTGGATGTGAAATGCTGACCTTTTGGTTAGCAGCTGTAATACTTAATCACCAGGATTTCCTACATGCTTATTAATACAGATCTCTCTCTCTCTCTCTCTCTTCTCTTCACGTATATCTATCCATCTATAGATATACATATACACATACAAGTATATATTTGTGGCACTCATTGTTTTAATTCAGTAATTTATCAAATATATTTTACATATATTATCATATTCTCATGTGAGTTGGTGTAGGGGTGAAATCACAACAGATGCAGCTTAAACATAACTTTGGTATTTAAGACACCTTCAGTTTAGAGGGAAAGATGTATGTATTCATAAATCACTGGGGCAAAGGAACTGGTTAAGTAAGAGGAGACAGGGAAAATACATATTTTTATTTACACATTGCTAAGGACTGTCAGCTGGGTATGAGTACTTAGACAATATATGACTTCAATGAGCTGTTTATGAATGTAAGCCTACAAAAACTAAAAAACTGAGAATTAACTTTGTTCTGGTTTCTAAGACAGACAACGACGTCTGTTCATTATAGGTGGAGATGAGACTATAAAATAGAGATTTTAAAGGTAGAGCAGGAAATTATACAGATGTGGGTTCAAGTCCTTTCCCCAGTTACACAGCTTTTGTGTGACTGTAGCAACTCAGTTACTGAGAATTGGGAGAAGATATTCCAGTGATTCCTGGCATTACCTAGAAGTTCACAGGACTCCAGAGTAGGTAAGGAAAGTTCTGCTTTTCAGTCTTCGCATGATTCTGACTATCTGCCTCATGGAAATCTAAACAGAATGCTGGTGAACACTCTAGTGGACTATACTGGCTCTTACTGCTAGTTGTATGTCTTTAACCTACATTACTTGTTGCTGCTGAATTGGTTTTGACTCATAGTGACCCTACAGGACACAGTAGAACTGCCCTACAGTGTTTCCAAGGAGAAGTTGGTAGATTCAAACTAACAAGCTCCACTATGCTACTAGGCCTTCTAATCTACATTAGTTTCTGTCTGTCTGTCTGTCTATCTATCATCTATCTGTCCAACATCTATCACCTATCATCCATCTACCTGTCTACCTACCATCTATCTATCTCAGCAATACAGTCTTTCCACAAATAAAGACACATCAATTTTGAATCAACTGGAGAAACGGGAGCATTAGTGGCACAGAATTTAAGTGCTGGACTGCTAATCTACCAGCTGCTCTAGGGTGAGGAGGAAGTGTCTGCTTCCATAAAGCTTGCAGCCTTGGAAATCCTTCGGGGGTAGTTGTACTTTGTCCTATAGAGTAGCTATAAGTAGAATCAACTCAGTGGCAATGGATTTGGTTTTTGTAGGGGGGTGGGAGAGAAATGGAGGGAAGCAAAGAAAGAAAGAGACAAAAAATGCTTTCTTCTTAAATAAAAAGACAAATATGTATTAAAAGATAATGGGTGAATATATATCTACACGTATTTGTATGTATTCTAATTCTCAACTGTTCCCATTTTCATCCTTACAAGTCTTTTGCTTAACCAAATATACTAGGAAGCTCTTTAAAATGGAAGAGGACATGATCCTCTTGTGTGGGATGGGTCCATGTGAATAGAATACTAAAGGGAAAAAAGAACCCTCTAGTTAAAATCAGTGTTCAAAACAGAGAGTAATTAGGTTTAGAGTAAAACTCAGTTAAAGTTGTTAAGTCACTACACTATTAGAATTATGAGGTAACTGAAATTTCCCAAGTGATAACAGATAATTTGCCATCTAGCCTGTAATGAGGTTTGAAAAAATGACGCTCAACAAGACATCAGCGGTAACTAAAGAGGCATTTCTTAGAAGGTCCACCCAATGTGCATTTATTCCTCTATCCTTTTAAAAAAGACAGACTGTTTAATGCAATGTAGTTTCTGCAGTCATCATTAGTGTCCGCAAAAGGATTTCTATTGATCCTAGGCATCTCTACTATTTCCTCTCCTTGTTTTCTGCTTAACTGCATTGTCGTAAGCCATGTGGGTTACACGTGGTGGATAGTGCAGAAAACAAATTCATAACCTTAAGTGCTGTAGCAATTATACTTTTACTGGAAATATTTGGAGAAATATGATGCAATCTTAAAATGCATATGCAAATTATATGCTAATACATGTGTGGCCCACCTAACTATTACGTATAACTGAATGTAGCCCTTGGGAAAATCTTATTGGAGATCATTGGCCTAATGAAAATTGCTGCGGCACGCTAATTATAGCGACATGTGTGCTGCTGCATTGCCCCTTAGTGGTGAGGGGAATGACAGAGGTTAGTTGAAGTTAGATGACTGACTGACAGAATAAGGTCTGTGCTCACAGAACTGAAGAGCAAAATACCTCTATTCTCTAAAACCCATTTTTTTGTGACTTCACATCTACATTAAAATACATTCCTGAATAATTACTGACCATGTGTTCAGGGGTGTAGGACACTAGGAGACCAAAAAAAAAAAGCCACCAATTACCACATGACTGTCTTTTTACCATATTTGTGTGCTTTTTCACATAAGTTTTCCATTTCATATCAGCTGACTCGTTTGAAATATGAGCATTATAGAACTATGCTTATTTAGAGAAGCCATACCACATTTATATTCAAGAAATAAGTCAAGCAATAAAAATGTTTAATAATTACTTTGAAATCAGGCAGAACCTAGCTTCACAGTGCTTTAGCTGTATAAAGTTGGGCAACTCTCTTAGTATCTTTGAGTCTTCAGTTATTAAACTACAAAAAGGTGATAATGGTACACACCTCTTTGGATAGTTAGTTGAAGGATCGCATTCGTAGAATGTTGTATACGAATCATAGGTACTTACGAACCTATCATATATTTGAAGTGAATGATTATTAAAAGTATTTAGTATTTATATCTAAGCATCTTCTCTAGCCTAGATTAGTTTCTAATTTATGATATTGACATTTCCTAATTATAATGATGCCCAATATTTGAGAAGTGGTCCATTCTTATTCAAACTACACAATAAGAGAAAAAGAAAAAAAAAATTAGTCTCTTTTATGATATAGAATGTTAAAGAGTAATTTGTGATTGTATTAAGATCTTTAATACCACCATTTAAGACTGATGACTAAGAGATGGAGAAACTGAATAGTGAGAAAAACGTAAAAGAATTATCTTAATTATTCATTAACCTAATTAGCTTAATTAATTCAAGCAGTTCCCCTGCTTGAAAGGAATACTTTCCTGAACTTGATCAGAAATCACATCCACCTTCACTGAAGCTAATATAGACTTATATAGTGTTTAGTGATTAGTCTGTGATCAGATTCAAGAAATGAAGGACTTGATAGTAACTATTGGTCAGGAAGTAGCTCATGCACAGAATCCCCCAGTTTCTAAGATTTGTTGGTTCTTTTCAAGTGTCTTCTTGCTGAAAGATATTATTTTTCCATTTCTAAAAAGTCAGCAAATTCAAGAGCTTTTTGGAATTTTGGCAAAAGCAAAGGTATTAAGATTTGTAAGAATACCTCCCTGGGTTTTCTAATTGTAGAACATGTATTTTAGGATTTTTTTATAATTATTGGTGTAAAAATATAAAGAACACAGTTGCCAGTTTGATATTTTTCAGTTGTACAATTCAACAAAACCAATTACAGAAATTATGCTGTGCAGTCATCAATATCCATTGCTAAATTTTCTTTTCTCATGAAGAAAACTCTACGCTGTTTAAGAATTGACTCCTCCCTTGCTCTGTCCCTCTCATCTCTGGTAACCACTGGTAAACTCTAATCTCTATGCTTCTGTCTATTCTAAGTATTTCATATTAGTGATATTAAACAATATTTGTCCTTTTGTAGAAGATGTATTTCAGTTTTGAGTTGTAAGTAGCAGATTCCTTAGTTCTTTGGACATTGCATTTGAGTGTATTTTAAAGTATGTGTGCCTGATGTTAGGTATATGATTAGGTAACTGAGTCGTGCTTTGCCCTTGATCATTTAGAAATATAGTGGATAAAGGAATATACTGTCATTCATCTTATTATACAAATCATGAAAGAATTTAGAAGTAAGATTATGTTCGATCTCGAGCCATACTAAGGGCTATTTTTTATATAACATGTATTTCCTGTTAACACTTATCTTCAGCACTGAGTAGTTTTGTTACTATTTAAGCAGTATTAACAACAGTGCTTGCTAAGTGTTTTTCTGTTATGAGAACAATGACCACAAAATGATTGTTTTGACATTAACAATTTACTGAGTTTGTTGTATTCAGCACCTTAAAAATTAAGTATAGAGTTGTATGATGATGGACATCAAGACGTGTCTTAAATTCAATGTCAACTTTTCTCACATATAGATGATGACTTAATTACTAAAGATGAAGTCATTGTCCAGTTCTTAATGACTTAATTATTTGGAAGCAAATTGATTTATCCTTCTTTTTTCCTCAATAAATTCCTTACCTCCTGTGTGAAGCAGAAGGAGGAAGCATGTTACAAAACAAAATTGAGGGTTTAAATATGTTTGATCACAGTTTTCTCCTAGTATAAAATGTGTGAAATCAACAGATTCAACACTTTCAGCTTCAGGAAATGTTTGACTCTCCAAAAGGCATATAATTGAGTGTACCTGTGATACAGGGCTATGTCTAATCAGCCGACAGTGTAGCTGGGTAGAGTCAAGTGCCATTCATCTGCTTCCCCAGAGATTTGTGGAAACAAGAAGGAGGAGCAGGCATAAGACAAAGATATATAACCACGTTGACCACTGAGGTTCGTGGTTAACAACTTAATTATCTACGTTCAGCTATCACTCAAAAATAAACCTGCACAATTTAAGCACATTTTATAATCTAATAGAGAAAGAGTACAACACTACTCAAATTAGAATCTACATTGTGTTTAATTTATTTTTTCTAGTTATATTTCTAATAGCTTAAATATCTGCATTGATAAAATGGTTAGCCACCTGCTTTTCAATACCACCTGATGCATTTATTTTGGAACAGTAACAGATTGGTGTAATTTGAGCTAAAGTTCCTCTGAAAATTCTTTAATTAATGGGTTCTAAATTAATCTTTGTGCCTTATCTACAAATAATGTTGCAAGACAGCAATCTTTGTGGGTATCACCATGACATATCCTGCTCTCTTTTTTTCCCCCA
The DNA here is from genome assembly GCA_028571685.1 of Heterohyrax brucei. NCBI lineage: Eukaryota > Metazoa > Chordata > Mammalia > Hyracoidea > Procaviidae > Heterohyrax > Heterohyrax brucei. Next base: position 59,937,477 of record CM053146.1, on the reverse strand, counting down.
GTTTGAAATTGGCTTAGTGGATACTTAAATTAAAAATAGAAATTTCACTGGCATTTCCATTTTCCTACAGCAATTCAGTGTTGGAATAGAGCTTCGTTTAAAAAGAAAATCAATTCAACGAACTGTTTGCATAGCACTATGCGAGGAAGGTTAGGTGAATATGTACTATGCCTACTGCACCAAGTGAACAAATATAAGCAGAATACCCCTGTTTCTATGTTCTATATGTTCCTTGTATTGGGGGCTGAAAGCATCATAATGGAACTTAAATTAACTCATTGCTCTGATTAGTAAAATAGTCAACCTTTTGAAAATCTGATGAATGGTACAGATCCTCTTGTCTCCACTCTAAAAGGAGGCGGTGTGTGTGTGTGTGTGTGTGTGTGTGTGTGTGTGTGTGTGTGTGTGTGTGAACTACAAAGAAAGCATCAGCATTTTATCCAGGTAGTCAAAAGAGAGTATTCTAGCTCTATTGTTTAGAAATAAACCTGGTTCTAGCAAATCTCAGAAAAGTAAAAAGATCAAATAAGTTCTCTTGTCCATTCTTAGACATACAATGAAACTTCAGAAACATTCAATCTTAAGGTACTGAAAGTAAGGACTTCCAAAGCTGTGATTCTAATAATATCACTCTCTCACTGAACCGGTACATAGTCCACGTTGAATACGCTGTTATTCAAGGAAGCATGTGATAATCTGACTACTGGGAATAATGCAGAAGTCCCACCGAAGTTCTGATGCTAACTAGAAGTATGGTTTTAATTAGCAATGACAATAAGAGTACTGATGATTGTTACTGTAATATCTATTATCATCTTTTTTGTTATATATGGTACAGAAGAGAGGTGAGCTGGCAATTGTGAACCTAGGTGTTGGTGCTGGCTGTAGCACAAATGTGTATAACCTTGATTAAGTTAACCAATACTTGTAATAGTTTTCTGCATCCGTAAAATACAGAGATTAAATCTGAGGATCTCAAAAATAAAGTCTCTGAATCAGAATCAGTTTGTTGAGAGGGGCAAAATAAGCACTATGGAACCCATAAGACAGGGGTTCATATTTAAACTCTACCACCTATTATCTTTGTGACTGTGTTGAAAAATTCAACCTTGCCCACTCTCCCTTTTTACGTTTAAATTTGAGATAATTAAACTTATTTGACAAAACTGAGGTCAAGATCAAAGCATAACAGTTTTTGGCTCCTAGTAGGTACACAAAGTTGGCTCTTTTCTTTATGCCCATTGTTTTATATGACTAAACATGAAAACATATGACTAAACAGAAAACATAGGAACAGCTTCAAGAGTCAGCAATGATGTGGTTATCAAAATACTTAAGAATTTTAGCAACTGCTCAGAAGCGAGGATGGCAAGACTTTATTGCATGTATCTTGGATGTGTTATCAGGAGGGACCAGTCCTGGGAGCATGATATCATGCTGGAGAAGGATATGAACACAAAAGGTCATGAAAAAGAGGAAGACTCAGTGAGATGGATTGACAGAGCAGATGCAACAATGGGATTGGAAATCACGATTGTGAGGATGGCACAAGTCCTGGTGCTGTCACCTTCTGTTGTACATGGGATGTATATGAGTCAGGACTGACCTAACTGTACCTAGCAACAGCAACTTCATACGGGACCCATCATAGCAGCATTTATTCCATAAGTAGCACAGGTATTGAGTGTGCAGTCCTGAAAGTTAAATATTCAATTTGGTAGCTTAGCTATCAGACAGAATTTTAATCCTTTAGAGAACTACAAGAGCTGAAACAATGGCCATACTGAGGAAGAGGCACAGATTTTTTTTGTGCATGTGTGATTTGGTTATCCTCCCTGCAGGGTCTCAGAAAGGACTGCACCACAGGGTTATCAACTGTGTAAAGGCCCTCTGTAGTAGCACCTTTGGGGACTATAAGGTGGTACACGTCTCCAGGCAAATGTAAAATGCCAGAATAGTCCTTCTTCCTAAGTAGCTTAGCGTTCTTTTCTCCATATAGAAGGGAATTGACCTCACTCTGACTTCTAAAATATGCAATTATGAGAAACCATGTTTAGTTCGATACTGAAAATGAAAATGGCATGTATGATTCCTCTTTGGACAGGAATAACTCTGGGAGATGTCAGTTTTGAATGACACTGAAGAGCAGCATAAGAAAGCATGAAATGACAGGCAATGTGATAAATCTAAAACATTTGAAGGGCTTGTGTAATAAAATGAGTGAAATAGGTTGACTCGATCAAGGGACATTATGGGAAATTATGTCTTTACTGTGCTGTTTGTTTCTGTGATGAATGACGAACTCTATTTTCTTGACTAAGGTTTAAAATCTTTTCTATTCATAATTTCTTCCAAATCTACTTTGGAAAAAGAAAAAAGAGATTCATTTGTAAAGTATTATTATATTTGTTCCCTGTCCAAATTGTGTATGTCATTTTGCACTACCCAAGATGAATATTGTGGTAATGATTGTCTTATTTTTCTTTCCCTGGTGGGAGAGAAAACAATTCCAACTAATGTGCAATTTTGAGACCACCAGAAACAGTGAGTACTCTGTCAAGAAGACGGTTGCAATAATTAGTTAATAATCTCCTTGGTGATAAATGAAAAAGGGTAAGAGGAGCGTGCCAATTTGAGTTCAAGTCTTCCTTGACATTAAGCAGAAATGATTCCTTCTTTATTCTTTCTAATATTTTCACTTCTAACAGTGGTATGTTCTGGTACAGCATCCGCCAATATAGCAGACTCACGTGTTTTGTTCCATGTAAGAACTCTTCACTACACTGACTAGAAAAGTGGCTTTTTAATTCTTCCCTTGCTTGGGTGAACTAGATCAATACTGAGACTGAGACATCTCAGAATAGGTGGAACCACTGCCACAGAGTACACCAGAACCAACAGGAGGCAGACCTCCTGCTGTCAGTCATTCTCAGCAGGGAAGAATGCCAGACAGCTACAGAACGTACACCAGGTATTAGCTAATAAGTCTCCCTGTTGAAGTTACATAGTCAGATGGTACAAACAACTTGCTTACGGGTTGTTTTCAGGTGTCCACCCAGAAGTGACCTGTTAGCTCTACTTAACTGTGTGAAAATAAAAATGGTCATCCAGAATCAACTGATATAAAATACTAAGAAAATCCATGTAAAACTTTGAAATCATTTAGTCCACTAACCCTGTACTTTATTCCTTACTCGTTGCCCTTGAGTGATAAAATGTGGACCTTCGCTGACCATCCCCTCTCCTACAAGCCTGACTGCGACCACACGCGTAATCGCCGACACTTCAGAAGGATCTTCCAAAATAGGCTGCTTCTTTCTCTTCTCAGTCCTGCTGCCTTATTCAGAATCTTAGTAAGTCTCTCTAGGAGTCACCACCTAATGTATCTGGCTGCCTTCATTTCCATTTGAAACCTACTCTTGCCTTTGCTGCTGGGTTCCTGGCTGCAGAGCCCTGCTTCCTGGGCGCAGCTGTCCTGCGCCTGGATCTGGGGGAGGAAGGAGAGGTGGCTCAGACCTTCGTACTTTGAAATGAGAAAGAATAGATCACCAGGGAAGAGTCAAGTTTACATTTGGAGATGTGGCCAGTGGGTATCCTTTCATTATCTGTACTACAGAAGTGCAAAAAGCCTGTGATCACATACGTCAACCACAGGAGACCCTGGTTGCCGTGGGTCCTTCCTTGGTCTAACTGCCCTGGGAGAAGAGGAACAAAGAAACTGTCTAAGGGCATTAAGGTAAACTTAATATTCCAATTCATGCTTCCCTTGGGTCTTTTCAAACCATGTCATTTCTTGTAATCACAGTTTAGAAAACATACAGACAAATAAATTGCTCTTCTGAAAGTGGTTTTTTTTTTTGTTTGTTTGTTTTTAAACGTTTTAGGGGAGTACGTCACTTTCAAGTCTTTTTTTTTTTTACTAAAGTCAGAGCTTTTTTTTTTTCTGTCCCCAATTAAGGTTTATGGTTTCTTGATCCAGGGGGTCATCATGCATAATGGAGTGTTTTGGATCAAAATTTAGATTTCAACCTTATGCATATATAGCACTTAACTAGCAACAAGACCTTAGTTTCTGATACATTGTGCCATTCTCATAAGAACATTTTACTAACCTCTCCAGCCTCGTTTGATACTACACTCCAGTTATACTGGACTTGACTTAGATTGAATCAGGCCATGGTACTCTCTTTCCCCCTGACTTCATACATGTTAAACCCTGTGTCTGAAATAGTCTATCGTAATCCTAACTTTAACCAGCTGCTTCTCACTCCAATTATACACACATGTTCGTATAGCTGATTTGTCACTACCCCTCAGGACTTAGCCTGAATATTACCTCCCACTGCCTTCTTAGACCCGTGATTAAAGTTAAGTCTGCCATTCATTAACTGTCTTACGATCTTATGCTTCTATCGTAACACATCTTATGTATTTATATTCATGTGTTCCCAGTGAAACCATCAGCTTCATGATGAGCTTTGCCTGTTCTTGCTTGCCATGACATTCTTAGCTCTTAGCCAAGGCCCTGGAAACACAGGGGACATTCAGTGAAGAGCTGTCAAGTGACACTACAGATGCGGTTGCTTATCTGTGAGAGAATCACGTATCTAAAATCTCACCTGGTGCACTGTCTAACAATGAGTCCTGGCACATACAGGGCATTCACAAGCACATGTTCAACGAATGAATGAATGAATGGATGGATAAGAAGAATCCATGTCTCTCTTTCTAAAATATCTCTTTATAGAACTTAAAATCTAGAATGAGCTTGTTCTTGAGGAGCTACGAATGATTCCATCACAGCAGCCAGACCCTGGAAGAATGGGGTTTAAAACGTCAGGAAGCTGTGAAGGTTCTAGCTTGAGGGTGGGTCCTTGGAAACCAGAAAGGAGGATAAAGGAGGGGAGAAGACAGAAAATACCTGCCTCTATTCACTATTTGTGCCTGCTTGCAGCAAGCACGGGGTTCTTTGCCTTCTCTTCTCAGAGAGTCAGTTTGAAGGCGTCTCTTTAAGGACCTCAAAAACAAACGAAACACATGCAAGTTCAAGAAAATGAAATCAGTATTTAATTACTAGATATTCTACCTCTAAAATTAAAGAAAAAAAGCTTAAATAATTCAGTTTGATTTCATCTCATTAGTCTGATTTCCTAGTATTTAGCCTTAATTATGTGATACATAAGCCCTAATTATGTGGTACATATACAGTGCACTCTCTAAAGTTAAAGATCAGAACGGATACTGACTTAAGTGATAAAATATGTTAAATTATTAATGATAATTAATCTTACAAAATAGGCATAATTAGTTTAAGTACTTTAGATATTATTCTTAATAGCATTACAAATAATATGACACAATTTGATCATTTTACAAAGAGTCTATTGGGAGGAAAGTCTATGCAAGCAGTGTGTTTTACTCACAAGGGCTAACCAACTGATTGCAGGGTACTGTCAAAATATATCTAACTGCCCTTGTTGAAAAGGTGAGTTTGCTTTAACCCGTTAAGTGCTGTGTCCTAAACAAAATGGAGATTTGGATTTTAAAGAACACTGTTTCACGGCTACACTCATCTTTATATATCACAGTATCTATGTCATTGAGTATTTCTTTAATTTTTTTAAAGCATTCTTGATACTGAACTTCCACACTGTTAAGTTTCATCTTTTTGTTTGTTTTTAAATCCCTGCTGTTTTTTACTAAGGTCCATTTAAAATTTAGTTATAGCATTTTTATACAAACAACACTCACCTTCTAAGTTTGTTTGTCAATTGTGCCCTCTCCGCAAGAAGTATTTTTATTTGTGCTGGTACACTAACTTTTTCACATGTTGCTGTTAAAAAAGAAACTGTACAGCACAGTTACTTTCTTACAAAAATACCTCCAGGGAGAGGGTGCAGTTGACAAACAAACATAGAAGGTACACATTATTTGTATAAATACATAATATTTAATTTTGGTAACATAAACAAAAGAGATTTTTTTCTAATGATAAATAATACACAACTGCCATTTTATATTTAAGGTGAAGTTAGCCTCTGATAAGTTCTGCAGGAATATAAAAAGCACAGTTTACCTTAAAATGAAATTTTGAAATGAACATGCCCTTATTGAGTGGGATTGCCAGAAAATTAGGTAATTTTTCATCATTTTCAACTCTCCTACTTAGGTTTCTGTGATGAAGAATAAGATGATAAACTATACATCAGAAATCATACTATCTGCTTTCTAGGTTTTACTACAGTATTCTGTATATAGAGTTGCTATGAGTCACAGTTGTCTCAACAACCATGAGGCTTTTGTTTTTAACTGAATAATAAGAATCCCTAGGTGGTGTAAATGGTTAAACCATCAGCTACTAACCTAAAGATTGGAGGGTTCAAATCCATCCAGAGACACCTCAGAAGAAAGGCTGGCTATCCAATTCTAAAATGTCACATCCATTAAAAATTCTATGAAGTGTAGTTCTTCTCTGGAACACATGGGTAGTCATGAGTCAGAATTAACTTGACGGCAACAAGCTAAAGAGAAAGGAAAGGCCTGACCTCTGGGCAGGAAGGCTGAATCCAGTAGGGATACTCAAGGAAAGGAAATCGCTGTCCTACTAAGAGGGTTCCAAGCAGTGAAATGTTTGAATACTAATTTCCAAGCTATTCTTAAATTAACCATAAAATACTTTCGTCAAATGAGAACTTACATAGAAAATAACTTTAGTGTATAAAACAGATAAAATCTGTTGTTTTAAAAGTAAGTCAATGAGAACAAGGAAGGTTTTTCACTGTATAAGGAAATGTAATATCGAGCATCATGGATAACAATACCAGGCCCCATCAGCATTCAGTTGATTTCCCTATTTTATGTTAGTTACTCTGTTCAAGAAAATCACCTAGATAATTGGCTATAGCACCCAACAGATTTTATTTTACTTTTCAACAGCTTGCCTTCCATCTCAGACAGCTCTTCAACTGGTTATGACAGTGTCAACAAAAGACATTTTATTTGAGATGTGTAGAAAAGCAGCTCTAATTCAATAGTGTATTACGATGTTGATTCCTGAGGTTTTGTTTAATTACATTTGGGTGCTATCTATATGCTTATGTTGAGGGATTTTGTACAAAATACCTAAATTGCATATTTTTCATTTCTTATGCTATTGTATATTACACCTTACAATATACTGTTTATGAAGTCTCTGATGAAAAGTCTTGTTTGAACTTAGCACCAAGAAGAAGGGCAGTTTTGAGTCTTAAAAAAAATAAAAGTCTCATGAACATTGAGAGCTGTACAACTGCCAAATCTTATCTTTTTATGCGGGTTGCTAAAAAGGTTAACACCATCATATATGGCCAAGAACCAGGCATGTGTCTTTATGTCTTGATTTTTTTGCATCATATCAGTCTCTACTTTCCCCACACTTGATTTTCTTTTGTATATTTTCTCCAGTTTTAAAATATACTATAAATCATATTAAATATTGTCTGAAAAAATTGAAGAGCAAGACAAACTAATTAATAGATACAACAGTTATTGACTTTCTCTCCTGACTTTCCCATTCCTGAAGGAGACCATGCCTAACTTATTCTTGTATTCTCAGACCTGGGACTGTGCCTGCCATTTGGAGGGTAATTAACAGATGATTGTTGTAGTAATGAAAATACTAATAATTTCTATTATAAATCTTATACATCTATAAAATTTCTATTGCTTTCTTTTGACTACAATAAAAATATTATACAATAAGAACTTTTCAAGAAGTGTTTCCTTTTTGACTTGGTAAACTTATTTACCATCTCAAAAAATTGTGGATATCTAGGCATACCCTAGGTGCCTAAGAACTACAAAAGAGCATGCCCTAAGGAGCCCAGATAGCACAGTAGTCAAGCTCTTGGCTGCTAACCAAAAGATTGGTGGCTTGAACTCAACCAGCAGCTCTGCCAGAGAAAGTAGAAATCTGCTTCTATGAGGATTACAGTCAAGAAAACCTTATAGAATCATTCTTCTCTGTCACATGGGGTCCTTATGCATCAGAATGACGGATGACACCCAACAACAACTTGTATATCTGACTTAATAACTGTGTTTTTTTGTATGCAGTGATCATTACAGCGGTCTTTGTCTCAGAACACTTTTACCATCTTGTCAGTTTTAACTCAATCATCACTTCCTCTATGAAGTATTTTCTGTGTTGTTGTTAGGTGCCGCTGAGTCAGTTCTGACTTGTAGAGACCCTATGTGCGGTGAACAGGAAGACTGCTTAGTTCTGCACCAGGCTTCCAATCATTTTTATGCCTAAGACCATGGTTGTCACCACTATGCCAGTCCTCTTGTTGAGGGTCTTCCTCTTTGGCCTAACGCTGTGCTACCTGTGCAGATGTTAATCACTGACTCCTTGATTTTATTATATCATGTGCAAAACTTCATGTGAAAGTTTATATTATCTATTAAATGTAACTGCTTTCCCTGCAAGTCTGTAGTCTCTTTGAGGAAAAAATAACAGTCCTTTTTATCTTTGTTCTTACCATATAATGAATGCTGAATAATTTGTACTAAATACATATTGCTAAACAAATTTTAAATAAAAACAATTGACTATGAATCCAGTAGTTTTTACTTAATAGCCTGAATTATGGAAATAGCTTGCTTGATTGGTATAAACTGCATTTGATTGGTATTATTGCAGTTATGTGGCTAAGGTTTATTTTTACTAGTTGAATAATTTTTTAGAAGTCTTCATAATTGTCATGGATTGAATTTTGTCCCCCAAAAACTGTGCGCAGAAATTTGGTTGGGCTTTGATTCTTGGCATTGTGTATGCTATAAACCCTGCCTCTGTGACATTAATGAGGGAAGACGGGAAGAGGTTCAGTTGGTGGGCAAGACTCAGTGTGTCAGATTGTACCTTGGCTTGGAGTAGCCTCTTAGGATATAAAAGAAACATAGCAAAGTAAGAGGTAGGGACCTCATACAGTCAAGAAGCAGTGTCAGGAGCTGAGGGCATCATTTGGAAAGGACTGGGGTCCCTGAGCCTCAGAAGCTTCTAGTCCAGGAGAAGATTAATGACAAGGACCTTCCTCCAGAGCCAGCAAAGAAAGGCTTTCCCTGGAGTTGACATCCTGAATCTGAACTTTAAGTTTACTGGACAATGACAAAATAAAATTTATCTTTTTAAAGCCATTCATTGGTGATATTTCTGTTAAAGCAGCACTAGACAACTGAAAGAGTTATATTTTTCTTAAATTTAGAGATAGCTAATTGGTTAAAGTCATCTAAGTTTCTAAAATTCGTGGGAATGTTAATACACATTTTTTAGGGATTGAAAACTTTGTCAATATAAAACTGAATATATGTATACATGTATATGCATATTTATGTCTTAAACTAAACCAACCAGACCCAGTGCCGTCCAGTCAATTCCAATTCCTAGAAGGCCTATAGAACAGAGTAGAATGGCCTCATAGTGTTTTCAATGAGTGCCTGGTGGATTTGAACTGCCAAACGTTGGGTTAACAGACATAGCACTTAACCACCACACTACCAGTGTTTCTATATATGTATTAGTTCAATTAAATAATAAAGCAAGAAAGCCACAGACTGTATATTTAGAATTATGTAGATAGGGCTAAAAATTAGATACACTGTTATTGTATAATGCACTGAATTAGAATGCTACTTAACTCTGGATTACTACTGTTTGAATTTGTTATTGTTGCTTGCTGCCAAATAGGTTCCTAGTCGTAGCAACCTCGTGTGTGTGAGAAGTATGGTCCACTGAGTTTTCATGGCTGTGATCTTTCAGAAGTAGATCACCATGCCTATCTTCCAACATGATTCTGTGTGGATTTGAACCACTGACATTTTGGCCAATAATCTTTGCTACCCAGAGAAACTAACTTTGTTATATGGCTATGCAAATAATTTGACATAGACTTAAATCTGAAGAAAAATGGTGTTCAAAGATATCCTTATAAATTTAGATTGGCTACTTGAATACTTCTCTTGTGCATTTAACACTGATTGGCTGTTTTCATTCAGAATAAGTCACAAAAGGGATAAATATTTGGAGCATCAAATGGGTAAATTTATATGTATAACTTACTTTAAAAATCAATTAGAACATATTAGTGCTTTGAAACAAGTTCATTTTTCTATTTATAATTAATAATCTGATTATTACTTTGACATATACTTGATTTCTAAATTGAGCCTCATTGTTGAGAGTCACTTAATGCAAAGTTCAAAATCAAAGTCACTAAACAAAACAACTTTATTTCCTCTTTTTAAATTTGACATTTTTTGTTCATTTTATTTTTTTATTGTATCTTGAAAAGCTATGGAATAATCACATTTACATTATTACATACAATTAAAGCTGGCTGTCTGGCCAACTGACTGGAGAGGTCAATATTTACTACCATTCCAGAGAAAGGTTGTACAACTGAATGTGGAAATTACTGAACAGTATTGCTAATATCATATGCAAGTAAAATTTTGCTCAAGATCATTCAAAAGTGACTGCAACGGTGTATTGCCATGAAATCACCAGAAATGCAAGCTGGATTCAGAAGAGGACATGGAACCAGGGATATCATTGCTGATGTCAGATGGATGTTGGTTGAAAGCAGAGAAAGATGTTTACCTATGTTTCGTTGGCTATGCAGAGACATTTGACTGTGTGGATCATAACAAACTACGGCTAACATTGCATAAAACTGGACTTCCAAAACACTTAATTGTGCTTTCAAGGAACCTGTACATGGAACAAGAGGTAGTCGTGTGAACAGAAGAGGGAACACTGCGTGCTTTCAAATCAGGAAAGGTATGCGTCAGGGTTGTATCTTTTCATCCTACCTTTTCAATCTGTATGCTGAGCAAATAATCTGAGAAACTAGATTATACAAAGAAAAATAAGGCATCAGGATTAGGTGATGACCCATTAACAACCTGCATTATGCAGATGACACCACTTTGCTTGCTGAAAGTAAACGTTTGAAACACTTACTGAAGGTTAAGAAACACAACCTTCAGTGTGGATAACACTTCGACATCAAAAAAACAAAAATCCTCACAACTGGACCAATAAGCAACATAATCATAAACGGAAAAAGGATTGAAGCTGTCAATTTCATTTTACTTGGCTCCACAACGAATATCCATTGAAACAGCAGTGAAGAAATCAAAAGATGCATTGTATTGAGAAAGTCTGCTGCAAAGGATCTCCTTAAACTATCGAAAAGTAAAGATGTCACCTTCAAGAATAAAGTGCTCCCGACCCATGGTATTTTCACTTGCATCATACGCATGTGAAAGCTGGACAATGAACAAAGAAGACAGAAGAAGAATTGGTGTCTTTGTACTCTGGAGTTGCCTTTGTACTGTGGAAAAGAATGTTGAAAGTACCAGGGGCTGCCAAAAGTACAAACAGATCTGTTCTGGACAAAGTACAACCAGAGAGCTCCTTGGAAGCAAAGAAGGCAAGACTGAATCTTACATACTTTGGACACATTGTCAGGAAGGATCAGTCCCTGGAGAAGGACATCATGCTTGGTAGACTGGAGGGTCAGTGAAAAAGAAGACCCTCGACAAGATGGATTGACACAGTGGCCGCAACAATGGGCTTGAGCATAACAACGACTGTGGATATGGTGCAAGATCAGCAATGTTACGTTCTGCTGTGCACAAGGTTGTTATGAGTCAGAACCAACTCAGTGGCACTTAACAACAGCAGCAATCAATATATGGTTTTCAAAATGGAATACTTATGAGAGGTACCTTCACTGAATGAGAGAATTGTGGTAATGGATATTAAAATTCATTAGCTGCATATCACCTTTATATTTATAATCATATTCAACAACATTTAACTCTTATGACATATAATAAAAATCTCAATATGATAATAATATATTCATGGAAAGTAATGTTAATTTGCTACCAGGCTGCTGTCTATATTGTCCAGTTAACTAATTATAACACTGAAATGATTGTATACAATGGAGTCATTTCTCTTCTGCATTTTCATCTAGATTCTCTCTTCCTTGACTCTTCCACTTACTTATCAGTTATTAAGACATCAAGTTTGCAATGTACAAGGAAATGTACAAGGAAAACATGTAAAGTTAGTTCTCAATTTTCTCTAATTTTTCTTATTTGTTACCAACCAGATATGTATACATTTAATGAATTATTGATTAAGGAGAACTGTTCAGATAGATTGGAAATTTTTCTTTTATCTCCTAATTTTAGCTTTTTAAAATGATTTCTTTGATAAATTTAAATGTCTAGAATATTCATTACTTAGAAAACACTTCAACAATACACAAGCAAAGTAAGAGAGTAGAGGTGATGGGAGGGAGAAGGGGAGGAAGAAAGAAGGAGAAAGGAGGAGAGACAGACCTGCTATATAAACCAGTGATTCAGAGAAAATGTAGCTGCAGTTAGGTGAGTGGCAAAAGCTTGAAGCTACTGCAGAAGGGTAGGAGAGGCCAGAGATGGCCAGACTTCTGAAGATAAGGCAGAGCAAAAGCACCAACCCAGCAAGTGCTACTCCTAAAACAATTTAAGACATTCAGGAGAATTTAGTGTGATTATATGTCTATGTCTTGGTCCTTAATCAACTTCCACTTTGCTAAAGAAGAAGGATCACACCAGTGCATCAGTTATACCCTGCATTGGATGATGAATATCTTTGAATCTTAATATCAAGTTCCATCAGAGTAGAAAGAAAGAAAACTTGCTTTCTGGCTAAAATAATTAGGTAAGTCTTTGACAGAAAATGTGGCATTTGAGTTAGACCTAACAGGCTTGTTACAAAGAAGGACAGTACCATCTTTTCCCCTACACCTTGAATAGTCCATAAGGGAATCAAAGGAACAGCTCAGAGAAAGGTGCTAAATACTTAGACAGGACCAACTGACTTGAAGCCCCTAGTGGTGAAATGGTTAATGTGCTTAGCTGCTAAGAGAAAGCTTGGAGTTTCGGGTCCATTCAGAGACTCCTTGAAGAAAGGCCTGGCCATCTACTTCTGCGAAATCAGCCAACAGCAACCTGATGGAGCACAGTTCCGCTCTAATCCATGTGAGGCTGCCATGAGTTGGAATCGACCTGATTACTGACACTGGTTGGCTAACTTTGATATCAATAATAAAGACTGAAAAGGTAGGAAATTGTACTCATTTTAAATAAGGAGATTGACATGGCTGGAACGTGGTAGTACAGAACTTAATGGCAATATTTTAGGTGAACTATAAAGAGGGGAATCTTAAGAAGAGGCTAAAACAAGCCTCATAGATAGATTGAGATTCTGTGACTTAGCACACAAAATGGGATTCTAGGATGTGAAAAGGTACACAAGCTGTTGCTGAGTACAGTGAATTTATCATAATTCTCTTTATTTTACAGGTTCTCTAAGTGCTCACTGAGACATTGTCTAATGCACTTTATAAATAGAAATTCACATGATTTATAAAACTTATCCCTGATTATTTGAATAAAATGAGATAATTAAAAAAAATGACTGTGTGTTTGTGTGGTCAAAGGAGCTAGTAAAATGAAAGTCTAACGGAAATATAATTTAAAACATTTTTGTCACTGGATGATCTCCAGTTTGTATGTTTAATAAGATAAGCTATATGAAGGAACTTTATAAGCAGCAAGCATTAACAAATGCACACAGTGTTACTATTCCAGTTGTTTAAAATTGACCACGAAAATTAAAAATCAAACTGTATTTGAATAAGGTTGAAGTCAATCAGTAGTTATTAGAATTACAGGAAAACCAGTTACTGTATGGCACTTGCATCTAGGCAACAGTGGGAAAAATGTTTGCATGATAACAGAGCTATATGGCCATTATTTGGAAACTGTTATTTGACTATTTTCCATGTACTTCTTAGCATTTTTTAAAATGGAAAATCCATGGAATGCTCCATTTTCCTGTTTTCATTAAGAAGGCTTTCATAAGAAACTCATTGTGCCAGAGTGATAATTTTGCATAGTTTAATAGCGTCCATGAATCATGAAGCACTTTCAACCCACGCATCATTTGACCCTTGCCAACTTTTACACACTTATCCCAAAGGAAGGAATTTGGATAAAATATAAAGTGCCAGCTATATGAAATTATTCTGGATTAAAGAAAAAGAAAGTATTTTGATTGTGATACAAGTATGGCTGATGACATGAAATGCAAAATGATGCAACACAAAACAGCACTGGTGCAGTTAAGTCAGAAAATGAAACTGTGGATTCAGCGCGATTGCATAATGAAGCTTCTTAATAGTAACTTTGTTAGTAGTAAACATACTGTTTGGTCTATTGTGGAAACCTGTTTTCCGTTTCTTTAGTTATACGGTCCATAGACTTTGTTGAGAAAAATCTACACTCCCTTTTGAAACTTTCATCTTTTCTCATGATTTTAAATAACATTTGTGTGCTGGATTTTATCAAATATTTATACACAGGCACGGCCATTTCCAGAGTTCCAGAATTTTACATTTACATGCCTATTCTAAACCCACTGCTGGATATCCCATATATACCTCATGTCCTCTGCCTCCTCACTGCCACATGCAGTGATACCCAATTGGTGGCTTCTTCTTCACGTTTGATAGTGAGTGGCAAACCCTGAAACCTTAGGAAGATTTCTTAACTGTAACTCACTCCTACATGCCTAAACAAACGTGTGTTGATTCTAAGTGTCTCACATACACATCTTTCCCACCTGCCCCGCTGTTGTTCATGTGATCTTCATTTTTCTTCCAGCTGTTCAAACAGCCTCTGAACTGATCACTTTGATACCATTATCATTCTTAACCAACTGTTTTTGGTATTTTCCTCAGAGCGATGATTGTAAACATGCAAAAATTTAAAAATTTTCCTACTGCCTAAATCATAAAGCCTAAATTTCATCTGTTGCTACTCTGCTACAGAAAATTTATCTACAGCTTTAACAAATCATCAGAAATTTGTCTGGCAAAGTGTCAAAGTAGAGCCGGGTGAGGTCCCCCAAAGTGGTAAAATAAGTGGTCTGGGGAGAGAAGTTGAAACCTTGGAAGATAGCCAAGAATGAATTCATTCATTCTTTCCCTCATTTACACGGATCTGGTGTTTGGAGACCCTGGTGGCGGAGTAGTTAAGTGTTATGGCTGCTGACCGGAAGTTCTGCCAGGTGCTCCTTGACAACTCTACGGGGCAGTTCTACTCTCTGTATAAGGTCTCTATGAGTTAGAATTAACTCAAAAGCAGTGGATTTGTTTCTCTATTTAGTAAGCGTTTAATAAGCACTGGGTACTTTGCATACAAAGACAGTTAAGACATAGTTTCTGTTCTTGAACTGTTCTCAGTTTTCTATGACAGATACCAAAATGCTGTTGAAAATGGGATATCTACAAGCAGGAGACCTGGGATTGATTCCTGGGCAGTGCACCTCAAGTACAGCTACCAGCCCTCTGTCAGTACAGTCTTGTTGTTGCTGTGTTGCTGAACGGGTTGCAGCAGAGCTTCCAGACTAAGAGAGGTTAGGAAGAAAGTCCGAGTGATCTACTTGTGAAAAATAGTCCAAGGCAACTCTTAAGGATCACGATGCTCTGACATCACTGTGCACGAGGTTGCCATGAGTTGGGGGCTGACCTGAAAGCTGCTAACAACAGCTACAGGATGTGACAACTAAGCCAGCAATGTCTTGAAAGACAATTAAGTGATATTCCAGTAAAGGAAGGAGGGAACTTCAAAGGTACAGACACTAATAAGATAATATCACATTTGAGAAATACAAGAAATTTAGGATTTACAGTCAGAAGTGGTATGAATATTACTGATCAAATAAGTTGAGAGTAAAGCATAAGGGTCCTTGACTGTCATTATGAAAGGCTTGAAATTTGTCAATTAGGCATGAACAGTTTTGATATTTTATTGTTTTGAGGTTTGATGCCTAGGTAAGCAATATACATAAGCCAAGTGCCGTCGAGTCGGATCCGACGTATACATATGTATAAAGTAGAAAGTATCAACACCATATTCACACCACCTTCAAATTGTGGTAAGCAGGATCCATTTGGTTAGTTGTACATTTGGAAAGATCCTTCTACTCTAAAAATGGATAAAAGGAAATCAAGCCATGCAGAAGGGATAATAAGAAAGAACTGATATAGAAGACACTGTTATAATCCATGCAAGAAATTACAAAAGCCTAAAGGAATGGAGAAAAGTACACTTACCTGGAGACACTTCACAAGTAGAATTGATAACACTCGGTGAATGATCAAACAAGAAAGTTCCATGAGTGGGGAAAGCACAGACAAGAATAGAAGAACCGAGCAAATAAAAGCAAGGTGAGTCCTTCTGAATAGTTCAGAACAGAAGGTTCTATGTAAATTCCTGAAAAGAAGGACCAATACCAACAACTAGGAATTTAAAAACTCTTACTGTCATTGCTGTTAATTGTTCACAAATCAGCTCTGACTGGTGGAGACCTTATATATAGCAGAATGAAATATTGCTGAGTCATGCATTATCTTCCAGCACCATGTTGAATAGTATTCTTTGGTGTGGTTAATTTCTGGAAGTAGATCACTGGGTCTTTTTTCTTAGTTTTAGACTGGAAGTTTCTCCCGAACCAGTCCACTGTGGGAGACCTGTTGCTGTTTAAAAATACTGATGACATAGACTCTAGCATCATAGTAATAAGCAAGCCAACACAGTATGACAATACTGTAGGATTGTATGATAGATGGGTAGCAGTATAAAATCTCAGTAGACTTTTATTTGAGTGGATCAGGTCCATTTAAATGGCTAGGATATAATAATTGTTTTAGTGATGGACTTACTTACAATGACGATAAAACCTAGCATGTAGATACACTGCTCAGCTTTCAGATGTTTCAGTGCATCACACTTTTCTAATGTAGGCAGAAGGATCTGGTTATACAATACACAAAGGTTCTTTTTATTCTTGTGTACTATTATGATACGAGTATGCTATTCTCTTGGATTTGGAAGACAAGTATTTATTCTGAACACCCCTGGACCTTCAAGAATTCACTTTATCATGCCATTTATTTGATGTATCTTCTGTGTGAATCATAATCATCACTACATTTAATTCTATCTGTTCTCTGTGGATGCAGGCGAGTCAAGGTAGAACACAGATAAAAGCAAAGGACAAGAAGAGAGTAAAACTAAAAGCAATATTAAGATCTACTGGGGAAATGTTAAAATTGCTGATCTTGCTTTGTGCCTTCTAATTTAAGAAGAAGGCCTTTTTTTCATCATCATTCCAAATACTGAATGTAATTAGAGTCCTACAGATTAAGCTCTGATAGAATAATTTCTAGGTTTCCCTTTTTTTGTTTGCATGTTTTTCTACTTAGAATTTCATTAAGTTGATTCCATTTTGAGGCAGTAGTTCTTTCTCAGTTGTATTTTGTGTGCCTTCCAACCTATGGGGCTCGTTTTCCAGCTGTATTAGACAATGTTCTAACTGCTATTCGTTAGATTTTTATTGGCCAATTCTCTTTGGAAATAGAAAGCCAGATCCTTCCTTTTAGTCTGTGTTAGCCTGGAAGCTGTGCTAAAACCTACCACATGAGTGACTTTGGTGGTGTTTGAAATAATGCGGCACAGAAACACACAAGCTACCTCAGTATGACAAATTGACAGACAAGCAGAAGTTATTAACGATTTCAGAACCATCATTTGGTCACATCTACAGCTCAAAATAAGAAAAACAGTTTTATCATCCATTAGTAACTTGAACATATGAACTGGAATATATGAAGTATGAATCAAGGAAAATTTGGAATGTCTAAGATAAAATGAAACAGTTGAAGACTGAAATTATAAACACTAATGAGATAAAAAGGTTTAGTTTAGGCCATCCTGAACCAAATTATATATGGTCTGCTATGCTGGAATGATAATGACAAATTGAAGAGAAACAATGTCTTAGTCATTGTCAAAAAGAATATTTCAAAATCCATCCTGAAGTACAACACTGTCAGTGACAGGGTAATATTTGAATGCCTATAAGAAAGATCAGCTAATAAAACCTTTATTCAAATTAAGACACCAACCAGTAGTGACAAAGATAAAGAAATTGAAGATTGTTACCAACTTCTACAGTCTGAAATCATCAAACATTTAATCAATATAAATTGATAGCTATTTGTGATTGAAATTCAAAAGTTGGAAACAAGAATCTGTAGCTGGAAAATTTGGCCTTGTTGACAAAACTATGATCACAATTATCATGATAGAATTTTACAAGAACAACAACTTATTCACTAGAATTACCTTTTTTCAACATAAATAGTAACTATACATATACATTTCACCAGATAATACATGAAATCAACACTATCTGCAGAAAGAAACAATGGGAAATCTCAATATTGTCAGTTAGAATAAGGCCAGGAGCTAACCACCGAACAGATCATCAATTGTTTCTATGTAAGTTCAAACTGAAGCTGAACAAAATTAAAACAAGTCTATGCAAGTAAAAGTGCGATCTTGGGTAGATCCCACCTGAATTTAGAGGTTATCTTGAGAATGGATTTGATGTATTAAATACTACTTACTGAAGGCCAGACTGGCAGTGAGATGAGATGACATCAAGGGTATTGTACATGAAATAAATGTAAAAGGACAGTTAAAAGAGAGAGAAAAAAAAGGATGCCAGAAGAGATTCTGAAATTCACTCTTGAACATAATGTAGCTGAAGTGAATGGAAGAAATGATGAGTAAACAGACATAAACAGAAGGTTTCATGGAGGACTGGAGAAGACAAAGTAAAGTATTGTAAAGAAATACGCAAAGTTCTGGGGTTAGGAAATCAAAAGTGAAGAACATATTCAGCATTTCTCAAACTGAAAGAACTGAAGAAAAGAATTCTAGCCTTGAATTGCAACCGTGAAAGATTCTCTGGACAAAATACTGAATGACACAGAAAATAGCAAAAGACAGTGGAAGAGATAAAAGAATCAGTGTACTCCCCCCCCCCCGCCAAAATTAGTTGACATTCAACTATTTCAGGAGGTAACACGTGATCAAGAACCGATGGTGCTGAAGGAAGAAGTCCAACTTAAACTTGAGAGACTCGCAAAAAACAAGCCTTCTAGAATTGACAGAATACGTCTTGAGATGATTGAACAACTGGATAAAACTCCTGAAGTGCTCACTTACCTATGCCAAAAAATTTGAAACACAGCTACCTGGCCAACTCGCTGGAAGAGATCTGTATATGTGCCCATTACAAAGAAAGGATAGGATGTGGAAATTATTGAACTATACCATTAATATCATACACAAGTAACATTTTGCTGCTGATAATTCAAAACCAGTTGTAACTGTACATCCACAGGAAACTGCCGTAAGTTCAAGCCAGATTCAGAAGAGGATGTGGAGTGATGTATATCACTTGCAGATGTCAGAGGGATCTTGCCTGAGAACAGAGAATGCTAGAGAGCTATTTATCTGTGTTTCATTGATTGCATAAAAGCATTCAACTGTTTGAATCATAACAAATTATACATAACATTGGAAAGAAGAGGAAATCTAGAACACTTAATTGTCCTCATATGGACAAAAAGGTAGTTGTTTGAACAGAGCAGAGGGATAGAACATGGTTTAAAATCAGAAAAGTTGTGCACAAGGTTGCATCCTTTTGCTGTGTTTATTCAAGCTGAGAGAATAGTCTGTGATGCTGGACTATAAAAAGAAGAATGTGTTATCAGGATTGGAGAAAAACTAAACGTGTAATATGCAGATGACAACGCAGTTTGCTGAAAGTGGAAAGGACTTGAAATACTGATAAATATCAAAGACTACAGCCTTCAATATAGATTACACCTCAACATAAAGAAAACAAAAATCGTCACAACTGGGCCAATAAACAACACTGTGGTATACAGAAAATGTTGAAGTTGTGGAGGATTTTGTTTTACTTGGTTCCATGATCAACACCCATGGAAGGCCAAAATCCACTGCCAGCTAATCCAACTCATAGAAACCCTATAGGGTGGAGTAGAACTGCCACATATGGTTTCCAAGGTGTGCCAGAATATTCAATCCACCAACCCTTCGTTAGCAGCCAAACTGTTAGCCATTCTACCACAACAGTTTCCTCCCTTGAAAGCAGGAGTCAAGAAATCAGAAAACTCATTGCATTGGGCAAATCTGCTGCAAAAGACCTCATTAGGGTATTAAA
Source organism: Heterohyrax brucei (assembly GCA_028571685.1). Classification (NCBI taxonomy): domain Eukaryota; kingdom Metazoa; phylum Chordata; class Mammalia; order Hyracoidea; family Procaviidae; genus Heterohyrax; species Heterohyrax brucei. The sequence goes on along the minus strand of CM053146.1, from coordinate 59,917,277 downwards.
AACCAAAGACGTCATTTGAAGGACAAAGATACATCTGGCCCTAATCACAGTATTTTCAATTGTCTCATATGCATGATAAAGTTGGAAAATGAATATGGGAAACTAAATAAGAACTCATGTCTTGATATTATGGCTTTGGAGAGGGATATTGAATATATAACGGACTGTCAAAATAATCAACACTATCTTGAAAGAAATACAGCTGAATGCTCCCTAGAAGGGAGGATGGAATGACTTAGTCTCACCTACTTTGGACATGTCATCATGAGGTACTGGTCCCTGGATGACATTATGCTTGGTGAAACAGGGGGTCAGTGAAAACAAGGAAAACCCTCCGTAAGATGGACTGACACAGTGGCTGTAACAACGGGCTCAAACACAGCAGCAAGTAAGAGAATGGCACAAGGACCAGGCAGTGTTTTGCTTGGTTGTACCAAGGGTAGTTACGATTTGGTACTACTTCATGACACCTAACAATATTCAGAATTACAGTCACTTAAATTCACAACTAGAGTGACTCTAATAAAACCAAAAGGGTGTGGTGACTTGGATAGCCAAATTTTCTGTTTAATTTTCTTTCATCTTTTATAACCAACAGGTTTACTGTAAAGTAGGGGGTTAAATGTTCTGCTGCTCTTTGCTCTAGCATTGAAAACAAATTGGGGCAACTCAGAGTTGTTATTCTGTTAAAGAGAAGATGAGATTTCTAATGGATTCCTGAAGCTAGGAAAGTTAGTCTATGAGGGACGTGCATATGCGTGAGAGATGTACAGAATTAATCCAATGATGAAATTTGAAGCATGCCTCAAGGCACAGGATGCCTGTGAACTAATCATTGCACAAAGACTTTTTTGTTGCTCCATACTTTTGGCTTCTTAGTGAGGTTTTCTTTTTGGCAAATGATCTATCTTAATATTGCACAAGGCAGCTTTGTATGGACAGTGCATCATCAGAGTTCTCTTGTTCTATAATAATGTGAGGAAAAGAATGTGTGTAATATCAAACACTATATAGTCTAGAGTAAAAATAGCATTTCTTTGTTATATTAATGTGAAAGTAATCATGAAAAGAAATGATTTAAAGCATTTATACTATGGAAACTCAATATCTTTGGGGAATTATCTTCATGATTTAAAAAAAAGAGCTTGGTCATATGTTTATATCATTGTGAAAACATTAATAAGAGCTCATTTCTATTGTTTCTTGTACATGCCAGATTTTTTTCTCAGCGTATTTATGGATTATCTTGCCTACGCCTTATACCTGCTGAAGAAATTGGTAAAATTATGACTTGTATTCCTCAGATGAGGTAACTGAGGTTTAGATAATGTTAGAAGTTTTATTGGACAGTGTTTCATTCTGTTGTGTATAGGGTCATTGTGGGTTGGAACAGACTGAATATCGCCTAACAATAACATACAGTACACTTGCATCAGTCAGCCAACATTCATAGCTGTCACATTCACGCAAGCATCTAAACTGTTTATTATGACAGTCGTGTCTTTGTATTTATATCTTGAAGTTCATAATAATTTTGCTATAAACATGTTTGTTTCTTCTTTGTGTTAAAGTTCAGACATTCTAATTGTTTTTTGTTTTGTTTCATTTTGTGTCCCTTGGTTGCACTAAGTATATGTTGTTATTAGCTGCCATGTTGACCCTCAACTCAAGACTAGTGATCCCACGTACACAAAACAAATTGCTTATGGGATCGTTGTGATCTACAGGTTTACACTGACAGATTTTTGGAAGCAGTTCACCAACCTTTTCTTTCTAGTTTGTTTTAACCTAGTTTGTTTTAAACTTCACTACAACCTGTTCAGTATCATAGCAACATACAAGCCTTCACTGACAGATCAGTGGTGGCTGTGCACAAGGTGGACTGGCCGGGAATCAAACCTGGGTCTCCCACATAGAAGGTGAAAATTCTACTACTGAGCTACCAATGTCTCATAAAGCATATGAAAAATTATATTACCTATGAATATATTTTTAGATGGAGAAACATTATAAAAATGAGTCCTTGGGTATGATAGATTTGAGGTTACTGCTATACAGAATAAGAACCATGTAACTCAAGGTCTTCTGCAACTGCCATCATCCCACCATTTCAACACCAACTTTCGCAAGTGCTCTACTATAAGTGTTCATCCATCATCACAGCACACTAGTTGTCACTTTCCTCAATTATGCCATGCCGCTGTTTTCCTGGAAAATTCTTCCTTCATCTTATAAGACTCTGCTCAAATGCCAACACCTTTAGACAAAATTTTTACCCTCTTCTTTGGACTATCAAAGCATTTTGCCCCTTATGCCCAACATGGCACTATTAATCCTATCTTCCCAATCAAAATGTGAGCTTTTTGGAGATGATGTCTTTTTCATTCTTGGAAGGCATGGATTGACTGCTCTTCATTTTTATATCTGCAGCATCTAACTTGGTTTCCCAAATGAACATTTGTTAATCATTTATTCGGTAAAAATTTTATTTTCAATGAACTGAGTAATAAGTATAAACACTTTAATGCATAAAATGTATTCTGACTTTGCAGTTTCTAACCTTTTTATCTCAGTCTTAAGAGTGCATGGATGCAAAACTTTGAACTCTCTTTGCTCCCAAGGTGGCCTTGGGTGCTATACACTCTCACCATCTTCCCTCTCTAGCATTTCCACTCTTACATGCATGCACACATACTTTTGTGGCTTCAGTTATTGCCATAAAGGTATGAATATTCCTAGTTATTTCCTGACATAAAATTAGTAAGTAATCAAAAAATTAAGAAAGGTAGTGTTCTTACTCAACATGTATTTTTGTAATTTGGCTTTCATGATTGAGCATCCTAGCATTCTTAATGTCCAGCTCAGTGGCTTCCCAGATCACCTGCTGGATCATATCTTTCATCGTTACCAGTTGTTGAAAAATAGCCTTGTATTTGGAGTTTATCATGATAAATATCTCAAAGCTGTGCTCTTTAATTAATAGTGATAAATAAAATAAAAGAGTTTTCTCATCAATATGCTTCTCATTAACAAAATTATGGAAGACAATACAATTTGTTTTAATATAGCAATTTTCTTTTTAAGATACTATGTAAGAGTCTAAAGTTATCCTGACACACAGAAATTTATTGATTGCAAATAACATTAGTTATTTATACATGCTTACAAACTTCAAATATTAAGTAGAGTATCCTTTTACATCAGAAAAGAAACAGAACTCATTATTTTTTAAATAGGAAGTCAGTGTTATTCAAGTTAAGTAATTGTTAATTTTTATTGTTTACCCTAATCATCTTAGTATATTACAGATTTAATGCTAGTTTGGTTTTAGTAAATAGAGACATTTGTTGGCCATAGAGATTCCTGATTTAAAATAAGAGGTCAGTTTTACAGGAACCGCATGCTAATTCCTGAATATGTTCTTTGAAAACCCTCCCATATCTAAAATTCTACGAGCCTCTGCCAGCTATGCCTCTGCCAATAGAAATGTGATCTACAGTGCAGAAGAGATGTGCCCTTGTGAACTTCCCTGTAAATTTCCTTTAACAGAGTCTTCCATTGTTGCTATAAAATAGAAGATTATTCTTTTGGAATAAAAATTCACTTGGAAGATGAAATAAAATGTGTATTTAAAGGTGCAGTAAAGTACTTTGTCTGAATATTTAATACTAAAATAACTGATAAAATACAAATGCTCTTAAGATGTCACAAAACACAGATACTCTCTTCCAAGTCTTAAAATCTTTCCCAGAAACTTTATGCTCTTACATGCCAGAATCACAAGGAAGATACATCTTTTTGGTTCCTTGCGTCAGCTCCTTCTTTCTTTTCCTTTTAATAGAGAAAGGTTTTCTGAAATGTGTGTGTGTGTGTGTGTGACAGAGTGTGAGTGTGTGTGTGTGACAGAGTGTGAGTGTGTGTGTTAGGTGTTGTCTGGTTGGTTGGTTCTGACTCCTAATAACCCTGGACACAGAACAGTGAAACGCTACCAGGTCCCGTGCCATCCCCGCGATCATGGCTATATCTGAGTCCCCTGTCGTAGCCACTCTGTCAGTCTGTCACGTTGAGTTTCTTCTTTTTTGCTGACCCTCTGCTTTACCAAGCACGAGCTTGTTCCCCAGGGACTGGGCCTTCATGGTAATACGTGTAAAGTACATCAGACAAAGTGTCACTATCCTAGCTTATAAGGAGCATACCGGCTATACTTCTTCAAAGACAGATTTGTTCTTCTGGCAGTCCTTGTTGTAGTCAGTATTCTTCTCTCGTGCCATAATTCAAAGTCATCAATTCTTATTTGGCCTTCCTCATTCATTGTCCAGCATTCTCATGCATATGAAATGATTGAAAACACCCTGACGTGAATCACGTACATTATAATCCTCAAAGCGACAACTGCTTTTTCTTTTTCTTTTTTTAATTACGATTTAATGAAAATGTACGTACCCATATAAATTCACCTGCTCGCCTATGTGCAGCTCCCAAGGCTCTCCCTGCCTGGTGACAGCACACACCTCCTCTCTGCTCCATACGTGTCCTATCCTCCCAACAGTCTCCTATCGCCTCCTCTCTACCCACTCCCATTCCTCCAGCAAGAAGTCAGCAGGATGACATCCTATAGATGCATAGAACCATAAAATTCCCACAAGATAGGGTCGCTCTGCGTCGCCACGTCCAATCCTTTGCTGTCCACAAGGTTGACCTTCATTATGATTTATGGACAGAGGCAGCATCAGGGCCAGGTACTGTGCTCCCAGGGGAACGCTGAGGCCCCGGATCGTCAATTGTGATCTTTTATTGGAGATCTCAGGGTGCACCCCTATTTATTCTCTTGTTGCCAGTGAGACTCAACTTTGCGAGCTCCATCTTGGCTATCACTGGTGGTGGCAGGGCACCATCCAGTTCTTCTGGTCTCAAGTTTTCTGGGTTCTCTTTTCCTCAAGTCGTTCTTGTCCTAGGTGATCTTCCGTTCCTGTCGAGTTGGAACCATTTGCTGTACCTTCAAATGGCAGCTTGGCAGCTTTTAAGATCCCAGACGTCACTCACCAATGTGGGGTGAAGAGAGTCTTCATTATCAAAATGCTAGCTGTCCCAGTTGGCATCAATTTCATCTGACAGCATGGTCCCCGGCCCCCTGCCCCAGCTACTCTGTCCTTGCAATATTGGGTTAAGATGAGAGGAGTACTCAAATTATGGTGAAGTCCCGTTATTATTGATCTTTCTAATGCGTGCTGTCACCAATTTCACCCAACCAAATTTCTAACAACTATCTAATCTAAACCCTCCTTCCCTCCTCTTCCCTCACTCCCCACCCTTGCAGCCATCAAAGAGTCTTTTCTTCTATACATGAGTCTGTTTTTAAGCTCCTATAGTAGGGGTCTCATACAATATTTGTCCTTTCATCGCTGACTGTTTTCACTCAGCATAATGTTGAAACCAGGTTGAAACCAGGGTAAGAGATGTTCCTGCTATCATCGTTGTTCTTTATCATTGCATGGTGTTCAACTGAGCATGTACACCATAGTTTACCTATCCATTCCTCTGTTGTTGGGCATCTGAGTTGATTCCATCTTTTTGCTGTTGTGGACTGTGCTGTGATGAGCATTCGTGTACAAGTATTGGTTGGTGTGAATGGCCTTGATTCTGTAGGATATATTCCAAGTAATGGAATTACTGGGTCAAACGGTATATCTATATCCAGCTTTTTAAGGAAGCACCAGATTACTTTCCAGAGAGGTTACACCATTTTACAGTCCTACCAAAAGTGTAGGAGAGTTCTAGTCTCTCCACAGCCTCTCCAGCATTTAGTGTTTTGTGTTTTTTGGATCATGGCCAACCTCATTGGGGTGAGATGATATCTCATTGTCATTTTGATTTGAATTTCTTTAATAGCTAGTGATCATGAGCATGTCTGCATGTGTTTTTTGGGTGCCTGGATCTACTCTTTAGAGAAGTGTCTGTCCATCTCCTTTGCCCATTGCTTAATTGGATGATTCATCTTTTTCTGATTGATATTTTGTAGTATCTTATAGATTATGGAGATCAAGCGTCAGTCTGACATAGAGTTGCCAAATATTTTTTTTCCATTCTGAAGGTGACCTTTTAATTACATTAATAAAATCTTTGGATGAGCAAAGTAATTCCTATTTATCTATTTTCTCTTCTGATGATTGTGGTTTGTTTGACAGATTTTGAATTCTGTCTGCATTGTGTATTAAATCTTCCATTGTTGTTCCTACTTTTTCATAGATGAGTTTTATCATTTTTGGTTTGATATTTAGGTATTTTATCCAGTTTGTGTTGGTTTTTGTATAAGGTGTATGATATACTTCTTGTTTTAATTTAGTGCAGATGGATATCCAATTTTGCCAGCACTATTTGTTGAAGAGATTGTTTTTTACCCGGCATCTGTTTTTTAACACTTGAAGTGGGTCTTTTGTGGCAGATTTGTCCAATGCAATAATAAGAAATAAGAATTTAACTTCAATTGGATAGTTAATATTATTTTAAAATAATAGAATATATTGAACCCAGGGCTGGGATCAGGTAAACACAAGTAAACATCTTTCTGGTGTTCTCTGTTTTCAGGCAAGATCCATTTTATATCAGAATGATATCCCTCATTCCATGTTCTCTTCTGAATCCTGCTTGAATTTCTCTTGATGTACTACATCAACTATTTTTGAATTATCTTAAGTAAAATTTTACTTGCATGTGTTATTAATGATTTTTTAGGGAGGGACAATTTTTGCATTTCATTGACCATCTTTTTCTGTAATGGCCACAAATAATGGACCTTTTTCAATCTGTTAGCCAGATAGCTGTCATCCAAATATAATTGAAACCAGAGTGTGCTTTAGGTAGGAAGATGGTAAGACTTTTGCTTACATAATTTGGGCATGGCATCAGGAGGGACAAGTCCCTGGAGAAGAACATCATGCTTGATAAAAAAGCGGGTCAGAGAAAAAAGAAGAAGATCTTCCAAGAGATGGAGTGACACAGTGGCAGCAACAATGGGCCCAACCGTGACATTGGTTGTGAAGATGTTGCAGGAAAGGACAGTGTTTTATTCTGTTGTATGTATGGTTACTGTGATGGAGTATTGACTCAGTGGTACCTAAGAAGAATGGCTGGAAAAGCAGTAGAAATTAAGTAGTTCTGATACTGTGTTGTTTTGTAGCTAGGGAAACTGAGTTTTAAAAATCATGTAGTATTTAGCTAAGGCCACTTGGAAAATCCACACTAGATTCTGGATTTTCATACTTGGTATCATAGATTGGATTGTGTCCTCTCAAAATATGTGTATTAGTTTGGCTGGGCCACGATTCCCAGTATTTTGTGACTGTCTGCCATTTCTTCATCTGATGTGATTTCCTATATGTTGGAAATCCTATCATTATGATGTTAATGAGATGGATTAGCAGTGGTTATACTGATGGGATCTACAAGATTAGATAGCTTTTTAGGACAATCTCTTTTGAGATACAGAAGACAGGAGCAAGTAGCGAGACATGGGGATCTCACATCACCAAGGAAGCAATGTCAGGAGTAGAATGTGTCCTTTGGACCTGAGTTTCCTAAGCAGAGAAACTCCTAGACCATGGGAAGACAGATGGCATGGACCTTCTCCAGAGCTGTCAGAGAGAGAAGTTCTTCTCCCTCAGCTGATGCCCTGAATTTAGACTCCTTATCTACTAGAATGTGAGAGAATAACTTCTGTTCATTAAAGACACATTCTATTGTGGTATTTCCATTAGAGTATCACCAGATAACTAAGGTACTTGACATACTGTAATCTCATAATTGCAAAAAGTTTAGCCATTTGTATTGTAGCTCTGATTGGTACCTTTTTTTGAGATTGAATGAAACTTGATTTAGCTTGTATTATTGTCTCTACTCTACCTTTCTCTTTCCCTAAACTTCATAATCAAACTTTCTTCCATGTGTCTGCAATAAACAAATCATCTATTTTCAGTAATGCCATATTTGATGTTAGGTCTGTAGCCAGCTACATAACTCTTTTGCAGTAGCTGATAATTTAATTCATCCCTGTATCAAGTCAAGTCCAGCAACTAAAATTTGAAAGGCTGGGGTTATAAACCCAAATGACTTTTGACACAGACATTTTATTAGCCAGAATGGCAAATTGATGACTTGGACAAACTCCTACCATGGATTTACTTTCTTCTCATAGCACAAAGTTTTAAAATACTGAATTTGAATTCTTTCACTGAGCATGGAATCGTCAGTGCTTCAAGGTTCCTACACTACTGTGTGTGTGTGTGTGTGTGTGTGTGACACCTAATATGCAGTTTCTGTATGATCGTGAAACTGAAATAAGTCTCAATATTGCTTTGTGGATACTTTTTTTCTTCCTATTTTTGTATTTGGAGAGGAGGGTGCATAGTTGTATTTATTCTTTCCACGGCAGGTAATCTCTGGAAAGGACAGAGAGCAGTTGTCAGGTTAGTAGTGCCCCTGTTGATTCACAAAGCCTTTGAACTTAGTGGCTCAGGAAGCCTTAATATATTACAAAGATGTATTATTATGCATAATATTCTGACATAGCTCATAGCCTTAATTCACTACATAAAGAATTGCATGCTGTCTTTTAATGTAATAATACAGGTTAATATTATTTATAATATAATGTTATTTGGTGCCATAGTGGTTAAGTGCTACGGCTGCTAGCCAGGAGATCGGCAGTTCAAACCTAAGCGCTCCTTGGAAACTCTATGGAGCAGTTCTACTCTGTCCTGCAGGGTCATTATGAGTCAGAATTGACTCAATGGCTGTGGGTTTGTTTTAGTTATAAACTTATTTAAAACTTCTATCATTTAATTTTTTTAAATAATTGATCTGCTATTTTATACACTTCTATGGATAATAGCTAACGACTACTCACCATGATAAACAACCAATGTCAGTGAGTAATTCACATGAAGAGTATTGAAATGGCAGATGTTCTTTATATATATATTCACTACAAGTCAAAAAAAAAGTTGATTGCAGAATTTCCAAATAAGTAATAATAACTGTTAAGTCAGCTGATATTTTAACATCCACTTTGATTACTATGAAGATAAATTTTTTGTCATGATGATTATAATAATTAAAACTAATAATATTTAATATTCAATAATGTTCTGTAAATGTAGTGCCTTGTCTTTAAAGATAATTGCAATGACAAACAGTAAATGCTAAAGATTTCAAAAGCAATAAAATACTATTAATGAAAGTTTTAAAGTGTGGATTAATTGTACTTTTCAGTCAGTAAATTGGAAAATAATCACATTTGGTCACATGACTAAAATACTCAAGCTTACAGATAACACTTTAAATAAGCTTTTTTGAAACATTTGTCATAAAAAGTAAACGTGCCCTGTGGAAAAAAAATCAGAATTGCTATGTTGCAAATTTTACTTAAATATCTACAAAAGCACTATCACTTAAGTTTAAAAAATAAAAACGTTTTGTTTTCCAATCAATATTAGCACTAACAATCTGAGTTTGGAAAAGCATGTCAAAACACTGAATAATGAAAGGACTTTGAATCTTGTTTGCAAGTAATCAGAACTATGAAAATAGTTGTTTCTGCCAATAAATTAAGGGCAAATTCTGTTTACCACTTTACCCATATAATTTTTTTCTCAATGTCTCATAAATATCTATTCTCATGCTATTACCCTTAGCAGTTGATATTTTAGGTACTCTTTCAAAATGTGACCTATATAAGTACACCACTTTTTTTTCCCTTGTAAAATAGGTTTGAAAGTTTTTCTTTTTTGAGGAAATACTTTTGCTGTGTATTGGATGTAAACCAATAGTTTCATTAATATTAATACAGTCATGATTTTTTTCTATTTTAAAATTTGTATTCTACATCACAACACTAGAAAAAAAAATCTATCCCTCTGCTGGACTAGTGTTAGTTTGATGATTATACTAATATTAACTGCTTCACTTGAGTAAGCAAAGAAGAAGTAAAATACCAGTCTGACCAGCTGTTAATTCACTGTGTTGTACTATGCTTATTAAAAATACCCAAAAGATGTACCTTTGTGGTTCAGTCTTTTGAATTAGAATCAGAATATTAATCATGCCTCAGGCCTAAATTAAACATTGGAAGGCCCCTTAAGAATTTTCACCAAATTTTCTTGGATTTTTCTTTATTGGGTCTTCTTGGACTCTGTTTAGCTCTGTAATTGCTTTGCTCCTTTGTTGATAGGTTAAAGCACAATGTGATTTTCTCCATGTCGTAATATTTAAGAGGACAGCTCAATGGTCTACCCTGAGTTGTGATGTGCAGCTGAGACACCGATTTATGACAGGGGTAGTGTTTACAATGTCAAATAAACTGTAAAGTAAGAACAATTACGTGTCTCAAAGATCATAGTTACAAGACTGATTTGAATTACTATGGTTTTCTTAACAGTTATATTCCTAACAAAGCTATCTTAAGTGAGAATGAGGATTGTAGTTCACTTTTATAAATAAATAGGAAAATATTTCAGTTTATTTTTAAATAAGGGGGAAAAAAAGGAAAATCTGAAGTTACAGTATGTTCAAAGTATATCACTGTTTAGTTCCAGAAAGTGGTCATTGTTATTAATATATGCTCTCGTTGTTAACTATGTAAGGAAACAGCTTCAAGAATTTACTATGTGGATTAACAACAGTAGCATTCATGGATCTAGCTGTCTAGAAGCTGTACATAGAGAAAATTTTTGCTAGGCTGGATTTCAGTTTGAAATTAAGTAGTTACGACCTGTTTCTTTCCCTCTTTCTTTCTTTTTGTTTGTTTCTCTCTCTCTCTTTCCTGCTTTCTAACGCTTAAAAGATCTTTCCCATCTTATTTTCATCTCAAAGGGACGGAATAGGAAGGTGTGTCCAGAGGTTTTGTGCTATTTTTTAAAAAATGATATTAAAACACCCATGCTGTTGATACATAACAAAATTTCTATTCATGTTTCTCAATTAAACATACGATAAATTCATACTGAAATAGGTACTATTTGAATTCTAAATTCTTTCATAAGTATTTTTAAACATAGAAAAACACATCAATTAAAATTAGCATTTCAACTTATTGAGGAACAGGTTCAATGTCTCAAAGGTTGTGTTAACAATGGCCTGAACTGATACCACATGAACTTGACAGCATCTCAATATTCCGTAACACAGAATAATAAATGTAGTATTATGTGTGATGAAAACAGGAAAAAGGAAAGCTTAATGACTCAGTACTGTTAAGATGAAAACATCTTTTCTTTTTCTCTTGACACAGTTTTTAAATTTTAGGTCCTTACCCTGAAGAACTTCTCACATTATAGATTTGGTTGATTCTCATCTCTTCCCTGTTAATCTATTATTAGATTTTACAGTTTGATTACATTAAGATTTAATTAGTACTCTGTACTTTGCTTTTTAACCTTTCAAAAGCCACATGTGTCTAGTTGCTGAAATGCTGCTATTGAAACATAGATGAAACTGACAGAAATATGAACATATGCTTCATCATTTTTGACAGTGAAAGACAAAAGGAATATATATGTACACCAATAAGAGATTGGTCAAATAAATAAGAGAATACTATTTAGCTAATAAAAAACACAATAGATATCTAAGATATGATTTTATAGGCAAAGAGCACTTGGAAAAATATGTACCATTTATCTAAGAAATGGGGATGTATGTATGTATACATACATAAGCACAGGCTGAGACACACACACAGACACACACACTTTCTATGCTTCTCCATGCAAAAGGTCCATGAACGATGACCAATCTAGTATCAGTGAGGACTTTTCCACCCACACGACAGTTTCCCAAATCCACCTCTTACTAAAAAGACAGTAGTCTTTGTAGGAATGATGAATGCTAGGACTGGAACAGGTAATGTACAAGATGAGTCTGGAACAACTTGTTACACCAGATAAAAGGTCATATAGATGGTACTGAAGAGTCAATCTAAATACGTTCCCATGTGCCATAGATGCGATGCTCTGAGCATCACTAAAAATTTAACTGCAATAGACTGTACCTCATTAAATATATTTAAATGCATGAATTCATAGCTACATTAAAAATATTTGGTTAACTTTGGTGAATGCTGGGAAACATGTACAGAGAACTGATAAAGAAAATGAAACAAGATTTATTCTCTGATCCTATATAATTTGTACCTCAGTATAACCAAACATGAAACCCTGGTGACATAGTTGTTAAGTGCTATGTCTGCTAACCAAAAGGTTGGCAGTTTGAATCTGCCAGACACTCCTTGGAAACTCTTTGGAGCACTTTTATTCTGCCCGATGAGGTCACTATGAGCTTGAATTGACTTGAAAGCACTGGGTTTAGTGTGTCGATGTAACCTAATAGTCAATGACTGGATATCTATCTCTATTGAGAAAAGTCTGGATTATCAATGAAGAAGGAACTATAGAAGTCAAATTTCACCATTTTGTCATGCTTAAAGAGTTAATGTATTTAGGTTATAATCCTTGATAACTGAAGACATTAATAAAAGATAGAAAAATAACTAGGTATGCACTTCCTAATGGTTGCGCACAACACCGTTTATGAAGAAGTCTTGAACAAAATTCTAAATTTCAAACCAATCATATGTCTAATCTGAGTGTAAATTACCAAGAAACTGGAAGAAGGGAGTACATGCCAAAACCACCAAAGGAATGCAAGCTACAAAATTCCAGCTATAGGAGATTACAGTCAGGGCAAAAAAAGAATAAGGGAAATACAGAAGACGGATCTAACCATTAGAAAGAAGCTTAAAAGTTAGCATAAACAAATTGTACTATGTGGATATCCTTTAGATTTGAATCTAAATAAACAAATTCAAAAATATTTCTGAACTATCAAGAAAGTATAAACTCTAATTTGATTTAGAAAATGTTTTTAGTTATTTTAGGTGTCATAATGATATTATGGACGTGTGAAAAAAGACTCAGACCCATACAATGTAAAGCAGATACTGAGCATTTACTAGATAAAATCATAAAATGGAATTTGTTTAAAATTAAATTGGTATGGAGAGAAGAAGACCAAAATGTAGGTGATGTGAGACTGTCTACATACTGATAATTATTGAAATAGTGCAGCAGATGGACTGAACTTATTGGACCATAATCATTGCCTTTGTGTCTAAATTTGAAAATTTCCTTGCAAATACTGAAGATAAAGTTGATTTTTGATTTCAGGTGATTTAACTGGATCCCCAGTTTACATGGTTCCCCATCACCAATAATATTAATACTTTTTGCATCCATTGATGCTCATTGACAAGATCAATTATTTCATTAGTTTGAAAAATGGTGATTTTTTTAATTATATCATTTACTTCCCATATATTAGCTGCAATTAATCAATAAAATGAACTTTACCTAAGCATCTATTTGGTTTCTCAAAACTGAATTCATACAGGAAACAAATGAACAACAACAAAACACTGCCATCAAGTTGATGCCAACTCATAGTGACCGCATAGGGTCTCCAAGGCTATAAATCTTTAGAAAATAAACTGCCATCACCTCTTCTTCCCACCCCCTGGCTAGTGGTCTTGAATCACTGGCCATTTTGTTCAGAAGTTGATTGCTTTAACTACTGTGCCACTAGGGCTCCTTCATACAAGAAAGACTTGCAAAAATTCTTGATTCTTTCCCTTTAATACTTTTTAGAACAATGAGTTGATGTGGTAGCAAGTTCTACTACCTACAATAATTTTTAAATGTCATGAGGAGTTCTTCTTTATGTACTTCAGGCTTTAAATCAACTTCAGCCATTCCTCTTTTGGATGGCCAAATTCTCTTCTTAGTCCAGAGCAAACCTCTCTGATTTGTTTCCTGTTTCCTGTGACAGGACTCCAGTAGCTTTACTCACTTCTGCAGTTCTAAGTCATTTCCCATTCAGCTTGTAGTTTTCTTTCTCCAGGTCTGAAATATGCCATTTTCTCCAAGGAGTCCGAGTTCTTTATACAAGGAAATTTGTTTAGAGGTCATAATCTGAGATGTAGGGATTCTGTCATTGCTTTTTGTGGTTGTGATTTATTTCTTCTAGGTCTTTTCAGCACATGAAGCTGATATTTATGTATAGTTATTTAAACAAAAATATAAATTATGAGTTTTCATGTTTCCTAATGTAATTTAAGATGGCAGAGTTTTAACTTACCTTCTTTGATTTTATGTTTATATTTCTGTATCTTTTCATGGGCAATCTTGGTGGTTTCTAATTGTTCAAGCAATTGAATAATCAATGGTTTGATCCACGCATATATAATGCATTCATATTAACAATACTGATTTATAGAGGCTGGTGGCCTGGATGGCACAAATAATCAAGTGTTCTACTACTAACCCAAAGGCTCGCAGTTCAAACCCACTGAGAGGCATTTCGCAAGACCTGGCAGTCTACTTCCGAAAAGTCACACCCTTAAAAGCCCTATTGAGTGTTCATGGGGTCTCTATGACTTGAAAGTGACTGAAAAAGAACTAACAACAACAGCGATAAGATTACTGACTGCAGTTTTAAACTTCTTTGAAGAACTTTTACTGTTGTGTTTGGATTTATGTTAATCCCACTAAATGTTTAGAGCAAAACCTGGTTGCATAGTGGTTAAGTGATACGGCTGCTAACCAAAAGGTCAGCCATTCAAACCTGCTAGGTGTTCCATGGGGCAGTTCTACTCTGCCCTATAGGGTCGCTATGAGTTGGCATCAACTCAACGGCATTGGTTTTAGAGTCAAACTGCTGTTATTTTGAAATCTCTTATATATATTTTTTCTCTTTAAGAGTTATTGCACCGGTTCACATACAGTTAGATTTTCTTGTTTCAGTTTGTTTTCAAATTTTAGGGTTGGTTTTTTATTTTCTTTTGGGTTCTTAAAAATTGTATAAAACAACTACAGTTCCATATATAAAAGAAAGTACAGGTAGAGATTTTAAATCAGCCTCCTACCCAGTAGCCCCCTGCACAGTATCCTCGGTACTCTTCTAGGTAGCCGTATTTACTCATTTTCCTTGCTCAAACACCAGTATAAAAATCTTGGTGAAATGGGACTATATTGGCTCAGAATTTCCCTTACAGTAATTGCATTAGAAGTGTTAATAGTAAAGAAGTAGAGTTAGATAGCGTTAGTTTAAAACTGTATCAACAATATGATAAACTACATTTCCCAAGATAGCATACAAATTAAAACAAGTAATGAACTAAGACTATAGCCTCAAGGCATTTCTAGTATCTTAAAAAGACAGAATGGTACAGAATCTATAGAGAGCAGGTAAATCAAAACAAAGAAGAGAAATGAAAGTGTCATAAAGCTACAGATTTAACTAGTACCCTTACAGGCCTCATCAAAGCACAGTAATCCAGTATTATAAATACTGAGTTGTCAATACAAGGGCAAAAGAGAAAAAAAAAAATCACCTAACACTGAGGTATAAAATGGCTAACTTGAGACATTTAACTGTCAAGAAGTCTTTGACAGATGAATTGCTATATTTTAATCAATTTTTGTAGACAATTAGTAAAAATGACAAGTTACTGAAGAGTTGGCTGGTATTTGCCATGCCTAACATTACTGCATGCTAAAGGGGCCAAATGTTACCTTATCATAACCAAGGAGACAATTTCAGTATTATTATTAAAGATGCTAAATAAGCCGAGGATTTTAAGGAGAATTAGACAGATTGCTACAGAACAGCACTCTAAGCTTCTGAGCATTGTAATTCCAGGTTTCTCTTAATTGGACCACTCACTTAATTGGAAAACATCTTGGTTTCAGGCCAGTTCTTCACTAGTTAAGTGGAGTGGAGAATTAAGTCAATTATCCACTTAATTTAGGACAAAATATAGGTTTTCTTGAAAAGTT
This sequence comes from Heterohyrax brucei, assembly GCA_028571685.1. NCBI lineage: Eukaryota > Metazoa > Chordata > Mammalia > Hyracoidea > Procaviidae > Heterohyrax > Heterohyrax brucei. Next base: position 59,901,393 of record CM053146.1, on the reverse strand, counting down.
TAAATAATTTAAATTTTTTAATTGTTTTGTTTCCCTTAGGATATCTATACAATTACATAAAATTGTCCATTTCTTTGTGTGAAGGAAAAAAAAATCTATTTCTAACTTGTTCTTGATTTATCCAATAGGAGATACACATTCTCCAATATTCTGTATTTTGTTAAGACAAAAGGGGGTGAGGGAGGAACTACGGAATTTGAAACAAGTAGAATACATTGGACAAAAATAAGTTGCATAAATAAGCACAGTTTTGGCTGGCTTTGGTGTTAAATAGATTGCTCTATTTTTATTACTGCTATGGGATTATAAAGACAGTATTTGTAGCATCTTTATAGTTGTAGGATAATGTGCTTCTCTCAGAAGTTTTCAAGTTACACTCTGCTATGACAACTCACTATAGCACAAAAGGTTTACACAAATAGTAACTGATTATAGCTGAAAGTTTGACATGAATGACTGTTAGCTGAACAACCTTTAAATAATTACTAACTTTCAGTGAACATTGGTTGTAAGGATTCTTAACTTCCATTCTCCTTTTTGCCCTGCTCAAAGTATCCAGATTTTGATTAGTTCAAGTTTAGCAGGCTTAAAAGGTCTCCGATAATAACGAAGTTATAATCCATGGAATCTATTAATATTACCTTGTATAGCAAAAGGATCTTTGGACATATCACTAAGTTAAAGATTTTTGAGATGGAGAGATTATCCTGCAATATCACAAAGGCCTTAATATAACCATAAGTGTCCTTATAGCAATAGATAGAGAAGGATTTGACTGTAGGACAGAGAATAACACGGCAATGAAATGAGACACTATGCTCTGGTTTTGAAGATGCTAGAAACCAAAGAATGCAAGGTATAAAGCCCTAGATGTTGAAAAATTCAAAAAGAAAGTAAAGAAAAGGAAATGAACAGATTCTTCCCACAAATTTCAGAGGTAGCACAGGTTATTTAGCACCTTGAATTGGGCCCCAGTGAAGCAATTCCTGAGTTCTGATTTTCAGAATTGTGAGAAAAGTTGTCATCAAGCCATCAAGCTTGTGAAAATCTGCTATAGTAGTCACAGGAAACCAATACAGCAGGCTTATCAGTGTATTCCAAAGGAAAAGTGTTTGAGAATGTGTACTCAACTCAGCTCAGTTAGAGAGACGTGACAAGACCATGACTGGAGCTTCTGGAGAGTAAAGCGTTTTGTTTTTTTTGGTGGTGCCTTGTTTTTTCCCACTGGCCAAGAACTGTTAGTTGCTGTTGAGGCCACACTGACTCGTGCAACCTTATGTATAACACAATGAACTGTTACCCCGTCCTGTACCATCTTCATAACCACTGGTATGTTTAAGTTCTTTGCTGTGGCTACTGCGTTAATCCGTCTCATTGTGGGTTTTCCTCGTACCAAGCATGATGTCTTTTTTTTAAACCATTGGTCTGTCATGATAACATGTCAAAGAACACAAGCCAAAGTCTGACATACATGCTTCTAAGAAGAATTTTGGTTGCATTTTTTTTCTTTTCTTTTTATTTTTTTCATCATAGATTATTCCACTTAAACCACCTCCCTCGGGGGGGGGGGGAGAGACACTTTTTTGTCAAGTAGACTTTAAGTCATAGTGACTCTATAGGACAGAATGGTGTCTCCCAGTCTGTATTGACTAAGGAAGCAGACTGCCACATATTTCCTTCCAGGTGTGTCTGGTGACTTTGAAACACCAACTTTTGTTTAGCTGCCTATCACTTAACACTTATCCATAAGAGATCTTTTTGTTCTATTTAATAGTGCCCTAAAATCAATGAAGTTATGACCCTGGCATATTCCTGGTATACTGTAGGCTCAAGAAAAAGGGAATTCTGGAGTAGATCTTTGATGTGTGAACCACCTGGTGCCCCTTCCCCCCTGGAGTATTTTTTAGTTCAGGCCAAGACAACACATCCAACACACTTATAAGCTGTGATTGCCCTCTGTCAGCAAGGGATGGCCATGAGTCACATCACAAAGGAATGAGGTTCTGTAGTGTTAATGGAAATGATGTGGTCATTGAATGGGAGAGGGCAGCTTATGTCTATTAACGATTAGAGAGAAAGTGTGTACTATAACCACGTAAACCATAGAGATGGAATAGTAACAAAGGCTCTACAGTGCTATTTTAGTAACAGAATCATTAGGGAAAAATAAGTAGGTAGCTTATAAAAGAGTGGTTTGGCACATATAAACAAAAAATTGTAGGTTTGGTAAACAGAAACCTGGTGTAAACTGACATAGTGGGGAGTCCCAGCCCTTAATTCAGTCCTCTATCTTAGCTGTATTTTGCATAATGTTTCTTCCCTCAGGGCCACACACAAGGAATATAATGTCTATTCTACTCAATAAGTTTTAAAACTTGAGGACAGCTTTTATGTTCGTCTCCATTCCCAAAGTTTTAAGTTCGTTCATCATTCTGGTTGTCACACAGTTTCTTTCCAGTTTGTCAATGACAATGTCCAGAATACTTCAGTTGTGCCACTTGGAGGCCCGAGACCATTCAGAATTATCTTTAACATACTCCTAGTTATAGTACTTCTAATAATATAAATTGAGATTGGGTTAACTCAACTGCCATGGTCATTGTAACTCTAAGTTAAATAAAATGCAATCCAAAAAGCTCCGGCGATGATGGAAATTCTGTTTAACAAGGTATGTTTACAACGTCTTTTCAGATTATCCTCCTCCAAACCGTGCTGTTTCTCTAGTGGTTAAAAACATTTCAGAAACTTCTTGAAATGGCCTCAGACACTCCGACTTGTTGAATTTGATGCCTTTAGTTATGCAACAGCCTTCCAGTCATGGTTCCTTTCAAGCCGATGTACAGACAGAAAGTTAGGCCGGTGTGGAGTTTGTGATACAAGTGACATTTTTACCACCAAACTTGGCTCAGTGATGTGCTCAGTTTTCACAATGTTCAAAACTCTACATTTCAAATGACGCTAATATATGTTAATCCAAATAAGGTCAATGTTGAATTAAAATAGAAAATGAAGCTAAAGTCAACATGGTCTTGAGCAAGGCTGTCATAATTCCAGCCCACTATCATTGATTGGAAAGTGGTGGCATAGGGGTTAAGTGCTATTACTGCTGACCAAAAGGTCGGCAGTTCAAATCTGCCATGCACTCCTTGGAAACTCTATGGGGCAGTTTTACTCTGCCCATAGGGTAGCTGTGAGTCAGAACTGACTTGACAGCAAGGGTCTTGGTTGTTTGTATAACTGATAGTAAGACACCATCTTGATGGGAATGAGATCATAAGCGGAAGGCTTTTATTACACTTCTTGGGAACTAGCAGCCTAGTATATCCCTAGGTTGTTGGGTTATTGTTTTTTTTCTTGCTACTGTTAGTTACCATACTTTTACTCCATTAATGTGCACATTGTGCATATTTTTGGTCAGCTGCGTACTACTCCCTGCTATTGTATATGTATATTTATATCAGCAAAATAGACTAGTATTCAGTTACTCTTTGTGCTAAAGTATCAACATTGTTTGCAGCTAACATTCACATCCAGGAATTTGAGGAGCCAAAGGAAAGTAACTCATGTGTTTCTAATTAATATTTTGGAAGAGAATTTTAATGATACGATCTATCATCCTCTTCAGGATGCTAATTTTTTAAGCCTAAACTGTTTCTAACATTGACCTCTCATTCTCTGGGGTGGTGGTGGGGGAGCAAAAATATCAGAACAATTTTGAAGATAAGGATACTTGTCAAAGGAGAAACAAAGTATGTACACCTGCTACAGATAATTTGAAGTTAAATATCTACCTCAGTGCATATTAGGGCTTGTAGGTGAACAGTTTGGTGGACATATGCAGCTAGGATTCTTCAACTGGAGTCCTTGGAGCAGACATTTGAAAAGAGCTAATTCTTTGAAACTGTATACATAGTTTTGAGCACAAGTGTACACATGAGTTTTTCTGAAAAAAAAAAAAACTGCTCAATCTTATCAGATTTTAAAACTAGTCCATAAAATATACCCTCTTGCATCTCTCCCCCCAAAATGATTCAGTAGCTTTTATAGATAAATATGATGTTTTGTATTCATAAACTGATAGCTTTTGCTTTTTAAAATTAGAATTTTTGAGGAAGATATTGGAGCTTTCAAGTGAGATATTCACAAGTGTCAGGAGAGCAAACTCTAGATGCCAGGTATGGTTCAGATCTGACTCTGTTTGATCTGCCTAGAACACTGTAGATACTAGTTCTTTCAAAATATCTCTGGAAAGGCTAACACAGTAGGTGTGTTTACAGCTCTTCAAAAGACCCAGATTGGGAGACCTGGAGATTAATGATCTTTGTTGTACAAGGCCGGGTACAAGCTCAGGTAGCCTCCTAAGGCAGTTCTTTACATTGCCATGGCAATGGATTTCCGACCTCACCTAGAGAGGCAGCTTCTGCTGAAAGATAGGTCCTTCCTATCTGTGTGATACAATCCTTCAAGAGACAAAGTAAAATGCTTTATTTTAGAATACTGTTTTATTTTTTTAATGCTAGTATATTGAATTTAAAAGAAAACAGCATTGAAGCAAAACAAAACTTAGAGAAATTAGTTAGGTTACATATCCCTACAAAGGAAACGTGTAGATATTCTAGTTAGCAGGATGTATTCAGGGCTTGATTATTTCTGAATGTTTAAGTGTTGCAGAATGAACTCCCATTACTTGAAGGTACATAAGCTTATTATTGTTTCTGTGTTATGGCATTTAGAACATGTTCTGATTAGTGTCCTACAAAATAAATCACATGAACAGCACTTCTTTGTGGTGAGAAATTAAAGTGCTCCAACATAATTAGCTAGACTTCACGCAGTTTTCATTTCTGCTGAAAAAACTATATCCTTGCTGCTCATACCTCTCAAACTGTTGTGTGCCCAAAAATTACAGGAGAATCATCTTGAAATGCAGACTCATCAGCCTCTTGCATCAGGAGGTCTAGCTAGAGAGGGTCTTGAAATTCTCTATTTTTAACAAGCTCCCAAGCAATGCCAATATTGCCCATCCCTGGACCTTCCATTGAATGGTAAAGCTCCCTTTGACATGCCTACTTTATGCCTTTAAAATAATGATACAAATAAAAGATTTTCAGTTACCTACGGGGATAGTTACATTTAGAATGCATTCCTTAAGCAGAACTGAATTAAAAATAACTTCCTGAAACAGAGCCATATTGAAATAAATAACAATTTATACTGAAATAGTATTAAAATATCAGGCTGAAAGTAAAAATATTTAGGTGAGAACTATTTAAATATAGACTTTTCTTGATGATTTCAGATCTGCATAAGTAGTTTATTCTTAGCATCATTGTTATTGCTACCCTAATTTCTCTTTTAATGGATATTTTTGTACAATTTATGGGATCAGAGAACAGGGGAAACTTATTTGTAGGTTCTCAATCGTTTACTTGACTAATGTTATAGCTTTTGGTAATAGTAGTTATGGAAAGTGTATTGCACGAGTGTGAGCACTCACACATGCCCGCGCTCACGAATCTCATACTCCATACCCCATGTTCCTATGGAAAACTGTACAGGATGAACCTAGTTCAAATCTGCAATCAGCATCTATTTGACCTGCTGAGAACTGGCGAGGTTTTGAACTATCATGCAGTTTGCTTCCTAATGCATGGTAAATTTCTTTTAAAATGAAAGTACACATGCTTTTTTACTTTGGCTGAAAGGACAAAACAGGAGCATAATGAACTATAAATTTTGGTATATTTATGAGTATTTATAGCTCACTGTAAGGTTTTACTTTCTGTATTTTTCATACATTTTCTCTGAACTTGGCTCTGGCAGCAGGTTCAGTATATTTGACCTTCTGACTAGAACAGCTCCATCGGGTTCACATTAAATCTGCAGATGTTTTATTTTGTGGACAGATTTGCAGCATGAGAGTTTCCTAAAAATGCATGCTGTTGGCACTACCTTTAGGTAGAAGGTTTTTTGTAAAATTATGTTAGTTTTATTTTCCATATAACATAACATTAAAAACGAATGTTATTAGTAAAATATTTATTTTTTAAAATGCAGCTGTCATAATCTTTCCAGCATGCATTATCATTAGTCCATGTGAGAGGTAGAAAATGCTTTTGAATTTGGAAGAACAGGTAACCACGCTAACCCTCTACCTAATCTTGGGATTTTTTTTTTTTTTTTTTAATGCATAAATTTGCGTCTCTGCACCTTACTTGTACCAGCATGGGAATGATTGCCTGGGTTATCTGTATTAGACTTGCTATAGAGAAGAGAAAATGGTCTTGACTGACAATGACTTCTCTGTGGCCCAGGACATTGGTGAAGATGTCTCTCTGCTAGCCTCGCTTCTTTTCTTTGGACCAGCACAGCGTAGCCACAGTGGGATGAGGGATGGAAAGGCCGTGTGTGGCCTCCTCAGCAGGAGCAAGTCTTACAGGCTCATTGGTCGGGGAGGCCTGCTGAGAAAGGTGTCAGAGAAAGGGCCACTCAGCCGACCAAAGCTGTCACTCAAAGAGCCCCTACTAGGTGGCAGTGCTCAAGGGCGGAGTGTGTATTGGGGGAAAAAAAAATCTTAGTTTTATTCACTAGAATGATAATAATAATAATAATAAAGTGTTTAGAATTGTGTTTGTCTAAATTATAGCTGGTCTCTACTGGATTAAACATTTTAAGCCTCTTTTTTTTTTTTTTTTCCTAGCACATCATTAATTTTTAGTCTGGCTTAAATATTCAGCAGGCTGGGGCTATATGGCTCATTTATTCTGCTTTATTTTATTTACTTTTTAAAAGCAGAATGAATAAAATCAGTTAATAAATTTAAGCTTACTTGCTGTTATTTAGAAAGCTGTGAAATAATATATCTTTCTTCACTAACACTAAAAAGTAATTTATCTGTAAGAATAAAGCAATCACTTTCTTTAGATTTTTAAAAGAAAATGACAGACCATTATCAATCTGGTGCTTTAAGTTCAGTTTTATCCAGTGTGGGGATATGGACTATATAACCTTCATAAGAATTCTAGAATACTTTATCAAAGATATATTTCACAGACAGCGTGCACTACTTGTATGAAATCTATAAACGTAAAATCTATACGCTGATTCTCTTCTCCATGATGCAGTAGTAGCTCTGTTCCTGTAAAGCACGTACTCCAATGATGGTTTTGAGTTTTAAACCACCTTTGAGCACCAGTTTCTAAATCTTAGTGATGTCCAGTAACTCATACACACGTATACCTGAAACCTCTGGAATACTGTCCTATACGTTAGCATGAATAAATTTTCTTGTCTGGAGGCAAAAGTGGAGAGAATGTGAGTGAAGGCTGAAGAGGTCAAAGGAATACACTAATTTTGCCCAGGAGAGGAAGAAGGAAAGGATGAATACATGGTCTGGAGAAGAAGGTCTTTAGAGCTGAGTCAATTTCTGACCATGAAAATCTGCCAGATTCTTCTCCTTGCTCCAAAAGAGAAGGAAAACACCTAAGAGTAGGCTTTCAGTGGTACAGCCCCATCACTGAATGGCATGGCATAAGTAAAATGTTTTGACTCATGTCTGGAACACAGTTAGTGCTCCATAAACTTTTAAATAAAAGTGATCTGTGTCTGTAGGTTAATCATTTATGGAGGGAAAAGGAAACAGGAGACTTCAAAAAAATGTGCATAGCTTAGTATACACTAGATATACATGAAGCCTTAGCAGAACAGTGAAGAGCTACAGCTGCTGACCAGAATGTCAGCAGTTGGACTCCATCAGTTGTTTCCTGGAAACCTAGTGAGGAAGTTCTACTTTGTTCTATAGGGTTGCTATGAAGTAGAATTGGCTTCATGGAACCTAACAACAGCCACAACAATGTATGTTTTTTCTTTTCTTTTTTAAATGATGTAATTATATGCTCATTGTGGAAAGTAAAATGACAGATGTATATAGGATAAAATACACTTTATCTATACATCTTCACTGGTATATGTTTTTGTTATCTATTGCTGCTTTAACAGAAAATATCACAAGTGGATGACTTTAAAAAGGTAAGTTTTATTTATCACAGTCCAGTAAGTTAAAAGTTCAAATTCAGGGTGTCAGCTCCAGGGGAAGGCTTTCTCTGCTGGCGCTGGGAGAAGGCCCTTGTTGTCAATCTTCCTCTGGACTGGAAGCTTCTGAGGCACAGGGAAGCCGATCCTTTCGGAAGGATGCGCTCGGCTCCCAGCACCGCTTTATTTCTAATGATATGAGGTCCCCAAAAGCCTCTGGTAGCTTCTCTCCTTTATATCTCAAGAGACTCCCTCAAGGCACAAAACAAATTATACATTCAATCTTGTTCTACCAACACAACTGCTGCGCATCCACCTTCATTAACATCATAGAGGCAGGAATCCCAGCATGGAGGATGAGCACACAATGCCAGAAATTATAGCCTAGACGAATTGCTACAGATTTGGGGGAGAACACAATTCTATCAGTTATAGCTTATTTTTAGAATTCTAATGCATAGCTACATTACAGCTGCTCCTCACAGTATATGAATTCAGCATATTTGACCTTGTTTTAAAAATGTATCTATACATAAATATATATGTACACACACACACACACACATACATATACACACACAATCATTGAGGAACCCAGCAGCATAAGTATAGCTTCTATAACAAAAATCCAGTAAAGGATATACTCAAGTTCCTCTTTTAAAAATCTGTTTCAATGCTCTGCTAATAATTTGTGGCTTTACAAAAATGTGTGAAGCATTCTGACACAATGTCAACAAAGTGTCAAATGCTGTGAGAGAGAAACTAAGAACTGGAAATCACAATGTCACAAAATGTTAAAGCTAGAAGGGACCTTAGGCCCCCTTCACATTGGAAGTGATGACGTTGAAACCCAGGAGGATGAAGTGATTTGCTCAAGGTCACACATAAAGCTAGCCTGGACCAAGGAGTAGAACAGGGGTTCCCTGACACTCAGTCCTGTTTTCTTTTAGGATTGTGAATTTGTTCCTAACTGTATCAATTGTTTTGTTTTGAACAAAATAAAGAAGAGATTGTAGAAATGGGGTTGAGAGAGTTTTCTTTCTTTTTTTTTTTTTTTTTGGAATCTGAGTCATTTTAAAGGTCAACTCGTCTCTCATTAGTCAGAATACATAACTATTTACCCAAATCATCTACTTAAGCATTCATTCAACCTGTAAATGTGTGAGATGTTCATTTCCCTCATGTTGAGAAGCAATAGTCATAGATTTAAATGAATGCCATCACCCTTTACTTTAAAAACCAATCTTCATTGAATAAGGCATCTTTTCTTCTTTTTAAATATTTCTTCTCGCATTCTTGCTTTTATAATAGACATATTCTCTTTCTCACACTCAATCCTGACAGCTTTGCTAATATAAATTATTATCCAAATACAGACACGATGCATGTGTGCATATACACATTCACATATACACAGAGAGAGATCACATATGAGGCAGTTTCTAGCTTACAGAGCACTTCAGTGTATTACTTCTGAACAAAATTACAAGTTAGCTGCATATTCTAAACAGGTCATATCATACATAAGAAAACTGAGTCAATGGGTTGTGGTATTCCAAAATAAAGGATCAAAATTTAGTTTTTTTTAATTCTAAAATATGTTTTCATTCAACATACATACATAAAATTAATTATAGATTTTAATAGATTATTTAATGAGATTGTTTCACCATATGCCCATAAGACTTTAGAGGCACTATGTTGTTGTGTGTCATTGAGGTGATTCCAACTCGTAGCAACTCATAGGACAGAGTTGCTCTACAGTGTTTCTTAGGTTATAATATTGATAGTAACAGATAGTCGGGTTATTTTTTCTATGGAGCACTGGGTGAGTTACAACCACCGACCCCACAGTTAGTAGCCAAGACCTTTAACCGTTGCTCTTCCAGGGCTCCTTGAAGTTGATATAAAAGAGAATTAAACTAATTTTGTATACATAGTCCTCTGTGATAAGGAGAAATATACTGTGCTATTAAACCCAAATATCAGTTTTAGTGTCCATATTTCATGCAAATTAGGGTATCATTTGAACTAACAAGACAAAAAGTTTGAATTTTTTAACTACATTAAGCAAAATTTAATTGTAATATTTTTACTATTTTAAAATTAACATTTCAAATTCTGAATCTTGTTCAAAATATGAAATATATTTTCCATTTAAACTTAAATATTTTAAAGAGGATTTTATAACCATGTATGTTCAGTGACTATGTTTTATTTATAGTCTCAAGATTCAGATCTTTAGTTGGGCTCCATGACTTTTTGCTGTTTTGCAGTTTTATTTTTCCTCATTTAGCCAGGTAAGGAACTACTATAATGGAAATTATCAGTCCTGGGGCTTGTGAAATGTCTTAGAGTAAATGCTGGAAAGCCTGATTTCTAGTCTTGTCCAGTAACTTGTAATTTGCTTTTAGCCAAACTATGACTCATGGTCTAATTTTCTAAAAAAAGGAGCTATTAGATTAGATAATCAACAACGCTTTTCTGATACCTCAAATGTCTATCACTTATACCCTCCCTCTCTGGATGATTAACTTTATTATTTCAACATTGCATTTTATTACTTGTGTTTCATAAAGCAGATGCACATGTGAAAGATTCAAATATGAAAGCAGAAAATTTCACATAGCATCCATATGTACATAAGCACACAAACTATAATACTTCAGTTTTCTTACAGTTCTATCAGAATAGTTACATCTTTCAGTGAAAAACTGAGAGCAGTTTTTTAAAATTAAATTCTGCTTAATGTAGTTACAAAAATTCAAATCCATTGCCATATTAGTTCAAATGATACCCTGATTTGCATGAAATATGACACTAAAACTGAGAGATTTGAAGGCAATACATTGAAACCATAGTCATACGGCATTCTTCAGAATGTGTAGACTCAGTTTCAAACAAGTACAGGTGACATTTATGAGCATGCTAATGTATTTAGTAATATGACATTTCATCAGCTTCCATATATACAATCTTAAGTACATATGTGATACTACAAAGCTAGAGAAACTAATTAAACTCTACTTACATCTTTTTGAGATATTATGCAACAAACAGTTCACTGTGATTTGAAATGGGTTACAGATTTTAATTTCTAAGGTTAATAAGTGTAGCACACTAACTGACAACAGAATCCAAGAATGATTTCTGATTTTTTTCTTATTAATTAATCATTTCTTGCATAAAGTTAACATGAAGATGCATCTGGTTTGTCATAAATATTTCTGGAGTAAACTGCGTATAACTTCCAATCATAAAATTTTTAAAAATAATGACATTTTATGCAAAAATATGTTTCTAGGTTCTCTTGGTACTGCTAAGAGCCTTGTAGGAGTTCTAGTCATGTTAAAAGACTGAAAGCAATGACAGTAGGATATTAAAACTAACAGCAGAATGCTCAGAAAGAAAATAAAAACATAAATTAACCCTGAAAAAATGAGCAAAAGGCTAAACAATAATTCTGAACACTGAGAGATTATTTGAGATTATGAACTATCAATAGTAGGTTTAATTATGTTAAATAACATTTCTTTAAGAAAGTAGACTATTACACAATGAGGGTTTTGGTTTTTTTTTTTTTTTTTTCATCCAGAATTAGCTATAAAACCAAACCAAACCCACTGCCATTGAGTAGATTCTGACTCACAGAGACCCTACAGACAGAGTGGAACTGCCCCATAGAGCTTCCAAGGAGTGCTTGGTAGATTTTGAACTGCTAGACTTTTGATTAGCAGTCGTAACACTTAACCAGTATACCACCAGAGTCCCAGATGTAGCCATAGAAACTTGAAAAGATGTATTAAGTTATTTGTGGTATACTATAAGACATTCTACTTGTTTGAAATATTTCACAATGAGTTACATATTTCTCATAGGTTGAACACTGAAAACTTTTTTTCTTTCTCTAAACTATCATATTGCCCAGGAAACAAGGCAAACTCTACTAGAAGAGATTGCTTTCTGGCTTCCTCTCCTACAGTTCATATTGAGCAAGGAAACTTTCTTTGTCTCAGAACCCCAGTTTTTGATTTCTTCCTGAGTCCTGGAGTGCACACAGAAACTGGTTATTCATTGTTCTCACCTTTCCCACAAACTCCATTCTAAATAAATTTATGTTTTCACAAGCAGAAAGTAAAATTGTATTTACATCACTTAAAACTATGTAAAAAATATGGTAATATAGTTGGTAAAGAATATAAGAAAGCAAATTACATAGGTTTCCATACTGGTATAATGAAACACATTTCTCCCTATAATTTAAAAATAAATTGTTGTGTTGTATGTTTTGTCCAAAAAGTAAGAGTGAAAAGAAAAAAAGTTATGGCTATCGACATTAATGTTGAAATTTTGACACATACGGTTAGCAACTAAGAAATGATCTGAACCGGACTGATTTGATCAAATCCAACTTTCCAAATGAGAACAAAAACTGTCAATAATCAGAGACGTCTACTCTGTTTTTCAGGGAGTTAGAACAGTTAAAAAACAACAACTCATTGCTGTCCAGATAGTTCCAACTCATGGTGACCTAAATGACCTCTCTTTGCTGAGACGAATTTTGAAGTAGCTTAAGAAAGACACCTGCTAATCAAAAGGTCAGCTGTTGGAATCTGCCACTTGCTTCTTGGAAACTCTATGGAGAAGTTCTACCCTGTCCTATAGGGTTGCTATGAGTTCAGACTGACTTGATAGCATTGGGTAAGAAAGGATAGGGTGAAGCTGATATCAGAGGCAAAAGGGCACAGGAGGTAAATCATTGACTTACAGCCTGACAATCATCATTTCAGATTCAGCTCTACTAAGCTTCAACATCTTTTGTAAATTGGCCCCACTACTGACCTTCTAAATTTTTCTGAAAACTCTACTTTTCTACAGTTTGGAGCTTGGTTGTCTTTTACTACATCTAGGTTGCTCTTTGCCTACCCTCAAGTTTTATCTTTCAATCATTTCTTTTCTGCTATTTTTTTTTTCCACATTGGAAACTGGTAGAATGGTTGTTAAGACCCACAAATGCTGGACAAAATGTCAGCAGTTCAAATCTACCACATACTCTTTGAAAATACTATTAGGCAGTTCTACTCTGTCCTACACAGTTGCTATGAGTTGAAATTGACTCCATGGCAGCAGATTTGATTTTGTTTTTTATTATACCTGTATCAGCTAACTTGGTTTCATGTTTTGACTGTTGGAACAGTTTTTCAGTTAGATAACCAAGCTGTCTAATCTTTCATCCTTCAGTCTTTAATGCATTCTGGGTTGCCAGATTAATCTTTCTAGACCACGACATCCTGTGTCTCTTTGACTTTGAAACAAATAAAGAAAAGAGGGTGGGGCCACTATGGCAAGAGTAGTCAGATGCTTCCTGTGATCTTTCTAACAACAAAGAACAAAAACAAATCAACTGATTATATATAACATTCTAAGAACCCTGAATATTGAAGATAAAGTTGAGAAACTGGAATAAGAGATGGCAAAGGGAAAGTAGGAGCAGAAGTACCTAACAATGGCCAGACCTGAGCTTCAAAGAATTGGCTGCAGCCAATTTTGTGAGTGGAGAGATGGTATTCAGAGGGCATCTTTAGCAGGAGAGACTGATCAGCAGACAGTAGACTCACACTTCCAGAATCAGTGAAAAGTGGGATTCATTTGACAAAAGCTAAGTGGCTTGAGTCTAAACTACCACATCGATTTAAAACTTTCCTTCTAGATAAACCTTTCTCCCTTTCCCCAGCATTTTCCATCCTTTCTCTACAGTGTACTCAGCTCTGGAGTCTGACATCATTAACTAGGAGCTTGGAGTAATATTCCTTAAATGCTCTTGAGCCATTCTCCTAGAGTTACAGAGAGAACAATTTAATAACTAGGGGGAGGGAAAAAATTTACAAACTCTTTAATTTGGAAATTCAGAGAAGAAAAAGTTTCTTCTCCTAGAATCAGGCATAAGAGGAAACTCCTTCCTCACATATGTTGGACCCCCACCTTTCTCAGGTATGGCAGCCAGATATTTGCACCTATACCAATCACTCCTCCCCATCTAAGACAGAGGGAAAAGATTGCACTACACACTTGTGTCTCACTAACTGGAAACTTGCACTGCACTCATGCAAGACTAAGAAATGGACTTCTGGACATGAATATCTTGTGACAGCTCTAACCACCTGGCTACAGGATGCTATAACAGCAAAAGGCACCAATAAACAAACTAACCCACATTAATAAACTATGTAGACATTTCAAAACAGAACAAAATAGGAAGCTAGAACAGTGTAAGCAAACATAAAACAAGATATTCAATAACTTGCTGTTGGCTTGGAAAAGGTAGAGCATGATGGCTTCAGAAAGCTTCCAAACAAAGATTCAAGAAATTTTCTGGATGAAGAGAACTTCCCAGAATTATCAAAGGTAGAACACAAAAGATCAACATTTAGAACTCTTCAAATGATCCAAAAAAAGATGAGGCAAAATGCAGTAAACCATAATGACAAACTGAACAGGCTACAAGAAAGCATACAGAGAGAAGAAATAGAAATTTAGAAGAAGAAAATAACATTACAAATTGGACAACTCAATAGACAGTGAAGGAGCAGAAGTGAAACAATGGAAGGTTAAAACAGTGAGATAAAAATAAAGCAGACGACATCAACCCATTTCAGAAAACATCATAAAAGAATTTTTTAGAAAACATCAAGAAACACTAGGAATTATGTGGTACTCTATCAAGAGGAATAATCTATGCATGATTGGAGTACCAAAACAAGGAAAGATAACAGAAAACACAGAGAGAATTTTTGAAGATTTGTTGACAGAAAATTTCCCCGGGATCATGAAAGCTGAGAAGATACCTATCCAAGATGCTTGTTGAATTGCATGTAAGGTAGATCCCAAAGGAAAGACATCAAGGTATATTGTAAACAAACTGCCAAAAATAAAGATAAGGGAACAATTTTAAAAGGAGCCAGGGGTAAACAAAAAAATAATAATTTAGAAAGGAGAGTTAGTAAGACTAAGCTCTGACTACTCAGCAGAAGTTATGCAGGCAAGAAGACAGTTGGAAGATATATATAGAGCCTTGAAAGAAAAAAAATATCATCCAAGAATTACATAGCCTGCAAAACTGTTTCTCAAAAGTGATGGCGAAATTAGGACATTTCCATATAAACAGAAATTTAGGGTATTTGCAAAAATCAAATCAAAATTACAAGAAACACTAAAGAGAGTTCTTCAGAAAGGAAAACAATAATGTCATATGATAACTCAAGACCAAAATATGGAACATAAGAACTGTATATCAACATAGTTAGGACAATAACAAAAATAAATCAAAGATATGATACTGAAAATGCATTAACAGAAGCAAAAGAAGACAATATTATAACAAAAATGACATGGTTATGAAAATATAGTAACAGATCTTTACACGGAAAGTCAAAGTGATACAAAGAAATTAAAGATTCATTTACATTTAAAAAAATAGTGGTATGTATTAAGATAATGATAAGAGAAATTAACACTTCTACTCATCAATAAAGAAAAGAAAAACGAGAAATTTTAGCAAATACCAAACCAACAGGAATGAAGAAAATGAAAACACCTACAAGAAAGTGACTGAGCCCAGAGAATTCAGTGGAATAAAGGAATTCCTTGCAAAGCAAAAAAAGACATCAAAATGAGCACTGAACTCATATGTATCGAAGGCACTTGGCTTGGATCAATAATTAGACTGAACGCAAATGAATCAAATTCACTAATAAAGAGAGAGTGGCAGATCAGATAAAAGTAAACAAACAAACAAACAAACGAGAAACCATGATCCATCTATATGCTGCCTACAAAATACATATGTCAGACTTAAGGACATGAGTAAATAAAAACTCAAAAGGTGGAAAAATGTGTATTAAGCTAACAGTGTTCAAAAAAAGAGCAGAAGTGGCAATAGTAATATCTGATAACATAGACTTTAAAGTAAAACGCACCACATAGGATAAAGAAAGACCCAATGTAATAATCAAAGGGTTAATACTCCAGGAGGACACAACCACAATGAATGTTTATAAACACAATACCAGAGCTCCTCAATACATGAAACAAACTCTACTTACATTGAAAATAGACAATTCCTCAATTATAGCAGGAGACTTCGACACACTACTTTGGTGAAGGACAGAACATCTAGAAACAAGCTCAGTAAAAACTCAGAAGATCTAAGTACTAAAACAAACCAATTTGACTTCATAGATATATACAAAACACTCCACCCAACAGCAGCCAAATACACTTTCTTTTCCAGTGCACACGGAACAGTCCTAGAATAGACCACATATTAGGTGATAAAGAAAGACTGAACAAAATTCAACGTATTAGAATATAAGAAAGCTCCTTTTCAGGTCATAAAGTCATAGAAGTAGAAAACAGTAACAGAAAAATCAAAGAAAAAAAAAACACATGGAAACTGAACAACAACAAAGAAAACTTGCTCAAAAGTTATAGGGCTGTAGAAGAAAATAAAGGATGCAATAAAGAATTCTGCAGAATCAAATCAGAAAGCAAACACATCTCACCAGAACCTTTGAGACACAACAGAAGCAGTGCTCAGATGTCAATTTATCTCAATAAATGCACGCATTCAAAAAGAAGAAAGAACCTAAATCAAAATATTAACCATATATCTCCAACAATTAAAAGACAGGAGCAAAAGAACCCCCTGGGCACCAGAAGAGTGCAGATAGCAAACATTAGAGCAGAAGTAAATGAATTAAAGAGTAGAAACAGAATTGAAAGAGTTAACAGGAACAAATCTGATTCTTTCAAAAGATCAAGGTATTTAATAAACTGTTGTCAAAACTAGAGAATGGCTAAGATCGTAGAGAATGGGAACTCCAGAAAACCTAATTTTGCTCATAAGGAATCTATATATGGATCAAGAAGCAGTTGTGTGAACAGAACAATTGGACATTGCATGGTTTAAAGTCAGGAAAAGTGTGCATCAGAGTTGTGTCCTTTCACCATAACTTTTCAATCTGTACGTCTACCAAATAATCTGAGAAGCTGGATATACAACAAAGAAAGAGGCAACAGTGTTGGAGGATGACTGTTTAACAATGTGCACTAAGCAGACGACACCACCCTACTTGCTGAAAGTGAAGAAGATTTGAAACACTTACTGATGAAGATCAAGGACCACAGCCTTCAGTGTGGATTATACATCAACATGAACAAAACAAAAATCCTCACAATGGGACAAGTAAGCAACATCATCATAAATGGAGAAAGGATTGAGGTTGTCAACGTTTTCATTTTACTTGGGTTCATAATCAGTGCTAAGGAAACAGCAGTCAAAAAATCAAAAGATGCATTGAAATGGGAAAATCTGCTGCAAAAGATATCTTTAAGGTATTGAAAAGCAAAGATTTCACCTTGAAGACTAAAATATGCCTGACCCAAGCCATGGTATTTTCAATCACATTGTACGCATGACAAAGCTGGACCATGAACAGAGAAGACAGAAGAAGAACTGATGCTTTTGAATTGTAGTGTTGGAGAAGAATGCTGAAGGTATTATGGACCTGCAGAAGAACAAACAGATCTGTTCTGGAAGAAGTACAGCCACTGTATTCCTTGGAAGCAAAGATGGCAAGACCTAGTCTTACATATTTTGGACATGTCATCAGAAAGGATCAGTCCCTGGAGAAGAACATCATGCTGGGTAGAGTGGAAGGTCAGCAAAAAAGAGGAAGACCCTCGATGAGATGGACTGACACAGTGGCCACAACAGTGGGCTTAACCACAAAAACGATTGTAGATATGGTGCAAGACTGGGCAGTATTTCATTCTGTTGTTCACAGGGTTGCTGTGAGTTGGAACCAACTCGACAGTACCTAATAACAACAATAGAGAAGAAAGGAGAGGAAGCCAATGACTTGAATAAGAAATGAGATAGGCCGTATCACAACAGACCCAACTGAAATTATAAGAATTACAGCAAATACTATGAAAAATTGTTCCCTAATATATTTGAAAACCTAGAGGAAAGCGACAAATTTTTAGAAACATACTACCTAACTAACCTAACACAGAGGTAAAACAAATAAATAAACCCATAACAAAAGAAGAAATTGAAAAAACGGATTAAAAATTCCTGAACAACAACAAAAAAAAATCCCTGGCTCTGAGAGCTTCACTGTAAAATTCTATCAAACATTATAAGAGTTAACACTAGTATTTCTAAAGGTATTTCAGACATAGAAAAGGATGAATTACTCCCAGATTCATTCTATTCAGCCAGAATAACCCTGATACCAAAGCCAGATAAAGATAACACAAAACAGGAAAATTGCAAACGAATATCTCTCCAAAACTTAGATGCGAAAATCCTCAACAAAATTATAATTAATAGAATTTAACATCATATCAAAAAAATAATTCACTGTGACCAAGTGGTACTCATACCAAAGATTCAGGGTTGGTTCAACATTTGAAAAACAATCAATGCAATCAACCACATAAATAAAACAAAAGAACAGAAGTACTTGATTTTATCAATTGATACAGAAAAGGTATTTGACAACCTCCAACACCAATTCACGTTAAAAATTCTCAGCAAAATAAGAATACAACTGAAATTCCTCAGCATAAAAAGGATGTTTATACAAAGCCAACAATTAACATCTTCCTAAATGGAGAGTGTCTGAAAGCATTCTCTGTGACAATAGGACCCAGACAAGTATGCACTTTGTCATCGTTTTTCTTCAACATTGTATTGGAAGTTCTAGGGAGAGCTATCAGTGAAGAAAAAGAAGCAGAGGGTATCCGAATGGGGGTTAACTCTTCTTGTAAAAGCTTGGTAGAAATTTGTGGTTAAACCATCTGAGCCAGGGCTTTTTTCGGTTGGTAGCTTTGCGATGACTTTTTCAGTCTCTTCCTTTGTGATGGGTTTATTAAGTTGCTCTGCTTCACCTTGTGATCATTTTGGTAGGTGATATGAATCAAGGAATTTGTCCATTTCCTCTAGGTTTCTAAATCTGCTACAGTCTTTCAAGGTATTCTGTTACGATATTTTTAATTTAATTTCTGTTGGATCTGCTGTGACATCTCCTATCTCATTTCTTATTAGGGTTATTTGTTTCCTTTCCTATTTTTCTTTAGTAAGTTTAGCCAATGGTTTGTCAATTTCACTGATCATTTCAAAAAAACAGCTTTTGGTCCTATCAATTTTTTCAATTGTCTGTTCTCTAATTTGTTTAGTTCTGCTCTAATCTTTATGATCTGTTTTGTTCTGGTGCATGAGGGGCTCCTTTGTTCTCTTTGTACTTGTTCAAGCTGTAGAATTCTTTGGTTTGTGTTCTTTCTTCCTTCCAGATGTATGCATTTATAGAGAAAAACTGACCTCCTAGCACTGCTTTGGCTGTATCCCATTGGTTCTGGTAGGAAGTATTTTGTTCTCATTTGAATCCATTAATTTCTTTATTTCATCCTTGATTTCTTATATAACCCATGGTTTTTTGAGCAAGATGTTGTTCAATTTCCATGAGTTTCAGTTTCTATCTATGTTTCTTCCGCTATTAATTTCAATTTTTATGGCTTTATGGTCTGAAAACATGCCTTTCAATAATTTGGTGGTTTAGTTTTTGTTGAGATTTGCTTTATGTCCTATTACACGGTCTATTCTGGAAAATGTTTCATGTGCACTGGAGAAGATGGTGTAGTTATCTGCTGATGGATAGAAAGCTCTGTATATGTCGATGAAGTCTAGTTGGTTAATTGTTGCAATAAGATCTTCTGTGTCTTTATTGAGCTTTTTTCTAGCAGATCTGTCAGATACTGAAGGTAGAGTGTTGAAGTTTCCCACTGTTATGGTGGAGTGATCTATCTCAATTTTTAATGTAGTCAGTGTTTCTTCAGTGTATTTATATGCCCTAGTATTGGATGCATAAATACTTAATATTGTTAAGTCCTGCTTGTATATCGTACCCTTCAGCGATAAACAGTGTTCATCCTTGTCCATGATGGTGGATTTTACATTAAGATCTATTTTACCTGAGATTAATATTGCCACACCTGCTCTTCTTTGTATATTGTTAGCTTGGTATATATTCTTCCATCCTTTAATTTTCAGTTTGTTGATATATTTAAGTCTAAGGTGTGTTTCTTGTAAGCAGCACATAAACGGGTCATGTCTTTTGATCCAAGATGTCACTTGTTGTCTCTTTACTGGAGCGTTTGGTCTATTTACATTCATTGTAATTATTGACAGACATGTGTGTATTGCTGTCATTTTGATGTTTATTTTTCTGTTGATGTTTTCTTTGTTGCCGTTACTATTCTGTTCTGGGACATTCTTCTTGATTGGGTTGATTTTTCACACTTTACATGTTGGTTCTGTGTTTGTTGAGATGACTGTATTGCATTTCTTGTTTTGATATGTTGCATCTGTATTGTGCTTTGTGGCTACCTCTGTGCTCCCACTTAATGATCTATGTGTAAACCCAATTTTAACTTCTGCGTATCTTCCTATCTTCTTTTCCATCAGGAGGAACTATAACTACTATAATATATCTCTCTTTTTAATGTGATGGTATCATAATTTTCATGATATGATCACTGGATCACTTCTTTTAATTTTATAGCTTTGGTTGAGTTTTGTTCCTTCTTTAACTAAGTTGGTTTCTAGATTATGTGCCTTGTATTGCCTCCTACAATACAGAGTTAATGGTTTTGTTCTTCTAGGCCAAGAGCTTCTTTCAGTATTTCTTGGAACTTTGGTTTGGTTTTTACAAAGTCTCTGAGTTTCTGTTTATCTGGGAATGTCTCAATTTTATTTTCAGGTTTGAAAGACAGTTTTGAAGGATATATAATTCTTGGTTGGAAGTTTTTCTCCTTCAGAGTTTTGAATGTGCCATCCCACTGCCTCTGTGCCAACATGGTTTCTGCTGAGAAGTCAGATGCAAGTATACAGGGCTTCCCTCTGGATGTTAGCTTTGTTTGGGGTCTTGCTGCCTTTAAGAGTTTCTGCTTATGCTACACTTTGTTAAGCTTGATTAGAATATGTCTTGGAGTCTTTCTTTCGGGGTCTGCATTGTGTGGTGTTTGATACACATCTTGGATATTTATGCTCCCTTCTTTCATAATTTCAGAGAAGCTTTATGTCAGCAACTCAACAACAATATCTCTGTGTTTTCAGATGTCCCTTTGTGTTCAGGAACTCCAACAATTAATCATAGATTGTTCCTCTTGATAGAGTCCCACATGTTTCTTAATACTTCTTCATTTTTCTTGTTTCTTTTCTCTGATTTCTCCTCATAAATGCTGGTGTCAGTAGCTCTGTCTTCCAAGTCTGAAAGTCTATTTTCCATTTGTTCAATTCTGTTCTCTTGGCTTTGAACTGTGTTCTCTAATTCTTTAATTTTGTTATTGATCTACTGGATTTCAGAATGCTGGTGTTCCATCAGTTCTAACATCTTGTTTAATTTTTCACTTTGCTCTGCTGAGTTTTGTGTAATGTCTGGGAGGGCTCTGTATATAATTGTTTTGTACTTGACCTCCTAAAGTTTCAGAAAGGCGTCTTCATCTGGAAAGTTCTTTGTCCTTTCTTTTGGGAGATTTTTGGAGCCATGGGTGGATTTTTCTTTACATGCTTAGCCAAGGTTTGTTGCTTTTTGGGGATCTACAGGTTGCTTAGTTTCTCTGGTGTTATCTTAACAGAAGTTGAAGCACTATCTGAGAAGAGAGTTGGTCACCAGTTTCTTCTATGTACTACAGTGACTGGGCTCAGTAGAATCTCTGGGGGAGCAGGCTCTACCTTGGCTGGCAAAGACATAGCCCTGCTTATAGAGTCACTGGGGCAGTCAGCTGACCCTACATTGTGGGTGAGTAAAGGCTGCAGGAAATGCCATCAGGCTTCACCATAGTTATTTCTGTAGGTAGTCTTATTTTGAAAGGTAAAAGCTATCTGACAGCTTCCAAAATCAGTCAGGCTGTCAGGGATGCAAGCCCCTTTCCAGCTGGCAATGGAGGCACCTCTATATCCATCTGCAGATGTTGTGATCTAGTTCAAAATATGGAATGGCTACTGTCCTGCTGTCATCGGCTGCTGGGCCCCACTCGTAAGGCCACACTGTGCTAAAAACAGTTTTTCTGCTTGGAAAGTACTCCCTGTGCTGGCATTTCCTCCCAGCCTGGGAATTATCCCTTGCTGAGGCCTCCGTTTGGGTAACTCTGCCTCCCAGTCAAACAAGATGGCATCCTGCACAAGCTCTCCTGCCTGCTGCAGAAATGACCAAATCAATGGCAGAGGTTCAGAAACGAAGAGTGGAGGGGCTGAGGTGCTCAGAGTCCAGAACCGGGCCCTTAAAATGTGACTGTTCTGTCTGTTAATCATATTAACAGTGTGGCTGAGCTTTGCTACCAGTTAAACCCAATCGCCTCTGCTGGCTAGCAAAACTAAAAAAAGCTACAAATGGCAGTTACCTTTGGTCTGCAAGAGCCAGCCATTCAACAAGGATGAGGGTAAGCAAAAGAGAAGATTCCTGTTCAGTGACATGTAGTCCAAATTGACAAACCTATGTCATGTCCTGGGGCTCACTAGGTATCCAGAAGGCTCCATTTCACTATCAATCCAGACCTTACTTTTCAGAGGAAATTAACAGGACATGGATCTAGTCTGCCATCTTGACTCTGTCTCTTAATAATATATATTGAATGAATAAATGGCTCAGTTGTCAAGTTTGTGACTGTTAACTGAAAGTCTGGCAATTTGAACCCATTACCTGTTCTGAGGGAGAAAGATGTAGCCCATCTGCTTCTTTAAAGATTACAGCCTTGGAAACTCCATGGGGGCGATTGTCTACTCTCTTCTACAGAGCCACTATAAGTCAAACTCTATTCAGTGGCAATGGATTTAGTTTTGTGTTAGTGTTTCTGCCAGCAGACCAGTGGTGATGAAAATGATGAAGCATTTGACTCCTGACCAAAATGTTGACAGAATTAAGCCACTTTGAGATACTGCAGAAGACATGCCCGGTTATTTGTTTACAGAACTTGTAGCCTTAAAATGGAGTAGGTCTACTCTGTATACCTGGGGTTTTCATGTGTGGGAATCAACTTGATGTTAACTAACAACAAGTTATTCCCTTATTTTGGACATACTATCTAGAAAAGCCAATTGCTAGAAAAAGACTTTTTAATAAAACAGGAAGCATGAGGGAAACCCTCATTAAGAAAGATTACAACAATAGCCACAACAATGAATTCCAGCATACCAAATAATCATGAAGATAGTGCAGGACCAGGAACCCTTTCATTCAATTATACATCAATTTCTGTGAGTCAGAGCCAGCTTCACCACAGCTAGCAGCTAAAGGATCTTCACAAAGAGTAGCTGCCATTATTATTATTCATTCAGCATATATGTAATGCTGCCTGAAAGTGTTATTTGTTTAGCACACATTGGCAGGATTACTTCATTTCTTCTCAGTAACTACAGGGTAACTAGTCCTGACCAGAAATGTGCATCAGCTAATACTAACCAGAATGACATGAAGTTGACTATGTAAAGAAACACTAGTCTGGAACCAGAATCGATGTTTATTTAGTGAATTCTTTTTCCCCTAGCCAACACATATTCACATCTCATTGCTAGTAGTCCAACTAGAGATTATCAGTTGCCTGTAGGTTCTTCATGCCACATGTATTTAGCTTTTTAACAACCATAATTAATTATTTCCTATTCCCTTTCAAAACCTGTAAAATAATAATATGTCACATTGGAATAACGCCTCAGAGGAAATTATTTCTGAGTAACACTTTAAAAAAAGTCAAATTTGCAGGCATGTGTGTGGAAAGGGGTGATGTTATTAGTTGCATCATACAGTGAAATTCTGTGGTGCTATGAGAACACCAACTCCATATTGCCAAGCTCTCCCTACTGAACATGCCCACACTGGTTAATTTTTTAGCCATTCAGCTGACCATTTAATCTCATTGAGTATAAAAATCTAAGTGTTCTTTGGAAGGAGGAGATTTCATGTACTATAGCTTGAATGAGTTTATTCAGTTCTTCCCTATGGAAGATTTGATTTAAAAAGAAGTCAGAAAGAGCTCAACCAAAACTGTCTCTTGATTTTTGCCACTACTATTCAAGGTTTGCTGTCCATTAGAAACCAACAAGCCCTCCCCCCGCCCCTAGGTATAACTGAGATATTATCTCAGATATTCATCACCACCAAACTATGAAGTAGGTTTCACTGTCACAAACATACAGACTGAGCTAGTGAGGCTCAGCAAGGATAACTAGTTGTTCATATCCATATATAATAATTTGAAGTCCTTTAGTTGTTTTGAAGAATCAGACACCTGGAGAGCAGAATTAATTATTGACTTGAAAAAAAATTGTTTTTTAATATGTCTGTAACAATAGCTATGGAGTCAACTGCATTGCCATG
Source organism: Heterohyrax brucei (assembly GCA_028571685.1). NCBI lineage: Eukaryota > Metazoa > Chordata > Mammalia > Hyracoidea > Procaviidae > Heterohyrax > Heterohyrax brucei. The sequence goes on along the minus strand of CM053146.1, from coordinate 59,876,923 downwards.
ATTTAAAAAACCCTTTTACTAAATTGTATTTCTTTCTTCCCAAGTGCAGTCACACATGTGATGAAGGAAAGAGACAAAAGGGGAAAGTATTTGACAACTAATCCCAGTAATGCTTTCTTACCTTACACTTGTTTATAAATTTTGGTTGAACAAATTTTGAATAGTTTCTGGAAAATAATTATTTTAGCAGGAATTTTACATACCAGTCTCTGGTAAGCTAGGATTGAGTAAACCTGCTGTAAAACATCTCTTTAAAGATTAAAAAGTAAGATGTCACTTTAAGGATTAAGGTATGCATGACCCAAGCCATGGCACCTTCAATCTTCTCATATGCATGTGAAAGCTGGACAATGAATAAGAAAGACTGAAGAAGAATTGTTGCCTTTGAATTACAGTGTTGGTGAAGAATAATGAATATACCATAGACTGCCAGAAGGACAGATAAATCTGTCTTGGAAGAAGTGCAGCCAGAATGCTCATTAGAAGTGAGGATGGAGAGATTTCATCTGATATACTTTGGACATGTTATCAGGAGGGACCAGTATATAGAAAAGGACATCAGGCTTGGTAGAACAGAGGATCAGCCAAAAAAAAAAAAAAAAAAAGAAAGGAAGATCTTTAATGAGATGGACTGACACAGTGGCTGAAAAAGTTCAGCTAAAGCTTTCCACTGACTGAGAATGGTACAGGGCTGAGCAATGTTTCCTTCTGATGTGCAAAGGATCTCTGTGAGTCAGAAGTGACTTGACAGCACTTAACAAGAACATGTTTTTTATTGTACCTTTTTATTTAAAAAGATGGTAAAATTAAAAGACTACTACATTCTCGAATAAAAAAATTATACTTCTCAAATTCAAGTTCCTATATGTTTTATATATTCTTCCTATTAGTTTCTGTAACCTATATGTAAATACAGATGCAGGAAATTGAAATTGAAAGTCCTACAAGGGATTTTGTAAAAATTAACAGCAAAATCTAGTTGACACTCGTTCTGTGTTACCCTACAGCTACAGTTTTGATCATAGTCTGAATAGATACATTCTTGTCAGCACAGTGAATTTTACACTCATGTCAGAAGTAAATTTTACAATCTTTTTTGCCTTTTTCAAGTATAAATGAATATAAGAACGAATTCGGTGATAATATAGTGTTTCAACCAGGATCAAAAGAAAGCAGGTATAATATTCAGAACAAAATCAGTCCCCTTTCAGAGTGAGTTACCTGATTAAATTTATTGCAAGGCTAATATTAATTTGAATGCACACACACATTTATACTCTTAAAGCACAATAATTTTTAACACATCGAATATATCATCATCACTGCAAAATAAGAATATGTGAGTTATACATTTATCAATTGGTCTGTAATAATAAGAAAGCAGTAGCTATTTTGTTACTAAATCTTACAAGCAGTTCAGTCCATGATATATCATCTTTCAGTTTTAAAATATTTTTGTTCTGATTCCCCTTTGCCCAGATATAAGACATCAGTGACAGTTGCTTTGAATTTTTTAAAAAAGTACATTCTGTTCTTAGGTTCTCAAGAAGGTTAAATATAAATTAGTCATAAAGCCAATGAAACAGACAGGAAATGATTAGGCTGTATGATTACTTCTAAATTTACAGTGTTTTAACATTGCTAGTGTTTAATTAAGGAGAAAAGGGAGCTGATTTTATTTTACGTGGTTATTTAAGACCTCAAAAATTAATGTTCTGTTTGCTCTCTCACACTGTAGTTCTGAAGCAATGTTGAAGACAACAAAGTCCTATTTGATAGTCTAGCCTTTCAGAGAAGAGCTCTTCTTCCTGTCTTTGATGCCAGAATGGTTTATTTAATCAATTATTAATCAAAGTTATGGCATTCTTCTTATATATTTAGGTAAAACTAAAAGATGACTCTCCCAAGCCTTATTGCTTAAATAAAAGTTTAAATAGATTGTGAAAACACTTAACTTTGACATTACGGGTACTGGAGTACTGATTTGAGTTTTAAGATAGCCACTGGTCTCAACTGGGTCCTTATAAGAAAAGGGGTGTGTGTGTGTGTGTGTGTTTAATGCAATTTTAGAGCAGTAGAAGATTAGCAAGGGCCAAAGTATCCAGAATACATCTGATGACCTCCCTTCTAATAACAAAAGCCGGTACAGATAATTTGATTAGTGTTTTCTTTGCACAGGTGTTCAGCTGACAGGAAACAGCTGAACGACGCAGTATCGTGGCACAAGCCGGGCAGCTGGACACTTTGTGCACGGAGAATCTTGAGCAGTTGGTAGCATTTGGCAGCTTAACATAGGAAAAAAATAAAAAGAAAAATGACTGCTAGCAAAATCTCAACTGCTGCTAATTAGCAGCAATGAACTGTGGGTAGGACAGTGCGTTTTAATGTGAGAAGATTTTTACAGTAACCACCACACTAAGGGGGCGGGGAGATAGAACGAAATGCTCCCTAGCTGACCCTAGTGGCAATCCAAGCTGCATACTGCAATAATCCTGTAAATTACTGTGCTTTCTTATACAGTAACTTGGAGTTAATTAGTAATTTAACATTCCTCTACACTATTAAATGTCTTTCTTGCATTATATTATGTTGTTTCATGGGCTTACCTTAACACTAATGGTGTTTTGTTATATTTCCTCAGAACAGTAACAGTAAAATAAAACCAAGCTAGAAAATTAATTAGTTATCTTTTACCTTTGATTTACCTGTTATTAACAATTAAGAGGTGGTACACATTTTTAAAGCAGTTTCGGAGGTTACGTTGAGATGAATATACTTCCAGAATATATCAGAGAGAAAGTGAATAAAAATGAGTAGTGAGCATGCTTCTAGAGACTGCGTCATCGACGCAGAATGCAATGCAAACACATTTTAAATTTCCACTTCAGTAGCACGGAGTAATAATTTGTGGGGTGGAGGTGAGGGAGGGGCGATAGAGGTAAGAGAAGAAGGCTCATTTATCTACATTCACTAATTTTTAAGAGAATCATTGTGAAGCAAATATTCAGACTATTCATGGATATATGTTATGAAAAATGAATAGGCCAAGGTGAGGTACTGGATCTTTCCGCATAAGGGGGGAAAAAAGGCTATGTTTTTGTAGCTTTGTGGCTTGTAAATGACAGACGATTTTTGTAGGATTCTGCCACAGATGAAAAGAGATACAGATTTAAACAATACAGATTAATGCACCTAATGAGGACTGTCACACAGAAAACTCCAAGGGAAGGAGTTGTGGTAAGTGAACTTAGTCTGATTATCTGAAAAGAATAAAGAAGTTCAAATCGTTAGTAGCTTTTAGAATTCTTAACCAGTAACTTTTCTAGTCTCCTGCAATCCTAATTTTCCCAATGAGTGAAACCAATAAAGCAGTGTTAACAGGTATTCACCTTAAGAACAGTTTTCTGCACCTGAAATTCAATTTTTACTGTATACTGTTGAGTACAGATAAAAGACTTGTTCTTACTTGGCATCTCAAAGATCCATGTGAACTCTACAGTGGAACAATTTAGTAAAAGCAGCGCTTTAGGAGAAGAAAAGACACTGATGTGTGTAAGGAAAGGAAAGAATTCAACACAAAACATTTCCAAAAGATTTCGTCTCTTGGGGCTCCCTCTAAAAGAGTGTCTGCTACCATTTAAAACCCCATCCTTTGCAGCTGGATTTGAACATTCCATAAAAAATTCATCCGCACTTTAAGAGATTTCTGCTTTTCTGTCCTCTCTATTGTTAGACAAATTGAAGTGTGCACTCGGAAGGAGAGCGGCAGTGAACTGCGAATTTATTTACTCATTCGATTCTAATATTGAGAGAATCTACTCGCTCCGTTCAAAGGGTAGAGCAACAATGCAAGTGACATCAGGTCACCGAGCACTTCATAGCTACCTGTGAGATAGAATTGTTCTCCTTGCAGATAGGAAGTGACTGAAACCTCTTTTTCTCATCAATGTCTATTATGATTGATGGCTCTATGGTCACATTGAATATGCCCTTTTTAAATAATTTACAATGTCATCACCATAGTACTAGTTCATAACTATCCTGTTATTTTTACCTTTGTTCCTTCACTATTAGAAGGTTAGATAAAGTAAGTACTGTGGATATGGGTAGCATTATAACCAACCAAAGTACAGTGCGTTTCTAGACTGATGACAACAAAGTATTAGTCTTATTTTTTTAATCGGCACTCTGACTACCTTCTTCTCAATAAATCCTAAAAGGAAGTATCTGTAAAGCAGAAACACTTTCAATATAATGAAACCACATTTTGGACAGAAGTCATCATAAGACTTGTAAAGTAAAAGGCTGACATAATGCATTGAGACAGATGGAATTTTACTTAAATTCTACACTTATTTCAAAATCAAATATTATGTTTATTTAAACCCTTATATTAAAAAATTATGATTCCCTTTCAAGTATCTAACTGAATTGTTAAAGCAGTGCTTGTATAAAAGAGCAGTAAAAAAAAAAAAAAAATAGTGTACTTAAAATACAATGCCTAACATTTGGAGAATGTGTGTGTGTGTGTGTGTGGTAATATGAAAAATCAGATAATTTTTTGGTTTTGTTTTAAAATTGATTAGAGATCAGAGTTAGTTACTGAATTTTTGAAGAGCTGCTGCTTACTCTCAAAAAGTCCGTAATTCTATAAGATACATCTAAAGTGATCATCTACCAGTTTTATTGGATGATCTATGTGTAAAGAGTCACTAAAATTAATAGCTATACAACTTGGATAACATAATTTAAAAATTGTAATACATGATAATTGCCAATAGGTCAGTTATACAAATTCAAATTCAAATTACCAGTAAAAAGAATTTATATTTTCTTGAATAATCAGATTTTATTTAGCTTTAATTTTAATGTTCTGATGAATAGAAATTCAAAGGTCTTACTTGTAGAAATATTCTTAGAGCTTAAATGTTTCAAATGTACAATTAAGAACATTTATTTTCTTAAAATTAAGGTATTCAAACTTTAATACAGTAATTAACCTCAAGATGTAGTATTCTTAATAAAGTTGCTTTGAGAGAATTAATATTGGTTCTTTTTTATTTTCAGAATCATAATTCTGGATTCTTATCATTTTCTGATTTCACTGTTGAATAGTGTGTCTAGAGATGATAATATCAGATGGAATGAAAAAATATGAAAAATTGTCTATGTTTAAATTACGTGATTAAAGTCACAATATTGTTGGAAGTAAGAGAGGCCAAACTGATAGTTAAGAATGGCCATGTGATCAAGAATGCTGCAATTAAAAATATAGCTCTTCTGTTCATTCATTTACTCAATAAATATTTATTGGGAGAGATAAGTCTCTTGTTCATATGAATCTTACATTCTACCACAGAAGACAGACAATAAAAAAATTTTGAAAATAAATAAGGTAATCTCAGATAGTGACAATATGTTTTAAAGAAAATAAATCAAGGTGAAGGGCAGAGAGAAGACGGGAACGCAGATCCCGTGCATCTTATTTAGATTGTGTGGTCAGGAAAGCTCTTCCTTTGTGAGTTAAAAGGAGCTGAGACAAAGAATGTACAGCAGCCAGTTGAATAAAGATTTGTTAGTGTTAGGTGTTATCATGTCAATGCCAACTTATATCAGTCCTATCTAACACAGTAGAGTGTCCCATAGAGTTTCCCACTCTGCAGTCTTTTCAGGAGTAGCTCACCAGGTCTTCTCTCCCACAAACTTGTGGGTTCAATCTGCAACCAAGTGCTTAACTTATAGGGGTCAGATTATTCTAGATAACCAGTTCCTGGGTTTTTGCTAAGGCAGAAACAAGAACGGCATTTTAAAATGACCATATTGATGAGGAGAAGGCTGATACAAGGTGATGTCAGAAAGGCAGACAAAGGCCAGGGTCAATTAGGTAGGTGTTTAGGCCCTGATCAAGTGTTTGGGTGTTATTACATATGTAGTGGGAAACTACTGGAAAGTGTTAAGCAGATGACTGACGTGCTTTGGTTTGTTTTATAAACCAGTCCTGGTTGCAGAGTGGAATGAGCATTTGAAGACTTGCTGCCACTTGGTGTTGTTATTTGTCAAACGTATCTTAACTTCTGGCTGCTCAAACTTCTGTTTTGACTCCAGAATGTGAGCAAGAAGGGGGAGGACAACAACTCAAATTTCACGAAATTTTTATAAAGATTGATAAAAAGTCCCTAACACAGTGTTTAGAAACTTATAAAGGCTCAATAAACATAAGATCTCTGTTAGTGCACACACACGGTTCACTTTGATGTGAAGCTTTAAAATTACAGGCTAAGAATTTGGAGAGTTTATCGCTACCAATGCTAAATAACGCTACAATTTTAATACTAATTTAATTTGTTGTTCTGCTGAAAACGAAATGAAAAAATGATCTAAGACAGTTACCTCGTTCACAAGAGAGACTATTGAAGTAATTATAGCAAAAAACAAACTACTACAAGAATAAAAAGGGGGGCATCCTGAGATCCCCACTAAAAGACCTCAATTGATGGTCCAGTGGTTTCGGGGTTCCCCTGGGAGCATGGCCCCTCGCTCTGATGCTGCCCTTGACCATAAATCATAATGAAGGTCCACGCTTCGGACAGGAATGGATTGGACTTGGCAATGCAGAGTGACCATATATTGGATGGACTTTATGGTTCTACGCATCTGTAGGATATCATCCTGCTGACCTCTGGCTGGAGGAAGGAGAGTGGGCAGAAAGGAGGGGGAAAGAAGACTGTTGGGAAGATGAGACATGTATGGAGCAGAGAGGAATAGTGTGCTGTCATCGGGCAGGGAGAGCAGTGGAAGCCGCATATGGGTGGGCATGTAGATTTATATGAGAATGCACATTTTCACTCAGTCATAATAAAAAAAAAATGTGATGGACACTAATAGTATGAATTATAGAAAAATAATATCCATAAGAGTTTCTTAGCTCTCTTTATTGTCCTTTGAGAAAAATGAGTATCTATACTAGCCAACAGTAGTGAAAATAGCTTCAGAAGAAACTTTTTTTAGGGAAAGAAGTTGTGTACCTGTATTACAAATGGGATGAAATATGATGTTAGAATTTTTCATTGAGAAATATGATGTGAAAATTGATAATTCAGTGTTTCACTAATTTAAAAAAATCACAAAATTAAAATGCAGCAAAACCATGTATTTACTACTCATACAATTTTATATTTTGCTTGATATTTCAAAATACACTTTGTTATAATTCAATATAGTAATCATTGCTTACATAATTTTCTTCTCTTACATAATTTAAAGCTATCTGGGACCTAACAATCTAAGGGAATATTGAAGGTTAAGTGCATTTCTGAAGGTAAGCATCTCCCATCTCGACACATGAAACTAAGCCACTTATGACACAACCGTTAATTGATTTCACCCAGTTTTCAAGTCAAGCCATGACTGGAGATCTGAAAACTCCAGTAACAGTGCCTAAGAATCATTAAGTATACACTGACTGAAATGATGGCAGTTTGGATAATGCCATTGTCATGGATTAAATTGTGTCCCTCCAAAACATGTGTCATCTCATCAAGGGCATAATTCTCAATAGTTTATGACTGTCAACCATTCTGTCGTCTGATGTTTTGTAAATCCTACCTCTGTGCCACTAATAAGGCAGGACTTCAGTTCTTTTGACTTGGAAAATGCCAAGTGTGTCCTTCACTTTTGGTGTTATAACTCCAGATATTGATACATTTCCTGTTTTATGGAGCCACCTTTTGAAAACTTCCACTCTGTCATTTCATCATTGCTTCCGTTTGCTTTAGCTACTCTGTCTTCAAGAGAAGGTTTCAGATTCTCTTCTGACATCCGTATTGGGTGTGTCTTTCTCTCCTGTCTTTTACATGAACTTTTCTTCATGTATGACTTCCTTGGTGTTATCTCACAATTTGTGTGGACATTGGTCATTAGCATGCAACGCATCAAGTCTATTTTTGAGACAGTGTCTAAATTCTGGGGGTATATACTCAAGGTCATACTTTGCTGTCTGTAGACTTGTTTCAATTTTCTTCAGCTTTAGCTTAAACTAAAGCTGAAGAGCACATGAGCAATTGGTGATCAGTTTGGAAGTCGGTCCCCGATCTTCTTCCAAAATTTTCCACCATCTCTTTCCACAGATGTAATCAATTTGATTTCTGTTTTTTATCAATGAGGTTCATGCGTATAGTCTCCATTTTCTTTTCTGTTTTTAATGTTATGAAAAAAATGTGTTGTACTGCGGTGGCTTACATGTTGATATGATTCTGGAATCAATGCTACCAGTATTTCCAATACCAGCAGTGTCACCCACTGTGGACTGGCCTCAGTGAAGCTTTCAAAATTGGACTAGGATGGATCCAGTGGTGTACTTCTGAAAAACTTGACCCATGAAAACCTTACGAATAGGGGCAGAAAATTGTCTGACATAGTATTGGAAGATGAAACCCTCAGGTTAGAAGGCATTCAAAATAGGACTGAGGAATTGACTTGAATGATGTGGATGGAATCACTCTTGTGGGACCTTCAGTTGCTGATGTGGTATGACTCAATATGAGAAGAAATAGCTACATTCCTTAATAATCAGAACGTAAAATACATGAAGTACAAATCTATGAAAACTGACAGTTCTTGAAAATGAAATGGGGCGTATTCGGTAGCCTAGACTTCAAGGATTTGAAATGGAGTGCTACTGGCTATTTTGAAAAGGACAATCTTATGGTCTACTATGGTGGAAATGACACATTGAAAAATGGCATAACATTCATCATTAAAAAGAGCCTTTCAGGGTCTTTCCTGAAATGCAATGCTGTCAATGATAAGACAATATTCAGATTCCTAAAGAGGAGACAAGTTAATGCAATCATTTGGCAAAGATGAGGAAATCAAAGACATTTGTCAAAGGCTGCAGTCTGAAATTGACCAAACATGCAATCAAGATTTGTTGATTACTGGTGGTTGGGATGCAAAAATTAAAAGCAAAGAAGAAGGATCAGTAGTTAGAAAATGTGGCCTTGGTGATAGAAATGATGCTGGAGATCACATAATAAAATTTTGCAAGACTAATGATTTATTTGTGGTATAGTACAGTGTAGTTTTTTATCACATACTATCAAATATTATCACATATGGGTGGAGGCAAGCTGGCGGACTAAACACACATCTCCCTAAATCCCTCTGGAAACCAAGACCTGAACTGATAATTAAACGGAGACTTCTGGTCACCTAGTGAGCCCTAGGACATGGCATAAGGCTGTTAATTTGGACTTCATACCACTGAATGGAGAACTTCCTCTCCTTAGCTGACTCCTGCTCCTGGCCAGTCCTGGCTTTCACAGACCGAAGGTAACTCACTATTTTGCCTTTTTTTCCCTCTGGCCAGCCAGCAGAGCTGGGTCTTGACTAGTGGCTAGTCTCAGACGCACTGCTGGTGGGATCAGAAGGTAGAATTGCCATATATTGGGGGCCTGGCTTAGGACTCTGTGCATCTTGCCACCTTTGGCCTCTCTTTCCTCCAAATATTGTCACATACTATTTTGTGGAAAATGGAGCTCACAGTGATTAAGTAGATCATCTGTTCAAATCTATTTTCATTACATCTATGTCCACATATCCAAACCAACTGCCCTTCAGTTGGTTCTGACTCATAGTGATCCTAGAGGTAGAAGCAGAACTTCCCCATAGAGTTTCCAAGGAGTGGAACTGATTTGAACTGCTGACTTTTGGTTAGCAGATGTAGCACTTAACTCACTATGTCACCAGGGTTTCCGTGTCCACATGTCTACATATAGTTTATAATAAAGTTTAAAAAGTGAGACAACACAAAGAGCTTGTGACTTTGATGCCATTTTTATCTCTCAAGTTTCCTTGGCTAATAAATGACAAGTGGAACAAGAACTCATGTCTTCTGATTCCCAGTTTACTACTAATTCTAGTTGTCTGGCCCTTTGAGTTAAAATTTCTGAGTTCTTCCTCCAATTAGCTATTCTTTGACAAATATTTTGGAAATGACAATTGGACATGACATACTCGTTTGCTTATATATAAAAAATAATTATTCACACCAATTACCATTAATGTTCTTTTTGTCATTTAATGAGAATACAGTTCTCAGATATCAAGACTTTAAAAAAAAAAAAGAAAAAAAAAACTTTTTCCAACGAAAAAGCCAAGAAACATGGATTTGAAAGTATTTCATGGTCTAATAAGGCCTGGGAGCACATAGAACCAAAGATGTTATTCAGAATGTTTTGTTTTACACAGAACAGTTGAACTAGGGTGTCTAAGACACATTCCAAGTAAAAATTTCATGTTATAGTAATCCATATTTTCTCGAATTTGTGAGAACAAATGAGGCAACATCAAAATTAATACTTGAATTTTGTGCATAACTTGTTACTATTACTCAACATTGAATATCCGTTATCTTAAAACTTACTGTGTCTCCAAACTGTTTCTAGATGATACAAATGTTAGTCTCCTACATAATCAACCAGTCTGCTAAATGTTAAATCAACATTTTTACCTAATCTTCTGAGCAGTATATCATCTTCTGACCCCCTTTCAAGGATGTGGTTTCCTTGGTAGAACTGTCTCCAGTCTATCAGACACTGCAGATATCGTTGCCATCACCACCTCTACCACCAGCATAGTGTTTACAAGATGCTCATTTATTGCCCAGCTTTGTGTTCCCCTGGGTATGGCAGATCACTTTTGGTGGTTATAGCGCTCTCCCACAAGGTCAAAAGTGATTTGTCTATTATGGTCAAAAGGTAAACTCTTTTATGTGGTATACACTTTTACAGATTTCTCTAAATTGTCCTGATTGGATGCCAATGTTATAGAGATACAACTCCCAACTTTCTTACACCACTCTTTCTTCCTAATATTTGATTATGCCTCAGTGAAACAGTATATATTCTACAGAATCATTATTCTCTTTTGAACACCTAGTATATTTGTTCAAACTTAAGATAGTCTCTTATAAATGAATTCAAACTAAATGCAAAGTAAGGTTTTCAATCATACTGACAATTCATTAAATGTCTTCTAAATACCAAGACAAAGAACAGCATAGGTCTGGCAATTAAGTTACAGAACTCATCCCAGAAAACGTGCTACATACCTCATTGCTGAATATCACCGTCATCAACTTTGAAATATTCCTCTTGGGAAGCTGTGCACTGACATCAGTTTCAAAGCAATTTTGGAACTCTGTTTCTGTAATGTTCATCAGAGCTGCCATCACACGTTGTCTGGCAATTAAGTTCGGGAACTCATCCAAGAAAAAGTGCTACATACTTCATTGCAGAGTATCACTAAGGTCACCTTGGACTCTTGCGAAGCTGTGCACCAATGCCAGCGTCTAGTCCACCCTTCAAATCACTTTTTCTAGGATGAGCTTGTGAACTTGTTTGTCAGATAACAGCTCACGACAGCTCTGATGGGCATTCCAGAAAAACAGTTCCAAAATTGCTTTGAAGGGTGGACTAGGCAATGAAACTGGTGCTCAGCTTCACAAGGGGAGTACATTGAAGGTGACCGTAGTGATATTCAGCAGTGAAGTATGTAGCGTTTTCTAGGATGTTCACCAACTGAATTGTCAGAACACGTATGTGAATACTTCAGTAACCATTTTATAAGATCTTTCATCTTCGTGGACAGGGAATCCTCTAGCCATTTGTAGATAGCCAAGCTACTGAAGAAAAATTCTTTCCAACTAGAGACCTGTACCTTACATATATCACTTATAACACACGTATGCTTTATAATCCTACTGAAACAGATTTTTATGTTTATATTTATAAGAAAAATGCTTGGCTATCTCGTTGATGTTATTGTGAATGAACAAAAAAATAGTACAATGTGTGAACAATTAACTTTATTATTACTTGTCTAATCAGAATAAAGCAAGAAGTTCTAATCTAAGAATCGGGTGGCATTATACAAAAGTCTTTTGAATGTGTTTGGAGTGTGAGAATTCCTCATTGATTGTGTTTTACAGGATTGATGGTCTACAAAAACAAAATAGAAATAAATTACCCTTATCCATATGAAACACATTATAAGCAAGATTGGTTTCCAAAATCCATGTTAGATGGGATTGTAGAGTCTGAATGGAAGTCTTTACTTTATGAAAATTACAAGTATTTTGATTTTCATCCACAGTCAGCTTGAAATGTTGTAAAACTCTGCAGGTGCTCGCTGTTATAACAAAACCATGGGAACAGATGGTGCAGGGTTCCAGGCCAGCTCAAGGGATTAAATGTGAGGCTTTTGAAATTTAAAATTAGAGCTGGGTGATCTTGGGAAAACCTGCCTGCCAAACATGATTTCTTGGAAAAAAAAGAAATGTGAAAAAAAGTTATCCACGTTTTCTTGATAAGCTTATTTACATTCAAATCACTAGGAAATATTAAGTACTTACAAAGCACTCTTGGCAGACTACAACCCACCTGACTGAATTAAATATAAAAATTCACTTCCATTACGGTGCTATGGTTTGCAGGCAATGAAGCCCCTCTAATGCTTAGTTCCTAAAAGGAGCCAGTTTGGAAGAGTGACGTGGTACTTTTCTAGATGCTTACGTAAAGATAACCTAAACAGTATCTCTCCTAAAAGAGAGTGAAATGTCTTGGTTGAGTCATTGATGTTGAATGTAGGAGGACTTACAGAACTACTGTGGGTACAAGAAATGACAGAGGTAAAGATTCAAAAGGTAAAATGCACAACTAAGTTTACTTATCTTGAGAATTAATCCATGTTGAAAATATCTTTCTTTTTGTTATTATGATTAAGTGAAAGCATACCCAAATTTGCATGCCCACCTATCTGCAGCTTCTTCTGGTCTCTTTGCCTGGTGACAGCATACTCCTCCTTTTTGATCTATACATGTCGTGTCCTCTTAACAAGGGGCCTTCCGCTCCTCTCCACTCTCTCCTCTCCCGTCTACAAAGAGACCAGTAGGAAAGCATCCTATAAATCCACAGAACCATAAGGTACACACAGTATAGGGTCGCACCATGTTCCCAAGTCCAGTCCATTTCTGTCTGAAGTGTTGACCTAAATAGTGTTTCCTGGAAGAGGCAGCAGCAGATCTAGGGGCCATGCTCCCTGGGGATCCTTCAGGTGATCATATCATCAATTGCAGCCTTTTAGTGGAGTTCTTGAGCAGCACTTTGCTTTTGCTCATGTTGCCACAGGTACTCAACATCGTGTGCCCCTGCATGGCTGTCTTTGGAGGTGGCCAGCACCATCTGGTTCTTCCGGTCACATGTTGATACAGTCTCCCATTCACATTGGTACTTCTGTCTTCTGAGCTTCTTTTTCCTTGTGTCTTTGCTGTTTGTGGTGATCATTTGTTCCAGAGGAGTTGGGACAATTTGGTGTACCACAGATGGCACCTTGCTAGCTTTCAAGACCCCAGACGCCACCCAATAATATGGGGTGCAGAAGACTATCTTAGGAATGGGCTGTTTATGCCAATTGACCTAGATGTCTCCTGAAAGCATGGTCCCCACACCACACCCCTTCTACTCTATCCTTGCAATATTGGGTGGAGATAAAAGAGTTTACAGTTTATGGCAAAGTCTAGTTAAATTGATCTACTTCCTACTGTATGCCGTCACTGCTTTCACCTAACCAAATTTCTATCAACTACCTAATCTCTGACCAAATGTCTGCCTCCTTCCCTACCCTTGTAGCCGTCAAAGAGTCTATACTTCTGTATGTAAGTCAATTTTTAGGTCCTTATAGCAGGAGTCTCATACAGTATTTGTCCTTTTGCTCTGATTGATTGCACTAAGCATTATGTCTGCCAGTTCAAACCAGGATATGAGATGCTTCCTAAAATCATCGTTGTTCTTTATCATTGGATAGTGTTCCATTGCGTATACATACCATAGTTGTTTATCCATTCGTCTGTTGATGAGCATCTAGGTTGATTCCACTTTTTGCTATTGTGGACCATGCTGCAATAAACATCTGTGTGCATGTATTTGTTTATGTGACAGCCTTTGCTTCTGTAGGATATATTTTGAGTAGTAGGATTACTGGATCAAATGATGTATCTATTTCCAGCATTTCCTTATGTTTTTTTTTTTTTTTTTTTTTTTGGCAGCCTGGATGTTCTCTTTGGTGAACTGTCTGTCCATCTCCTTTGTACATCACTTCATTGGGTTATCTTTTTCTTGCTGATATTTTACAACCCCTTGTAGATTATGGAGATTAGATGCTGGTCTAACGTATAGTGGCCAAACATTTTTTCACATTCTGTAGACGATCTTTTAACTCTTCATAAAATCTTTGGATAAGCAAAAGTGTTTGGTTCTTAGTAGTTCCCATTTATCTATTTTCTCTTCTGTTGATTGTGCTTCGTCAGTTTTTTAAGTCTGTGTCTAAGCCGTGTACTAAAACTTCCATTGTTGACCCTATGTTTTCTTGCACGATTTTTATCGTTTTAGGCTTGATATTTAGGTCTTTGACCCAATCTGAGCTAGTTTTTATGTATGATATGAGATATGGGTCTCGCTTCACTTTTTTGCAAATGGTTATGCAATTTTGCCAGTACTGTTTGTTAATGAGCCTTTTTTTACACCAGTTTACAACCCTAGGGGCTTTGAATATCAACTGTTAAAATATCAAGTGTCCCTAAGAGGATCGTGGCATCTCTGGGGTCTCAACTCTTTTCATTGATTTACATACCTCATTTTGTACCAGCACCAGGCTGTTTTGACTACTGTAGCAGTGTGATAGATTCTAAGGTTGGGTAGTGTGAGGCCTCCTTCTGTGTCCCTATTCTTCAGTAGTAATATACTTTTCTAGGGTTTCTTGTCTTTCCAAACAAAGGTCGTGATGTGTTTCTCCATCTCATTGAAAAAATGACACTGGAATTTGTATTGGGGTTGCATTGTGTAAGTAGATTGCGTTGGGTAAAATAGCCATTTTCACAATTTAAGTCTTCCTATCTATGAGCACAGTAGGTTTTTCCGATTATGTAAGTCTTTTTTGGTTTCTTTTAGTAAGTCCTTGTAGTTCTCTCTCTATAGGTCTCTTATTTCTCCAGTTAAATTTATTCCTAGGTATTTTGGCTTCACTGGGGGGAGGGGGTGGTGGCTATAGTAAATGGTGTTATTTTGGTGATTTCTACTTCGATGATCTCTGTTGGTATAAAGATATCCTACTGATTTACTTATGTTTGTCTTCTTTCCTGATACTTTGCTGAACTCCTCTATTAGTTGCAGTAGTTTACTTAGTGGATTCCTTAGGGTTCTCTGTGTATACACTCATAACATCTACAAATATGGAGATTTTTACTTCTTTATTGATGAGATGGATGCCCTTTATTTCTTCGTTTTGTCCAGTTGCACTGTCTAGAACCTGTAGTACAATGTTGAATAGAAGTGGTGAGAGTGGGCACCCTTGCCTAGCTCCCATTCTCAAAGGGAATTCTTTCAATCTTCTCTGAGAACTAAGGCCTGGAGTGATATTTGTATGGAGCACTGGATATTCAGGAAGTCCTAGGGCCTGGCGTGTTTAATTTTTTTCATTTGTTCTTTTATTCTCTAATTCATTTAGCTCTACTCTGATCTTTATTATCTGTTTTCTTCTGGTACCTAGTGTTTCTTTTGTTGCTTTCTTTCTACTTGTTCAAGCTGTAGGGTTAATTCTTTGATTTGGGTCCTTTCTTCATTCCGGATGTGTGCTCTTACAGAGATAAATTGATCTCTGAGCACTACTTTTACTATATTCCATAGTCTCTAGTCGGAGGTGTTTTCAATCTCGTTTAATTCCATAAATTTCTTTATTCCATCCTTGACTTCTATATCTCATTAATTTTCGAGCAAGGTCTTGTTCAGTTTCTATGAGTTCCAATTTCTACCTGTAATTTTCCTGCTACCGACTTCAACTTTTATGACTTTATGGTCCAAAAAGATGCTTTGCAATAATTTAGTGGTTTGGCTTTTGTTGAGTCTTACTTTATGTCATAACCCATGGTCCATTCTGGAAAATGTTCCATTTGCATTGGAGAAGGTGTACTTACCTGTTGATGGATAAAATGTTCTGTATATGTCAATGAGGTCTAATTGGTTAATTGTTGCAATAAGATCTTCTGTATCTTTAGTTAGCGTTTTTTCTGGATAATCTGTCCATTACTTTAAGGGAAGTGTTGAAGCCTCCACCTATTATTGTGGAGTAATTTATTTCATTTTTCAATGTTGTCAGTGTTCAGTGTATTTGTATGCTCTTTTACTGGGTGCATAAGTATTTAATATTGTTAACTTGTGCTTATGTATTGAAACCTTCAGCAATAAGTAGTGACCATATTTGTCTATGATGGTAGATTTTACATTCAAGTCTATTTTATCTGAGATTAATATTGCCACTCCTGTTCTTCTTTATATGTTGTTGGCTTGGTATATATTTTTCCATCCTTCAATTTTCAGTTTGTTCATATCTCTAGTCTAAAGCATCTTTCTTGTAAGCAGCATACAGACAGGTTGTGTCTTTTGATGCAGGATGTCTCTCACTTTCATTGTAATTATTAATAAGTATGTGTTTAGTGCTGTCACTTTGATACCTTTATTTTTGTGTCATTGATGTGTTCTATGTTGCTCTTAATATTCTTTTCTGGGTCATTTTTTTACATGAGTTGACTTTTCATTGTTTTCAGTGTTGGTTTTATGTTTTTTGAGACTCCTATATTATGTTTCTTGTTTTGATATGTCACACTGTGATTTTGCTTTGTGGCTACTGCAATGATCTCCCTCACTACTCTAAGTTTAAACCAGACTTTAGCATATCTTTTTAATTTCCTCTCCATCAGTAAGAGGTATACCTACTATAATATATCCCTCTTTTCAGTGTGATGATGTCCTTGTTTTCATGTTGTGATCACTGCTTCTCTTCTTTTAATATTGTAACATTGACTGAGCTTTGTGACTTCCCTAACTAAGATTCTGGATGCTGTGTCCTACATTTCCTCCTTAAATATACACTTAATGGTTTTGTTTTTCTATGCAAAGAGCTTGTTTCAATGTTTCTTGTAGTTTTGGTTTGCTTTTACAAAGTCTCTAAGGTTCTGCTTATCTGCAGATGTATTAATTTCATCTTAAAATTTGAGAAACAGTTTTGCAGGATATATAATTCTTGGTTGGAAGTTTTCCTCCTTTGAATCTTTGAATGTGTCATCCCACTGACTTATTGGCAACATCGTTTCTGCTGAGAAGTTGGATGAAAACTTACAGGGCTTCCCTCTGAATGTTAGCTTTGCTTTAAGCCTCACTGTCTTTAACAGCCTCTGTTCATGTTTCATTTTATTAAGCTTGTTATAACATGCCTAGGTGTCTTTCTTTTGGGGCCTAGTTTTTGTGTCATTTGATACACATCTTGGATATCTATATTCTCTTCTTTCATAATTTCAGGCAAGTTTTCTGTCAGCAACTTTACAACAATACTCTCTGTATTGTCATCTATCCCTCCCTGTTCAGGGACTCCAATTAATCAAAGATTGTTCCTCTTAATAGAGTCCCACATGTTTCTTAATGCTTCTTCATTTTTCTTATTTCTTTTCTCTGATTTCTCCACATATATACCGGTGTCAGTTGCTTTGCAAAGAAACTGACACCGGTATATATGTGGACAAATCAGATAATTCATTGGTACTCAACATCTGATAACTTCAAAAGGCCTTCTTCTTCTGGGAATTTTTCTGATTATTTTGGAAGTTTTATGAAGCCATGGCGGACTGCTCCTTTAAATGGTTAGCTACTGATTGTTGTCTTCATGCCATCTAGCAGCTGTTCAGTTTCCCTGGTGATGCCTCAACAGGAGCTGAGGCATAGTTCTAAAAGGGGAGTTGGTCACCAACCACTTCTTTGTACTCTAATGACTGACCCCAGGTGGACTCTCTGGGGCGGCAAGCTCCAGTGGTGTCCTACTTAAGGAGTCACTTGGGGGCCATCAGCCAATACTATAGTGTGGATCAGTGAAGAGTGGTGGAAATGCTGCCACTCCACTCAGCAGTCAGTTCTCCAGGTGGTCTTATTTTAAAAAGGTACTTTACTGCTTATGGAGGAGCTACCCAACAGCTGCCAAAATCAGTTAAGCTCACAGGTGTAGTGGGTCCAACCTTCCAGTCAATAACAAAAGCACCTTGTAGGTTGTCCCTAGATTCTATGACATGATTCAAAGTAGGCAGGAGTTATGGCCTTGCTGCCATCCCCTGCCAGGCCCAACCCATAACTCTAGGCACCACCATCTTAAACACAGCTTTTCTACTGGAGAAGCCCTTCCAGACCAAGTCTGCTGCTCTGCATGAGAATTAGCCCCAGCTAAGGTCTTTAGGTTGGTGACTCTGCCTCCCAGCTGGCAAAATGTTCTGCCCTAGCTGCCCCCCCTGCCGTGAAACAGCAGAATTTATGGCACAGCTCAGAAAAGAGAGACTGGTATCCTCAGTCACCATCTAGATTCTCCATATGTGGCTATCCCAAGCACAGTGTCTCTGCTACACTACACACTGTTTACTTAAGCACTGCAGTTCAATGTATTAGCTGGCTCAAGCCCACTCCCCACTTCCTGGATAGCAAAGAAGGTGTCGGTAAGTGCAGTCCTCACAAATGGTAAGTCAGCAGAAGCAGAACTCAGCATGCCAGTGCCTTGTCTTTGAGAGAGGTAATTTCCCTTTTACTAGTGCCTAGTCCAATCTGACAACCCTATGCCAGATCCTAAATCTCCCAGATGTTCACACTGCTGCATTCGTTTATCATTCCTGGCCTTAGTTCTTGGAGGGAATTGAGGAGACATGTGTCTAGTCTACCATCTTGGCCCCACCCCTCCGCCATCTTTGCCCTGCCCTTAAAAGATGCTAATAGAAACCTACTTAAAATATCAGTTATTATACTTATTTTCCTAATCTCCACATATTTTTTATATAAAAGCAATGCCTTCTGATACATATTAGCACATCTGAGCAAGTACAACATAAAGTTGTATATTATCTTTAATATTCCTAACCTCTTCACAAGATAAATACTATTATCTGTATTTTCAGATGTGGAACTACTCTACATTACTTGTCAACATAATACTGAAAATTTGAGTAACAGACTGGGTCAATGTGGCATCAAAGGTCATTTGTCTTTTAAGTTTACCAAACATAATAGTAGTCATTTTCTCACTTGGTTCCAACGACAGACCCCCTATAACAAGACGTATGTGGCAATGCCCAATTTGTGGATCAAAAAAAAAAAAAAAAAAAAAAAAAAACACTGAACTTTTGAAAGACTTGAAATTGCAATATATTGTGTAACCATGAAATGGCACAGTCAGGCACAGTACACGGGTTTATTGTGCCATAATAATAAACATTCAAACCAAAACTCATTGCCATTAAGTCAATTCCAGCTCATATTGACTCTACAAAACAGAGTAGAACTTTCTCATTGGATTTCCTTTGAGTAGCTAGTAGATTAAATCTGTTGATTTTTTGTTTAGCAGCCAAGCTCTTAACCACTGTACCACCAAGGCATTTAATGATACATAGCTTAGATTTATTTCCATTGCCTACTGAATATAGTGCCCTGGTGTTGCAATGGTTAAGTATTTGGTTGCTAATCTAAAGGTCATCAGCTGAGCCCACCAGTGGCTTTTTTGGAGAAAAGACTTGGAGATCTGTTTCTGTAAACATTAAATCCTAAGGAAACCCTATGTGGTAGTTGTACTGTGTCCTCCAAGTCACTGTGAATTGGAGTTGATTCAGTGACACACTACAACAACTCAGTATAATTAGATGACTCTGTAGCTGAGTGAGGCATTTGAAAATTTTTGATATGTATAGTCTAGTCTGTTTTTCATCTGAAAAATACATCTAGTGGCTTACATTATGATGTTTCATCTTTTCTGGGCTGTGGTAATATTCAAGATGGATAGGAATGATTGCATTCTCTCAGAGATTTTGAAATGTCTAAGAATTTGAATGAGTGTATTCATGTACATAAGGTATTGGTCTAGACATTTGAGTCATAAAGAAAAATAAAACATAGACTCTGATTTTAGGAGGGACATAATCTAGTAATATTGCATCATAAATCAGGCAATATATTGAGGATTTTGCATATTCAATCTTATCTAATCTCCCAAGGGAAACCCTGCTGGCATAGCAGTTAAATGCTACAGGAGCTAACCAAAAGTTTGGCAGTTTGAATCCCAAGGCCCTCCTTGGAAACACTATGGGTCAGTTCTACTGTGTCCTACAGGATTATTCTAAGTTGGAAATGACTTACTGGCAATGAATTTGGTTTTTGGTTTAATACCCCAAGAGGTTTGTTGGGTCAGTATTACTATATACATTTTACATATTAAGAAATAGATTGAAATATTTATTCATTTGCCTAAAGCCATGAAGCAGAAAAGTGGGGATGCTAGAATTCATATCTAGGTCTGATTGCCTAAACCACTAAAATTCTTCGTGAAGTCACAGGATGAGCATACATACTCTTAAAGTAAAACAAGAAAAAACAAAATAAAGCACCATCATTGAACTGTAAAAGACTTCAGAATGTAAAAATATTCTGTTTAGGGGAAGTTCTTAGTGTAGTTTATGACATTTGAGCTAAGATTTTCTTGCAGAAAGATAGATTTTGCCTGTTGGCCTAGAGAATGAATAGAGTTCAAACAGGGCAGACAGCATCAGTAACACTTTGTGTTCACGGCAGTTCATGCTATACTTAAAGAAAAATGGGATATGAGCTTGGAAACACTTGTAATGGAAAGAGGAAATCAGAATGATACTAATGTATGAAGCAAATTTGGCAAGGGAGAGATCTTAGATGTTAAAAAGCTGTTTCAATTGCTGGAAACACTGCTGGCATAGTAGTTAAGAGCTATAGCTGCTAACCAAAAGGTGGGCAGTAAGAATCCACCAGGCATTCCTTAGAAAACCTATGAGGCAAGTCTACTCTGTCATATACAGTGACTACGAGTCAGAATTGACTCAGTGGTAATGCATTATTACAGTTGCTTAGGTAAGAAATTCCAGTAGAACTACATAAAAAATGAACTATTCCTCTTTACATATGTATCTTCCAAGTACCCAACAAACTTCTAAATTTAAGCCTTAGATTACACAGGAAAGCTTAGATACATTCAGGAAATACATAAATTACCTTATTTATGAAGGCATCTTATTCTTAAGGTGTTAGAACATTTTTTTGCTACTCTGTTCTTTGACTCACTACCAGTGAAACATTCTGTTCTTATTTATGAAGATCATACACTGTATTCCAAGTTCAAAAATTTTGCACACTATAGTTTTATTTAGAACAAAGAATTAACTGTCAGTGAAGATCACCACTGATTTTCACTCTTTCCTGAAGGTTATTCGGTGTAAAATTAGAGTTATTATTTATTCAGTAATAGTGAATGAGTCTTCTTAGTATCCTAGATGCCTCCTTGGCCACTTCATACTCAGCAGTGGTGTTGGTGAAGATGCTTAATATTCTTAGCTGCTAACAAAAGAGTGGATATTCTAGTCCACCTAGAGGCACTGTTTAAGAAAGACCTCATCATCTACTTTCAAAATCCAGTCACTGGAAAGACTGTGGAGAATAACTCTTATTCTGACACATGTGGCATTGCTGTGAGTTGGAATCAACTCAATGACAAAAAGATGGAAACAGACAGGGTAGAGACAACATTCTCAACAGATCTGAAAATGGAACATCCAGCCTGTTCTACATCTATTTACTGTGTCTCCGCTTTTAGTATTCCTAAAAGTTGTGGCCATATCAGCAACTGCAATAACAAGTTAGCTTTGTTGAACTTGTGGATACCATAAAGTTACATATGATGATAGCAGCAAAAGCCACTATTAAAATAAATAATGCTGTGGAATAAGATTAATTAGTTTGTAATCTGTTACTTGTAACTGCCTTTCTAAAGAAATACTGTTGACTGTTGACCAGAGCCGCCATAGTATTTCCTGGTTCTACATTAGCATTTTAGCAAGTACAGTTCCTCACAGACCACATAAGAAAAAAAAAACATTTATTTCTCTTCATCCATTGCCTCATTAAAACTAACTGGTTTACAAAAACACTTAGAGTAAAACAAAGACTGAAAGTGCAGTGAGACAAAGATTGTGTTCAGACTGAGCTTCAGAAATCTCATTTGGACCAATTTTAGCTGTTATCCATGATGTAGGATATGGTTTCACACACTTTTAGAAAAGACCCCACAAAATTATAGCTTTGTAAAAACATTTAAGCATATGGAAGAAAGTGGGCACCAGTTAACAGTATGGTTGCTTATCACCCGGCGGAGAGCTTGAAGAACACAGTTGTGCAATGCTGAACAGACTATAGCAACTTTTTCAAAATTCCTAGTAGTAGACTACACTTGCCTGTACCTTGGTTAATGTGTTACATAGCCTATTCATCATAATTTTATTATTCATATGAAAAATATGCCTTGAGGACAATTTAATCATTTAAAGGCACTTATTTTATTTACTTTCCCCTCGCTTTCTTTCCTTAAGAGGTTGTGTTCATTAATTTAAATATGTTACAGTGGAAGTATTTTGGAAAGTGCTGTAAATTCATTGTAAATTTGAACTTTTTCAAGACCTTGGAAAGGTAACATTTTTATGCCCAAAGAAACCAGAAGCTGATCTGTTGGTACTATGTGTGATAAAGGATAAGAAGCCCTCACAATGGCAGGACAGCCTGTTGACGAGGTTTTGTGCCACTGAAAGCCCGTTTGGTTATGGTAATTGACTCTTTTCTTCCTCTCTTCATGTACCTGACCTGTCTTAGTAAAGGTTTTAAAAACTTTAATTAGGTATTACGGTTAGGGAAACAGAATAGAACAAAAGTCAGCCAGGATCAGACCAAACCTTTTCTGCTTTTCACACCAGACATTTGATTTAGGATGTTTTATTTGGCAGATACAGGCTGGCAAGCAGAGCTGGAGGGGGATAAAACGTTCAGAGAGCAATCTAAATAATAGTAATGATAAAGGGACTTCATGGCGAAAGCCTTTGTCTGTCTCCTTGTGCCGTGTCATTAGAACACATATGGCTTTTTATATCCATGTGCCGTATAACAAAACCAGTGTTTATTCTGACTGATACTTAGAAGAAAATGTGAGCTGCAGAGTCAAAGCACGAGGGACGGTATCAAGACATTAATTATAAATGTAATGCTCTTAGAACGTTTCTCTTCAAAACTTTTCTTTCTAGGAAGATTTTCCATTTATGCAAAAATAATTTGTCACCCAATATCATTTGCTTTCTGAATGGAAAGACAATGACTTTATTAAAATATATATCAAGGCAACACCTCTGTTAATATTATAACCAGGCAAAATAGTATCTAGCACAAGAAAACAGCTGCACATAAGAACTATAGTGTCCAGAATGTGATACATGGTAATGACTTTGGTGTAAAAGAATGCGTTACTCTAGAAAAGAAAAAAATTATTTTCAATTCATCCAAACTTTAAAGTGTTTCTCCTTTTAAATTATCCATCTTTTTCTTCAATTTAGATAGAGTTTAGCTCCTTTTTTTTGCAGTATTTTAGGATTCTAAATATCACCCTATTTTGAAATGTAAATTAGCATACATTGGTAGGAGAGACATGGATTCTGAGATATATATAGGCCAAAACTCTAATATTTAAATCATATGGTTCTTATCCAAATTGGAATATTTCATTTTAGTTGAAATAATTGGATTTATTCTGAATCCTTGAAAAAACAAAGACAAACCCATTGCCATAAAGTCAATTTTGGTGCACAGTGACCCTAGAGGACAGAATGGAACTACCAGTAGTGTTACCAAGGAGTCGTGGGTGCATTTGAACTTCCAGTCTTTTGGATAGCAGCCATATCGCTTAACCACTCTACCACTAGGGCTCCTTGAGATGTGCCGATTTAGAGTTTACAGGGAAATTAGAAAATGTCTCAATCTAGACAAGGAATTAGAGAGATTAAGCCATTTATCTCCTGTCAAACAGTTCATGAAAGACATGGTTATCACATAGTCCATCACAAATGAGCAAAAAAATAACAGTTTCTCCCCAAATTACTAAGCAGAATAAATTCCAAAAACTTATAGATCATGCAAGGGATGAACATGCAGAGAAGAAAAAAAGTTAAGCATCAAGGATGAGCTATTTATTTCTGCAGATAAACTCAGAACAGATAGACATGAGCCATTTCTTATCCTGGGTAGAAAGAACCTTGCAGATTTTCTTTAGCACATTATTCTGACAAATGATTCAGTTTACTTTTTCCTCAACCACTGAAACATATTGCCCTTGAGACGATTCGAACTCATAATGACCTCATAGTGTTTCCAAGGCTATAAATCTTTACAGAAGCAGACTACACAACTAAATATTAATTTTGAAATAAACTACTATCAAAGGGAGTTAGAGAATATTTGCAAATGATTATGTTTGATGCATTTATTTAGTACTTATTTTTACAGAATTAACATTCTTCATAATATGTTCTTTATTAACACTTCATATTATGCTTCATAGTAATTTCAATTTCTAATGAAAATAAACTGGTCTTTATGAAGATGGGTTAAAGTAGGTATTAACAGTTTATGTTTGACCTTAATTAGGAGCATCTACAGAGGATCTCTATGAGTCAAAATTGACTTGATGTCTTTGGGCTTCATTTGGTTTATATTTCCAGAGGAAAACTTGGTGGTGTAGAGGTTAAGTGCTACGGCTCTGAACCAAAAATTGGGCAGTTCAATTCTGTCAGGGACTCCTTGGAAACTCTATGGGGCAGTTCTACTCTGTCTTATGTGGTTGCTATGAGTCAGAATTGAGCAGACAGAAATGTTTGTAATTTGTTTCACATTTCCATGTGGAGCCCTGGTAGCAAAAGGGTCAATAACTTCACAGTTCACCAAAAAATCAGCAATTTGACTCCACCAGCAGTTCTACTCTGTCCTATTGGGTCACTGTGAGTCAGAATTGATTCAAAAGGAATTGAGTTTGATGTGGTTTGGTTTATATTTCCATAAGAAAATACTCTTTTACTAATGCTGCAAGTAACATTACCTTTATTTGGGTAGCATTTGCCCTACTGATAGATTATTTGTAGTCACATTGATTGTGGACCAGCTCTGTCTTCCAGTGTACTATATTTGCTATCATTCATCACCAACAAGCCCCCACTGATCTAGCAGTATGTCTTAATGTGGGGGCTTGAGTGTTGCTGTGATACTGGAAGCTTTTCTACTGGTATTCAAATACCAGCAGGGTCACCTGTGACTGACACAATTCAGCTGAGCTTCCAGACTAAGAAAGAATAGGAGGAAGGACATGGTACTCTAATTCTGAAAAGAATTAAGCTGTAAAACCCTTATGTCTAGCAGTGGAACATTGTCAGATATAGTGCTGAAAATGAGTCCCTCAAAAGATGACTGGAGAAGAGCTGCCTCCTCAAAGGAGAGTCAACCTTAATGATGTGGATGAAGTCAAGCCTTCAAGATCTTCATTGACTCATGCTGTATGACTCAAAATGAGAAGAAACAGCTGCAAACACCCACTGATAATTAGAATGTGTAATGTACTAAGTACGAATCTAGGGAAATCAGAAATCATCATAAATGCAACAGAATACATAAACATTGAAATCTTAAGCATTAATAAACTGAAATTCATTGGCATTAATCATTCTAATCAGACAATCATGTGGTCTACTAAGCCAGGAACGAAAGCTGAAGAGGAATAGTGCTACATTTGTCTTTAGAAAGAGCACTTTAAGCTCTGTCTTGAAGTACAATGCTGTCAGTGATAGGATAATACCCATATTCTCACCAAGTATTAATTAGGTTTATTCACCAACCACTAAGAAATTTCAGATTTTTACCAGCTTCTGCAGCCTGAAATTGGTAGAACATGAAATCATGGTGCATTGATAATTACTAGTGCTTTGAATGCAAAAGTTGGAAACAAAGAAAAAGGATCCATAACCATTGGAAAATAAGGCCTTGGTGATAAAAATGATGCTGGAAATAATTTAATAGAATGTTGCAAAATCAACGATGTCTTCATTGGAAATACTTTTTTCCCAACAACATAAACAGTGACTGTGCATGTGAATGTCACTAGGTGGAATACACAATAATCAAGCTGACTACGTTTGTGAGAATAGGTGATGGAAAAGTTCAACATCATTAATTAGAACAAGACCAGGTGCTCACTGCAACACAGACCATTAACTGGTCATATACAAGTTCAAACTGAAGAAAGTTAGAACAAGTCCACAAAAGCCAAAGTGTGACCTTGCATATACCCTACCTGAGTTTGGAGACTTCTCAAGAACACATCTGACACATTGAACACTAATGATGGAAGATCAGAAGAGTTGTGGAATGACATCAAAGACATCATCCATGAAGAAAGCAAGAGGTCATTAAAAAGACAAGAAAGAAAGGAAAGGCCAAATTGGATGCCAGAAAAGACTCTCAAACTTGCTCTTGAACATTGACTAGCTAAAGTAAAAGGAAAAAATGGCAAAGTGAAAGAATCAAACAGAAGATTTGAAAGGGTACTTGAGAAGACACAGTAAAGTACTATAATGACACAGGCAAAGAGCTGGAGATAGTGAAGCACACACTTTGTATTTCTCAAGCTGAAAGAACTGAAGAACAAATTCAAGTCTTAAGTTGCAATAGTGAAAGATTCCACAGGGAAAATATTAAATGACTCAGAGAGCATCAAAAGAAGGCGGAAGGAATACACAGAAGCATTATATCAGAAAGAACTGGTTAATGTTCAGTCATTTGAAGAGGAAGTATATGACCAGGAAAGGATAGCAATGAAGGAAGAAGTTGAAGCTTCACTGAAGACACTGCAGCAAACAAGGCTCAAGGAATTGATGAGATATCAACTAAGATGTTTCAACAAACAGATGCAGCACTAGCAGTGCTCACTCCTCTATGTAAAAAAAAAAAAAAAAAAAATTGTAAGATAGCTACCTGGCCAATCAGCTGGAAGAGATCCATATTTATACCTATTCTCGAGAAAGATCATTCAAATGAATTCAGAAATTACTGAGCAATATTTCTAATATCTCATGCAAGTAAAATTTTGCTCAAGATCATTCCAAAAAATCAACAGTGTATTGACTGAAACTAGTAGAAATTCAAGCCAGATTCAGAAGAGAATGTGGAACCAGGAATATCATTGCTGATGATAAACAGAGCTTGGGTGAAAGCAGAGAATACCAGGAAGATGTTTACCTGTGTTTCATTGACTATGCAAAAGCATTTGACTGTGTGGATCATGGCAAATTACTGGTAACATTACAGAGAATATGACTTTCAGTACACTTAATTGTGCTTATGAGAAATCTATACATGGACCAAGAAGCAGCTGTGTGAACAGAGCAACAGGACACTGCATGGTTTCAAGTCAGGGAAGATTTATACCAAGACTGTATTCTTTCAGCATACCATTTCAGTCTGTATGTTGAGCAAGAAATCCAAGACAATGGACTATATTGAGAATATGGAGGCATCAGTATTAGAGACAAACTCATTACCAACCTGCGTCTATGAAAATGACAACATCTTGCTTACTGAAAGTGAAGAGGATTTGAAACACTAACTGATGAAGATCAAGGACCACAGCCTTTACTATGGGTTGCATCCCAACACCAAGAAGACAAAAATCCTCACAAGTGGACCAGTAAACAATCAACATCATGGAAAATAGTGACAAGACTGAGGTTGTCAAGGATTTCATTTTAATTGGTGCCATAATCAATGTCCGTGGAAGCAGCAGTCAAGAAATTAAAAGATCTTCCAATGAAGAATTATATATCCTGCAAAACTATCTTTCAAATATGAAAATGAAATTAAGACATTCCCAGATAAACAGCAACTCAAAGACTTTGTAAAAACCAAACCAAAAACTACAAGAAATACTGAAAGAAGTTCTTGGCTTTGGCTTAGAAGAACAAAACCACTAACTTTATATT
The DNA here is from genome assembly GCA_028571685.1 of Heterohyrax brucei. Classification (NCBI taxonomy): domain Eukaryota; kingdom Metazoa; phylum Chordata; class Mammalia; order Hyracoidea; family Procaviidae; genus Heterohyrax; species Heterohyrax brucei. The sequence goes on along the minus strand of CM053146.1, from coordinate 59,848,932 downwards.
TTAGAATGACACATCATCCAGAATTCTACTCAGTTAGGGAGGCTCCAAACTCAATCACAGCTTTGATACTGAAAGAAACAATCCAGTGATTATTATGAAAATTATGATGCCATCATATTAAAATAGGGGTGTCCTACAGTTGTTATAGTCCTTCCAGATGAAGTGGAAGTCGACAAGACCGGTAGTAATTAAAATGGGTTTTACACATAGTTTATTGGGGATCTTAGGGGCAGCCATAAAGCACAACAAAAATGTAACATACCGTATAAAGAAATCTAACACAGGAGTCTCAACAACTAAAAAAATCTCTGAAAAAGGTGAAAAATCAACTCAGAAAAAAGAATATCCCAGAACAGACTAATAAGAACAACAGAGATAACATCAACACGAAAATAAACATATCACAATGGCAGCAGTGAACACATACCTATCAATAATCACTTTGAATGTCAACGGACTGAATGCTCCAGTAAAGAGACAGCGAGTGACATCTTGGATAGAAAGACATGACCCATCCACATGTTGTCTACAAGAAACTCACTTGACACTGAAAGATAGGAACAAACTGAAAATTAAAGGATGGAGGAATACATATCAAGCTAACAATGAACAAAGAAGAACAGGTGTGGCAATTCTAATCTCAGACAAAATCAATTTTAATGTAAAATCCACCATCTTGGACAAAGATGGTCACTATTAACTGCTGAAAGGTTCAGTACACAATGAAGGCTTAACTATATTAAATATCTATCCACCTAATATCAGAGCACCTAAGTATGTCGAAGAAACACTGACTGCACTGAAAAAGAATTAGATGACTCTACAATAATAGCGTGAGACTTCAACAGTCCACTCTCAATGCTTGACAGATCATCTAGAAAAAGCTCAGTAAAGATGCAGAAAACCTGACTGCCACAATTAACCAACTAAACCTCATCGATTTATACAGCACTTTCTACCCATCAGCAGACAACTATACCTTCTTCTGCCGTGCACATGGAACATTCTCCAGAATTGACCATGTTAGGACACAATGCAGTTCTCAACAAAATCCATACCACTGAATTAATGTAAAATATCTTCTCAGATTAAAAAGCCATAAAAGTCAAAATCAATAGCTGAAAAAGCACAGATAGAAAGTAGAACTCTTGGAAACTGAACAACATCTTGTTCAAAAAACCACGGGTTTTGGAAGAAATCAAGGATGAAATAAAGAAATTCATGGATTCCAATGAGAACAAAAACACTTCCTACCAGAACCTATGGGATACAGCCAAAGCAGTGCTCAGAGGTCTGTTTATCTTCATAAAGGCACACATCTGGAAAGAAGAAAGGAACCAAATCAGGGAACTAACCCTACATCTTAAACAAGTAGAGAGAGAACAACAGAGGAACCCCTCAGACAATAGAATAAACCAGATCATAAAGATTAGAGCAGAGCGAAATGAATTAGAGAATAGAAAAACAATTGAAAAAATTGAAAAGACCAAAATCCGATTTCTTGAAAAGATCAACCAAATCGACAAACCACTGGCTAAACTTACTAAAGAAAAACAGGAAAGGAAACAAATAACCCAAATTAGAAATGAGAAGGGAGTGGTCACAACAGATCCAACAGAAATTAACAATATTGTAACAGAATACTATGAAAGACTGTACTCTAACAAAAAACCTAGAGGAAATGGACAAATTACTTGATTCATATCACCTACCCAAATTATCAAAAGGTTAAGCAGAACAATTTAATAAAACTATCACAAGGAAGAGATCGAAAAATCATCAAAAAACTGCCAACCAAAAAAGCCTGGCCAGATTGCTTCACTGCAGAATTCTACCAAGCTTTTAGAGAAGAGTTATCTCCAATACTACTGAGACTATTTCACAGTATACAAAGGGATGGAGTACTCCCAAACTCATTCTACGAAGCCAGCATAACCCTGATATCAAAACAAGGGAAAGACCCAACCAAAAAGGAAAACTACAGACTGATATCACTCATGAATCTAGATGCAAAAATCTTCAACAAAATTCTTGCCAACAGAATAAAACAACATATCAAGAAAATAATCCATCATGACCAAGTGGGATTCATACCAGGGATGCAAGTCTGGTTCAACATCAGAAAAACAATGAATGTGATTAACCACATAAATAACACAAAAGACAAGGATCACCTGATTTTGTCCATTGATGCAGAAAAGGCATTTGATAAAGTCCAACACCCATTCACGCTAAAAATTCTTAGCAAAACAGGTGTAGACAGAAAATTCCTCAACACAATAAGGGCCATTTATACAAAACCAACTGCCTACATCATCCTGAATGGAGAGAAACTGAAGCAGTTTCCCTTGAGAACAGGAACTACACAAGGATGCCCACTCTCACCTTTCCTACTCAACATAGTACTAGAAGTTCTAGCCAGAGCAATTAGACAAGACCAATAAATAAAGGGCATCTGCATCAGCAAAGAAGAAGTCAAAATCTCTCTGTTTGCTAATGATATGATTGTATATGCAGAGAATTCCAAAGAATATATAAGTAAACTACTCAAACTGATGGAAGAGTTCGGCAAAGTCTCAGAATACAAGATAAACATAAGTAAGTCAGTAGGATTACTTTATACCAACAGTGAGACTGCCAATGAAGAAATCATCAAAACAATACCATTTACTATAGCCCCAAAGAAGATAAAGTACCTAGGAATTAAACTAACCAGAGAAATAACAGACCTTTACAAAAAGAACAACAAGCTCTTACTACAAGAAACTAAGAGAGACTTAGATAAATGGAGAAACCTACCCTACTCATGGATAGGAAGACATAACATTGTGAAAATATCTTTTTTACCCAAAGCAATCAACTTATAGAATACAATCCCAATACAAGTTTCAGTATCATTTTTTAATGAGATGGAGAAACAAATTACTAATTTTTTTTTGGAAAGGGAAGAAACCCTAGATAAATAAAGTACTACTAAAGAAGAAGAGCACACTGGGAGGCCTCTCATTACCCGAATTCAGAACCTATTACACTGCCACAGTGGTCAAAACAGCCTGGTACTGGTACAAGAACAGACAAATCGATCAATGGAACAGAACTGAGACCCCAGAGATGACACCATCTGCCTATGAACAGCTGATATTCGACAAAGGCCCTAAGGCATTAAACTGGGGCAAAAACCATCTCTTCAACAAATGGTGCTGGCAAAATTGGATATCCATCTGCAGTAAATTGAAACAAGATCTGTATCTTACACCTTATACAAAAAACAACTCCAACTGGATAAAAGACCTAAATATCAAGTCTAAAATGATAAAGCTTATCCAAGAAAACAAGAAAAGGTAGGAACAACAATAGAAGTTTTAATATACAGTGTAGACAGACTTCAAAATCTGTCACATAAACCACAAACGACAGAAGAGAAAATAGATAAATGGAAACTACTAAGAATCAAACACTTTTGTTCATCCAAAGACATTATCATAAGAGTTAAAAGACCACCTACAGAATGAGGAAAAATATTTGCCAACTCTATATCAGACTGATGCCTGATCTCCATAAGCTTCAAGGTACTATAAAATATCAATAAGAAGATAAATCATCCAATTAAGCAGTGGGCAAAGGAGATGGACAGACATTTCTCTAAAGAGGAGATCCAGGCAGCCAAAAAACACGTGAGGACACTTTCACAATCTTTAGTTATTAAAGAAATTCAAATCAAAACTACAATGAGATACCATCTCACCCCAACAAAGTTGGTCATGATTCAAAAAAACACAAAACAACAAATGCTGGGGAGGCTGTGGAGAAAGTGGAACTCTCCTACACTGTTGGTGGGGCTGCAGAATGGTCCAGCCTCTTTGGAAACCAATCTGGTGTTTCCTTAAAAAAATGGATATACATACACCGTTTGACCCAGTAATTCCACTACTTGGAATATATCCTACAGAATCAAGGCCATTCACCAACAGATACATGCACAAGAATGTTTATCACAGCACAGTACTTGATAGCAAAAAGATGGAATCAACCCAGATGCCCAACAACAGAGGAATGGATAGATAAACTATGGTATATATACTCGATGGAGCACTATGCAATGATAAAGAACAATGATGATTCCAGGAAACATCTCATAACCTAGTTTCAACTGGAAGACACTATGTTGAGTGAAAGTAGTCAGAGACAAAAGGACAAATATTGTATGAGACCTCTAAGACAAGATCTCAAAAACAGACTTGTGTATAGAAGAAAAGACTCTTTGACTGCTGCAAGGGCAGGGAGGGGGGGGAGGGGGAGGGTTTAGATTAAATAGTTGGTAGAAATTTGGTTGGGTGAAAGCGGTGATAGCACACATTAGAAACAAGAAAAATACTAAGTGAACTTCAATGTAACTTGAATACTTCTTCCATTTTAACCCAATATTGCAAGGTCAGAGTAGCTGGGGCAGGGGGCACGGGACCATGCTCTTCTTAGGTGAAATTGAGGCCAATTGGCACAACTAGTGTATTGCTTAGAGGGCTATCTGCAGCCCACATTGGTGAGTGGTGTCTGGGGTCTTAAAAGCTGCCTAGCTGCCATCCGAGGGCACAGCAAATGGTCCCAACTCAGCAGGAAAGGATGCTCACTGAGGACCAAAACGACATGGGGGAAAGACAACCCAGAAGACAGAGAGACCTACATGTGTGAGTGCCTACATCGACTTGGGACCGGAAGAACTGGATGGTGCCCAGGCACCACCTGTGACAGCCGCGATGGAGCTCGCAAAGTTGAGTCTCAGGCAACACAAGAATGAAAAGGAGTGAGCCTGAGATGTCCACTAAAAGACCACATCTGATGGTCCAGCGGCTTCGGGGTTCCCCTGGGAGCATGGCCCCTGGCCCTGATGCTGCCCTTGCCTATAAATCGTTATGAAGGTCCACTCTTTGAACACAGATTGACCCTATATTGGATGCACTTTATGGTTCTATGCATCTATAGGATATCATCCCGTGGACATCTAGCTGGAGTAAGGGGTGTGGGTGGAGAGGAGGGGAAAGGAAACTGTTGGGAAGATGAGACATGTATAGAGCAGAGAGGAATAACGTGTTGTCACTGGGCAGGGAGAGCAGTGGAAGCGGAGTATAAGTGGGCATGTAAATTTATATGGGAATGTACATTTTCACTCAATCATAATAAAAAAAAGAAATTAAAAGATGTGTTATACTGGGAAAATCTACTTAAAAGATGTCTTTAAAGTGTTGAAAAATAAAGATGTGTTTCGACTGAGGTGCACTTGACCCAAGCCATGGTATTTTCAATCACATTGTATGCATGCAAAGTGTGGACAATGAATAAGGAAGACAGAATTGGTGCCTTTGAATTGTGGTGTTGGAGAATAGTTAATATACCATGGACTGCCAAAAGAACAAACGGATCTGTTCTGGAAGAAGTACAACCAGAGTTCTCCTTGGAAGCATGGATGGTGAGAGTGTATCTTACATACTTTGAACATGTTGTCAGGAGGGATCAGACCCTTGTGAAGTATACCACACTCGCTAAAGCAGAGGGTAATATCAGTGAGAAAGACGAAGACCATCAAGGAGATGGATTGACTCAGTGACTGCAACAATGGGCTTAAGCATGAAAATGATTGTGGGCATTGTGCAGGACCTGACAGTTTTATTCTGTTGTTCACAGCATTGCTATGAGTTGGAACCAACTCGCCAGCATCTAACAGCAATAACGACATTACTATCAGGACTTAAACTTAGAAAGAAATTCTAATTATGAATTTAAATATGAGAAAATTGAAACGAAACCGAACAGTCCATTTCAAAATCAATGGAGGTTATTTCCTGTTTTAAAGTAGAAGGGAAAATGCCCTTCTCATCTGAGAAATAACTCAAAACAACCACAGAAACAAGAATGAGATACAGATACTTTTTAACATGATAACAGAAGAAATAGCTGTAATACTGCACAACAATTTTTACAGAAATACTGTGAAGTATAATTACAGTCGAGTAGAGATACATGATGGCTCTAAGAGAAGTATGGTCCTGTAAACATCAAAGTGATAGGGCTCAAGTTACACAAAAAGAATAGTTTACAACACTAAATGGCAAATCAATCAAACTGCAGTCTAGACCAGGAGAACGGGTCTATGTGCTAGCAGTAGTAGTGTCCTTGGACTTAACATCAGAATGAAGAGGAAGCCTGGATGTCAATGTTGAAGCTCACAGAGGATCAGATTTACAGAAGCGTTATGATAGTGGGGCAGAGAAAATTCTTCATTGAGAAGGTGACTTCTACCAGTATAGACTATCTCTAATTTACAACATGTTTGAGTTGTGATAAACTTTGCGTAAGATTGTTTGTTTTTTTAAGTAATTATATTCTTAGTCGTACATACTACATGCAATGTTACAGTAATTTCCTGATGTTATCATTCTCAGTTCTCAGATGTTGAATTTGATGGTTTACTATTCAAAATATGGTTGTATAAATTTAGTTTTCTTAGTTAAATCAGAAACTTCAATTGCTAGAAAACAAGTACCCAAATGCTGATTGCTTTGTCAAAACTGATAGGCAGATTCAAGAAGCAGTGAGATGTTATAGAACACACAGGTTTGCTTTTTTTTTTAACAAGGGGTAATGCACTTTGCACTAGGTACCACAGATTTTGTAGCCAGACTTGTTCTGTTAAAGTCTGTGCCATAGAGTCAATTCCAACTCACAGCAACCCCATGTTGCAGAGTGGAAATATCTCATATGGTTTCCTGTACTGTTATAAAGTCACTGTAAACATGACATTAGTAAATACTGAATCCTACCTCCTAGAAGAGACAGAGTTAGGCTCCTGCAAGCCTCTGGTCTTAACAGTTGCATAACCAAAGTATATATGACCTTGTTTTGTGTGTGCTTCTGTTGAAACACATTTTATTTAATATGTTGTTGATACATTCACTCATCTAAGCTTATCCAACATAAGCATGTCTCCATAAAGTGCATCACAGCCTTCTTGTGTTTAGGGATACTAAACAGCTCTTGAGCACTATGCTTGGGGCCGTCTTAAACAGTGAAATTACCAACAAAACCGAAAAGCTAAATCTGTTGCCACTGAGTTGATTCCAACTCATAGAGATGCTATAGGACAGAATAGATCTGCCTCATAGGATTTTCAAGTAGCTGCTGTTGAGTTCAAATGGCAGAACTTTTGGTTTGTAGCCAAACTCTTAATTACTGTGCCAGAGTTCTTTAAAGACTACTAAGCAAAGGTTTGAAATTTGAATCTGCCAGCTGCTCCTTGATAACCCCCAAAACAAAACAAACAAACAAACAAAAATCTCAATGCTGTCAAGTCAATGCCAACTCACAGAGACTCTAGAAGACAGAGTAGAACTGCCCCACAGAGTTTCCAAGGATCGTCTGGTGGATTTGAACTGCCAACTTTCTGGTTAGCAGATGTAGCATTTAACCACTATGCCACCAGCTTGAAAACCCTACCACCAGTATATTCTGTCCTGCAGGGTCATTATCAATCAAAATTGACTTGATAGCAACAAATACAGTGAAATATAAAAATGTAACAGATGTAATAAAGTAGAAAGTATAACATAAAGTGTGATTACAAACTGAAACCAGTCATACAGAAAAAATATAAATAAATTCATTCATCTACTGAAGGATAAACTCACTCTCAGATGGTATCACAAAGTAAAACCCAATTATATGTACCACATAAGAAACCTACACCAAACTCATTGCTGTCGAGTTGATTCTGACTCATAGCAACCCTATAGGACAGAATAGAATGGCTCCATAGAGTTTCCAGGGAGTGCCTAGTGGATTTGAACTGCCGACTTTTCAGTTACCAGACGTAACACTTAACCACTACACCACCAGGGTATCCACGAATGCAAGAGACAGCCGAAAACACAATGGCTCAGCAAAAAGATTTTTTAAAAAAGAATTAAAAATGGACAAATGCAATGGTCATTATTTTAATGTTAAATAATTTTGAAGTAACAAACAAAAGACGTACTAAGTTCTTCACATGAGTGCCTGTTGTTGTTATCAGGTATCTTCAAGTCATTTCCAGCTGACTACAACTCTACCTACAACAGAAAGAAAGACTGCCCAGTCCTGCACCATTCTCGTTAACATCGTTCTTGAGACCATTGCTGTAGCCACTGTGTCAATTCATCTTGTGGAAGGTCTTCCTATTTCTTGAAGACTGTCTGGTATGCTAAGGATGATGTCCTTCTTGAGGGACTGATCCCTCCTAATAACCTGTCCTTAGTATAGGTGAACTCTTGCTGTCCTTGCTTCTAAGGAGCAGTCAGGCTACACTTGTCCTAATAGATGTGTGTTCATTCTGTTGACAGTCCACGGTATATTCAATAGTTTTCACTGACACCATAACTATTCTTCAGTCTTCCTTATTCACTGCCCAGCTTTCCTATGCATCTGAGACAATCAAAAACATTATGGCTTGGATTAGATCCACCTTTGTCTTCAAGGTAGTAACTTTGCTTTTTAACACTTGAAAGAGATATTTTGCAGTAGATTTTCTCAGTGCAATGCACCATTTGATTTCTTGACTGTTGCTTCCATAGTTGTTGACTGTGGATTTAAGTATGAGGAAACTGACAACCTCAACCTTTTCTCCATTTATCATGATGTTGCTCATTGGTCCAGTTATGAGAATTTTTCTTTATGTTGAGATGCAATCTAGACTGAAGGCTGTAATCTTTGATCTTCATCAATAAATGCTTAACTTCCCGAAGGTTGTGTAATTCACATATCACAGGCTGTAAATGAGTCTTCCATCAATGCTCATGCTGTATTCTTCTTCATATAACGTAGCTTCTTAGATTATTTGCTCAGTATACAGATTGAATAAATATGGTGTTAAGACACAATGCTGACACACACCTTTCCTGACTTTAAACCATGCAGTATCCTCTTGTTCTGTTCAGAGAACTACCTCTTAGTCTATGTACAAGTTCCTCATGAGCACAATTAAGTGTTCTGGCATTCCTGTTCTTTTCAGTGTTATCCATAATTTGTTATGATCCACACAGTAGAATGCATTTACATAACCAATAAAACACAAGTAAACATCTTTTTGGTATTCACTGCTTTCAGCTAGGATCCATCTATTCTGCAGTGATGTTCTTTGTTCTACGTTCTCTTCTGAATCTGGATTGAATTTCTGGTAGTTCTGTGTCAGTGTACTTACTGCTGCAACTGTTTTCAAATTATCTCCAGTAAAACTTCACTTGTAAGTGACCTTAATCACATTGTTCAATAACTTCCACATTATGTTGGATCAACTTTCTTTGAATTTGGGATAAATGTGGCTCTCTGCCAGTCACTTGGCCAAGTAGCTGTCATCCAAATCTCTTGGCACAGATAAAAGAATAATTCTAGTTCTTCATTTGTTTGTTGCAACATTTCAATAGATATTTTTCACCAATGTCTTCAGTGCATCTTGGACTTCTTACTTCATTACCATCAGTTCTTGATTATATGCTACCTCCTAAAAAAAGTGAACTCAACCAATTCTTGTTGGTACAGTGACTCTGTGTACTCTTGCCATCTTCTTTATATGTTTCCTGTATTGATCTGTATTTTGCCCATAGAATTCTTCTCTATTGCAGCTCAGGGCCTGAATTTTCTCTTCAGTTCTTTCAGCTTTAGGAATGCCAAGAGCTTTCTTCCCTTTTTGGTTTTCTAACTCCGGATCTTTGCTCATGACATTATAGCAACATACTTTATTTCTCAATCTGCCCTTTGAAATTTGCTCATCTCTTTTATTTCATTGGGTCGCCATGAGTCGGATCCGACTCGACGACACTTGGCTTGGCTGGCTTTTATTTCATTATTTCTTCCATTCGATTTAGCTTTTGACATTAAATAGCAAGTTTTAGATTATCTTCTAACATCCATTTTTGTCTTTTCTTTCCTGTCTTTTTAATGACACTTTCCTTACTGTCTTCATATATCATGCCCTTCACTTGTCGTCTGGTCTTGATAACATCAAATCTGTTCTTAAGATGGTCTCTAAATTCAGGTGGGCTATACTGAAAGTTGTACTATGACTTTTGTGGGCTTGTTTAGTTTTCTTCAGCTTCAGCTTGAACTTGCCTATGAACACTTAATTCTCTGCTCTGCAGTAATCCCGTGGCCTTGTTGTGACTGATGATAACATTGAGCTTTTCTATTATTTCTTTCCATAGATTTAGCCAGTTTGATTCCTGTCTAGTCCATCCAGTGAGGTCCACTTGTACAGCTGCCATTCATGTTGTTAAAAAAAAAAAAAAAATCTGCAATCAAGAAATTGTTGGTCTTGCAAAATTCTGTTATGTAATCTCCAGCATCGTGTCTATGACCAAGGCCATTTTTTCCAACTACTGATTCTTCTCCTTTATTTATAACTTTAGCATTCCACTAACCAGTAATTATCAATGAATCCTCACCACATGTTGGATCAATTTCATACAGCAGGCCTTGGTGAAAACCTTAAATTTCATCTTTAGCCTTAGTGGTTAGTGTGTGAATTTGGATAATAGTTGTATTACCTGGTCTTCCCTGTAAAATGTTATCCTATTGCAGCATTGTGCTTCAGGATAAATCTCCAGAAGTTCTTTTTGGCAATGAATGCAATGCTGTGCTTCTTCAATTTGTCATTTCCAGCATACAGAACATAATATGTCCAATTCAAAATGACCAATACCGGTCCACTTTAGCTCATTAATGCCTAGGATATAGATGTTTATGCATTCTATTTCATTTTTGAAGATTTCCAATGTTCGCAGATTCATACTTTGTACAACTCATGTTCCATTTATTAATGGATGTTCGCAAATGTTTCTTCTTGTTTTGAGTCACACCACCTCAGCAAATGAAGGTCCTGAGAACTTGACTCTAGTCCCGTGATTAAGGTCGACTATACTTTAAGGCAGTAGCTCTTCCTCAGTACTCTTTTGACTGTCTTCCAATCTGAGGAGCTCATCTTTTCGCAGTGTCATGGATTGACTGTGTCCTCCCAAAAATAGGTGTAGCCATGTGGGTGGGTCATGACTTCCCATATCTTGTGACTGTCCTCCATTTTGTGGTTTTTCCTATGCTGTATGTTAAAGGATTAGGGTGGGGCTGTAATTCCCTTTATAAGATCACCTCCCTGCTCCACTGTAAAAGGAGTTTCCCTGGAGTACAGTTTGTCCTACCCTTAATCCTTTCATCATGCAAGAGATAAAAGGAAAGAGAAGCAAGTAGAGATTCGGGCACCTGTTACCATCAAGAAAGCATCACCGGGAGAAGAGCACATCCTTCAGACCTGAGGTTACTGTCCCAAGATGCTCCCTGGACAAAGACTGATGCAATAGTGGAGTTTCCTCCAGAGCTGACAAGGGGAAAGCCTTCCCCTGGAGTGGACACCATGAATATGGATTTGTAGCCTACCAGACTGTGTAAGAATAAACCTTCCTTTGTTAAAGCCATCCACTCTGTGATATTTCTGTTAGAGCAGCCCTAGCTAACTAAAACAGGCAGTATATCAGACTATGCTCCACTGATATTCATAAGGTTTTCACCACTAATTCTTTTCAGAAATAAGTTGCCAGGTCTTTCTTCCTAGTCTGCCTTAGTCAGAAGTGCAGCTGACACTCATCTGCCATGGTAACCCAGCTGATATATGAATATCAGGGGCATAGCTTCCAGCATCACAGCATATATATACATGGACCCATGTACACACATGTATACACATAAATATAGACATAGATATGCATATCTATCTATGTATACATAGCATACATATATACATGTTTGTGTGTATGAATGCCAATCTAAGCCATGTATCTAAAACCCATATATTTAGAATAAGAAAGGAGCTCTGTTGGTAGTATCGACTTTCTTAAGCACTCAACTTCTGACAGAAAGGTTGGTGGTTGAACTCTTCCAGTTACTCCATGGGAGAAAGACCTAGCATCTGCTCTCGTGAAGACTGCAGCCTAGACAAACCTGTGGCACATTTCTACTGCCACATGGGTCAGATTTGATTCAACGATTTACTAGGCACTAATTTTGCTCCTTTAATTCTCACACATTCTTACAAATTAGTTACCATTATTAGGCCAAATTATTTTCCTAAAATGTCTATATAACTAGATTAAGTGCTTTCTGCACAATAATCCCCAACTCTGCTAGTCTATCATTGCACACCTTTCATTTTCTACTTGTTACGCAGCCTTTCGGTCTTTTCTCCTGTCAGCTCTCCAAACCTGTAATTTTTCACTCTGTTCTCCAAATACACATCATATGTTCTTACCTTTGTGTCTTTATTCGGATTCTTCTGTTTATCCCTACTTTTGTATGTGAAAAAATCTTCTAACTCTTCAGGCTCAAATAAATGCAACTTCCTGTCTGGAAATTTCCTCATTTCTGTATAGGTTGATTTAGAACTTCTTTGTCTGTGCTCTCTTAACATACTGCTCGTTTCTCTGTAGAACACTTGATCACATTTACAGCAGTTAATTATAACCAGGACGTTTCCCCCATGAGACAGCCAGATTCTGGAGTTCAGTAACTGCTTGCTATTCATCTACCCTCAGCATCTAGCACAGTCTATAACAAAGTTAAAAACTCAACACATATGTTCTGGAATTGGCTAGTCAATACGCTATAGTTAAGTGATAGAAATGGAATTAGGGTTTAGGATTCATAACCCCCCATGTGGCATAGTGGTGAAGTGCTGCATCTGCTAACCAATAGGTCAGCAGTTCAAATCTGCCATGATGTCTTAGAAATTCTATGGAGCATTCTATTCTGTCTTATAGGGTAGCTATGAGTTGGCATGGACTCTATGGCAGTGGGCAGCAGGCATGTAGAATTCCGGAAACCCTGGTGGTATAGTGATTAAGTGCTAAGGCTGCTAACCAAAAAGTCAGCAGTTCAAATCCACCAGGTGCTCCTACAGGGTCACTGATTTAGTCATCTAGTGATGCTTTAACAGAAATACCACAGGTGTATTGCTTTACAAAGAATAACTTTATTTTTTCAAAGTCCAGTAGGGTAAAAGTCCAAAATCAGGGAGTCAACTCCAGAAGAAGACTTTCTTCACTGGCTCTGGAGGAAGATCCTTGTCATCGGTCTTCCTCTGAATTGGAAGTTTCTGAGACGCAGGGGCCCTGGTCCTTTCCAAATGACACTGTCAGCTCACAGTGCTTCTTGGTTGCATGTGGTCCTCAAGTCTCTCTGCTCAGTTCTTTCTTTGTATCTCAGGAGATTGCCTCAAAGCCCAGTGCCATCTTTTACACTGAGTCCTGCGCTACCAACACAACTGCCGCCTATCCTCCCTCATTAACAGTACAGAGGCAGGTTTTACAACATAAAGGAATTTTATACAATACCTGGAATCATGGCCTAACAAATTTCTACACACATTTTTTGCAGGGAACACAATTCAATCCATGACAGTTGTTTTGAGTCGGAATCTGTTCAAAGGCAATGGCATTTGCTATTTTTTTAAGAAATCTGGAGTTTGATGACAATATGTTCCATGAGGAATTATTTGATAGCTAGTTTAGATCAATAGCCTGTAAAGTGTCCTGAAATTAGGCCCCATAAGTGCTCAAGTGTCAGATGAGAATTAAGGAGGAAAAAAAGACAAACATGAAAAGAGAATGAACATTGGTTGATTTCCTACAATTCCTGCTGTACTCTAAGCACTGGAAACTCTGATGGCGTAATGGTTAAGAGTTACAGAGTTACAGCTGCTAATCAAAGGTCATCAGTTTGAATGCACCACACATTCCTTAGAAACTGTATGGACAGAGTTCTACTCTGTCTTGTAGTGTCACTACAAATTGGAATAATTTTTAGACAGAAGGAAATGTATAGCTTTAAGTAAAATATGGATTTTGTCTCCTTCATGAGTGTGCTTAATTCTGTATCAAACAGTGTTTTTTAACAGATTACATGGTGATTTCAGCAACTCATATCAGCGTAGCACAAGTTTTTGGATGCTTTCATTAACAAGTATCTGGTTCACCACCTGAATCGTCACTGCAGTATCAATGACTGAAAGACCTGTGGCAATTTTGATAAAGTACAATTGATGATTTTAAGTAATAGTTAATCTGAGATTTTAGCAATTAGTTATAGAGAATGACAAAACACTACTGGAGAGAAAAGCACCCTGTGTTTTACCATCCCTTAGCATTTATTTGATCTGTTGGTAAAAAACAAACAGCATAAACCATTGCTGTTGACTGGATGCTAACTTACAGTGACCTGATAGGACAGAGTACAACTACTCTATAGGGATTACAAGGAGTGCCTAGTGTATCTGAGCTGTCCACTATTTACTTAACCATAGCTCTTAACCATTACACCACCAGGAATTCCACTCTGTTAGTAGCCACATGTAAATCCTGAGATTTCTTCAGCAGATCCCGTTCTATTTTTTTAATTAATTAATTAATTTTTAGTTTTTCTTTTTTATTTAATATGACTGAGTGAAAATGTACATTCCCATATAAATTTACATGCCCACCTATATGCAGCTTCCACTGCTCTCCCTGCCCGGTGACAGCACACTAGTCCTCTCTGCTCCATACATGTCTCATCCTCCCCACAGTCTCCTTTTCCCTGCTCTCCACCTATTCTCCTTCCTCCATCTATACATCCTATAGATGTATAGAACCATAAAGTGCCCATTCTAATGAGCAGATCTAAAAAGAAATCTTATCTATGTGTTTGCTTGATCTCCAAAAGTAGTGGCACCATATTTAGAAAATTTTGCCTTTCCGTTTCCTGTCTCATGACCTCCACCTCAGGGTAGTGTTGATTTCCTTCAGAAATAGAGTAACATCCAAATTATTTTTCTGTCCTGTATTTTTACAATGATTAAGTGAAAATACAAGAAAGTTTAGGCCTTAACATAAACCTTGTGTCTTATCCAATATATGTTATGCCTAGTTCCTACCAAGCATTTGTTCCTATCAGGTCGTACTGTCAGGATATACTTCTTGAGTATACCCCTCCTGTGTTTAAAGACCATCTCAAGAACAGGTTTGATGTGTTGACTACTAATGACCAAAGTCCAGATGAATTCTGGAATGACATCAAAGACATCATCCATGAAGAGAGCAAGAGATCATTAAAAAGACAGGAGAGAAAGGAAAAAAACAAACTGGATATCAGGAGAGACTCTGAAACTTGCTCTCAAAAGTGGAGCAGCTAAAGCAAAAGGAAGAAAAGGTGAATTAAAAGAAGTAAACAGAATATTTCAAAGAGCAGTGCGAGGAGACAAAAGAAACTATAATAATGACATGTGCAAAGGGCTGGAAAAGGAAAACCAGAAGGGAAGACTGCATTCTGCATTTCTCAAGCTGAAAGAACAGAAGAAAAAAATTCAAGCTTCAACTTGCAATAGTAAAGGATTCTACAGGGAAAATATTAAATGACTGAGAGAGCATCAAAAGAAGACAGAATACACAGAAATACAAAGAGATACACAAAGTCATTATACCGAAAAGAACTGGTCAATGTTCAGCCATTTAAAGATGTAGCATATGATCAGAAACTGATGGTACTGAAGAAAGAAGGTTAAGCTGCATTGAAGACATTGGCAAAAAAAAAAAAAAAGCTCCATGAAGTGATGGAATATCGATTCCATCCATTGAGATATTTCAACAAACAAATGTGGCACTAGAAGTGCTCACTTGTCTAAGCCAAGAAATCTGGAGGACAGCTACCTGGCCAACTGACTGAAAGAGATACCTATTTATGCCCATTGCAAAGAATGGTGATCCAACTGAATGAGGAAATACCATTAAAATTACGTGCAAGTAAAATTTTGCTGAAGATCATTCAAAAGCAACTGCAACAATATATCGACAATAAGTTGCCAGAAATTCAAGCTGGATTCATAAGAAGATGTGGAACAGACATATCATTGCTGATGTCAGATGGATCTTGGCTGAAAGCAGAGAATACCGGAAGAATGTTTACCTGTGTTTCATTGACTCTGCAAAGGCATACGACTGCATGAATCATGATGTATTACGGCTAAAATTGTGGAAAATGGGAATTCCAGAACACTTAATTGTGCTCTTAAGGAATCTGTATATGGTTCAAGAGGCAGTCATGTGAACAGAACAAGGGGACACTGCATGGTTTAAAGTCAGGAAAGGTGTGCCTCAGAGTTGTATCCTTACACCATAACTTTTCAATCTGTATGCAGAACAAATAATCCAAGAAACTGATTCTAGAAAGAAGAACAAGGAATCAGGATTGGAGGATGACCCATTAACAACTTGTTATGCAGATAGCACCACCTTACTTGCTGGAAGTGAAGATTTGAAAAAACTTACTGATGAAAATAAAGGACCACAGCCTTCAGTATGGATTGGGCCTCAACATCAAGAAAACAAAAATCCTCACAACTGGACCAGTAAGCAACATCATGATAAATGGAGAAAAGATTGAGGTTGCCAAGTATTTCCTTTCACTTGGGTCCACAATCAATGCCCACGGAAGCAGCAGTCAAGAAACCAAAAAATGCACTGCCCTTGGAAAATCTACTACAAACGATCTCGTTCAAGTTTTAAAAGTAAAGATGTCACCTTAAAGACTAAAGTGCACCTCACCCAAACCATGGTATTTTTAGTTACATCATATGCAAGCAAAAGCTGGACAATGAACAAAGAAGACAGAAGAAGAATTGATGCCTTTGATTGTGGTGTTGGAGAAGAATGTTGAATGTACCATGGAGTGCCAGGATAACAAACAGATCTGTTCTGGATGAAGTACAACCAGAGTGCTCCTTGGAAGCAAAGATGGCAAGACTGCATCTTACGTATTTTGGACGTGTCGTCAGGAAGGATCAGTCCCCAGAGGACGTCATGCTTGGTAGAGTGGAGGGTCATGGAAAAAGAGGAAGACCCTTGACGAAATGCATTAACAGAGTGGTTGCAATGACGAACTTAAGCTTAGAAAATACATGACACAAGACTGGGCAGAGTTTTGTTCTGGTGTGCACGGGGTCACTGTGAGTTGGAACCCACTGGATGGCACCTAACAGTAACAGCAATAAGTCACTTCATGGCTGGCCGCTTTATTTTTCTCGTGTAACACCAATCTGAAAACGTCTTCCTGGACTGTTCTAATTAAACTTCTTTCATTTTCTACCTCTACCTTTTCCCTTAAAAAATGAATTTGGTTCTGTTGAGTTGATTCCAACTCATAGCAACCTTAGATGATAGAGTAGAACTGCCCTGTAGAGTTTCCAAGGGACAACTGGCCAATTTAGACTACTGACTTTTGGTTAGCGGTTATAGCATTTAACCACTACACCACCAGGGTTAACTTTATAGGTCTATTCTTTCCAGCACTTAACTTTATTTGGTATTATATTACATAGTATTTATTGATGCATCGAAGTACCTTTCTCTGTCTCTGTACAATATAAACTCCAAGACAGGAAGAGTTTTGTTTGATTTATTCATTAGTGTGTATCCAGCATTTAGATCTCTACTTTTCAGTTAGTAGGTGCTCAATAAATAGTCAATGAATGAGCCCCATACAAGACAAAGAAAATCAGCTTTAAAATGATTGCAACAACAAGGCTCCCCTAAGGCCGTGAAAATCCATTCAGTGATAAGACTTTAAGCTACAGCTTTTCCTTCTTGGTATACATCGTAGCCAGACTGTGAAAATTCTACATCAATTTTTTTAGTCATTTATTTTTCAATGATTTTTTTTCTTTTTTTTAGTCAGACTAATAATAAACAAAGCCCATACTGAGTCTGGAAACCCTGGTGGCATAGTGGTTAAGTGCTATGACTGCTAACCGAAAAGTCAGCATTCAAATCTACCAGGCATGCCTTGGAAACTCTACGGGGCAGTTCTGCTCTAACCTGTAGGGTTGCTATAAGCTAGAAATGACTCGACAGCAGTGGGTTTGGTTTGATTATACTGAACGTACATTTTTTTTTTTTTTCCTTTTTGGGGTTTGCTTTTCTCTGTCTCTTGGGTGACATTTGCAATACAAGTATCTGGAACAAAGGAAGTAACCTGTTGCTGTGGAGTCATTCTGACTCACAGCAATACACCTTAACAATGTATGAAAACAATGAGAACATAAACCACTACTATAACCTAAATAAATATCTTCTATCTTTATGAATGTAGGACACCTTTTCTCTTCATTGTTTAGAAGCAGTCATCTGGAAAAAAATCATTGTAGTTAACATGTTCTTTTTGTTTAACAGTAACACAACTTTTCCTTATTGTTTTTTTTTTTAATTCTGTACCACCACATTCCCCCTTTCCCCAGCATGATTTCTTAGGTGTTTAACTGTGTGCGTTGTTCCAATACTCTTAGTAGATTTGAGTGAATTTCCAAAGAAACAATTTGCACTGTTCAAACACTGCATTAATGGTCAGCAACCAGGTTCTTCTTGCTTTGTCATTTTATACACATCACCCTAGGAAAGTTGCTTAATCTCCAAAACCCAAACCAAACTCATTGTCATTTAGTGAAGTCCCACTCATGGCAGTGTGCTGTACCACAGAGTGTAATTACATCATAGGGTTTTCTCAGCTATAACTTCATGGAAGGAGATCACCAGGCTTTTCTTCTGCAGAGTTTCTGGGTGGGATAAAATTTAAAAAATAAAAAAAAAGACTTTCAATTAGTAGTTGAGCATAAACATTTTGCAGTACTTAGGGACCCTCTCCTTTTATTGAAGATGACTGCTGGTGGCACAGTAGTTGAGTGCTAAGCTATTCACAGAAAGGAAAGCAGTTGAAAACAACCAGCTGCTCTGCAGAAGTCTGTGACAGTCTGCTACCATAAAAATTACAGTCCTGGAAAATCTATGGGGCAACTTGATGCTGTCTTATAGGGTTGTTATGAGTTGGAATAAACTTGAAAGCAATAGGTACTATGGCAGTCATCAGGATTTAGTAAGATTATAATAATAGGTATACAATCAGAGCTTTGACAATGATTGTAGAAAATCATTTAATTTTGTTAGATCTAATATATTGGATCATTTCTACATATTTTTCCCTATAGAATAGAAGCTCCTTAAATTAAACTTAATTTGAAATATCTTTCCTAACACAAACATTTATCACCCTAACATGTAATTGTAATTTATGTATAGTAAACAATATCTAATGTTATATTAGTTTGTAGTATATATTAATAAACAGGCAATGATGCAAAAACCCATTGCTGTCAAGTTTGTTCCATCTCACAGTGTCTCTACAGGAGAGCAGAAGTTTCTGGTATGGAATCATGCCAGAATCAAGGTTCCTGGTATGGAATGATAGTTAATTATTATACCGAAATATCACATAACTCAAACTCTATGGAGCAGTTCTTCTGGGTCTTATAGGGTCGCTACGAGTAAGAATCAACTCGACAGTAGTGGGTTTAGTTTGGTTTATCATATAATTCAAATAATACACAAACATAGTCCTTCCAGTTCTTTGAGCAATAAACTCTGCTAAGCATAGACTGACTTACTCTCTGGAACAAAGATCCAATATGTTAATAAATTATGATTTGTTGTAGGGTGTTTCCTAAGAGCAATGTTTCTTATTCTTTTACATTAAACACTCCACTATTCCAGCTTAAAAGATATAGGGGAAAAAAAGTGTATATATGTGTATATATATTTTCTAATTTTTAAAATGATATTAGATGCTTTCTACCACTGTTATCACACAATAAACTCGGTTTCTACCATTTTTTCTGGTAGCATACATAACTTTTACTCATGTTCTTTCAAGCATCATTCAAAAATATGTGTTGCTAATGTAAGTGTGCATTAAAAAATATTAGCAACCTCTTTATCTTGCTTGAATCTACTGGAATTATTAACTAATCCACCAAAGCTTCATTATTCACCAAACAGAGAGTAGTTAACATTTAAGTCTTTTAACAATGGTTTCCAGGTTGCTTATTCAATAATAAGGATTGTATTGTGTATAATTCTAAGAAAAGATACTGTAATTAACTGAAAACTTGCTACAGCATTGGTGAGTGTTTTAAACCTTAATTACTTCTTCCTTTTGCTTTCTGCTTCAGATCCTCAGTTAGGGAAGTCTGGCATACACACTTTAAAAAAATTGAAAGAGCATTTAGTTGAAGAACTAAAATGTTAATAGTGAAGTTTCTTCATTTTACAGATATTCAAAATTTAAACTGGTTCTTGGTAAAGTTTTAAGTTAATGGCTGGGGGAAAAGAGGCTTAATTTATGGGAAAGAAATTTCAGATGCAAGGAACTTATTCTTTTAAGCTCTGGAGAAATGTAGCGCATTTATCAGCTTTGAGTGGCTATCATTGTGTTTATAACAGAGTGGAGGCACCATGCAATTTTGCTCCTGAAATTGGTTTATATAGATGACTGGCTGCTGTGAAGTGTGTGTCAGAGTTCCATGCAGCTGTTATGAAGTAGTACAATTGTCGTCGATTCTTACATGGTTGTTGAGAAGAGCTTGAGAGCCCAGCTCAGTCAGCTGTTGAATAGATAACCCAACACAGTTAACGTGGCGTACTTTGAAAAGAATTACATGCCTGCTACAATGAGCTTTGGGCCTTTGGTCTAGATAATAATCCTGGTGGGTGTACCACACGTAGTAGCTGTGTGATCACTGAGATATAACTGACATAACATAAAGAAAAATGTCAGTCGACAGAAAGAAAAATGCTGCTGCAAGTTTGTTTAAGGTTCATGTAAACGACTGTGTGTTTTTTAACTATTAGTCTCCCAAGGACCTGGCTTCCTTTCTCGATATCCAACAATGAAACACAAGACCTAGAGATCATGATTTGTTTGAAGGTGCATTTAAGTATATTGGTGCTTATGAACATGCTGGCTCTCTCTTTTGACTATAGAGATCTAGGATTTCTGCTTCGTTGAAAATAAAGCCCTTTTAAAAAGGAATTTAAAAATAAAACAGTACTAGAAAAGATAGCCAGTGATAACTGAATTACCATAGCATTTGATTTCAATTTCCAAGGGAATCAGAGTGGCAATATAGATGTTTTGGGAGAGGTAGTAATGATAAGGAATTAAAAAGTGGGAGGAAATACTACTGTTTGCCATTTAAATACAGACACAATCACTGGGATAGTTAACATGTTAAAACAATGTTCAAGAAACCCAGAAGGAATGACAGCCCCTAAAGTTATAGGATCTCCAACTTAAAGCTCCTTCTTTTAATTCTATTCCCTAACTTGTGTTTCTGGATTTGGTTACCCAGGCCATATGGCGTGCCAGAAACAATGCTTGGACTAGTCTGGGTTGATTCCTATACTCACTGGGAGAAATTATGCATATAACATCTGTTTAAACTTGAAGATTTTGTTTTCATATTTGTTTTTTTTTTTTACTTTAAAACTCATCATTTTTAACTCCCTAGCTTCCATAAGCAATAATCTAATTATCAGCAAATTAAAAACATAAAGAATAAACAAAATAAATTCCTCATTTTCTTTAAGTGACCCACATAATGAGAAACTAAAAATTCACAACATAAGCTAATTTTAGGCCTTTATTATTTATAACTAGATTTTACAAATATATATTTAGAGTTTGTCTTCAAAGAGCAATTTAATTAGAGATATTTAAATGCTGGAAGCATGTACTGAAAAAATGTAAATTCATTTAATCATTTTCCCACAACTCATATTCTTACAATCTGAAAGACTTTATTTCAACCTCTTACTAAAGCACGAATCACATGTAAAATTATCGATAAACCATTGACCTTGAATCCAGCTCATAGTGATCCTACAGGACAGAGGAGAACCTCCCTACAGAGTTTTCAAGACTGTAACCTTTACAGAAGCAGACTACCACATCTTCCGTTGGACAGCCTGGTGTTTTTGAACCACCGACCTTTTGGTTATCAGCCTAGAGCTTAATTGCCACGCTATTAAGAGCTTCTGGATTTTTCTTTTTAATAATTCCAAAAGAATAAATAAATTCAATTACTTGGGAAATGTTTTGAACAACATACCATCTACTTATGAAACTTGTTTGTTTTAATTCATATTTTATTACTTCTATTAACCAAGGGTTGTCTTATACTGGGCTTATTCCTTAAATCCATGTTACTCAAAGTGTGATCCATGTAGCAACTGCCTCAGAGTCATGTGGTACAAATTATAAAGATTAGGACACAATAAACTTCATTATTTACCAAAGCAATCAGTATGTGCATTAAAATGAGAGAATTTCCCTTACATGGTATAGAACTTGTAAGGAATATTTGTAGATTCATTAAAATTTATTTTTTTTAGTGATGGTGATTCTTGAATAGGAAATCCTGGTGGCATAGTGGTTAAGTGCTACAACTACTAGTCGAAGGGTCAGAGGTTCAAATATACTAGGTGCTCCTTTTGAAATTCTGTTCTATAGGGTCCTGTGAGTCAGAATGGACTCAATGGCGATGGTTTAATTCCTGAATAATTATTATTTTATCATCTTTCTACCTAAAGAAGATCACTTGCATGTGTCTAATTAATTATAAGTCAGGTACTGTCTTCAAGCTCTGACCATAGGCCCTATATCCTCCTGCCAATAAACACATTCTACCTTTGTATATTCATTAAGGACTTTAAAGTACTACAGGTTTTAAACATTAAATGAAAGATGTTACTCTGTGTCCCCTATTTTTATTGTGTAAATTAAACATTCCACACCAAACAAAAATTTAAACATTTTTCTTAAACCAGTGAAAATGAGGTCAGTCTAAGAGGGCCACAAAACGTTTGCCATTCCTCCAATCTACAAGTGAGTCTATTTTTTTGTCCTTTAAATCTGGTCTACTTTTGTAAATAGCTCCTACCAGTGGGATGAGACTGAAATGAAATTACGTGAATTCTGAGTGGAAAACCTCAGGAGGCTTCAAAGTTCATATGTTTGTGTTCTTGGAATACATCTGCCACTCTGTAAGAAAATAGGGCTTTAATGCAGGAGAGGTAAGGTAAAACAGAATCTAAGCAGTGTAACTGACGGTCCAAATTAACCTCCAGACTCTTTAGCGGGGTCATCTTGGACTATCTAGCCTTGATCAAGCATCCAGGTAGCACTTGCCACATGAGTAACATGAGGCAAGAGTAGAAAAATTATTCTACTGGGTTTACCAATATGCAAAGTCATGAATAAATACAATAATGATTTTTTTTAAGCCCCTAAGTCTTAGTGTGTTTTGTAACCCAACAATACAAATCTGAAGCAAATGGTATTATTTTGATGATCTTCGAGAAATACTTGGGTGTAAATGGCACCATGCTTATAATAATAAGGATAGTAGTACCGATTTCTATCTCAACATAGCAATGTGTAATTAAACAACCCACACTTTTAATATGAAAATTCAACCATAATATTTGTGGCTGAAGAAGCACAATTCCAAGTATCTGTCTCTGTATTATTAAGAAAGCCATATAAATAATAATTCTTTCTCACTGACTGCACTGAAAAATATATATAGAGAGAGAAAAAATATACATATATTGTTGTGTCTAAATGAAAATAGACTCATTTTTCTCCTATCTGAACTGATAAACTTCTTTAACACTTTGGCTATATTTGGTTACTAGGGGGAAGAAAATTCATCTTCCTTTTGATATGAGATTTTTCCTTGCATCAATCTGATGATGTTTCCTACAGAAGCTAGATTTCTGGGAAACATTGGAGGTAGTCAGAACCCAACAAGGAAAAGATGACGTTTTAAATATTTATTCTCATTTAAAGAAATCTATTTAATGTCATGATTTGCCCAACCCTGAAGCTAGTCAACAAATTGTTAAAACATGACACTTTGTGCTAAGTATATAGATTTTGACAGTGATTTTTGTAGCAATAGCCTGTCTATTCAAGCCTGGCTGAATTCCTGAGCAGTAGGAATAGGTTGCAGTCTAAAAAAACATATACATTTCTGCCCTTCTTTTAAGACAGATTCATCGGGCATTTCTGAACTTACTTGCCTTCTCTCGCTGCTTTCCTTTACCCTTCACTCCTTTTTGAAGACTGAACCTATTAACAGCAGGATTTCCCTTTGAGAATCTAGGATGGAGCTGTTGCAAGACTTTTATTTTATTTCAATGGTGAATGCTAACAAGAGCTTGCTAAAAATTCAAGTATTACTTAATGAGTAGCCGAGTTTCTATTTTGGAATCCGTGGCTCCAGGCGACTGACCTGAGGCAACGGACATGATGCAAACGCACCTCTCACAACGTCAGCCGATAAGTCAGATTTTGAAAACAAAAAGATGTGACAGCCAATTATCATGAAAACCTGTGATCGTGATCAGATTGGTTTTAAGAAGTAAACAAAATGGAGATTTCTGGAAAAGAAACAATCTCACTGAATTAACTCTGTTGATAGTTTTCTTGTATTTGTATTTGAAATTCCATCATTCCCTTTGTAAATATTTTTTGATCATTAATCATATTGGCAGCAGCGCAGATTTATCTAAAGATTATAATCACAGCATGCTTCTCCTTTCTGGGTGTATTGATACAACTGGAGAATTTATTAATTATGTGTCTTTACCACTTAGTCATTTCTGAAGTACAATACCTGTAAGACTTGGTATGGTTAGCATGCAAAATAGAACAATTTCTGAGCTGGAAATCTAGAACGCCTGTGGTTGCTCGGCCCAGCATTACACAACTGCCAGAAGTTGTCTGTGTTTTCTAGAGTATATGTTAAAAATTTAAAATTAGAACAAACCACAAGTTAGATATAGATTATGACCTACCAGATCAATTTCCAAACACCAGTTAATTTCAAAGCCCTCATTCCTGTTGATGGGCAATCCTCAGCCTCCACACTCTCAGAGAAAGCACTTGCTGTGCTCCCAGCAGGAAACCTAAGTTCAGAAATACATTTAGCATCAAAATCTTAAGAATAGGGGTAACTAAGGAGAGTCCAAATATGGAACATTTATACTGAAAAAGGTTTTTTTACGTGCATCTATGGTAACTATAATTTGGTTTTTCATAAAATATCATCATATATAATCAGAGAATTCACCCCACATCTATTTTTGCCTGGGGTCAAAATTGTCCATTCTAGGTAGTAAAGGAAAATAATGAGAATGAAAATTGTCTTGAGGATGTTTAACAATATTTTTTTTTCCTCTTTAGCCGTGGAAACCTTTATCATCTTACTACAGACATAATTTAGTACATCCTGTGTCCATTCAACATATTCTTTCAGTATTTTTAATTTGTAACTCTTACAAATTTTAAAATTTTTAATTTGTAATGTGATCAGATCAATATCATATCATAGATATATTCATTCATTTACTAATGAAGCCAGTGTTAATTGAGGAAATTCTATGTACCAGGCTCTCTTTTATGCTAAGGGAGACAATAGTGAACAAAACAGATAATATTTCTACCACTTTGGATATTTCATTCAAGTGGGACTAAAATGATCATTTAAAAAAAGTAAATAACCTAGTGCACATATAAACATATTCTGTTGTGTTGTTGTTATAAGGTTCCAACTGACAGCAAGCCTCATGTACAACACTTCTAGGTCCTAAATCATGGCCACAATTGTTGCCATGCTTGATCCTACTGTTATAGCCATTGTTTTAACCCATTTTGTTGAGAGTCTTCTTCTGTTTTGTTGACCCTCTGCTTTACCAAGTGTGATGTCCTTCTCTGGGAATGATCACTCCTGACAACGTGTCCATAGTATGTAAGATTTAGTCTTGTCATCCTTGGTTCTCAGGAACAAGTTGATAGTAGCTCTTCCAGGATAGATCTGTTTGTTCTTTTGGCAGTCCATGGTACAGTCAATATTCTTCTCCAAACAGCAATACAAAGATGTCAGTTCTTCTTCTATCTTTCACACTTATTGTCCAGGTTTCACATGCATAAGATGTGAAAAAACACCATGGTTGGGTCAGGAGCAGCTAAGATTTCAAGGTGACAGCTTTACTTTTCGACTTTCAAGCAGGTGTTTTGCAGTAGATTTGCCCAAAGAAATGTGTCCTTTGATTTCTTGACTGCTGCTTCCATGGGCATTCCTTGTGAATCCAGGTAAAATGAAAACCTTGACAACTTCAATCTTTTTCTCCATGTATCATAATGTTACTTACTGGTACATTTGTGAGGATTTTTGTTTTCTTTTCACTGAGGTGTAATCCATACTAAAGGCTTTGTTGTCTGGTTTTCATCAGTAAGTTTCGTCTTTTCCTTTCAGCAAGGAGAGTTGTGTCATCTACATTAATAGATGCTAATAAATCTTCCTCCACTCCTGATGACCATTCTTTTTCGTATCGTTCAGTTTCTTGTATTATTTGCTTTGCATACAGATTGAATAGGTATGGTGAAAGTATACAGCCCAGCATACACCTTTCCTGACTTTAAATCATGCAGTGTCTTTTTGGGCTGTTCAAAGAACTGCCCCTTAATCCATGTATACAGATTCCTGATGAACACAATTAAGTGTTCTGGAATTCCCATTCTCTGCAATGTTGCCATAATTTGCTACAATCTACCCAGCTGAATGCTTTTGTGTAGTTAACAAAAGGCAAGTAAATATCTTTCCTGTATTCTCTGCTGTTAGCCAAGGTCTATCTGTCATCGGTAATGACATCCCTGGTTCCAAGTCCTCTTCTGAAACTGACTTGACTTTCTGGCAGTTCCTAACCAATATACTGCTGCAGCCACTTTTGAAAGATCTTTAGTGAAATTTTACCTGTGTGTGATATCAGTGATATTGTTCCACAGTTTCTGCATTTGGTTAGATCACTTTTCTTGGTTCTAGTCATAAATGTGCATCTCTTACAGTTTATTGGCCAGGTAGTTGTCTTCCAAATTTCTTAGCATAGATGAGTGAGCACTTTCAGCATTGCATCCATTTGTTGAAACATATCAATCGTTATTCCATCAGTTCCTGGAACCTTGTCTTCAATGCAGCTTTCATTTCATCCTTCATTACTGTACGTTCTTGAACATATGGTAGTTCTTGAAATGATTGAATGCCAACGAGTTCTTTTTGGCATAATGACACTGTGTGTTCCTTCCATTTTATTTTGATGCATTCTGCTTCATTTAATATTTTCTCCATAAAATTATTCAGTATTGCAACTTGATGCTTGATCTTTTTTCTTTAATTCTTTAGCTTGAGAAATGCAATGTATATTTCTCCCTATTGATTTTGCATCTTCAGCTTTTTACATGTCATTATAATATTTTACTTTATCTCCTTGAGGTATCCTTTGAAATTTTCTATTGTTTTTTTTTTTTCTTTTTACTTCATTATTTCTTCCTATCGCTTTAACTACTTAATGTTCAAGAGCAAGTTTCAGAGTATCTTCTGACATCCATTTTGGTCTTTTCTTTCTTTCCTTTGTTCTTATAGACCTCTTGCTTTCTTCACAGATGATGTCCTTTACGTCATTCCACATTTCATCTGGTCTTCACTCATTAGTGTCCATTGGACCAAATCTATCCTTGAGATGGTCTCTAAACTCATATGGAGTATACTCAAAGTTGTACGTTAGTTCTCATGGGCTTTTTCTAATTTTCTTCAGTTTCAATTTGAACTTGCACATGGACAGTTAATGGTCTGTTCTGAAATCAGTCCTTGGCTTTTCCATCATCTCTTTCCACAGGTGTATTTGTTTTGATTCCTGTGTATTCCATCTTGTGAGGTCTTAGTTTATGTTGGTGAAAATTAGTATTTACTCTGCAGAAGTCAATCTTAACAAAATTTTCTCATGCTACTTTCAGCAGTGTTTCTGTCAGCACTGCTGTTATCAAGGCTGCGTTTTCCAACTGCTGAGCCTTCTATAGTCTGAATTTAATCCAACATGGAATCAGGATGCATTAATGATTGCTGGTGGTTGGAATGTCAAAGTTGGAAAGAAAAAAAGAGGAATGCATGCATCCACACACATAAAATCAGTGGCCATGACGAAAAACACAGGTGAATGCAATAATAATGAGTGTAAGAGGATATTATTTGCATAGTACAGTCAGGGACTATATCTCTTGAGGCTATAATACTATATTATACTCTTGAATGAAATGAGAAAGCAAACTAAGAAAGCATCAGGAAAGGAGGTCTTGAGAGCTTGGTAGAAGTTTCCAGTTATAAGGATGAGTGCAGAAAGGTAAAGCCAACGCAATTGAATATGTGTTAAATTTTTCTTTCTACTTCTTTTTTTTTTAAAGTAAGAACACATATTTCCATCTGTACCTGGAGTAAATATATCATAATTTTGCTTCTTAAGGTTCACGTTATCTGTCTCTATGCAGTGTTCTTTTTTTAATCACACTTACATTCTCCACGTGCTACTCCAGTTGCGAACTTCAAAACCAAACATGGTGTTGCTGACGGCCCACCTTCTAGGGAAGAGACTAAATAAGCTGTTTTTGATGTAGATGCAGAATTGACACCTTTGAGTTACAGTATTGGCAATGAATACTAAATATACTCATGGAATTCCAGAAGAACAAACAAATTTGTCTTGGAAATATAGCCAAAATGTTTCTTAGGAGCCAGGATGACCAGACTTTGTCTCACATACTTTAGACATGCTAGCCCAAGGATATCAATCCTTGGAGAAGAACATCATGTTTGGAAAAGTAGAGAGTCAGTGAGAAAGAGGATCCTCAATGAGATAAACTGATATCCTGGTTGCAACAACAAGCTCAAACATAGCAATGACTGTCGTTCATACAGGGTTTCATTCTGTTGTGCATAGGGTCTCTATGAGTCAAAACTGATTTGATTGTACCTAACAATAACAGCAACAACATACAAGCACCCTATTGGCTTTACGAATTCTTACCTTGAACTATTGGACATAATTATCTATCATGGCCCTACGATCTCATTTTGTTGACAGGACTTTTGTATCTCTATTTGTATATTTTCCTTTTCCTCTTTAGATCACCTCCTACTGGTAATGCCATTTTGAATCCCAGCCCTGTTCTTAAAGTTCTATTTGTTTCCTTTTCAAAATGTTGTCATCATCAAGCTCTTTCTTCTTTCATATAAAAATTGTTGACAAAAATGTTAACTTTGCTGCATCCTAGAGGCTCTTTCTTCTTTCATATAAAAATTATTGACAAAAATGTTAACTTTGCTGTATCCTAGAGGAGGAATGGATGGTCTTTCACGGGACTGAAGATGATCCAACAAAATCCCTTCTTTAACTTCAGATTGTTGGATCAATCTCCTACACTCTAAAGATCTTGCACCAAAGGTCTTGAGCAGACCCATGACATCAGCAGCACTGGAATCACTTAAGACCTTCACAGAAATGAAGAAACTTAAGGTCCACCACTGACTTACTGAGTCTGATTCTGAAATTTTGCACTATCTCCAGAGGTTTCATATGCATGTTCAAGTCTGAGAAGCAGCGTACCAGATGACATCACAACAGAGTTCTTCCTGATTTCAATAGTCTCCAGGTTGTCGGAGTATGAATGACTATCCTAAGAAGAAAAATAACATGGCATAAGCTGTTGCCACAATTGTAATATAATTGTACAACAAATTAGATTATCTTGTTGTAAATACAAACTATAACAATCAGGGTCTCTCTCATTAGAGAAGCTGTACTTAAGACAGCCACGCCTAGAGAATGCAGCAGTAGCCAGAGCCCTATTCAGCAGTACTCTTCCTCCTCCCTTCTCTTAGCTACACAACAGCTTCTGCTGGTATGGCAACAGAGAGGCTGCACCATTATGAACGTCATCTTTGTCAGCCAGGAGGCTAGGTCTGCTGTACTTGAGACCCCAGCTGGAGGCAGCTGCCATGCTGAACAAAGACACTAGAGTGGACAGCATCTCTCTCAGTAGACAAGCTGTGCTTAAGACAACTTCACCTAGAGAACAAAGCAGTGGCTGGCAGCCAAGTGCAGCAACACCCTTCTCCCCACGTTCTCGGAACTACCCCATTCTAGTGTACCATCTGGACCAGGACTGGGATCATACATGTGTGCACTGCTTTTTCCCAGGCCTCAGGAGGAAAAAAACTGGAAGAGTAGAAGTAAAACTCTTCTGAGACAGGTATTCATTACACCTACAAGACACCAGGAGAACTCCAAAAGTTTCAAGACAAGCACTTGGGATACTGTGCAACTCAATCTTTTTCTAAGTGCTGACTTCCTTCTCTATCTTCAGGCTTTCCTAACTACATTCTCTCCTTTCCAACTCAGACTAAATTCTTGGTGAACCACCTGAATGGAAGTAGAGCATTTTATTTGTGTGTCCTGAGCTTTTCTCCCAGGCTCAGAGAGGGAAAAAAAAGGAGTGGTAGAAAACTAATTCCACCATATCCTCAGAGCTACAGATTGTCACACTTACTGGAACACTGCAAGCTAAGTGCATGTCAACTTTCATAACCCAAATTTTTTCTGTATACTACCTCACTCCCTACTCCCAGCCTTCCCCTTTCCCCAGTAACTCTTGCTACATCTCTCAGTGCAGGTATTGCTCTCTAGCTCAAATGACTGGAATAGCTAGACAGTCAAAACTGAATTTGTGTGTGTGTGTACATATATATGTGTGTTAGAATGCATTAACCTCGTAATTAAATCCCAACAGCTTTCTGATGGCTCATAGACAACAATCAGTTTATAACTACTTAAATAAGCAGACCCCCATGGTTCCACAAAACTCCCAAATAAAGAATCAAAACATTTCCCAGATGAAAAAGGCTTCCCAAAATTATCTGTGGTAGAATACAGAAGAATTATGTATAGAACCCTTCTAGATCTTGGGACAGAGTCTAGACTAAGTGCAGTAGAACAAAATGAAAAATTAAGCAAGTTTCATGAACTGCTAGAACAGCAATGACCTGAAATTCAATAGACTGATAATAAAATTACAGAGTTAGACAGTTCGGTTGAAAGCCAAAGAAGCAGAATCGAGGAAATGGAATGCAGAATTAGTGAGACTGCTGATAAAGTAACCGATACCAGCATTTATGAAGAGAAATCAGAAAAAAATTTAAAAAAATGAAGAATCATTAAGAGTTATGTGGTACTCTATTAAGAGGAATGATTTATGATTACTAGATGGTCCAGAAGAGGGAGTTATAGCAGAAAATACAGAGAGAATCGTTGAAGAGTTGCTGACAGAAAACTTCCCTGGCATCATGAAAGAAGAGAAGATATACATCCAAGATGCTTACTAAACTCTGCAAAAGCCAGATCCTGAAAGAAAGACATCAAGACATATTGTAATCAAGCTTGATAAAATGTAAGGAAAGGCTTTTAAAAGCAGCTAGGCTTAAACCAAAACTAATTTACAAAGCAGAGTCTGTTAGACTGAGCTCTGATTATTCAGCCAAATCCATGTTGGAATGAAGGCAATGGGATGACACATACAAAACCTGAAAAGAAAATAACATTCAACCAAGAATTGTATATCCTGAAAATTCTCTCTCAAATATGACAGTGAAATTAGAACATTCTCAGATAAACAGAAACTTAGAGCCTTTGCAAAACTCAGACCAAAATTATAAGAAATACTGAAGAAATTTCTTCAACTAGAAAATCAGTAACACTACAAAAACTCAAGGATGCAATGCAGACCACAGCATCCAGAGTCCTACTTAGTTAGGAAAGTCACAAAGACCAACCAAAGCTAAAATATTAAAATTAGGGAAAATCTCAGCATGTGAATTATGACATTACACTATAAAGAGGGACATATTACTGTATTCATAGACCTTTCAGATAGAGAGTAAGTCAATAAGATACAAAGCAGTTAAAGACTGGTTTGAACTTAGAACACTAGCAGGGAGCAGTGAGTAACCACAAAGGAAACTAACAATACTACGCATCAAAATAGGGAACACAATATAGAAGTCTCAGCAGATACAAAACCAGCATTGGAAAAGATGAAAAGAAAATCCATAAACAAAACTGACTCAGAACAGAATATTAAGTGGAACAAAGAAACTGTCAGCAACACAAAAATAAAGTCACCAAAAGAATAGCACTAAATTCATATCTATCAATAATCACACTGAATGTAAATGAGTTGCATGCACCAATAAAGACACAGAGAGTAACAAACCATCAAAGGGATGGACAAACTGAAAGTCAAAGAATGGAAAAATGTATACCAAGATAACAACATACAAAGAAGAGCAAGAGTGGCTATATTAATCTCAAATAAAACAAATTTTAAAGTAAAACCCACCATCATGGAAAAAGATGGCCACCGTTTATTACTTGAAGGTTCAATATATGAGGAGAGTATAACAATATTAATCATGAACCCAATATCAGAACGTCAAAATACATTGACCAAACACTTGCAACTCTGAAAAATGAGATAGATAAATCCACAACAGTAGTAGGAGACTTCAACACTCCACTTTCAGTAATGGACAGAGCATCCAGAAAAAAGCTTAACAAAGATACAGAAGATCATATTGCATCAATTGCCCAACTCAGTCTCTGCGGTGATTAGGATTATGTCAGCTTGGCTACTCCATATTTGGCTGCTGTATTAAGTGGGAGAGTGAGGTCTGTGGTGGCTTCCCGCCCCTTCTTCTTCCGATGTCTGGTTCCTGGACTTGAACTAGCCGCTGTTGGATGCATCAACTCTTACAGCCGACACTTGAGAGTCCTGTTCCTTGACCTGCCAAACCTGGGTTTGCCAGCCTCTGCAACTCCGTCTCGCCACCAGTTTGGGATCCACTGACCTACACAGCCAGTGATCTAGAACTCTGGTCTCTGATGAACCTTGGGTTCATCAGCTCCCGTGGCCACGTGAGGCTTGTGCCAGGACTTGGGATCTTCACCTACTGTTTGCATGAGCTGTTTCCTATATCTATTTCTTTCTTCCTCTCTTCCTCTCTTTCTCTCTTCTTCTCTTCCTCTCTTCCTCTCTTCCTCTCTTCCGCTCTTCCTCTCTTCCTCTCTTCCTCTCTTCCTCTCTTCCTCTCTCTCTCTTTCTTTCTTTCTCTTTCTTTCTTTCTCTCTCTCTTTCTCTCTCTCTTTCTCTCTCTCTTTCTCTCTTTCTCTCCCTCCCTCCCTCCCTCCCTCCCTCCGTCCCTCCCTCCCTCCCTTCCTCCCTCCCTTCCTTCCTCCCTCCCTCCCTCCCTCCCTTCCTTCCTCCCTTCCTTCCTCCCTTCCTTCCTCCCTTCCTTCCTTCCTTCCTTCCTTCCTTCCTTCCTTCCTTCCTTCCTTCCTTCCTTCCTTCCTTCCTTCCTTCCTTCCTTCCTTCCTTCCTTCCTTCCTTCCTTCCTTCCTTCCTTCCTTCCTTCCTTCCTTCCTTCTTTCCTTCCTTCTTTCCTTCCTTCTTTCTTTCCTTCTTTCTTTCCTTCTTTCTTTCCTTCTTTCTTTCCTTCTTTCCTTCTTTCTTTCCTTCTTTCTTTCCTTCTTTCTTTCCTTCTTTCTTTCTTTCTTTCTTTCTTTCTTTCTTTCTTTCTTTCTTTCTTTCTTTCTTTCTTTCTTTCTTTCTTTCTTTCTTTCTTTCTTTCTTTCTTTCTTTCTTTCTTTCTTTCTTTCTTTCTTTCTTTCTTTCTTTCTTTCTATCATCTATCTATCTATCTATCTATCTATCTATCTATCTATCTATCTATCTATCTATCTATCTATCTATCTATCTATCTATCTATCTATCTATCTATCTATCTATCTATCTATCTATCTATCTATCTATCTATCTATCTATCTATCTATCTATCTATCTATCTATCTATCTATCTATCTATCATCTATCTATCTATCTATCTATCTATCTATCTATCTATCTATCTATCTATCTATCTATCTATCTATCTATCTATCTATCTATCTATCTATCTATCTATCTATCTATCTATCTATCTATCTATCTATCTATCTATCTATCTATCTATCTATCTATCTATCTATCTATCTATCTATCTATCTATCTAGCTATCTATCACCTATCTATCTATCTATCTATCTATCTATCATCTATCTATCTGTCTATCATCTATCTATCTATCATCTATCTGTCTATCTATCTATCATCTATCTATCTGTCTATCTATCTATCATCTATCTATCTATCTATCTATCTATCATCTATCTATCTTTCCTTAATATATATAAATTATAAATCTTTCCTTGTACCTACACATGTTACTACACATGCTTTGCTAGAAAACCCGGTCCAAGACAACCTCATAGACCAAACAATGGACAAGTCCACTTTCTTTTCAACACACATGGAACATTCTTCAGAATATATCGTGTATTAGGCCCTAAACCAAGACTCAACAAAATCCAAACCACTGAAATATTGCAAAGCATCTTTTTATACCATAAAGCAATAAATGCTGAAAGCAATAGCGTGGGGAAAAAAAAAGGATAGAAATTTGAACTCATGGAAAATAAACAATGTCTTGCTCAAAAATTCATGGGTTACAGAAAAAATCAAGTACTCGGTAAAGTAATTTATGGGATCAAAAGAAATGAAAACACATCCTCCCTAAACTTATGGGATACAGCACTCAAAGGTCAATTTATCTCAATAAATTAGAATATTTGGAAGGAAGACAGGCCCCAAACCAAAAAATTAACCTTACAACTCAAACAAGTAGGAAGAAAACAACAAAAGAACCCCTCAGTCACCAGAATAAAACAGTTAATAAAAATTAAAGTAGTACTAGATGAATTAGAGAATAGAAAAACAACTGAAAGAACTAACAAAACCAAAAATTGATTTTTGAAAAGATCAACAAAATTGGTAAACCACTGGTTAAACTTACAAAAGAAAAACAGGAGAGGAAACAACCTGAATAAGAAGTGAGACAGGAGATGTCACAGCAGACCCAAGAAAAATTGAAAGTATCGTGTCAGAATACAATGGAAAACTATTCTCTGACAGATTTGAAAACATAGAGGAAATGGACAAATTTCCAGAATCACATTACCTACCAGAATTATCACAGACAAGTAGAACAAATTAATAAACCCATCACAAAAGAAGAGATTGAAAAGGTAATAATAATAAGAAAACTATCAACCAAAAGAGTCCTGGCCCAAATGGCTTCACCAGAGTATTCTATCAAACTTTTAGAGAAGAGTTAATTTCAATACACTGAAGTTATTTCATAATATAGAAAAGGATGAAACACTCTCAGATTCATTCTGTGAAGTCAGTGTAACCCTGATACCAAAGCTATGTAAAGATAGCACACAAAACAGAAACTACCAACCAATATCTGTCATGAACCTAGATTCAAGAATCTTCAACAAAATCCTCACCAGTAGAATTCAACAACATATCAAAAAATGACTTACTATGACCAAGTAGGATTCATACCAGAGATGCAGGATTGGTTCACCATCAGAAAAGCAATGTGATCAACCACATAAATAAAACGAAAGCTAAGAATCACTTCATTGTATCAACTGACAGAGGCATTTGATCAAGTCCAGCACCCACTTATGTTAAAAACTCTCAGTAAAATAGTAATAGTAGTGAAAATCCTAAATGTAATGAGGGGCATCTACACAAAGCCAGTGGCCAACATCATCGAGAAAGAGGCTGAAAGAATTCTCCCTAAGAAATGAAACCAGACAAGGATGACCACTGCCACCACTTTTACTCAAAATTGTGTTGGAGGCTCTAGCCAGAGCAATCAGACAAGACAAAGAAATAACAGGGATCTGTGTCAGTAAATACCTATTACAGGTGATAGGATCTTATACACAGAAAACTCTAAAGAATCCCAAAGTAAACTACGGAGACTAATAGAAAAGTTCAGCAAAGTATCAGATATTAAGGTAAACATAAGTAACTCAATAGGATTCCAACAAAAAGATCACCAAAGAGGAAATCAGCAAACCAAAACCATTTACAAGAGCCCTGAAGAAGATAAAATAACTAGAAACAAATCTAATCAGAGATGAAGAGAACTATTCAAAGAATATTACATGACCCTACTTCAAAAAACCAAAAGAGACTTAAGTGGAAAAACTTACATTGCTTATGGATAGGAAGATGTAAGGTGGTGAATATGTCTATTTTACTCAAAGCAATCTACATATACAATGCAATCCCAATACAAATTCAAACGTCATTTTTTAATGAGATGGAGAAACAAATCACCAACTTTTTTCTGGAAAGGGAAGAAACCCTGGATATGTAAAGCACTACTACAGAAGAGGAACACGGTGGTAGCCTTCACATTACCGAACCTTAGAACCTATTACACTGCACGTTGTCAAAACAGCTTAGTACTGGTACAAAAACAGATATGTAGACCACTGGAACAGAATAGAGAATCCAGAAATATCACCATCCTCCTACGAACAGTTGATATTTGACAAAGGCCCAATAGTTGTAAACTGGGGAAAAAACAGTCTCTTCAACAAATGGTGTTCGCAAAACTGGATATCCGTCTGCAAAAAACTGAAAGAAGACCCACATCTTGCACCAAAAACTCACTGAAAATGGACCAAAGACCTAAGTACCAAATCTAAAGCATTAAAGATTGTGGAAGAAAAAATAGAGAGAACACTGGAAGTTCTAATACACAGCTTAAACAGACTACAAAATCTTACTAACAATACACAACAGCAAAAAAGAAAATAGGTAAATAAATTAGAACTGCTAAAAACAAAACACTCTTATTCAAAGACTTTATCAAGACAATTAAAAGACTGCCTACAGAATGGGAAAGAATATTAAACAACCACATATCAGATCAATGTTTAATCTGCATAATCTATAAGGTCTGCAAAATGTCAACAAGAAAAAGGCAAATAATCCCATTAAACAATGGGAGAAGGATATCGACAGACACTTCACCAAAGAAGACATCTAGACAGCCAAAAAACACAAGAGGAAATGCTCACAATCATTAGCCGTTAGAGAAATCCAAACCAAAACTATGATGAGATACCAACTCCCCCCAACGAGATTGGCAGTAATCCAAAAAACACAAAACAACAAATATTAGAGAGGCTTGGAGAGACTGGAAGTCCTCTACACTACTTGTAGAAATGTAAAATGATACCTCTTTGGAAAGCAATTTGGTGGTTTCTTAAAAAGCTAGAAATGAAAGTGCCATATGATCCAGCAGCCCCACTGCTTGGAATATATTCTACAGAAATAATTCATGTCATATGAACAGATACATGCACCAAAATGTTTATTGCAGCACTGCCCACAATAACAAAAAGATGGAATCAACCTAGGTGCTCATTGACAGATGAATGGATAAACAAACTGTGGTATGTATACATGATGGAACACTATGCAATGATAAAGAACAATGATCATTTTAAGAAACATCTCATAACCAGGAATCAAGCAGAAGACATTATGCTGTGTGAAATCAGTCAGCTGCAAAATGACAAATATTGTATAAGACCACTGTTATAAGGACTTATGCACAGAAGAAAATATTATTTGATGGTTGCAAAGGTGGGGAGAGAAGGAGAGGGTTATTCACAGATTAGACAGTTGACAGGAATTTGATGAGGTGAAGAGAGTGACAGTACACAATAGAAAGCAGGTCATCATAACTGTGCTATTCCATATGCTAAAAGATTTTGTAAACTCAACCCAACATTTCAAACGACAGAGTGGCAGGGACAGCGATTCAGGTACTATGTTTTCAGGGGACATCAAGGCAATTCGACTTAGCTAGTCTTTTTCTAAGAGAATCTTCTGCACCCCATATTGGTGAGTGACATCTAAGGGTCTTAAAACCCAGGAAGCTGCCATCTGAGGACCATCACTTGGTTCCAGTCCACCTGGAACAGATCACATCAGAGAACATCAAAGACACAAGGAAAAATGAGCCCAAGAAACAGAAGGACCTGTATGATTGGGAGACTACATCAGCATGAGATCAGAAAGAACAGATGGTGTCCAGCCACCACCAGTAACAGGGGACATAATGTAGAGTCCCTGATGTAGCATGAGATAAAGAGGTGTGCAGATCAACAACTCTATTAAAAGACCAGAACTGATGATCCAGCAGCCTGTAGGGTCCTCTGAGAACACAGAGCCTAGACTTGCTGCTAGTCCAGACCTGAAACACTTCAAACAACACTTCAGACAAAGAATGGTCTGGACTAGGGAAAACAGAGGTAAGTATGTGATGTGTGTACTTTATGGTTTTATACCTATATATCTGTATGTATATACACACACACACACATATACATATACATATATACATACATACGTATACATATATACATACATATACATATATATATGTGTGTGTGTATATACGTGGCTGTCCTACTGGTTTCTTTCTAGAGAGCTGAGGAGAGTGTAGAGAGGAGGGTACAAGTGTTGGCTGAACAGATACTGGAAGTAAAGAGTGAAAAAGAAAAGGATGTTGTTACAGGGTAAGGAGAACAGATAGAGTTGCAGAGAGGCAGATACGGAAAACTGACTTGGATTGTAAAATTTCACTTAATCACAATAAGAAAATAAAAAGAATAGACAACTATGCCTTTTTCACCATTCAAATCCTTTGTTTTTCACCACAAGAGATACCAACCAAACTAAAAAACCACTTCTGTCAAGTCAGTGACCCTATAGGACAGACCCTATAGACCTCACAGAGTTTCCAAGGGTAGCCTGGTGGATTTGAACTGCTGACCTTTTGTTTAATAGCTGTACTAGTTGTAGCAGCTTAACCATTATACCTCCAATGTTTCCAAGATACCAGCCAGGAGATGGGAAAGAAAGTAGCTTAATTGAACCTATTCATACTAATGTAGAGAGTATTAGTCTGTAAACCCTCCCAAAGGTGCTTTCGTTTTGTAAAAGGATGGTTATTAAAGCAAATTACATAATATCTCAGTGCAAAGCATCCAGTTGTGCACAATTAGCAAGAGAGATAGTTCAGGAACACATGTAGTAAACACTTTTGAGACAAGGAGTCACCTGTTTACCAGATTGGCATACAGTTCCCCTAAATTACTCCTAGTTTTACACGACTACTTCACTTCTTTATACTTCAGCCCACAGTTTTGGACTTGCACCTGTTTTTCACTACTCTTCCCTTTACGGTGGAGTGAAGACTTAGACAAGAAATGGAGAAATTGGAGTATGGAGAATTTTGAATAAAATAAAGAGGAAGAAAGAATAAATTGCCATTAGAAAGGACAATTTGTACAGCTGGAGGAGACTGTAGAGAAATTATCCATAATGAAAAATTTATCAATTTGTTAGGATTTGTTGTTATCAGTAACTATTAGCTATCTTATATGTACTGCATACATTATTTTGGCCTCTTCATTAGCAACTAAGTATATATTCCTAATCCGACTCGACGGCACTTGGCCATATATTCCTAAAATAATATATATTCTCTTTGAAGTCCTCATTACAAAACTGAAACACACTCACTTATTAAAAGCAACCACTGCAGATCACTGAAATACATTATTTTCTGTTATGGCTTTCAGTATCCCTAACGACAAATCAATGCTTGAAATCTGAGACATCTATTAGAGTTGAGCCTGGTTTCATAAGGGTGTTTCTGTTTGTGTATCTTCCTCTATGTAGGTTAATCAATTAAACCTCCTTGTATGAATCACAGAATGAAAAGGCTAAGATCAAAATGTGCACAGAGATTTTAGAGATGCATCTACTAGGTAAGACTGTAGTTAAAGGACAGTATCAAAGATAATGAACCATTCTGTCTTCTTTAAAAACATCAGGCAAAAACTTCCTAAAAAGCAAAAAAGAAAATTAGCAACATGAATTCTACTGAAATTTGCAAACATGAAAAGATACTATTTGGGAACCAGATTAATGAATGAAGAACAGAAAGATATGTGAGCTTAATTCTAATGAATAACATAGACTTTTCATCTTTTCTGAATCTTTATAGAGCAAGCTTAGACAGAGAAAGTCCATCAGAGTGTGAATCTGCTCCATCGTGCTGTTAAACATGTCAAGAGCATTCTAGATGTGGTCCTCTGTTTTGACTGTCTGCTTGGTCTGGTGGTCTCTGCTTCACTGAGAAAAATATCATTAGCATTATTTTACATGAGACTGTATAGTTGAACAACCTAATTTAAAACAAACACTTCATCATCCTCTGTATTTTTTAATAAAAATTTAAATTTTAAAGTTTATGTGGAACTGAAAAGATAAACATTGAATTTTAGAAAGCCATATATAGCTTTTTAAAACACAAATATTTTTCTAGAAGTCTTTGGTTAGGAAAACGCCAGTTACAGTGATACACCCCTTGCTATCAGAAACTTAACAAGTCACCCTTCTAAATTGTTCTTTTGTTTCTGTTTCTAAAAATTCCGAATACTTACATCGTTGATTTAACTGTCCCCTGAAATGTGTAATTGCAAAAACATTCTGAAAATGCTGATATACTTTTACCCATCCATTACTACTGAGGTGTTAAAATAATTTATTCCATTATATTAAAGACTGTTTGATGCATCAAAAGATAATTTGCCATGTAATTTTGTTAAACCTGAAACTGTAGTGTATTTTCTTGATAATACCATTAATATATCAAGAGTAAATAAAATGTTTAGTAGTAGGCACATTAATTATCGCCTTCATCTATCGGTGTTTAAAACTAAGAAATAATTAAATGTGCTTTAATAAGATATGGTTCTAGAAAGCAAGATCATTTATGAATTGCTAGAGGTGCGAGGAGCTGCGTCTCCCTTGAGAGACAGAATTTATGCCTAACACCCCGCTGATTGTTCACGAGGTAAAGAACCAATAGCTGCATGTACTGAGGTTTAATTTAAAGTGTGTTTCTCACTAGGCTGCTCACAACACTTAATTAAACTCTGCTGTTTTGGCAATGACAAATGCTATAGTGCAAAAGGAACCCGAGTCACGGTGACTGAGAAGCTTTTGTAATTTCTTTCATGTGCACTGGCAGCCAGATCCAGGTCAGAAAAGAAAGCAAGAATAAAAGAAGACATATTTAAGCTATTGGGACAAAGTTGCCACTTTCAAGCATCTATTTTAGGTATCCCAAAGTGCTGCATTGTTTAAAGGATTTAATCATGTGGTGTTCACAGAAAGTATGGCGTGTGATTGAGGAAAACAATTTGAAGTCCATTTCCAAGTCATTGTGGCTTTTGAAAAAAGCTTGTTTTTTCAGTAGCAATTATAAATCCTGAAATAATAACTGACATATATTTAGATTAATATGTAGTGCTTAATTCGAGGCACTATTTTTATTCTATACTTTATATGTATTTTGGACTGTACGAAACAATTAATATCTGGAAGCATTTAAACTTTTTATGTCTTTTTATGAGACAAAGAAAAAAGTCTTTGATTTTTGTATTTCTATAAATTAACCATGAAGTGATGTACAGACAGCTAAATTTAAAGTTTTTTCTGTTTGAAAACTGGTCTAAAACTTGTTTTGTATGAAACTATCATCTCTTACACACAGGCTTCTTTACACAGAGCAGTGCTTTCAATAAGGCCCATGACTTGACTTTTACATTGTTCCTATCCCATAATTAGATCGAAGGCAAAGAGAATAAAATTTTGAGAAAGGTGTTGATAAAAGCTTCTATTTCTGGAATGTTCACTATGTGGAGACACTATAGTAATTCTCTTCATATGTGCAAGCTCTTTGAGTCTAATGACAAACTCTGCGTTCAGTATAGAGGGGCCTTGGGGGTGCATGGTTAAGAG
This sequence comes from Heterohyrax brucei, assembly GCA_028571685.1. NCBI lineage: Eukaryota > Metazoa > Chordata > Mammalia > Hyracoidea > Procaviidae > Heterohyrax > Heterohyrax brucei. Next base: position 59,807,271 of record CM053146.1, on the reverse strand, counting down.
CTCAGCTGCTAACCAAAAGGTCAGCAGGTGGAATCCACCTGCTGGTGGATTGCAAACCTTATGGTACCGTTTTACACTATTCTACAGGATCGCTGTGAGAATCAACTCAATGGCAATGAGTTTTTTATATGCACATGAGGAAACTACGGTGTATATATATTTTTTAAACTTACATAAGACCACAGAGCTAGATAGTGAAAAAGTAAGGATTCAAATCTTGGGGCCTTCCTTCCAAACCTGTACGCCTAAGCAATATACCAACTATATTGACAAATTGAAACTAAAGAGAAAACACTGTATGCTAAGTTGTTCCTTACTGGCCACTAAAAAATTCCATTTTCACTCTGAGAAGCATATTGGTGTAATAAATTTAAACAACTCTTATCTTGGCAGAGAAAAGAAAACCTAGAGAGGTTAAGGAAATGTTCAATTTTACAGTTAATACAGTGCTGGAGCTAAGAATAAAATCAAGACTTACCACTGCCAGTCTTCGTGCTTTCCAATATGCCATGTTTCTTCCCACATGAATGCTGGCATATCTTATTTCAAAAGTGAGAACTTCTGCCAGTTATTACAAATAACTGAAGGTGTGATGTACTTAGTCTGTCATATTCTCCATTAATTAAAATATGAACATAGCTTAAAATGATAATACGATGTCAAGAATTTTCATTTGATTGAGGAAAGAAAATTGTATCGATATGATTTCCAATGGTGATTCAAAATATTTGATGGAATGACTCGTTGTTCTTTTTTTCAGTTGGTGTCAATATCAAATAGACTGCTTTTAGAGTTCATAGAACTACAGAAAGAATTTCTGAGCATACAGAGTGCAAACGTAATCCTCTTAAAAATGAGCACTCATTATCTACTTGAAAACATACAGGTGGAAATCTCAGCTTTGCAAGACAATCCTTTTATCTTTGCAAAGCTCCAGTAAACAACAACTTTCTGACTTACTGAAGCTTTTGGAATCTTCAATGTTGGTTAGATAGTAGCCAGAACTCAATGTTGTATGGTACCATGAAATGTACTACAAGAAACCACATAATATTAAAAAAATAAAGGAGGACGAAGAATGGAATTTGCTGACTTTATTCCAGATTTGGATTTGAGCAGTTCTAGACTACATCATCTTTAAAAGATTGTAATAGATGATCCTATAGTTAAATCATATCAAATCTAAAACAATTCATGTATACTGCAAAAGTTGTCAAGTTCTAGAGTAACAACAACTGCATGATTTTGGTTTTTAGGGGCAATTATCACACTCAGAAGGAAAAAAGTAATAATACGCTCTCCTATTGGAATCTAGAAAACCCTGGTGGTATAGTGGTTAAGTGCTACATCTGCTAACCAAAAGGTCAGCAGTTCAAACCCACCAGGCACTCCTTGGAAACTCTATGGAGCAGTTCTACTTTTTCCTATAGGGTTACTATTAGTCAGAATTGACTCAATGGCAGTGTTTTTGGTTTCGTTTTTTTATTGGAATCCATTGCTTATTCAACTTGACAGCTTCTAAGACACAGTACACCAAAAGTGCCACATTTGAAAGGCCATGTTAAGACTTGTGAAATAATATCTACAGGATGAAAGTAGAAAATAAAGCTTTATACTGAAACACATTTTTAATCCCATTGCTTGGCAGTGGGGTCCCAGCTTCTTTGAGGGCTAAAAACAATGGTACAGCAGATGCTGATTTTAGATTTTTAAGTATTCATGTTTGAGCAACTTTACATTTAGCAGAATGGATACTGTTGTTCATAATGTCCGAACTGAGCATTTGGATCAAATTTAGCTTCTGAAACAGACTTCTCAATTTTTTTGTGTCATATTATCAAATAATTTATTCTGCTTTGAGAAGTCATTTTCTTCCCATTATAAATACTAAATTCATTAGTCATGTAAACATTTTTAATTTTGGCTTAAATGTTACCCTCTCATGAGTACATTTTTTGACAATCCTATCGAAACTATGTTCTCTCATCACTTTCTTTCTTTTTTTTTGTTCTTGTGATTGAGCGGAAGTGTACAATCCAGTTTAAATTTGCATGCCCAACTATGTGCAGCTCCTACTGCTCTTCTTGGCCAGTGACAGCACACTCTTCCTTTCTGTTGTATCCATGTCATATCTTCTTAACAATCTCCTGTCCTGTCTTCTCCACCCTCTCTACTCCACTCTAGTAAGAAGCCAGTAGGACGACATCCTACAGATGCATACAACCATAAAGGGCACACACGATACGGTCACTCTGTGTCACTGAGTCCAATCTATTCCTATCTGAGGAGTTGACCTCAGTAATGGTTTATGGCCAGGGGCAGCATCAAGTCTAGGGGCCAAGTTCTGAGGGGAACCCGCAGGCCTTTGAACCATCAGTTGCGGTCTTTCAGTGGGGTTCTCAGAGTGCACCTGTTTGACTCTCGTGTTGCCGCTGAGACTCAACTTTGTGAGCCCCATCACAGCTGTCACTGGTGGTGGCTGGGCACCATCTGGTTCTTCTGGTTACATGTTGATGTAGTCACCCATTCACATAGGTCTATCTGTCTTCTGTATTCTCTTTCTTCCGTGTCGTTTTGGTCTTTGTTGATCATCTGTTCCTGCTGAATTGAGACCATTTGGTGTATTTCAGATGGCAGCTTGCTAGTTTTAAGACTGTAGACATCACTTACTAATATGGGGTGAGAAGACTCTTAGCAGTAGTCTAATTATGCCAGTTGGCTTTGATGTCCTCTGAGAGCACAGTCTCTGGATCCCTGCCCCGGCTACTTTGTCCTTGCAGTTTGGGGTTGAAATTGAAAGAGTATTCAAGTAATGTTGAAGTCTAGTTAAATTGATCTTTCTAATGTGTGCTGTTGCTGATTTCACCCAACCAAACTGCTATCAACAATCTATTCTATAACCAGTCCTCTGCCTCCCTTCCTACTTCGTTCCCTCCTCTCCCTTGCAGCCGTCAGAGTCTTTTCTTCTGTACATGAGTCTGTTTTTAAGTCCTTACAGTAGGGGCCTCATACGATTTTTGTCCATGTGGTGCTGACGACTTTCACTCAACACAACATCTTCCAGTTGAAACCAAGTTATGAGATGCTTGCTAAAATCATCATTATTCTTTATCATTGCATAATGTTCCATTGAATATATATACCTTAGTTTATTTATCCATTCATTTATTATTGAGCATTGGGGTTGATTCCATCTTTTTGCTATTGCAGACTGTGCTGCAATAAACATTTGTGTGCATGTATCTGTTCGTATGACCACCCTTGCTTCTGTAGGATAGATTCTAAGCAGTGAGATTACTGGGTCAAATGGTATATCTATTTCTAGCTTTTCAAGGAAGTGTCAAATTGCTTTCCAAAGAGGTTGTACCATTTTAATTCCACCATCAGTGTAGAAGAGTTCCAGTTTCTCCACAGCCTCTCCAGCATTGTGTTTTTTTGGATTATGGCAACCTTGTTGGGGTGAGATGATATCTCTTGGTAGTTTTGATTTGAATTTCTTTAATAGTGAATAGGTGAGCAATTCCACATATGTCTTTTGGTTGCTTGGATATACTTTAGAGAAGTCTATCTCCCCTGCCCATTGCTTAATTGGATTATTCACCCTTTTCTTGCTGATATTTTGCAGTACCTTGTAGATTATGGAGATCAGGCATCGGTCTGATACAGAGTTGCCAAATATTTTTTCTCATTCTGTAGGTGGCCTTTTAACTCTTGTGGTAAAGTCTTTGGATGAGCAAAAGTATTTGATTCTTAATAGTTCCCATTTATCTATTTTCTCTTCTGTTCATCATGCTTTGTCTGATTTTGAAGTCTGTCTACATTGTATATTAAAACTTCCATTGTTGACCCTATTTTTTCTTGGATGAGCTTTATTACTGTAGATTTGATGTTTAGGTCTTTTATCCAGTTTGAGTTGGTTTTTGTATAAGGTGTGAGATATGGGTCTTGTTTAAAATTTTGCAGATGGATATCTAATTTGGCCAGTATCATTTATTAAAGAGACTGATTTTACCCCAGTTTAAAATCTTAAGGCCTTTGTTGACCATCAGCTGTTTGTAAGAAGATGATGGCATCTGTGGGGTATCAACTCTGTTTCATTGGTCTGTATGTCTCTTTTTGTACCAGTACCAGGCTGTTTTGACTACTGTGGCAGTATAATAGGTTCTAAAGTCAGGCAGTGGGAGGCCTCCAAGTGTGTTCTTCTTCTTCAGTAGTGCCTTACTTATCAGTGGTTTCTTTCCTTTCCAAAGTTGGCGATTTGTTTCTCCACTTCATTAAAAAATGTCACTGGAATTTGTATTGGGGTTGCATTATGTAAGTAGATTGCTTTGTGTAACGTAGACATTTTCACGATGTTAAGTCTTCCAATCCATAAGCAGGGTAGGTTTTTCCATTTATGTAAATCTCTCAGTTTCTTTTAGTACTATCATGTAGTTCTCTTTGTAAAAGTCTTTTATTTCTCTAGCTAAATTTATTCCTAGGTATTTTATCTCCTTGGGGGCTAAAATAAATGGTACTGATTTGGTATTTTCTTCTTTAATAATCTCCTTGATGGTATAAAGGAATCCTACTGATTTACTTATGTTTATCTTGTATCCTGAGACTTTGCTGAACTCTTCCATCAGTTCGAGTACTTTACTTATGGATTCTTTAGGACTCTCTGCATATACAAGAATATCATCTGCAAATAGAGAGATTTTTACTTCTTCTTTGTCGATGCAGATGCTCTTTATTTCTTAGTCTTGTCTAATAGCTCTGGCTAGGATAGGAGATGTGAGAGTGTGCATCCTTGTCTATTTTCCATTCTCAAGGGAAATTATTTCAGTCTCTCTCCATTCAGGATGATATAGACAGTTGGCTTTACATAGAAAGCCCTTATTGCATTGAGAAATTTGCTGTCTATTCCTATTTTGCTGAGAGTTTTTAGCATGAATGGATGTTGGACCTTATCAAATGCCTTTTCTGCATCAATTGACAAAATCCAGGGTGTCTTGTTTTTTGTGTGCATCTGTTTAGATGCTCTTATTTATGTTGTTCATCACATTAATTGCTTTTCTGATGTTGAACCAGTCTTGCATCCCTGGTATGAATCCAACTTGGTCATGATGATTCATTTTTTTAATGTATTGTTGAACTCTATTGGCAAATACTCTGTTGCAGATTTTTGGATCTAGATTCATGAGTGATATCGGTCTGTATTTCTCCTATTTTGTTGGATCTTTCCCTGGCTTTGGTATCAGGGTTATGCTGGCTTCATTAAATGAATCTGGGAGTCATCCATCCCTTTCTATGCTGTGAAGTAGTCTGTTAGTATTGGAGTTCACTCTACTCTAAAAGCTTGGTAGAATTCTGTGGTGAAGTCACCTGGGCCAGAGCTTTTGGTGGTTGGTGGTTTGGGGATGACTTTTTCAATTTCTTCCTTTGTATTGGGTTTATTAAGTTGTTCTGCTTCACCTTGTGATCATTTAGGTAGGTGATATGAATCTAGAAATTTGTCCATTTCCTCTAGGTTTTCAAATCTGTTGGAGTACAATCATAATATTCTGTTGGATCTGCTGTGACGTCTCCCATCTCATTACTTATTAAGGTTACATGTTTCCTTTTCTGTTTGTCTTTAGTAAGTTTAGACAGTAGTTTGTCAATTTTGTTGATCATTTCAAAAAACTGACTTTTGGTCTTATCAATTTTTTCAATTGTCCTTCTATTGTGTAATTCATTTAGCTGTGCTCTAATCTTTATGATGTTTCTTCTGGTGCCCTATTAGTTCCTTTGTTGCTCTCCTACTTGTTCAAGCTGTAGGGTTAATGCTTTGTTTTGGATTCTTTCTTCTCTACAGATGTGTGCATTTATAGAGATAAACTGACCTTTGAACACTGCTTTGGCTGTATCCCATAGGTTCTGGTAGGTAGTGTTTTAATTTTCATTTGAATTCATAAGTTTCTTTATTTCATCCTTGATTTCTTCTATAATCCATGATTTTTTGAGCAAGCTGTTGTTCAGTTTCTATGAGTTCCAGTTCCTATCTATGTGTTTTCTGCTATTGATTTTGATTTTGATGGCATTATGGTCTGAGAAGATGCTTTGCCATAATTCAGTGGTATGGATTTTGTTGAGATTTGTTTTATGTCCTAACACACATGGTCTATTCTGGAAAATGTTCCATGTGGAGAAGAAGGTGTGGTTATTTGCTGATAGATAGAAAGTTCTGTATGTTCAATGAGGTCTAGTTGGTTAATAGTTGCAATAAGATCTTCTGTGTGTTTGTTGAGTTTTTTTCTAGAAGATCTGTCCAGTACTGAAAGTGGAGTTTTGCTGTCTCCCACCTCCTATCTCATTTTTGAATGTAGTCATTGCTTCTTCAATGTATTTAGATGCTCTAGTGTTGGATGCATAAATATTTACTATTGTTAAGTCCTGCTGAACCTTTCAGTGTTAAGTCACTGAACCTTTCAGTGACACATAGTGTCTATCCTTGTCCACGACGGTGGACTTTACATTAAAATCTATTCTATCTGAGTTTAGTGTTGCCACACCTGCTCTTCTTTGTATATTGTTAGTTTGATATATATTCTTCCATCCTTTAATTTTCAGTTTGTTCATATCTTTAAGTCTAAGGTGAGTTTCTTATAAGTAATGTATAAATGGGTCATGTCTTTTGATCCAAGATGTCACTCATTGTCTCTTTACTGGAACATTCAGTCCATTCACATTCAATATAATTATTGATAGGTATATGTTTAGTGCTGTCATTTTGACATATTTATTTTTGTTTTGATGTTTTCTCTGTTCTTACTATTCTGTTCTGGGACAGTCTTCTTTATGGGTTGATTTTTCACCCTTTTCAGTGTTTGTTCTGTGTGTTGACACTCCTGTATTACATTTCATGTTTTGATATGTTGCATCTTTATTGTGTGTTGTGGAAAACCCTATGATCCCGCTTAATAATCTATGTTTAAACCCAAGTTTAACTTCTACATATCTTATTACCTTCCTGTCCATCTGGAAGGACTATAACTACCGTAGTATACACCTCTTTTCAGTGTGATGATATCATAGTTTACATCATGTGGTCACGGGATCATTTCTCTTAATATTATAGCTTTGGTTGAGCTTTGTTCCTTCCCTGAGTAGGTTTCTACGTGATGTGTCCTGTATTGTCTCCTAAATATAGAGTTAATGGTTTTGTTCTACTAAACCAAGAGCTTCTTTCAGTATTTTTCTGCGCTTTGGTTTGGTTTTTACAAAGTCTCTGAGTTTCTGTTTACCTGTGAAGGTCTTAATTTCATTTTCGTATTTGGAAGAGTTTTGCAGGATATATAATTCTTGGTTGGAAGTTTTTCTCCTTCAAGACTTTGAATGTGCCACCCCACTGCCTCTGTGCCAGCATCATTTGTGCAGAGAAGTTGGATGCAAGCCTACAAGGCTTCCTTCAGAATGTTAGCTTTGCTTTGAGTCTCTCTGCTTTTAAGAGTTTCTGCTAATGTTTCATTTTGTTAAGCTTGATTATAGTATTTCTTGGTGTCTTTCTTTTGGGGTCTACATTGTGTGGCATTCTCTAAACATCTCAGATATCTATGTTCTTTTCTTTCATAATTTCAGGGAAGTTTACTGTCAGCAACTCAACAACAATATTCTTTATGTTTTCAGATATCTCTCCCTGTTCAGGAACTCCAATTATTCGTAGATTTTCCTCTTGATAGAGTTCCACATGTTTCTTAATGCTTCCTCATTTTTATTTTTCTTTTCTCTGATTTCTCCTCATAAACGCTGGTGTCAGTAGCTCTGTCTTCCAAGTCAGAAAGTTTACTTTCCAGTTGTTCAGTTCTGTTTTCTTGGTTTTGAATTGAGTTGTCTAATTCTTTAATTTTGCTATTAATCTGTCAGATTACAGAATGCTTGTGTTCCATCAGTTCAAACAACTTGCTTAATTTCTCATTTTGCTCTGCTCCATTTTGTATAATAAATATGTAGAAGGGCTCTATACATAATCCTCTTGTACTGGACCTCTGAAAGTTTCAGAAAGTCTTCTTCATCTGGGAAGTTCTTTGTTTTTTTCTTTTGGGAGCTTTAAGTGTCTAGCCAGTTATGTTGTTTGGGGGGCATCTAGAGGTTGTTTAGTTTCTCTGGTGTTGCCTTAACAGTATCTGAGATGCAGTCTGAGAAGGAAGGTGATCACCAGTCACTTCTATGTACTCCAGTGACTGGGTCTGGTGGAATCTCTGTGGTAGCAGGCTGCAACTCCTGGTTGGTGAAGACATGGCTCTACTGATGGAGTTACTGGGGTGCTGTCAGCTAACCCTATGATGTAGGTCAGCAAAGACTGAAAGAAATGCCACTGCGACACACTACGGTTATTTCTCTAGGTAGTCTTATTTTGAAAGGTAAAAGCTATCTGACAGCTTCCAAAATCATTCAGGCTGTCAGGCGTGCAAGCCCCACTTTCCACCTGGCAATGGAGGCACCTCTATATCCATTCCCAGATGCTGTGATCTAGTTCGAAGTACGGAAAGGCTACCGTCCTGTTGTCATCTGCTGTTGGGCCCCACTTGTAAGGCTACACTGTGCTAAACACAGCTTTTCTGCTTGGAAAGTGCTCCCTGTGCTGGCACTGCCTCCCAGCCTGGGAATTAGCCCTTGCTGAGGCTTCCATTTGGGTAACTCTGCCTCCCAGTCAAACAAGGTGGCATCCTACACAAGCTCTCCCACCTGCTGTGAAATGGCCAAATCAATGGCAGAGGTTCAGTAAGAGAGGAGGGAGGGGCTGAGGTGCTCAGAGCCCATAGCCAGGCTCTCAGAATGTGACTGTGCTACCTTCTGATCATGTCAGCAGTGCAGCTGAGCTTTGTTGCCAGTTAAGCCCATGCCAGTCAGCTAAGACAAAGAAAAAAATTTAAAAATGCCAGTTACCTTCAGTCCGCAAGAGCCAGCCATTCAACAAGGGTGAGGGGCAGCAAAAGAGAAGAGGTTTCCCATTCAGTGGCATGTAATCCAAATTCACAGCCCTATGCTGTGTCCTAGGGCTCACTGAGTGTCCAGAAAGCTCCATTTAATTGTCAATCCAAGCCTTAGTTTCCAGAGGGAATTAAGGAGATGTGTAGCTAGTCTGCCATCTTCTCATCTCTGTTCTTTATTACAGAAGTCAGTTTCCTTATTAGCACTTGTCAAATTTTGAAACTTACCATTCAGATTTATGCTTGTTTATTTTTACATTGATTTTCTCTTCTAAATTTTTCATTAAAGGGCAGAATGCAATGCTTGCCATTTAAGGTGTCTGGTACATTTTTACTGAATTAATGAATAAAAATTGTCCACTTCCCTATATATTAAAATTGTTTCTTTCTAGGTACTTTTTATTTCTTATTTTGTATCACTCTGGAAGGACCATTGCCTGGTTTTTTTCCAAGAGATTTCTCTTACTTCATCAAAAGTTATACTTCTCCATCCAGAAGAAGGAAAAACATCTAAAGGAAAGGCTTTCACATTGTAAAGCCTGAGATTATAAACCACAGGTCTTCTAAAGCTTGGACATCAAGAAGTACAAAGAGGCAGATAATGTTTCATAGAGGAGGGCAACTGGTGTGATATTATACTGTTGTTCTATTGATTTTGCCAATTGACTAGTTATGCAATACTAGACATGCCATTCTAGTCTCTCTGAGATCTTTATTGTTATATGTAATTTGTGGGTAAAATAAAATTTGACATAATTGTCACAAACTATCAGTAAGGCAATACGTTTGAAAGAGTTGTAAAATATTAAATAATTGCACAAGTTCAAGTTACCATGATAATAGCAAAACCTGTCGCAGTTGAATTGATTCTGACTTCTAATGATTCTGTAGAACAGAGTAGAACTATCCCATATGGTAACCAAGGAATAGCTACTGGATTTGAATGAGTGTGTTTAGACTGCCTACCTTAACTACTGAGACAATAAATGATATTCAATGATCATTTTACTATTTTATACAACAACCAACCATCTCTGAATTTTTGTTATAGGTTTTTCTGTCTTAATAAGTAACTTATGGGTGAACAAACATTTCAGGCAGTAGTTTTAACTCCCCCAAAGTGTATTTGAGCAAATACTGCAATGTAAACACTGCAATGATATATAGTGCTAACTGCAGTTTACTACTCCTAGCATCTGTTAAATGAGCTTTCCCCTTTGGCCCTCCCACATATTCACTCCTTTAGACCTTAAAAGCTGCATAACTCCTGAAAACTCAAGTCAGCTCCTGCTTTCTATATTCTCACCATTTCTTTTGCAGTGTTTTAAATGAAAATATGCCATAAAGAGGCTTAGTAAATTTTACCTTCACTTCAGATACTGAACTCACTTTGCTCACATCCCATCACCTAACATGTAGTAGTTACATCATGTACTTAAATGGTTAAGATTGAACTTCACACCTTCAACATTTAAAGAAGCAATTCAAAGCAGATAGTGAGCAATTCAGCCAGGGCCTATTTACCCTAGTCATTTATTTTAAAACCGTAACTCTAAAACCAGACCATTTTAAATGGTAGATAAAAGCCAGTGAAATTGATGAATGCCTTTTGGCAAGTACAGTTGAGTTTCCATGGGGTTTTGTACATTACTGACACTGTCACTGATTTCAGTGATTGTGGCTACAGCTGGGATGTTATTATTACTGTGTTGCAGTACTTCTGTTGGGAAGCTATTCCGTGGTCACAGCTGGAATTGTTAGTGGCATTTGATGTTCATGACCTCCAGTAATTGTACCATTTTATAAGAGGTGTTCATGAAATCCACAGTCAAGAATTAATCCGTGCCCGACCAAGTGACCTCACTGGTAAGCAAGAGAATGAACAGTAGGGGCCTCAGTCAGAATTCAGTAGTTGCCACGAGAGACTGAGCAGGTTGTTGTGAGGGTAATGCTACTCTACAGTGGTGCCAATCTACACAAAATCTGGGGGTTGCTGTGTTGGCACTGTCCTTGGGGTGGGAATTTTCTATGCCTTCAATTCTGAAAGAATTCTATTCTGCAAATGTATTGTGTGATGAATAACCTTTTTACTTTCTATAAATTTGTTTTTCAGATTATAAGAGTAATATATGTCCATTACAGATAATTTGAACAATACAGAAAAGAACAAAGAAAAATTTGAAATCACATTTAATCTTACTGCTCAGAGATGATGACATTTAATAGCATTTCTTTGGACATCTTTCGAAGTATATAGGAATAGATAATTTTGCAAAGTAAAATTAATGCTGCATATACAGTATTTTTAAAATTCTACTGTCTATATTTAAGATTGCGACTTACGTAGTGAAACTGACCCTTAGGAAAAACAGCAGCTAATGAAATTCTTTTAAGCTTCTGAGAATATGTTGTATTGTTATAAAAACATGAATACAACTTCTGGCAAAACCACAGTCTGTAAAATAGGTATCTTCTGTAGCATACATGAGGGTCAACCTTACCATTGCCAAGGATCACATCTCTGTAAATTAAATAGTAACCTGCCCTGCAGAGGACAATAGGCACAGAGAAACACCTCTAATATCCATTGCTCCCTTCTACTTTCCTTATAAACAGTTTCTCAGTCCTGAGGGATCTGTCTTTTGGAAACAGTGACTGTATGAAGAAACCCTCTGTTAAAAAACAACCACTTTTGGTGTTTGATATTATTATTATTTGGGTGGGATAAGATAAATGTATTAGGAGTTACTGACATGGTTAGTTTTGGGAAGCAGAGGCCAGAAAACTGAGGAAGAGGAATATAAAAAGGAATATAAGGCAGGTATGACTGGTACATAATGGTGTGTTAAACAAAAAAAAGACGTCATAGGACAGTCGAGATCATCACCTAAGTGCTAGCTAGACTTTATGTCTCTCTCGCTATACTATTAGCCTAAACATTTTGCAGAATAAACATTATGTTGCACCACAAACAAGTAGAAACATAGTGCTGACTTTCTTCTGCTGGTTATTAAAGTCTATTCTGCCAGTAATTTAAGTTCAATCTTCCCCTACTGTTTAAAGTACTTTGTCATGACATGTTAACTTTATCTAAGTGTTATACATCTTTATACATTGATATTAACTACCAGGACTCAGGACTTTTTAATGCATGTGTTACTTCTCACCTGACCTAGTAAAATGGCCCCCTACTTTCACCTTCCTCTCTTCTACCATTTCCTTCACCAAACATTCCTATATAATGACCCTTTAAAATTCCCAACACATTGTTTAATCTTGTGTCTGCTGCTCAAAGCTTTCATTAGATCTGCACTGATAATAATAATATCAAACACCTTTAACTTAATATTTAAATTCTCTATAATATGACTCGAATCTCTCTTCCTAGCCTCAGTGTACAACCTTTCTGGCATCCTATACCACAGCTCACATAGTCTAACATTTATTACTTAAAAATATTTTGTACATTCTCACCCCTGTGACTTGGTACACATTAATCTTACTTTCCTTTATCTCCTTTCACCACTGTTGCTTGGTAAAATCATTTCCTTCATTAAAAGAGAGGTTGAAATGGTGTACTTTCCAAAATGAGTCGGCATTTTCTCTCATTAGAATAGTGTCTTCTTGAATACACAACAGCATCTTCCTCAACATCATGTCAGAGGGTTCAGATAGGGACTTCACAGAGTAAGTGTTCAGTAGAGGCAGATGGAATAAATTGTGTGTGAATGAATTCACAATCTTGAAAGAAATATTTCAAGGCAAAGATGGAAATGAAAAGTTTTACCATATATGTATTACAATGTTCACTGCAATAGTACTCAACAACAGTCAAAAAGTGGAAACAAACAAATGTCTACCAACTGTTGATGGCTAAACCTAGTGTGGTACATATGCAGAATGGAATATTATGAGGCCATACAGAGGAATCAAGTCCTGATGAATGCCACAACATGGGTGACCTGACGGAAAACTTTGTTGCGTGAAATAAACCAATACCAAAGTGGCAAATACTCTATGACATTACTTATATGAAATGGGCAATTACATAGAAACCCTAAGTGAAAAGTGGTCACCGGGGATTGGAGGGGAAAAGTAGAAAGTTTTGCTTAGAATGAATTGAATGTTAAAGGTGGAGGGATAATTTGGAGAAAGTTAATGAGAATAATGGCATAACATGAAGAATATAATCAAAGAACATGTACACTCTCTTCTGAAATGTACATGCAGAAATTGAGGAAATATTATGCGCTTTGTTGTAGGAAATGCATCCTGTGCAACTAAGAAGTATGGTTGTTCTGCCCTTGTTAAATGGAATATTTTACAGCTGTTCTTTAGGTTTAGTTGGTTTATAGTGTTGTTCAAGTCTTTTGTTTCCTTCTTGATCTTCTACCTAGATTTTCTTTCCATTACTAAAAATGGGATATTGAAGTCTCCAGGTGGTTAATCATCTTATTATTTCTTCAGTTCTGTATGTTAATGGTTCACGTATTTAGAGGTTGTCATTTAAGGTGAATACAACTTTATATTTGTTGTACTTTCTTGATGGATTGACAGTTTTATTATTACAGTGTGTCCTTATATGTCTCTAGTAACCAAAAGTATAAAGTATATTTTATATGTTTTCAGTATCACCACTCTATGTCTTAGTTACTATTCCTGTGGTATTTTTTTCATTCTTTCATTTTCAAGAATTCTTTAACTGTGTGTCTTTGAATCTAAGAGTATTTCTTGTAGACAACACACAGTTTTGGGGATTTTTTATTTTAATCCTTCTGCCAATATCAGTATTTTGCTCAAAAGTTTAATTCATTTGTTTTTACTGTTATTACTGCTTAAGGATTTATATCTGCAACTTTGCTCATGTTTTGCATATGTCTTATATCTTCTTATTTCTCTATTCCTCCTTCCTGCCTTCCTGCCTTCTTTTGTGGTAAGTAAATTATTTTAAATGCTTTTGACATTTCTTTTAATGTATTCTGTTCTTTTTTAGGTATAGTCTCACGGCTGTGTTGAGGGTTTACATCTTAATTTGTGCTATTCTTGTCCATATGAATGCCAACTTTAGTTTGACAATACACAAAACTTTCTATGTCATGTCATTTCCTCTCGCCTAACTGTTGCTTTCTTTTCATACAAATTATGTCTTATACACTGTATGTCCATCAGTGCAAATTTACAATTATTGCTTATAATGTTGCTTTGAAATCATACAGGAGAAATAGTTATAACTGTACTATTTAAATTTTCACGTGTAGTTACCTTACCTAGTTCTTTGTGTATCTTAATCTTGAATCAAGTTACTGTCTAGTGTCCATTCAGTTTAGCCTGGAAGAGTCTTGTAAGAATTCTTGGAAAGTCTACCAGCAATGAACTCCCTCAACTTTTGTTTGTCTGAGAGCATCATAATTTCTCTTTAATTTTAGATGAATAGCTTGGCCTGATATAAAAAAATTGATAGTTTTGTTTTTCTTTTAGGACTTAAAAAATGCCATCTTCATCTTTTTGGTTCCCATGACTTTTGATGAAAAAAATCTGGTGTTAACAAGGGTGTCATGTAAACATTGAATTGTTTCTGTTTCAGCTTTCTAGTTTTTCCTTTGTCTCTTGACAGTTTTATTTGGGTGTGTCTTGGTGTGAATGTCACTGAGTTTATCCCTGTTGGTAATTTTTAAGCTTCTTAGATGTGTAGATTAATGGTTTTCACAAAATTTGGGAAGTTTTCAGCTGTAATTTCTTCATATATTATTTCTTCCCTTTCTCTTTCTACACTCTTTCAATAATTCCCATTATTCTTACATTGATATGTGTCATGGCATCCCCTGCACCTTCGAGGAACTGTTTCTTTTCCTCTTTAGTTTTCTTTCAATTCACTTGTCTTCAAGTTTGCTGATTCTTAACTTCTGTCTGCTCAGATCTGGTATTGAAGCATCTCTGGTGAATTTTTCATTTCAGTGATTGTGTTTTTAACTCCAGAATTTCTGTTGATTATTGCTTATAATTTTTATCTCTATGCGTGAGATTCCATTTTCACACTTTAGCTCTTTAGAAACAGTTTCTTTTAGTTTTTTTCAGCATATTCAAAAGAGCTGACTTGAAGTCATTATCTGGGGAGTACAACCTGGGCACTTCTTCAAGTATGTTTTCAGTTGCCTTTCTTCCTGTGTATGGTCCACATCTTTTTGTTTTGTTTTGGCTTCATTTTCCCTGTATTATAATTTGTTGTTGAAAACGACATTGTGCAGCACTTCTGGAAATTGTTCTTTTCTCCTCAGGATTTGGGTGTCATTGGTTTGTTCAGTGAGTTATCTAACCCAATTTTGAGAAATTTCAATCTTTGTTGTATGTGGCTACTGAAGTCTTTGATCTATTAGCTTAGTGGTCAGCTAATGATTAAACAGAAATTTCCATAAATGTCTGAAACTACTAAGTCTCCTTGTCTTTGTTAAAAGCTTCTATTTGTGTTTTGGTGTGCATCTTCAGCATTCAAAGCAGTTAACAAATCTTGTCTTAGCCTTGACTCCCTGACTGCACGGAGGTTGAAGTTCAGTGAAATGAGAGCTAGGGCCTTCTCAGTTCTCTCCTGATCATGGGCAAAAGTGTAAGCACACTCATAATCCTACAGAAACACATGAACTCTAGATTCCCAGAAATCTATAAAGGTTTTCAACTCCCCTCCATACATCTCATTCCCTAGATTTTCCTATTAAGCATTTTTGTGACTCTGTTGTTTGTCCAACTGTTATCCGTTGCCTCTTCAGCTATGGTGTCAAATAATTGTCTTTTCTTTTTTTTTTTAATAAGAAATGCTCTTGAAGAAAAGACTGTTCACACCGAGAAACCTCTGAATCCAATCAATTAAAGACAAATCTTGTGAAATGCAGCTTCCAGGGAACCACTAGGTAAGTAAAATAATAAAAATTTCCTTGGAATTGTGCTTTGAAAGGTATCTAATCCTCTTTCGCCTCTCGAGTGACGGCCAAAATGCTGGATTTCAATGCTACTGTGGAGTTGGGAGGGGCACTAGCGGTGTAGTAGTTCAGCACTTGACTTAATCAGAAAGCTGGAAATCAGAACACACCAGCCACTCTCTGGGGAGTGATATGGCATCTCATTTATAGCCTTAGAAACCCCACGGGGCAGTTTTACTCTGTCCCACAGGTTTGCTAAAGGTTGGGATTGTTGACAGTGGGTTGGTTTTGGGGAGAAAGGGCAGGAGTGGGTTTCCAAAAACTGAAAACTGAGCTTACTGAATTGATTCTGACACAAGCTGACCTATGTGTTACAAAGTAGAACTGAGCACCACAGAAATTTCTTAGCTGTTATCTTTATGGAGGCAAATTGCCAGACCTTTCTTTCAATGTGCCACTGAATGGATTTCAACCATGAAGCTTCTAGGGAGTAGCTGAGAGCAAACTATACCACACACTTACCTAAAGTTGCATAGGCATTTACTAAGTTAAAACAGCCCAAATAGTCATTGTTCTTAATGCCATTCCACCATTTCTCTTGAATAAATACTGTCCAGGTTTCTGGAAAAGAGTCCTGGTGGGACAGTAGTCAAGCACTCAGCTGCTCAATGAAAGGTTGACAATGTAAACTAATGAGCCACTCTGTGGCAGACAGACGTGGCAATCTGCTACTTTAAAGATGACAGCCTTGGAAACTCTGAGGCAGTTCTACTGTGTCCCTTAAGATTGCCATCAGTTGGAATTGATTGAACAGCAATGAGTTTGATTTTCATTTGGGTGGGGGGTATTTTTACTAGCCTTTTGTTAGTTTTGAGAGTTCTGAAGGAATTATTTGGTTCTAACAATTATTTACAGTTTTCACAGATTTTATGAAGGAAAATATTTTTAGAAATCCATATTTTGGCATTTCTGCTGACACCTGGGGCCTCCCATTTCTAAAACTGAAATTGGATATATATTAATGAAGATTATTGTAGTAGTGAATGTAAGAGTAATGAAAAGGATGACATTGTCTGGATAAATTACTGAGATAATAGAAGAGGTTATTTATAAATCCAGAAATGATTCAGAAAGAATGGGAAATTGGAGGTAGAAAAAGACAATGGAAGCACCAGTTCCAAGAAAGAAATAGCAGAGCTTAACATTTGATGGTGTAGTAGGTAAGATCTTGCTGCTAACCAAGAAGTCAATTCAAATCCACCAACCACTCACTGGGAACACTATGGGATCAGTTCTACTGTGTCCTTTACGCTGGCTATGAGACAGAATCAACTTGATAGCACCTAACATCAATTTGTGAAAACATGAGCTTTTGTGAGCTCTTATCATAGTGAAGTTGGGAAAGCAGAGTTTAACTGAATTTTTGGTACTGTATTGTATTAACCGAGTTAATAGTTGTTCCTATCTCTGGCTGTGGTATATAGCATAACAATAACCTAAAAGTTAAACACTAAATTTATAGCGTGGTACTGTGTTCTCTATTTATTTTAAAAAAAAGAGAGAGAGGGGGGTAAAAGTCAATTGAAACTAAAAATGCGTAGCTTTTTATCTAGAAACTATAGATGACTAGATACAAAAGAATTTTAGAGAAAAATTACTTACTTTAGAATCTATAGTATACATTTTGATATGTAAAAAATTAAAATAAAAAATAGTTACATCATTGATATTTCTAACTAAAGTAATTATCAACAAGTATTGCTGATAAAGAGTTTTCAGAAATTTTTTTTTCATCCTGACAATATCTTCAAACATAAACTCTATCAAATAGAGGAAGTTTTCTAGTTTTTGTAATTGGATACAAATTAAAGATGAGATGATATGGAACAACATTTTCCTTTTAAAGTATTTTGGAGGATTGATTTGAATTATCTGAAGAATCCAACTGATTTTTTTTATGATTATCTTCTATTCTGATACTGTGCTGAACTCTTCTATTAGTTCCAGTGATGCGTGTGTGTATGTGTGCACATGTATGTATTCTTTAGGATTTTCTGTATATGAGATCATACTATCTGCAAGTAAAGATATTTTTAACTTTCCTTACCAATTTGGATGTCCTGTATTTCTCTACCTTGCCTTATTGGTCTGGCTGGAACCTCCAGGACAACATTGAATAAAAGTGGTGATACAGGACATCCTTGTGTGATTCCTGTTCTCTAGAATACTTTCAGATTCTCTTCTTTCAAGATGATGTTGGCTGTTGGCTTTGTATAAATGCCATTTATTATGTCAAGGTATTTCCTTTCTATCCCTATTTTGGGGAGAGCTTTTAACATGAATGGGGTTTGGGCTTTGTCATGTGCCTTGTCTGCATCAATTGGTAAAATCAAATGGCTCTTGTCTTTAGTTTTACTTATGTTGATTATATTGAATGTCTTTCTAATGTAAAACCACCCCTGTGTACCTGGTATGAATCTCATTTGGTTGTAGTGAGTTACTTTTTGATACTTTGATGACTTTTGCATCTAAGTTTATGAGAGGCATTGTTAGGTGATTTTCATATTTTTTGTGCTGTCTTTACTATTTGAGTATTAAGGTTGTCCTGGCTTCCTAGAAGCAATTTGAGAGTATTCCAACATCTTCTATGATCTGAAATGCCTTCAGCAATAGTAATGTTAACTCTTCTCTGAAAATTTGGTAGAATTCTCTAGCAAAGCCAGCAGGGCCAAAGCTTTTTTTTTTGGTTGGCAGTTTTTTAATGACAGTTTCAGTGTGGGTTTATTTAGTTGTTCTACCTCTCTTTGTGTTAGCTTAGGTAGATAGTGTGTTTCTAGAAATTTGTCCATTTCCTCTAGCTTTTTCCTATTTGTGAGAGTACAATTTTTAATAGTATCCTCTATGATTTTCTTAATTTCAGTTGGATCTGTTGTGATATCACCCATTTCATTTCTTATTTAAGCCAAGTGCCTTGGGTAATTTTATTCCTCTCCTGTTTTCCTTTTGTTGGTTTGAATAGAAATTTATCAATTTCATTGATGTTTTCAAAGAATTGGGTTTTGATCTTTTTTAACTTTTTTGATCATTTTTCTATTGTCTATCTCATTTAGTTATACTCTGTTTATTATTATTATTATTTATTGTTTGCTTTATTTTGGTGCCCAAAGGGTTCTTTTTCTTTTTCTACCTGGTAGAGTTTTGGTATTAATACCTTGCTTTGATTCTTTTCTTCTTTTCAAATGTGTGCATTTACTGAAATAAGTTGACCTCTGAGCTTCTCCTTTGCTGTGTCCCAAAGACTCTGGTCAGATGTGTTTTCATTCTAATTTGATTCTGTGAGTTTTTTTAATTCTATCTGTAACTCAGTAGTTTTTGATCAAGGTATTGTTCAGTTTGCATATGTTTAATTGTTTTTCCTTGCTTTTTCTGTTATTGACTTCTACTTGCATGGCTTTATGGTCCAAAAACATGCTTTGTAATATTTTGACGCTAGAGATTTTGTCAAGGCTTGCTTTATGGCCTAACATGTGGTAAATTCTGGAGAATGTTCCATGCGCCTTGGAGAAGAATGAATAGTTGGCTGCTGTTGGGTGGAGTCTTCTGTATGTGTTTATGAGGTCCATTTGGTAGATTGTGGCATTAAGATCTTCTGTATCTTTACTGAACTTTTTTCTGGATGTTTTCTCCTTCACTGAAAGTCGTGTGCTGAAGTCTCTTACTACATGGTGTAGTGGTTAAGATCTTCAGCTGCTAACCAAATGATTGGCAGATCAAATCTTTCAGGTGCTCCTTGGAAACTCTATGGGACAGTTCTGCTCTAACTCGATGACAGTGGGTTTGGTTTGGGGGGTTGTTTATGTTACTATTTATGTTATTAATGTTGTTATTAGAGTTTATTTTATGAATTTAGGATCCCTATCACTGGATGCATTAATATCTATTATGGTTATGACCTTCTGGAAACCCTGGTGGTGTGGTGGATTAAGTGACTTGGCTCTTGGCTGGCTGCTAACCAAAATGTCAGCAGTTCAGAACTACCAGACGTCCCTTGGAAGCTCTGTGGAGCAATTCTACCCTAACCTCAAGGGTCATTATCAGCTGGACCTGGCCCGACAGCATTAGATTTGGGGTTTGGTATGTCCTCCTGGAGTATTGACACTTTAATCATTATATAGGGTCCTTTTTAGTACCCGTTGTACATTGAAATTTGTCTTATCAGAAATTATTATAATTGTTATAATTATTATTGCCACTCCTGCTCTTTTTTGAATGTAGATTGCTTGATGCATTTTTTTTTTTTTTTTTTTTTTTTTTATCCTTTGAGTTTCAGTTTGAGTGTTTAAGTCTAAGACATGTCTGTTGTGGGCAATATATAGATGGATTGTAGGGGAGTTTGTTTGTTTTTAACTGTTCTACCACTCTCTGTGTCTTTACTGGTGAATTTAATCTTTTCCCATTCAGTGTAGTTGTTGATAGATTATTTAGTGTTGTAATTTTGATGATTTTTAGGGGCATTATTAATTTCTTTGTTCCAGTTCTCCATTCTGAGATATTTTTCTTTATATGTTGTCTTTCCATCTTCTCCGTTATTGATGAATTCGTATTTGTTAATACTTCATGTTTTTCTTGTTTTTTTTATTTTGGTGTGTAGGATTGTTAGTTTCCTTTGTGGTTATCTTAACACTTATCCCTATTTTTCAAAATTTCAATCTATCTTTAATTTCTTTTTATTGTCTTTATTTTTTCTGCATGTGAAAGATCTACGACTCCAGTTTTAATCCCTCTTTTTGTTATAGTGTTGTCGTGTTTTACATAATGACATCTCTATTTCCCTATTTTCAGTGTTTTGCTTTTGATCAATTTTTGTGATTTTCCCATGTGGGTTGATATCTGGTCACTCTGTGTCTTGCATTGTCGCCTTGGGGGAAGTTATCTAATGTTACTGTTTTTCTAACTAAAGGAAATTTGGTTTAGTTTTGCAAATTTCCTTCACTATTTCTTGCAATTTTGCTCTGGCTTTTGCAAATTTCCTAAATCTCTGGAAATGTCCTAGCTTCACTGTTATATTTGAGAGATAGTTTTACTGGATATATAATTATTGTCTGATAACTTTTTTCCTTTAAGGATTTGTATACGCCACCCTATTGCCTTCTTGGCTGTGTGGTTCCTGCTGAGTAGACCAAACTTAGTTTTGTTGACTCCTTTGTAGATTATCTTTCATTTATCCCTAGCCAACTTTAAAATTCTCTTTATCTTTAGTTTTGGTAAGCTTGATTATAATGTGCCTTGGTGTCTTTCTATTGGGATCCACCTTGTCTGAAGTTTGATAATTATTTTGGATGGTTATCTTTTCATAATGTCCAG
Organism: Heterohyrax brucei; assembly: GCA_028571685.1. Lineage (NCBI taxonomy): Eukaryota > Metazoa > Chordata > Mammalia > Hyracoidea > Procaviidae > Heterohyrax > Heterohyrax brucei. The sequence continues at coordinate 59,786,045 of CM053146.1, read as the reverse complement.
GAAGTTTTCCGTCAATAAATCTTCAAGAAGTCTCTCTGTCCCTGACATTTTGAGAATCCAGTCACTTATGGATTATTTGTCTCAACAGAGTCCCACATAATTCTTAGTGTTTCTTCATTTTTTAAATTCTTTGATCTGATTTGTCTTCAAATATTTTGGTGTTATGTGCTTTATCTTCAGTTTCACTAATTTGACTTTCCATTGCCTCAATTCCAGCTCCTCTTACTTACCACCAGATTGTCACATTCTGCAATTTTAATATTAACTTTCTGAATTTTTAATTCTTGCTGCTCTATGCTTTCTTGAAGCCTGTTCAATTTGTGATCATGTTCTGTTGCATTTTGTCTGGTCTCCTTCTTGTTCTCTCAAAGAGTTGTAAATATCAGTCTTTTGTATTATACCTTTGAAAATTCCAGAAAGTTTTTTTCATCTGCCAAATTTTTTGATTCTTTGCTTTGGAAACTTTCTGAAGCCATCATAGTCTGCCTAGTTAAGTAATTTGATTTTGGCTGTTGTCTCTGAGCCACCATTAACTTGTATTTATTTATTTTCTGTTAGCTTACTGTATTCTAGCTTCCTGTTTTGTTTTGTTTTGTTTTTGCCCAAATAGTCTAGTCTGGTGAGGTAGTTTTATTATTGGAACCTTTGAGACTCTAACATCCTGTCACCAGATGGTTAGAGCTGTTATTAGGCATGTGAGCCCAGGAGTCTGTTAACTTTTCTAGTAGTATTCAGTATTCATTTCAGGTGGCTGGGTAGTTGTTCACCAAGTGTGTGGTGCAGGCTCTCTTCTGCAGTCCTAGATGGACTGGGGTGGTTGCTGTATGTATTGGTACCTGGATGCATGTGCTGAGAAAAGCAGGGAACTAACAGCTTTGTCAGTGAGTTTCTGTGAGGAAGCCAGGTCCTGTTATTCCTGAGCATAGGCAAAAGAGCTGTTTCTGGTCTGAGTTCCCAGCTTAAGGGGAGCTGGGAGATTATCTCATTTACTCATTTTTACCCCCTTATCTGTTAAATTGTTTCCTCTCCAAGTCTAGGATAATCACTTAGGGCATGGGTTAGGAGTACTACATCCAGCCCAGGTAATGATATTAGTCTCTGGAGCCGGGTACAGTGCAAAGAAGAGAAGGGGAAGACCTGGAAAAATCAGGAGAGATTCATCCCAAAGGATAGATTTAGATCCTCGTGCAATAGATTTAGATGATCGGATGCTATTTTTCAGTGATTCTGGAGCCATGTATGAGCTTTCTACTCTTCAGTCTTTCTTGCTGAGAAGGACCCTTCCCAAAAACCATTGCTCTGCACACCAAGCTTGCTGATGTCTATCTGCCTGTGGTGCACCAATTCCATTGAGTCAGGTCTGGCCAGTCCTAGTTATTTTTGGACCTTCTCTCCCTTCCCTGACACTCAGTCCAATTTCTCAACTTTTCCTTTGATACTGAGGGCACCTAGAATATCTTGCATAATCAATTCATTTGTTTTGGGAAGTCTTTGATGTTGCAGGGATCATGTAAATTGTCCAAGTACTCTTCCATTGTAGCCAACTCTACTTGAATAATTTGAAAGAATATTGTGTGTATACTTTCTTCCATGTATGTATGTGCATGTGTATGCTTGTATATTTTTGTATATGTAATATTATATTTAGTACATACAGTGTATGAAATTTTATTGAACCTAGTAATTACATAATGGATATATGCTTGTAAAATTTAGTTTATATCTGTTGAATTCTGATATTACACTACTCAAATTTTGCTGCTCATTTTACCTTAATAATTCAGGAAAAACTGTACTCAGATAGCCTGCCATCCCTTGTAAGGTAATAATTCCTCCACAAAACCTCTGTGTAGGATATGAGTGATACAAATTTCTTAATAATGATGTAGATAACCACATTCCTACTATATGAAAGCACTGTAAATTTCCTGTTTTCCAATATTAGTCATCAAGGGTCTTCACCATGCACTCTTCTATATTCCCAGGTCCAAACTGTCCTCTTTTCATGTATTTACCTTCACCTTGGATCCTACTCGATTGCACTTGGCTTGGCTTCCTCTCTTATTCAAGCATATATGATTTCTAACTTACTGCAGTCAGTAATGTCGATCTGGTATTTTTTTTTCTTCAACTAATAAATACAGACTGTAAAGGATATAGTTACTTGATGGACATAGCTACCTCATGTGCATATGCAATCTGTAGTAGATAATTATATCTGCTTTCCTTTCCTTTTTTGTTCTACCTTTGTGAGACAAATTTCTCTGTGTTGACCTCCCTCCCTCCTTGCCTGCCTGCCTGCCTGCCTCCCTTGGTCCACTCAGTGTTTAACGTGTGGTCTGTGTCAATATCCCCTCCCATTTTCACCCTTGGTTTATTTTTAAAAGGCCCAGAAGCCTCTCTGAGGATTTTTTTTTTTTTTTTTTTTTTTTTACCTTGCATTGTTATTTAAAATAGTGAACAAACTGAATGTTCTTAGGACCTTGGAGGCTGTCTTTAGAAACATTCTTTCCTGGAGCTCACACTAGAAACAAATATAGAAGTAGGTTCTTTTCTCCCTCTTCTTTCTCTCCTTTAAAGATTGGTCAACCTTAAATACACACAAAGCTTAAGTTTAAAAGCCCCAGTGTCTCTGTCCAATTAGTATTTCTGTGAGAGAGCTTTGCCAGGTGCCTCAAAGTCCCTTTATGATGATCTTAGGGTTATCTAAAAATCCAAAAGATTCTGATGTGCTTTTTCAGGAAGTAATGAAAAGTGTCTTTGAGCTGACTGGAGTGTATTCACAGAAAGGAGAGAGGGTCAACCACTTTGGGGCAGAGCAAAGGATGAGATTACCTGAACTCTGCTTCTCTCATGTGGCTACAGGGGCAGTTGTTCTCAAAAGAGCTCACAAAATAGATTACAGAGTAAGACCATAGCTTTAAAAATTATTGCAAAGGTCCATCCAAATCCCATAGTAAGCCATGTGTCAGAGCCACTTTCACTTAGATCTTTAGCTCAGACGATGCTGCTAATCTTTCAGTGAGAAATAAAATAAATTTTGATTACTTTTAGATAATGTGAAAACACATCATGAGTTGTGATCATTAATCACAATTGCTTAATCTACCAGTAGTTATTCATATTACTAAATTGTGAGAATCTATTTGAAATAATCTTTAAAATTTGGAGAAGGTGAACCAGAAATATTTACCCAGACTAATAAAAGTAATCTTGATATTTTTGGCATAATTTATCCCAAATTTGTATTTTTATATATTAATATTTAACACATTTAGATTTATCTATGATAAAAATAACAGTTTCTGACTATACAATAACTGGAACAATATGGGACAAAGATGTGTAAAGACAAAGCTAAACATCTCCCTACCTCCCCAGCAGGTCTCCAGTCCCACTACTCTGAGCAGTCATTGTAAAAAAACCTCTTGTGTGTTCTTAAACACCTTTTCCTTACACAAATGTACATGTTAGGTGTGTTCTTACTGACACAAAATCATACTGTCCACATCATTTTTGAAGTTTCTGTTTTCACTTTATATATAAAGAATCCTATAGATCAGAACACTTGATTCTAAATCTATGGCATATAAAAATTGTTTTGTTCTTTTCTACACGTGTAAATATATAATTAAATAAACAAGAGGGAATAATGTACATCTTTATTTTTGAAGTACCTTTTTTCTTTTGTTTCTCATCTTTCTCTTGTAAATTTGAATGTCTATCCTCACTGTCTGCCTCGAAAAAATATCTAAGTCAAGTAATAGACACCTTTGCATACCTATGACTTGAAGCAAATGTTTGTGCAGATGGTCAAAGTCAAAGTCAAAGTCACTGCTGTCAAGTTGTTTCCAACTCATAGCGACCCTATAGAACATCGTAGAGCTGCCCCATAGAGTTTCTAAGAAATGCCTTGTGGATGTGAACTGCTGACCTTTTTGTTAGCAGATGTAACACTAGCCACTACACCACCAGTGCAGATGTTAGGTGAGGAATTTAATTATATGATGGGTAAGATAATGCATAATGCATAATGCATAATGCATAATATGCTATTGTAATAAGCTTAAGCATAAAGAAACTCTGGTATCAGGAATGGAGACTGTTGCATGGGTCCAATATCATGATTCTACCTCAACAAGGATTATCTATTTGGTGTTACTGCTGAATGCCCAATCTGTAAGTAGTAGAAATTAATGCTAAAATCAAAATGTGCTGATATAACTGAAAACAGTTATGAAGCTACTGCATATATGGTTGTCTTCTACCTGAGGAAGTTGTCTTAACTGAGACTGATATCAGCATACAAAGTATTCAAGATATTTCTCCCTTACAACTGTACCTCTCCTAATACCACCATCCTATGACTTCCAAAGTGTCTCTCTAATTACTAAAAGTAGCCAGACAGGAAACAATAGAATTGCCTGTTAGAAGCTCAGCTCAGGGATCTGCTTGGTGATAACACTGATGATGGCAGGAGGATGTGTTCTAGGGGATGATACGTGCACTGATTCAGTAGCTTATGTATTTCACTGTGTTCCCGAAAGCTACAATACAAAAGTCCAGATACAACATATAGGAATAGATTCAAACTCTCTAACTATCACTCTTGGTTACCCACTTGCAGAATTGGTGCTTTATATCTCTGAAATCTCAGCTCTGCTGACTAGATGTCCTGATTCCCAGAGGGAGAAGATTTCCACCAGCAAACGACTCTCAGTCTTTTACTTCAATGTTCTGAGAAGCAAATCAATAATTTACTGAACTCATGGGAGTACTTGACCCTGAGTATCACAAACAGCTAGGGTTGCATCTAAGTAATGGGGAAAGAATATCTACAACTCAGGGATACACTATGACATCACCTAGCAATTTTGTGCCCTGTGACAGTAATGAATGGGCAGTAGGGGCAATCATGACCTAACAAGTCATGGCAACTGAAGCTACAAACCCTGGTGTATTATATCTGGGTCATCTAATATGCAAGAAAGCTACCTAAGTCCCAGCCAGTGGTGAACAAAATCTAGAATGCTTAGGAGAAAGAAGACCCTGAATGTAAATCACAGCCTTGAGACAAGCAACAGCATGAGGATCTGTAAACAGATTTGCATTACACAATCCTTTTTAAATCTCTTTAAGAATCGAAATGTGCCGAAGCTCTGAAGGAGAATCAGTGATGGATTTGACTCAGTAGACTACACAAGTGTTGTATTTTTACACAAGTAACAAGCACCTTCTATGTTTGCTTGCCAACTGTGCCTTCTTATGGTGAGGTATTTTCATAAGCTTACTTTAGGAATTTTTTTTCACAGCAACAATAAAAGTAAATTGGCATTGTAGAGCTTACAAAAATACTATGGTAGAGGATGGTTGGGAAACAAATGTAGAAAAAAACAAAGAAAGCCAAACCCACTGCCATCAAGTAGGGTCTGACTCACAGCAACCCTAGAGGTCCGAGTAGAAGTACCTCATAGAGTCTCCAAGGAGCACCTGGTATATTTGAACTGCCGACCTTTTGGTTAGCAGACATAGCACTTAACCCACTACACTGCCAGGGTTTCCACAGATGTAGAAGGCACCGTGTTATTTGAGTAAAAATACGGTAGACTACCACCCAACAACATCTCTTTAGATTATTTCGGTGTCAATCTCCTTCTTAATTCCAAACACTATTGTAAAAAACAAGTTCAGTGAGGGATTGGGTAACCTGATACAGGTGCATCCCAATCGAATCTTGCTGCAAGCTTGCACCATGGACTTTTCACTTCAGGTTTCAGGGTCCCTGTTGACTCTACGACTGGAGATTCCATGTGAGTTCTCTTGTCACTCACCTATGTCCAACTATTAAACAGAGAGGAGCTGACACCTAAACTTTTGATCTAATAGACATAGAATCCCCCAAGAGAGATGGTCTAAGGTGCATTTCATATGACTTCTTAGGAAGTATTGTAAAGATCAAGCCACAATTTGCAAGTGTAACCAGTTCAATAAAGGAAATTTGCATTGATGTTCCTTCCATCTACCCTTCAATCCTCTGCTATGGAATGAATTATGCCCCTTGAAAATATGTATTGGATGTGTATATCCCTGTACCTTGGATATAATCCTGTTTGGAAATTTTTCTTTTGTTACATCAATGAGATGATATCAATGTATGAAACCAAAACCAAAACTAGCGTCCTCAAGTCGATTCCAACTCATAGAGCCCCTGTAAAAGAGCAGAACTGCTCCGCATTGTTTCCGAGGTGCACCTGGCAGATAAGAACTATTGACCTTTTGGTTAGCAGATGTAGCATTTAACCACTATGTCACCAGGATTTCCACGTAGGATGCATCCTAAACCTCATCATTTGTGAGTTATACAAAAGTAGAATAGACACAGAAACACATACAGAGTGAAAAGGAGGACAGACTGTGGAGACAGATGCATCTACAACTTGAGGAATGAGAAGGATTGACAGCTGCCACTGGAAGCTGAAATAGACCAGGAAGAACCTCAGGCATTGTGTTCTGTGTAAAACATCCAGTGTCATTCTAATTTCGTTTATTTAAAACATATTTTTATTACAAATATTTATATTTTTATGCATTTTCTTACAAAAAACATGGTTATTACAATTATTTAGAAAATGTTTATATTTTCATTAAGATTTTTACTTTTATTTATATACAAGTTTTATCAAATTTTTTTCTTTATTGCTTTGTCATCTCTGTCACTAATACTGAGGTGATGTTTTCCATTTTCATTTTTAATATTTTATAGTTAATTTATTGACAACCAGTTGATAATTTATTTGCATCATTATCTTAAACAGCTAATTTTTAGGTACAGTTATGTAACTGAAAAAGTGATAGAGTTGTGTCTCTGTAATATTTAAACAACTGACTTCATTTTCTTGTTTTATGAGATACATCATCTAACAGATAATAACAAATAATTTGAGAAGAAAAAGTCTGCTCTATCTTATGCATAAGGTAATTTTCATGATATTGGGCGCTATTCTTCAGAATAACAGTGTTTTGGTTTGGGTGAATAGCTGTTATATTTTAATAATGTTTTTCTGTGTTACTTAGATTTTTAAATTAGGAATGACAAAAGAACTTTACCAAGTGTCTTTTTACCATATATTGATTTTTTTTCTATTTTAGTAGGCCCTTGATTATAAATATATTGCTTTCCTCTCACTGAATCATTTCTAGAGGTCATGAAAGTTTGATGTGATTTAAGAGTTAATGAACACCAGTTACAAAAGATAGAATATAAGGCAAAACTGAAGAGAATTGTGGTAAACTAGGAATTGTTGGGTGTCTTTGAGTTAGTTACCTCTCATAGTGGCACTACATACAACAGAAAGAAAAGAACCCCTGGTCCTGTGCCATTCTCACAACTAGTTATTATGTTTGATTCCATTGTTGCAGTCACTGTGTATTTCATCTTGTTGAGAGTCTTGCTTTATTTTGTCAACACTCTACCAAACATAATGTCCCTCTCCAGAGACTGATTCCTCTTAATAAAACATCCAAGTGCATAAGACAAAATGTTGACATCATTGCTTCTAGGGAGCATTCTGACTGTACTTCTTCCCAAGCAGATATGTTCATTCTTCCAGCACTCCATGATATATTCAACATTCTTCACCAGTACTGCCATTCAAAGACATCAATTCTTTGGTCTTTGTTATTCTTTGTCCAGTTTTGCCCGTACATGAACCAATTGAAAACACCATGGTTTGGGTCGTGTACACCTTAGTCATCAAAACAGCTAGGAGTTACACACATGTTGATGACTTCCTTTTCTTTGTCCTCACTCCATTTGAATATTTCAGTTACACTTTCTTCTCATGTCATTTTTTTCCAGTGCTCTATTTAAAGTTTTCATCATTATCTCCGTTTTTTTTTTTTATACCGTTTTTTTTTATACCCATTTTCTAATTGCTTTCCTCTGGCTTGTTTAACCAGGATACTTTCCCTTCCACCTTGCACTGCCTCTTTAAACAAAAAACTTCTAAAATGGAAGCATGATCAAGCCACCACTCTGTAAGACTAAAGCCATCTTACTTACTGTGTCGTGAAAAGCCCTAGTGGTAACCCTGACACTCTCTCCAGCTTTATCTCTCATTGTATTGACTCAGATGATCTTTGTTATAACCTTATCAAACTACCATGAACTCTCCAAAATCACACCAAATCTCTGTTCTTTTACTATGCAATTATTTTTGCCTGGAATGTCTTCATTGCCCTAGATTACTTAATGGATTTGTTTATTAATTTCTGCATTTAATAGTAAATTCTCTTGTGTTTTGAAAGTATACGAACTCATCCCCTGCAAATAATGATCTTTTTTGTTCCAATATCAAGTCAGTCCTCTTCTTTTTCTCTTTTGATTTTTTATGAACTGAAATGAAACATTCAGGGTAAAAATATGGATTTATTTTCTTAAAAATTCTGAGGTTACATATCTATTAATTAGTGTCATATTTATTCATTACACATAAAGAAGAAAAGGAGGAAAAGGGAGAGGAGAAAGGGTAGAAGAAGAAAGAATGTCAGTAACTTAAATTTGAATTGCAACATACTTTAAAACGATGCAGCTGTGTTACTTGATGACAACTAATAACAACAAGTTGTATTACCACAAAGATTGGAAGAAGTGTTGATTGGGCTAATGTTGGATTTTCCAGAACACATTCTACAAAGGCTATTTTAACGAGTAGATTAAATATTGCTATTTTGTTGTAAATATTTTACCTCTTGGGTTTGAATAGCACATATCCTTCCACCTAGTTGAAATATTCTTTAAATCTTACATCTGATTTGTTGCAGGATAAACTTTAATCTGTACATTATCTGAAAGACTACCAAACCTTGATACTGTTCTCTGAACCAAATACTATGCTTCACTCTTAAAAACTTTTCTGAAAAATTCTATACTGAGATAAAATAATTGCACAAAATTCTTAATCCCAATTGAACCTCAGGTCTTATATTGTTTATCTCTTTATTTGATAAAAGTATTATTGGACGGAGAGTCAGTATAACATGGCTAAAATCACAGGATTTGGGATGAAATTGTCATTACTGTGTACCATCTTGGTCAGATTTCTTGATCTTTCTCTGTCCAACTTTGTATAACAGGATGAGAATAATATACAGCTCAAGTGTGGACAGTATCCTGAAAAGTGGGAGTGGTGACAGTGGCAAAGTTGAGTCTAAGCAATAACGGGGTTTATTGGGGAGAGAAATTTAAAGCAATAAAACTGGATTAATATCAGTCTGCCTTCTAATTTTGTCATGAATTAGAAATTGTGAGGAATGTAAATTGTATTTTTAAAAGACTCATTTCTTCATGAGTAAACAACTGCTTTTTACTTTCTTCCTCTCTTCAACCTTTGGTAATGAGTGGTTTTGGAAAGGATATGTTATACGGTATTTATGAATGCTTAGTATACTACATTGTCACCAGTGTATAATTTTTTTTTTAAATGCAAGTGTTCTTTGTAATCTCTGTATTGTAGAGATTCATACAGAAAAACAGTATAAAAATCCACAGGCCTGTTAAGCAAATGCTAGTAAAGATAAAGACCTTTTTTATTGGGAATAATGAAGAAGTTTTTGTACAGTCCTCACAAGGAACTGAATTTATGAATGTTATCAAGCATGGAAAACGTACAATCCCTTAGCAAGTAAGCAAGTTGCAGCTATGACTACTGGAACCCCTTATCTGTTCTGGAACATGCCTCATATCTGACACTGGTAATATATATCATCTCCAAGGCAAGTAATTGCAAAAACCTACTAAGGGTCAGGGTTGCAGGACTGTCATTTTGAAGAACTTATTTCAACACAGCAACTATTTTCTATATTACTGAATCAAGCAGCAGGGCCCCAAACAAATAAAATAGTGAGGGAACCAAGAGGTAATTTTTGCCAGATTTGCTTTTTCATTACTGCAAGCCAATTGTGATGGCTAATGTTGTGTGTAAACTTGTCTAAGCTATGGTTTCCAGTGATTTAGCCAAACCCTGATCTACTTACTGTAGTGAAAAAGCTACATGTGTTTAAATCAGTTGGCCCTGGGTAGAGAACTGTTTTTAACATAATGTAATATAACACAATGTTAACTTTCCATGAGGTAATCAGTGTTATCAGTTGTATCAGTCTAGTAGACCATAAGCCTAATCACTTTTGGGTTGTTTAAAAAAATGGTAGACACACAGAGTAAGTGTGTGTGAAACAAATGATATAAAAGTATTATCTACAAGCAGAGAAAAGTTGATGATCACCAGAAGACACAGAACTAGGAGACAGTATCACAGAAGGAGTTTCGATGGCCAAGACTCTGACATGGACTTGTGGCAGATAGACCAAAAGCAAAATAAATTTCTCTTCTTAAAAATTATCTACTTATGATATTTCTGTTGTAGCAGTACTAGGCAACTAGGTCAGACAACAGTCAAACAGATTTTGCACTAATAGCTGAGATATCAGCAATGGTTGACTTTAATGGTCCACAAAGGTCAAGTTGTATTGTGGGGCTTGCATGTTTCTCTGATGCTGGCAGTCACACCACCAGTATTCAGATACCAGCAGGGTCACCCATGTTGGACAGGATTCGTCTGGGGAGCTTTCAGAACTAAGACAGACTAGGACAAAGGACCAGGAAGTCTACTTCTGGAAAGAATTAGCCAGTAAACACCCTATGAACAGCAACAGAAATGTGTCTGATATGATGCTGGAAAATGAACCTCACAGGTTGGAACACAGTCTGAAGGAGATGAGGTAAGAGCTACCTCCTCTGATGTAGATAGAGTAAAGCTTTCAGGATCTTCATTTGTTGATATGGCAAAACTCAAAATGAGAGGAAAAAGCTGCAAACATCCATTAACAACTGGAACATGGAACATAAGAATCATGAAAATAGGGAAATCATCAAAAACGAACTTGAACACATAAACATTGTTAGCGTTATTGAGCCTAAATGGATCAGTATTAGCCATTTTGAATGGGATAATCATGTGGTCTACTGTGATAGGAATGATAATGTAAAGAGAAATGGGGTTGTGCTCACTGTTAAAAAGAACATTTCAAGATCTATCTTGAAGTACAGTATTGTCATTGATAAGATAATACCCACACACTTACAAAGAAGGTCAGTTAATACAACTACTATTCAAATTGATGTACCAATCACTAAAGCCAAACCTGAATAAACAGAAGATTTTTACCAGCTTCTGCAGTCCAAAATTGGTTAAACATGCAATCAGGATGTTTTGGTAATTGCTGGTTACTGAAATGCAAAAGTTAGAAACAGAGAAGACAGATCAGTAGGAAAATATGGCCGTGGTGATAGAAAGGATGCTGGAGCTCACATGATAGAATTTTGCAAGACTAATGACTTCTTCATTGCAAATACTTTTTTCCGCCAGCATAAATGGTGACTGTACACATGGACCTCACCCAGTGGAATACACAGAAATCAAATCAACTATATCTGTGGAAAGAGATGACAGAAAAGCTAAATATCACCAGACAAAGCAAAGCTAGGTGCTGATCGTAACAAAGACCATCAATTACTCTTACTTGATTTCAAATTGAAACTGATCAAAATTAGAACAAGTCTATGAGACTCAAAGTACAACCTTGAGTATATAGCACTTGAGTTTACAGACCATCTCAAAAATAGATTCGATGCATTGAATACTAATGATCAAAAACCAGACAAGTTGTGGAATGACCTCAAAGATATCATTCATGAAGAAATCAAGAGGCCCTTAAAAAGACAGGAAAGAAAGAAAAGATCAAAATGGATCTCAAAAGAGATTCTGAAACTTGCTCTTGAACATTGAGTAGCTAAAGCAAAAGGAAGATGTGATGAAGTAAAAGAACTGAACAGAAGATTTTAAAGGCTGCTGTACATGACAGTGTAAAGTATTACAGTGATAGTTTCAAAGATGTGGAGACAGATATCCAAAAACATTCTGCATTTCTCAAGCTGAAGGAACTGAAGAAAACATTCAAACCTTGAGTTGCAATAATGAAGGATTCGATAGGGAAAACATTTAACAAGAAACATCAAAAGACAATGGGAGTTACCCTGGGAGCATGGCCCCTAGACCTCATGCTCTCCCTGAGTATAGATCATTACTGAGGTCAACTCTTTGGATAGGAATGGATTGGACTCGGAGACACAGAGTGACCATATCGTGTGTGCACTTTATGGTTCTATGCATCTATAGGATGTGGTCCTACTGGCCTCTTACTAGAGGGGAGTGGAAAGGGTGGAGAGGAGAGGACAAGGGATTGTTAAGAGGATACAACATGTATGGAGTGGAAAGGAGGAATGTGTTGTCACCAGGCAAGGAGAGCAGAGGGAGCTGCAGATAGGCAAACAGGAATTGAATTGTAAATGTTCACTCAATCACAATTAAAAAAAAAAGACAATGGGAGGAACACAGTTACTATACCGAAGAGAACTGGTCAATGTTCAGCCATTTGAAGAAGCAGCATATCATTAGGAGCCAATGGTACGGAAAGAAAAAACCAGGCTCATTGAAGGCATTGGTGAAAAACAAGGCTCCAGGAATTGATAGAATATCAGTTGAGATATTTCAACAAATGCTAAGAAATTTGGAGGACAGCTACTTGGTAAACCAACTGGAAGAGACCCATATTTATGCCTGTTCAAGAAAGGTGATCCAACTGAATGTAGAATTTATCTAACAATAGCATTAACACACACACAAGTAAAATTTGCTAAAGAGCATTCAAAAGTGACTGTAACAGGGTATTGACAAGGAACTGCCAAGGATTCAAGCTGGATTCAAGAGACGATGCAGAACGAGGGATATCATTTCTGATGTCAGATCTTGACTGAAAGCAGAGAATCTCAGAAAGATGTTTACCTATGATTTAGTGACGATACAAAGATATTCGACTGCGTGGATCACAACAGATTTGGATAATATTGTATCGAGTCGAAATTCCAGAACACTTAATTGTGCTCAAGAGGAATCTGTGCATGAATAAAAAAGCAGCCGTGCAAACAGAACAAAGGGAAAATGTAGGCTTTAAAGTCAGGAAACATGTGTATCAGGGTGCATCTTTTCACCATAACTTTTCCATCTGTGTGCAGAGCAAATAATCTGAGAAGAACCAGTTAAAATAATTTTTATATGGTTGATGTTAAACATTCTTATTAAGGCTAAAGGAAATCAATGCATATACATGCTTTTAGTGTTTTCTTTAACTTTCCATCCGTTCTCTTGGTTATGTCTTTTTTCTTTATAGAATGTTAACTTTTATTTGAAGAAATGAATACTTTATATTTAGCTCTTTTTCTCATCATTATTGTTCACTGAATAACTGAAAGGTAGAAATATAAACTACAATTGAATTATGCTTAGTTTGTCTTTAAATAAATATATTGTAAGAAAAAAGACACAATTATAAATTACAACGAAGAAAATTTCACATCACACCTGACTGACAGATAAGACACGTGATTATAAATTTTAGTATTATTTCTGATTAGAAATACTTTATGTATCCTTGGTGAAAATGTATGTATGTATGTAGGCATCCTTGAGAAAATTACTCAAGTTTTACATTATCCAGTTTTCACCTAAAACCAACAAATATTCTCTAAAATACTGCAAATGAAGACAAGCATATTAAAATTTAGATTATGATACAGATATAGTCAGTTTTCTTGTCTTTAAAGTGAGATTATGTTTTCTAGATTACCTGTCTCTGAAGTCCTTGTTTAGAATCAAATTTTTGTCTGACATTTTCAATCTTTGGACAACTTTTGTGCTTCTGCTACAGTAATGTCTTGACTTACAGTAATGTCTTTAAAGTGAGATTATGTTTTCTAGATTACCTGTCTCCGAAGTTCTTGTTTGCAATCAAATTTTTATCTGATATTTTCAATCTTTGGACAATTTCGTGCTTCTGCTACAGTTATGTCTTGACTAATTTCTATAACCGTGACCACTTCCTTAGGTATGACAAGTTTGTCTGGGTTATTCAATAAAGACATTCCAAATAGCTTCTCTATCTTTAATAAATCCTCATTTTAAGTGATATAATCCATTTCTGATGGATAATATTATTAAAAATAATATCGTTATAATAATAATATTTTATTTATTTTGTTTATTGATAATTATTTTAGAAATATATTATAATATATTTAATATTATTAAAATTCGATATTACTGTTAGCTATTTATTTTGAAGTCACTTAGCACATTTAATTTTTTATTTTATGAAAATGAGTTTATAAACATTTAAGCAACCCTTTTAGGAACCATAATTCCTATAAGCAAAAATGTTAATAGTTAAAACATCTTTGGATAAGAAGAATGCCAAACATCCACTTACCTAAACTAGACGTTGTTGACCAATGTCTTTAAGCAAAATCTATAGCTTATTTTATTAATAAGTAGCTAATGAGCCTTCTATGTCTTTCAAAGATTAATATATAAATTTCTCTTTTTGATGTTCTTTGACATTTTGTGAATCAAATAGAGCCTTAAATAAGATCCTCTTCAGTTCGAAACTAGGCAGAATCCTTCGTGAGTACTTTATTAACTTCTGTCAGAGCACTCAAATCATGATCCCACAAGACAACTGCTCTTTTGACAAATGATGATTACTATTATTATATTTGGATCCTTTTCTCTTTAAACTTTATTTCATGAAATGGCAAGTAAGCATACATAAACCTAGAAGAAACCTTAGTTAGAGATATGAAAGGATGGAAAAAATAAGCTTATTATAACACCCTTTTATTAAAATGTGCAAACACTACTTGAACTGAGCTAGAGTTGGAGTTGATAAAGCACAAATCATTCTATGATTCTGACATCCAACAATAATGGCAAAGCAATAATAATCATAGTAATACAGTGCTTCCCAAGTGCCAGGAGATATTCTGAGTGATTTACATACTTTAACTCATTTCATCTTTTCCAGAGCTCTTTGAATTAGGTGGTATTATTATCTCCATTATATAGATGTAGGAAGTGAGTGACACTCTCTTAGAGCACTTTTTCTCAAGGTCCCAGAGACAGTAAATGATAGCTCTGTTTTGAATCCTATCTCCAGACTCCATTACCTTAACCAGTATGACGTATTTTCTGTTAACTCAATGTTTAAGAGCACACTGTACCTGAGGAGCTGTGCAAGATAACTGGGGAGTTAAGATACTTAAAAAATGCTTCCTTTGGTTTAGAAACTGAAATGTAGGGGTTTTTTGTTTGTTTTTTTTTAAATATTTTTTAAATCTAGTAATGCAAAACCAAAAAAAAAAAAAAAACCAAACCAATCATAGTCAAGTTAATTCTAATTCTAGTAACATAAGAGAGACTAAAATGTAAACAATATTTCTTCTACAGTGTCCTGCACTTTCACAGGCCCATGACTTTTTCATCCTACTCTGCATTTATGGAAATACTTTTTCTATGCTCCCTTCCTCTCAGGGCTCTTCATGTGTAAGTTTCTTGTTGTTAGCTGCCATCTAGTCATCTCCTATTTATAGCAAACTCTGTGTGATAGAACAAAATACTACCGTGTCCCACATTCAATGAATTTTGACAATCTCTTAACAGCTTTGAAAAAACTTGGACTTTCATCAAGTGCAGTGACATGAACATAAAGAGCCCCTCATTTGACCCCGTTACGTGAGTTCCCCAGCTCTTTCTGATACAGTTCAATCACATACATGTAACGATATGCTAAATATGACAAAATGTTGTTACATAATACCTTTCATAAAACTTATATATAAATACAGATAAATTGAAAATCAGATTATGTTACTAATTTTCCATTTTTCATTTTTCATTGTTCAGGTTAAAATATATAACATGGTAAATGTAGGAAATCTTTGTGGTATAGTGGTTAAGTGCTACAAATGTTAACCAAAAGGTCAGCAGTTCAAATCTACCAGGCAGTCCTTGGAAATTCTATGTAGCAGTTCTCTTCTGGCCCACAGGGTCAACTATGAGTTGAAATTGACTAATTGGTTTTGGTTTATATTAAACGCATTTTTTATATATAAATGATTTTGTCCAATTAACAGTATTGAGTTACCTAAGTCACTTGGGTTAAAAACCGTCGAGTTTTTAAAGTTACTTTTTAATCACGAAATTTTACTTACTAATAATTTTTACTCATAAATAAAGTAAGTAAGAAGTCTCAAATAATAGAGAGAGAGCTCTCAGTTGTTCAACAGATTAAATGAGGGCTCTTTACACATACTCCAGAATGCTATGGGCAGTGATGTTACATTGGAAAATTGATTATATAATCTCTGTTTTGACACTTACACAGCTAATTCTATTTGTTTAACCTAGTATTCATAACAACATGCCCAGAATTTATAAAAGCATGAGTAGTATCTGTCAAGTGAAAGAAATTAAAAATACTGTGAATAATTGACCATAGCTGATCAATAATACAATATAAAGATGTTAGAGCACTGTTTTTATAATTCATGTTGACATTATTACACAAAATAAATTTATAATTGGAAAGCAGCAAATTAATTTCTAATTAATATCTATACAATTTTTGTGGGAAATGCTCTCAATAGAATCATATTTCTGATTATTTTATACATTATTGGTTCTGTTTTCATCAGTTGTGGTCAACTCAATTAACACTATCATCTGTTGGTACTTAGATCAGAGGTAACTGCACTCAGATACTCGTGGACCTCTCAGGAATAAGTGATTCTATTATAAAAACAGGGATTTCTTCAAATTTGGGCATGCAGGGATCTGGATATTTTGTTTTACAGCAATCTTAAAATAATGGTCATCTGTAGTCTTTATCCATGTGTATGTATATAGTAAATGAGGTTAGAAGACATGGATTTGAGATGGAGTTTCAACTACATTCACCAGATACATAACTTCAGGCAGTTTGCTTTAGAATCTTAGCTTCATCTGTATAATTTGGAAACTATATTAATCAATTAAGGGATTTCAAGAGATTAAATGAGATAGTACACAACACGTGATATTTTAAACCACAAAATAATTAGAAAAGTAACATTTTAAAACCAAAAGTGCATAACATCTTTGAAATGAAGTTATCCTATCACTCAGTGTGTGAACAAGTGAAAACAGGGACAATCCCAATATTCTACTGCTCTCACTTAACATTATTTTTAATATCATCCTGTCATTAAAATCAAGATCTTTCAAGTGTAGAAGCATACTAAAACTTTGAATATTAAACAACCAGGAAAATTTTAAGGATGTAAGGAGATTTAGACAGAAAAGATAACAATTGTCTTATGGGTCTTACGGGTCCTGAGATTTTTATATTTTGTGCTTTTCATCCATCTTCCTTAGTGCCTCCCATTTCTACTTCTACCTGTTTCTTTTTTCTTTTTTTGAAGTAGAGTATTTTTATACAAATAACACATGCCTTCTACATTTGTTTGCTGACCTTGCCTTCCCCCAGGAGACCTATCAATCTGCTTCCACAAAGATTATGG
The DNA here is from genome assembly GCA_028571685.1 of Heterohyrax brucei. Lineage (NCBI taxonomy): Eukaryota > Metazoa > Chordata > Mammalia > Hyracoidea > Procaviidae > Heterohyrax > Heterohyrax brucei. The sequence continues at coordinate 59,768,536 of CM053146.1, read as the reverse complement.
TCTAGACAATCTTATAAGGTAGTTTGACTCTGTCACATAAATTCTCTATGAGTTGAAAATCATGTCAAAGGCATCTATCAACAACAGTGTACCAAAATACTTATGAAATTAACATGTGCACTATTTCCCAAAAATGCAAGAATAATCCAACATTCAGAAATCCACTTATCTGGTTCTTCACATCAGTAGTTTACAAGAGGTAGAAAAATTAACTTATCTCAAAATATCTAAGAAGATATTTGAGAAATACTTGAAACCCATGTCTAATTTATTTTAAAAAATTACTACTGGTTTATAAAATTATGAGTACTCAATTTTAAGTTCTGAATAACCTATTTTAAGTATTTTTTAAAACCTTTGAATTCTAACATTTGCCACAATTCAAAAAAAAAAAAAAAAAATATCTTGCTGTCCCCAAGGGAATTCTGACTCAGAGTGAGTCTATCGGGCAGAGTAGAACTGATACACAGAGTTTCCAAGAGACACTTGGTGGATTCAAACTACTGACGTTGTGGTTAGCAACCATAGCACTTAACCACTACACTACAAGGAATGTGGCTATTAGCATTTGCTTGTTATGTTGTTGTTAGATGCCATTCAGTTGGTTCCGATGCATGGTAAGCCTATATACAACAGGAGGAAACACTGCTGGGTCTCGGGGCCACATCCATGATAGTTTTTATGCGTAAGCCCATTGTTGCAGCCACTGTGTCAGTCCCTCTTGTCTTCGTCTTTTTTGCTGACCCTCTGCTCTACCAAGCATAATGTTCTTCTCCGGGCAGTGATCCCTCCTGACAACATGTCCCAAGTACGTAAGACATAGTCTCTCCGTCTTTGCTTCCAAGGAGCACTCTGGTTGCACTTCTTCCAGAGCAGATCTGTTCTGCTCTGAAGTTCTTCTTTTGGCAGTCCATATTACATGCAATTATCTTCTCCAACACCACAATTCAAAAGTGTCAGTTCTTCTGTCTTCTTTTGTTAACCACAATAATGAAACAAAAGGGGAATTTCTCTTAATATATAACCAACATATGAAAAGTAACAAACGATATGTAATATTGAAAAGCAAAACTGGATTATTGTTATTTTTATACGATATGATAGCTTTCCTGTCAAACCAATCAAATGAACAACTATTAGAACTATGAATCATATTAAGATGGCTTTTAAGAAAAAAAATACTTAAAAATCAACAGTTTCTTCATGCAAGAATATATTGAAAAAAAAATGTTCTCTTACAGAGATTTAAAAAAATAAATCTGACAATTCAAAATAGTATTACCCATTCCTCCCACTCCCTCCTTCAAGTATGCAGAACGTAGAGAAAGAAAACTATGAATTGTAATGAGTGGTTAAGAAACATACACACAATCTTTTTTTTTTTAATGAGAAGACATACCATATTTTAACGAGAGAATGTTACTATAAAAATGAAGCTTTCTTCAGAATAATTTACAAATTTAATTCAATTCAACATTTTAATCTTCTAGGCTGATGAAGAAAGTCTTGGTGGTAGTAGTTAAGGGTTATGGCTGTCAATCAAAAGGTCAGCAGTACAAATCCAGCAGGAAATCTTTGGAAACTGTATAGTGCAGTTCTATTCTGTAGTATAGGGTCATTACGAGTCAGAATTGACTGCATTGCAATGACTTTAGACTGACAAATTTTTAAAATGTGAACAATTCTCAGTCTTAGCAAAAGTTCGCAAAACAACACATTCTTACAGATTATCACAAATGGCCATGGGATCTTCGTGAAAGACTTTAAAGCTATATATCAAAATTTTAATAGAGTGTATCTCTTTGCTGAGTAGTTCTTACCCAGCAAATAAGGGAATGGGAATAGAACTTCAACTTATGGCAAGTTTCAAAAGGAACAACTATAAACCTCATTACCACTGAGTTGATTCTAACTCACAGCTGCCCTATAGGACAGAGTAGACTGCTCCACAGAGTTTCCAAGCAGCACTTTGTGGATCTGAACTGCCAGACTTTTTGTTAACAAGAACAACTGTACTAGAGAAAATCTAGTTCAACTGCCATAACATAATTTATAAGGAGAATATTCTACCTTATACTTTGGTAGTAGCACCTGAAGTCTTAAAAGCTTGTGAGCAGTCATTTGAGATATGCTGACTGGTCCCACCCTATCCGGAGCAAGGGAGAACGAAGAAAACTAGAGACACAAAAGAAGGATCATTCGAGAGGTCTGATGGACCACATCTGCCACAGCCTCGGTGCAAATGAATCTAGCAAAGTGGATGGCGGCCTGCCACCACCAACAACTGTTGTGACCGGGATCACAGTAGAGGATTCGGTACAGAGCTAGAGAGAAATGTAGAACAAAATTTTAACTCTCACACCCACACAAACCTGATCCGACAAAGAGTGGAGAAACCCAGAGAGTGTGGGCCCTGAGTGTCCTTTTAACTAAGTACTAAATTCACTGCAGTCAAAGGGTAATTGTGAGACAATCAATAACGCTGGTAGTTTGTCCACTTGCACGAGGCTAAACAGTCAGTTCAGGGACAAGAACAAGAAGGCAGGAGGGAACAGGAAAGCCGGGTGAATGGAAATGGGGTACCCAAGACTAAGAAGAAGAGAGTGTTGGCACTTTGCAGGGTTGGCAACCGATGTCGCAAAACAGCATGTGTATTAATTGTTTAATGAGAAAGTAATTGTCTGTGTAAACTAAATCACAGTTAAAGAAAAAAGAACTTTATACTTCATTTTGGATTATGTGATTTCTTCACCCTCTAGTATACATAAGACATATTATACATAATATAAAATACATTATGTGTAATATTGACATTTTACATCTATGATTTATCATATATTTACTAAATATATTATATATAAATTTATTATATATATCAAGCTTGGCAAAGTAGAGGGTCGGTGATAAAGAGGAAGAACTTCAGCTAAATAGACTGACACAGTGGCTGCAATCCTCAAATGTAGCAGGGATTGTGTGAAAGTGTCTTGTTCAGTTGTACATAGGGTTGGTATGAACCCGAACTGACTTGACTGCACCTAGCAACAGAAACACACACACATTTGTATATTTTCTAAATGTATATTGGCTTAACACACATTGTAATTGAGTAATAGTTTTGAGTAACCAGATGAATACTACTCAGAAGTGAAATAGTGATTTAGAAAAATACAAAAGGAATTTAGTCAAAAAAAAAAAACCAGACAAACATTAAAACAACTATCATAATTTTCAAGATGATCATAAGTGATTCTTTTAGAATAATTTGTAATATTTTGATGCTACTTTGGTCATATCTCTCAATGGCTTCTCATTTTACTAAGAGTATAAACCAATCTCCTTATGCTGACCTTTAAGATTCTACTGTGTCTGTTTTCCATCCCATTTGTTCAATCTCATATTAACATATTGAGTCCTTTCTTCACTCTGCTCCATCTACACTGGCCTCCTTACTTTTATTCAAATATGCCAAACACTATCCTTTGAAAACCCTGATTGTGTAGTGGTTAAAGTACTATGGCTGCTAACCAAAACGTTAGCTGCTCAAATCTGCCAGGTGCTCCTTAGAAACTATGACACAGTTCTCCTCTGTCTGTAATGTCAATATGAGTCACAATTGACTCCACGTTAGTAGGTTTGGTTCTGGCTGGTATCTTTTGCAGTTATTTTCCCTCTGCCTGGAATGATCTTCTGCCAGCTATCAATATGCCACTTCCTCATGTCTGACAAGTCACCTCCCAATAAGGTGTGCCCTTATCATCCAATTTAAAATTGCAGGTTTTTTCAGTTGCATCTTTGTTTCAGATGCAAAGACCTAAGGAGGAAGTTCACCTGGCGTTGTCCAAAGATGACAACGACCACTATTATGGCTGCAGATGAAAGAAATTCTCTAACATACTAACCATTATTATTTCCTGATGGCGTGAATTTGGACGTATATTGCTGCATCTTTATATTTTCCCATACTTTTCAAGTTTTCTATAATGAGAAAGTCCTTCATAATTGAAAAAGTGAGATTACAATAAATAAATGCTAAATTGATAATAAATTCAGATGACCCTAGAAGTTAGAAACCAAATGTATAAACAACTTACATATGAGTGAGCAATGCAAGCTGCCTGTTTTCACTGTGGATGAGGTGTTTTTTTTTTTTTTTAATGGTAAAATGTCACTAAATTTTCCCATGAAATTAATTCCTCTTTCTGCATCTAGGCCTGCTTCTGGGGCCTCGAGTTGCATTTGCACTGCACTCTTCCTTTGTACTACCTCAGCACCCTCTTAGACAAAAGGGCAGGGTAGATCCCAGCAGAAATCTGTGCACCATTGATACGAATTTTCATTCCTCAAACTGCCTTTGCACTGTCAACTTCCTTTGTAATACCTCAGCATCCTCTGTGATAAGGTCTGACTGTTAAGTCCGTGAACTTAATTGCTCTAAGTGCTACGTACCTCACTGTTGAATATCATCACAGTCACCTTCTAAGTACTCCACTTGGAAAGCTATGCATCAACACCAACACTTAATCCACACTTTAAAGCAATTTTGAGTCTCCTTAATGGCCATTGTGAACGGTGGCAAAGAGGCAAGTCAGCAAACCTAATTGTAGAGTTGTCTGTGAGGGAGTTTTTAGCCAGTAAACAAACAACTGTGCTAGAACACCCTCCCTACTCACCTGATCTGGCCCCCAATAACCTTTTTCTTTACATGAAGATAAAGGAAATATTGAAAGGAAGGAATTTTGATGACATTCAGGACATAAAGGCAGCTCTCATGGCCATTCCAGAAAAAGTGTTCCAAAATTCCTTTGAAGGGTGGACTAGGTGCTGGTGTCAGTGTATAGCTTCCCAAGGGGAATATTTCAAAGGTGAATGTAGTGATATTTAGCAGTGAGGTATATAGCACTTTTTCTAGGGTGAGTTCACAAACTTAATTTGCAGTGCTTGTATCCGTTGCTGTGGTTCTGTAAGTTATGCCATCGCTATGCAAATACTAGCAAGGTTGCCTGTGGTGGTCAGCTGAGCTTTGAGACTAAGACAGACTAGGAAGAAGGACTTGACTCTCTATTTCTGAAAGGCAATGAACACCTGGTGAATAGCAGCAAAACATTATTTGCTATAGTGCTGGAAGATGAGCCACTCCGGTTAGAAAACACTCAAAAGATGACTTGGGTAGAGGTGCCTTGTCAAAGTAGAGTTGACCTTAATGAAATGGATGTAGTTAATCTTTCAGGATCTTCATCTGCTGATGTAACACAATTAAAAAAGAGAATGAACAGCTGCAAACATCCATTAATAACAGGTGTTGGAATGTATGAACTATGAACCTAGGAAAATTCAAAATCTTCAAAAATTAAATGCAATGCATAAATGCCTAAAATCCTACGCATCAGTGAGCTGAACTGACTGGTTTTGGTGGTTTGAATCAGATATTAGTATGTTCTATGCCAGTAATGACAACTTAAGGAAGAAGGGCACTGCATTTGTTATGAAAGACATTTTAAGATCTGTCCTGAGGTATAATCCTGCCAATGATAGGATAATACGTTATCAGGTCTCTGGAGAAGGATATTGTGCTTGGTAAAGTAGAGAATCACCTCAAAAAGAGGGAGACCCTCATTTAGATGGGTTGACACAGTGGCTGCAACAATGGCCTTGAGCATAGCAACAACTGTGAGGATGGCTCAGGACCATTCAGTTTTTTGTTCTGATGTAGTCACTATACAATGGAACCAACCCGATGGCACCTAACAACAACAACTATTTCAGTCAGAATAGAACCCTCTAGAGTCATCCATGTTGTGTGATGTTTCTCAGATTCATCAATGCTCTTATTTAAGCAGTGGTTTTCCATTGTGTGAATATAGCATTATTTGTTTATGTATACTTCTATTGATGGAAAACTAGGTTGCTTCCATCTCTTTGCTATTGTGAAAAATTCTGTAATGAACATAGGTTTTCATATACCTTATATGCATGACATGTAGCATACACTCCAATGAGTGTTATTGTTGGGTCGTATTGTGCTCCTATTTCTAATTTTTAAAGAAGTGACAAATCGATTTCCAAAGTGTTTTACTTTCCTATCAGCAGTGTCTAAGTGTCCCAGTCTTTCCAAAACCTTTCCAATATTTCTCCTTTTGTGATTTTTGGGCTACTGCTCGTCTAATTGGGGTGAGATTGTATCTCATTGTAGTTTAGGTTTGCATTTCCTTATGTATCTGTTAGCCACCTGAATGCCTTCTTTGGTGAAGTGTCTGTTCATATCCTTTATCCAGCTTTTATTGGGTTGTTTGTCCTTTTGCTGTTGAGATGTTGCAGTATCTTAAAGATTTTAGAGATTCAGATATGTCATAGCCAATATCTCCTCCATCCACCCCAACCCCTACCTGCAGTCTGTAGTTTTCTTTTTACTCTTTTACTGAAGTCTTTTGATGAGAATGTTTGATTTTTAGCAGCCTCTACGTATCCAGTTTCTCTTCTGGGGTTTGTGCATTGTTAGCTATGTTTTACATTCTGTTTACATCATGTGTTATGGCTCCTAGAATTATCTTTATCTTTTCTTCCATGATTTTTATTGTTTGAGGTTTTATATTTAGGTCTCTGTTTCATTTATGGTTAGTTTTTGTACACAGCGTGAGGTAAGGGATTTGTTTTATTTTTATGCAGACAGATACTCAGTTATGCCAGCAGTATTTGTTACATAGACTGTCTTTACCCCATTTAACACATTTTGAGACTTTGTAAAATATCAGTTGCACATAGATGGATGAATTTGTGTTTAAATTCCCGATTCTGTTCTCTTGGTCTATGTGTCTGTTTTACTAGTACAAGGTTGTTTTGACTACTGTGGTGACATAACAAAAACCAAACCCATTGCCATCAAGTCAAGCCTGACTCATAGTAAACTTAGAGGTCAGAATAGAACTGTTCCATATAGTTTCCAAGGAGTGGCTGGTGGTTTCAGACTGTTGAAGTTTTGGTTAGCAGACGTAGCACTTAACCAACTATGCCACCAGTGTTTCCACTGTGGTGATATAAAAGGTTCTAAAATCAGGTAGCGTGAGGCAACACACTTGCTTTTTCTTCAATAATACTTTACTTATCCAAGTACTCTTTTTTTTTTTGGTATGAAGTTGGAGATTTGTTTCTCTACCTCATTGAAAAAAATATTTGATGAAATCAGGATTGGGATTAAATTGTAGACTACTTTAGGTATAATTGACATTTTGAGTGTTCTATCTAAGAGTGAGGTATATTTTTCCACTTATGTAAGCCTTTTTTAGTTTCAGTAATGTCTTACAGTTTTCTTTGTATAAGTGGTTTACTTCTCCGGTTAAGTCTATTCCTAACTATTTTATCTTCTTGAGGGCTGTTGTAAATGATATTGATTTGGTAATTTCCTTTTTGAAGTTAACCTTCGTTGGTGTAGAGGAATCCAACCGATTTTTTTTTTTTTTTGTGAATATCATGTATCTGATTGCTGTTCGAATCTTCTAATAGTTCCAGTAGTTTTCCAGTGGATTCTTGAGGTTTTCATCTGTGAATGAGAATGTGTTTACTTCTTCCTTACACACTTGGAGTCCCTTTATTTCTTTTTCTTACCTTATTGGTCTGGCCAGGTTCTCTAGCACACTTTGAATAAGAGCAGTGATAAAAGTCATTCTTATGTGGTTCTTCATCTCAAGGGGAATGCTTTCATACTATAACTTTATTTAGGATGCTGTTGGCTACTGGTTCTGTATAAAGGCCTTTCATCATGTTGAGGGATTACCTTTCTGTTCCTGTTTTGCTTAGAGTTACTACCATTAATGACTATTGGACTTTGTCAAATGCCTTCCCTGCATTAATTGGTAAAATCATATGACTCTTATCTTTTGTTTATGTGCTGGATTACATATATTGTGTTTCTTATGCTGAACCATCCCTACATATCTTGCATGGATCCCACTTGGTCATTGTGAATAATTTTTTTTTTTTTTTTTGGTGATAATTTGTTGAATTACATAGGCTAAAATTTGTTGTTGAGGAATTTTTGTGTCTATGTTCTTGAGAAATATTTTTCTCTAATTTCATTTTATTTTATTGTGATATCATTGCCTGGTTTTGGTATCAGAATAATTCTTTTAGTTTCTTTTAATTTCTGTTCTATCTTCTGTGGTATCACCCATACTGTTTGTTATTTAGGTAATTTCCTATCTCTCCTGTTTTTCTTTTGTCAATTTGCACAACAGTTTATCAATTTTAATATCTCTTCGAAGAACCAGCTTTTGATTTTGTTAACACTTTCAATTATTTTTCTGTTCTCTATTTCGTTCAGTTATGCTCTAATGTGTATTATTTCCTTTCTTCTAGTGCTTAAGCGTTTCTTTTGCTTCTCCCTATGTGCCTGAGTTGTAGGGTTAATACTTTGATTTGGGAACTTTCTTCTTCTTGGATATGTGGATTTATCAAAGTACATTGATCTCCGAGCACTGCTTTTGCTGTGTACCAAAGGTTCTGGTAAGATGTGTTTTCATTCTCATTTAATTTTATGAAGTCTTTTATTCCATCTTTGATTTCTTCAATAATCTGGTAGTTTTTTTTAGCAAGATGTTGTTCAACTTCTATGCATTTCTTTGTGTCTTTTTCACTTGCTATTTCTATTATTTATTTCTATCTTAATTGTTTGGGGTCAGAAAATATGCTTTGTAATATTTCAATGTTTTGGATGTTGTTAAGGTTTGCTTTGTGGCCTAATAAGTGGTCAGTTCTGGATAACGGTCCAAACGAATTAGAACAGAAAGTAATCTTGCCTGCTGTTGGATGGAGTATTCTGTATGTGCCTGTGAGATCAAGTTGGTTAATCGTAGCATTCAGAGCTTTCACTTCTTCTGGATGTTTTCTTGTTCACTTAAAGTGGTATACTGAAGTCTCCTACTATTATTGTGGAGCTGTCTACTTCTCTTTTCAAAGCTGAGTTTTTTTTGTTTTGTTTTGTAATGTGTTTTGGGTCTATGTCATTTGGCATGTAAATATCTGATATGGTTTTGTCCTCCTGGTGTATTACCCTTTACTAGCTATGTGGTATCCTTTATTCTCTGTGATGTGTTTTGCTTTAAAGTCTGTTTTGTCAGAGATTAATATTGGCATTTCTGCTCTTTTCTGACTGTTGTTTACTTGATATATATTTTTCTATCATTTGAGTTTTAGTTTGTTATGTCTTTAAGTCTATGTTCTATCTTTTATAGACAACAGGCAGATAGATCATATTTTGTTATGTTTTTAATCTATTCTTTCTCTTTTTTGAGTGCATTTATTCCATTAACATCAAATGTAATTATTGATAGTTGTGAGTTTAGTGATGTCATTCTTGTTTATTTCTTTAGTGGTGTGGGCAGTTTTTGTCCAAATTTTCTGTGCTGAGTCATTTTTCTTTAGGTATTTTGTCTTCATCCTTTTCATTATTGTTAGTTTTGTGTGTGCTAAGTTATTTTATGTTTTTTCTTCTTTTTTTTTTTGTTTTGATGCATAGGTTTGCTAGTTTCCTACCTTAAAATTTACCCCAATTTTTTCTAGTTTATAACAATTTTAGTTTCTTGATATTGCCTTAACTTCCTTTCTGCATGAAAGTTCTATGACTATATTATTTTGTCCTTTTTTGTTTTGATATTGTCATCTTTTACATATTGCTTACCTATTTTCAGTGTTTTAGTTTTGACTTGTTACTTGGTTGTTCTGTGCTGTGTTCCAGTCTTGGGTTGTTTTCTAATGTTGTTGGTTCTCTATCCAAAGGACTCTTTTTAACATTTCTTTTAATTTTGCTTTCATGTCTTCAAATTCCTGTAACTTCTGTTTATCAGGAAATTTCACCTTCATCGTTGACTGTCAGTTTTGCTGGATATGGAATTCTTAGCCAGTAATCTTTTTCTACCCCCTACTCCCACCCAGGAATTATATACATCATCCCATTGCCTTCTTGCCTGCATGGTTTCCACTGACTAGTGAGAGATTAGTCTTATTGATTCTTCTTTGTAGATGACTTTTCATTTATCCCTAGTCAATCTTAAAATTCTCTCTTTATCTTTGGTTTGGGCAATTTTGCTTATAATATGCATTGGTGACTTTCTTTTGGTATCCACCCTACATTAGATTTGACAAGCTTGTTGGATAGAGATCCTCTCATCTTTCATGGTAAAAAGGAAGTTTTCTTTCAAGATTTCTTCACTAATTTTGCACTTTCTCTTATCTTGTCCTCTTCTTTTACTCCAGTTACTCATAGGTTTTTCCTCTTAATAGAGTCCCACATAATTCTTAGACTCTTCATTTTTTTTAATTATTTTATCTGATTTTTCTTAAATAAATTGGTGTCAAGTGCACTGTATTCAATCTCATTGATTCTGACTTCCATTGCCTCGATTCTACTCTTGTGACTTTCTGTTGAATTGTCTAATTCTGAAGTTTTGTTGTTAATTTTTTCAATTCTATTTACTGTCTCCCTATGGATTTTAGCCACCTGTAAATCTTGTCATCCTGATCTTGGGTAGCTTTCCTAAATTATTCTATTGCTTTATCTGTTGATTCCTTTGTTTGGTCTGAGTTTTGCCTGATCTCCTTCCTGATGTTTCATGAACTCTGTATGTTAATCTTTTAAATTCCAACTTCACTAATTCCAAGGCCTTTTCTCCTTCTCCTTCTGTGTAGTTTCCTGGTTCTTGTTTTGGTTGCTTGCTAGCACCTTCGTGACCTGCCTCTTGATGTAATTTGATATTGACTGTTGTCTCTGAGCCACCAATAAGTTTTTTCATATATATATATTGTATTTTGCTTACTGTTCCTAGCTTTTTTGTCACATTTTTCCCAGTTAGTCTATGTGCGTGATGCCATTTTGGTTATTGTCATCTTTGAAGCTCTCATGTCCCATCAGTAGGTGGTTAGAGCTATTGTTAAGTGAGATAGCCCAGAAGTTCATTTATGTTGCTTGTGGACATTCAATTCAGATGTCCTGTTGCCAGTCACTGAGTATGTGGTACAGGTTCTCACCTAAAGTCCTAGATATGGAGGGCTACGTAGGGGTAATTGGTGCAGGCATAGGCATCTGGCTGCCATGGGGGACATGTGCTGCCTCAGAGTGCCTAAGTGGAAGGTGTGTCACTTTTCACCGGAATGTATGGGTGCATGGTTTTTCCAGCTGGACTTTTAGTACCTAATGCTGTCAGCTATAAGCACTGTCAGGCACCATTGAATCTTGAACACTTGTTGTAGGTGGGTAGGTGGAATGGGTGACCCCTCCAGTCCTCAGGCTCCTGCTGTAAGTAGGTGAGGACCCGGTTTAATGGACAGGGTGGTGCTAAATATCACAAATCTGTCATTCTGCTTTCACTGTTTCAGTTGAAAATAAACTACAGGTATATGACTTGTAATGTGCTAATGAGAGTCTGCATGCTATGGAATGGGACCACACAGATGCAATATATGTGAAAGATATTCAAAGTCTGTGTACCTGTCATGGATTGATTTGGGTCCCCCCAAAAATATGTGTAGCCCTGTGGCTGGGCCGTGATTCTCCTGTATCTTGCGCTCCATTCTGTGGTTTTCCTAAACTGTATGATAAAGGATTAGGATGGGGCTGTAAATCCCTTTATAGGATCACCTCCCTGCTCCACTGTAAAGGGAGTTTCCCTGGAGTATGGCTTGCCCAACCTTAATCCTTTCATCCTACTAGAGATAAAAGGACAGAGAAGCAGGCAGAGAATTGGGAACCTCACACCATCAAGAAAGCATCACTGGGAGAAGAGCGCGTCCTTCAGACCTGAGGTTCCTCCACCAAGATGCTCCCTGGACAAAGACTGATGCAGTACTGGACTTTCCTGCAGAGCCAACAAGGGTGGAAGTCTTCCCCTGGAGCAGACACCCTGAATATGGACTTGTAGCCTACCAGACTGTGTAAGAATAAACCTTCCTTTGTTAAAGCCATCCACTCTGTGGTATTTCTGTTACAGCAGCCCTAGCTGACTGAAACAGTACCCTTTACGCCTGTTCTTAGGCAAAGAGACAGTGCCTGCCCAAGATTCCAGCTTAAGGGGCATGGTAATTTATTAAACCCACCAGACTGGTTTGGGCACACTTAGTCCTGAGCACCCAGCTTAGGAGAATTGCAGTTTCTTTTTGTTTTTTCATTTGTTTGTTAGTTCCCTCCCCAGTTCTGGAAGGTTGGTTCAGGCGTGACAGATACTGGAGTGGAGTTGGGAAGGGTCAGGTGAGGGGAAAAGAAGCACTTCTCTACTACAGAGGGAAAAAGATTATTTTTATCCTGTGAAGTAGATTAGACTTCTGCACTTAACTTTTTTGCATCTAACGCTATTTCACTTTGACTTCAGAGGCTTTTGTAAACTCACTACTGCCTAGTTTCTCTCAGAGTGAATGGTGTCCCAAGCACTACTGCTTGCCACAGCTCATGTGTGCCAACTGATCTAGCTGGCAGAATGCCAGTTAGCTCATGTCTGTCACTTCTCCACTGCCTCTCAACTGTCTCTCCCTCCCCTTGCCACTGAGCTCAACTTTTCAACTTTGCCTTTGATGTTCAAGGCTCCTAGATTGTCATATATAATTGATTTACTTGTTTTATTGGGTCTTTGTTGTAAGAGGCACCACAGAAAGTGTCTAACTATTCCAACATCTTGGCTTTACCTAATTTATAGTTTTTTGTTTTTTTTTTTAATCTGTTCTTATCAGACATATGAAGTCAAGTGAACAAACTAGCACCAGCTCTTTAAAATAGTATATCTAGACTAAGCCTATCATCATTTTGAGAATATAACATACCAAAAATCTAATCCATTTCAAAATAACAATGATAAAAATTCAATCATAATTGTGCAACATTCAGGAAAAGAAAACTTTTTTATCTGAACAAAGCTTGATTTGAATAAGGAATGAGACACTGAATAATGAATGAAGAATGATAATGTGATCACTATAGAAAGTGAGGCAATGTATAAGAAATGAGTTTGTGAAAACACATTGTTATATACATAGCAGACCTCAACAGATTTCAGACAAGAAAGTAGTCAAAGAAATATATTAACAACCATACTGACAAGGACATTTTAAAAAATTCTGCTTCAATTTGGAAACATAAATGAGTATATTGAATAGTGAATTTGAAAATGACTAGGAAGATGATAGAAAATAAAAATACATATTTTAAACTAGAGGTAAAAACATGGTAATGATTTCCTTATAAACTCTTGAATGAGATCTTTCATATATTAACCTTCTTGCATTAAAGGTATGAATTATGATGACACTCTTCCCTCTATAGGGTGCTGCTTCTAATCACATTACTCATATTATATTTAAACCTGTGCCTGAGAAGATTCAGTTACACTAAATTTGTTTTTTTATTTCAAAAGTAATCCTGAAAATAACAAATTTAAAGTCAGTAAGATTTTTTTTTTAATATTAAGACAAGTAATAATTGACTTGAGGGAAAAAAAGACTGCTGTAAGTTTTGCTTTTCAGCTTCAAATTCCATTTTATCTCTATTTTCCCTTTAAAAAAGATACTCATAGTGTTAATATTTCAGCTTCATTTCAAGTTCCTCACAGTGCTTAACACAGTAACTCATACACAGTCAGAGCTCAATAAACATTACTTGCATACACTTAAGTATTTCTAAGAAAAAATACTAATTTAGGACATTATTTGTGTTACAGAGAAAAAGAAATCAGAGTAAAGAATTAGAGTATGATGACTATCTATAAACCTCACAGAAAATGCCTTATTTATCTACTGCTGCTTTAACTGGAATATGACAAGTGAATGACTTTAATAAACAGAAATGTATTCACCCAGAGCTTAGAAGGCTAGAAGTTCAAATTCAGGGTACCAGTTTGAGAGGAAGTCTTTCTCTTTCTATCGGCTCAGAGGAAGGGCTCTTATCACGAATCTTCCCCTGGTTCTAAAAGTTTCTCAGCACAGGGGTCCTAAGTCCAAAGGACATGCTCTGCTTCTGAGTATTGTTTCTTGGTGATAGGAAGTACCCCTCTTTCTGTTTGCTTCTCTCCCCTTTTATCTCTTGTAAGATAAAAAGTGATGCAGGCTGCACCACTACAACCTGACTGCGTTTTTTATGCTACCATAATCCTCCTTAACATACCCTAATCTTGTCTTGTTGACCACAAGCAGAGATTAGAATTTACGACACATAGGGCAATTACATAACCACACAATGCTGGGAATATGTCCTACTCAATTTGTCACTTATTTTTGAAGGACATAATTCAATCCATAACAAAATATAACAGCCAGCCATACATTTCTAAGGAAAAATCATTACAGGCAGAAAGAAAAGCATACACAGAGCTGAGTTAAAAATGTATTTATGAGTTTTAAGACGTGTTAGGAGATGAAATGAGAGGTAGACAGGGATCAGTTCATGCAGGGCCCTATATGCCATTAAGACTTTCAATTTTGCTTTGAGTGACGTGGAATTTTGTTGGACAGCTTCAAGCAAAAGTGTAATAAGATCTGACATGTTTTTAAAGGATCACTGGTTTCTATGTTGTAAAAGAACTATAAAGGAAAAAAGAGTACAGGCAGAGAGATAAGTTGGAAAGCTGCTGAAATAATTCAGGCAAAATTCCATGATGGCATAGAAGAGGTGATTGGAACTGTTTGGATGGACACTTTGAAGAGCTAACAGGACATCACACACGTGCTTAAAGGCCTGAGTTAGCTTCCCTGCACATTGTGGTTTGCAAGGCTCACCAAAATCTGGCCCACCTGACTTCTGTTGCTTTGTTCCTGAAAGCATTTTTTCTTTAGTCTTTTTGAAAATGCCATGTCCTCAGAGAATTCTTCTCAGAGTACCCTCTCTGAAATGTACACATGGCATTCCACTCTGTCCTTGCCTTGGTTGTATTCTCTTCATGGAACTTTTGAATATCCAACATTATATTGTTTGCTTTTTAACTTATTATCTCTTCTTCAGGAATGTAAATATACTATAAAATATTTTTGGAAATGGATGTAGAAAAAATTTCAGACTAGTTTCACTTGTAACTGCTTTTACTTCTATACATGTTGATTATGTTACATTGCCTTAAAAAATCAAAATCTGAGAAATACTAATTGAATTCTACATTCACTTATAATTTATATTCCATACCTCATTCATTATGCTGCTTTCTCCTGATTAGATAATTACATTTTAATCAGAAAAATGTAAGGAAAAATTATTAAGGCTACATGTCTTTTCTTCTCTAACATTTATGATTCCATCATATTAAAAAAAAAGAGATATTTTTTAAACGATATAGAGCAACGTAAGCATCAGATTGTTTCACCACATTGAAAATCTAATAGATTAAGTGTCTTTTTGGCCCTTATATGTTCCTGTACTTCTAAATTAATTTAAAAACTACTGAAATTCCGAAATATACAAGGTCATAGAGTTGAATTAGACATTATCCTGGCCTCAGAAAGCTTGGGTCAATAGGAGCGAGTATGTTGACGTCAATTTGAGGAAATTGACATCTTAACAGTGTTTAGCTTTCTAACCCATAAATACAGTATGTCTGTATTTACTTGGTCTTTAATTTCTTCAATCAGATTTTTAGTATACAAATTTGTACGTACTTTATTAGATTGATACCAAAAATATTTCATGTTCTTTGTGTCATTTTATTTTCATTTATTTACTTATTTATTTTACTTTATTTTTATTATGACTGAATGAAAATGTACATTCCCACATAAATTTGCATACCCACTTATATGCAGTTCCTATTGCTCTCCCTGCCCGGTAATAGCACACTCTTTCTTTCTGCTTCATACATGTCTTATCCTCCCAGCAATCTCCTGTCTCCTACTCTCCACCCACTCCCATGCCTCCAGTAAGAGGTGAGAAGGACTACTTCCTGTAGACGCATAGAACCATAAAGTGCACACATGATATGGTCACACTGTGTTGCCAAGTCCAATCCAGTCCTGTAGGAAGAGTTGACTCCATTATGACTTATGGACAGATGCAACATCAGAGCCAGCAGCCATGCTCCCAGGGAAACTCTGAGGCCCCTGGACCGTCAATTGTGGTATTTTAGTGGAAATCTCAGGGTGTGCCCTTTTTATTCGTGTGGTGCCAGTGAGACTCAACTTTGTGAACTCCATTATGGTTATCACTGGTGGTGGCCGGACACCATAGAGTTCTTCCAGTCACAAGTTGATGCAGTCACCCACTCACGTGGGTCTCTCTGTCTTCCGGGATCTCTTCCCCCTGTATTGTTTTGGTCCCTGGTGATCATCCATTCCTGCTGAGTTGGGACCATTTGCTGTACCCTCAGATGGCAGCTTTTAAGACCCCAGACGCCACTCAGCAATGT
The DNA here is from genome assembly GCA_028571685.1 of Heterohyrax brucei. Lineage (NCBI taxonomy): Eukaryota > Metazoa > Chordata > Mammalia > Hyracoidea > Procaviidae > Heterohyrax > Heterohyrax brucei. Next base: position 59,752,178 of record CM053146.1, on the reverse strand, counting down.
GGGGTGCAGAGGACTCTCTTAGCAAAATGCTAGTTGTACCAATTGGCCTCGATTCAACCTAAGAGCATGGTCCCCTGCCCCCGGCTCCAGCTACTCTATCCTTACAATATTGGGTTAAAATGGGAGAAGTTATCATGTTATGTTGAAGTCCAATTAGTATTGGTCTTCTTTCTAATGTGTGCTGTTGCAGGTTCCACCCAACCAAAATTCTATCAACTATCTAATCTAAACCCTCCCCCCCACCCTCTGTCCTGCCCCATACTTGCAGCTGTCAAAGAGTCTTTTCTTCTATGCATGAGTCTGTTTTTAAGTTCTTGTTGTAGGTGGTCTTATAAAATATTTGTCCTTTTGTCACCAACTACTTTCACTCAACATAATGTCCATCAGTTGAAACCAGGTTAAGAGATGTTACCTAAAATCATCGTTGTTCTTTATCACTGCATAGTGTTCCCTTGAGTGTATATATACCATAGTTTACGTATCCATTCCTCTGTTGTTGGGCATCTGGGTTGATTTCATCTTTTTGCTATTGTGGATTATGCTGTGATAAACGTTTGCGTACATGCATCCGTTGGTGTGAATGGCCTAGATTCTGTAGAATATATTCTAAACAGTGGAATTACTGGGTCAAATGGTATATCTGTATCCAGCTTTCCCACCAACAGCATAGGAGAGTTCCAGTTTCTCCACAGCCTCTCCAGCATTTGTTGTTTTGCATCTTTTGGATCATGGCCGACCTTGTTGGGGTGAGGTGGTATCTAATTGTAGTTTTGATTTGAATTTATTTAATAGCTAGTGACCGTGAGCATGTCTGCATGTATTATTTGGATGCCGGGATCTCCTCTTTAGAGAAATATCTGTCCATCTCCTTTGCCCATCGCTTAATTGGATAATTTATCTTTTTCTTCTTGATATTTTGTAGTACCTTATAGATTAATAAGATCAGGCGTTGGTTTGGCATACAGTTGCCAAATATATTTTCCCATTCTGTAAGTGGCCTTATAATTCTATTAATAAACTCTTTGGATGAGCAAAAGTGTTTGATTCTTAGTAGTTCCCACTTATCTGTTTTCTGTTGTTTGTGGTTTGTTTGACAGGTTTTGAAGTCTGTCTGTGTTGTGTATTAAAACTTCCATTGTTGTTCCTAATTTTTCTTTGATGAGCTTTATCATTTTAGATTTGATATTTAGGTCTTTTATCCAGTTGGAGTTGGTTTTTGTGTAAGGTGTAAGATATGGATCTTATTTCAGTTTATTGCAGATGGTTTCCAATTTTTCCAGCACCATTTGTTGAAGAGATTGTTTTTATCAGAGTTTAATGGTTTAGGGTCTTTGTCAAATATCAGCTGTTCACAGGAAGATGGTGTCATCTCTGGGTTCTCAATTCTGTTCCCTTGATCTATGTGTCTCTTATGGTACCAGTACCAGGCTGTTTTGACTACTGTAGCAGTGTAATAGGTTCTAAAGTCACATAGCAAGAAGCGTCCCAGTGTGTTCTTCTTCAGTAGTGCTTTACTTATCTGTGGCTTCTTTGCTTTCCAAACAAAGTTGGTAATTTGTTTCTCCAACTCATTAAAAAATGTCACTGCAACTTGTATTGGGATTGCATTAGTAGATTGCTTTGAGTAAAATAGACATTTTCATAATGTTATGTCTTCCTATCCATGAGCAGGAAAGGTTCCTCCTTTCATGTAAGTCTCTCTTTGTTTCTTGTAGTAAAGACTTTCTTTTTGTAAAGGTCTGTTATTTCTCTGGTTAGATTTATTTCTAGGTACTTTATCTTCTTAGGGGCTATAGTAAATGGTATTGATTTGGTGATTCCTTCATTAATAATCTCATTGTTGGTATAAAGGAATCCTAATGATTTACTTATGTTTATCTTGTTTCCTGAGAATTTGCTGAACTCTTTTATCAGTTTGAGTAGTTTACTTATAGAATCTTTGGGATTCTCTGCATATACAATCATATTATCTGCAGATAGGGAGATTTTTACTTCTTTGCTAATGCAGATGCCCTTTATTTCTTGGTCTTGTCTAATTGCCTGGTTAGAACTTCTAGTACAATGTTGAATGTTGAATAGGAGAGGTGAGAGTGGCCATCCTTGTCTAGTGCCTGTTCTCAAGGAAAACTGTTTCAGACTCTCTCCTTTAAGGATGACGTAGGCAGTTGGGTTTGTATAAATGGCCCTTACTGCATCGAGGAAGTTGCCCTCTATTCCTATTTTGCTGAGAGTTTTTAGGATGAATGAGTGTTGGACTTTATCAAATGCGTTTTCTGCATCAATAGACAAAATCAGGAGATTCTTGTCTTATCTTTTGCTTATGTGGTTGACCACATTAATTGTTTCTTTGATACTGAACCAGCCTTGCATCTCCAGTATGAATCCAACTTGGTCAGGATGGATTATTTTTTGATATGTTGTTGTATTCTATTGGCAAGAGTTTTGTTGAAGATTTTTTCATCTAGATTCATGAATGATATCTGTCTGTAGTTCTCTTGTTTTGTTGGATCTTTCCCTGGCTTTGGTACAATGGCTATGCTGGCTTCATAGAATGAATTTGGGAGTATTGTATCCCTTTCTATACTGTGAAATAGTCAGTAGCATTGGAGTTAACTCTTCTCTAAAAGCTTGGTAGAATTCTGCGGTGAAGCATCTAGGCCTGGGCTTTTTTTTGGTTGGTAGGTTTTGGATGACTTTCAATCTCTTCATTTGTGATGGGTTTATTAAGTTATTCTGCTTCACCTTGTGATCACTTTGGTAGGTAATATGAATCTAGAAATTTGTCCATTCCATCTAGGTTTTCCAATTTGTTAGAGTACAGTCTTTCATAGCATTCTGTTATGATTTTTTTGATTTCTGTTGGATCTGTTGTAACAACTCCCTTCTAATTTTTAATTTGTTTTTTTTTTTCTTTCCTGTTTTTCTTTAGTAAGTTTAGCCAGTGGTTTGTCACTTTTGTTGATCTTTTCAAAAAGCCAGCTTTTGGTCTTCTCAATTTTTTCAATGGTTCTTCTATTCTCTAATTTGCTTAATTCTACTCTAATCTTTATGATGTATTCGCTTCTGGTGCCTGAGGGGTTCCTCTGTTGTTCTCTCTGTACTTGTTCAAGCTGTAGAGTTAGTTTCTTGATTTGGTTTCTTTCTTCCTTCCAAATGTGTGCATTTATAGAGATAATCTGACCTCTGAGCACTGCTTTGGCTGTATCTCATAGGTTCTGATACAAAATGTTTTGATTCTCATTGGAATCCATAAATTTCTTTATTTCATCCTTGGTTTCTTCTATAACCCACAGCTTTTTGAGCAAGATGTTATTTAGTTTCCATGAGTTCCCCTTTCTAACTATCTTCTTTCTGCCCTTGATTTTGACTTTTATGGCCTTATGACCTGAGAAAATTCTTTGCATTAATTCAATGGTATGGATTTTGTTGAGAATTGCTTTATGTCCTAGCACATGGTCTATTCTCAAGAATGTTCCTTGTGCACTGGAGAAGAAGGTGTAGTTGTCCACTGATGGATAGAAAGTTCTGTCTATGTCAATGAAGTCTAGTTGGTTAGCTGTAGCAATAAGGTCTTCTGTGTCTTTATTCAGCTTTTTTTTTTTAACATGACTGAGTGAAAATGTACATTCCCGTATAAATTTACATGCCCACCTATATGCAGCTTCCACTGCTCTCCCTGTCCGGTGACAGCACACTATTCCTCTCTGCTCCATACATGTCTCATCCTCCCAACAGCCTCCTTTCCCCTCCTCTCCAACCACTCTCCTTCCTCAAGCCAGAGGTCAGCAAGATGATATCCTATAGATGTATAGAACCCTGAAGTGCATCCAATATATGGTCACTCTGCATTGCCAAGTCCAATCCATTCCTGTCCAAAGAGTGGACCTTCGATATAATTTATGGGTAAGAGCAGCATCAGGGCAGGGGACCATGGTCTCAGGGGAACCCCGAAACTGTTGGACCATCAATTGAGGTCTTTTAGTGGAAATCTCATGATGCACCCCTTTTTATTCTTGTGTTGCCAGTGAGACTCCTCTCTGTGAGCTCTGTCGTGGCTATCACTGACGGTGGACGGGCACCATCCGGTTCTTCCAGTCCCAAGTCGATGTAGGCATCCACTCTTGTGGGTCTCTCTGTCTTCTAGGTTGTCTTCACTGCATGTCATTTTGGTCCTCTGTGAGCATCTGTTCCTGCTGAGTTGGGACCATTTGCTGTGCCCTCGGATGGCATCTTGGCAGCTTTTAAGACCCCAGATGCCACTCACCAATGTGGGGTGCAGAGACCTCTCTTAGCCAAATGCTAGTTGTGCCAGTTGGCTATTGAGCTTTTTTCTAGATGATCTATCCAATATGGAGGGTGGAGTGTTGAAGTGTACCACCATTACTGTGGAGTGATCTATCTCATTTTTGCATGACGTTGGTGTTTCTTTGATGTGTTTAGGTGCTCTAATACTAAGTACATAAATATGTAATATTGCTAAGTCCTGCTTGTGTATTGAACCTTTCAGCAATAAATAGTGTCTACCTGATCCCCAATGGTGGATTTTACATTAAAATCTGTTTTATATGCGTTTAGAATTGCCACACCTACTCTTCTTTGTGCTTCGTTAGCTTGATATATATTCTTCCATCCTTTAATTTTTAGTTTGTTCCTATCTTTAAGTCTAAGGGGGTTTCTTGTAGGCAATGTATGGATGGATTGTGTCTTTTCATCTAAGACGTCACTCGATATCTATTTACTGGAGCACTGAGTCCATTCACATTCAGTGTGATTATTGATAGGTATGGGTTTAGTGCTACCATTGTGACATGTTTATTTTTGTGTTGTGCTTTCTTTCTTATTCTTATTAATTGTTCTGGGACATTATTCTTGGTGAGTTGATTTTTCACCTTTTTCAGGGTTGGTTTTGTGGTTATTGAGACTCCTGTGTTATGTTTCTTGATTTGATACATTTCATCTTTATTGTGCTTTACGGCTGCCCCTATTGTCCCCATTAATAAACTATATATAAACCCAATTTCAATTACTACCATTCTTATCAGCTTCCTCTGTATCTGGAAGGGCTGTAACAACTGTAGTACCTCTATCTTTTTAATATGATGGCATCATAGTTTTCATTATATGATCACTGGATTATTTCTCTCACTATGATGGCTTTGATTGAGTTTGGAGCCTTCCCTAACTGAGTAGGATTCTAGGTGATGTGTCCTGTATTTGTTTATAAAATATAACGTTAGTGGTTTTGTTCTTCTAAGCTGAGAGATTGTTTCAGTATTTCTTGTAGCTTTGGTTTGGTTTTCACAAAGTCTCTGAATTTCTGTTTATCTATGAATACCCTAATCATTTTCGTATTTGAAAGATAGTTTTTCAGGATATATAATTCTTGGTTGGAAGGTCTTCTCCTTCAAGGTTTTGAATGTGTCATGCCATTGTCTCTGTGCCAGCGTTGTTTCTGCTGAGAAATCCAAAGAAAACCTACAGGTTTTCCCTCTGAATGTTAACTTTGCTTTGAGTCTTGCTGCCTTTAAGAGTTTCTGCTTATGTTTCATTTTGTTAAGCTTGATTATAATATGTCTTGGGGTCTTTCTTTTGAGATCTATGTTGAGTGGCATTCAATAGGCATCTTGGATATCTATAGTCTCTTCTTCCATAATTTCTGGGAAGTTTTCTGACAGCAGCTCAGCAACCACAGTCTGTGTTCTCAGGTGTCTTACCCTGTTCAGGAACTCCAATTAATCATAGATTGTTCCTCTTAATAGAACCCCACATGCTTCTTAATGCTTCTTCATTTTTCTTGGTTCTTTTTTTCTAATCTCTCTTCATGGATGCTGGAGTCAGTAACTCTGTCTTCCAAATTAGAAAGTCTATTTTCCATTTGTTCCATTCTGTTTTCTTGACTTTGAATTGAACTTTCTATGTCTTTGATTTTGTTCTTGATCTGTTAGATTTCAGAGTACTGGTGTTCCATCAGATCAAACAGCCTGCTTAATTTTTCATTTTGCTCTACTGCATTTTGTATAATGTCTAGGAGATCTCTCTATATAATCCTTTTGTATTTACCTCCCAATAGTTTCAGAAAAGCTTCTTCGTCTGGGAAGTTTTGTGGAGCTTTCTTTTGGATGCCTTCTGAGGTCATGTGTGATTTCTTGGTTATGTTTTTCTCTGGAGTTTGTTGCTTTGCGGGCATCATGTGAGTCAATAGAGGCTGGGAGAGGTGCTGTGAGGATGAACTGCAGTTGTTTCTCTAGGTAGTGTAAAACTGAGAGGTTAAAAAGTATCTGACAACTTCCAAAGTCAGTCAGATTTTGAGGTGTATATGTTCTTCTCCCCAGCTGACAAAGTAAGCACCTCTGTATCAAACCCCAGATGTTATAAACTAGCTTAAAATACAGAAAGGCTACTGCCCTGCTGTCCTCTGCTGTCTGGCCCCAGCTGTAGGTGACACTGTGTAGAATTCTCTGCTCTGCCAGAAAAGCACTCTCCTCCAGGCAAGCACTGCTTCTCAGCCTAGGAATTAGGACCAGCTGAGGCCTCTGTATGGGTATATGCACCTTCCAGCGGAACAAGATGCTGTCCCGCACAAGCTCATCGCCTGCCTAGGTACCAGCTACTCTATGACAGAGGCAGAAAGAGAGGCCAAAGGTGCCGAGATGCACAGAGTCCAAAGCCTGGCTTTCAATATATGGCAATTTTACTTGCTGATCCCACCAGCAGTGCGTCTGATATTAGCTGCTCATCAAGTCCCAGCACCACCTGCTGGCTGAGACAGAGGAGAAAAAGTTAAAATGGTGAGTTACCTTCAGTTTGTGCAAGCCAGCATGCTCCAAGAGTAGGGGCATCGAAAGAGAGGAGGTTTTACATTCAGTGGTATGAAATTCAAATTAACAGCCCTATGCCACACCCTAGGGCTGATTTAATCATCAGTTCAGGTCTTGGTTTCCAGAGGTATTTAGGGACACATATTTTTAGTCTGTCATCTTGACTCTGCCCTCTTTGTGCTATTTTAAATTTTAATTATTTTTATTTCAATTTATTCTTGTACATATAAGTACAGTTAATTTTTTTTGTTTTATTTTTATATCCTTCAATCTTATCTCATTAATTATAGCAGGTTTTGAGTTTTGGAATTTTTTCATAATCTATCAAGCCACGTGAAATTTTAGACAGTTCTTTTCTTCCTTTCCATTATGTGTGAATTTCATTTCTTTTTTCTTTCCTGTTACACTGACACAGACTTTCAGCATGATATTAAATAAGAGTAGTCAGAAAAGATATCCTTGCCTTATTCCAGACCTTAGGAAAAAAGTAGTCTTTCACAGTTAGTATGATGTTACCTGCAGTTGTTTTGTAGTCTTTTACCCATTGAAGTCCTTAGGTGATGCAAATGTTTGCACTCACTTAACAACAAGAAGCCTTGGTGCATAGTGGTTAAAAGCTTGGCTACTAACCAAAAGCCAGCAGTCTGAATTCACCATCTCCATGGAAACTCTGTAGGCCAGTTTTCTTCTCTGTCCTACAGGGTTGCTGTGAATCAGAATCCATTAGTTGGAAACAAGTTTGGGTTTGGGTTAATAATTAAAAGACTGATGACTCAAAGCCACCTGTGGTAACCTGCAAGAAAGGGCTGGTGATATGCTAGTGTAAAGCTTACAGCCAGGAAAATCTTACAAACAGGTAACACACAGCATTGCCGTGAGTTGGAATCCAATCACCAGCAATAAGTTGGTTGTTGTTTGTTGTTGTATATGGCTGAGGACTTTCCCTCTATTTAAGTTATTTTTTTTCATTGTTACAAATGGATGTTAAACTGTGTAAAAAGTTTCTTTCATTCTCTAGTTGATTCGCAGTTTTTTATTTTGCCCCTAAATTTATGCTGAACTGCTGACATTGTGTTTTATATTGTTTGATTGTTGAATGCTCAGCCAGTCTTGTATCCCCAGGGTAAACCTCACTTGGTCACTATATACTATGTTTATATATTGCTGGGATTATTACACAATATTTTGTTGGGGATTTTTGTGACTATATTCTTAAGACTCCACAATCTTCAGTCTGTTTTCTCTGTCTCATTTTGCTATCAAAGTCAGGCTGGTCTCATGAAAAAGTAGTAAATATTCACTTCTACTTTCTTCAAGACGTTGTGTAGAATTGATATAACTTCTTAAATGCTTGGTAGAAAGTGCCAGTGAAGCTGTATTATCTCGATTTCCTTAATTGGAAGTGTTCATCTATGTTTATATAGGAAAATTTAGCCTATGTGTTTTTTTCTAGAGATGGCTGGCTTATTTCAGACTTTTAAAGATTTCACTGATTTCACCTAACTTTTGGGATTTATGCACCTAAGTTGTTCATAATATCCCTTTGTTATCTTTTTATTGTCTGTAAAAATCTGTAAGGATATTTCACCTTTTATTCCTGATGTTGCTAATTTTGTACCTTTCTTATTATCTCCTCCTCTCTCATCCCCTCCCCCTCATGTTCTCTCATTCTTTTTAACCCATCTCACTTAAAGATTAATAATTTTGTTTATCTTTCAGAAAACTAGCTTCTGATTTCATCAATAGTCTGCACTGATTGTTTTCATTTCGCAGATACCTGATCATGTATTATCACTTTTCTTCTGCTTGTGTTTAACATGTTTGTTTTCTAATGTCTTAAGGCAGAAACTTGGATCATTCACTTGAAATCTTTCTTCTGTTAGTATATATGCATTTATTGCTACATTTTTTCCTCTAAGTACTGCTTTAGCAGAATCTTGTAAATTCTTTTTTTAAATTTTACACAGTTCAAAATATTTTCTATTTTCTCTTGTTACTTCCTCTCTAATATTTTATGCCATTCTTTAAGAAATAAAATTTTTTAGGACTTCTTCAATATCTCTTCTCTTAATGACTTCTAGTTTATTTCCATTTTAACACAAACAAATGTATTTTGTTGATTTCAATTTTTAACTGCCTTGAGGTTTATTTTATGACCCAGGACATATCTATTTTAGTAAATATTACATATGCACTTCAAAAATAATATATATTCTGCTATTGCTCTATAATCATCTACTAGACTATTTTGATTTTTTACTATTATTTGGATCTTTTATATTCTCCTTGGTTTCAAACAAACAACAAACAAACAAACAAAACGCACAGCTGTTGAGTTGAACCTGACTTAGTTACCCTATAGGAAACAGTAGAACTGCCCATAGAGTTTCCAAAGAGTACCTAATGGATTTGAACTGCCAAACTTCTGGAGCATCTGTGGCCCTTAACCATTATGTTACCAGTGTTCATTTTTGAAAATAAATGATTAATAAACAAATATTGACATATCCATCTGTAATTTTCAGTTTATGGATATCTCCTTTCAGTTCTCACAGTTTTTGCTTTATGTATTTTGATGTTTGGTTAGACAGTATACATTTTCAGAATTGCTATGTCTTAATTTGTGATGTGACTTTTTCCTCATAATGCAATGTCCCTCTTTATCTTTGGTAATGCTTATTGTTTTGAAGTCTACCTTGAAAGGAGCATGGACACTCTGTTTCTTTTTATTAGTGTTTGCATGGTGTGTTTTTGTTTTATTTGTAATCTACATATATTTCTGTACTTAAAAACTACTGCTTAAGGACACAATACAGTTGTGTCTTGCTTTGTTACTCCATTGCTTAGATATATTATAGTTAATATAATTACTATTATGGTTGAATTATAGCTTTCATCTTGCTGTTTTGCTCTCATTCAATTAGTTCTTCCCTCATCCCACATTTTGATCTGTGTCTTAGTTCTCTAGTGTCATTATAAGAAAGCCACTAATGGGTGGTTTTAACCTGTAAAACCAAATCTGTTGCTGTCTAGTCAGTTCCAACCCATTGGGACCCTAAAGGACAGGATAGAATTTCCCCAGAGGGTTTCCAAGCAGCACCTGGTAGATTTGTCAACCACTACAGCACCAACATTCCTGTGAGTAGTTTTAATGAATGGAAACTTATTTTCTCACAGCTTAAGAAGGTAGAATTCTATATGCAATATGCCAGCCTTAGGGGAAGACTCTCCCTCTTTCTGTCTTTTCTTGGAGAAGATCCTTTTCCCTTTTCTGTTCCTGGGTTCTTATGGTTTGATATCTTACATTATTTTGGAAAAAAATCTCAGCCACTAATTCTTCAAATGTTTCTCAAATTTTCTGTTCTTGCATTCCAATTACATGTACTTTGTAATGATTGTATTGCCTCACAGCTCTTTAATGTGTTCAATTTCTTTCACTCTCTCTCTTCCTTTCTTTTCAACTTTTCTCCACTGTGTTTCAGTTTGAGTAATTTCCATTGATCTCATTAATGTTTTCGATGTCAGTTTTAATGTACTGATGAGTCTACTGAAGACATTCTTCCTGTCTGTATCTACCATCAGAGCAAGATTCCTAGCATTTTAATTTAACTTCGTCTTAAGTTTTTTGTTTCTCTGTTGAAATTTTCCATCTATCCGTGCATGTTACTCACCTTTTCCGTTAGTGTTTTAATCATAGTCAGTTTAAATTTTCTAAGTGATGTGAATTATATCAGAGTTGGTTTTTGTTGTTAAGTTCAAAATGTATTTTTTCTTCTTTGCATTTTTGTGTCTTGGGTTTTTTTCACTTTTTATTTTAATTCACTGCTGTACATTGTGTGAAATCGGTGATGTATGGAACCTGAGGTAAACATGTATGCCTGAAAATGGATCTCCTTTTAAAGAGAACTGAACAAATCTATTTGGCTGTTAAGTGGGTTGTGGTTTGGTTGCTTCTATGGTTGCACTGGTTTCATGTTCCCCTGGTAAAATCATATGTTTGTAGCGGAGCTTTGTTTGTGGGAGGACTTTCCTCAACGTTCTAGTGTATATTCAGCAGGAATTCTGAGTGCCACCTTTGTGCTTACACCTCAGAGACAGCTTTTATCCATATCTGGCTCATCTCTCATTAGTAGGCTTTTGTAGTCTGTTAGTACTATCTAATCTAGTACTGGGGCATAGACAAAGGAGTCTCTTTTTCATAACACTGCACTTATCCTAGTAGGAGAAGACCCCTAGGGTAGGATCAGCATAATTCTTTTCCCTTTCTGTAGAGGATGTGAATTTTCCTTTTAGTTACCTTTCAGAAACATAGGTCTTTCAGTTTTGCCCTGGCTAACCAAGTTTGCTTCTCTTTCCACACAGATTGATGATTTTATACCTTAGGGAAAGGCAGTGAGGGAGTTTGTTTTTCCCTGCATAGTCAGCTTCTCCTTTCCTACATACCTTCAGCTCTTAAGGTTGCTTCTGAAAACTTAAGGCCTGCCCCAGTCTTTCTCATGTGTACCTGGGAAGGTTCAAAAAAAGAAGCTTTCCTTGGGAAATGAACTTTGAGTCTGCAACTCTCTGAGATTCTGAAATCCACACTACTAAATTCAAAAAAACATTGAGCAAAATTACTTTTATTTATTTGAAAGGCGATCTTGCCTGACTCCCAATGCCAACCTTAAGTCACAGTTCACGTCACATTTCTCCTTAAAGGCACCCCTCTTTCTTTACATCTTAAGTCACATGGTTGCCATGAGAACTCAGGACATAAGTTACAGAAAAGCTGTAGTCTTGAAAACTACCTGGCTATAGCTGTTTTTCTTTTTAATTTGAGATCTATAGCTTTTCTGATCTTTACGCTAGTTGAAGATTACAACTACTTTTGCCATTTTAAAAGTTGTATTTCTTTATATCAAGCAAAATATTCACTGACTTTTTATTGCTCTTGGCATTTTATCTTTTTCTCCTCATTTTTTAAATTTTAATTATATCTTATGTCATGAATTGACATGTGTCCCCCCAAAATACATGTCAACTTGTCTAAGCCATGATTCCAAGTATTGTGTAATTGTCAGTCCTTTCTTACAACATTAATGAGGCAGAATTATAGGCAGTTATGTTAGCTTATAAACTGAGACAGGATTCTGTCTATAAGATTAGATTGTATTTTGAGTCCATCTCTTTTGAGATACAAAAGAGAAAAAAGAACGGAGAGACAGGGTTAACTCATACCACCAAACAAACAAGAGCCAGTGGAATAACACCTTGTTTGAACCCAGAATCCCTATACTAAGAAGCTCCTCAACCAGAGAAGACTGACAACAAGGACTTTACCCCAGAGCCAGCAGAGAGAGAAAGACTTCCCTTGGAGCTGGCTCCCTGCATTTAGACTGCTAAACTAAACTGTGAGAGAACAAATTTACGTCTGTTAAAGCCATTCACTGGAGGGGGGCATGGGCAGAGCCAGGAAGAGGAGTAGCCAGATGCTTCCTGTTATCCCTCTAATAACAAAGACCCAAAAGAACAAATGAATTATGTATGACATCCTACCAAAAATAATAATAATAATAACAGCTGCCATCAAGTTGGTTGTAACTGATAGCAACCATATAGGACAGAGTAGAACTTTCCCATGGGATTTCCAAGGAGCACCTCGTGAATTTGAACTACTAATCTTTTGATTAGTAGCTGTAGCACTAAACCACTGTGCCGACAGGGTTTCTACAACATCCTAGGAGTCTAGAATATAAAAGGGAAAGTTAAGAAGTTGAACTGAGCAATGTGGAAGGGAGAGTTTTTCTAGTTGTACCTAGGACAAGCCAGATCCAACACACCAGAAATTGGCTGTGGCAGAAACGTGAGTGGTAGCAGTTGGAGGGAGTCCCACTGAGCAGGAGAAATTGACTGAGGAATTCACTCACACCTCCAAACCAACGAAAAACAAATAAGTGGTTTGTTTCTAATCTAAATCTTTCCTTCAGAATATATCTGTCTGCTTTTTCCCAGCACTTCCTGCTCACATGTACACACTATCCCAGCTCTAGAGTCTAATACCATTAAGTAGCTGGAAGTAAAATTTTTTAAGCCTGTTCTGAATCATTCGCAGACACTCCAAGACAGACCAATTTATCAAATGGGGGGAGAGGGAGAAATATCTCCCAACTTCCTCGAGCTGTAAATTGAGGCACAGAGTTCCTTTAAATAGACTAAGGCAAAGGGACCATACCACACTCATAGACACTCAGGGCCAGCTGTTAGCTACCTGCCTTTCTCAGTGGCTACAGCCAGATACCTATGTCACAGGCACCCGTAGCCACCTAGGATAGTAGAATAGAGCTTGCACTTCACTTATAAGAAGAATAAATGGATCCTTGGTTTTACATGTCTAGTAACAGCTCTGACTACTTGGCAACAGGATGTTAAAGCCTCAGGTACACCAATAATCAAACCAGCATGCACAACCAGCATATTAGAATATATCACGACAAAATAAAACAAACAGCTAGAACACGGTAGGCAAAAATAACATAAATAAATACGGCAACTTACTGATAGCTCAGAGACAACAGCTAATATCAAATCACTTAAAGAGGCAGTCTACAGTGTGTTCAGGAAGCTCCAAAAACAAAGAATCAAGAAATTTTCCAGATGAGAACTTCCTGGAATTATCAGCGGTAGAATACAAAAGATTATTATTTATTAGTGCTCATTTTCAAGAGATCAGCAAGGATACCTAACAAAATGTAGCAGAGCATGATGATAAACTATATAGGCTGGAAGAAAGTATACAGACATGGGAATTAGAAATTCAAAAATTAATAAAACTAAAAAATTTAAAAAAATTGACTCAGCAGAGAGTCAAATGAGTACACATGAGGCAATGGAAGGTCATTTAATGAGATGGAAAATAAGGCATGTGACACTAACATATATGAGGAAAAATCAGATGAAACATTTTTTAAAAAGTCAAGAAACACTGAGAATCATATGTGACTCTATCAAGAAAAAGAAGATATCTATCAAAGATGCTCGTTGAACTCACACAAGGTAGATCCCCAAAAAAGATGCCAAAATCCAAAGCAAATCAAACTCATTGCCATTGAGCAAGGCACCAAGATATATTATAATCAGACTTAGCAAAACGAAAGATAAAAAAAAAAAAAAAAAAAAAACACCACTGCTGTTGAAAAGGAAACAATTTTTTAAAACTGGCTAGAGATAAACAGAAAATAATCTGCGAAGCAAAGTGAGTAAGACTTGACTACACAGTAGAAACTATGCAGGGAAGAAAGTGACGGGATAACATATACAAAGCCTTGAAGAAAAACCACTGTCTGCAAAGAATTATATAACCAGCAAGTTTGTTGACATTAGGACATAAAAAACAAACCAAAATTATTATTAAAAAGAAAAAACCTGAAGGGAGTTCTTTGGCTAGAAAATCAATGATGTTAGGTAGCAACACAAAACTAGATTGTAGAACAGACTGCCTGGATATCAACCCAAATAAGGAACTCACAAAAATAAAGGCAAAATTCTGGAAATAGAGAAACAGGATGTCATCATGTAAATATTATGACAAAAAGAGGGAATTTAAAAAAATATAGATCTTTCATATGAAAAGTCTAAGTGATATAAAGAATATGAAGACTAGTTTAAACTTAGAAAAATAAGGGCAAATATTAAGGTAACCACCAAGGAAATTATCAACCCTATGCATCAAAATAAAAAACATAAAGTCTCAGTAAATGCTAAATACCATCAATAGAAAGATGAAAAGAAAACACATAAAGAAAAATGGCACAGAAAATTAAGTAGAACAAAACAATTGTATACCACACAGAAAAAAGAAAATGACAACATTAAACTCATAATAAATACACTGAATATAAATGGAACAAATGCACCAATAAAGACATGGAAGTGGCAGAATGGATTAAATAAATAAAAACAATCCATTTACATGCTATCTACAGGAGACACACATCAGACTTACAGACACGAACAAACTAAAACTGAAAGGATAGAAAAATATATCAAGCAAACAACATTCAAAAAAGGACATGGATTAATTTCTGATAAAATAGATTTCAAAGTATAATGTAGCACATTGGATAGTGAAGGTCACTGTGTAGTGATTAAAGTGTTAATACTCCAGGAGGACATAATAGTACTAAATATTTACACACCCAATGACAGGACTCCAAAATGTGAAAAAACTCTACTGCAGTGAAAGAGAAATAGACAGTTTAGCAATAATAATAAGAGACTTCAACAGCCCACTTTCGGTGAAGGACAGAACATCCAAGAAAAAAGCTACATAAAAACAGGGAATATATAAATGCCACAATCAACCAATCTACCCTCACAGACATACACAAAGCATTCTGCCCAGCAGCAGCCATGTATACTTTCTTTTTCAATGCACATGAAACATTGTTGAGAATAACCACAAAGCATCTTTTCAGACTACAAGGCTGGAAAAGTAGAAGTCTATAATGGAAAAATTAAGGAACAAAAATCAAACACATGGAAATTGAACTTGCTCAAAAACAACAAGAAATCAAGGAAAGAATAAAGAAATTCATAGGATCAAGTTAGAAAGAAAATACATCCTTATCAGTGTTTTTGGGACACTACAAAAATAATGCTCAAAGGTCAATTTATGTCAACAAATGTATTCATTCATAAAGAAGAAAGGGCCCAAATCAAAGACCTAATCCTACAATTCAAACAAGTAGAATGAGAGCAGCAAAAGAACACGTTGGGCACCAGAAGAAAGTAAATAATAAAAATTAGAGCAGAACTAAATGAATTAAGCAACAGAAACATGATTGAAAAAGTTAACAAGACTGTCATGGGTTGAATTGTGTCCCCCCAAAAATATGTGTAGCCATGTGGCTAGGACATGATTCCTGGCATCTTGTGAATGTCCTCCATTTTGTGGTTTCCCTAAACTGTATGTTAAAGGATTAGGGTGGAGCTATAAATTCCTTCATAGGATTACCTCCCTGCTCTGCTGTAAAGGGAGTTCCCCTGAAGTATGGCTTGCCCCACCCTTAATCTTTTCAGCCTGCAAGAGATAAAAGGAAAGAAAAGCAAGCAGAGAATTGGGAACCTTGTTACCATCACGAAAGCAGCACTGGGAGAACAGTGCAGTCCTTCAGACCTGACGTTCCTGCACCAAGATGCTCCCTGGACAAAGACTGATGCAATACCAGACTTTCCTCCAGAGTTGACAAGCGGAAAGCCTTTTCCTGGAGTGGACAGCCTGAATGTGGACTTGCAGCCTACCGGACTGTGTAAGAATAAACCTTTCTTTGTTAAAGCCATCTACTTTGTGGTATTTCTGTTAGAGTAGCCCTAGATGACTAAAACAAAGACCAAAAGCTGATTCTTTGAAAAGATAAATAATATTGGTCAACCACTGGCCAAACTGACAAAAGAAAAACAGGAAAGGAAGCAAATAACAGAAATAAGAACTGAGTTGGGCAATGTCATCACAGATCCAAGTGGAATTAAAAAAGCATAACAAAACACCAAGAAAAATTGTACTCTAACAAATTTGAAAACCTACAGGAAACAGACAAATTTCTAGAAACACACTGCTTACCCAAATTAACACAAACCGATAAAACAAATAAATAAACCGTTCACAAAAGAGAAGATTAAACAGATAATTTAAAAACTCCTAACCAAAAAGTGCTCTGGCACTGACAGCTTGCCAGGAGAATTCTAGCAAACTTTTAGAGGGCAGTTAACATCACTATTACTAAAGGCATTTCAGAACATAGGAAAAGATGAAAAACTACCACATTCATTTTATGCAAGATAACATAACCCTGTCACCAAAACAACTAAAAAGGAAAATAACAGACTAATATCTCTCATGAAACAAGACACAAAAATCCACAATAAAATTCTAGCCAATAGAATATAACAACATACCAAAAAATAATTCACCACGCCCAAGTGGGATTCATTCTAGGGATATAGGGATAGTCCAACACTAGGAAACAATCAGAGTAATCAACTATATAAATAAAGGACACAAGCCCTACTTGATTTCATCAACTGATGCTGAAAAGGCACTTGATAAAGTCCTCAACCTATGCACATTAAAACTCAGCAAAATAGGGATATATGGGAAATTCCTCGACAAAATACAGAGCATGTTTACAAGGCTAATGGACACCCTATGGTAAATGAAAGAATTTTAAAACATTTCCCTTGAGAAGGGGAATCAGACAAGTTTACCCTTTTTGACTGCTTTTATTCAAACTTGTGCTGGAGATTCTAGCTAGAGCAATCAGGGAAGATAAAGAAATAACGGATATCTAAATTGGTGAGGAAGAAGTATCTGTATTTGCAGATGACATGATTTTATACACAAAGAACATTAAAGAATGCACAAAAAATTACTGGAACTAACAGAAGAGTTGATCAATTTATCAAGATACAAGAATAAATATATAAAAATCAGTTGGGTTCCTTTACACCAATAAAGAGAACATCAAAGACGAAATTACCAAAATCAATACTACTTGTGATAGCCCTAAAGAAGATAAAATACTTAGGAATAAATCTAAGCAAGATATAAGATCTATGAGAGGAAAATTACAAAACACTACTGCAAGAAACCCATCAAGACCTAATATAGGTGGAGAAAAATACCTTGCTTGTGGGTAGGAAGTATCAACACAGTGAAAATGTCTGTTCTATACAACCTGTTGATAAAATGCAACCCTAATACAAATTTTAGTGGCATTTTTTAATGAGATAGAGAAACAAATCATCAACTTCATATGGAAAAGAATGCTAACAGATATATGGGGAACTACTCATTATCTTTATCCATTAGAGACATCCAAACCAAAACTACTATGTGATTTACCACTATACCACAAGAAGCCTGGCACTAAATAAAAAAATACAAAGTAATAAATGTTGGAGAGACTAGAACACTTTTACACATTTGGTGAGAATATGGAAAGTGATTTGGTGTTGAAAAGCCAGAAATACAAATACCTTATGACTCAGCAATCCCCTTTGTTGGAATATATCCTAGAGAGAGGAGGCTATCATATGAATAGTTACATGTGCACCAGTATTTATTTGCAGCACTGTCCACAAAGCAAAAAGATGGAATCAATCCAAGTGCCCATCAACACACAAACTGGATAAACAAACTAGGGTATATTCACACAATGGATTACTATGCAGTGATAAAGAACAATGATGATCTTGGGAAACATTTTGTAACATGGAGGAATCTGGAAGATATTATGCTGAGTGAAATTAGTCATTTGCAATATGACCAATATTGTACGAGACCATTATTATAAGGACTCAAGAAAAGGTTCAAACACAGAAGAAACAGGCTTTGATGGTTACAAGGTCACCAGGGAGGGAGAGACGTTTTCATTGATTAGGTGATAGATAGGAGGGAAGGGACAGCATGCGGTAGAAGGGAGGTCAGCACAGTTGGACTAAACCAAAAACTATGAGGTTTCCTAAATATAACCTGTCTTAGTCAGCTAGGGCTGCTCTAGCAGAAATACCACAGAGTGGATGGCTTCAACAAAGAAAGGTTTATTCTTATACCGTCCGGGAAGCTACAAGTCCATATTCATGGTGTCCGCTCCATGGGAAAGCTTTCCCCTTGTCGGCTCTGGAGGACAGTCCAGAATTGCATCAGCTTTTGTCCAGGGATCATCTTGGCGCAGGAACCTTAGGTCTGAAGGACGCACTATACTCCTGATGCTGCTTGCTTAATGGTACGAGGTTCCCAGTTCTCCCCTTGCTTCTCTGTCCTTTTATCTCTCGTAGGATGAAAGGATTAACAGTGGAGCCATACTACAGGGAAACTCCCTTTACAGTGGAGCAGGGAGGTAATCCTATGTAGAGATTTACAGCCCCACCCTAATCCTTTAACATACAATTTAGGAAAACTACAAAATGGAGGACAGTCACAAGGTACTGGGAATCATGGCCCAGCCACGTGTCTCCACATATTTTGGAGTGCACACTATTCAATCCATGACATAACCCAACACTTAAAAGGACAGAGTAGCAGATGCAGGGGGTCTGGGGACCATGGTTTCAGGAGACATTAATTAGCATAACAAAGTTTTTTTTTTTTTTTTAAGAAAATTTTGTGCATACCACATTGATGAGTGGTGTCTGGGGTTTTAAATGCCAGCAAGCAGCTATCTAAACAGCACCAATAGGTTCCAACCCACCTGAAGCAGAGGGTAATGAAAGACATCAAATACACAAGAAAACTATGAACCCGAGAGAAAGAAATGGCTGTGTAATCCAGAGTACATCAGCACTGGACCAGAACTAGACAGTATTTGGCCACCACCAATGATTGCCCTTACAGTGAATACAACATAGACTTCCTGATATAGTGGGAGAAAAATTACTGTGCAGAACTTAAACTCTACTAAAAAAGACAAGAGTTTATAGTCTGGTGCACTGGAGGGTTTCTGGAAGTAACAGTCCCTGGATTCTCTGTTAGCCCAGAGGTGAAACTGCTCCCAAAGTCAAATCTTTAGACAAAGGCTGGACTAGAGTATATGTCATAAAATGGTACTAGCGAAGAGTATGCTTTTCGGCTCAAGTATTTACATAAGGCTAAACAGGCACCTCCTCTCCAGGAGTGAAACGAGATTGCAAAGGGGCACAGCAGCTGGTTGACTGGACAGGAGAAATACAGAGTAGAAAGGAGGAAAATGCTGTCACAGTGTGGATAGAGCAGCTTGAGTTACATAGCAAAATCTGTGCAAGTTTTTGAACGACAAATTGACTTGATTGTAAATTTTCACTTAAAGTACAGCAAAATAAATACATATATATTTTTATTTAAATATCTATATTTAAATATATGTATTTATATAAAATATAGATACATATATATCTTAAAACCCATAACTTGTGAAATTTCTGTTATAGCAGCTCTAGATAAATAAGACATTTCTGTACCTTTACATAATTTTATACAACTGATAAAACCTTTCAATATTGATTTGAATGACATTTTAAATTGACAGTTTAAATAGGTATAAAAATCTCAATTGAAAGTTACTTTTATTAAGAATTATAAGACAATATTGTACTTTTTTCTTGCTAGAGATATTTGTCTTTCAAATTATTTATTTTTAAGTCATCTCTCTTTTCTTCCTTTTTAAATATTCCTTTTGTCTTTTTACAGTTGAATTTTTACTACAATGATTCTAAGTTTTTGTTTTGTCTTTGTGTAGTCTATCTGAAAGTTTAGTGTTAAGCATGAAGTCAAATGTGCATATGCATATTTTTGTTTTCACATCATGGAAAACCTGTTAGTATTGTTTCCTTTAATTGTATTCTTTTTTCCTATCGCCGTTCCATCTAATAGATATGTATTGGATTTTCTTATTCTATTTTCTGTGCTCTTAATGTCTCTTTTGTGTTTTCTAAAATCTTTAAATCTACATTCTAATTTCCTTAAATCCATTTCATGGTTCAGTTATTTCCTCTCAATTGTCATCTATTTTGTGGTGTAATGCACCTGTTGGGTTCTTCAGTGCAGTGATTATACCATACTTCATCTCTTCTAAAGTACATATCTTTCATATTCTAACATATCCGCAGTTATGTCACATTTTAGAAGGAGTCCTTGTGGCTCAGTAGTTAAGATTTCAGCTGCTAACCCAAAGATTGACAGTTCAAATCCACCATACGCTTCATGGAAACTCTACAGGGAAGTTTTACTCTGTCCTACAGAGTGTCAATGATTCAAAATCAATTTGATGACACTGTTTGGCTTGGTTATATTAAATTTTTTATCACCAAGTGAATATTATAGTAGCTATTATCTCAACATGTACAATCAAAAGCACAATTCTTCAAAATATGTAGAATGTATGTCAGTTTAGTTATTTTTAAAAAATCTATGTGCAGATTTTGAATTTAACAATGGAAAATTACTACCAGTAGTCAATATAAGACTTTTGGCCATACTCAGTAACTGCCCCTTTTCAGTGTTATATATGATACATTTAAATGACAATTCAAGGGGTTAATCAGGTTATATTACATTTTTTATTGTAGTTAAGCAAAAACATATAAGCCAAATTAATTTTGCATGCCCACTTATCTGCAGATCCTTCTGGTCTCCTTGCTGGTGACAGCACTTGTAGATACTTGTAGTATCCTCTTAGAAAACTCCTTTACCCCCATCTCCACTTTCTTCTCTCCAATCTAGAAATAGAATAGTAGGACACCCTATAAATGCACAGAACCATAAAGTACACACATCACGTGGTCACATTATGTCCCTGAGTCCAGTCCATTCCTGTCTGAAGAATTGACCTCGGTAGTGTTTTCGGGTCAGGGACAGTAGCATATCTAGGTGCCGTGCTCCCAGGCGATCCTCCATGCCATTGGAACATCGGTTGTGGTCCTTTAATAGAGTTCCTGAGCTGCACCCTCTTTTTCTCATGTTGCCACAGGAACTCAACATTGTGGGCCCCATCATGGTGGTCTTTGGTGGTGACTGGGCACCATCCAGTTCTTCTACTCACATGTTGATACAGTCTCCCATTCACAAGGGTCGTTCTGTCTCGTGAGGTCTTTTTCCCTCGAGTCTTTGTTGTTCTCAGTGATCACCTGTTATGGCTGAGTTGGGACTATTTGATGTACCTCAGATGGCAGCTTGCTAGATTTTAATACCCCAGACACCACTCACCAATATGGGATGCATAAGACTCTCTTAGCAATAGGCCAGTCTTGCCAGTTGGCCTCCATGGCCCCTGAGAGCATGGTTCCCAGGCCCCCAACCCCTATAGTCTATCCTTGCAATTTTAGGTTAATATTAGAGGAGTTTTCAGTTTATGATGAAGTCCCGTTAAGCTGATCTACTTTCTTCCAGGTGCGTTACTGCTTTCAGCTAACCAAATTTCTATCAACTAATCTATGACCAACTCTCTCTCCCTCCCCACCAATATAGCCATCAGAGTCTTTTCTTCTGTAAATGAGCTTAAGTCCATAGAGTAAGGATCTCATACAGTATTTGTCCTTTTGCCCTTTTGCCTCTGACTAATTTCACTCAGCATAATGTCTTCCAATTGAAACCAGGTTACGAGATGCTTCCTAAAATCATCATTGTTCTTCATCATTGTATAGTATTTCACTGAGTATATCTGCCGTAGTTTGTTTATACATTCATCTGTTGATGGGCATCTAGGTTGATTCCATCTTTTTGCTGTTGTGGACTGTGCTTCAATAAATGTTCTTGTGCATGTGTCTGTGTGACAGCCTTTGTTTCTGAAGGATAAATTCCAAGCAGTGGGATTACTGGATCAAATGATTTATCTATTCTCAGCTTTTCAAGGAAGCACCAGATTGCTTTCCAAAGAGATTGTACCATTTTGCAATCCCACCAGCAGTGTAGGAGAATTACAATCTCTCCACAGCCTCTCCAGTATTTGTTGTTTTGTGTTTTTTGGATCATGGCCAACCTTGGTGGTGTGAGATGGCATCTCATTGTAGTTTTGATTTGGATTTCTTCAGTAGCTAATGATTGTGAGCATTTTCCCATGTGTCTTTTGGCTACTTGGATGTCCACTTCATTGAAGTGTCTGCCCATCACCTAACTGGGTTATTTACCTATTTCTTGTTGATATTTTGCAGTAGCTTGTACATTATGGAGATCAGATGTTGGCCAAATATGCAGTTACCAAATATTTTCTCCCATTCTGTAGGTGGTCTTTTAACTCTTTTGATAAAATCTTTGGATAAGTGTTTGACTCTTAGTGGTTCCCACTTATGTATTTTCTACACTGGTGACTGTGCTTTGTCAGATTCTGAGGTCTGTCTAAGCTGTGTACTAAATCTTACACTGTTGACGCTGTTTTTGTCTTGCAGGATCTCTATCATTTTAGGTTTGATGTTTAGGTGTTTGATCCATTTTTAATTAACTTTTGTGTTAGATGTTAGATATTGGTCTTGTTTAACTTTTTTGCAGATGGATATACAAGTTTGCCAACACTGTTTATTAAAGAGACTGTTTTTACCCAAGTTTACAACTTAGGGCCTTTGCTGAGCATTGACTTTTCATAACAGGATGCTGGCATCTCTGGGGTCTCCACTCTGTTCCATTGGTCTATATGCCTCTTTTTGTACCATTACCAGGCTGTTTTGACTACTGTGACAGTGTAATCATTTCTAAGGTTGGGTAGTGGGAGGTCTCCCACTGTGTTCCTCTTCTTCAGTACTGCTTCACGTATTTGAGGTTTCTTCCCTTTTCACACAAATTTGGTGCTTTGTTTCTTCATCTCATTCAAAAATGTCACTGGATTTATTAAGTTGTTCTGCTTCATGTTGTGATAATTTCAGTAGGTGGTATGAGTTAAGGAATTTGTCCATTTCCTCTAGGTTTTCAAATTTGTTAGAGTACAGTCTTTCATAGTATTCTGTTACGATATTTTTGATTTCTGTTGGATCTGTTGTGACAACTCCCCTCTTATTTCTTATTTGGGTTATTTGTTTCCTTTCCTGCTTTTCTTTAGTAAGTTTAGCCAGTGGTTTGTCAATTTTGTTGATCTTTTCAAAAAGCCAGCTTTTGGTCTTTTCAGATTTTTCAATTGTTTTTCTATTCTCTAATTCATTTAGCTCTGCTCTAATCTTTATGATCTGGTTTCTTCTGGTGACTGAGGGGTTCCTCTGCTGTTCTCTTTCTACTTGTTCAAGCTGCAGGGTTAGTTCCTTGATTTGGTTTCTTGCTTCCTTCCAGATGAGTGCATTTATGGAGATAAACAGACCTCTGAGCACTGCTTTAGCTGTATCCCATAGGTTCTGGTAGGAAGTATTCTCATTCTCATTGGAATCCATGAATTTCTTGATTTCACCCTTGAGTTCTTCTATAACCCATGGTTTTTTGAGCTAGATGTTGTTCAGTTTCCAAGAGTTCCACTTTCTACCTGTGTTTTTTCTCCTATTGGTTTTGACTTTTATGGCTTCATGCCTTGAGAAGATGTTTTGCAGTAACTCAATGTTATGGATTTTGTTCAGAATTGAATTATGTCCTAACACATGGTCAATTCTGGAGAATGTCATGAAAACACTGCCAACCAAAAAAAGCTCAGGCCCAGACGGCTTCACTGCAGAATTCTACCAAACTTTTAGGGAAGAGTTATCTCCAATACTACTAAGACTATTTCACAGTATAGAAATGGATGGAGTACTCCCAAACTCATTCTATGAAGCCAGCATAACCCTGATACCACAGCCAGGGAAAGATCTAACAAAGAAGGAGAACTACAGACCTATATCACTCATGAATCTAGATGCAAAAATCTTCAACAGACTTTTTGCCAGTAGAATACAACAATATATAAAAAAAATAATCCATCCTGACAAAGTTGGATTTATACCAGGGATGCAAGGCTGGTTCAACATCAGAAAAACAATTAATGTGATTAACCACATAAATAACACAAAAGACAAGAATCACCTGATTTTGTCCATTGATGCAGAAAAAGCATTTGATAAAGTCCAACACCCACTCATTCTAAAAACTCTTAGCAAAATAGGCACAGATGGAAAATTCCTCAACACAATAAGGGCCATCTATACAAAGCCAATGGCCTACATCATCCTGAATGGAGAGAGACTGAAAGACTTTCCCTTGAGAATAGGAACTAGATAAGAATGCCCACTCTCACCTCTCCTATTCAACATTGTACTAGAAGTTCTAGCCAGAGCAAGTAGACAAGACCAAGAAATAAAGGGCATCTGCATCAGCAAAGAAGAATGCAAAATCTCCCTGTTTGCTGATGATATGATTGTATATGCAGAGAATCCCAAAGAATCTATAAGTAAACTACTCAAACTGATAGAAGAGTTCAGCAAAGTCTCAGGAAACAAGATAAACATTAGTAAATCAGTAGGATTCCTTTATACCAACAACGAGACTGTTAATGAAGAAATCATCAAATCAACACCATTTACTACAGCCCCTCCAAGAAGATAAAGTACCTAGGAATTAACCTAACCAGAGAAACAACAGACCTTTACAAAGAGAACTACAAGCCCTTCCTACAGGAAACTAAGAGAGAATTAGATAAATGGAAAAACCTACCCTGCTCATGGATAGGAAGAATTAACATTGTGAAAATGTCTATTTTACCCAAAGCGATTTACTTATGTAATGCAATCCCAATACAAGTTCCAGCATCATTTTTTAATGGGATGGAAAAATAAATCACCAAGTTCGTTTGGAAAGGGAAGAAGCCCCGGATAAGCAAGGTACCACTAAAGAAGAAGAACACACTAAGAGGCCTCTCATTACCCGACCTTAGAACATACTACACTGCCACAGTGGTCAAAACAGCCTGGTACTGGTACAAGAACAGACTGGTACAATGGAACAGAATTGAGACCCCAGAGATGGCACTATCTGCCTATGAACAGTCGATATTCGACAAAGGCCCTGAGACATTAAAGTGGTGTAAAAACAGTAACTTCAACAAATGATGCTGGCAAAATTGGATATCCACCTGCAATAAACTGAAACAAGATCCATATCTTACACCTTATACAAAAACGAACTCCAACTGTGTAAAAGACCTAATTATCAAACCTAAAACAGTAAAGCTCGTCCAAGAAAACATAGGAACAATAATGGAAGTTTTAATACACAGTGTGGTCAGACTCCAAAATCTGTCCAACAAACCACAGTCAACAGAATAGAAAATAGATAAATGGGAACTATTAAGAATCAAACACTTTTGCTCATTCAAAGACTTTATTAATAGAATTAAAAGGCCACCTACAGAATGGGAAAAAAATATTTGGCAACTCTGTGTCAGACTGATGTCCGATTTCTATAACTTATAAGATACTACAAAATATCAATAACAGGAAGAAAAATCATAGAGTTAAGTGACGGACAAAGGAGATAGACTGACATTTCTCTAAAGAGGAAATCTAGTCAGCCAAAAAACACATGCGGACATGTTCACAATCTTAATTATTAAAGAAATTCAAATCAAGACGACAATGAAATACCATCTCACCCGAAGAAGGTTGGCCATGATCCTAAAAACACAAAACGGCAAATGCTGGAGAGGCTGTGCAGAAAGTGGAACTCTCCTACACTGTTAGTGGGGTTGCAAAATGGTCCAGTCTCTTTGGAAAGCAATCTGGTGCTTCCTTAAAAAGTGAATATAGATATACCATTTGACCTAGTAATTCCACTAGTTGGAATATATCCTACAGAATCAAGGCCTTTCACACCAACGGATACATGCACAAGAATGTTTATCGCAGCACAGTCCACGATAGCAAAAAGATGGAATCAACCCAGATGCCCAACAACAGAAGAGTGGATAGGTAAACTATGGCATATATACTCAATGGAGCACTACACAGTGATAAAGAATATTGATGATTCCAGGAAGCATCTCATAACCTGGTTTCAACTGGAAGACATTACGTTGAGTGAAAGTAGTCAGAGACAACAGGACAAATATTGTATGAGACCTCTAAGATAAGATCTCAAAAACAGACTTGTGTATAGAAGAAACGACTCTTTGACAGCTGCAAGGGAGGGGGGGTAGGATGAGGTGGGGAGGGTTAGTTTAGATAGTTGCTAGAAATCTGGTTGGGAGAAATCGGTGACAGCACACGTTAGAAACAAGAACAACATTAAGTGGACTTTAGCATAACTTGAGTACTCCTTCCATCTTAACCCAATATTGCAAGGATAGAGTAGCTGGGGCAGGGGGCAGGGGACCATGCTCTTAGGTGAAATCGAGGCCAATTGGCACAACTAGCGTTTTGCTAAGAGGGCTCTCTGCACCCCACACTGGTGATTGGCGTCTGGGGTCTTAAAAGCTGCCAAGCTGCCGTCCGAGGGCATGGCAAATGGTCCCAACTCAGCAGGAACGGATGCTCATTGAGGACTAAAATGACATAGGATAAAGACAACCCAGAAGATAGAGAGACCCACATGAGTGGGTGCCTACATCGACTTGGCACCAGAAGAACCAGATAGTGCCTGGCCACCACCAGTGATAACCGCGATGGAGCTCACTAAGTTGAGTCTCACTGACAACACAAGAATAAAAAGGAGTGCATCCTGAGATCTCCACTAAAAGACTACAATTGATAGTCCAGCAGTTTCAGGGTTCCCCTGGGAACATGGCCCCTAGCCCTGATTCTGCCCTTGTCCATAAATCATAATGAAGGTCCACTCTTCGGACACGAATGGATTGGACTTGGAGATGCAGAGTGACCATACATGGGATGCACTTTATGGTTCTATGCGTCTATAGGATATCATCCTGCTGACCTCTGGCTGGAGGAAAGAGAGTAGGTGAAGAGGAGGGGAAAGGAGACTGTTGGGAGTATGAAACATGTATGGAGCAGAGAGGAATAGTGTGCTTTCACTGGACAGGGAGAGCAGTGGAAGCTGCATATAGGTGGGCATGTAAATTTGTACAGGAACACACATTTTCATTCAGTCATATTAAATAAAATAAATAAATAAAATGTCACTGGAATTTGTATTGGGGTTGTGTTGTGTAAGTAGACCGCTTTGGGTAAAACAGCCATTTCCATAATGTTAAATCTTCCTATCCATGAGCAAGTTAGATTTCTCCACTTAAGTGAGCTTCTTTTGGTTTCTTGCAGTAAGTCTTGTAGTTCTCTCTGTTTAGGTATCTTATTGCTTTAGTTGGATTTATTCTTAGGTATTTTATTTTCTTGGAGGCTATAGTAAATTGTACTGATTTGGTGATTTCTTCTTTAATGATCTCTGTTGGTATAGGAAACCCTTGGTGGCGTACTGGGTTAAATGTTACATCTGCTAACCAAAATGTTGGCACCCCAACTTCATCAGGCGCTTCTTGGAAACTCTATGGGGCAGTTCTACTCTGACCTTTAGGGTCATTATGAGTCAGACTTGACTTGATGGCAGTGGATTTGGTTTTGATTTTTGGTATAAAGGAATCCTACTGATTTTCCTAAGTTCATCATATATCCTGACACTTCGCTGACATCTTCCATTATTTACAGTAGTTTACTTATGGATTCTTTAGGGTTCTCTGCATATACGATCATATCATCTGCAAATAGGAAAATTTTAATTTTTTGCTGTTGCAGAAGCCCTTTGTTTCTTCGTCTTGTATAATTGCTCTGGCTAGAACCTCTAGTACAATGTTGAATAGAAGTGATGAGAATGGATGTCCTGGTGTAGTTCCCCTTCTCAAGGCAATCCTTTCAGTCTCTCTTCATTCAGGATGACGTAGACAGTTGGCTTTGCATAGATGCCCCTGATTGCGCTGAAGAATTTCTCCTCTATTGCTATCATGCTGAGAGATTTTAGCATGAAAGGGTGTTAGATTTTGTCAAATGCCTTTTCTGCACCAATTGACAAAATTAGGTGATTCTTATCCTTTGTGGTATTTATGTGGTTGATCACATTAATTGTTCTTCTAATGTTGAACCAGCTTTGCATCCCTGGCATGAATCCAACTTAGTCATGATGTATTATTTTTTGATATAGTGTTGAATTCTATTGGCAAGGATTTTGTTGAAGATTTTTGCATTTAGCTTCACTACAGATATTCGTCTGTAATTTTTGTGTGTGTGTGTGGGATCTTTCCCTGGCTTTAATGTCAGGGTTATGCTGGCTTCATAGAATGAATTTGGGAGTATTCCACCCTTTCTGTTCTGTGAAATGATCTCAGTAGTGTTGGGATTTACTCTTCTCTAAACCTTTGGTAGAATTATCCAGTGAAGCCATCTGGTCCAGGAATTTTTTTGTTTGGTAGTTTTTTAAATTACTTTTTCAATCTCTCTCTTCGTGATAGGCTTATTAATTTGTTCTATTTCCCCTTACGATAATTTTGGTAGGTGACATGAATCTAGAAATTTGTCATTTCCTCTAGGTTTTCAAATTGGTTAGTGTACAGTCTTCTGTAATATTCTGTTATGATGCTTTTTATTTTGGTGGCATCTGTTGTGACATCTCGCATCTCATTTCTTATTTGGTTTTTTTGTTTCCTCTCCTGTTTTTCTTGTGTACGTTTAACCAATGGTTTATCAATTTTGTAGATCTTTTCCAAGAACTAGATTTTCATTTTGTTAATTTTTTTCAATGGTTCATTTAGTGTTGCTCTAAACTTTATTATCTGTTTTCTTCTGATGACTGTGTGGTTCCTTTGCTACTCTCTTTCTACTTGTTCAAGCTGTAGGGATAATTCTTTGTTTTGGGTCCTTTCTTCATTCCAAGTGT
Source organism: Heterohyrax brucei (assembly GCA_028571685.1). Lineage (NCBI taxonomy): Eukaryota > Metazoa > Chordata > Mammalia > Hyracoidea > Procaviidae > Heterohyrax > Heterohyrax brucei. Next base: position 59,723,090 of record CM053146.1, on the reverse strand, counting down.
ACACACTTAAACAGATAAAGTGACCTCCAAGCGCTGCTTTGGCTGTATCCCATAGGTTCTGGTAGGATATGTTTTCATTCTCATTTCATTCCATAAATTGCTTTATTTCATCCTTGATTTTTTCTGTATCTCATGAATTTTTGAGTAAGGTGTTGTTTAGTCTCCATGAATTCCAATTTCTACCTGTTTTTCTGCTATTGATGCAGACTTTTGTGGATTTATGGTCCTAGAAGATGCTTTACAATAGTTCAATAGTTTGGACTTTATTGAGACTTACTTTATGCCCTAAAACATCATCTGTTCTGGAAAATGTTCCTTGTGCATTGCAGAAGAAGATGTATTTACCTCTTGATAGGTAAAAAGTTCTGTATATGTTGATGAGGTCTATTTGGTTAATTGTTGCAGTAAGATCCGTGTCTTCAATGAGTTGTTTTCTGGATGATCTGAACATTATTGAAAGTGGAGTGTTGAAGTCTCCGACTATTATTGTAGATGATCTATCCCACTTTTCAATGTTGTCAGTGTTTGATGTATTTAGACACTCTGATATTGGTTACATAAATATTTCATATTGTTATGTCCTGCTTATGTATTGAACATTTCAGCAATAATTAGTGACCATCCTTGTCCATGATGGTGAATCTTACATTAAAGTCTGTCTTATCAGTCATATTAAATAAAATAAATAAGTTAAAAAAAAGAAGCCTATTTTATCTGAGATTAGTGTTGCCACTCCTGCTCTGCTCTGTATATTGTTAACTTGGTATGTATTTTTCCATCCTCTGATTTTCAATTTGTTCATATCTTTGAATCTAAATTATATTTGTTTCTTATAAGGAACATATAGACTGATTGTGTCTTTTCATCCAGAATGTCACTCATTGTCTCTTTATTGGAGTGTTCATTCTGTTTACATTCAGTGTAGTTATTGATAGATATGTGTTTAGTCCTGTCATTTTGTTGTTTTTATTTTTGTCTTCTTAATGTTTTCTGTGTTGATCTTGATATCCTGTTCTGGGTCATACTTCTTTATGAGTTGAATTTTCATCTGTTTCATTTTATTTTTTGTTGTTGACATTCCTGAATTATGTTTCTTGTGGTGATATGTCATATTGTTAGTTTTCTTTGCAGTTACTCTTGTGATCCTCCTTAATAGTCTAAGTTTAAACCAGCCTTTAACTTCTACATATCTTTTTAATTTCCTCTCCATCTGAAAGGATTATATCTAGTGTAATATATCCTTCTTTTTAGTGTGGTGATGTCACAGATTTTTCTTGTAATATCACTGGTTCCCTTCTTTTAATACTGTGGCTCCTAGGGTCACCATGAGTTGGATCCGACTCAACAGCACTTGGCTTGGCTTGTTTGAGCTTTGTGACTTCCCTAACTGAGTAGGATTATGGAGCCATGTCCTGCATTGCCTCCTTAAGTATACACTTGATGTTTTTGTTTTTCTAAACGAAGAGCTTCTTCAAGTAATTCTTGTAGTTTTAGTTTGCTTTTTACAAAGTCTCTAAACTTCTATTTACCTGCAGATGTCTTAATTTCATATTCTTGTCTGAGAGACATTTTTGCAGGATATGTAATTCCTGGGTGGAGGTTTTTCTACTTCAGGGCTTTGAATGTGCCATCCCACTGCCTGCTTGCCAACGTTGTTCCCACCAAGAAGTCAGATGAAAGCCTACAGGTGTAGGCTTAGGTTTGCTTTAAGCCTCACTGCCTTTAAGGGTCTCTGTTTATCTTTGTTTATTAAGCTTGATTATAATATGTCTTAGTGTCTTCTTTTCACGTCTAGTTTTTGTGGTGTTCAATCAGCATCTTGGCTATCTGTTTTCTTCTCTCATAATTTCAGGGAAGGTTTCTGTCAGCAAATCTGCTGCAACACTCTATATTTTCAGCTATCCCTTCCTGTTCAGGAATTCCAGTCAATTGTAGATTATTCCTTTTAATATAGTCCCACATGTTTCCTAATCTTTCTTCATCTTTATTATTTCCTTTTACTGATTTCTCCTCATCAATGCTGGTGTCAGTTCCTCACTAAATCTAGCTTCCATCTCCTCAATTCTGTTCTTTTGGCTTTGGATTGGATTGTCATATTCTGTAGCTTTATTATTGATCTGTTGGATTTCAGATCATTGATGTGCCATCAGATGAAATAGCTTACTTAATTTTTCATTTTGTTCTGTTGCTTTTTGTTTAATCTGTACGAGAGCTGTATACATAATTCTTTTATACTCAATCTCCAGAAGGGCTTCTTCACTTATGAAGCTTTTTGGTTCTTTATTTTTAGAGTTTTCAGAGCCATGATGGACTCTTCCTTTAATTGGTTAGCTGATAATTGTTGTATTCACAGCATCTGGAAGCTGTTTGGTTTCTCTGATGATCAGAGAACAGAAAGTGAGGTGTAGTTCTAGAGGCAGTACTAGATTTGGTCACCAGCCACCTTCACGTGCTCTAGTAACTGACCCCAGGTGGACTCTCTGGGGTGGCAGACTCTGTCTGTCAAAGATGTCACTCTACTTATGGAGTAACTGGGGGCCACCACCCTACACTGTGGTGTGGATCAGTGAAGGGTTCAAGAGATGCTGCAAGGCTGCTCAGCAATCAGTTCTCCAGGTGGTCTTATTTTTAAAAGGTACTTTACCACTAAGAAAGTTGCAGTCCAACAGCTCCTGAAATCAGTCAGGCCTTCAGGTCTGGCAGGCCCCGCCTTCTGGCTGACAAACAAAGCACCTGACAAGTTGCACCCAGATGCTCTGACATGGTTCAAAGAAGGGAGGGGCTAGAGCTTAGCTGCCATCCTCTACAAGCCCCTCCTATAACTCCTGGCACCACCATCCTAAACATAACTTTTCTGATGGAGAAGTACTTTCTAGACAGGGAAGGCTGTTCATTGTGAGAACTATCCCCAGCTAAGAACTTGGGTAGCTGAATCTGCCTCCCAGTTGACCAAGATGCTTCCCCACCCTAGTTGTCCTTCCTCCCAATAAACAGCATAATCTGTGACCAAACCCACTGACAATGATCTATGACATATATCATTCACTGAGAAGCCAGGATCTCAATATGTGGCCATCCGAAACACAGACTCTCTGCTGAGCTATATGTTGTTACCTAAGTACTGCAGTTCAGCATATTAGTCAGTGTATGCCCAGTCCCCATCTCCTGGATAACAAAGAAGGTATCAGTACCTGCACTGCTCCCAAACAGAGAGTCAGCAGAAGCAGGACTCAGCGTGCCACTACCTTGTCTTTGAGGGAGGTAGTTTTCCCCTTACTGGCACCTAGTTCAATCTGACAACCCTATGCAAGGTGCTAGAGCTCCCCAGATGTCCCTGCTGCTCCATTCATTTATCATTCCAGGCTTTGGTTCTCAGAGGAAATCGATGGGACATATTTCTAGTATGCATCTTGGCCCACACTGCTATATTTGATTTTGTTGAAAAATTCATGTTTCTTTTTTTAAAAAAAAAAAAAAACATTGCTGTCCAGTGGATTCCAACTCACAGTGATGCTATAGAACAGAGTAGAGCTACCCTCTAGAGTTTTCAAGGAGTCCCAGATGAATTTGAATGGCTGATTTCAGGTTAGAAGTCATAGTTCTTAACCACTATACCACCAAGATTTCCATGTTTCTAATAGAGGCTATAATAAAGTGATGTTATAATTTCCTTTCAATTTCCATTTAGTTAAATTAATAAAGTCAACCAACATTTACTGAGGAGCTACTGTGCATATGGCTCTGTGTATATATGATAATAGTTAAGAACATGACTTTTGATTCAGATAAACCTGTGTTCAGACTTAGCTTCTACCATTTAACAGCTGCACGACAATGAAGTAAATTATCATCTCTCTGTGACAGAGAATGCTGTTAATCTCTGTTACTCGCTTGTTCTTTAGTGACAAAAACCTAATTTTGAGTCCGGCAAATATATTCAGGCCTACATGATTTAAGGAGAAGATTTACATAGAATTTATGGGAATGTCCCTTAAAAGAATGAAGGAAACTCTGTTTCTCATATCTTGGAATATAAAGGTCATAGCTGAAACACTGCCATTCACCTGGTGGTCTGCTGATTAACATAGAACAAAAAGAATTCTGGCTCCTGACATCACTTTCAAGCCTTGATGGAACCTCTGATCTTCTGTGTAAGAAATACATACACCTATAGAAAGATGTCACACTACTGATATTTTTTTACATGCAGATGAACTAATTTTAGCTGTCTTTTTATACACTTGCACTTTCTCATCTATAAAATGTTGCTAAGTACAGTATTTTATTAGTTGTTTTTTGTAAAGTACACATGAAGCAATATATAAAATGTTCAGCCTGGTGCTTGGCAGATAGAAATCATTTTAAAAATACTAGCTACTTTATGCATCATAAAACAATTTGTGAGTTGGTTTATTCCCTTCATAACCTCACATAATGAAGCCATTTTCTCCTTTTATATTCTAAAATCTATGTAGCCAGTAATTGTGTATTTTAAATATGAGTGTATACTACTTATCAGTTGTCTGAGATACATGTAGAATTTTTTAAGCCATTTGGTTAAATATATTCTTTTACCAAAAGAAAATTGTTACTTCATATGTACAATGCATATGGTATCTATGATTGTACTGTAAGTTAAACATTTTGTATATAAATATAGTTCATCTAGATATTTGCAGCGGTATGAGAAATGTAGGGTGTATGGGTTGTGCAAGTGATTCAAGCATTTGACTGCTAAATGAAAAGTTGGAAGGTCAAGTATACCCAGAAGTGCCTCAGAAGAAATCAGCTATTGATAACCCCACAGAGCACAGTTCTACTCTGACATATATGATGTCACCATGAATTAGACGTGGGCTCTGAAACACTTGTTCCATTTACATTATCATGTAATAACTCCCTGACTTATTCTATATACCTGGGGTATCAAATCACTTTCCATATTGGAAAGAAAAGATTCTGCCTATGTGGGGACATTTTTATTTCTTTTTCTGGTTTGAAGATGATCATTAATAATTCCACTTCTGTAACAGTTATTTATGGGTTTAGTTACATGGACTTAGTCTCTTGACAACCCTTAGCAATATGTTGCTTATGAAATCATGTATTCTATTTTGACCAACAGGCACTATCTAGATGTCAAGCATAAGTTACATTTTTGTTATTGCCTAAATGTCTCAATACATTAGAAAGTAAGGTAAGGAGAATGGACAGTTCGGGAATCTTGTCTTAGTAACAACAGAACTGATACAGTTTTCTTCTGAATCACTGTGAATCACAGTGGGTGGTGAATTGCAGAAGCTCTACAGCAGTCTCCTAACAAGACTTAATTTTGTGGTGAATAGTGTATGCATTTCCTTATTGGGGTCATCTTATCATAGACCTTGCATAAGTGTGGTGCAATTCTGCAATTCCCATGATAAGTACTATTCCTTATTTTATTGAAAAACAGTCTAAAATAGTGACATAAAACCCATATAATTTGCTAGCTTGTAAGTTAAGGCCTCAGGCAAACCATTCTTTCTTCTGTCTTGTCCCTCAGAGTTTCTGAACAATCCCAATATTAAATTGTTTCACACTAAGAGGCTATTTAACATCCTGGTCTCCCAAAACAACAACTATCAAATATACTTTACTGTTTTCTATACTTTGCATTTGATCCTTAGTCTGTTTTGCTAATCAGTGAGGTGTAGGCACAAATATTCAGACGTCTGAAAGTCAATCCTGGTGAATAAAACACACTTTTTTTCTTCTATAAACAAAACAAAAAGACTGAAAATAATATTTTGCTAACTTCAAAAGTGAAAGTGTTAATTGTCCTGCGTTTGAATGGTATTTTCCTTACTGCTGAGATAGAGACAGATACCCTATCTTCATGAAAGTACCCCAGAGCAAAGAATCTAGGAAGACAGTTACCTTCAGAGCTGTATTTATCATGTAAATAGCTCAGAAAAGGATACTGCCAGTTACATCTTTAAAATACAAAAATGCATGCATTTCACTATTTTGTAAATGCCAGAGAGATGCAGCCTCCGTTAGAGTTAACGGTGCGGCACTTTTGTGTTCAGTAGCATGAATCATTAATCATGAGACAGACCATATTCTTGTACTGCTTCTGCTTTCATTACTTGGCCTAATTAAACAGTTCTCTGAACTGGAATCTCAGATTCCTCTGTTACAGATTATCATTAATTATGGTGAAAGTGCTCAGAGATGTTGGACTCAATTATATTCTCCTCAACTCTGGCACCGCGTGATTCATTGCGCAGCCTGCTCTGCAGATGTCCTCTTTTCTTATCTCGCACTCCCACTTTTGTCAATTGGGCTCTGCCAGCCAACAAACTAAGAGTTATGTGCTGTGTTTTCATTAAAAACATGTTGGAGAAGCACAGACCAATTAAGGATTCTGTATTTTATAAGGAGTGATGAGACGTACAGTGGATTCTGGGAGAATTAGTTTAGTGAAGAAACAATCTCAATCCCACTGTATTGCTGAATTTGGTATCTATTTACTATTTGAAGTTCTGTTGGTTAAATCTCTAGCTTAAAACTTTTTTCTTTTAATTTAAAATAAATTAATTTATTGCTAGTCAATAAGCAGAAACTCAAGATTTTTTTGGGTGCTTGTGTGAGCTACCGGAAAATGCTCCCAGTGACAAATGCCAAACACATTATAGCTCAAAAGACACTAATTTCATCAGTTTTGACAATAGTTTTCCATGCTATATAATGAAATCTGTTCTACTTTACTAGGTCTAGGCTGACTGGACTAATACACTGGCAGACAAAGCCAGAATATCAGAATTTGCAGGCTATTTAGTAGTGTTCTGGGTGTGTGTTTGGAGGAGGGGGAGAGAACGATTTGACATATGGCATATGCAAATCAATTATCCCAAAGTAGTTCTACTGCATTTAGAGTTTGTTTGTCTTAGAGTTTTCTCTCTCATCCGCCCCTCTTTTTCCTTCTTTCTTTTGCTGAGCAGAGAAGATTTTCCCTTTATTTCGAATAGTATGAAAATTAAAAAAAAATTAACAATATTTTGATAATTAAATAAGACAAATGTAAAATAAAAGTAATTTCTCCAGCTTCCGTCTTGGCTACATAGCCACATGTAAAACCAACTGTTTTAAATCCATGATACTTTTATCATTCCATGGAGAGACAATGTGCTTATCTAATTCATCTGTGAAAAAAATTTCAAGATTAGATAGATTTTTACTTGTCTATTGTTTATTCAAAGGTGAGATGAGCTTGGATATCTTGTGGATCATAATCAAAGTGTTTTACCAAAACTACTCTGCAGTTATAAACTTGCAAATACATTTAGGAAGAGCCTAAGAATGATGTTCAGTTTTCTTCTTCTCCTTTCCCACTATAAATTTTAATCTATAACAGAAATTATCTGCTGTTAGAACAGTTGTTCTTAAAGTAAAATCTCTTATAATTTCCCTTACAGCTACTGTCATTTTTTTTAAAAAAACTAATAAATTATCACAGTTTTTATTTGAAAATCTTTACTTAATAAAAATTGAGCATTGAAATTCACTAATTTGCATCATGTGTAAAGTTTTTATTATAAGAAGAGATAATTATGTCACTCAGAAGGTTTTCTCAAAAAATCTCATAGTGAGATGAAATTTCATAGTTTACAGTCGAAAGAAAACTTTCAGCGCTGTACTTACAAACCTATTTATTGTATCTGAATGCAACAAATGGATGAAATCAATTCTTTGCCTCCTAACTGGTAGACACATTGTTCTTACTAATATGTCAGAAAACTGTATGAAAAATTATTTGTTCAAGGTAAATCTGAAGTTAAGGGTTCTCTCTTCCCCTATCTGATCCCACTTTAAAAGTACAATATCAAATAAAATAGACAAATCTGGTGTGTCTGTCTCCCTTTGTTTCTCATTTGAGAGGTTAACAAAATAACAAACAAGTTAACTCATAAAGCTATTGCCAGGGGCAAAATTGGACAGCGTCACTGTAGTTTAAGTTAACGGCCACATGGTTCAAAGTAATTGTTAGGTATCCACTTTTGTGAGAGTCATCTTCATTTATCCAGTATTAGAGATTTTCACCATCCTCATCTCCACTTTTGTACATTTTAGCCTATGTACTGGCTATGTTCCCTCACAAGAACTGCTCTAAAAATAAGGGAAGCATGCATACTTTCTGCTATATTTATATTTGCTAAAAGTATCCATTTTGATTTTTCCTACATGAACCTTGATGTCTATGCATTTCCATTGATTAAATGTCCATTTCTCTTGGATGCAGTCCAGGAAGAGAATAGAATTAAAACAATGTGCTGTGGGGGCAGAGAAAAAAAAGTTCTAATGTAAGCCTTTTGGCTTAACAGTTTGTAGGTTTTCATATGCTGCAGTAGTTTCAAGTTTTAATATATATGAAAATCAGTGGTCTTGTATCTATGCATATGTGTCGTCTATAATATAATTTTGACAGATGGTGAGCTGGATAAATCTAGTCCCTGACTATAGAAAGCCTTGGCTTGACGTGCACTCTACCAAAACTTGTTTAAAAAGGCATTCACATTTATTTATTTTTGAAATAAAGATTTATTTTGGGGGCTGCCCTATTTCTCATTGAGATGCTGGCATCCCTGTCTTGGATGGTACCATATACACATTTTACCTGAGCTGTTGTGATTTTTTTTTTTAACAGGATTATTCTATACATAATGCTGATGACTGTACTATTCTACATCTCCTTCTTATTAAAAATAAATATGTTACCTTGCCCCTGTTTGCACCATCTAAAATTCTGACAACAATATCTTACTTATAAAAAAAAATAGCAAGCTAGAAGCCAAGAAGCAGTTTTTCCACTAGCAGCCCCAGACAGACTGCTCATTGAAAATGTAATACACTGCTGCCATGTCACAGGTCAGCTGGCAAATGGCAATCTGAATTTTAAAAGGAATATGAATAAAATTCTGTTTTATTTTGAAAATGAACTTTCTGCCCTCCATCATGAATCCAATATATGTCTTAATCTTCTATGCTCTTGAAGCCTGCGGCTCCTGGCTGAGTCCTTTGACTCCTGAACCTAATAAGGAAATAGGTTGTTTTCTCATCCTCATCTCATTTTTAGAAGGCCTGAAACAAACAGTCCCCTATTTCAAATGTAATTGACAAAGCATAAAAACATGTATGTTATATAATTTTAGGTTTACAACCAAGCTCAGCACTGGGATGTTTTATTTTAAAATTTGATTAAGATGTTATACCTTTGGAAATCTGCTGTCAAGACTGGAAATAAAAAATTTTAAGTGTATGATTGCATGTTTACCTTAGAACTATACATGTGAAACTGGTAGGTGATAGGCTGGAGAAGAGTACACTTCAAATGGGAACATTCTCATTTAACCTAGATGTTATTTATAGCCAAACAGAGAGATATACAGACAGAATTTTAAAAATATATATTTATTGCTATTTTTTTGTTTGTTTAAAATCAGCTAGTTGTGTTGGGTCCATCTGTGTCTATGTGTGTATTTTCTTTATATACAAATCAGTTCATGATGCTTAGTTATTTCCAGAATTATTTGTCTGTTTAATTTTTTTTCTTTACATTAATTTAAATCCATGACTTCTAATTAGAAAATAAAAGGTTCTTCTTTTCAGAAAAATCAGTTTTTGAGTTTTTAATGCTTATCCTTTTTTTAAAAAAATCCTAGTAATGATATTTTCACATGTCTTAATTACTTTTGTTTTTTTATTATTAAAGAATTACGGAAGTCATTTTTTAAAAAGAGAAATGGTAGAATATGAAAACATTTGCAGTAAGAACAATTAGGTACACTATACTACTATCATATCTTATAATCATATTTGTGTAGTATTACAACTGATTGTTCTAATAAATGTTGACATAGTGAGTGTATGCATGTTGTGCATATGTGTGTGTGCGTGTCTTTGAGGATCAGAAAAAGAGAGGTGGGATACAAGTACACACTCTGGTCAAGATATATTTTAGTAGTTTTATTAAACCTCAAAGTAACCCACCATGATTTTTCACAATATAGTTGTATTTTAAATTCTCTTTAGCCATCAAGTGGCCATTCTAAGTTTATAGAAATTAGCTTGTTTACAATTGGATGCTCTAATTACTAAATGTTGTAAGCACAGGAAACTTTTTAAAACATTAATTTAAATAACATATTTGGCTCCCAGTTCCTTTCCTGATATTCTAACAGTGCATAGCCAAGTGCCTTCCACTCGACTTGAACGTAAAAATGAACTGAGATAGTTCTGTTAAAATTATTTATAGTTCAACAAATAATTACCATATGTCCAGTATTGTCCAACTCGACAGCACTTGGCTGGCCAGTATTGTCCAAATGTTGAATTAATAACTAAGTGCACAAGGATGAATATCAGTAAGACATGATGTCTAGTGACAACGGACTCTGGTAGTACAGTGGTCAAGAACTTGGCTGCTAACCAAGGGGTGGTTCATATTCAGCGGTCTGAATTCACCAGCTGTTTCTATAGGACTGCTGTGAGTTGGAATCAGCTTGACCGCAGTGGCTCTGTGTGTGTGTGTGTGTGTGTGTGTGTGTACGCACACATGCATGCGTGCACTTGCATGCGTGCACTTGCATGCGTGCACTTGCATGCACCCACGTGTATGCATGTAGCTGGATTAGTTAGACAGTGATAATTGCTGTCCAGTAAGCCGCATGAGCCACTGGTGGTGCAAATGTTTTAGTGTTGGACTGTGAACAAGAAGGTTGTCAGTTGAACACAACTAGTGGCACCTGGCTGGCTTCCTTATCTGTTTCCCAAAGGTTATAGACTTAAACACTATATGATGCAGTTTGACTCTGCACACATGGGATCACCATGAATCAGAAACAACTTCATAGCAACTACAACAAAACAAATGAAGTAATGAAGGTAGGTAAAATGTGAGTAAAGGAGCATGGGGGAGGGAAGGCTATCTGATCTGGGTGGGGGAAGTCCAGAAAAGGCATTTTGGGAAAACATGATTCCTAAGGATATTCTGAAATGACAATGTTGACTATGTAGACTAATGGAAGCTTATATCATCTACCTGAAGAATAGAAATGAGTTGATTTTATGTAGGTGTGACATTTTAAAAATGTGTAAGTGAGAGAACTAATTTGCAAGTGTGTTAAGAAGAAAAACAACCAAACACATTACTATCAAGTTGACTCTACAAGACAGAGTAGAACTGTCCTGTAGAGTATGCAAGAGGTGCCTGGTGAATTCAGACTGGGAAACTTTTGGATAGTAGCCACAGTACTTCACCACTGCACCACCACGCTTTCCACATGCATCTAGGATAACAAAAAATATGGACTATAGTGTCCATATTGTGGTTGACTTTTAACATCTTTTTTTCTGCTTCCCCATTGTACAGCAGCCATACAGTTTGGACAACACTGGCATTAGGTCAGTTTACACTAAGCCAGTTAGCATAGCTACATTTCTCATGACGGCTTGTGTTCCAGGAATCTATCATTGTATTGTTTGTCCCATGATAATATGTAGGCATCTCTCATCATGGCTCAAGTGTGGGTATATGTCCTAGGCAGTCACAATTATACTACAGGATACAAAATTTATTTCATGACTGTGGAGTTAATGAACTCTATCTCGTACAGTACATAAAGGCAGGAAGAATGTTCTAGACACCATGTTGAAATGCTAGGCATTAAGAAGGAGAAAGGCAAAAAACCAAAAAGTATATATTTCAGCTTGCTGAGCACCCAAGAAGGAGCCTTATTAGCAGTTAATGGTGCTTACGTATCAGTGACAAGAATTGTGTCAAATGTCTTCACTAGCTTCAAAAACTTAGTTGATCTGGTACTTTTTAGATGGTTCATATTAATTTAAAATAAAATTGATATTTGTAAATATAGCAGAAGATAGTGAATATTATGCAGAATACTAATGTTTTCTAGCATACAGTCCCTGGTCATAGATTACTATGGGTAATAGACTTATAAATAAATACTTACAATATATTTTAAATTATACATCAATGGATTTACCAATAAGGTACAGCCAGGAAAGGAGTAATCTTTGCATGGTGATTTTAATTTGTAATAAGTAAATAGAATGCATTTCCCTACCTAGAAATATAAGACAGTTTTGCAATTCATGATACAGAAACTCCAATATGTTATGAAAGGTACCATACAACATACTAGTAATTGTTCAAAACCAAAAAGGGATACCATCCTCAGACTGATGCCTTGATACATTATTTGATAGAAATTAGTAAACACAAACCATAGTATAAAGTCAAGTCAGTGATAAGAACGTGAGACTGTTCAGCAGAGTACTCTTAGATGTTTTGCTAAGAAAATGGTGAAGCACCTGAGGTCTATAATCAGACTTTAGAAGACATGCCTAATGCCACTTGACGAGAAAAAATGTGTCTCATCTACTGAGAGAAGGCAACCAATGTAACTTACTGTTAGAGGACAATGCCAGTTTTTTTTAATTGTGATTAAGTGGAAGTATATAATCCAAATTGATTTTGCATGTGCACCTATTCACAGCATCTTCTGCTCTCCTTGCCTTGTGACAACACACTCCTCCTTTTCATTCTATAATTGTGGTATCCTCTTAGTAATCTTCTGTTCCCTCCTTGCTGCTCTCTTCTGTCCCATCTAGAAAGAGAACAGTAGGACAGCATCCTATAAATTCATAGAACCATAAAGTACACACACCATATGTTCATCTTATGTCCCAGAGTCCAGTCCATTACTGTCCAAAGAGCTGACTTCAGTAGTGCTTTTCAGACAGAAATGGCAGCAAGTCGAGAAGCCATGCTCCCAGGGATCCCCCTGGCCGTCAGACCATCAGTTGTAGTCTTTTAGTAGAGCTCTTGAGCTGCACCCCTCCTCTTCTCATGTTGCCACAGGGACTCAACATTGTGTGTCTTATCACGGCTGTCTTTGGTGGTGGCCAGGCATCATTTGTTTCTTCTGGTCACATGTCGATACAGACTCCCATTCACAAGGGTCTTTCTGTCTCCTGAGCTCTTTTTGCCTAATGTCTTTGTTGTTCTTGGTGATCATCTGTTCCAGCTGAGTTGGGATCATTTGATGTACCTGAGATGGCAGCTTGCTAGCTTTTAAGACCCCAGGCACCACTCACCAATATGGGGTGCAGAAGACTCTCAGGAATAAGCTCGTCATGCCAATTTGCCTCTATGTCCCCCAAGAACATGGTCCCCAGACTCTGCCCTTGCTACTCTATCCTTGCAATATTGCATTAGGATTGGAAGTTTTCAGTTTATGATGAAGTCCAGTTAATATGATCTACTCTTTACTGTGTGCTGTTGCTACTCTCACCTAATTAAATTACTATGAACTATCTAATCTATAACCAGCTCTCCCCCCTCCCATCCTTTTAGCCATCAAATAATCTTTTCTTCTATACAAAAGTCTATCATTTAAGACCTTATACTAGGGGTATTATACAATATTTGTCCTTTTGTCACTGTCTGATTTCACTCAGCATAATGTCTTCCGTTTGAAACCAGGTTACAAGATGCTACCTAAAATTATCATTGTTCTTTATCACTGTATAGTGTTCCACTGAGTATGCATAACATAATATGTTGGTCCATTCATTTGTTGATGAGCATCTGGGTTGATTCCGTCTTTTTGCTATTATGGTCTGTGCTGCAATAAACATTTGTATGCATCTATCTGTTGTTTCTGTAGGATATATTCTGAGAAGTGGGATTACTGGATCAAATGGTGTATCTGTTCTCAACTTTTCAAGTTCCAAATTGTTTCCGAAGAGGTTGTACCATTTTGCAATCCCACCAGCAGTATAGGAGAATTCCGGTTTCTCCACAGCTTCTCCAGCATTTGTTGTTTTGTGCTTTTTGGTTCATGGTCAACCTTATTTGGGTGAAATGATATCTCATTATAGTTTTGATTTTGATATGGATTTCTCTGACAGCTAATGTTATCTGTCTTTTGGCTGCCTGGATTTCCTCTTTAGAGAAATGTCTGTCCATCTGTTTTGCCCATCATGTAATTGGTTATTTGCCTTTTTCTTTTTGATATTTTGCAGTACTTTGTAGATTATGAAGATCAGACATTGGTTAGACATGTGGTTATCAAATATTTTTTTTCCCATTCTGCTGGTGGTCTTTTAACTCTTTTGATAAAATCTTTGAATGAGCAAAAGTGTTTGATTCTTAGTAGTTCCTATTCATCTATTTTCTCTTCTGATGAACATGGTTTGTCGGATTTTGAAGTCTGTCTAAGCTGTGTATTAAAATTTCCTTTGTTCACCCTGTTTTTTGTTGCATGATATTTATCGTTTTCGGTTTTATACTTAGGTCTTCGATCCATTTTGTGTTAGTTTTTGTGTAAGGTGTGAGATACGGGTCTTGTTTCACTTTTTTGCAGATGGATACCCAGTTTGGCCAACACCATTTGTTTAAGAGACTAGTTTTACTTCAGTTTACAATCTTAGGGCCTCTTGTGAACATTAACTCTTCATAAGGGGATGGTGGCATCTCTGCGGTCTCAACTCTGTTCCATTGGTCTATATGTCACCAGTATCAGGCCAATACTGGTGACTACCATGGTAGTGTAAGAGGTTCTAAAGTCAGGTAGCATGAGGCCTCCCACTGTCTTCCTCTTCTTCTATAGTGCTTTGCTTATGGGGGTTTCTTCACTTTCCAAACAAAGTTGGTGATTTGTTTCTCCATCTCATTAAAAAATGACACTGGAATTTATATTGGGATTGCATTGTATATGTAGATCACTTTGGGTAAAATAGACATTTTCACAATGTTAAGTCTTCCTATCTATGAGCAGGGTAGGTTTCTCCATTTATGTAAGTCTCTCTTGTTTTTTTGAAGTAAGGTCTTGTAGTCCTCTCTGTATAGGTCTTTTGTTTCTCTAGTTAGGTTTATTCCTAAGTTTTTATCTTCTTGGGGACCATAATAAATGATACTGATTTGGTTATTCCTTTTTTGATGATCTCTTTGTTGGTATAAAGGCACCCTACAGATTTGCTTACATTTATCTTGTATCCAATACTTTGCTGGACTCTTCCGTTGCTTACAGTAGTTTACCCAAAGATTCTTTAGGATTCTCTGCATGTACAATCATATAATTTGCAAATAGAGAGATTTTTACTTCTTCTTTGCTGATGTAGATGCTCTCTATTTCTTTGTTTTCTCTAACTGCTCTGGCTAGAACCTCCACTACAATGTTGAATAGAAGTGGTGAGAGTGAGCACCCTTGTCTTGTTGTCATTCTCAAGGGAAATTCTTTCAGTCTCTATCCATTCAGGATGATGTAGGTGGTTGTCTTAGCATAGATGCCCCTTATTGCATTCAGGACTTTCTCCTCTCTTGCTATTTTGTTGAGAACTTTTAGCATAAATTTGTATTGGACTTTATTGAATGCCTTTTCTTCATCAATTGACAAAGTCAGGTGATTCTTAGCCTTTGTGTTATTTATATGTTTGATCACATTTATGGTTTTTCTGATGCTGAACCAGCCATACATCCCTGGTGTGAATCCAACAGGGTTACAATGAATTATTATTATTATTGATATATTTTTGAATTCTATTGGTAAGAGTTTGGTTGAAGATTTTTACATTTAGGTTCACTAGTGATATTGGTCTGTAATTTTCTTTTTCTGTGGGATCTTTCCCTGGCTTTGGTATCATGTTACGCTGGCTTTCTGGAATGAATCTGGAAGTATTCTACCACTTTCTATGCTGTGAAATAGGCTCAGTAGCAGCAGGATTAATTCCTCTCTAAAAGTTTGGTAGAATTCTCTGGTGAAATCACCTGGGCTAGGACTTGTTTTAGTTGGAATTTTTTTTTGAATATTCTGTCGGTTTATTCCTTTGTGATGGGTTTTTTAAATTGTTCTACTTCTCCTTGTGGTAAATTTTGTAGGTGATATGAATCTAGAAATTTGTCCATTTCCTCTAGGTTTTTAAACCTGTTAGAGTACAGTCTTTTGTAGTACTCTGTTATGATACTTTTGATTTCAGTTGTGTCTGTTGTGACATCTCACATCACGTTTCTTATTCAGGTTATCTGTTTCCTCTCCTGTTTTTTTTTTTTTTTTTTTTTTTTTAAGTTTATTCAGTGGTGTATCAATTCTGTTAATATTTTCAGAAGACCAGTTTTGGTTTTGTTAATTTTTCAATTGTTCTTCTTTTCTCTAATTCATTTAGTTTTGCTCTAATCATTTTTATCTGTTTTCTTTTGGTGTCTGTAGTGCTCCTCTGTTGATCTCTTTCTAGTTGTTCAAGCTGTGGAGTTAATGCTTTGGCTTGAGTCCTTTCTTCATTCTGGTTGTGTGAATTTATAGCGATAAGTTGACTTCTGAGCACTGCTTTTGTTGTATCTTATTGGTTCTGGTAGAATGTGTTTTCATTCTCATTTGATTGCATAAATTTCTTTATTTCGTACTTGATTTCTTCTATAATCCATGGCTTTTTGAGTAGGGTGTTGTTCAGTTCATTAGAATTTCTACCGATGTTTTTTTCTGTTATTGATTTCAGCTTTTATCGCTTTATGCTCTCAGAAGATGCTTTGCAATAATTCAGTGGTTTAGATTTTGCTGAGACTTGCTTTATGTTCTAACACATGGTCTATTATGGAAAATGTTCCATGTGCACTGGAGAAGGCGTACTTATCTGTTGATGAGTAAAAACTTCTGTGTGTGTTGATGAGGTCTATTTGGTTAATTGTTGCAATAAGATCTTCTGTATCTTTAATGATCTTTTTTTCTGGGCGATCTGTCCATTGCTGAAAATGGAATGTTGAAGTCTCCAGCTATTATTGTGGAGTATTCTATGTCACTGGTTAGTTTTGTAAATGTTTGTTTGATGTATATAAATGCTCTGGTGTTGAGTGCATAAACATTCCATATTGTTATGTCCTGCTTGTGTATTGAAACTTTTAGCAATAAATAGTGACCATCCTTGTCCATGAAGATAGATTTTACACTAAAGTCTGTTTTATCTGAGATTAGTGTTGCCACTCCTGCTCTTCTTTGTATGATGCTGGCTTGGTGCATGTTTTTTCCATCATTTAATTTTTAGTTTGTTTGTATCTTTGAGTCTAAGGTGTGTTTCTCATAAGCAACATATAGATGGATTGTGTCTTTTCATCTATAGTGTCACTCACTGTCTCTTTATTGGAGTGTTCAGACCATTTACATTCAGGGTAATTTTTGATAGGTATGTGTTCAGTGCTTTCATTTTGATGCATTTATTTTTGTGTTGCTGATGTTTTCTATGTTGCTCTTATTATTTTATTCTGAGTCATTCTTATTTATGGGTTACCTTTCAATCTTTTTCAGTGTTAGTTTTGTGTTCGTTAAGACTCCTGTATTAGATTGCTTGTTTTGATATGTGGCATTGTCATTTTGCTTTGCTGCTACCCCTATGATCCCTCTTACTATTCTAAATTTAAGCCAGACTTTAACTTCTTATCTTTTTAAGTTCTTCTCCATTTGAAAGGGTTAAAACTACTATAATCTCTCCTTATTTGTAGTGTGATGATGTCATAGTTTTCAATATGTAATCACTGGTTCCCTTCTTTTAATATTGTAGCTTTGACTGAGCTTTGTGAAATCCGTAAGTGGCTAGGATTCTGGATGCCGTGTCTTGCATTGCCTCCTTAAGTATACACTTAATGTTTTTGTTTTTCTAAGCAAAAAGCTTCTTTCAGCATTTCTTGTAGTTTTGGTTTGGCTTTTACAATGTCTCTAAGTTTTTGTTTTTCTGCCAATGTCTTAGTTTCATCTTCATATTTGATAGAAGATTTTGCAAGATATGTAATTCTTGGTTGAAAGTTTTTCTCCTTCAAGTCTTTGAATGCGTCATCTCACTGTCTGCTTGCCAATCCGTTTCTGCCGAGAAGTCAGATGAAAGCCTACAGGGCTACCCTTGGAATGTTAGCTTTGTTTTCAGCTTCCCTGTATTTAAGAGCCCCTGTTTATCTTTCATTTTATTGAGCTTGATTAAAATATGTCTCAGTATCTTTCTTTTGAGATCTGGTTTTTGTCACATTCAATACTCATCTTGGAAATCTATGTCCTCTTCTTTCATAATTTCAGGGAAGTTTTCTGTCAGCAACTCCACAACAATGCTCTCTATATTTGTATCTTTCCCTCCCTGCTCAGGAGCTCTAATTATTCATAGATTATTTCTTAATAGAGTTCCACATGTTTCTTAATGCTTCTTCATTTTTCTTATTTCTTTTCCCTGATTTCTCCTCATAAATGCTAGTGTCAGTTTCTCTATCCTGAAGCTCACTAACTTTGGCTTCCATTTCCTCAGTTCTACTCTTTTGGCTTTGAATTGTCTAATTCTGTATTTTTATTATTGATTTGCTGAATTTCAGATCACTGATGTTCCATCAGTTAAAATAGCTTACTTGAATTTTCATTTTGTTCTGCTGCATTTTGTTTAATCTCTAGGAGGGCTGTATATATATTTGTCTTGTACTCAACCTTGGATAGTTTTGGAAAGCCTTCTTCATCTTTGAAATTTTCTGATTCTGTATTTTGGGAGTTTTCTGAAGCTATTGTTGGCTATTTCTTTAAATAGTTAGCCATCGACGGCACTTGGCTTGGCATAGATTGCTTCCTTACCATTCAGAAGCTGGTCAGTTTGATTGGTCTTTTCCTGAGCAGGACTTGAGGTATAGTTCTAAAAAAGGAGTTGGTCACTGACCACCTCTGTGAACTCTAGTGACTGGCTCCAGGTGGATTGTCTGGGGAGGGCAGTCTCTGCCTCCTGGATCCAAAGACATAGTCTTACTTTTGGAGGGCTGTCCACTGATGTGGGGCTGTCCACCAATGTTATGACGTTGATCGGTGAAAGATGGAAGAGATGCTGCTGGCTACTCAGTAGTCAGTTCTCCAGGTGTTTTTATTTTAAAAATGTACTTACTGCTAAGCTAGGAGCTGTGCAACAGCTGGTGAAATCAGTCAGGCCCTCATGTTTGGCAGGCCCTACCTTCTAACTGACAATGAAAACACCTCATAGGCCGTCCCCAGGTATGGTTCAAAGTAGGGAGTATTTATGGCCTTGCTCCCATCCTCTGCCAGGCCCCACCCACTCTAGGCACCACTGTCCTAAACACAGCTTTTCTGCTGGAGAAGCAGTTTCTGGAAAGGCACTGCTTCTGAGCTTGAGAATTAGTGCCAGCTAAGACTTCCAGTTGTAGGAAACTCTGGTAGTGTAGTGGCTTAAGGGCTATGTCTACTAATAAAAAGGTCAGCAGTTCAAATCCACCAGGCACTCCTTGGAAACTCAGTGAGGCAGTTTTACACTGATCTCTATGGTCACTGTGAGTTGGACCTAACTTGATGATAGTGGGTTTTTTTATTTTTTTTAAGACATCCTATTGGGTGACTCCACCTCTCAGCAGATCAAGATGGCATCCCACTCAAGCTATCCTTGCTGCCATGAAGCAGCAGAATCTATGGCACAGCTCACAAATGGGAGGGTAGCGGGGAAGTGGCACCCTCAGTCAGCAGCTGGGCTCTCAATATGTGGCTATCCCAAGTACAGTGTCTCTGCTGCACTATACACTGTTTACCTAAGGGCCACAGTTCAGGGTATTAGATGGCTGATGCCCAGTCCCCACTTTCCAGATAATAAGGAAGGCATCAGTTTCTGCAGTCTTTCCAAATGGTGAGTTATAAGAAGCATGAGTTGCCTTGTCTTTGAGAAAAGTAGTTACCCTGTTAGTGATGTGTAGTCAAACCTGCCACCTGTATGCCAGATCCTAGGACACCGTGGATGTCCATGTTGCTTTGTTCAATTATCATTCCAGGCCCTCGTTCTGAGAGGGAACTGAGGAGACATGTGTCTACTTCTGTCTTGGCCCCCATCTCTCAAGTATTTTTACAATGCACATCAAGTATGAAATTTTTGTGTGGTAGAAAATTGGCATAAAATACCAAACATCTGATGTGGGGTAGGATATTAATACAAAGAGAAAATAAGATCCAAGGAAACACAAATCTGGAAAACACTAAACATTTCTTTAATAGTAAATACATATGCATGCACAGTAACAACAATCTAATATTAAAAAGAAGTACGGATTTTGGAATTACATATACATATGTGTATATACACACACACACACACATTTAATTTTAAATAAGACCTGTATAGCAGAATGAATGTAGATAAGGAAGTACAGAAATTTCCCAGACAAAAACTGCATGAACTATAAAAGTTAAGAGACATGATGCATATATTCAGAATTTCAGGAAATATGAATAAAAGAGAAAACTAAACCCATTGCCATCAAGTTGATTTAAACTTACGGCTACCCTATGAGACAGAGTAGAACAGCTCCATTGAGTTTTAAAGGAGTGGTTGGTGGATTCAAACTGCTGTCTTTTTTGTTACCAAAGGCCCAAAATGATAGAATACAATGAAAACAGATTGCATACATATGTGTGTATATATATATACATATATATATACACACACCAAAAACCAAACCTACTGCCACTGAATCAATTCCAACTCATAGCAACCCTATAAGACAGAGTAGAACTGCTTCATAGAGTTTCCAAGGAGCCTTGGTGGATTTGAACTGTCAACATTTTGGTTAGCAAATGTAGCACTTAACTACTACACTACCAGGTTTTCCATATATATATCTGAAGAAGGATACATGATATTTGTATGAAAACAACCATCACCACCACAACAAAAAAAGTCCTCAGAAGGGTACCTAATATTTTCACGCAAAAGACAATAGCAAAAAATTTAAACATTTCACTAAAAAATAAGCAGACTGTATTTTAAAATTAGTGTTTAATAGCTTACATAATATAAATTTGGCCTCAGATTCCACAAGAAAAAGATCAGATATAATAACAAATTGGGAATTATCTTTTTTTCTCTCTTTCTTTTTTTTATTATGACTGAGTAAAAATATACATTCCCATATAAATTTACATGCCCACCTATATGCAGCTTCCACTGCTCTCCCTGTCCGGTGACAGCACATTATTCCTCTCTGCTCCATACATGTCTCATCCTCTCAATAGTCTCCTTTCCCCTCCTCTCCACCCACTCCCCTTCCTCCAGCTAGAGGTCAGCAGGATGATATCCTATAGATGCATAGAACCATAAAGTGTATCCAGTATGTGGTCACTCTGCATCGCCAAATCCAATCCATTCATGTCTGAAGAGTGGACCCTTGTTATGATTTATGGGCAAGGGCAGCATCAGGGCCAGGGGCCATGTTCCAAGGGGAACCCTGAAACCACTGGACCATCAATTGAGGTCTTTTAGTGGAGATCTCAAGGTGCATCCCCTTTTTATTCTTGTGCTGCCAGTGAGACTCAATTTTCGTTAAAAATTCTCTAAGGATGAACTTTAAAACCTGCTGTGCTTTTTCCAGCAGTATAACCAGACAAGGACCAGAACAAAGTAAAGAAATTTTTATTCAGACAAGAATTTAGAGAGTTAAACAGTTATATACATTAGGAGAAAATGTACTTCAGAAAAACAAGAAAAAGAATTTAAATTGAAGAAATGTGCTTTAAGAAACATTAATGAATAGCATACCAATTGAACATGACATTGAATATATCTAACTATTGATAACATTAAAAATTATTTTAATAACAATCTGGGGTTAATATTCCAGAGGCTATATCATAGATATCAGTCAAGGGCATCTGCATATTAAAGTCAACAGAAAATAAATGTGCTAAGATTCTCATCTTGGATGTGTGGATGGAGCATACTTTCATTAACGTGAGATAGACAAACACATTTTAAAACACTCAGAACATAAACACAAAACAAATATGACAAATTAATCAAAATTTCAAACAATGTTCCTTGAAAGATAGACTTGTAAAAATCAAAAGGCAAACGATTAGGCAAAGAACTATGTAGAAAATACATAGACCACTTAAGACTTGATAAAAAGAATACTGAGGAGGCAGAGTCAAGATGTGGACAAAGCACACGTCTCCTTATCTCCCTCTGGAAACCAAGACCTGAAATGGTAATCAAATGGAGCCTTCTGGTCACCTAGTGAGCCCCCAGGACACGGCACAGGGCTGTTAATTTGAACTTCATACCACTGAACGAAAAATCTCTCTCACTGACTCCCATTCCTGGCTAACCCTGGCTCTTGTGGACTGAAGGGAAACACATCATTTTGACTTTCTTTTTCTCTCTCTTGGCTGGCAGACAGAGCTGAGTCTTGCCTAGTGGCTAGACTCAGACACATTGCTGGTGAGATAAGCAGACAAAATTGCTATATTTGGAGAGCCAGGCTTAGGACTCTGTTCATCTAGCCACTTTAGGGCTGTCTTTTTCTCTGTGCCACAGCATGGTTCACATGGAACCACAGTGTCTGTGTGTGGGACACCATGTTGGATACGGAGATTTTAGTGGGACCTAATTCTTAGCCTGGGAGCCAGCACCTGCAAACAGGACAGTGCTTCTCCAACAGAAAGGCAGTAATTTACACAGTGTTGCCTATTGTGGGGGCCTGGCAACAGAGGTTGAGGACTCACTACCTCTCGGCACCTTTAGCCCCTCTAACTGCCGACTGTGTGGAGGGCACCATTTTAGATATGGTGGCCTCAGCTGGACCTAATTCTTAGCTTGGGAGCAAGAGCCTGCCCACAGGAGAGTGCTTTTCTATCAGAAAAGCAGTAGTTTACACAGTGTTGCCTAAGGCTGGGCCCTGTCATCAGAGGCCAACTGGGCCATAGCATTGTTGTATTTTGAACTAGTTCATATCATCTGGGGTTGGACATAGAGGTGCTTACTTTGCCAGCTGGGAAGAGGGACGGACCTCTACACCTGAAAACCTGACTGACTTGGGAAGTGGTCAGATACCTTTTGTTTTACATTTTAAGACAGCCTAAAGAAACATCTGAGATCCATCCTCACAGTGTCTCTCCCAGCCTCTACTTACTCACATGGGACCCAAAAAAAACAGACACTTGTGGCAAACAAGAAATCACTCATGGCCTCAGAAGGCTCTGAAACAAAACAACCAAGGAGTTTTTCAGATGAAGAAACTTTTCTGAAATCATCGGAAGATGAATACAAAAGGATAATATACACAGCCCTTCCAGACATTATACAAAATGCAGCACAATGAAAAGAAAAATTAGGCAAGCTGTTCTATCTGATGGAACACCAGTACTCTGAAATCCAATGGATCAAGAACAAAATCAAAGACATAGAAACTTCCATTCAAAGCCAAGAAAACAGAATGTAAAAAATGGAAAAAAGAATTTCTGACTCAGAAGACAGAGCTACTGATGGCAGCATCTATGAGGACAAATCAGAAAAAAGAAACAAGAAAAATGAAGAAGCATTAAGAAGCATGTGGGACTCTATTAAGAGGAACAACCTTTGATTAATTGGAGTCCCTGAACAGGGTGAGACATCTGAGAACACAGAGAGTATCGTTGCTGAGCTGCTGAAAGAAAACTTCCCAGAAATCTTGAAGGAAGAGAATATAGACATCTCAGATGCATATCGTACACCACCCAATGCCAACACCACCCAATATAGATCTCAAAAGAAAGACTCCAAGACATATTCTAATCAAGCTTAACAAAATGAAACATAAGCAGCAACTCTTAAAGGCAGCAATACTCAAAGCAAAGCTAACATTCAGAGGGAAGCCTTGTAGGCTTTGATCATATTTCTCAGCAGAAACCAGGCTGGCATGGAGACAGCAGCATGACACATTCAAAGCCCTGAAGGAGAAGAACTTCCAACCAGGAATTATATATCCTGCAAAACTATCTTTCAAATATGAAAATGAAATTAAGACATTCCCAGATAAACAGAAACTCAGAGACTTTGTGAAAACCAAACTCAAACTATAAGAAATACTGAAAGAAGTTTTTGGCTCTGGCTTAGAAGAACAAAACCACTAACGTTATATTTTAGAAGGACACATCATCCAGAATTCTACTCAGTTAGGGAAGGCTCCAAAGTCAATCACAGCTTTAATACTGAAAGAAACAATCCAGAAAACTATAGTACCATCATATTAAAAAGAGGGATGTGCTACAGTCGTTATAGTCCTTCCAGATGGACAGGAAGTCAACAATACTGGTATCAATTAAAATGGGGTTTATAAATCATTAAGGGGGATCTTAGAGGCAGCTATAAGTACAACAAAGATGCAACATACCATATCAAGAAATCTAACACAGGAGTCTCAACAACTACAAAGCCAGGTCTGAAAAAGGTGAAAAGTCAACTCACAAAAAAGAATGTCTCAGAATAGACTAATAACAAAGATAACATCAACACAAAAATAAACATATCCCAATGGCAGCAGTGAACACATACCTATCAATAATTGCATCAAATGTGAATGGACTGAATGCTCCATTAAAGAGACATCGAGTGACATCTTGGATGCAAAGACATCACTCTTCCATAGGTTGTCTACAAGAAACTCACTTGATACTTAAAAATAGAAAAAAACTGAAAATTAAAGGATGGAAGAATATATATCAAGCTAACAATGAACAAAGAAGAGCAGGTGTGGCAAATCTAATCTTGGACAAAATCAATTTTAATGTAAAATCCACTATTGAGGACAAAGATGGACACTATTTATTGCTGAAAGATTCGGTACACAACAAGACTTAACTATATTAAATATTATGCACCTAATATCAGAGCACCTAACTACATTGAAGAAACAATGACTACACTCAAAAAAGAGTTAGATCACTCCACAATAATAGGGGGAAACTTCAACACTCTGTTCTCAATACTGGAAAGGTCATCTAGAAGAAAGCTGAGTGAAGATGCAGAAGACCTCATTGCCACAATTAACCAACTAAACCTCATCGATATATACAGAACTTTCTACCCATCAGCAGACAACTATACCCTCTTCTCCAGTGCACATGGAACATTCTCCGGCATTGACCATGTGTTAGGACATAATGCAATTTTCAAGAAAATCCATACCATTGAATTAATGCAAACTATCTTTTCAGATGATAAAGCCATAAAAGTTGAAATCAATAGTAGGAAAAACATAGATAGAAAGCTGAACTCTTGGAAACTGAACAACATCTTACTAAAAAAACCATGGGTTATAGAAGAAACCAAGGATGAAATAAAGAAATTCATGGCTTCCAGTGAGAATGAAAACACTTCCTACCAGAACCTATGGGATACAGCTAAAGCAGTCTTCAGAGGTCTGCTTATCTTATCTCCATAAACGCACACATCTGGAATGAAGAAAGAAACCAAATCAAGGAACTAACCATACAGCTTGAACAAGTAGAGAGAGAGCAACAGAGGAACCCCTCAGGCAACAGACGAAACCAGATCATAAAGATTAGAGAAGAACTAAATGAATTAGAGAATAGAAAAACAACTGAAAAAATTGAAAAGCCCAAAAGCTGGTTTTTTTTGAAAAGGTCAACCAAATTGACAAACCACTGGCTAAACTTACTAAAGAAAATCAGGAAAGGAAACAAATAACCCAAATTAGAAATGAGAGGGAGTTGTCACAACAGATCCAACGGAAATCAAAAATATCATAACAGAATACTATGAAAGAATGTACTCTAACTAATTAGAAAACCTAGAGAAAATGGACAAATTCCTTGACTTATACCACCTACCCAGTTGTTCTGAAGCAGAACAACTTAATAAATTCATCACAAAGGAAGAGATTGAAAATGTCATCAAAAAACTGCCAACTAAAAAAAAGCCCAGGCCAGATGGTTTCACTGTAGAATTCTACTGAGCTTTTAGAAAAGAGCTATACGCTGTTGGTGGGGTTTCAAAGTGGTCCAGCCTCTTTGGAAAGCAATCTGGTGCTTCCTAAAAAAAATGGATATAGATATACCATGTGACCCAATAATTCCACTACTTGGAATATATTCTACAGAATCAAGGCCATTTACACCAACAGACACATGCACAAGAAGGTTTATCACAGCACAGTCCACAAAAGCAAAAAGATGGAATCAACTCAGATGCCCAAAAACAGAAGCATAGATGGGTAAACTATGGTATATATACTTAATGGAGCACTATGCAATGATAAAGAACAATGATGATTCCAGGAAACATCTCATAAACTGGTTTCAACTGGAAGACATTATGTAGTCAGAGACAAAAGAACAAATATTGCACAGCAGAAAAGACTCTTCGATGGCTGCAAGGGAGGGGAAGGAGGGAGGGCGAGAGGGGACGGTTTAGATTAGATAGTTGGTAGAAATGTGGTTGGGTGAATTTGGTGATAGCACGCATTAGAAACAAGAACAATATTAAGTGTACTTCAACATAACTTGAATACTCCTTCCATCTTAACCGAATATTGCAAGGAAAGAGTAGCTGAGGCAGGGGGCAGGGGACCATGCTCTTAGGTGAAATCAAGGCCTATTGGCACAACTAGTGTTTTGCTAAGAGGGCTCTGCACACCCCACATTGGTGAATGGCGTCTGGGGTCTTAAAAGCTGCCTAGCTGCCACCTGAGGGCACAGCAAATGGTCCCAACTCAGCAGAAATGGATGCTCACTGAGGACCAAAATGACATGGGGGCAAGACAATCCAGAAAACAGAGAGGCCCACATTAGAGGGTGCCTACATCGACTTGGGACCGGACGAACCAGATGGTGCGTGGTCACCAGCTGAGACAGCTGCGATGGAGCTCACGAAGTTGAGTCTCACTGGCAACACAAGAATAAAAAGGGGTGCACCTGAGATCTCCACTAAAAGATGACAACTGATGGTCCAGTGGCTTCGAGTTCCCCTGAAAGCATGGCTCCTGACCCTGACGCTGCCCTTGCCCAGAAATCATAACGAAGTTCCACTCTTCAGACACGAATGGATTGGACTTGGTGATGCAGAGTGAACATATATTGGATGCATTTTATGGTTCTATGTATCTATAGGATATCATCCTGCTGACCTCTGGCTGGAGGAAGGAGAGTGGTTGGAGAGGAAGGGAAAGGAGACTATTGAGAGGATGAGACATGTATGGAGCAGAGAGGAATAGTGTGCTGTCACCGGACGGGGAGAGCAGTGGAAGCTGCATATTGGTGGGCATGTAAATTTATATGGGAATGTACATTTTCACTCAGTCATAATAATAATAAAAAAAAGCAATAATACTAACTAATCAAAAATAAAAGAAATGAAGAAAAGGATTTAACATACACCTGATAAAAGGAGAATGATCAAGTGGCCAAAAAACAAAGATGATCGACATTAGTATTTCTGAGAAAGTGCAAACTGGAAACATAATGAGAAATCAGGATAACATCCATTACAGATGTATTAAAATTTAAAAGACTGACAATGTGTTGCTCTGATAAAGTGCAGGTGGAACTGCAAAACAGTACCAGCGATTTGAAAATGTGCAATGTGTTGAAAGAAATGGATCAAACAGTACTTTCATAACTTTTGGTAAGGATGCAGATGACATGAATACTTTGTGTTGAAATGCAATGGTCAGATTCTTATAAATTTAAGTATACACTCATGGTGCCCTGCTAGCACAGTGGAGCACCGTAGTTAAGAGCTTGGTGACTAGTTAAAAGGCTCGTAGTTCAAATCCACCAGATGCTCATTGGAAACCCTATGGCACAGTTCTACTCTGCTCCACAAGGTTGCTACAAGTTGAAATTTACTCAACAGTGATGGATTTATTATGATCATGATGATGATTGAATGAAAATGTATACTTCCATATAAATGTCCATGCTCCCCTATATGCAGCTCCCACTGCTCTCCCTGCCTGGTAAGAGCACACCCCTCTTCTCTGCTTCATACATGTCCTATCCTCCCAACAGTCTCTGATCCCCTCCTCTCCACCCACTCCCTTCCTCCAGGAAGAGGTCAGCAGGACAATATCCTCTAGATGCATAGAACCATAAAGTTCC
Organism: Heterohyrax brucei; assembly: GCA_028571685.1. NCBI lineage: Eukaryota > Metazoa > Chordata > Mammalia > Hyracoidea > Procaviidae > Heterohyrax > Heterohyrax brucei. The sequence goes on along the minus strand of CM053146.1, from coordinate 59,695,146 downwards.
CAGAAAATAAGGTCACTCTGTGTCGCCACGTCCAATTCACTGCTGTCCAAAGAGTTGACCTTCATTACGATTTATGGATAGTGCCAGCATCAGGGCCAGGGGCTGTGCTCCCACGGGAACCCAGAGGCCCCTGGAACATCATTGTGGTCTTTTATTGGAGATTTCAGGGTTCGCTCCCATTTATTCTTGTGTTGCCAGTGAGACTCAACTTTGTGAACTGCATGTGATGAATTTTTTAATAAACAACCCAGAAATTGAATTCCCAAATTTTTATTCACTAGAAATACAGAAAGGAAACCTTATACCATTATAGACCACCCAAATATTAAAATAAAAAAAAATACTATAAATAACTCTATATACATAAACTGGACAAGATAGACAAAATAGAAGAATTCCTAGAGAAGCAAAAATTACCAAAACTGGCTAAGATAAAAGAGAACCTGAATAGTCCTATACTATTTAAAAAAAAAAAAGGATTGAAAGTATATTCACACTGGTATGTTTCACTAGTGCATTATAACTAACATTTAAACAAGGAATAAAACCAACTTACACAGTATTTTCCAGAAAATAGGACAGATACTTTTCATCTCATTATATAAGGCCAGAATCACCCCCAGAATAAAAATCAGACAAAATTAGCATCATTGTGAAACTGGTAGCACTATTCCTCATGATAATAGATAAAAATCATCAACAGAACTATATTATACCAATTCAAAAAGAAAACAAAACAACAACAACAAGGAACATATGATAATCAAGAAGAGTTTATATTAGGAATAAAAGATAGATTGAATATTCAAAAACAAAGCAATTTAATCTATTATAATCCACATAATCAAATGAACTGATGCAGAGAAATCATATATGCATATACATGATGGATACATATACAGCCCATCACTGTTCAGTTGTTGTGACTCATATTGACCCTGCAGGATAGACCAGAACTGTCTGCAGGATTTCCAAGGCTGTAAGGCACTGTGAAAGCAGACTGCCCTATTTCTCCTGCAGAGCAGTCAGTGGGTTCAAAGGGCCAACTGCTCAGTAGGTGGGTGAGTACTTAACTACTGTGCCACCAGGGCTCCCATCTGCGCCCAGAAATGTCTGCAGTTCAAATCCACCTTCCTTAAATCTTATATCTTTGGAAACCCTATGAAGCGGTTCTGCCTATCCTATAGAGTAAATATAAGCTGAAATCTACTTGTCAGCAGCAGGTTGGTTGGTTTGTTTTAAGAACAATGGCTAAATAACTTGACTACTGTAGGTGTTATCATTAAGCTGTACATCAGAAAAAAAATGAAAACGGAAAATACAATGTTTCATATAATTTTACAACACTATCAAAGCCATGCCTGTTGATACACTTATGTACAGCTAAACAGTTGATGGCATTAGTTTGGTTGGTTTGTCTGTGAATTGGGCTAAAGTTTTTTTTTAGTTTCTCATCTACCTTAGTTCAGTTAAGTATTGCCTGAGGTCTCAAAACCTTTCAAGTGACCACCCAAGATGCAAAAATTGGTCTCTATTCAACTGGAATAAAAGAGGAAAACAAGCCAAACACATCACCCTGAAGCTGATTCTGACTCATGGGGACCGTACAAGACAGAGCAGAGTTGCCTCGTAGGGTTTCCAAAGCTAGAAATCCTTTCAGAAGGAGACTGCCACATCTTTTCCCCCAGTAAATGGTTGCTGGGTTCATACCACCAATATTTTGGTTAGCAGCTCAGTGCTTAACAATTGAGCAACCTGTGTTTCTCAAGAGGAAGAAGAATACCCAGGAATTTAAGAAGGGTATGGACTGTAGCCGTACTTGTCTTCATGAACTATTACTTCTTCCGCCATTAGATTAGAAAAAATGATTGTTGTCCGGATACCATTAGGAAATGTTTTGATCAAAGAGGCGGTAGGTGGATCCTGCTCCCAAAAAAGAAGAATCAGGAAACAGAAATTCCAGTTCATACACAAACCAGACTTAATGTATCTGTTGAAATTGGGGGTGACACTTGAATGCATTGGTACTGTTAGGTGATTTAGAGTCAATTCCAACTCACAGTGATGGTGTACAACAGAGCAAAACATTGCCCAGTTCTGCACCATCCTCCCGATGATTGCTGTGTTTGTGCCCACTGTTGCAGCCACTATGTCAATTCATACCCTCAAGGTTCTTCTTCTTTCTTGTTGACCCTCTGCTTTACCAAGCATAATGTGCTTCTCCAGGGACTGGTCCCTCCTGTAACATGTCCAAAGTACGTGAGATGAAGTCTTACTATCCTTGCCTCTAAGGAGCATTCTGCGTATATTGCTTCTTCCAAGACACATTTGTCTGTTCTCATATCAGTCCATGGTACAGTCAATATTCTTCACCAATGCCATAGTTCAAAATGCACTCATTTTTCTTGATTATACTGCCTGGAATTCATCTTAAATCCTGAACCAAACTATTCCATAAAGCCACCAATAAACTGAACAAATTTACTTCAACTACTAAAGAATGTTTTCTTTGAAACATCTATTAATATTTCCTCAGATTAACCTGTATTTTCCAGCTTAATGATTACTTTTCTGAAAACACTAGCTACACTTTTCTTTGTCCATCTCTCTACTTTTACTTTTTTTGTTTTACTTTTACTTTTTTCACTGTATAAAGTGTCTAACGTAATACTTAATAGAAATATGATAGAAAGCCTCTTTATATTGTATACAGCTTTAAAGGAAACTATTGCATTTTCTTTGAATACTAACATTCGTGTATATTTATGGTAAATAACTCTTATTATGATAATTTTTTTTCTATTTCTAGTGTCTTCAAGAACTTGCAAATTTTCTATAGCAGTTGTTCCTTCATTAATTAAAATAGTCTTTTTTGTTTTTCCTGTTTGCTTTTAATATGGTAGTTAAATAGACATCTTTTTTGAATTAAATCAATCTTGCACATTCTCATTCAGTGATTTTTATTTTAGGCTATTTTCACTTATGTTCATAAAAAGTATCAGTTTTAATTACATTTCATACACCTTATAATTGGGCTTTTTAATTATTCTTTAACATATACTTCTTAAATTGGTATAAAACCATACTACCCTTGTAAAATGAGTTGGAAAGATCTGGATTTTTTTTATTCTCTGGAAGGATTTTTATAATACTGGACTCTATGTTGCTTATAAAACACCTACAAAACTTACCAGTCTTTCATTTGATTGGCGATATATATATTATAGATATAGATATATACAGACACTTTATTTACCTTGAGTCAATCTGGTACATTATACTTTTGTAGGACCTCTCCATTCTGTTTTTGGATCCGACTCGACGGCACTTGGCTTGGCCATTCTGTTTAGGTCTTCACTTTGTATATACAAACATAAGGAACACTGATGGTGGTTAAGTGCTTGTCTGCTAATCAAAAGATTGTCTGTTTGAATCTACCAGGTGCTCCTGGGAAACTTTGTGGAACAATTGTACTCTGTGCTATAGGGGCACTGTGAGTCAGAATCGACCCAGAGGCAAGGGGTTTGCGTTTTTCTTTCTTTCTTTCTTTCTTTTTTTTTTTTTGACAACATAATGGTTAAGCACTTTGCTGCTAACCGAAGTGCCAGTATGTTGAACCTACCAGCCACTCTGTGGGAGAAAACCCTGGGCAAACTGCTCTCTTAAAGACTGTAGCTTAGGAAATCCTATGAGGCCCTTCTGCACTGTCCTACAGGGTTGCTCTGAGTCAGAATTGACTCGATGGCAAATAAGAGTAGTATATTTAAAATGATAGGTGGTCTTTAAATATCACTTTGAAACATTCCACATAGTCAACATGCAATAGTTTTACTATTATCAGATTCTAAATATTTTTCAATTTTAATTAGACTTTTTCATGTTATCCATTAGTTAGTTAGAAAATGGATGGTGAAATAATGTTTTTGGATTAAACTTTTTGTTGTCTTTGCCTTAGTTACTTTGGCATAGGAAACTTGTGCAGAGTAGTTACCTATGAGATCCTCCCCTTTTTTGTCACATTTATTCTGTGACCTGGTATATTTTCAGTTTTCCTAAATGTACAACATGCTCTTAAATCATCATGCTATTTATGTAATGGAGATATTTATTACATGTCTTTAGATAATATTTATTCACCAAATTGTTTAAATATTCTGTATTCTTGCTAACTTTTATCTGTTTATCAATATTGATATAGGTAGTTTTTTTTTCAATTACCCCTAATAATTGTGCCAACTAATGCTTTGTACATGTTTGGAATTATGTTAAAGCTGATGTAAAAATTCTGAAGTTTATCTTCCCAGTTTTTTCCGCCTGTTTTATCATTATATAAATACTCATTTTAGATCTGTATTTTAACTTTACAAATATAGTGATATGCAACTAAATTGCGTTCAGGCAACCTTCCATTGTATATATGTCCATGGTCCCATAAGGTTATAACGGGGTTCAGAAATCCCATACAGACAACCACAGGTAGAAAATTCCATAGCTTCTCACACAAAACACATGTATCTTTATTTGTTGTATACAAAGCAGTTGTGCGGCCAGATGTATAATTGAATGTACATATATAATTTATAATACACATCTTGACAGTTGTAATAAATGCCTATGTTACCGGCTTATGTATGTACTGTACTGTACTTTCTACCATTATTTTAATGTAAACTTTTTCTACAACCAAATAAAAAGTTTAAAATGTAAAAGTGTGTGCTTCAACTCAGGCAACAGCATCCAATCTTGTAAATCACACATCTCATCAGTATTGTAGTGTTTTTTCTCTGTTTAATTATCTTTTGAAAATATTACCATGAAGTGCACCATGGCTCCCAAATTCAGCAGAACTAGTACTGGTGACATTTATAGCAAGTGGCAAAGGAGAAATACCAATTTGGAAGTGAAACAAAAGCTTATCAAGTAACATGAAGGCAGAAAGTCAGAAAATGCTATTGCTTACAATTTAGACATGTTTCCACAATATCTAAATCACATAACATCCCATTTCACAAAGTGTATCCTAAATGTTAAGGAATGTATGACTATATATAGGTATATATGTGTGTGTACACACACACACACATATACAAACACACATACATTTACATTTTTGGAGGTGTAACAGTTCTATTTAGGTTATTATAAGAAATTAACCTTTAAATACCAAGTTGGGTCTGTTAATATATTTGTTTTGTTTACTGATTCTTGCTACTTATCTTTTTTCTTTTTTCCATTTTCACTATTTTTATTTTATTGGTCAAATATTCTTGTGTCATCTTTTGCCTTTACTGCTATGGAAACAAATTATTTTCCTTCTATCTGGCACTTGGTTGGCTTGGCATCTGGAATTAACCATTAAATTTTTAGCCTATATATCAACTTTAAGTAATCTAATGATACCAGGTCTTCCTCTTATTGTCACAAAAAATACACTTTGTAACTCACCAAATCTCAAAACAGCTTATATTTTACATAATATTCAGTACATATTAGTCATTCTTCAGTCAAGTAAAATAGTCACATAATAATCAAATAGTGAAATAATAAGAGTTATTATTCTTATAATGGTAGCAATAATAAAACTATTATTATTATCTGTAGTTTGTACTGTCAACGATTAACTAGATTTACCTACGTGATTAATGTTATTGCTAACTTAGCTTTATACTCTTCTTTCCCTCTGCCTCTTCCCTGCTGAGTATTTAATTTTCTTTTTCATGATGTACAACTTGCAGTAGTTCTTGGGAAGGGCTTGTACTTGTTAAGTATTCCCTGACACAGTCACATTTCCTCTATCTCCTTTAAACTGGTTGTATATACAGAACTGAAGTTGAAAATGTGTATTTTGTCTCAGTGTTTTTAAGTAACTTTTCTCAAGGAGGTGGGGCCAAGAGGGAAGAGTAGTCAGACCCTTCCTCTGGCTGCTGTAACAGAAAAGGCACCCCCAACACAAATGAATCTGTCACAAATGACGTCCTGGTAACACAGAACATCAAAGAGAAAGTTGAGAAATTGGGCTGAACAATGGAGAAGGTAGAGCAGGATTCATCAGATCTGACTGGCGGGGAAATGGCTGTGTCCAGCCTAGTAAGCTGACTGTAGGAGTTGGAGGTCTTGCTCCCCAGGAGGAGAAACTGATCAGACGATGTACTCATGCCTCTAAAACTACTGAGGAACAGCATGATATAGTCAAAAACTGAATCTTTGCATATAACTAATGGCACACAAGAATCTAAGTATTTCCCTCAAGATAGACCTCTTTGCCTTCTCCTAGTGCATTCCACTCCCTTCTCTGTGCTTTGGTGGGTTCTGGAGTGTGACACCATTAACTGAGTTGTAAGTAAGACTCGTTGAAGCTCCTAAGCGATCCTCTGAGACTTGAACAGGGAACAACTTAACAAATAGGGAAAAGGTGGAAAGAACAAAAACAATCTGCTGACTCCTCTGGTCTTGAAATTCAGAGCAGAAACTGTTTCTTCCCCTAGATTCAAACATAAGAGGACATGCTATCCTTACAGCCACTCAGAAACAGCTGTTAGCTCCCTGCCTTTCTTAGCAGCTACAGCCAGATGCCTCTCCGCCTACACCAATCACCCCTGACCATCTATGACAGACAGGTGAGATCCTGCACTATACACTTGGGGATTGACTACCTGGACACCTAGGATGACTCTACACAAGAAAAGTAAATGGACTCTAGGGTTCACATGTTTGGCAACAGCTTTAACCACTTGGTGAGAGAATAATAAAGATTAAAAGGCTCCAATAACCAAACTAGAACACATGACCAGCCTGTTGGGGCATTTCAAAACAAAACAAGAAGCTGGAACACAGTAAACAAACATAAAATAAATAAAGTAAACAAGTTAACAGTGATTCAGAGAAAACAGTTTGTATCAGATCACTGAAAAAGGTTGATTGTGGTGATTTTAAAAAGTTTCTGAAACACAGCATCAAGTTTTCCAGTGGAAGAGAACTTACTGGGATTATAAGAGGTAGAATATAAAAGATTAACAGTTAGTGCTCTTCAAGAGATCGGGAAGAAGGTGAGGCAAAAAGCAGCAGAGCATAGTGACAAATTGAACAGGCTACAAGAAAGCACAGGGAAGCAAGAATGAAAAATTCAGAAAATTAATAACAAAATTATAGAATTAGACAATTCAATACAAAGTGAAATGAGCAGAAGTGAGACAATGGAAGGCTAAATTAGTCAGACTGAAAATAAAGGATGTGACATCACCATGTTTGAGGAAAACTCAGATAAAAAAATAAAAAAGAATTAAGAAACACTAATAATTACTTGGAATTCCATCAGAGGAATAATCTACAAGTGATTGGAATATCAGAACAGGGGTAATAACAGAAAACACAGAGACAATTGCCCAAGATTTCTTGACAGAAATCTTCCCTGATATCATCAAGGATAAGAAAAAAAAAAAAAATCTATCCAAGATACTCATTGAACTCCATACAACATAGATCCAAAGAGAAATACACCAAAGACTACCATGATGAAGGCTGTCAAAACTAAAGATAAGGAGACAATTTTAAAAGTGGCTAGGGGTAAACAAAAAATAACATACAAAGGGAAACCAGTAAGACTAACCTTGGACTACTCAGCAGAAACCATGTAGGAAAGAAGGCAATGGAAATAATATACAAAACCTTGAAGGAAAACAATTGCCAGGCAAGAACTATATATCAGCCAAAACTGTGCCTCAAATATGATGTCAAAATTAGAACAAATCCAGATAAAGAGAAATTTAGGGAATTTGCAAACACCAAACTAAAATCACAAGAAATACTGAAGAGAATTCCTTAACTAGAAAAACTGTAATATCAGGTAACAACTCAAGGCTAGAACATAGAACAGAATAAATGGATAGCAACCTAAATGGGGGAGTCAGAAAAATAGATAAAATAAGAACAAGGAGATGTCATTATTTGTCACTATAAGAGATGTCATTATAACAAAAAAAGGGACTTGAGAGAAAATGTACTTGTTCATCTTTCACATGAAGAGGAAATCAAGGAGATATAAAGAAATTATGAACTCCTTTAAATTTAGACAAATAAGAGTAAATATTAAGATAATCACAGAGGAAACTACTAATTTTGTGCATCAAAGTAGAAAACAAGAAAAATATAGAGTCTCAGCAATACAGTCACTAATGATGAAAAACATGAAAACATGTAAAGAAAAGACTCAGCACAAAAAATTAAATGGAACAAAGGAATTGTGTACAATGTACAAAATGACATCAAAATGACAGCACTAAGCTCCAAGCTATCAATAATCACAGAATTTAATAATTACTGACTGTAAATTGATTAAACGCACCAATAAAGAGACAGAGAGTGGCAGATTGAATTAAAAAAAAAATGACCCATCTATATACTGCTTATAGGATACACAACTTAAACACAATGACATGAACAAACTAACAGTCAATGGATGAGAAAAAAAATGTATCAAGCTAACAACATTCAAAAGAGGGAAAAAGCAGTAATATTAATTTCTGATAAAATAGACTCTAAAGTAAAATCCACCATAATTGGATAAGGAAGGACGTTACATAATGATTAAAAGATCAGTACTCCAGAAGCGTGGAAGGGTATTAAATATTTACACATCCAACAACAGGGCTCCAAAACACATAAAGCAAACACTGACTGCACTGAAAATAGAAATAGACAGCTCCACAATAAAAGTAGACTTTAACGCACCACTTTCGGTGAAGAAAAAAACATCTAGCATATAGTTCAATAAAGACACAGAAGATCTAAATGCCAGAATCAGCGACCTCATAGATAGATACAGAACATTCCGTCAACAGCATTCAGGTAAACTTTCTTTCCCAACACACTTGGAACATGCTCCAGAATTGACCATATGTTAGTGCACAAAGCAATTTTTAACAAAATTCAAAGTGTTGAAATATTACAAAGCATCTTTCCAGACCATAAAGCCATAAAAGTAGAAATCAGGAATAAAAAAGAAGGCAAAATGAAATCAAACACATGGAGGCTGAACAGCACTTTGCTCAAAAGCAACTGGGTTATAGAAGAAATCAAGGAATAAAGAAATTAGAATGTAAACACACCCTACTAGAAACTATGAGACACAGCAAAAGCAGTGCTCAGAAGTTAATTTATCTCAAGAAATGCACACACCCATGTGCATTAGATTATGCATCTAATCCTATGCTAGATTACGCATCTAATCTCCATAATCTACAAAATTTAACAAGGGAAAGACAAATAACCCAATTTAAAAAATGGGCAAAGGATATGAACAGGCACTTCACCAAAGATATCCAGATGGCTATTATTAGCCGTTAGAGAAATAGAGAAAGTGCTTATCATTAGTCATTGCCAAGCTCAGCCAAGTGCCGTCGAGTCAGATCTGACTCATTAACCATTAGAGAAATAGAAATCAAAACTAAAACAAGATACCGTCTCACCAAAACAAAGCTGGCATTAATCTAAAAAACAGAAAATAATAAGTATTGAAGACATTACAGAAAAACTGAACTCTTCTACAGTTCTGGTGGGAATATTAAATGGTATAACCACTTTGCAAATCAATTTGGTGCTTTCTTGAAAAGCTAGAGCTAGAAATACAATGTGATCCAGCAACCTACTTCTTGGAATATATCCTGGAGATATAAGAGCTGTCACACAAATAGATGCATTCACACCAATGTTTGTTGCAATACTGTCTATAATAGTGAAAAGATGGAATCAACCTAGGTGCTCATCAACAGATGAATAAACTATGGTATATTCATGTAATAGAATACTATGGAATGATAAATAACAATAGTGATCTCAAGAAACATCTCATAACATGGAGTCGTCTGGAAGACATTATGCTGAGTGAAATTAGTTGCAATACAACAAATATTGTATGGCTCAAGAGAAGGTTTACACATAGAAGAAAATAATCTGTGATTGTTACATGAGTGGGGAGGGAGGGAGAGGGTTACTCACAGGCTACATAGTAGATGGGAATTGGGATAGGTGAAGAGAGTGGCAGCACACAGTAGAAGGGAGGCTAGCACAACTGAACTGTACTTTCTAAATACAATCCAACATTTTGAAGGACAGAGCAGCAAGAGCAGGAGTATGGGGACCATGGTTTCAGGGGACACATAGGTCATCAATTGGCATCGCTACATATTTTAAAGAAAGTTTTCTGCATCCCGCTTTAGTGAGTGGTGCCTGGAGTCTTAAAAGCTAGCAAGTGGCCATCTACTTAGCATCAGCTGGTCCTAACCCACCTGGAGTGCAATAGAATGAAAGACATCAAAGACACTAGGGAAACATGAGTCCGGGAGATAGAGGGGATTATATGATTTGGAGACTATATCAATATGAAACTGAAAGAAGTAGATGGTTTACAGTCACCACCAATATTTGCCCTGATAGCTAACAAACAACCTAGAGTCCCTGAAGTTCTGAGAGAAAAAATGAGTGTGCAGAACCAGAACTTTATTAAAACACCAAATGTGATAGTTCATCAGATTAGAAGATCCCCTAGACTCTCTGTTAGGCCAGAGTTGAAACCAGTGCTGAAGCCAACACTTCAGACAAAGATTGGACTGGATTAGAAGAGACAGTGATGCTGGTGAAGACTATTTTCGCCTTAAGCATATACATGAGGCTGTCTGTCAGACTATCTGCTGTCCAGAAGCAGATGATTGGAGTTGGTTGGTTGAATACAGGAAGTACAGGGCGGAAAGTAGGAATGTGCTGTCACAGGGTGGAGAGAGCAGCTAAAGGTGCTTAGCAGTGTGGGTGCGGGTTTTATATGACAGACTGACTTGAATTGTAAACTTTCACAGCACAGTGAAATGCATATTTTTTTTAAAAAACATACTTTTTCACTTTTGTTTGGCTTTGTATCTTGCTCTCAAAAATGTATCCATTATATCCATTTCTATTTATCATCTATGGTTGCTTTTAACGTTTAATTTTACTTGTTACCTCTTCTAAATTCCAAGAATGGATTAAAAGAGAACCAGCTATGTACCATGTACAGATGACACAGAATCAAATACAATACAGTGATATAAAATAAAGGGGGCTGCATATACCATGTAAATTTTAACAAAATAAAGCACAAATTACAATACCAATATCAGATTATAATTAATCTCTCCTAAAAAAAATAGACTATAACTCATTAAATTTAGTCCAGGTGTTGATCTAGGTAGACACTTGGGTCACGAAAGTTACGAATGCGTGAGAGAGATATACTGAAAGACAAAACAAAACAAACCACTGCCATCGAATTGATTCTGACCCATAGTAACCCTGTTAGACAAAGTAGAACTGCTGCATAGAGTTTCCAAGGAGAACCTGGTGGATTCAAACTGCAGACCTTTTGGTTAGCAGACACAGCATTTACTCATTACACCACCACAGATTTTAACAAGGGAAATCTAAGCAAAGAAATCAACTGATGATGGGATAAAATATTTTTCATAGTGCTAAATTCTATCACAGACAGGTAGTGATACTTGAAAGAGCTCATAATGGCGATATTTCACATAATAAAATCAAGGTGGGTGTGTCTTAGGAGGTATATGAAGTGACATCTAAGACAGGGTAAGACTCAGTGTCTAGGACAGTGTGCCTCTATCCTACTTGTACATTGGAATTAAACAGGGAACTTGACTCTTTCTTCAGTCTCTAAAAGTTTGGTTTATTGGTTTGGGCTGGAGCACAGGCATCATTCTATTTTAAAGCTTCTTCTCAGAAACCCTGGTGGTGTCGTGGGTTAAGTGCCATGGCTGTTAACCGATAAGTCAGCAGTTCAAATTCCACAACTGTTCCTTGGAAACTGAATGAGGAAGTTCTACTCTATCCTGTAAGGTCCATGTAAGTCAGAATTGACCGATGGCAGCTCTTTTTGCTGTTGTTTTGTTTTGTTTCTCTAGGCAGCTGTAATGAGCCTGTATGGTTGAGAACTGTGAACCTTCAGCATCAGTCTCCAACTTTTCTATACATTAGAAGCACCTGGACTTTTTGTTTGATTTTAATCTCATTTCACAGACTGTATCCATATCTCCTGAGTCACAGTTTCTAACAGTGGGTCCCAAACACGAGTATTTATTTACAACATGTCAGTTGATTCCATTGTTCAACCAAACTCGAGAGCCTGTGCTTAGAGGAAGATTGTCGCAGGCTAAGGAAGGAGCGACTGCAAAGGCCCTAAGAAAAGAATGAAATTGATGTTTTTCAAATCAAGAAAGCCAGCCCTAATATAGGGAACAAAAGGAGATTACAGGATGTGATGGAAGTATACTACTGATTTTTAATCAAGAGAATGATTTAATACAATGTCTTGACTCAATGGCAGTGGGTTTTAAATATATATCTCCGGTCACTGTGTAGAGATTAGTCAATGCATATGTAGGCATGAAAGCGAAGATCTATATACACAGTCAAAGCAAAGAAAATATAAAAGGAAGGTGAGGAGTGAGTTAAAAACAAAACTGGAAAGCATTGTAAAGGAGAAATTTATAAAATATTGCAAGTAAACTTGGAAAACTAAGTGAAATACATGTTTCTGGGGAAATAAACAGAAACATTTAATAGATCAGTAAATTAAAATAATGCTGGAACAGTATCAGTGAGTTCCTTACAAAATCTGAACAAGGTCTGTGTTGTTTCATTGATGAATTATTTCAGATAAAAAGAAAACAAATTCATTTATTATTTAAAGTTAACCTAACTTGGCTGGCAAGCATAACTTTGAAAACAAAGCTTTTCAAATCTGTTTCCTAGTCTATCATAATACTGATACCAAGAACTGACAAAGATATAAAAGCAGGCAAGCCAAAAAGACTCCAGAAAATCTCACTTATGAAATGATACCAAATTCCAAAAGAAAATATTAGCAAATCAAGTTAAGCTGTATGTAAAAGATCACATTCTGTGGTCAGATGTGTTTCATGTCAGAAACATAAAGGTCATTTTCATTTAGAAAACATCATAAAATGAAATATTAATTAACACTCAGGCAAAGACATTTAGAAAAATTGAAATTATTTGTGCATAAAAGCAACTTTTAGTCACCTTTTGCTACAATAACCTCAATTCTCAGTGTCTTATAATCATCATGTATTTTTTTTTTTTTTAAATATTCTTCACATTACATGAGTTCTGTGGACTGGCTGCTGCACGACTGGGTTTCACTTAGCTTTGTTAAATGAGCGCAGCTGGGCTGTTGGAGTCCCTGGCTGCACCCAGGTGAGGGAAGTACATGTCTGAGACATGCTGTCTCCAAGGCAAGGGACCAAGGGCAGGATTGAGCAAAACCATGAAACCCATTCAAATGCTCCATCCCCATGTAATTGGTCACACAGCACAGCCTAAAGTCAATGGATGGAGTGTGTAATTCATGCAAAGTGTGGCAAGAAAAGAAAGTACTGAGAACGATTGCACAATCTACCCCTCAGAATAAATAAACATAAGAAAAAAAGTAACCTATGAATAAAAGGACTACTTTTGGGCATAACATTGCAGAGATAGAGCTATTACAAACCAAAAACCAACATCAAGCTGAATAGTTTAACACTAAACACATTTTCATTTAAGTGGTAGAAATGAAACAGAATACTACTTGATTATTATTGTTGGTCAATACTCTGGAAGTTCTAGGCATTGCAATCAAGAGAAGGAAATAAGTGGTATACCCATTTTAAAGGAAAATGAAAACATAACACTTCTCTCAGACAATGTGGCTATGTAAGATATAAATTCCAAGAAAATAAACGATGATCAAGAAGCAGTAAAGAAATTTGGTAGAGTGGATGCTGGGTCAACTAAAAAGTAGCTTTCCTACTCAAAGAATGGCCAGTTGAAGCAGTGAAAGGGAAAAATCTTATTTTTAGTTTTATTGAAAACAACAACAATAACCAGGTGCACTGAATCAGAAGTGCACTGAATCTGTATGAAAAAACATTAGGAAACTATGATCTATTGTATGACAAACACCATGCAGCTTAAAAATATCTATAGTTTTGAATAAAGGACCATACCCTTTTTTATAAGCAGCTATGCTAGCTATAATTCTCCCTAAATTAAATTTGTAAATTCAATTCAGCACCAATTAAAATTCCATCAGTCTTTTTTACTCAAGGAGGCATTTAACAAAATGACACCGAGGTTCACCTGGGGGAATAAATGGATGACAATGTCCAAGAAGTGTCAGAAAATGATCAGTAATGATATCCTTACCAGATACAAAAATAGCCACAAATCAGAGGCTGTTTACATAAATTATGGTTCTTTTATAGAATAGATCAGTATGAAGCTGTTAAAAAATAAAGTAGATGTGTCAGAGGCAGAGTTGCATGATATATCATTTAAAATATATAAATATATTTAAGAATATGAACTCAAAAATACGCATTCATCAGACGTTTTGGAAAGAACACAGGAAAGTTTTATTAAGTGGTTATATATTCACTGTCTGATTGTCTCTTTGCCATCTGCCTTTGTCACTCTAATTTTTGTTTTAAGGTTAATTCTCAAACTCTCCGCAGTTCAAACAGGCTCATGATGTACCCAAGAATTATAATCAGATTTGATCCATAATAAACATGACATTAAATTTACTTCAAGACAAAATTAACTGATGTTATTTTATACACTTTAATATGTAATTTCTAACTAATTGGTTTATTTCATTAGTGTGCATATTGTTATTGTCAGTTTTTAGCTATGCATTCACCCTGGAAACATACATTTCACACAAATTTATCTGATTATAGTTGTGGTATTGATCACTAAAATACAACAGCGTCCATTTGATTATAGCTAAAAACCATATGAACTTCCTTTAGTTTGAATGAGTTTACCACTCAACTTATCATGTCCATGTGCTCCTGTTTGTTAGTCGATAATACTTAAAATGGTTTAATTTAGTAAAGAGTATAGTTAATGTCATCCCTGTGAGACCCTATACGATTAAAAAAAACTTGAAGACGGGGTATCACGGTAGAATGTACAATGAATCTCTCCTGTTTATTTGAGTGATGAAATAACCATACATTCTCATAAAATAACAATTCAAGTATTATTTAAATCTCTTTCTTTACTGGTGTTTAGAAACTTCAAAGAAAAGGTTCCCAGGTCATTGTGACTTTCAAATATTCATTTTATAGTATGTAAGACAGGTGAATGCCTAAAACAGCTCCCCAAAAGACATGGGAAAAATCAGTGCTCAGTGAAAGTAAAGGAAATGTACCCCGTTAGTTTTGTCGCAGTAGATTTGCTAAAACTATTTTGCCCAGGAATCTGGCCTACGGAAACATATTTAATGCTGAAACAACGTCTCTTTGCTAGCTATTTCATTGCATGTCCGTCTGCTATGCTGACATCGTGCCAACTCACAAACTGGTCTGCAATTTTCAGTAAGGCATGTGCCAAAGCAACACATGGTTGAGACTGGCAGATTACATAAGGCTGTGAGTATCCACTATAATAAAAATTTAGTCTTTTGCCCAGTGTGTTTGATCCTGAAATTTCTTGCTGCACATTCATTAACTTCCCAAACTTTCCTTGAAAGAGATGATATATCATTAGTTTACTTTATAGTTAAGGAATTTTGACAGGAGATAAAGTGATTTAACTAGAGCTGCAAATGAAGACTCCCTGGAATATCTGCCTTGTTTACCTGAAACTACATTTTCCCACCTAAGCTTTCAATCTGTGTATCAGGGGAAAGAAGTGACATGATTTAGTATAGTACAGTATAATGATATAGCCATTTCCTAAAAAAAAAAAAAAAAAGTTAATAGTGAGAATGATGTAGTTGAAATAAGACCACAAAAAGTTAGTAATATAAATACTGATGAAGTAGGAGTTTAGAAATCCTTACTCTTAAACCAGCAATTGAACTACAATATTTTCCTTTTATATGGCTACTTTGGTGCATAACTGAGCTTTACCATGACTGGTGTTTTCTGTACTACAAAGGCGATTCAGAAGAAGCTTTAAGAATTTTGACTGTTCCAACAGAACTCTTTAGAAACCTTTGAATGGTTTTTTTCTTTGGAGAGATGCCTGATACTTTTTAAAAATTATGTCATGTTTTACCATTTTTTTAAAGGTTGAAGATGCAATATCTTAAAATGCATAAAGTTTCTATTTTTTAAGATCCAAATGTGGCATTAACATTAACTTTCATTATCATTGCTGACAAAGATAGAAATTTTGATAGTTTATGGTCTTTTAGATTACTTGAAGCTTGCCTTCCTGATTGAAGTAAATTTCTAGGTTTGTAAAATAATTGAATTTCAAATTTTGTTACATTTATTCAATAAGGATGTTGACGAGTACTCAGTCATACATGCAAATAACATGAGGCTGAAAAAGATAATAGAAAATATTCAGCTATTATCAATATCTGAAATAATCTTTACAAGCAAAAAATAAACCTGTAATATTAAAAATTGGTCTCAATGGAAAATCATCTTTCTCTTGGGTCTGAAAATTCCAATTTTATAAGAATAGCCTGAAGAAGACATACTTAGGGATAGCCCATAGGAGAATCACACTGAAGTTATAGGTTAGCTTTGTAATCAGTGGAATGTAGCCAGATCATCATGCTTAGTTGTGTGTGGTGTATTTTGAAAGGAATTTTGATAAGTTTTGTAAAGGACAGAGCAAGGTTATGAAGAGACCAAAAGAAAATGCAGCTTAAATAACTGGGATTGTTTAATATAGAGTATGCTTAGGCAAGACACAACAAATATTTTAAAATATTTGAAGAACTGTATTCCAAAATTGATTTATCTGTGAGTTACTTGATTCCACCATGCACTGCCCAATAGTAGCACATTACTGAGTGGCAGATTCAATTCAAGTAAAAGGGAAATTTTCTTTAAAGAAAGCCACCTAAAAAACAATGAGTTTTTTCAAGCAAAAATTAGTTACTCTATTTTGAAAGGCTTTTCTCAGAGTCTGGAAGATTACGTATATGTAATATACAAAAGGGGATTCAAGGATCCATGTGGAGATGGGAAGAAAAGGAGTTTGGAATATATCACCTTAGCAGTTACCATTAAATTCACGTACAATTTTAAACAAAAATTCTCTAGAAGGTAAGGTCAATTGAGCTCCTATCCTATAAACTACCTTCAGCAACGTTTGAATAGAAACTCATCAGGTGAGTTGGAAGTTTTTAATATTGTGAGAAGTTAATAAAGAGTGAGCATAGATATCTTCACTCTTTAGAATGGAGAATTTTGGTAACATGATGAAGCTGACCAGAGAAAAAAATGAAAGTTAGGACAGTACACATCATAGAAACAGTGTACAAGTCCAGAAAGGCAAGATAGAGATGGTGTCCTTGAAGATGACAAGAAGAAGCCTGGATTTGCTGTAGGAGGCTAGAGGCCAGTGGTAAACGGATTCAGAAGGGAATAGCTGGTCTGCACAACAAGAAACAGGGAAATGTTAAGCTCTCAGAAGCTTTCCAAAATAAAAGGGAAATGGAGAAGACAAGATTTTCTATGCCCTAACCCTGCTATCTAACTGAGAGACACACAAAAGCAATGGGACAGATAAAACTGGCATTTATCAGGAATGGAGTAGATACACCCTTAACCTGATGACTCCATGGGCCAACTACAAGGAACAGGCTTACTTGTTCCGGGAGGCAAGTTCAACACCAACACTAAAGGATAAGACCTGAACAAAGACACGTAGAAGTCTAAGGACATAAGGTGGAAGCCTAATGGGATTGGGCAGCGGTTCCCATTTCCAAGAGCAAAAATGACTTTTGCTCTAAGCCTCAGTACGTTTCTGTGTTTCCCATGTCACTGTGCTACTATGTGGTAAACCAATACGCTGCTTGATTTAGTACACTGCAGATTTGCAAACTTCTGCTAAGGGGCTGTAGTTCTTCTTCTTTTGTTTCCTGTGGAGACAGATTTTTACTACAAGAAAATTTGAAAAAAATTATTTGGTTTTGCATGCTTTTCTACACATCCGTTGGGTAAATAATTTTAAAAGGCTTAGTTCTTCCACTTTTGTCACATTTACAGTGGAGGAGTAAACTTGAGATTTCAGATGAGGTATGTTAATATTTTTTAGATTTATTTGAAATAATTTCATACATTTCTATTTTCCACTAATAAATTCATTTTAACTGACAACTTTTCAGTAAATGAAATCTGCTGATAGTAGTGATTATTATTTAAGGTATTGTTGTTTGCTAAGTTAACAACATTGAATTTACTAAATTAATATTTCATGTTCTAAATTATATTTGTTGAATGCATGCTCACAAAGCTAAGGTCTGTCAGAACCAAAAGTGTCCAACAAAGCTCACTGCAGAAGGGCTAACTCCGTTAGTGAAAACGATCCTTTGGTAGTCTCCAGTTATCATATCTCGGTTTGTGTTTGCTGTTTATGAGGCAGTATACTACGGAAATGAGAGAGAGAGGGAAACAGAAAGGGAAAATAAGTTAGGAGCAAAATACTAACAGGTGAATCATGTAGCAAAATGGGAGAGAAAAACAATTTCAGTAGAATTAATTCCAACTATGGCAGATTCACATGCTTCAAGAACAAGACTGCACTCTATAGGATTTTCATGGCTGTAACATTTCAGAAGCAGACTGCAAGGCCTTTGTTCCATGGCACCTTTAGGTGGGCTTGAACTGCCAGTCTGTCAGTTAATAACCTAATATGTAACCGTTTACACCGTTAAAAGAATCTTCATCTGTAGCAGGGAATCCACCAAAGGCCATGCAAGCTCCATGCTTAACAGATGTCAGGAAGTGGGTAAGCCAGAGAATATAAAAGGATCTTGACGTGTGTCCCAGGATGGGATAAGAATTGCCACTCCACTGATTCCCGTACCTCGGTCAGTATCTTAGAGTCTTGGAACTGTAGACTCATTGAATCCCAGTGATGGAAAGAACCTCTTCAGGCTTCTAAGAAAATAAAACAACGTAAGTACATAGGCACAGACAGTGTTCAAATCTTAAAGTTACCCTGAAGAAGAGAGCAAGTGAAGATCCCCAGGTTGGAGAATGGCTTTCAGATTGGTTTGTAGTCTCAGTTTTTTTTTTTTTTTTTTTTTAAAGAAGCATGCTGCGGGGGGTGGGGGAGCCGGAAATTAAGCAACTCTTAGGAAAAGTAGCTGAGATAATCCCACAAATTAAAGCCATTAAACTTTCGGTAATCTCTTCCCTCTTCTTCCTCCTTTCGTATCCTCTATAAAGCAGCCTCAGGCTACACCTATAGAGATAGCGGTAGATGTCGATAGGGAAAACAATTTTAAAAAGTTGTCATCCGTCGATTCTGCCTTACAGTGACCTTACAGGACAGAACAGAACTGGCCCATAGAGTTTCCAAGGAGGCTAGCGGATTCAGACTGCTGACCCATTGTTTTCGCAGCTGAACTCTTAAACACTAGACGACAAAGTCTCCAAAAATAACAAACAAATTCACTGTGGCCGTATCGATTCTGATTCAGAGTAGCCCTACACGACAGAGTAAATAGTCCCACAGTCTTTGTCAGGAGTGCCTGGTGGATTTGAACTGCTGACTTCTGGGTTAACAGCTGATGTCTTAACCACTGCACCACCAAAGTCACTGCCTCACGTGGGTTCTGACTCATAGTGATTGTGCCATGAAGGCAAACAAATACTGAGTGGCAAGTACCTGAATCTCAAAATGGGATACTGTAAATGACAATTCTATCATGTGAGGGATGGGAGAAGCTGTTCAAACACCGGTTGCTTGGGTGGTCAGATAGTGCAGCAGGCCTGTAATTTAGTAAGTTCCAAGGAAACTTTTCAAACCCCAGAAACTTTTAAAACCTGTCTATGGGATAATGAACCATACCTCTCTCATGCTTTATGTAAACATATTGAAAGAAACACTCACTTTTTTCTAACTAGGCATCGTACAACTTTTCTTTTGTTTTCAGAGAGAGACCTAGACTGATATTTTAAAATATTGCATACCAAAAATATTTGTTGTCTGGTTTGAATACTCTGGAGGTCAGTTCTACCCTGGCCTCTATGGTCGCCATGAGTCGGATTCGACTCCACAGCACTTGGCTTGGCTTTGGCAAGACATCAGTATAAAAGAAGAAACAGTTATTAAACAAGTTCTTATTACTCTTTCATCATTTCCTTTATTTAACCATATTTGGAGCTCCTAAACTTACAATTTTTTTTTTTTATTTTTGAAACATGTTTTCTTGCTTAATATATCAGATCAACTGACATTTCAGGTGTATTCTATACTTAAAATACAACTATGTGGCCAAATTTCAGTTGGAAATCATTTTTGAAATGAATTTATGGTAAAAATTTGACTGAGGAACCATTTATAAATGTGTGTTTTAAAGATTCTTTGACATTCATTTCTATTCATCTTGACAGCAAAAAAGTTTCAAACATGAAATAGACATAAAAGTACAACTAGTTTAACTGATTAAGTTAGACTTAAGTCAAGCGAGGAGCATTTATTATAATAGAAGTAACTGAAATTACAAGAGAAAAAGCTATGACAATTGGCAGATTATGATTCAAGTACCTGTAAATTTTTATGACAGTGTAATGCTTTAAAAAATGCAAGAGAATTCATATTCTCTTCCGTTTAGAATAAATTAGTAAAATTATGCCTATAGTCATCCACCTTAGTGAAAATTTTGTGGCTTTTTCAGTTAAAATCAAGTACTGTAAATCAATTAATAATTCCTGAAATAAAGGGAAAGAAGATAAAACGTTACATAAGTATACCAAGGGAAAAACAAAATTATAGTATTCTCATGCTTCTGGTTCAACAGGGCATTACGTTACCAGTTTAGCGAAATAGAAAGGGGGTCCTTTCAAATACTTAAGAGTACAGATTTGTTCATTCACACAAGCAGGCTAGTGATCTCTGTTAAAATGGTCTCTGCATGGACATATATTTTTTGGTGGAAGGCTTGCATAGTCTGTTGCACTATAACCAGCTATCTCTTTAAAGAGAGGACGTCTCGTGGTTTTTCTCAGGATTGAACATACGGTTTTGCCTCGCAAGGAGGACAAGGCTACTGTTCTAGAGTCTGCTATTTATCTCTTGAAAAAAAAAAATAACACACATACACACTAAAGTTTGACTGACACTAATTTCCTGAACAAGATACCCTAGAAACTCCAGTTTATCTCATAAAATCATAACAGACAGGGTTTGTGATGTCCCCTCTGCAAGATTCTTTATTCTGTCAGTTTATAACATTTGAAAGAGATGCTTTCCTTTCATATGCCATCCAGGAGAACAGAACCTGTCACCAACAGTGTAATGTGCTGTGTATTATCACTCTGAGTGATCCAGAGGCCCAGAGACTGTCATCTTTTTAGACTGTACAAGTCAACACAAATAAAAGTGAGGAGGCAAATGATAATGTCTGAGAGAGAGCCAGGCTCATTCTGACCATTACTTTTTATTCAAGCCTTAGAGATGACATGATGTGAAAAATGAGCCTGTGTCTAGTTCAGTGCCCATTAGTGTGTGAGCACATTATCTTCCACTTCTCACACTGAATCTCTGTGTACTCTCTGCCAGTTATAGCTCGGCAGTCTGTCAGCTTAAGAGGATTTTGAGTACTTTCGGCACTGGGTTTTTTGTTTTTTTTTTAAATGCTGTTTTAAATAAATAATAAATATTACGTCTACGGTGATAAACTGTGAGCAATTCCAGCCATTCATTCAAAAAGTAGATGCAATGTTTCCTGAATTTTCTTAAGAGATTATTGTTCTGTGGTTAAATAGATAAGATGGTACCTAATCTATTATTTGGAATGTAGAGCAATCGTTGGGTATAATTAAGGAAAAACTTTAAAAGAACATTCAGCAAATAAGCTGGATACTTTCATCTCTATTGAAATAGCATTTCAAATGAAATATGATTGTCCTATCATTTCCTCTCTATAATAGGTG
This sequence comes from Heterohyrax brucei, assembly GCA_028571685.1. Taxonomy (NCBI): domain Eukaryota; kingdom Metazoa; phylum Chordata; class Mammalia; order Hyracoidea; family Procaviidae; genus Heterohyrax; species Heterohyrax brucei. Next base: position 59,673,184 of record CM053146.1, on the reverse strand, counting down.
CCAAAGCTTTCTATATTTAAATTGCATCCATTATCTCCTACCAAAAATGGCATGGCTGGTATTAATTCTGTGGCATGTAAAAGACCCCAGAAATATTTGTTTCTGTAGAAACTTACTGCTAAAGAAGAGCTGGATGAAGGTTTTTACAATTCTATCAATTGCCAGGAACCTCACATAGACCAAACAAACAAACAAACAAACAAAAAAACCCAAAAAACTTTATGCCTGATGATGGAACGAAATCAATTAATTTATCACATCAGTCTTTAAGTGTCATAGTATTTTGGCCAGAGGTAGCAAATGCAGCTATAAAAAATTTACTTTTCAACAACTCTTTTGGATAGAAAATCTGACAACTCTCAGAATGTAGATTTGCCATCTTCAAAAATAGCTGAAACACACAAACAGACACATACACTCACATTTTAAATATAACTGTAGTTCCTCAAGAGTTTTGCATGTGGTCACTAACATTATCAACGAGGCTGTTGTTGCGTTCCATCCCGTCGATTCCGACTCACAGCAACTCCATGCAACAGAGCAGAACTATCCCACGTGGTTTCCCAGGCTGTAATCTGACAGGAAAGCTGACTGCATCTTTCTCCCAAGAAGCAGTCGGGGGCAGGGGCGTTGAACCACTGTCTTCTCTGTTAGCAGCTGAGAGCATACCCACTGCACCACCAGGGCTTTTTTTTTTTTTTTTTTTTTCTTTAATATTATCAATAGTAAATAAAACCCATAGCTATGTTATAGGACAGAGTAGTACACCACATATGGTTTCCAAGGCTGTAAGTTCTTACAGAAACTGCCCCACGTTTCTCCTTACCACTGACCTCTCAGTGAGCAGCCGAGCTCTTTGATGCTGCGCCACCAAAGCTCCTTAACAATTTCAATAACTTGATAAACTTACTACTTTTCTCTTTTTAAATTTTTAATCATCCCCAACCTCCCCCATCCCAGATAAGTCTTTAGTTACCTTGTAAGTAATGTTAGGCATACTTTTAAAGCTTTCCTAAGGTTATAAACACCAAACATTCAGTTGTTACAGCTCAGTGACTTAAACCACAAAAGACTTAATCAACAGAACAAAAAGCTGTAAGGACTGTATATGACAGGGAAGATATGATTTTTTTTTTTTTTTGCAGTTACTGCAGATTTAGCCTTGTCATTGCACTGTCACTATTTTCTTCAGGTAGAATTACATTCTGTTTCATGGATAAAGGCACAGCCAAAACAAATCTGAAGAATCTTAGAAAAAAATACTGAATTTTTGTTAGCAAACTTTGGCACATGTCTTGTAACAGGAGGGTAACAGCATGTTTTATGGTGAGCTTTGTTTTATTTTGAAGTCGTCAGCCTTTCCTTTTTAGACTGAAGTATTGTTTGGATACCATAATTTCTTACAACAGAAAATGGTTTACAATGTTTTCAGTTCCCTTCTGAAATGTCAATGATAGGCATTACTGTCTGTGGAGAAGTTAAATGGTACCACATTGGAAGAATAGGAGATGAAGAATATTTATTTTAACTTCGCCTTCCATTTTCTTCTTCATTGATTATCATCCTGTGTTATTTATGGTGAGAATGATGATCTGAATGTTCAAAATTGTGTGTCCTGCCTGAGAGAGATATTAAAACCACTGGGATGGTGAATATTTTGTCCAATAACATAACAATAGTGACAACTAGTTAAGGTTTATTTTATAATTGGAATTCAAATAACAACTACTTTAGTATTCTAATCAATGATCATCTTTGAGGGAAACCCAAAACTTACGGGCAGATATGAGATACTAATATAGTATGTGATAAAATATTTTACCTCTTTGTGTTGATCCAGTTATTTTAATCATTTTATATCAGTTATGTAAGGATTTCATTTTAGTTATTTCAACTGCTGACAATGGATTTCCTAACAAGCAGAGCATTTTTAAAATTTAAGAATCCTCTTTTCACTTAAAGCCTCAATGAAGCTAATAGAACTGGTAAGTAATTTTTTTCACACTTTATGATGAAGCCTTTTGCCTTTTACTTCCTCGCTGTGATGATACCCTTTCCATATCCATCCCTGGGTGTAGCTACTAAAACTAAAGTAACTTATTGGTTACCAGTGAAAAGACAGCACTGAAGGTAATTCAGTTCATTAGCAAGAAAATTTATTACCAAAAGGACTCCAAGTAATAGTGTCTAATAATTTGAATTTTACGCCCATCTCTAGTTTATTGACAGTTGAATATACATTTTCTTCTTTCAAATGTAGTTTCTGTACAAAACTCAGTGCTTTAACAATACATTCCTGTGTTTCTAACTCCTACATAAATGGTTTGTCTGTTACAAGAATTAGTCCTTGTATCTATTTTTTGTTTTTGGTCTAGATCAAGTCTTGCTTCTTTCCTTCATTCTTCCAAGTTTACTTGTCCAGAAAAATGTCAAGTTCTCTGTTTAATCCAGCTCTTACATTTGCATGTTTCAGTGATCCAACTAGTGACACTTCTGACCTTGAGCGACCAAATCTTCTAGACTTAGTGTCTTTCCCACCTCCTTTTAACTCTTATTCTAAACGAAGTCTTCATTTATTTAATTTTGATCCAATGTTTTTCTAGGCTTCAGTGTTCTCTATATTTAGTATTGTGAAACCTTGAAATTTTGTTATTATCAAAGACAATATATTTAAATGTTGGTTAATATTCTGGTGAATCTAAACCCTTTTTTCAATAGAGTTTATATCCTTATTCTCTTTGTTAGATTTTAACACCTAGAGGTAGAGATTAACTCTTTCAAGCACCAATATTAGAAGAGAACTAGGAATCAGAGAAGGAATCATCTATTTTGAATGCTTAATTGCTTGAGAAATTCTCTATATTAGAAGAATTTATAACAGCTAAAAGAAACCATTCCTTGGGGATATGGTCTTTGAAAATATTAGAAACTCTTCCCTAAAGAGTTTTATTCATTAACACTGGATTTCAGAGATTTTTCCAATTTCAAATATGTATTTTTTTAAATTTTGGACCACTATAGAAAATTGGACACCCATGTGACATAGTGGTTAAGCACTAAATCTGCAAATCAGAGTCAGCAGCTTGAATCCACAAGGCACTCTTTGGAAACTCAATGGAGCAGTGCTAATCTATTTACTGTCCTATAGGATCACTGTGAGTCAGAATCAACTCCGAAGACAGTGAGTTTGGTTTTGGTTTGGTTCAGGGTAAATTATCTTGCCAGAGAATTAATAAAGAAAACAGGGAAGGACAGTTCTGTAACTCTCCAGTCTATTGTATTATTTGAAATAGAGAATCTGTAATGAATTCCAGTTAGGTTCAGGCAGTTAATCTAAAATCCTTTGAAAAAGTATTTTTTTATTTTAACAAGTTGACATTCTATTATTTGCCCATTGTCCAGTTGAAAGAGAGTGTAGAGTGGGAAATACTTATGTCTTTAAAGATGCAATGCAGAAAAAAATGATAAATTTAGATGATAATTTGATGCAAACTTTTAATCCTAGAGTTGTTTCAACTTCTTCTACTATTGATTATCACATAATGGTGGAATTTTTATGCTATTCAAAGGCAAAATTCCTACCAAAACGATATTCAGTAGAAATTAGTCTTTTATCAGAGAAATATACTTTAACCTAAAATTACTCAAAATAGAAGTAAAAAAAAAAAGTTACTTAAGGTGGAAATGCAAAAAAAGTGGCAAAGCATTATCCCTGAAAACAATAAAATAGAGAAAACATAGCCTAATCATTATCGTATCAAAACTTACTCAGGTATAGATTTTGCAGTTACTAAAAGAAGAGAAATTAAGAGTTTAGGTTTCAAAAAATCTTAAATTTGAGAAATAATTATTAAATAGCCACTGGACAATGGTACTTTGTCTGTAAGGTTACCATTAGTCAGAATGGACTTGACAGCAACAGGTTTAGCTTTTCCAAAACACCCTCTGAATGTAATTGCATGAATTGAATTGTTTCCCTCAAAAATGTGTATTAACCTGGCTAGGTCATGATTCCCAGTATTGCGTAACTGCCCTCTGTTTTGTGATTTGATGTATTTTGGTATTATGTAATTACTCTCCATTACAGGTGTTGAAAATTTAATAAATTAAGATTACCCATTAGATGGAGGCATGTAGAACAAACTAGCTTCTCATTAAACAGTATGCATATTGTTTTATGACACTGGTTAACAACCCCATGACATGTCAGCACTCTCTCTTCTTAACCTTAGATTTCATATTAGTATATGTCTTCTCCTGCCTTCTAGAACTTGCCCCTGCCTTCTAGAACCATCCCTTGGGATGGTGTGCCCCTTTAGTCTCCTTTTGGATTATGGGCTTGTCTAATCTTTGACTGCAGGGTCAACACCAGGAATGACTACATTATTGAGGTAAAAGCATGTCTAAGGGCCAGACTCTCAGGGTTTCTCCAGTCTCTTAGGCCAGTAAATCTGGTCTTTTTTGTGAGTTACAACTTTGATCCACATTTTTCTCCAGCTACGTCTGGGACTCACTGTTAGAACAGTTGGTGGTGGCAGCCAGCCACTATCTAGTTGTGCTAAACTCAGTCCACTGGAGGTCATGGTAGTTGTGGTCTTGGTGTCTTTGGTTTTCTTCATTCTTCCTTGCTCCCAAAAGGGTGAGACCAGTGGAGTATCTCAAATGGCTGCTCACAGGCTTTTAAGACTCCAGACTCGTTTCAACTGGAAGACATTATGTTGAGTGAAAGTAGTCAGCATCAAAGGGACAAATACTGTATGAGAACTCTAGGATAAGATCTCAAAAACAGACTTGTGTATAGAAGAAAAGACTCTTTGACAGCTGCAAGGGAGGGGAGGGAGGGAGGGTGAGGGGGGAGGGTTTAGTTTAGATAGTTACTAGAAATCTAGTTGGGAGAAAGCAGTGATAGCACACATTAGAAACAAGAACAACATTAAGTGGACTTCAGCATAACTTGAGTACTCCTTCCATCTTAACCCAATATTGCAAGGATAGAGTAGCTGGGGCAGGGGGCAAGGGACCATGCTCTTAGGTGAAATCGAGGCCAATTGGCACAGCTGGCATTTTGCTAAGAGAGCTCTCTGTACCCCACATTGGTGAGTGGCATCTGGGGTTTTAACAGCTGCCAAGCTGCCATCCGAGGACACAGCAAATGGTCCCAACTCAGCAGGAATGCATGCTCATCGAGGACCAAAATGACATGCGGTAAAGGCACCCTAGAAGACAGAGAGACCCACAAGAGTGGCGCCTTCATCTACTTGGAACCGGAAGAACCGGATGGTGCCCGACCACCACCAGTGATAGCCACGGTGGAGCTCACTAGGTTCAGTCTCACTGGCAACACAAGGATAAAAAGGGATGCATCCTGAGATCTCCACTAAAAGACCTCAATTGATGGTCCAGCGATTTCTGGGTTCCCCTGAGAGCATGGCCCCCGGCCCTGATGCTGCCCTTTCCCATAAATTATAACAAAGGTCCACTCTTTGGACAGGAATGGATTGGACTTGGCAATGCAGAGTGACCATACATTGGATGCACTTTATGGTTCTACACATCTATAGGATATCATCCTGCTGACCTCTGGCTGGAAGAAAGAGAGTGGGTGGAGAGGAGGGGAAAGGAGACTGTTGGGAGGATGAGACATGTATGGAGCAGAGACAGTCACCGGACAGGGAGAGCAGTGGAAGTCCCATATAGGTGGGCATGTAAATTTATACGGGAATGTACATTTTCACTCAGTCATGTTAAATAAAAAAGAAAAGAAAACGACCCCAGACTCTAGTCACCAAAGTAGAGTGTAGAACATTTTCTTTAAAAATTGTTGTGTCTGTTGTGTTAGATGTTCCCTGAGGCCATGGCTCCTACACCCTCAGCCTAGCAGCTGGGCCTCTCAGGAAGTTTGGATGTGTCTATGGAGCTTTCGTGATTGTGTCTAGCACAACTTGTGCAAGATACCTCCCAGATTCATCACTGTTCTTCATCATTGTATAATCTTCCATTGTATATGTGTACCACAGCTTGTTTGCCCATTCATCTGTTAACAGATATCTAGGTTGTTTCCATCTTTTGCTTTTTTGAAAAATGCTGCAGGAATCATGGATGTGCATATGTCTACTAGTGTGACAACTCTTATTTCTCCAGGATATATTACTAGGATTGGAATTACTAGATCATGAGGTATTTCTATTTCTAGCTTTCTAAAAAAAGTTCTGTATCATTTTCTGAAACGATTGTCTCATTTTTCATTTCCATTAGTTGTATATAAGAGTTCCAGTCTCCACAGCCTCTCCAACACTGTCACCTTCTGTTTTTTTCCCCAATGATCCGTGTCAATTATGCCAGGGCGAGGTGGTATCTCATTGTGGCTTTGATTTGCATTTCTCTAATGGCCAGTTGGATCAGACTCGACGGCACTTGGCTGGCTCAGTGGCTAGTAATCACAAGCGTTTCAGTATGTATCTGATAGCAGCTTGAATGTCTTCTTTGGTGAAGTGTTTATTCATTTCCTTTGCCCAGTTTTATTTGGATTATTTTTCTTCTATCATATAGATGCTGTATTTTCCTGTAGATCTTAAACATTAGAACTTTGTAGAATTTGTAATAGGCAACAATTTTTTCCCAGTCTGTAGGTTCTCTTTTTACTGTTTTGGTGAAGTCTTTTGGTGAGCACGAGTGCTTAATTTTTAGAGAATTCAGGTTACCTAGCTTATCTTTGGGAGTTTATGTATTGTTAGGTATGGTTCAGTTCTTATTAATGCTGTGTGTTAAGGTCTCTAACATTGAACTTATTTTTGCTTTTATGGTATTTAAAGTTTTGGGTTTTGTATTTAGGTTTCAGGTTCATTTCAAATTGTTTTATGTGTGTGTTGTGATTTTTAGGTCATGTTTCAGTTTTTGCAATTATATATCCATTTTTGCCAGAACAATTTGTTAAAAAGTTTGTCTTTCCTCCATTTGATGGACTTTGATGGCCCTTCTTGAAGGTTAAGTATTGTAGGTAGACGGATTAACACCTGGTTCTCAATTCTGTATCACTGATCTGGTATCTGCTGTTTTACCAGTACCAGACTGTTTTGACTACTGTAACTGTATAGTGGGTTCTGAGGTCAAGAAGTGTGAGTCTTCTGACTTTATTCTTGTTCTTCAGTACTGCTCTATTCATTCAAGGCCTCTTCCTTTTCTATATATAGTTAGTAATTACTTTTTCTATCTCTTAAAAAATGTTGTTGGTATTTGCATCCAAATTCCATTGTATTTGTGGATTGGCTTGAGTAGAACTGACATTTTCACAGTGTTGAGTCTACCTACCCATCAGCATGGTATGCTTTTCCATTTATGTAGATCTCTTGGCTTCTTGTAGTACTGTTTTGTAGTTTTCTTTATATAGGTCTTTTTCATCCCTCGTTGGATTTATTCTTAAGTAGCCCTTGAGCATAAATCATAATGAAGGTCCACTCTTCGGACACGAATGGATTGGACTTGGCAATGCAGAGTGACCATATATTGGATGCACTTTGTGGTTCTCTACATCTATGGGATACCATCCTGCTGACATCTGGTTGGAGGAAGGAGAGTGGGTGGAGAGGTGGGGAAAGGAGACTGTTGGGAGCAGGAGACATATATGGAGCAGAGAGGAATAGTGTGCTGTCACCGGACAGGGAGAGCAGTGGAAGCTGCATATAGGTGGGCATGTAAATTTATATGGGAATGTACATTTTCACTCAGTCATACCAAATAAAAAAAAAAAAAAGTAGTTTTTTTGCTTATTTGTTTTTGTTTTTAGTAACTATTGTAAATGGCATTGTTTTCTTGATGTCTTTTTCATCATTCGCTTTATTGCTGCATAGGAATTCAATCAATTTTTGTATGTTTGTCTCATCCAACAGTTTTCTCATGTAGCCTTTTGTGTCTTCTGTGTATAATATCATATCATCTGCAAGCAGAGACAGTTTTAGTTCTTACCAATTAGGATGCCCTTTATTTCTCTTTCTTCCCTATTGCTCTAGCTACAAATTCCAGTACAATGTCAAATAGGAGTGATGATAAAGGTCATCCCTTTCTTGTTCTGGAAATTCTGGTGGCTTAGTGGCTAAGTGCTATGGCTGCTAACCAAAAGATCAGCAATTCAAATCCAGCAGATGCTCCTTGCAAAGTCTATGGAAGCAGTTTTACTCCGTCGTTTGGGGTCACCAGGAGTCAGAAGTGATTCAGTCACAGTGAGCATTTTTTTTGTTTGTTTGTCTTGTTCCTGTTCTCAAGGTGATGCTTTAAGCCTCTCTCCGTTAAGAATGATGTTAGCACTCAGTGTTATACAGATGCCCTTGATTATATTGAAGAATTTCCCTTCTATACCTTTTTTTTTTTGAGATTTTGTCTGTTGAAATTTTTCAGATGCCTTTTCTGTATTGAGATGATCACATCATTCTTTTCTCCTATTTATGTGGTAGATTACATTGCTTGGCTTTCTAATGTTGAACCATTCTTTCATGTTATACTATTTTTTAAAAATATGATGTTGATTTCTATTGGATAGAATTTTGTCAAGAATTTTTACTTTTAAAAAGATGGCCAATTAAGTTCCCGAACTCATCCTAGAAAAAGTAATACATATATCATGGCTGAAGATCACTATAATTACCTTTGAAGTACTCCCCTTGGGAAAATCTGCCCTGATGCCAGAGATTGTCCACCCTTCAAATCAATTTTGGAACTGTTTTTCTGGAATGGCAATCAGAACTGTCATTACTCTTGATGTCCTGGATGTCATCTAAATGTCTTCTTTTGCATATTTTCTTTATCTTCAGGTAAGGGAAACGTCATTTGGGGTCAGATCAGGTGAATAGGGAGGGTGTGCCAGTATAGTTATTTATATACTGGCTAAAAACTCCCTTATAGACAACTATACAATTAAGTTTGAGAACTTGCCACCTTGCCACTGTGCCCAGTAGTCATTCCAGAAAGAGTTCCAAAATCACTTTGAACGGTGGACTAAACACTGGTGTCAGTGCATAGCTTCCCAAGGTGAGTTCTTTGATGTTGACTGTAGTGATATTCAACAATGATGTATGTAGCACTTAGATTAATTTGGCAGACTTAATTGTCAGATACTGTACATTCACTAGAGATATTAGCCTATAATTTTCATTTGTGTGATGTTTTTGCCTATTTTTAGTATCAAGGTTGTGCTGATTTCTTAGAATGAATTTGGAATATGCTTTCTTTTTCTCTGTTTTGAAGTAGTTTGAGTAGTACTGGTGTGAGTTTTCTTCTGCATGTTTGGTATAATTTTTCCAGTGAAGCCATCTGGGCTAAAACCTTTTTTTTTTTTTAATTATCTTTTCAAATTCTTCTCCTGTCATGGGTCTATTGAGAATTTTCATAGTATTTTTTGTTCTTTTGGGTAGGTAGAAGGTTTTCCTTCTAGGTTTTCAAATTTGTTGTAGTATAGTTTTCCATAATGCATTGTTATGATTTTTTTTATTTCAAGTTTGTCTGTTGTAATTTCCCCCCTGGTGTTTCTTATTTGGGTTATTTGCATCCTCTTTTTTTTTTCTTTTGTCAGTTTAGCCATTGGTTTGTGTTTTTTCTTTTTTTTGTTCCTTTCAAAGAATCAGTTTTTGGTTTTGTCAGTTTTTTCGATAGTTTTTCCATAATCTGTTTCATTTAGTTCTGATCTGACATTTATTATTTCTTTTCTTCTGGTGGCAGTGGGATTTTTAGTTATAAGTTGATACTGCTATCAACTGACCATTGAGTACTGCCTTTGCTGTGTCCCAGAGGATTTGATATCATGTGTTTTCATTCTAGTTTGACTCTAGGAGTTTTTAATTCTATCTTGATTTCTTCTATTACACAGTGGTTTACAAGCAGGATGTTACTCAGTTTCTATGTTACTGATTTTAATTCTTGTTTTTATTGTTAATTTCTATTTTGATGGTACTGTGGTCAGAGATGGTACTTTGTATTTTCTTAATGTTTTGAGTTTTGAAGAGAGCTGCTTTGTGGTCTAAGATGTGTTCAGTTCTGGAGAACATCCCCTGTGTGATAGAAAGGAATGTCTGTTGGGTGGAGTATTCTGTATTTGTCTATGAGCTCTAGTGAGCTGATTACATCCTTTAAATCTTCTATATCTTTTTTGAGTTTGTGCTTTTGGCTCTAAATGTTCTGCTGTTTTCCTGGAGTGGTGCATTAAAATTTCCTACAGATATTATGGAAGTGTCAATGTCTCTATTCAGTGCTTTTAAAAAATTTTTTTATGTATGCTGGAGTCCTGTCACTGGGTGCGTAAATATTTATTATGGATATGTCTTCATGACACATTTTCCCTTTAATAATTATATAATACCATTCTTTGTTTTTAGTGGCAGATTTTTTTTTAAAGTCTATTTCATTGCCTCGCCTGCTGTTCTTTGGTAGCTCTTTGCTTGACATATATTTTCTATCCTTTGATTTTTAAAAAATTTATGCTTTTGTTGCTAAGTTGTGTTTTCTATAGACAGCATATTGATGGATCCTGTGTTTGTTTTCAATCCATTCCGCCCCTTCTTGTCTACTTGTGAGTACATTTGTGCCATTCACATTTAGTGTGATTATTAATAGGTGTGAATTTGTTTCTATCACTCTGTAGTGATTTTTGTGGTGCTGATGTTTCTTTGTTGTACTTACTCTCACGTGCTGAATTGCTTTTGTTTGTGGATTATTTTTATTTCTTTTGGCTTTGTAGATATTATTTTTACTAAGATCATGTTTTTCTTCTTTGCTTTGATGAGTATGTTTGTGGTTACCTTGAAATTTACCCTTATCTCTCTAAGTTTGAACCAGTTTGTTATTACTTGATATCACCTTGCCTTCCTCTCCATTATAAAACGCCATAAAGCCAAAGCCATTTCCATCAAGTTAGTTCCAACTCATGGGGGCCTTATAGGGCAGAGAAGAACTGCTCAATAGTGTTTCCAAGGAATGCTCGGTGGATTTGAAATGCCAAACTTTTGGTTAGCAGACATAGGAATTAACCACCATGCCACCAATTTCCATAAAATTTTATACCTACTATTTATTTCCTCTTTTGTTGTTTTTGAACTATTGTCATTTACAGATTAACCTTCGTGATTCTCTATTGGAAATCTCTCGGTTTTCAATAGTCCTTGAGAGTTCATTTCCGAAGTTGGCATCTAGTTGTTAAAATCTTGTGTCCTAGATACAGGCTGTCATTTGATTTTGTTCTGAAGCTGAAAGACTCCGTTTAATAATTCTTGTAAGTTTGTTTTGATTTTTTACATATTACATTTTTCTGCTTATCTAAACATGCCCTTATTTCACCATCATTTTTGAATGAGAGTTTTGCAGAATATATTATTCTTGGTAAGCATGTTTTTTCCTCTCAGTGTTTTACATATAAGTCATTCCTTTGTCTTCTTGTCCACATGATTTCTGCAAAGCAATCAGTGAAAAGTCTTACTGTTTTCCCTCTGTATGTGACTTTTAATATATTTTGAGCTTCTCTCGGAATTCTATCTTTTTTTTTTTTTTTTTAATGAATGTGGTGATGATAGGCTTTGGTGATTTTCTTTTGACTCTATCCTATATTGGGTTCTTTGACCTTTTTTGGATTCTCAGTTTTTCATCTTTCGTGATATTGAAGAAGTTTTCCATCAGCAATTTTTCAGTGATCTCTTCTATATTTTACATTTCCTCCACATGTTCTGGAACTCCAATTACTTGCAAATGTTTACTTTTGATTTTATTCCACTTTATTCTCAGAGTTTCATTTTTCTTTCTCTTCTTATGTGTTATTCAAGTATTTTTCTCCATTTTTTTCTGATCCTATTTTCCATCCTTTCAACTGTGCCTCATACCTTCCATGCCATCCATTTCTGATATCTTGTTTTATCTTTTGGATTCCAAATTGTTGCTTTTCTATGATTTCAAGTTGTGGATTCATTTGGAAATTTTGTTCCTACGTTATTTTCCTTAATTTTCCCATGGTTTTGTCTGCATTTTTCATGAATATGTCTGTCTTTTCTATATATATGTCTATTTTTCTTCATTTTTGTCAGATTTTTGCTTCAACTCTTGGATAACTTTGAATGTTAGAGATTTGAATTTACTATCAGGTAGTTTCAATGTCATTTTTTTTTTTTTTTTTGCTGGAAAGTCATGTATTTTTTTTGGATGCCTACTGGAATTGTCCTGTCCTTTTTTTATGCATTTTGAAATGTTCTGCTATGTTGGGGACATTCAGTAGTTATTTCCTCAATTATTCATTGTAGATTTGTTTGTTTCATCCTGTTTTTTTTTTGTTTGTTTGTTTTATTTGGTTATATCTGAGTTAGCTGGCTGTGCACTGTTTGTTGTTCTTTGTGGGTACAACACTTATTGTTGCCATTCATCTGTGGGCATGATTCTTTCACCTCCTGGTCCATTGGGTTCATCAGTATTGCAGCAGGGAATGACCAGCTGAAGGTGGTGCTTAATAACTTATTTGTGTAAATACTCAGGTTGATAGTGCAGGCTGGAGTTACTGCAGGGCAGGTTTCACAGGCTGTACTTGTGCTGCTGGAGGTTGTAATGTTCAGCATATTGTGCAGGTAGGCAGGACGGAGGGTGAAGGTTGTGATTTGTGTGGCTGATGGGTATGGGTAAGAAGAGTGAGAGAGAGGAGAGAAACAGGAGGGAGTCAGTCATTGGAGTGAAGAGACAAGAATCTGATAAATGAAGAAAAACAGAAAGAAAAAAGAAAACATAAATAACATTTGGAAATCTAAGTTCCCCTATGAATCCCATGCCTCAAGTCATCGTCAATTTAGAATAAGCAGAGATGGCATAGAGATCCAGATATTCAGGAGACTGGAAAAAAAGGTAAGCAGAGAGATTAAAAACTGAAACATGAAGAAAAACGGAAAAGAAGAAAGAAAAAGTAAACAAACAAACAAAGACCTCAGAGACCCCACCAGCATGGATCAGACTAGGGAAGCAGTTCCCGAGATGAGTGGTGCTTCACAGCCTGTCAAGAAGAAGCAAAGACGGCAGGTAAACGAAGTGTTCAAGAGGAAGAAGGAAGACTAGGTGAGGGGCAAGGAAGAAACCAAAAGAAGCTGAAACAACACCGTCAACAAAGTAATAACACTGAAGGAACTAGCCACTGTGGGTACATCGGATCCGCACAGCACAGGGCTGCTGCCTCCCGGGCTATGGTCACTCAGCCCCGTGGGAACCAGTGGCGACCAAGCGGGGGCAATAAAGGTGAGAGGTGGGAAGGCGTATGTCACTCGTTTACAGGTGCTCTGTCTGCTGCTGGGAGCTCCATGAATCGGCCTTTGATATTCTCTGTCCACCAATCTCTAACAGGTGTCCAGGATGATTAATTTACAATGCGTTAACCGACAGGAGACCTTCACTCTGTTCTATGTCAGTTTCTTATTCTGTTTTGCACTTGATGCTTAGGGTTCCACAACTGATGTTTACCTATGTTTTACTTAGGTTGGGGGGGTCTTTGCCGTGGAGGGATGATGTGATGCTACTGTCTACAGCGCCATAGCCTCCACAACTTCAAAAAATTTAAATTTCAAAAAACGCCGAGGTTCTTCATGTGGAATACTTTTTTGTTTTATTTTTCTACCCCTTTGTGTGTGTGTGTGTGTGTGAAATTCTACAACTAATGTGAGAGATTATTTGAGTAATTTTTAAGTTAAGAGATGAACAATGATTGTCTTTTTGCACGGACATGTCTCCATTTCCAATTTTATTATGATATATATAGAAATGTAATTATTGCATTTAAGGCATAAGTCTTCTAAAGAAAACTTACATTTTAGTAAAATTTTTAATTTAATATTTCAGTACTTATTTTGAATGAAGAATATTTCTATAATTTGAGTGTTTTAACTTTATAAGAGTGTAATAATCCAATTATAAAATGGAAACTGGAATCCATTTAAGTACCACTTAGTGGAGAAATTTTTCAGATATAAAAAACTAGTGACCTACATTGAAGAAGACAATTGAGTTCAGAGAAGCTTATTTTGGTGTGTTTTTATTTCTGATGTTTTGGTTTTGCATTTTATTAGCTAGAGAAAGTGCTCATATTTGAAGCTATTTGAATGAAATCGTTCTATAAGGAGGGATAGAAAATTATTTTGAAAGAGAAGGAAAAACAATTAAAATAAAATACCTGATGTAATTATTTCAAATAAGTCAGTGTTCACAGGTTTGGAAATTATCTTTAATACTAGGACTTCTAGTGGATAAAAATGCTTCCAATGGTGTATCAGCAGGTCAAGTATCTTCTCATATAATGTCCCTTAAAAAATAAAATTTTATGTGATTTACTGTTTTAATTTAAAAATTAACTTCATATTTTGTCAACTGTCTTTGTTAAGTTTTAGCGTGCTTGGAGGTATTTTTAAAAATGTAGTAAGCATTGCTCACTAACAAATCAATATGTCAATGTCTTCACTAATTCCAATACACTCTAGCAATTGATTGTGGATATTAATAACCCATGAAAGACTTGAACAAAAATTGCAGTTGAAGAATTTAGATTGTATAACATTGTTTGGTTTTACAGAGCAATTTGATACCTTATTCCTTTCATAGCCATTGAAAAATGAAAGGCAACTTGCAAAAGATTTTGTACATCTGTTAGAGTGAAACTTCTCTGTACTGTCCACCAGCTGTGAAATGCAAAGGATTCCATCACAAAATATTTTCCCAGATTGTTAATTCCCTTCCCAGATGGTAGTGAAGCAAGTTGTATGTAGTGTGTGACTTTTTTAGTTAATTCAAGAAAGCTCCATTCCAAGAAGAAAATCTCTATTCTAAGTAGTAACATGAAATACAGAGAGCTTAGGCTAAGTATTTTCTTATCATGTAATTGAGTATATATGGCATCAGGTAGTCAGTAGATCTGTTCACAATCTAGCACATTACTATCCCACTATCACTTAGTCAATTCTGACTCATAGAGACCTTATAGACAGAACAGAATTGCTCTATCGAGTTTCCAAGGTGCACCTAGCTTATTTGAACTGCTGACCTTTTGGTTAGCAGCCATTAACACTCAAGGGTATATTCTTTTTCAATGTATCTACCTATTTGACATTCTGGTGTGTTGTTTTCCTCATTTTGCCACCTCAGAAGTGTTCTAATGTTATTTCTTCCTCTAAACCATACTTTTCATAGATTAACCACTGGGTTTCTCATCTCACCTCAGAAAAGGACACAGGCTTAATACTTATAAAATGTTTCAGACATCCTCAGTGTACCTACCTGCTTGCAGTATATAGCTTAGAAAAAGCAGTGGGAGTTAGCAAGCGTTCTCTTCTATTTGCTTTAATTTTATCTGCAAGAGACATCATCAGAGAACAATGATGGACAGGATATACTGGCGGTTTGGGTAGAGAGGAGATGCTGCTGTGAGATGCAGGAATTTCCCACGCCCTTTTCTTAACATAAGTAATTTACCACATGGCTTCAATAGGACAGTCCAGGGTAGGCCTTCATCCACTACATTTCACCCGCTTCGTCTCAGCACTGGTAGAAGGTGAAAATATCACCTTGTTTTCTTTCTAATCATATTATCAGCAATTATGTTTACAGTTAGTTTATTTTAACCCCTTTAATTTACCATTGAGTGAAAGGTAAGATGCAGAAAATTTAGCTCCTTTGGACAAGTGGATTTTAACTTCATATATGCCATGGGTCATGTATGACAAAACACTTATTTACTGTAGACAACAAATTGCATTCTAATAGATGTACAATATCTTTTACAAATTGCTTTTTTTGCTTAATATTCACAGATTTCATCTTCTTTTCCCTGTATAAATTGTCTAAGATTAACATAAAACCAATTCCCTCCTGTAACTTTATAGATAGACAGTCAAGTAGGTAGACAGCCAGATATACATCAGGTGCATTTATTTCTGTAAAATGAAAGTAGTGTTTATCACTTTTATTTTGGGAAGAAGAAACTAAGCTCAATTTGCAAAGCAAGAGCAATTTATGAAATTATTTTTTGTTTCAACATTGTATAAGTATGTTTTTAAATTATTAAAATTTTGAACATTAAAAATGATCAGTTCTATGTTATAAGGACTATACATTGATACTATTCTTGTGACATATACAATATTATTGCTTTTATTGCATTATATTAAAGTAATATAAAAAAGTTTCTTCTACCTTGTCATTCTATGAATTCATTCCAACTTGACACTGAATAAAGTTTGAAATGTTTACCCTTCTCTTGGCCTGTATTAGCATAGATCAAATAATTTGATATAAAATTTCTCTTATGCAAATATTCTTTATATTTGAAATAAAAAGAAAGGTGGACTCCAGGGGGAAGATGAAGGAGGAAGGAAGGAAGGTAAGAAAGAAGGGAAACAAAAGCTGGAGCTGCAGTAATCAACTTCCTATAAAAAGTCACATTCACTTCAGACACAAGATCTAGCCAAGCCAAAAGCCATGACTATTCATTACTATTTGAACTCATGAAAGTTTAGAGCAATGACTTGGTAATTCTGAACTCATCTGCTGAGCCCATCTAGTCATTATTTGGAACTTTGCAAAGTCCTGCATTACACATGCATACACTGCACCGTCATTTATAGATGCATTGAGAGAAAACCTGATAAAATGAGTCTTTGGGACAAGAAAAGGCATATAACAAATACAAAAATTAAAACACTCGGGAATAAGGTAAATACGGAGAGTAAGAACTGGGAATGAGACAAATATTGGATTAAGGCAAATACTGCTGCAGATTCCAATGTCAATTCTAACAGGGCTTGTAAAGATTGGATTGTGTTGACAGTTGAAGATGAGCAGCTAAAGCTGAAAGCAAGAAAAAAATCTCATAGGCTGGAATCTTATGTCATTTAGATTTTTTACCTCAGATGACTTAAATTATTAGATTATAAAAATAAATTTATGCAGTTATATATGGCCATAAAGATATCAAGATTAATAAATAAATGCAACCTAATGAGTTTAAACTGATAGCTAATAAATGTATATAAAAGTAATCTGAACCTCTAATGCCCCTTTATTTTTTATTATTGAGAGTTACAGTGGACACAAAACTCACATCTATACCCAAGTCCCAACCCACCCAAGTGCTGTCTTAAATTATAAAATATAGGCATCAGGAGCAAAGGATGCTTTTGTTCATTTAATAGGATTGCAGAACCTGTCAGCTCTTTTTATTCTTTTTATTGTAATTATACTTTCATTCATTCATGGATACTATTGTGATTACTGATGTCCATCCACAAGTCTTTTCACAGAATGAAATTCTACAGGTGGATTACCACAGTGGTTAAATAGTAGGCTGCAAACTCAGAGTAAAGCAAACCAAATCCACTACTGTCAAGTCAGTTCTGACTCATAATAATCCTATAGGACAGAGAATAGCTATTTCACGGGGTTTCCAAGAAGCATCTGGTAGACTCAAACTGCTGACTGTTCAGCTAGCAGTCACATCTCTTAACTATTATGCCAGAAGGGTTTCTGGACTATAGGTGCTTAAACGTAAGCTCCACCCTCTGTTGGCTATGAATCCTTTAACAACTGAATCAACTCAAAGTAGGAAGCATGCAGGCTTCCTTACTGCATAGCTTAAATGTGGAGAAGAAGGGTAAAAGGAGTTTTGGAGTTTAGAAGCTGTCATCAGTCAAACATCAACTATGGCATCAGATTCTTCATTACATGGGGTTATTTTGAGAATTAAATGAGTTAATATTTTTCAGTTCTCCGAAGAATGCCCGACACTTAGAAAATGCTCCATAAGTGTTAGCTCTTACATCTTATCAAAGATGTTGAGTTGGAGTCTTTCTAACATATATGGCAATGAGGGAAAAATGCGACAGTCGTGTGCTCAGAGGTTAAAAGTGTGTTTGACAAGAAAGACGGGTGTGAGCATGTAGCAGCGAAGGGTCCAGCTTTAAGGCACGAATTGGAGGTAAGAGGGTATATGGAGGCTTTTATTCTTCATATCATAGCTGCTTGGAAATTAATTCTATCATGTATAGTTCCTCTGTGTTTCAATCAAGTTAATGTGTTCACAGTTCAGAAATAATGCCCCTTCGTGAATAGAGTTGTGGACAGCGTTTCAAAGAAACCATTGTTAGATGGAAAATTCACAGTGAAAAATTCCAAACCAAAAATAGCTAGATGCATATCTTTCTTTGAAATCCTGAAACGATATAGTTAAATTACTATTTGTACTCCTCTTACTGTTACATGCACATAAGTGGACAGCAAAATTTTTCATTTATTTCTGCTTAGTTGACCTGAAATCCAAAACCACTTCTGCTGTTTCTAAGCCATTACAGCATGTATTTACTACCACTATCTAAGACTGTGGAAGACAATAAGTAAGGATGGAACATAAAGCCTTAAAATAATGCCACAGTTAGGAAATCTGAGAATAAATGACAGACACAGATTAAACAGAGTAAGTGGATTTAGAGACAAATTAATTAAAGGCAAAATATGTTTAAATGTGCTACATGTGTCAGACACGTAACAAAACTAAAAGGCAAAAAAAAAAAAAAAACTATTAGAATTGTAAAATTCACAGTGAAAAGCTGGTCCCAGTACACATAAAACAATCTCAAGCTGGTCCCAGTCTGCAGATATCTTTGTCATTTGTAAATCCTTTGTAGACACTAGAATCTCATTCTAACTTCCTGGATTCCCCTGGATCACTTTGGTTATGGAATTGAGTCAGTAGTGAACTAGAACTTACAATCTTACATATGTTACTTGCAGACACTATGTACTACAGAGATGTCGGTGTAGACCATGTGCATCACATGACACTATTAGCCATCCCCCTCACTTCTATTTCAGGTACAATAGATGAAACAAAAGTCAATTTTGAAAAGAATAACGCTCACAAATCCCTATTTTTAACTTGTGTGCACTAAGTACTGATTTGAATTAGTTTAATAATTTTTAGCTTATTATTAAATGAATTGCATGTACAAGCAGTCCTCAACTAATGACATATTTGTGTTAAATGAGCAGCACTTACGAATTTCCTTCTTTCCTAACATCTTATCAGTAACAGTCAATACAAAATGTTGCAGTGCATAATTTGTTGATGTCATCAGATTTGCAAGTTACGTGTAATGTTTCTAACCCCTAAAGACAGAAGCCAAGCCAAGCCAAACCCACTGCCACTGAGTTGATTCCAACTCATAGAGAACATGCAGGACAGAATAGAACTGCCCTACAGAGTTTCCAAGGAGTGCCTGGTGGATTCAAATGGCTGCACTTCTGGTTAGCAGCATATAGCTCTCAACCACTATGTCATCAAGGTTTCCATAGACAAATAAACAACATATTTATAAAGATACTACTAATAAAAGGCAACAGTTATGAAAACTAATAAATGAGGTCACTGCCTTAAATCAGAACCAATGCATATACACATATATACACAGATAGTATGTATGTATCCCACATAATCATATGGCTGAAGGTGATTTTAAGAATCATTTCCTGGTGTTGAAGCAGTGGCTCATATTAATCATCCCAGTTGATATTTGTATTCTTTGAAGAACAAGAGGATTCATGTTAATGCTTGGAACTTTTTCATATCCCTGTGTCCATTATTAGTATCAGTAGACTCCCAGAGCTAAAGCTTGAACATCTGAACACATCTTTGGTCAGATACTAAATGCTAGTCAACATAAGTTAAAGTTTAGAACTTAAATTTAGTGTTGTTTACTCAAACTCCATGAGAATTCTCTCAATTAATATAATGGTTTTTTTTTTTTTTTTTAAATGTTGATGCTCTTTGAGTTTTGTTACCTCTCTGACACATGTAGCAGATTTAAATGTATTTTGCCTTTAATTAATTTGTCTCTAGGACCACTTACTCTGTTTAATCTGTGTCTGTCGTTTTCTCCCAAATTTCCTAACTGTGGCATTATTTTAAGGCTTTATGTTTCATCCTAATCTATGTTTTACCTCTGATGAACTCATCAACATTCGTAACTGGAGCAGAACTATTCCTGAAAACTTAAAATTCTCTCCAGAAACTCAAATATATGTCTTTGCGTGACCAACTGGATAACTGCTAGTATTTCAAATTCAACATGTATAACTATAAGTAATTATACTGCCTACTAACTTCTCATTGGATGTGCATATGTCATTTAGTGACACAATCATTTTCCAAAACTGTTGTGCTATTAAGGAATTTGTGTGTGGATCAAAAGGCAGTCATATGAACAAGTGGACACTGCATGGTTTAAAGTCAGGATAAGAGTGTGTCAGGGTTGAGTCCTTTCACTAAACCTTTTTAATCTGTATGCTGAGCAAATAATTCGAGGAGCTGGATTCTATGAAGAAGCATGGGGCATCAAGATTGGAGGACAATTCATTAATAACCTGCATTATGAAGACGATGTCACCTTACTTTCTGGAAGGGAAGAAGATTTGCGAGACTTACTGATGAAGATCAATAGCTACAACCTTCAGTATGGAATGCTCCTCAGCATCAAGAAAACAACAATTCTCATGATTGGACCAGTAAGCAACATCATCATAAATGGAGAAAAGATTGATGTTGTCAAGGATTTCTTTGTACGTAGGTCCAGAATCAATGTCCTTGGAATCAGCAGTCACAAAATTAAAAGATGCATTGCATTGGGAAAATCTGCTGCCAAGGACTTCTTTCAGGTATTGAAAAGTAAAGATGCCACCCTGAAGATTAAAGTGCACCTGACCTAAGCCATGGTATTCTCAGTTGCACCATGTGCATGTGAAAGCTGGACAATGAACAAAGAAGACAGAAGAAGAATTGATGTCTTTGAATTATAGTGTTGGAGAAGAATGTTGGATGTACCACAGACCGCCAAAAGAACAAACAGATCTGTTCTGGAAGAAGTACCACCAGAGTGTTCCTTGGAAGTGAAAATGACAAGACTGTGTCTTACATACTTTGGACATGTTGTCAGGAAGGATCAGTCTGTGGAGAAGGACATCATGTTTGGTAGAGTGGAGGGTCAGTTAAAAAGACCCTTGATGAGATAGATTGGGGCAGTGGGTGTAACAATGGGCATAAGCATAAAAACGATTGTGGACATGGTGCAAGACTGGGCAGTGTTTCATTCTGTTGTTCATAGAGTTGCTTTGAGTTGGAACCCATTCAACAGCACCTAACAATGACAACTACCACCATTCTATTAAAGTTTCCAGTTAGTTTTGACAAAGGTTGTTGAACTATCCTCTTTACAATTTTGCCTACCTAATGATTCTATTCTTCATTAATATCACAAACTGTATCAATTCAAATATTTCTGAAAAACAATTGCTTTGCTCAAAATATTTTCAGTGTCATGTTCTCCCTGCACTTCATATTCTCAATATGCCTTTTCAGTCCGTGTTCATCGGTTTGTAGGCACTAAATTCAACCAAACAAATCAGGGCACAGTTTCATAAGTATTTCCTGTTTTTGCCCAAATTCACATCCAGTACATTCCTTTGGAATCTTTGCAATTTCCTATCACTGGTCACATCCCAAAGTGTCAAAATTATGACAATTTGTAAAGGTCAGATGAAATATTGTATTCTCAGTACAACATTCTTTTATTTTTCCCTCCAACTTTATTTGTTAGCATTCATTTCAATTTGTCTACATCTTTTAAAATAAAAATTGTAGAATTTCTCATTATATTTGTCTCTTCGGAACTTTCCTCACTTACATTCTTGTAGAATCCAGAATTCCATGAGTCACTGAGGATAGAAGAAATCGGAAATCTATTGCCTTGAAACAATTTTTAAGCCTTAAGCCAAAAACATCTCCTGAAATCTTCTTTAAATCAAACAATAATTTAGCTTAATTAGCATGAAATGTCTCCCTTGGATATTGTGGTCTTTTAAAACCTACTGATATGAGATCAAATCGACAACAGTAACTCACAAAAGATTAGATAGAAACCTAGTAAGTAGTGAATTCATTCAGGGCTTTTTATGCTAATGGAGGAGGAACAATTCAGAAAAGGAAGGGAGGGACGGTTGAATAGCTGGAAAAAAAATATGATAAATGCCACTGAATTGCTCATGTAGAAATTGTTGAATCAATGTATGTTTTATTCAGTATATTCTCAAAAACAACAACAAAAATTACCAAAGCAGGCATTATGACTTCTCATCACTTGATTTTCTTCCTTTACCAAGCACCGTGCTACCCATGAGACCTTCTTTGCCATCCAGACAATTTCAACTCATGGCAAACCCATGTGTGCAAAACTGCTCTAAAGGGTTTTCAATGCTCTGATATTTGGGGGCTTCTTGGTCCATTTAAACTGTGAATTTTTTGGCCAGTGGTTGAGGACTTAACTGTCTGCACCATCCAGGGATTCCTTTTACAAGATAAACCAAAAGCTGACCTATTGCTGTCAAGTCAATTCCGAGTCATAGCAACTCCATATGACAGAGTAGAACTGCCCCATAAAGTGTCCAAGGAGCACCTGGAAGATTTTCGGTAGCGGTAGCAGTTTACCACCTTGCTACTAGGACCGTCTAAAAGTTTTTGTAAATTCATTCATGCCTTAATGTTGTAGCACAGTCTTATATTAGAGATAAAAACTCTATTGTCTCATGACAAAATAATTTAACAAGGTCATACTACTTGTCACTAATAGAGCTGAGTCAGATCTGCAATACAGAGAGGAGGAAAATAAGGAATAGAGGGAGACTACGTGGTTTTGCACCCTGATTGCCAGTGCTGTGTTAAGGTTTGTTCGATTACAACTGAGTGACAATGCAATTACGTAGTAAGACAGACAATAACAATATACAAGCATTTTAAAATTCAGTATTGAACATCCTTATCAAATATTTAAACTAATCTGATTAGTGCTTTTGTTATGGAAAGCCAAATTTGCACTGATATAATGTATTTTCATTTTCAGGTAATTTGGATTGCATCCGTGCTGAAAAGAGTCAGCAATTACCCAGGGACCAATTAGTCTGCTTGGGATTTTCCACACCCTGTGGATTTTGCCTCTTAGATTTCCAACTCACCTTTGCCTTTTGACCACTTCACAGTTGTTAAGTTGTTAAAAACAAGTAAAAGGAACAAAAGTACTAAAAAGTAGAGCAATTTAAAAAAAGAAATTAAAAAATTTTAAGTTATAATACATTAAGCAGGAGACTAATATATATTACATACATCACAGACATATATTAACTACGATATCAGACAGATGAGTCTTTTGAGTGAACTATCAGATAATTGAGAGGAAGAGTAATTGATTACAAAAAAATCATTCGAATTAATTACTCAGTCATTTCATCTTAAAAGCTTAACTTGTTGAATAAGCTGATTTAGCAGTAGTAATGAAAAGGGAGTTTGGTTATTATCTAATGTTTTATTACTTCATGCTATCATAAGTATGCACAGTTTTCTGGGAGCTTCCCAAAGGAATGTTTGTAAGGTTTTATATGACTTGTTAATGCCAATCTAGAACATTCCTGTGAAATTTATATGCTGACAGTTTCCAGTGATAAGCTTCTGTTTGTAGGGAAGTTCCCAATACGGTTGAAAAACTTATCTTCAGCTACTAAGATGAACTTTTCTACTCTCTACAGCTGGAAGAGGTCCTAAAAATCAATATGTAGCATTGTTCATTGGGGAATTAATTCTTATATTTGAATTTCATTTTGGCAGAGGGCAATTTACCTGAAGACATTTAACCTTTTTTTTTTTTCAATTCAACATTACATGTCCTCTGTCATTTTGGACCAACTCAGTGTTGGCAATCTCTGTGGAGTTTTCTCTTTTCCCTGAAGACCACTGCTCAGAGTTTCATGAACACAATGCAGAATTTCTCCACTCAGTTGTCCTACAACTGTTTTTTGTCTTCTAAGAATAAAATTCTATTCCTGACATACGCTTTTCCTCTGTACTTGACTATAAACCAAACTTCTAGTGGTTCTTCCTTCTTCAGCTTTTCTTTCACATACCTTGTTTGCAGTAATAACACAAAATCAGGAGGTATATAACTATTCGAACTATTCCCTGATCCCATACAATGCAATCAAAACTTCAGCTCTCTGATTTTTGCTTAGATCTTTTTTTTTTTAATTCCTATAGTGCCTCTAGATATTTGTATCCAAGTAAAAAATAGGAATCTTTAAACTGAAAATATAATCTACTGTGCTCTGTGAATTAGGTTGTATTTCAGAATGATCCAAGAAAAGGATAACATTGGATTTCCATGCTGAATCACAGAATATAAAGGCATTTAGGTCTGTAAGACAAGAAATCTACATGGTAGATGGTATCATAATTTCTTCTACAATATTATATGAGTCGGATTATATTTTAGTTAACCTCCTTTACTTATTTCATTCACAATATTAGCAATACAGTGCTATTACATACCTCTCTTACTCTTGAAAAATTTAACCATCTCCCTTTTAAAAAACTTTTGCTGTTAAGTTATAGAATCTTCCAAGAGAGAAATGGTGAAAACTCACATGAGATCTGTAATGCCAATCTTTCCACAAATAGAATTTTTATACTCTTTACTCTGAAGACTTCAGTTACACATATATATCACTCTGCTAGAAATAAAAGCAAAATAATGATTCCTTGTGTACATACAGTGATCCACAGCCTAAAATAGAGTACCAAATTCCTGCAAGGAACTTATAGTGATTATTACCTCTATCCTGTAGTTTATTGATAGGGTAACTGAGACAGAAAGGACATAATTTTTCAGGAAGCACAGTTCAGAGACAGACTTTTTATTTGATATATTTTTCTCTAACTGAACTTTCTTCTTTTTTTTAAAGTTTCATTTGCAAAGTGGATAGGAGTTTATATAGATTTTTCTGATGTTTCCTCCCTCATTCATGGTGGAAGCAAAGAACAGAAGACAATTTCATTCTACTGAGTCAGAGAGTTACATGTCTGTCTTGATTAGAGATTGACTTGCCACAATAAATAGGAAGGGAAATGGAATAGTCCATTTATCTCAGAAGAGAAGTATGTTTAAGAGACTAAGTGGATTTTTTCCATAGCATTTAAAATTTCCCCTTTCGAAATAAGATAAATAAAGAAGGAGAGAATCATTGGGAATTTCTCATATCTGACTATTTAAAATATTGATTTTCAGTTGTTAACACTAGTAATATTTTGTGTTTTTATAGGGTCATCAATGGGTAACTATTTGAGAGTGAGGGAGAGAGAAAGGGACACAGGCACATAGAATTATCAACGACAAGAACTGTCGGAAAGCTCACTTTTTGAAATGCAGTTTTAAAGTGCACATGAGAAAATATCAGAGTTAGTAAAAAGTCTCACATGGCATTAAAGAAAAACAAAATTTAAAGCTTATTTCCTTGTTTATTTTACTTCAATAATATTAATAACATACTCAAAGATAACCGGAAATGTATTTTACAGAATAAGATGTTTTAGAATAAGATTCAACATCACACATATGGTTATTAAGAGTGATGGTAAAGTTCAAAACATCAGACATTTAAAAAATCCTGCCATAATACCAAAAATGGTGGAGAGGAAGTGGAAAATTATGTGAAATGTTAGAGATGTTTCGTTCCAGTACCTCGGCCTCATTATATTATCAGCTAAATATAAAATACATAGACCAGATAAATGTCTCATTAAGTCTTTCACAGTTCTTTCCGAGAACTTTGTAGTGGTCTTGAAAATGAAAACCATATAGGTATTTTATGCAAGAATTATGGCACGAAAAAAAGTATTTCAGGCAAAATTTTTATTAACTCATAGTGTGTGGTATGGCACGGCAGTTGAGATATTTTATTAATTGCTCTTACTTAAAGAACACAAAGACATAATCTATATATCAAGATTACAGTATAAAATACATCTAGCCCGGTTCAGTCTTAGGCCCATTATCTCAGGCGTAGTCCAATTTAGGGACCACCCTCCGTTTTGTACAGACTTTCCTTTGATAATGTCATGTTTGAATCTCATCAGAAACTGATTAAACAATCCACACTGTCCCGTTGGTTTGCTTTTTTGTTTCTACTTACACACATGCATACATAGAAAACACGGATGGATTTTATACTGAGCTTTGCTTATTTCTGTTTTCATCTAAATAATTTATGGGAACATATAACAAAAGATGGTTATGGATATTAAAAATAGAATTACTCTTGAAGATAAAAAATAAACTTTCTTAGACAATTAATACATGTAATTTTAATCTTTATATGTAATTACTGTACACAGTCTCTTTCTGTAATAAAACTAGAGAAGATTCCTTACGAAGAATTATCCTGGCATTTCTCTTCCTGGCAAAGTTCCCATTGCTTTCATGTGTACTTAAAAATGACAAGGTGAATAAGATGACAACACTTCTCTTTCAAAAATGTAGTCATGCTGAAAATGCCTACGTGAAAGACAAGTCACAAAGCATAGAAAACATCGTAAAGGATGCTTGTTAACAATAGAAAAAATGAATGGAGAAAGGATAGAAAGATGTCAGATGAGAGGTGTTCACAATACCTGAAATATATAAACACCACGCTTCAGTTTCCAAGACCAGTGAGTCTCAGATTGACAGATGGTGGATGATTGCTTCTGGGGGAGAGAATGATAGTTAGTTTGCAAGTAAAAGCAGATAAAGGATCACAGGAATAACAGTGAAATCTTGGGTATGTGGAGTAAGCCTTAAATTATAAATGATTCGTGACTGACTGGCCACAAGCAACTTATTAAGAATGCACATATGGTGAAGAAGCTGCAGTAGTGCTCTAGCAGATGAATGCAGCTGGCCACTAAAAAAAAAATCTGTATTAAGTGGAAGAAAAGTACTTGGAAAACAAAATATCTGAAGGAGAACTAAAGATAGAAGGAAATAGATATGAACCAGGCACCTACAACAAAACAGGTACAGAGGCTGGGCATGCAAAGGTCACATTCTAGCTCATCCAAGAACTGTGCTTCAGTGCTAAACCTAATTGGTAAAATTCCATCACAAGAGAAAATAGAAACTCTCAAGGACACAAATGAAACAGCCACCTTAGGCCTTGTCTGTGATAAAAGCAAGGACTCTCTACAGAGAATATGATTGTCTACCACAATGAGATAAAACTCAAAATATTAGAGATGCACCCAAAATATTCCTCTTCAGCTTAGCCTGCTCAGATGTGTTTTCAAGGGATGTTTTACAAGTTAGCTTATTCATCTGAGTCTTGAAAAGAGCCTTGTGCCATCCTGAATGCATGATAGGAAAATGGTTCCTAATCTGTTTCTTGTTTCAAAATTGTACGTGTGTTTACCTATTACAGATAGAATTGACAAGACTATAGAATGATTTGAGTGATTACAAATAACAAAACAGTAGTGCTGAAATTTCTCCTAGAATTCATTTACTGTGTCTCTTTTATTTTTCAAATAAAGAATGTGAGTTGCAAACTCGGTAGCTAAGTTCATCAAGACACGGCTAGTCAATTAGTATCTGAGCTAGCACCAGAAATCAGGAATCTCAATTCCCAAGAGAGTCAAAGCATGTGAAAAATAATGGCTTGACCAATGACAACAGTTTTTTTACAAAATCAGAGAAGATTTTCTTTTCCTTTTAGGGAACACAATTTCATTCTAAGAAAACTAAGGGATTCAAAAGTGAACAGGGGGGAAATTTGCAGAGATTGGAATAAAAGCTTATTCTACAGTTCTCCTCTCTAGACATTTAGTTTAGATTCTGGATTAGAGTAACTTCCAATTGCACTTTATTCTGTATTTTAAATAAACCTCTCTTAATTATCCACACTCATCACTTAATTCGAATTCTGACAGACATTAGTACATATGATTATGTATTTAAATTCTTTTATAGTGCATGACATATTTTAATACCTAATTCAGGATACAAACACTCTCATTTTCTCTATGCCAGTGAAGCATGTATGGATATTTAACATTAATCGGATTCCTATCAAAAACCAGAGAGGTTAAGTGAATAGCTCTAGATCACACAGCAAGCTACTAACAACTTTAGAAATGTCTTATTTAAATATAAAAACATTTAGATGATAGAATAATTATTTTGGGTCATCAACAGTGGTACCACTTGTCATGTTGAGATAAGGAAAATGTGTTCTAAATCTTGCAGGACATTTCTCAATATTCAGAAATCATACAATATTTTCCTAAATTTAATTTCTGTGTTATTTAACACTATATATTAAAAAATAGAAGAGACTTGATACTATTTGGTAAAAAGTTGGGTTGTTCAGTATGAGACATTTCAGAAGCCAGTAGGTTTTTTCATTCAGAGAAAATAAATTCAACGTTTTTCTCAATTAAAATTGTCATTTAAAATAACAAAGTCAAAACAAAAGAAGCATTTCTACTAATATTGAGATAGCATTTTTTAATTACTATATAATATAAGTGAGCAATATTCCCAAACTCTCTTATTTTGGAGTTGAAAACCACAGGAAATATGTTAAATATATTTGTTTGTTTTCAATTCAAAAGACAAACAACATATGGACAGAAAAGTTGCTTCGCTTAATATTTTAAACCACACCTTGAGTTTTTCATAGTAAAGGTATAAACTCAGCCCTCCATTTGCTTAAAAGATTGAGGATTAGAGCTTCAGAAACTGAACTTTAGTATGAACTATTCTCTACAGGGTAGATAGTTTTACCATTGAAATTATATGTCAACTATCTTTTTAAATCATAGCAGTCAACGTGCTTTGTAGTTGTTTACTGTTAATACATTATTAAATTGTATTGCTTATTATATTTATCATATGCTTCCACCACTTATCAGATCCTAAATAAATTTAAACTACATAAAAGTGCGTTTCAAAGACACAGGTAATTTCTTAATTCAGATACATTTTCTCTCCTTGTTCTGATCATAATATTAACTGAATGTATTATTCAGGTAATGCTAATTCACTCTGTGTGTTCACTGGTATTTAATGTTGGATAACTTTTGTGCATACCTCTCTTAGAACAATGACCTTGGTTGTATATTTCCTCAAGATGAACTTTATCTGTCTAACTGTACCATATGAATAGTCTGTTTTGATCTTGCCTCGTCATACTATCACCTAAGAAGTTATAACAATACCAAAAGATCCCATTGTACAGAAAACATAGAGTATGATCAATGTATTAGCTTCCTAGTACACCAATATGGAATCTAGGCCCTGAAGTTCCTAAGAAGAAGTAATTGATTTAGGGGTAGGTAGGCACTTGGCTTTGGCAACAGACCTTTGCAATTTGTTGGTAAGTATTTGGATTCCAATTATTCTTTCACCTTTTGTATTAGAAAAGGAGAAAAACACAGTTGTATTTACAATTTACATAGTATTTTCAATCACCTCATACATATCTGAAAGCTGGACAATAAATAAGGAAGACTCAAGAAGAATAAAGGTCTTTGAATTACAGTGTTGGTGAAGAATATTGAATGTAGCATAGACAGAAAAACTGAACAAATCTATGTTGGAAGAAGAACAACCAGAATACTACTTAGAAGTGAGAATGGTAAGTCTTTGTCTCACATAGTCTGGACATGTTAGCAAGGAGAAATCAGTCCCTGGAGAAGGACATCATGCTTGGTAAAGTAGAGGGTCATTGAAAAAGAGGAATATCCTTGGCAGGATGGATTGACACGATGGCTACAGCAGGGGGCTCATACACAGCCACTGTTGTGAGGACGACACAGGACTGTGCAGTGTTTGATTCTGTTGTACACAGAGTTTTTATGAGTTAGAACCTGCTCAACAGCAGCTAACACCTAACAACAACACAGTGGAATATAACATAGCTCACTTTAAAAATAAAATCAACTGATGAGGACACTTAATGTTCTTTGAGTTAATTAGGAGAAATTCTACACAAATGTAATTTATGCATGGGTCTTTAGATACCTACTCAGCTACAGAATTCTAGAGATAGACCTATTGGTCTTTTTGAAGGTGCTGAATGTTAACAGGAAAATTGATTTTCTCAATAAACTGGCAAAACTTGTAAGAAGTTAATTATATTCATTGCACAGATGAATAAAAGTAAGTATTTTTAAGAAATTATTTCCAATTATAAAGGAAGTGTGCTTATTATTCTGTGTTGGAGCAGATTATATTTCTTATTTATAAGGCATTAAAAATGTTCTATGCACTCCTTAGTAGAAATCTATACTCTTTTGTCAAATTTCATTGAACCACACACTAAAAATGAAGGATGATGATTGCTACATGTAAATTATACATCAATAAACCTGACAAAATAACAACACATTATGATCAAAACTGTTTTATTCCAAGAACATAAAGATGATTCAATATCAGAACTTTTGTCAGTATACTTCATGTTAGTGGATTAGTAAAAGAGAAAAAAGCACATGATTTTCTAAACAAATTTAGAAGAAAAGAATCACTAAACATTAATAGATGCTATATTTTGCATCAATGTGTGATAAAATACTTTCAAATATTAAATAGTTGACAGTTTCCTCAATATGAAAAGAAATTATTTTAATAAATCTATTTAATAAAAAACCCGTCTTGTCAACGTGATTCTGTTCCACAGCAAATCAATAAGACAGAGTAGAACTGACTCATAGTGTTTCCAAGGACAACCTGGTAGATTTGAACTATTGACTTTTTGGTTAGCAGTCATGATTCTTTTTTTTTTTTTTTTTTTATCTTTTATTTACTTATTGTGTTTGGGTGAAAGTGTACAATCCAATTTAAATTCACATGCCTGCATCTGTGCAGCTCCTATTGCTCTCCTTGTCCAGTGACAACACACTCCTCCTTTCTGTTCTATACATGTCATATCCTGTTAACAATCTCCTGAGCCCTTTTCTCCACCCTCTCCACTCCCCTCTAGTAAGAGGCCAGTAGGAAGACATCCTATAGATGCATAGAACCATAAGATGCACATACGATATGGTCACTCTGTGTCACCAAGTCCAACCCACTCCTACCCAAGGAGTAGACCTCAGTAATAATTTATGAACAGCGGCAGCATCAGGTCTAGGGCCATGCTCCCAGGGGAACCCCTATGCCTTCAGACTATCAATTGTGGTCTCTTAGCCGAGTTCTTAGAGTGCACCCCTTTTTATTCTCATATTGCCACTGGGGCTCAACTTTGTGAGCCCCATCACGGCCGTCACTGGTGGTACCCAGGTACCACCCACCTGGTTCCTCTGGTGACATATTGATGTAGTCACCCATTCACGTGGGTCTTTCTGTTCTCTCGATTCTATTATTGTCCTTGTTGATAATTTGTTCCTGCTGAGTTGGGACAATTTGGTGTACTTCAGATGGCAGCTTGCTAGCTTTTAAGACCCCAGATGCCACTCACCAATATGGGATGGAGAAGAGTCTCTTAGCAATAGGCTAGTTATGCCATTTGGGCTCAATGACCCATGAGAGCATGGTCCCTGAACTCCTACCCTGCTACTCTTTTCCTGCAATGTTGGGTTAAGGTTGGAAGAGTTTTCAGGTTATGTTCAAGTCCATTTAAATTGATCTTTCTAATGTGTGCTGTCACTGATTTCACCCAACCAAATTTCTATCAACTACCTAATCCATAACCAGCACTCTCCCTCAGTAGCCAAAACTCTTAATCACTATGCCACCAGGTTTTCCATGGGATACAGTGATATTAATTTTTACAAGAAAATATAAATTTATTGCTATTTAGATCAAAGACATGGCAGAGAAGTCTAATACAACTGCTGCAATTTAACATAGTATTGGAAGTTTGTGAGTACATTCTAAGGTAAGAAAAATATAGAAAAATTTTAAGAAGAGAAATAACTCTCTTACTGAGTCAACTATGTAATCTTTGGCAGAGTTAATCAAAAGAATCAATAGACAAACTTACCGACCTAATAAATTATTTATTAGCACTCCTGTATAGTATCAAAAATCTTTACAAAACATAATGGTAAATAAAATATCACGTTATTCTAGCAAAATGCCTTATAAAGCAAACTGCCAAAGAACACCAAAAAAAAAAAAAAAAAAAAAAAACTTAATTGTATTAAGGGAAATAAAAGTAAAAGTGATTAAATGTTATTTACCATTCTCATTTGGAAATTCTGGTGGCTTAGTAGTTAAGTGATATAACTGCTAACTGAAAGACTGGCAGTTCAGATCCACCAGGTGCTTCTTGGTAACTCCATGAGACAGTTCTACTGTCTTACAGGGTTGAGTCACAAACAGCTTGAAAACACTGCTTTTGTTTTGATGTGGTTTGCTTTGGTTAGGTTTGTTTTTTTATGAGGAGCTCTATGAGCCAGAACTGACTCGATCACTGTGGCTTTTTTATCAGGAGTTCTAGTGGTGTAGTGGTTAAGCCCTTTGCTGCTAACTGGAGGGTGGAGTATAAAACACACCAATTATGACAATTTGTTTCCATAAAAATTACAGCTTTGGACACCTTGTACAGACTTTTACTTTGTCCTGTGGGTTTGCTGTGAGCTGGAACCATCTTGAAAGTGATGAGTTTGGTGTTTTGTATCATGCTTATAGAAAGGACAACATAACAAATTACAAAAGTTAGATCTCAATAAAATCAGTATGAATACAATAAACAAATCAAGAACAAAGAGCTCTAAAAGAGATTATTGTGTATTTTGTTTCTCAAAACATGATAAACTTGGTAATATAAAGAAACGGATAATGATAAGGTGTTTACTGAATAAACTTGAGCATACTTATCATTTAAAGAAAGAACAGTGGTTAGCCCTCTACACTGGATCAATACCTAAATGTGAAAGGTGAAACTATAATATGAATAGAAGACAGCACAGGAGCATAAGGCAGAGACCTAAGATTAAGTAAGAAATTAGTAAGTAAGAACTATAAACATCAAAACATCAAATGAAAAGCGATAGACTGACTACAATACTTAAAGTTTGTATTTATAGAAGACATCAGTGTCAAGGCTAATGAGCAGATAAATCTAGAAGGGTCACTTTTATGTCAAACACCTTAGGACAATACCTAGAATGCACACACAATTCCTGGAAAATGGTAAGACAGATAAAACAGTTTCTAAAAATAGAGCAAAGGATACAAATAGCTAGTTTCCAGAGTGGAAAGACTGCATGAACAACTACAAAAATAGATAAAGAGACCCTCGAATAAGTGGCAGTCAGAGAATGGCAAATTAAAATAATAAAATGCATTTGTAAACCATAAGAATGATAAAAATAAAAACTGTGGGCAGTATTAATAGAGAATGTGTTATGGGCAATATTTACATTAACTGTTACAGATATTTTGTAATGGAATCGGGTGCTGATTAGTGAAATTAACTAATTTACGTTTATGGCACAGCTCTTGGTTCCCACATCTGTATGTATATCGAAAGAGATTACCTCATGGGTCTTTCTGGGAATATGAACAAAGGCATTCATCAAAGCTTTGTTGTGTTAGTGGACAGTTGTAGGCAATTCATATTTTTACTAGGCAGGTGTATACCAAAAATGTATATGACATAATCTGCAATAATAGCAGTGGACCAAATGAACCCAAAGCAATCTAAATATATCATAAAAACGTAAGTGTTACACGCATAAAGTGAGAAACAATGAAATTTATGTAAATGTAAAACACAACCACAGAGAAACACTACATATTTTACACGGGTTGGTACATATCTGTTATGGATTGAATTGTGTCTCCCCAAAATGGGTCAACTTGGCTAGTAGTTCATAGTTTCCACTGTTGTATAATTGTCGACATTTACACAATACAATTGCCCGTATTGCATACTTTGTCATCTCGTACGGTTTTCCGATATGTTGTAAATCTTACCTTTATGATGCTACTGAAGTGGAACTAGTAGCAATTATGTTAATGAGGCAAGACTACAAGATCAAGTTGAATATTAAGTCAATTTCTTTCTCTTTTTGAAAAACAAATTTTGTTCTAATTAAGAACAATTTAGCAATCTATACCAATTTGCCACATAACACTTGGAACTTTCTCTGCTGATCTATTCTAACTGCTACCTCTTCCCTCCAGACCCCCTACAGCCTGAGACAGAACACTGCCCTGTTTCATCCAGAACTTCCCATGACCCTTTGTTAAGACAATTTCTTTTGAGATATAAAAAAGAGAAGTGAGCTGAGAAAAAAAGAAAAAAGAAGCACCAGGAGCATAGTGCATCCTTTGACCTGCAGTTCCTGAACTGAGAAGCTCCTAGACCAAGGGACGGTTTTTGGCAAAGACCTTTCCCGCGAAGACTAGAGAGAGAGAAAGTCTTCCTATGGAGCTAGTGTTCTGAATCTGGACTTCTAGCTTCCTAGACTGTGAGAGAATAAACCCATTCATTTGTGGTATTTCTGTTATAGCAGCACTAGATGATTAAGACAGTATCAAGGACTTTGCTCAAACTATTAGAGTAGTTGCTTGGGGATGCATGTAACATAGATAAAGGACAAAATTTATTTTCATGTTTAAACAATAATTGTTTAATCTGTTGAAGTGATAGAAATTGATTTAATAAAATGTATAACACTACTGAGCTGTATAATATTCTAAAGCAAACAATTCCATATGACAGGCAGACTTAATACTTATAAAATTCTCATGTTTAGCTGATAACTATAGTGGCTACTTATTATCTCTAGCCTACTTTTTCTAATAAGGCTGAAGAGCAGAGAATTTTTTTGTTTATCTTTTATTTTCCTTTGATTTTGTAAACAAAAACTTTAAGGATGGTATTCTTAATTTACAGAATATTTTTACAGTCACTCTCAGGAGTTTGAATTTACTTTCTTAACATATATTACCAGATATAAGAGACTTGAACACTTAATGCATCTTCAGATTCTTCTATCTGTTCTGCAAAAATGCAATGAAGTTACCTTATCTGACTTTGTCTACTCTGTAACAATTGCATGGCCTTGTACACAATAGTAGTTGCTAAAAGAAATGGAATTTTGTTGAATATACCAATGACATTTCGTCAAGACTGCGGCTGATTAAGGGTCATATTGTTATTTCTAAACTTTGAAAGATTATGGAAAAAAATGTACAAAAATGCCTTGTAATTATTTTAAAATTCAGTCTCCCCTTCCCCCTTTTTTCTTTTAAATTCTCCCTTCTGGACTTCTAGGGAGATTATAATACAGTGTTATTGGTTTAATAATAGTAAAGTATGATGGCAGGACACTCAGGAAATGCCACTATATGTGAAACAGAATGGAATGTGATTTTAGATCTGGAAATTGCTGGTAGTGAGCAGAGTGTGAATAAATATCAAATGTCTTCTCTTTAGCACTAAATGTAAAATGTTCCAAATCATCCCATCCAACTTTAGATGTTAACTTAAATGTAAATGCACATATTGAATGCAATAGAGGAATAGCAAACAGAATTCATAACAGAACAAGCAAATGTAATTGGGGAGGATGTTTTAGTATGCCAAGAAATAGCAAATGTAGTTTGTCTTTAAAAACACATACCACAGGGTAGTTGTTGTTTAAAGGTGCCGTTGAGCCAGTTTTTGACTCATAGTGATCTCATGTGACAGAGTAGGACTGTCCCGCAGGCTTTTCTTGACTGTTATCTTGATAGGAACAGACAGCCAGGAATTCCTCTCTCATGAAGCTGGGTTCAGACCACTAACTTTGCATTTAAAAGCTGAGGACTTACTCACTGAGCTAACAGACCTCCATACAGAAAATATAGAGTTCCCCAACATGATCACTTGGCTTTGGCTTAGCTATCCATAATCTGAACTACATCTAAATTTCAATTTTTGAGGTAAGGCCTCTATCTAGTAAACTTTACTAAAACAATCGAACACAACAATTCTAGATAAGAAAAATAATAATACAAGGAAAGAGTTACTGTAAATCTACACAACAAAAATTCAACTTCAAGCATCAGCAAAATGTGTGATTAAGTTACATGCTTTGGAACATACTTGCATTAATTTAAACTAAAGTTAATTAATTGAGATTATCTAGGTGGTAAGATTACAGCTTGTTTATATTTTCTTCATGTACTTGAAAAAAGTCAAATGTTAGAAGCTTACGACTGGCAATCTAAGATTTCCCGCTGGTCCCATTCCATTTGTAGCTAGGAAGAACGAAAAAGTCCCATCAAAGACAAGAGGGAAGACCACAGCTACTACTGCCCCACCAGACTGAGCCCAGCACAACTAAATGGTGCCCAGCTCCCACCACTGACTGCTCTGACAGGCATCACAATAGAGAGACCCAGACAGAGCTGAAGAAAAATGTAGAACATACAAAAAGACCAAATTTATTGGTCTGACAGAGACTGGAGAAACCTCAAGAATGGACACTCTTTTACAGAACTGAAGTCACACCGAAGGCTCACCCTTCAGTCAAAGGTTAGCAAGGCCCATAAAACACAGCAAGACTGAAGGGATACACCAGACTATGGACAAGGGCAAGAAGGCAGCAGCGGAGAGGACAGCTGTTAATGGGAACCCAAGGCAAGATGTGGGTTTGGCAATTGATAGTGGCGATACTACACACCATGTGTATTAACTGCTTAATGTGAAACTAATTTGCTCTGTAAACCTCAGTTTAGAGGACAATTAAAAAGAAAAACATCAAACATTTAAGTGACAGATAGAAAGGAGGTAAGGGTGCAGGGAGGAAAGAAGACCAAATGGAAAAAAGAAACAAAGAAGCAAACCTTCTTCCTGTACTGATGTATCCTGAGTGACCTATGTATGCAGGGGATAGTCAGCATTTAGGGGATGGGTGGGTGATGTAATTCAGAAAAGTTTCATCAGTATGTGATATGCTATTTTTAGACAAATGAACCAGAAACACAAACCCATTGGAGTTGAATGGATTTCAACCCATACTGACTCTATTGTGTTGACCTAAATTTTCTCAGCTTGCTTAATCTCACAGTAATTTCACATCCAAAATGCTGAATATCTGATAATATATTTTACATATGCTGCTGCAGGAAGTCTTGCCAACTTTGTATGTAACTAAATTGCAGCAAAGGTTTTGAAATGAAATGTTTTCAGTGGTGGTCATCTCAGCATAATTAATTGTTAATAGTTCAGATTTTGAACGGACATTTTGTTTATAAAAATCACTTTTTAGCTTTTCATCCTGGGTCCCTTTCTAAAATGAAATTTGCCAATAATATTTGCTTATGTAAATTTGATAATTATTTTTTTATAAGAAAACAATTTCAATCAATTATAATACTTAGGTTTAAAATGTATCCTCCTCCCTAATTCTGAAATCATGTTACATTTGTCTGTGAATTGGAAATATTTTATTGAGACAAGAAGTTTAAACTCCCTTTCCTAAAACATTTAGCAAAATATTATTGATTAAAATAATTAAGACATGAAAAATTGTGCAATCATTATAATTCAAGTTATATGCATTAGTAGATAAATGAACATTTTCATGATATTTAAGAAAATATAAAAATAAAATAGTTTTTCTTCAAAACAAGTGCAACATGCAGTGCATGATTTACACTTCATTTGTAAGAACGAGTGTCTCTTTTTTCCATAAAACAACTTGATATAGTCATAAATGTGTGGAAACATATAACATTAAAATCTTAGTAAGTTTCTTCAATTAGTAGGATCAATGATTCTTTTTCTCTTTTCATTTGTATTATCACCTGATTTCCTTTTTTTTTTACAGCAAACATTTGCTATTTAGGTAATCACAATGAAGGAAAAATAAATATTCTATGAAGTATAAATACCAAATTGAAATTTCAATATCAAATCTCTAAATTCTACATGCTTATTTTTGAAATTTTAAATTAAGCATCACTTTGTCTGATGCAGCCTCGGGGTTTTCCATTTTGTGGCTTCATTTGACCATACTGCTTTGCTCCGAATTTATTTGTCCTTGTAAGATTGCCTGTCATAACAACAATCTTAATTCTTGAGTAGTCTGAATTCTTAGAAAGCTAGGATTTTGTGCCTCTATTGCCTATGAAAATGTTGTCAGTATTTCTTTGGTATGGATTAATTTGACTTGAATTAAAAAAAAAAAAAAAAGAAAGTGCTCTAAAAAATATCTAAGCCAGTTGAGCTGTGTGTGATTAATTTATAGAGAAATATTCCTATCACCCATAAATAACTTTTGTAAGAAAAAAATGTCCTCGGAAAATACATAACTCTTAAAAGCCATCAGTTATCAGGTAAATTCTGAGAATCCTATCACACAGCAATAGAATAAGAAAGATACACTTGTTTATTAAGAGCTGTGAACACAGGAGGAAATTCTATCAGCAGACCAATAATCCGTAACAGTAGCACTGAACATATTTTTGCAACCACTGACCAGTCATTTCCCCGTGGTTGTCATGTCCATAATCATTTCTTCACTTGCCCTGCTTCTGTCTCAAGGAATTACGTTTCTGAAGATTCTTTCACCAAGTTACTTAGAGTTAGGTTTCACTAAGAGGAAGCACCACCAGAATGTTAGAGAAGAAAAGAGAAAACAACTGTGACAGCTAGTGCTTTGTGTCAACTTGGCCAGAAAATGATTCTCAGTGATTTGACAGACAGTGGACTGACTGATCTTCCCTATTGTAATATAATGCATCACCTCCTTGATACAATCAGCCAATCATTTGGAAGAGGAGTTCCCTTAGGGACACAGCTTGCATCAGATATATGAATGGATGCTCCAGGAGAACTCATTCTCTCTCTTGACCTTGTACTCTTCTCATTACCTGATCTCTAGTTCTTGGAATATAAGCCAGCGGAAGCTTTTCGCCTGCCACCTTACTCCAGGACTTGGGAATTGCTAGTCCCTACAATTTCATGAGCCATTTTCTTCAAGTAAATCTCTCTCTGTGTATTTATAGATCTGCATCACTAATTTTGCTCCCCTAGGGAGCCCACACTAAGACAGCAACCAATATTAGGGATGGGGAGGAGAAAAATCAACATCCATGTGGATGAAGAGCGTCTTGAGTATTAAAAGCTAGCAAGCAGCTATCTAAGTAGCATCAGTTCATCACAACCCACCTGGAGCAGAGAAGAATGAAGGATCTCAAGGACATGAGGAAAATAGGAGCCCAGCTGACAGAAGGTACCATATGTTCCAGAGATTATGTTTGCAAGAGAGCAAAAGAACTAGAGGGTTAATCACATTCATTGTTTTTCTGATGTTGAACCAGTCTTGCATCCCTGGTATGAATCCCACTTGGTCATGATGGATTATTTTCTTGATATGTTGTTGTATTCTATTGGCAAGAATTTTGTTGAAGATTTTTGCATCTAGATTTATGAGTGATATCAGTCTGTAGTTCCCTTTCTTTGTTGGACCTTTCCCTGGCTTAGGTAACAGGGTTATAGTGGCTTCATAGAATGAGTTTGGGAATACTCCATCCCTTTCTATACTGTGAAATAGTCTCAGTAGTATTGGTGATAACTCTTCTCTAAATGCTTCGTAGAAATCTGCCGTGAAGCCATCTGGGCCCGGACTTTTTTTGGTTGGCAGTTTTTTGATGACCTTTTCAATCTCTTCCTTTGTGATGAGTTTATTAAGTTGTTCTGCTTCACGTTGTGATAATTTGGGTAGGTGGTATGAGTCAAGGAATTGGTCCATTTCCCCTAGGTTTTCAAATTTGTTGCAGTACGGTCCTTCATAGTATTCTGTTATGATATTTTTGATTTCTGTTGCATCTGTGGTGACAACTCCCCTCTCATTTCTAATTTGGGTTATTTTTTCCCTTTCCTGCTTTTCTTTAGTAAGTTTAGCCAGTGGTTTGTCAATGTAGTTGATCTTTTCAAAAAATCAGCCTTTGGTCTTTTCAATTTTTTCAATTGTTCTTCTATTCTCTAATTCATTTAGTTCTACTCTAATCTTTATGATCTCATTTCTTCTGGTTCCTGAGGGGTTCCTCTGTTGTTCTCCCTCTACTCGTTCAAACTGTAGGGTCAGTTCTTTGATTTGGTTTCTTTCTTCCTTTCAGATGCGTGCATTTGATGGAGATAAACTGACCTCTGAGCACTGCTTTGGCTGTATCCCACAGGTTCTGGTAGGAAGTGTTTTTGTTCTCATTGGAACCCATAGATTTCTTTATTTCATCTTTTATTGCTTCTATAAGTCATATTTTTGAGCAAGATGCTGTTCAGTTTCCATGAGTTCCAGTTTCCATCTGTTTTTTCTGCTGTTGATTTTGACTTTCATGGCTTTGTGATCCGAGAAGATGCTTTGCATTAATTCAGTGGTATGGATTTTGTTGAGAATTGCTTTATGTCCTAACCCCACATGTTCAATTCTGGAGAATGTTCCATGAGCACTGGAGAAGAAAGTATGGTTTTCCGCTGATGGAAAGTTTTACATATGTCCATGAGGTCTAGTTGGTTAATTGTGACCATAAGGTCTTCTGTGTCTTTATGAGCTTTTTTCTAGATGATCTGTCCACTACTGAGAGTGGAGTGTTGAAGGCTCCTATTATTATTGTGGAGTGTTCTATTTCCTTTTTGAGTGTAGTTAGTGTTTCTTTGACGTATTTATGTGCTCTCATAGTAGGTGTATAAATATTTAATATTGTTAAATCCTGTTGTGTTTTGAACCTTTCAGCAGTAAATGATGTCCATCCTTGTCCACGATGGTGGATTTTACATTAAAATTGATTCTGTTGAGATTAGAATTGCCACCCCTGCTCTTCTTTGTTCTTTGTTAGCTTGATATATATTCTTCCATCCTTTAATTTTCAGTTTGTTCCTATCTTTAACTTTCAAGTGAGTTTCTTGTAGACAACACGTGAATGGGTCATGTCTTTTGATCCAAGATGTCACTTGATGTCTCTTTACTGGTGCATTCAGTCCATTCGCATTCAATGTAATTATTGATAGGTATGTGTTCAGTGCTGCCATTGTGATGTGTTTATTTTTGTGTTGATGTTTTCTCTGTTGTTCTTATTAACCTGTTCTGCGACCTTCTTCTTTGTGTGTTGATTTTTCACCTTTTCCAGGGTTGTCTTTGTGGTTGTTGAGACTCCTGTATTACATTTTGTGATATGGTATGTTGTTCTTTATTGTACTTTACAGGTGCCCCTATGTTCCCACTTAATAAACTATATATAAATCTATTTTTGATTACTACCAGTCTTGTCAACTTCCTCTCCTTTAGAAAAGACTATAACAACTGTAGCACATCCCTCTTTTTCATATGATGATATTATAATTTACATGATATGATCACTAGATCGTTTCTTTCACTATTGTTGCTTTGATGGTGTTTGGAGCCTTCCCTAACTGAGTAGAATTCTGGATAATGTGTCCTTGTAAAATATAAAGCTAGAGGTTTTGCTCTTCCTAGCCAAGAGATCCTTTCAGTATTTCTTGTAGATTTGGTTTGTTTTTTACAAAGTCTCTGAGTTTCTGTTTATTTGTGAATGTCTTAATTTCACTTTCATATTTGAAAGATAGTTTTGCAGGATATGTAATTCTTGGTTGGAAGTTCTTCTTCTTCAAGGCTTTGAATGTGTCATGCCACTGTCTCTGTGCCAGCATCATTGCTGCTCAGAAATCTGACAAAAGCCTACAGGGTTTCCCTCTGAATGTTAGCTTTGCTTTGAGTATTGCTGCCTTTAAGAGTTTCTTATTATGTTTCATTTTGTTGAGCTTGATTATAACATGTCTTGGAGTCTTTCTATTGAGATCTATATTGAGTGGTGTTTGATACATATCTTGATATCTATATTGTCTTCTTTCATACCTTCTGGGAAGTTTTGTGTCAGTAGCTCAGCCACAATACTTTCTATGTTCTCAGGTGTCTTGCCCTGTTCAGAGACTCCAATTAATCTTAGATTGTTCTTCTTAATAGAGTCCCACATACTTCTTAATGCTTTTTCATTTTTCTTGTTTGTTTTTTCTGATTTCTCCTCATAGATGATGGAGTCAGTAGCTCTGTCTTCCAAATCAGAAATTCTCTTTTCCATTTGTTCCATTCTGTTTTCTTGGCTTTGAATTGAGGTTTCTGTGTCTTTGATTTTGTTTCTCTTCTGTTGGATTTTAGAGTACTGATGTTCCATAAGATCAAACAGCTTGCATAATTTTTTGTTCTGCTCTGCCGCATTTTGTATAAGGTCTAGGAGGGCTCTCTATACAATCCATTTGTATTCACCTTCTGATAGTTTCAGAAAATCTTCTTCATCTGAGAAATTCTGAGGTGGTTTCTTTTGGGGGCCTTCTGATGCCATGGGTGATCCAGGTTATGGTTTTCTCCAGTGCTTGTTGCGTTTTTGGCTTCTTGTGGGTCAATAGAGGCTGGGAGAGATGCTGTGAAGATGGACCACAGTTGTTTCTCCAGGCTGTCTTAAAATGAGAAGTATAAAGTATTGGACAACTTCCAAAGTCAGTAAGGTTTTCAGGTATATATGTTCCTCTTCCCAGCTGGCAAAGTAAGTGCCTCTATATTGAACCCCAAATGTTATAAACTAGCTCAAAACACAGAAAGGCTACTGGCCTACTGGCCTCTGCTGTTCGGCCCCAGCTGTAGAAGATACTGTGTAGAACTCTGCTTTTCTTCTGGAAAAGTGATCTCTTCTGGGTATGCACTGCCTCCCAGCCCCAGAATTAGGTCCAGCTGAGGCTTCTGTATGGATTACTCTGCATCCTAGTGAAACAAGATTGCATCCCTCACAAGTTCACCAACTCGCCAGTATCAGGCTCCTGGTGGAAAGAGAGGCCAAGAATGCTGAAATGCCATGAGCCCACAGCCTCTGCTGCTGGTCCCCAGCCCCAGGCAACACAGGGCAAAACATCACCTCCCTGCTATAAAAGCACTCTCCCTCTGGCAGGCACCATCTCCCAGCCTAGGAAACAAGTCTGGCTGGGGCCTCTGGCTGGGCTTCTCCGTCTCCCAGTGGATCAACATGGCATCCCACACAAGCATGTCTGTATGGCTACTACATGGCGGAGGCAGTAAGATAGTCCAGAGGAGCCAAGGAATATAGAGTCCAAAGCCAGAATCTCAGGACGTGGCAGTTATGCTTGCCAGTCCCACCAGCAGTGCATCTGAGACCAGCAGCTAGTGAAGTTCCAGCTCTGTCCACTGGCTAAGACAGAGAAAAAAGAAATCAAAATGGTGACTTACCTTCTGTCTGTGCAAGTGTGTGTTTGCTAACAGTGGGGTCAGTGAAAGAGAGGAGGTTTTGCATTCAGTGGTATGAAGTCCAGATTAGCAGCCCTATGCCACATCCTAGGGCTCGTTAGGTGTCCAGAAGGCTCCATTTAATTATCATTTCAGGTATTGGCTCCCAGAGGGATTTATACAGATGTGCATTTAGTCCGTCATCTTGACTCCACCCCTTTATGATTTTCTTTGCATTGGTCTTTTACATTTCCGGTTAGATTCATTCCTAGGTATTTTATCTGATTGGAGGCTACTATAAATGGTGTTGATTTGATGGTTTTCTCTTTGATATTCTTTTTGTTGGTTTAAATGAATCCATCTGATTTATATATGTTTATCTTGTGTCCTGACACTTTCCTGAAATCTACTTTTAGTTTTAGTAGGTTTTTTTTTTTTTTTTTTTTTTTGTGTGTGTGTGTGTGTGTGTGTGTGGATTCTTTAGGATTCTCTGCCTATCATCTGCAAGCATAGATCCTTTTACTTCTTCCCTAGAATTTTGGGTATCTTTTATTTCTTTATCTTGACTGATTGCTCTGGATAGAACTTCCAGGACTATGTTGAATAAAAGTGGTGGTAATGGGTGTCCTCATCTGGTTCTTCTTCTGAAGAGGAATAGTTTTAGACT
The DNA here is from genome assembly GCA_028571685.1 of Heterohyrax brucei. NCBI lineage: Eukaryota > Metazoa > Chordata > Mammalia > Hyracoidea > Procaviidae > Heterohyrax > Heterohyrax brucei. Next base: position 59,629,430 of record CM053146.1, on the reverse strand, counting down.
GTCTTCATTTAGGATGATTCATGACCGCCATGAGTTGGATCTGACTCAATGGCACTTGGACTTGGCTCATTTAGGATGATGTTGTTGTTGGCTTTGCATGCCAATCCAAAAGCCACTGCTGTCTAGTCAATTACCATTCATAGGGACCCTACAGGTTAGAGTGGAACTGTCACATAGAGTTTTCCAGTAACACTTGGCATATTTGAACTGCTGACCTATTTTGTTAGCAGATGCAGCACCTAATCACTATGCCAACAAGGTTTCCAAATGCCTATTATTATGCTGAGGAATTTGCTTTCTATTCTTATTTTGCTGAGAGTCGCCTAAGCTTTTCTAAGAACTCTATTTATTTGTCTTCCACAGTCTCTGTACCTGTACAGTCTTGTCAAATTTTTGACTTGGCAATTTCTAATGGTGATGCTTTGTTCATCATCTTTTCAGATCCTAAGGTCATGGTATATTACCACTGCATGAAGTGTTGCAAAACAAAGGGAAATCTATGATCCCTAAGAAGACTTCTCTTACTGCATGATTAACTATGCAAGATGTTTTTTTGTTTCATATCTCAGTCTATATTTGGAGGGGTAGTCAAGTACCTGAAGAATTTAAGCCTTCATAAACTGTCAACAGAAGTTACAAACACATATAACATATGTTTTTACGGGTCAAATGGAAATGGTGAAACCTAGTTTGAGGAGGGGAGTACATCAACACATAATAGGATTGGCAACCAATGTCACACACACACAAAGTATGATTTTTTTTATGAGAAACATAATTCCTCTGTAAATCTTCACCTAAAGTGCACACACATACACACCCAAGCAAAAGACATGCTTTAAGAACAAATTGTGATAGGCAAGAAAACACTCAAGCAGCAAGGAGCAGTGAAACTTGGAGACTGAAATTGGGTCTAAGTCTCAACTCTAGCACTGACTCAGTGAAATTACTCAAGTAAATGATCTTTTCTGAGATTCAGTTTCCTTGTCTACAATTTTTTTAGAATTGATGTATCAGCCAGGACATGACATTATGGAGATGAGAAATCGAGAAAGTACTTCCAGATCGTCTTCTTCAACCATCTGCTTCCAAATCCTTCACAGTTTAAACTTTTCCTTAGGTCCAAACTATTGTATGATTGTGATGATATTCAACTGTGAAAACTTCAACAGGGTTACTGAACCTCAAAGGTAAATGTGTAGCATGATTACAGTCATTAGTAATGTTAAGAATAACTTCAACAGAATTGTAATGATAGCTGCAGAATCTTTAGATGGAGTTATGGATGTATTCTTAGGTATCTAATAGAAATTAAGAAACTTTACTACTTGAAATTTACCTGTAAAATTAACGTGAATTCATGATCTCCAGAGACCCCTCATAAGTATACTGAGAAGTCTGGTTCGTAGTTAATTCTTTTGTAGTCTTTGTAGCGTAATAAATAGTTTCAACTCCCAAGTTTACAACTAGCTAATTCATTCAGAAAAACATCCTCAAGTATGAAGACAATGTATGATTTTACAAGTTCACTAAGAACTGACTTTGTTTTCCTTGCAGTGAAGTATTTTGCATAGTGGCTTAAGAAAAGGAGAACCAGTTTTACAGGGCTATATTTTCCTGTCTATATTTATATAAAATCCATTGCAATCCCTTTCATTCTGACTCACAATGACCCCATAGGATAGAGTAGAATTGTTCTATTGGGTTTCCAAAGAACAGCTGGTGGATTTGAATCCCCAGTGTTTTCATTAGCAGCCAAGTCCTTAAACATTACAACATCAGGCCTCCTATAATAACTTATGTAGACAAAAATACCACTTTTAGTAGGCAAAGGAACATACCTCAGCATAAATAGAAAAATTAATTTTTAGTTTAAAATCTAATATCAAATTTATCCAAGTGAAAGCCTTTTATATCTACATTGGTATAATCTGTAGATTTAAAAAAATGTTAATTAGCTGTTATTCCATTATGACCTCTAAATTTTTCATATAAGGACATATGTCCCCTATGTACCATTGTTTTCCCAAATTCAATAAGGATATATTAACTGTAGCATATTTCTTTGTAGAAAAAAAATATTTCAACTACATTTCAATCCGTGTCTATTTGTGGCTTTTATTTAACATAGTTTAGTCATCAACCATTTTCAAGATAATATTTGAATAAAATTTAACATTTGGGTATCTTTGAAATGAAAAGATTACGCATGCTTCTTTATGTAGTTAATTTGGGGGCACAACTCACAAATCCCATTTAATAATTCACAAGGTCTTTTTATTTTTTTCATCCACTATATGAGAGGCTGTTGATGGAGATTAACATGGAAGGAAAATTGTGTAATCAAATTTTCTTAAAAGAATACCATTGATAGTGAAGGACAGGATTGATGACACAGAGGACTAATCATAACCATGATATATACATTTTCGAGATGTAAGACAGTTGCCAGGAAGTTAAAATTATGAACTTCAGAATTCTTTCTTTTTTTTCTTTATTTGAAATAGGCAATCACTAACAGTTAGAATAAGAGATCTGGAGAGTGCTTATCATCAGGTCTTTTCAAAATAGCTTCCATGCTTTTTATATAGCTAGGCTATGGGGACTGGTTTAAGGCAAGAATTCTAATTGGGAATTATAAATATAACTGACTAGTTGTGCAATTAAGCTTTATTTTTGTGGTTTCGAGTTATAGAATACAAGAGTATAGCCAAAAAAATAAATAAAAAGAGCTAAAGAAAACTTAAAAAAATGCAAAATAATTCTCCTCAAACCTAACAAATTTTACATTTTATGTTTTCCAAGCTATTTTTTTTTTGTACCAGGATCCGTAGTGTTTCTTTCTAACCTGCTATGTTTGCCACAATGCGATTTATTGTCATGACAAATTTTCTCAAACGTCCTTTGTCTCTACTTACATTGCATATGTAACACCTGTGACACTGATTTGAAATTATACCATCATCACATAGTAGATTGCTGTAAATGTTTAGCATGCTGTAGGATTTGGGTTCATTTACCCATCTGGCACTTAATGAACAGGAGCTAAACTCACTGCTTAAATTATCTTAGATTTCTCTTCAAAAACTTCTGGTTATATCTGCAAATTAAGCACATTTAAGAACCATTGTGTCAGATTTAAGAAAAAAAATCCACATTTGATGTTGTCTTAGTGTGATAGTCTACTTAAACCAAAATTACATGAAATATTGAAAGAAGCTCATCCCTAAATGTATGTTTTAGGTGATAATTCAAGGCAGTTCATCCAAACTTCTAATAGTTATGGAAGTCAGAAAACTTCACCAAGCCAAGCCAAAAGCAACGATATTATAAGGGAATCCATGATCATATCATGACAACTATTGTACTATCACATTGAAAGAGGGATACACTACAATAGTTACAGTTGTTTTTGATGCAGAGAAAGTTTCCAACTTATAAAATAGTTAAAATTAATTTCAATCTTAATATGTTAAGGGGGATAATGCATGTAGCCATAAAGCAGATTAACAATATGTTACATGAAAATAAGAAATGCAATACAGGAGTCTCAATGAATATAAAATCAACATGCAAACTACCCATAAAGAAGAATGCCCCAGAACAGAACATTAAAAACATATAGAAAACATCAACACAAAAGTAATTACATCAAAATGATGGCAATAAACACATACCTGTCAATAATTACATTGAATGGAAATGGACTGAACACTCCAGTAAAGAGACAGCAAGTGATATCCTGGATCAAAAGACATGACCCATCTATATGACCCACCTTAGACTTAAAGATAGGAAGAGGTAGAGAATTAAAGTTTGGAATAATATATATCAAGCTAATAATACACAAAGAAGAGCAGGTGTGGCAATATTAATCTCAGATAAAATAGATTTTAATGTAAAATCCGCTATTGTGGACAAAGATGATCACTATTTATTGCTGAAAGGTTCAATATTCAAACAGGACTTAACAATATTAAATATTTACACACCCAATACCAAAGCACCCAAATACACTGAACAAATACTGACACACACTGAAAAAGGAGATTGATCATTCCACAATAATAGTTGGGGACTTCAACACTCTCCTTTAAGTTAAAGATAGATCATCCAGAAAGAGCTCAGTAAAGATACAGAAGATCTTATTGCAACAATCAACCAACTTGACCTTATCACATATACAGATCTTTTCATCCATCAGCAGATAAATACACCTTCTTCTCCAAAGCACATGGAACATTCTCCAGAATAGACCATATGTTAGGTCATAAAACAATTCTCTATAAAATCCAAACCATTGATTTATTGCAAAGTATCTTCTCGGACCACAGAGCTATAAAAGTTGAAATCAATAACAGAAAATTCATAGGTAGAAATTCAAACTTGTGGAAACTGAACAATACTTTGCCCATAACGCCTTGCATTACAAAAGAAATTAAAGACACATTAAAGAAATTTATGGACTCAAATGAGAATGAAAATGCATCCTACCACAATTTATGGAATACAGCAAAAGCAGTGCTCAGAGGGTAGTTTATCTCTATAAATGCACACTTCTAGAAAGAAGCCATGCCAAGCCAAGTGAAGAAAGAGCACAAATTAAAGAATTAACTTCCCAGCTTGAACAAGCAGAAAGAGAGCAACAAAGGAACTCCTCAGGTACCAGACAAAAACAGATTATAAGGATTAGAGCAGAACTAAATGAATTAGAGAATAGAAAAACAATTGAAAAAATTAACAAAACTAAAAGCTGGTTCTTGGGAAAGATCAACAAAATCGAGAAACCATTGGCTAAACTTACAAAAGAAAATCACCAATTAAGAAATGAGTTGGGAGATGTTACAACAGATCCAACTGAAAAAAAATATATCATGACAGAATACTATGAAAAGCTATACTTTAACAAGTTCAAAAACCTAGGGAAAATGGACAAATTTCTAGATTCATATGACTCACCAAAATTATCACAAAGAGAAATAGATCAACTTAATAAATCTATCACAAAAGAAGAGATTGAAAAAGTCATCAAAAATCTACCAACCAAAAAAAGTCCTGGCCCGCATGGCTTTGCCAGAGAATTCTACCAAACTTTCAGAGAAGAATTAACTCCAGTACAATTGAGGCTATTTTACACCATAGAAAGTGTTGAAATACTTCCAAATTCATTCTATGAAGCCAGCATATAACCTTGATACCCAAACCAGGGAAAGATCCCACAAGAAAAGAAAATTACAGACCAATATCAATCATGAATCTAGATGCAAAAATCTTCAACAAAATTCTAGCCAATAGAATTCAACAGCATACAAAAAAAAAAAAAATTCATCATGATCAAGTTGGTTTCATTCCAGAGACGCAAGGCTGGTTCAACATCAGAAAAACAATTAATGTAATCAACCACATTTATAACACAAGAGATAAAAATCACCTGATTGTGTCAAATGATGCAGAAAAGGCATTTGACAAACTTCAACATCCATTCATGCTTAAAACTCTCAGAAAAATAGGAATAAACGGGAAATTCCTCAATATAATCAGTAGCATCCATGAAAGGCCAACTGCTTTCATCATCCTGAATGGTGATAGACTGAAAGAATTCCCTTTGAGAACAGGAACTAGACAAGGATGGCCGCTCTCACCACTTCTATTCAACATTGTGCTAGAAGTTCTAGCCAGAGCAATTAGACAGCTCAAAGAAATAAAGGCCATCTGTATTGGCAATGAGGAAGTGAAGATTTCCCTCTTTGCAGATGATATGATTATTTATACAGAGAATCCAAAGAAACCCATAAGTAAACTATTGGAGCTAATAGAAGAATTCAGCAAAGTATTGGTATACAAGATAAACATAACTGAATCAGTAGGATTCTTTTATACTGACAGTGAGATCATTAAAGAAGAAATCACCAAATCAATTGCATTTACTATTGCCCCCAAGAAGATAAAATACCTAAGAATAAATCTAACTAGAGAAATAAGAGATCTTTACAAAGAAAACTACAAGACCTTACTATAAGAAACTGGGAGAGACTTACATAAGTGGAGTAATCTGTCCTGCTCATGGATAAGAAGACTCAGTGTTGTCTATTTTGCCCAAAGCAATCTACTTATATAATGCAATCTCAATACAAATTCTAGTGACATTCTTTAATGAGATGGAGAAACAAATTATCAGTTTTATTTGGAAAGGGAAGAAGCCCCGGATAAGTAAAGCACTACTGAAAAAGAAGAACACACTGGGAGGCCTCTCACTACCTGACTTTAAAACCTATTACACTGCCACGGTAGTCAAAACAGCCTGGTACTGGTACAAAAGGACATATAGACCAACGGAACAAAGTAGAGACCCCAGAGATGCCACCATCCAGCTATGAACAACTGATATTTAGCAAAGGTCCTAAGATTTTAAAGTAGGGTAAGAACAGTGTCTTTAACAAATTGTGCTGGCATAATTGGATATCCACCTGCAAAAAAGTGAAACAAGACCCATATCTCACACCTTATACAAAAATCAACTCAAAATGGATGAAAGATCTAAATATAAAAACTAAAATGATAAAGTTCATCCAAGATAAAACAAGGTCAACAATGGATGTTTTAATATGCAATATAGCCAAAAGCCAAGTGCCGTCCAAAACACATTCATCAGAAGAGAAAATAGTTAAGTGGGAATTAATAAGAATCAAACACTTCTGCTCATCCAAAGACTTCATCGAAAGAATTAAAAGACCACCTACAGAATGGGAAAAAATATTTAGCAACTCTATGTCAGACTGACGCCTGATCTCCATAATCTATAAGGTTCTACAAAATATCAAATCATCCAATTAAGTGATGGGCAAAGGAGATGGACAGACACTTCTCTAAAGAGGAGATCCTGGCAGCCAAAAAACACATGCAGACATGCTCACAATCATTAATTATTAAAGAAATTCAAATCAAAACAATGAGATACCATCCCACCCCAACAAGATTGGCCATGATCCATAAAATGCAAAACACTAAATGTCAGAGAGGCTGTGGAGGGATTGGAACTCTCCTACACTGTTGGTGGGATTGTAGAATGGTGCAAACTCTTTGAAAAGCAATCTGGCATTAGCTTAAAATAATGGCTCTCAATTGGAACCAGTAATTCCTCTGCTTTGAATATATCCTACAGAATCCAGGCCATTCACACCAACCGATACATGCACATGAACGTTCATCGTAGCACAGCCCACAATAGCAAAAAAGATGGAATCAACCCAGATATCCAACAAGAGAAGAATGGATGGGTAAACTTTGGTGTATGTACTCAACAGAGTACTATGAAATGATAAAGAACAACGGTGATAGCAGGAAACATCTCTCAACTTGGTCTCAACTGGAGGACATTATGTCAAGTGAAACTAGCCAGTGACAGAAGGACAAATATTATATGAGACTCCTATGATAAAAACGTAAAAGCAGACTCATACATAACAGAAAAGACTCTGATGCTACAAGGGTAAAGATGGTGGCAGGGCAGGAGGTTGAGGGTTGAGGGTTTAGATTAAATAGTTGTTAGAAATTTGGTTGGTTGAAATCGGTGATAACACACAGTAAGAAGATCAATATTAACGGGACTACAGCACAGCTTGTGTACACCTCCCATCTTAACCCGATATTGTAAGCACTGAGTATGTACACTTTCATTTTTATTTTATTAAAAAAAAAGAAAGAAAAAGAATTTGCTCATTTGGTTGCAGAGGCTGAAAAGCCCCAAATCAATGGATCAGGTCTCACCCTGGAGGTTTCTTCTGATTCACATGGTTGCAGGAGCTGATGAACAGAAAATCAACAAGTCGGACAGCAGGCTGCTGACTCATCTTTCAACAAGCAATGGTCAGAGGATAGCAAGTCTAATACAGGATTGAGAAAGAGAGCTTCTCCAGAACGTCTATATATATGGAATACAGGAACATCCTTGAGGAAATTCTCTTCCTGATTGGCTGCACACATCAGATCACAAAAGCAGAATGATTATATAATATATGCCAAACTATTGAGAATCATGGCATAGTGAAGTTGACACGTGACCTAAAACATCACAATCCACCCCTTGTCAACCTGGCACATGTACATATATTCTTAAACCGTACATGAACTCAAACTAAAAGTGATTAAAAAGTCATACTTGCACTTCACTTGATACAACTAATATACATAAGACAACAAAAAGTGCTAGTCTCATTTACATCTTATATGCTATAATAAGTAATAGAATGAGACTGAAAAAAATGAAGGTATTCACCGTACATATTTATATATCTCAACACACACATACACATGCACAAAACAAGAAAAAATACTAAATACTAAAAATGATTACTGTTCTTATTTCTGTAACTGGTCAGGTGGTGGTAGCTGGCATTTAGAAGTACCTTCTTCCACCACCCATTCCATAATCTCTTTACTTTCAGCAAGCTTCTCACCTGGTCATCGTTCTTTGATTAATAGAGTAACCCAAACCTTTATTCCTGAAGAGTATGGACCATTAGTAGCCAAGTCAGTTTTGGATTTCTGTGGTTTGACATTGAGTATAATCACAAAGTATGGTGCTAAAAGATGTCCCAAGGGCTCTCCTATATTCTGTGTGTACTATACTTCCACGTGGACTGTAAGTCAAATTTCCCTTTGGGAACTAGTATCAACCAGACAAGCTGATATGATAACTCCCTTCTCTGCTGATTCAGAAACGTGAGAAGCCCAGAGAGGTCTACTGGCATTCTTAACTCCCAGTTCAATGGAATAAGAGATAGGTCTCCAGGTAGAAGCACACCTTCTTTTGGAGCTAAAACATTTAGACCCATAGATGCCAGAAGACAGGAAGCAAAAATTTCATGAGTCATTAAGGGTACTGGTGACTGGTACCACTCCTATTTCCACTCCTTGTTTCCTAGACCAATGACTCTAAACCATGAAACAACACTAGATATCAGGTGTTGGTTTAAAGCTTATACAGCTTCCCGGAGAACACTGGAGCTCTGATGGTGCAGCAGCTAAAAGCTGATCTGCTAGCCAAAAGTTTGGCAGTTCAAATCCACCAGCCACTCAGTGGGAAACCTATGATGCAGTACTAAAATATCTTATAGATTTGTTATAAATTGGAGTCGAATATATCAATTTCATTTTATGATGGAGTGCTGCTATGCATATTAGACTTTATACAGCTCAAACAATGTCCAGTTCATGATGGGCAGCGTAGGTTGTATACTGACTTGGTGGCCCATGGTTAAGTGTTCAATCTTTGCAAAAGATTAATAACAAGCTGAAAGCTGATTCTGAACAAGATAGTAGTTATCTGCAGAAGTTGGCAAAGCTTTGTTCCACAATCCTAAGGGTCTGTGATGTAAATAACCAACAGGGGCCTGCCAAACACTACAAACAGCATGTCTATCTGCCACTGAAACTTCAAGAACCATAGCAACAGCCAAATCATACAGCCCAAGTGGCAGAACGTCTTACACAGCAGCTTGAATTTTTGTCACATTACTTTCCCATCTGTAATTGTTAAGGTTGTATGTGTCAACTTGTCTGAGCTATGATTCTGAGTGGTTTGGCAGTTGTGATGTAGTTGGCAGTTGTGAGACAGTATAGGTACCAGCTTGATGAAATTTAATATAATATGATCACCTCTGCCATGAGTCAGATCCGACTAGACGGCATTTGACTTTGGCTTCCATGGTGAGATTTGCTGTGAGTAGCCAATCAATTGAAAGGAAGTTTCACTGAGGGTCTGACCTGCATATAATGAAGGCAGACTTTCTTGCTAAGATTGCAGGTTTTTACCCCTTCAGATTCTGTGGTTGACTCCTGTTTGTCTGATCTCTGTTTCTTGGGACTAGAGCTAGCAGCTTACCTACCATCCTGTCAACCAATCCTACGATCTGTTGATCTTGGCAGCGTATGAGCCACAGCCCTGTTGACTAAATTCTGGTCTTGAGTTCACCAGCACATGCAAATACATGAATCAGGAGAAGCCTCAAGTTTGACCCAAGGACTTGGAATCTTCCTGCCTCTAGCTTAAGCCATTTCCTTAATATAAATCTCTCTCTATATATATTTATGTGCTTTACAGGTTTTGCTTCTCTAAAGATTCCAGCCTAAGACACCATCCTCTAGCAAGCAAATGTCTTACTAGTAAGTCTAGAGTAATCCGTATGTCTTTCTTACTAGTTCCAATCGGCATGATTTCATCACTAGTATGATGTCTTCAGGGATGAATTAAACAGTAATCAAGATACACACAGGCTTAACTGTGATTACTTACTAATCTGTAGTGCACAGTTTCACATGGGTTTCACCACATCAAATACGCCGTGAAAAAAACAGATGAAAAACATGAAATCTTGTGTTACAGATTAGTAAGTAAGCGTAAATAAGCCCATGTACATCTTGCTTAGTAGGTAATCTGTCCCCAGAGATCTCATGAAAAGGTGATCAAGGTCTCTGTGGACTAAATTAAGGCATGGGGCTGGGGCATTCAGATACCCTTGAGAGAGGATACTGAAAGTGTACTGCTGCCCTTTCCAACATAAGGCAAACTGTTTGTGGTGTTCCTTCAAAAAGAAAAGTAAGCAAAAGGCATTGTCCAGATTAATAGACATATACCAGTTGTCAAAAGATATATTAATTTGCTAAACTAATGAAACTACATCTGGAACAGTAGCTATGGTTGGAGACTTTGTAGTTAAGTTTACAGCAACCCTATATCTTCAGGTGAGTTGAATGCAGAATGTGATTGGAATCACCTCTCCTGCATGCTTCAAGTCCTTGGTGGTGGCAGTTATCTCTGCAATACCTCCAGGAATGTAATATTGCTTCTGGTTAACTATTTTCTGAGGTAGGATAGTTCCAATGGCCTCTGCTTGGCTTTTCCTACCGTAACAGTTCTTACTCCTTAAATCAAGGATCTTATGTAGTGAGCCTATGCATTGCTGAGTACGTCTATTACAATTATGTATTCTGGAACTGTGAAAAAGCACTAAAGAATGAGTTTAGGGACACAATGGGCCCACTGTAAGATGAACATTAGCTAAGTCTCCATTAACAACCTGAGCTCTATATGTTCCCTCTCTCACTGTTGGGCAATGGTGACATTTTGGGTATCATGTAACTGAAATGTCTGATGGTATTGTGGTTAAGAGCTATGGCTGCTAACTAAAAGGTTGGCAGTTTAAATTTTCCAGGCACTCCTTGGAAACCTATGGGGCAATTCTACTCTGCCCTATAAGGTGACTATGAGTCAGGTTTGGTTTGGTAGTGTTTTGTAGCTAGCATCAGTTTAGAGACAGTGCCCAATAATCCCTCCTAAATCTGATTATTGCCTTCTGATTAATTCTTCTATTTGTACATACCAAGCAACTAAATATTTAACAGCGTTTTCATCTATTTCACTCCCAGAGACACCATGACTGCATAGCTAATGTTATAAGTCCATAAATCTGGTTACTACTTTGGCTTTTTTATACCTTGCTGCAAATACTTCCAGCTTGTCTTTGCTAATTCAGTGCTTCCACTTGGTCTTTGCCACCACGGGGTCCAATTTGTCACATTCTAGTTATGTGTCTTAATTCAGTTAAGGCAGTTCTGGCTATCAGATATCACTTACCTGAAGCAACAACCTTTGAGGATGCTGTGGCTCCTTTCACAAATTTGTTCCTCACTATTTATGGTAAAAGATATGTCATCTGGGTACTTCACTGGAGCATCTTTGGATCCAAACTGATAAATCCATTTTAACATGACAGTTTCCCTAAGTCTTTGCATCCTTTGGAAAGAACCTAAGGTCCCAGCACCTCAGAAGCTCCCAGTCCAGGGGAAGGCTGATGACAAGGACCTTCCTCCAGGGTCAGCAAAGAAAGCTTTCCCCTGGAGCTGATGCCCTCAATTTGGACTTGAAGCCTACTAGACTGAGACAGAATAAAATTTCTCTTTTTAAAGCCATCTACTGGTGATATCTCTGTTACGGCAGTGCTAGAGGACTATGATAGTGCTAGTATCAACAAACTCAGACTGATAAAACTTTATGTTCTTTATACCATCATTCCACATCCTTAGTAGCTATCCTCACACATGTCCCCAAGATCTCTGGTTGTGTATATGAGAAAAATCAAGTATTTATTTTGTAGCACCATGTATCTCCTCATTGGTCACAATTTGTACTTAAGCTCTTGTGACTCTCTGGGGCTTACATCTAATTATTTGTCTAGATGTGAAAATGGTCTAGCTTATGTCCCAAGAATCAGAGGTCAGAGAATGACAAGTCCAATGCAGGATCAGGAGAGGGCAACCTTTGCTAAAATATCTAAGTATATCAGACTCAAGCACACACCCAAGGAAACTTCTTTTACAGTTGATTGGCTGCTCACATCAGATCATAAAATGGAGGATGATTACAAAATATCTGTCAACCCACTGAAAAGCATGACATAGCCAAGTTGACATATAACCTTAACTATCACAGACATTTTCACTGGAATTAAACTGTATTTATTAGCTTACATATACTGAAATGATAATATTGTGTCAATATTGAGCCTTTCCAGTCCAGAACAGGTATGATTCTCCATATAGAGAGATACTTTCATTTTTTTAGTAGAATTTTATATCTTTTATGTTCTTATACAATATCAATCTATTTATTGCAACATTTGTTCATTGGTGATTTTTTTTGTGTTTTGCTGTTAAAAATGTGGATTTCTATATATATTTAACTGCTTATTCCCGAAGTGTAAGTTATTGATTGATATATTATTTAGAAATTAGCTACTATGCAAATTCTCCCATTTTATTTTCCTTGTTATCATATAATTATTTTTGGTTTTCTAGGAGTACAGTCCTATTAGTTAAAAATAATGCCAATTTTCTTCCTTTTCTTTTTCTTCTGTTCTCCTGTTTGACTAGTTTGGAAAAATTGGGTTGCATATCGTATCAGATTAAGTTACAACAGTTGCCAATAAGAAGCCTCATCCTCTTTTACTGGCAATGAATATCCATGCAGAGTTTCGCTGTTACGCTTGAGGATGGCTGTCAGTTTGAGATAAATATGTTTTGTCACAATAAATAAATAGCATTCTGTCTTAATTTATTAAGAATGAATGTTGAATTTTTCAGCATACTTTTTCTGGGTGACTATTATGGTAATATCACTATTTCCATTTAATTATGAATTATAGTAATAGTTTTTCTAATGTAATCCAAGTGCAATAGAAGTTAACACACTCTAAAAGCAAATAAAATATTTTAAAATCTTATTTCACATTTTCTGGGGTGTTGAGTGTATTCTCTGACTTTTCCATGGGATCTCAGGTGCTAATGCTACTCATAGTTACTACTATGCTAATTTCTGTCTTTTGAGGAATTAGTCTTCTTTTTAAATATCTCCAACGGTATGCTAGTTTGTTTTCATATCTAACTACATATTGACTCCAATGTGAAACTTCTATTTTTTTATCTCTTTCACAATTCAATTATTTTAAAACTACTTTTATAAATCCTCCTCTTTCTGTAAGATTTGTTATTTGAGTTTAGTTCAGCTTTTCCAGGCTTCTGATTTTGAACATTCATGTTACTCAGTTGAGGTGTTTTACAACTGCACAGGCATTGTAAAACTTGTTTTATTTAGCTTTATCAGCTCAATCTTGCTCAGGGGACTTGATTTGTTTTCAAGCCACTGCCATCAAAATAACTCTGAAGTGTGGGGTTAGTCTAGAGTTACATTCAGACAAGCTCCAGTCTATATTAGAAGCTCAGTCTCAAACGGGCTCAACAATGAATGTGGATGCTTACTCCTTTACCTCCTATACTCCTTCTCTTAATTATTCTGCAGCCATATGAAGCTCTTTTACTTTTTTTAAATTTCTTTTTCAGGGACTTGTCACCTGTTGTTTTTCTGCCTGAAATATTCTCCCATAAAATATTGGCATGGCTAATTTCTCATTACTTGAGTTCCAGATAAAACCTTAACTTCCACAGAAGAGCCTTCCATAAGCACCTTTTAATGTTTTTAAGGCACCTACAAATAGTCTGATTCTCTGTAACACTATCTTTTTATTTTTGTCATAGCACTATATCACTTTAAAATTATCTCATTGACATATTCAGGTGTTTCTCTGATTATTAGCCATCCCGTTATCCTTAATCGACACTAAAATGTAAGAAATAAATGAGAGCAGGCAATTTGTCTTAGCTGTTCACCATTATTTCCTCAGTTCTACGAATATTTTTGTCTTTTCAAGACATGATAAATTTTATGGAAATTTGTAGAATTCAATCTTCCTTTATTCTTATACAAGAGATATTATGCTTTTTTGTTGTTGTTGCTACCTGGTTGCATCTCCTATTTTTTTTATTGATTTCATAGCCAACTTTGAATACTTGAATTTTAAAAGATTTCACTAAATATCTCATTATAATGATGCTACAACATGGTCAGTGATAAAGAACGAGTTTTTGAAGGTTCCTCACATACAAATTTATCTGATGTGATGTACAATGAAATAATGAAAATTTAAGGAGCTAAAAAAATAATTGTCAAAGATATGGAGGACATCAGTTGATGGTATTGAAGTTTATATACTTCATATACTCACTTGGAATATTTAAGAAACATTTATATACATGTACTGAAATTTTACAGTAAAATAAACTATTACTATACCAAACATGAAAAACTTTACCCATATCAAAAATTAGATTTAGATCATATGTGCATACACCTATACAACCACATTGTATGTTTATTTTTATTTGCATAAATGGATACTACTGTGTTATAATAAATGTCTTTTCCATTTCATATTAAATATGTATGCTCACAAGGTTTTAGAAAGAAAATATTGAAGAACTTGTCTCATACTAAAACATTTACTTTAAAAATATTTAATACTTTTCTTTAATCTGAATTTAAAAACAGATGCAAAATAGTTTCCCTTTGTAGATACAAGATAAATTTACTTGCATTACATTCAAGAAGCAGCGCCTCGGGACAAAGTCAGGAGCAAACTACCAGCTGTGGAGTAAATATAATTTGTCTTCACCATTTGCCACTGGGAAGGTATTCAAGGATGCATAGGTAAAACACAGTAACAAAAGAGAATTTACTGTTGCAATTTGAGTAAAATAAAAACAGTTTCCAGAGAATTTAGAAATGCACAATGCTGATGAATTTTTCATTTTGGGACAAGCTAGACAAACATTGGTTATATTTTAATTATATATTGTTATTTCTTGCCACATTTTACCTCTCTAAACAAAGGTATTAAAGGCTTTCATTCAATCTCCCAATATTTTTAATATAAAGTTATTTGGCAGCCCTATGGATCTCTTGAAGAAGGATGAAAAACATTAATGAGAAACATATTCTCTGTAACTCATATTCTACTTAGAAAGCAAATAAGGAATTACCGGTCCTTGTATATATTTAAGAAGATATATTAAAAGAGATCTTGACTGAGTACACCTTATTAGGATCTAATCTCCAGAGTGGTTTCTGAGATTTAAAATCTAAAACATCTAAAAAGTAAGTAGTCGTGGTAGTTTTGGAAATGTCATTTCTTCATAATGTCCTTTTTCTGTTTTCTCTTTTCTTTTTAATTCCCATAAAGCCATAAAAAAGTTGTTTCTGGATGTTCTTAACAAATTGCTATTAAGAGTGTATTCAAAAACCAACAGAAAACCAAAGCCCCTTGACCAAAGCAATAGTAGTACCATTTTATTTCTTTGTTTGCATGTAATGAATTATTGGCATATCTGTACCACATTTTTACAGAAGTGCTCAAAATATCTCACCATGTAACATTTCAAATTATCAAAACAAAGTTGTACAGTAATATATGAAGCTATAATAAAGTATAAACACACACACACACACACACACACAATGAAAACTAACTCAGCTAGATCGAACTGGTGCAGGGAAAGCCTATCTTGCTGGAAGTCAACCTGGGTTCTCATAATGCTGTGTCAATAACACCTAGTGATTTTGTACAAGCTAAAATACTTTTATGTATCTTAGTATTTTTAGCTGAAAATGTAGAACAGAGGTTTTAAAATCTTAACATGCATCAGAATCACCAAGAAGACCTTTTAAAATACTGATTTCAGTAGCTCTTGATGTAGTGTCTCAGGAATTTGCATTTCTAATAAGTTCTTAGACGATATTGACATCAGTCCAATGACCATATTTGAGAACCATTGTTGTCGATGACCACATACATGTGCACACACTGGAAGACAATTAGTCATGGGCTGAATTTCTCTATTAGGGAATTTATTAACTTTTTTCATGTTGTGCTGTTGTTAGCCTCCGTTGAGGCAATTTAGACATATGATGAGCTCACTTTTGTAGAGTAGAACTGCTCTGTAGAGTGTTCACGGTTATGTCCTTTGTAGAGGAGATAGCCAGGCCTTCTTTTCAAGTTATCTTTGGCGGGGTTTGAACTGCCAACCTTTAAACTGTCACTTAAATGCTTAGTTATTTGCACCACCCAGGAACCATTTTGTTGTTCTACACTTCACCTTTTTAATTCAATTTATTGTTTTCTGCATCAGTCACAATTAGGTTTGGCTGAATGAAGCTGAAGAAAAAAGCAAAATTGGCTTAATAAAATAGAATTTTACTTTTTTTTTAATATTCAGAGAGGCCAGAGGGTTAATGCGAGAGATAGGAAGGTATTATCTGCTGTCATGGCATCAGGCTTCTTATATCTTGCTCTTCTCCATGCTTGGTTTCTAGTCCCAATGTCACCCATGATCCAAGATGGAGGCCAGATTCTCAGCCTTTTGTTTTTACTTACACCCAGATATAAATAGGAAACTAGAATAAAGATACACGTAATCACTTTTAAGGACACTTCCTAGTCAGTGTACTGAGCATTTCTATTTATTGCCAATTAGCCAGAACTTAGTCAAATGTCCACATCAAGTTGCAGAGAAAACTCAGGATGTAGTCTTTATACAGGGTGGTCACATGCCTGGTGAGAAATTGGGTTCAGTATTACTGAGGCAGGAGAAAATAGATATTGGAAGAAAAGTGCAACCTTTGCCATGCTTGTTGTCCATTATCAAAGAATCCTTTCAATGACACATGAAGTTATTTCTGCCACAATTCAAATTTTGGATATTTTCTTAGCGATAATGTGTGGGAAGTCAGCCATGACTGATAATTACCCGGTTGTGCCATTAAAAGGATTCTTTGATTATGGTCAACAAATATGTCAAGGACTTGCACTTTTCTTTCAATATCTATTTTCTCCTGCCTCCACAGTAATGTTGAACCCAATTTCTCACCAGGCATGTGACCACTCTGTATAAAGACTACATCCTCAGTTTTCTTTGCAGCTTGATGTGGACATTTGACTATGTTCTGGCTAATTGGCAATAAACAGAAATATTTGAATTGTGGCAGAAATAACTGCATGTATTCATAGCACTCTGTTAACGATACTTTTGACTCCAGTTGGGTCTGTTGTGACATCTTCCATCTCATTTCTTATTGGGGTATTCGTTTCCTCTCTTGTCTCACTTTTGTAAGTTTAGCCAATGGTTTATCAATTTTATTGATCTTTTCAAAAAAACAGCTTTTCATTTTGTTAATTTTTTTGATTGTTCTTCTCTAATTCATTTAGTTCTGCTCTAATCTTCATGATCTGTTTTCTTCTGGTGCCTGAGGGGTTCTTCTGTTGCTCTCTTTCTACTTGTTCAATCTATAGGGTTAATTCTTTGGGTTGTGTCCTCTTTTTCCCTTCCTGATGTGTGCATTAATAGAGGCAAATTGATCTCTGAGCACTGCTTCTGTTGTATCCCATAGGTCCTGGTTGGATGTATTTTATTCTCATTTGATTACGTAAGTTTATTTCATCCTCAGTTTCTTCTATAACCCATGTCTTTTTGAGCAAGGTGTTGTTCAGTTTCCATGAGTTAAAATTTCTATGTATGTTTTTTCTGCTATTGATTTTGACTTTTGTGGCTTTATGGTCCAAGAAAATGCTTTACAATAATTCAATGGTTTGGATTTTGTTGAGATTTGCTTTATGTCCTAACACACAATCTATTTTGAAAAATGTGCATTGGAGAAGAATCTGTGCATGTATTCATAACATTGATTCATCTTTCTGTAGAGTTAATGCTTTGATCTGGGTTTCTGCTTCTTTTTAGATGTGTGCATTTATGGAGATAAACTGACTTCTGAGCACTGCTTTTGCTGTGACTCAAAGGTTCTGGTAGGGATGTGTTTTCGTGCTCACTTGATTCTGTGAATTTCTTTTGTCTGCACTTGATTTCTTCTACAATCCAGTAGTTCTTGAACAAGACGTTCAGTTTCCTTGTGTTTTTTTTTCTCCTCCCCCCATCATTTTCCTGCTACTGATGTAGTCTCAAAGATGCTTTGTAATATTTTGATGCTTTCAGTTTTGATAAAGCTTGCTTTATAGCCTAAAATCTAGACTGTTCTAGAGAGTGTTCCAGGTGCATGGAAAAATAAAATATACTTGACTGCTGTTCAGTAGAAAGTTTTGTATATGTCTATGAAGTCAAGTTGGTAGATTGTGGCATTTAGATTTTCCATGTCTTTATGGAGCTTTTTTTGGATGTTCTGTCCTTTGCAGCAAGTAGTGAAATCTGCTGCTGTTGTGGAACTGTCTGTTTCTGTTTTCAATGCAATTAGACTTTTTTTTTCACGTAGTTTGGAGAACTGTCATTGAGTGTGCATATATATAATATTGTTATGTTATCCTGGAGTATTGACTCTTCAATCATTATATAGTGACCTTCCATATCCAATGTGGTGGATTCTAATTTGAAGCCTATTTTACCATAAATTGATATTGCCACTCCTGCGCCTTTTAGAATCTTGTTAAGTTGATACATTTTGTGCCAATTTTTGAGTTCTAATTTGTTCTCATCTTGAAGCCTAAGGTGTGTCTCCTGTTGACAATATATTGATGGATCCTGTTTGTTTTTCATTTGTTTGTTTCAATCCTATCTACCACTCTCTATCTCTTCATTGGTGCATTTAATCCATTCACATGCATCATAAATATTGATGTTATTTTGATGTCTTTTTTTTTGTGCTTAGATGATTCCTTTGTTCCACTTAATTTTCTGTGGTATGTTGTTTTTATTTGTTTTTTATTCATGTTTTTCATTGCTGGTGGCTTTGCTTTTTTTTTTTAAAGCATAGGATCGATAATTTTCTTTGTGATTACCTTAGTATTTTCCTCTAATTTTCTGAACTTAAACCAGTCTTTAATTTCTCTGTATCACCTTGACTTCCTCTGCCTATGAAAAATCTATGACTACTTTTTTTTTTTAATGTGGGAGCTCATTTACTTATTTATTTACTTACTTTATTGTGATTAAGAGAGAAATCAAAGTCAATTTGACACGTAAAACCTCATACAGACACCCTTATGCAACTCCAACTTTTCTCCCAAACCTGTGACAGCACATTCCTGCTTTCCAATGTGTACTTTCCATATTCAACCAACTCCTGCCCCCTTATATTCACCCTCCCATTTTGTTACTATAGGGGAGCTCCTCCAACAGCCTCATGTCTTACAATCTAGTTCAGTTCTTGGAAGACTACATTTTCTTAAGTCTCTCTTTTTATTATAATGCTAACATGGTGACATTTCTGCTTTTTCAGTACTTTGTCTTGATTTATTTTTGTGATATCCTTATTGGGATGATATCCAGTTGCTCTGTTCTGCGTTCTCATCTTGGGTTGTTATCAAATGTTATTTTTTTTAGTATTTCTTGTAATTTTGGTTTGTTTTTTGGAAAATTCCCTAAATTTCTGTTTAGCTGGAGGTACTCTAATTTCTCCATCATATTTGAGAGACAGTTTTGCTGTATATAGAATTCTTGGCTGTCAGTTATTTTCCTTCAAGGCTTTGTATATGTCATCTCATTGCCTTCTTGCCTGCATGTTTTCTGATGAGTAGTCTGAGCTTAGTCTTACTGTCTCTCCTGTGCAGATTACTTTTCATTCATCCCTAGCCACTTTTAAAGTTGTCTCCTTATCTTCGGTTTGGGAAAGTTTTATCATAATATACCTTGGTGTCTTTCTTTGGAGATCTACCTTATATGGAATATGATAAGTGTCTTAGATAGCTGTCTTCTCATCTTTCATGATTTCAGGGAAGTTTTCCATCAACAAATCTTTGACGACTCTCTTTGTATTTCCTGTCCTTCCCCCATGTTGTGATACTCCAAACAATCATAGATTATTCCTCTTGATAGAGTACCACCCAATTCTTAGATTTTCTTGATTTTTTAAAATTCTTTTATCCAATTTTTTTTCCTCAAACATGATGTCATGTGCCTTGTCTTCAGTCTGACTAATTCAGCCTTCTACTGCCTCAATTCTTGTCTTGTCACTTTCTCTTGAGTTATCTAATTCTGTAATTTTATTGACTTTCTGAGTTTCTAGTTCCTGTACATGTAAGCTTTCTTGTAGCCTGTTCACTTTGTCGTTATCCTGTGCTGCATTCCGCCTCATCTCCTTCCTGATCTCTGGAAGCATTCTCAGTAATAATCCTTTGTGCTCTGCCTTTGAGAATTCCAAGACGTTCTTTTCATTGGGAAAATTTCTTGATTCTTCCTTTCAAGATCTCTCTAAAGCCATTGTGGTCTTCCTTTCTTAAGAGATTTGATACTGACTATTGTCTCCAACTTGGCTTTTTGGCATTGTCTCCAAACCATCAGTAAGTTGTTGTGTTTATTTATGTTTGTTTACTGTATTCTAACTTTTGTTTTGTTTTGAAGTGTCCAAATAGACTAGTCCTGTGTGCTAGTCAGGTTTTCAGTACATCTGAAGCTTAATGTCCCGTCACCAGTTGGATACAGCTGTTACTAGACATGCAAGCTGAAGAACCCATTTACTTTCTTTGAACGGGTTCAGGAAGGTGTCCAGGTGGTCAGTCACCAAGGATGTGGTGCGGGCTCTCCCATACTGTGCTAGATTGGCAGGGATGATTGGCATAGGCACAGGTATCTGGCTGTAGGCACTGAAAAGGTCAGGAGGTAACAGCTGTCCCTGAGTGTCTGTGAGAAAGGCAGGTCCCTTTATGTCTGATCCTAGGTGATGGAATTCTTTCTACCTTGAATTTCCAGTTCAAGGAAGTTGACAGATTTTTTTCCTCCTCTTCCCCAGTTTGGTAAATTGTTCTCCCTCTGAGTCTCAGAGAATGGCTCAGGAGAGGCTTAAGGAGTTCTACTTCTGGCTCAATTAACAGACAACACGGCTGGGTGTAGTGTAGAAAAGGGAGAGGGCAAAGCTGGGAGACGGGAGAAATATCTATCCCAAAGGAAAGATTTAGACCTGTTTGGGCAGCTTAGAAGCAAATCACCTAGCTTTTGATGACTTAATGTTGTTTTTCACTGGTTCCAGAAATGTGAGTGAATTCTTCACTCAATTCCTCTTGCTAAGGTGTATATCCTCCAAGCATCCCCATTCTGCTCACCACACTGACTGCAGCAGCTCCTGGTGGGTCAGGTCTGGCCAGTCCTAGGTACTTGTGGACCTAGTCTCTTTTTCCTGTTGCTTGGTTCAATTTCTCATCTTTCCCTTTGATGTTCAGGGCTCCTGGGCTGTTATATGTAACTGACTCAATTGCTCTTTGGAGTCTTTGTTGTTAGAGGGATCATAGGAAGCATCTATGCCATCTTGGCCCTGCCCCTAGATTTCTCCTTCTGGATATACATGTTGACTAGATTTCCCAGTTTCCCTTAAGTTATCTTGGGTACATATGACTCAGGTATGGTTAGTGGATTGTGGAATAGACGTGGTGTAGCAAGTTCCAGACCTGGACTTAAAACTATAACATAGATATCTAGTGTTTAGCTTTCCAAGTACAGACATTTTGAAGACTACTTTTCCAGACTGTCTAGCTTCAAATTGTGGAAAAGATACTTGAGCTAAGTAAACTGCTACAGTTTTATGCCCGAGAGTTCCAGATATTTTTGTTACCACTAACATAGCTTAAGCTGTCAATACTACAAGAAGAGGGCCTTGTGCAAATGTCATTTGTTACAGCAAGAATCAATTACTTGACCTTCTTTGTTGTACTGAGTACCTGTAAGAGATGCAGGGGATAAAATTATAATGACATAAATGTTCTGCCCTCCACAAATTTCCAGTTTAGAGAGGATATCATAAAGAGGGAAGGCTCTTTCACTCTACTACAATGGAAGATCCCAACTGTAACAACTGAATGTGAATGTGTCATCAATTCCCAAAGCTCTGTATGAAGAACTCTGGGTATTCGTAGCTTCCTTCTCAAAGGAGTAAACGAAGGGATAATTGTTAGATAGAGCTCTGCTTCACTAGGCAAGATAGCTGGCTTAAAAAAGGAGTATACTGCTAAGAACACAAACTCTGGAGACTGACTTATATTTTGAACACTACTCTATGACCTGTTTCTGCAGCCTTTTTGTAAGTTACTTAAGTGTTCTTTGCTTCACATTCTTAATCTGAAAAATGGAGATAATAACAGTACCTACCATATATGGTTGTTAAATAGATGAAATATGTTATTTATAAACTGTTAGAATAGTGACTAGAATACCTTAAGCACAGAGATATTGTTAAATCAGTGAGACAGAATGGGAACATGGTGTGAAGAGCATAGACAGAAAAGAAAGGTAACACAAAGACAAAGGCCAGTAGGACCTCAATGTTTAGAAGAGAAGACAGTACTAAAACTTGAAAAAGGAGTGAGTGATTACAAAGGAAAAAAATCAGGGGCGTTTAAGACAGTAGGACAGTCATCAGCTATGCCAAATGCTGCTAACAGGAAAAGTGACATGAAGACTAAGAATTCACCAATAAATTTAGCAATGTGATATCATTTGTCATCTTAATTAAAATGATAAATCAGTGAACAGAATAGCCTCGCTGGAGTATGTTTAATAGAAAAATGAGTAATTGGAATCAGTGAAACTAAGAGTGTATTACCGAGAATGTTGTGAGCTAAAAAATGGAGTGAAAACTGCATCGGACTCGGTGAAAGATTTATGTATTTTTAAATAAACTTTTTGTTTTTGAATAATATTAAATTTATAGAAAGATTGCAAAGACAGTAGGGAAGATATCTGTGTATCTCTCATTCAGTTTTCCCCACTTTTATCAGTTTGTACACAACCACGGTACATTTGTCAAAACTAAGAAACTGACATTCATAAATTTCTATCAGCTAAAATCCAGACTTTATTTAAAGTTTACCAACTTTTCCATTAATTTCATCATTTTCTTCCAGGATTCCATTCAAGGTACTACATAGCATTTAGTTGTGATTTCTTCCAAGTCTTTTCTGTTCTGTGACAGTTTCTCACTCCTTTCTGACAATTTAGTTAGGAGGACCAGACAGATATTCTGTAGAATATCTTCCAGTGTAGTGTTGTCTGATGTTTTAAGACAGGGCTATTTAATCAGGAAATATATTAGCATGGTTGGATTCAGAATATACATTTGTTTGTTTTTAGCAGAAGAATAGAATGTTTGCCTGTATACTGAGGATAAAAAACCAATAAAACCTTTAGTCTTTATTGGGATCTGTCCTAGTCATCTAATGCTGCTGTAACAGAAATACAGGTGGATGCTTTCAACAAAGAGAAATTTATTTCCTCACTGTGAAGTAGGAGAGAATTCTGAATTCAGCTGGCTCCAGAGGCAGGCTTTCTCTCTGTGTCTCTCTCTCAGATCTGAAAGAAGGTCTTTGTGATGTATCAGTCCTCCCTTGGTGTGGGAGCATTTCAGTGCAGGAATGTCAGGTCCAAAGGATACACTTTGTTACCAGTACTACTTTTTGGGTGGCAGGAGGTTTCCAACTCTATGCTTGCTTCTCTTTCTTTTAGCTCTTGATAGATAATAGGTGGTACAGACCATAACTCAGAGAAACTCTTCATCACAGATTGATTCGTGTGACTCCCAAAATAAATGTAGAAATTTGGCTGGGCCAGGATTCCTGGTATTGTGTGATGTTCCTCCGTGTTGTCTAGATCCTACCTCTGTGATGTCAATGATGGTGGATGGGTGGCAATCGTGTTGGTGGGGCAAGACTCAAGGTGTAGGATTGTTTTGTACCTTGAGGCAGTCCCTAGAGGTATAAATGAGAGAAGTTAGCAGAGAGGTTTGCAGAAGTAATACCACCAAGAAGTTGTGCTGGAAGCATATCCTTTGGAAAGGACCTGCACCTCAGAAGCTTCTAGTTGAGGGAAAAGTTGAGGACAAGGACCTTCCTCCACAGACAGCAGAGGAAGCCTTCCCCTGAAGTTGACACTCTGAATTTGGAACTTTAGCCTCTGGACCATGACAAAATAAAATTTCTCTTTTCAAAGCCATCATCTTGTGATACTTCTGTTAAAGGAACACTAGATAACTAACATACTCCTTTCACTTTGGATCAGGAACATAATCTTTGCAAGTGTTACAGTCCCCCCCAGTCCTCTTTAGCATAATCCAGTCTTGCCACATTAACCACAGACAGATTAGGATTTATAGCATACACAAAAATTACAATGAATCACGAAATGGAGGATAACTACACAATACTGGGACTCATGGCCCAGCCAAACTGCTACATACATTTTTTGGGTGACATAATGCAATCCATGACAGGATTTTTGAACTGATAGGCAATGGGTTGTATTTTGGCCTGTGGTAAGTACATAGTCACCAAGAGTCAGAAGGGACACAAAGTCAACT
Organism: Heterohyrax brucei; assembly: GCA_028571685.1. Classification (NCBI taxonomy): domain Eukaryota; kingdom Metazoa; phylum Chordata; class Mammalia; order Hyracoidea; family Procaviidae; genus Heterohyrax; species Heterohyrax brucei. Next base: position 59,604,697 of record CM053146.1, on the reverse strand, counting down.
GGTTTTCTGAAGTGCTCAGTAAGTATTACCTCTAAACACAGTCATGATGATTTATGACCTTGTTAAGCTAGTAAAGACAGTAAATGAGGGATCCATTAGTTATGAGATCTTCTGACTCTAAATTGAATGACATTTATAGTCAACAAAACGTATTTTCTTTATTTGTATTCATACTCCCTCAGGGATTTTTTTTCCCCACTGCTGTTTTTCTGTTTTGCATCAGATTTTCACACATTAACCATACAGAAAGAGAAAGAATCTTGGGGTGTCTTTAGAGTTGGGTATAGTTACTGCTCTCAACAGCCAAAGTAGTAAGACCTCATCATAAAACATAAGGGATTGGGTAGAGTCCTTTGTAGTTGTTCCATATTTGATTTACACAGTGGCTGCACTGAATCAAATAAAGATGAAAAGTAAGCCTAGAAGGGATCAAGATGATTATAAGTAATTTAACTGTGTCGCACAAGAGAGACAAACAACATTTAAGGTAATAGAACAAATTGAAGTACCAAACCATAAAAAAACAAAATGTCTAGCAGTTGAAGGAAGTATAAAAGCATGACTCATAAACAGGATAAATATCAATCATTAGAAACAGATAGAAAAAAATACATAGATGATGGAGTTAGCAGAAAAATATTTCACAAAAGCTATTATAAACATACCCATATGTTTAAGAAGCTAAAAAAAAAAAAATCACAAAATGGAAAAAAAGAAAGACATGGAATGTGTTTTTAAAAAATTCTAAAACAAACTACTGGAGTTTAAAATTAGAATACCTGATATGAAATATTTTATAATTTTTTACTTAAACTGGAAAAAGAAACCAAGTAAGTCGAAAAGAAGGAAGGCAGTAAAAAAAGCATAAAAGTGGTTGAAATATAGAAATTAAAAAGAACAAAGAAAAATCAATGAAACCATGAGATTATTCTTTGAGAAAATCAATAAAATTAATAAACCTCTTTCTAGACTAATGGGAGAGAAGGAATAAACAGTTTTCCAAATACAAGGGAAAGTGCTATAGATGCTAGATATATTAAAAGGATAATAATAAGGGGACACTATGAAAAACTTCATGGCAATATTTTGTCTAAAAAAACAATGGACAAATTTCATAAAAAATATAAGCTACTAAAGTTTACATAAGAAGAAATAAACTAACAGTCTATAAGCCTATGAATATGTGCATTTTTTAATTACAGTTCAAAATCATCTTTTACATAAGATGGCACATCATAAGGTTATGGAAGTGCTGTAGACATATCCCAACTTTTTGAGGGAATGAATTATGGAGCGGAGGGTTGTGGAAACTATGGTCTTTGGGAACATCTAGTTCAATTGGCATTATTAGTTTATAAAAAAAAAAGTTCTACATTTTATTTTGTTGAGTAGTGTCTAGGATCTTAAAAGTTTTCGAGCAGTCATCTTAGATTACTTCATTAAGGAAAGCTGGAGAGAAGGAACCCAAAGTTTTGAAGGGGAGAGTGTTGACATGTTATGGGATTGGTAACCAATGTCACAAAACAATATGTGTCCTAATTGTTTAATGAGAAGCTAGTTTGTTCAGTATACCATCTTCTAAAGAACAATTTTTAGAAGGGGAGAAAAAAAGCTTCCTTCAAAGAAATCTCAAAACCATAATGACTTCACTGGAGAATTCTACCAAATTGGATAAGAAATAATACAAAATCCTCAAAAACTCTTCCAGAAAGCAGTAGAAGATGAAATACAAACCATTGTACAAGTTTAGTATTACTTCGATACTCAACCAAAAGAAGACATTACTTGAAGGTAACCTAGTGATGAAAATCTTTCGTGAGCGTAAATGCAGAAGTCCATAAACACAATTTAGAAACCAAATCCAGTGGGATGCAGAAATATAACAGGACAAAGTAAGTTTTATTACAGGGATGCAAGACTGGTTTAACACTTGAAAATACATCCATTTAAGCAATTTAACTTTGTTGTTCTTTTTAGGTGCGATCAAGTAGTTCCAATTCATAGAGAACCTGTGTACAATAGAATAAAACATTGTCTGGACGTGCACCATCCTCAAAACTTTTGCTGTGTTTGAGCCCATTGTTGCAGTCAGTCCATCTCATCACATCTCCTCTTTTTACTGACCCTTGACTTTACCAAGCATAATGTCCTTTTCCAAGGACCGATACTCCCTGATAGCATGCTGAAACTGCATGAGACTAAGTCTTCCCATCCTCTCTTCCAAGAAGCATTCTGGCTGCAATTCTTCCAAGACAAACTTGTTTCTTTTTGTAGCAGTCCATATTCTTCACCAGTAGCATAATTCAACAGCATTAGTTCTTCTTTACAAACTGCTTTACTGTCACGTGCATATAAAATGATTTTTAAAACACCATAGTTTGCATCAGGCCTACCTTAGTTATCGAAAAAAAATTGTTTTTTTAACACTTCACTGAAGTCTTTTTCAGCAGATTGGCCCAATGCAATAAGTCATTTGATTTCTTGACTGCTGCTGCCACGACCACTGTTTGTGAATCCAGGTAGGATGAAATCTTTAACTACTTCAATCTTTTCCTCGTTTATCATGATGTTATTTATTGGACCAGTTGTAAAGATTTGTATTTTCTTTATATTGAGTATTATACCAAACCCAGGGCAGTTGAGTCAATTCTGACTCAGAGTGACCTTATAGGACAGAGTAGAAATGCCCCATAGAATTTCCAAGGATAGCTTGTTGGATTTGAACTGCCAAACTGTTGGTTATGGAAACTCTGGTGGTACAGTGTTAGGTATGTGGCTACTGACTAGAAATCAGCCATTCAGATCATCCAGGTGGTCCTTGGAAACTCTGTGAGGCAGTTCTTCTCTGCCCTATAGAGTCACTATGAGTCAGAATTGACTCAGTTGCACTGGGTTTGTATTTTGAGTATTATACACTAAAATCTTTTTAAAAAGATTAAATAAATTTCAAAAGACAGTAAATATAGAACTATACCATGGCTGTTAAGTGCTACCACTGCTAACCAAAAGGTTGGCAGTTCAAATCCACCAGGTGTTCCTTGAATACTCTAGAGGGCAGTTCTACTCTGGCCTCCAGGGTCGCCATGAGTCGGATTCAACTCGACGGCACTTGGCGGGCTTGGCTACCATGGCCACAGATTAGAAGATTATAAGGTTCTATTGTTGGGGATTGTGGTTAAAGAAATTGACTGCTAATTAGAAGGTCAACAGTTTGAAACTACCAGGGGCTCAGTGGGAGACAAAGGTGTCAGTATCCCATAGAGATTTAAAGGCTTGGAAATCCTATGGGGTTACTACGAGTCAGACTAGACTCAGTGTGACAGCCTTTTTTATTTTTTTTTTTAACTGTTGAGGACTAAGATACGCTTCACCCAGTCAAAGTACTTTCAGTTACCTCATACGCATGTGAAACTTGGGCAATGAACAAGGAAGACCAAAGAAGAAACGATGCCTTTGAATTCTGATATTAGTGAAGAATACTGAGTTAAGACATGGACTGCCAGAAGAGGTAATATCTGTTTTGGAAGAGTTACAGCCAAAACGCTCCTTAGATGAGATTTTGTCTCACTTACTTTGGACATGCTACCAGCAGGGACTACTTCCCAGGAAAGGAATCATGCTTGGTAGAGGGTCAGTGAAAAAGAGGAAAATCTGGAACACTATGGCTACAACAATTGGCTCAAACACAGCGATGATTGTGAGGAGGGACACAGAACAAGGCAATGTTGCATTCTGTTGTACACTGTAGCATTCCGAGAGATAACCAGCTAGACAGCACCTAACAATGACGATTATTAATGTATCATTTGTCCATAAATTTTTCTGAGTTCAACTTAATCTTGTTCAAAAGCTAGGGAAGTTTTTTGTTTTTGTTTGTTTGTTTTCAATAGAAATCAGAAAGCTGATGCTAAAATTTACATGGAAGTTTAAACTACCTAGAATAGTCTAAACAGTTATGAAAGAGAAAAACAAAGTTGGGAGACTCATATCACATGGCAGTAGCTTTACAATGCTATAATGTCTGGTGTGAAACAGATGTAAAAGTGATCTGTAACTCTGAAGATTCTGAAGTGTTATTCAGCTTGCAAGCTAACAAGTTAGCCTACCATAGCTTCAGTGATCTGGCAGGAGACATACGAACTTACCAGAAAAAAAAAAAAAACAACCTTATTATTCATGGTTCAGCAAGCAACAAACAATTTCATGTTGCACTGTCTTTCCATGCCCCGCAAGTTCCACAGGTTTAGTGCAGATGAACATAGAATGATATTGAGCTTGCAGTTTTTACTTCACAAGGGAAGAATCTCACACTTAAAGGCTCCAATTTTTACATTTGGCTGAAAGCAGAAGTACCCAACCTTTGCCCCTGGAGGATATTATAACTTTTTTGTACTAGAAGTCAAAGATGCCAGCCATATCCTCCAGAGTGAGACACTATCTCTAAATTCAAAAGCTGTTATATGTACATACATTCTTACTAAGATGGTCCAGAACAAATGTTGTCATTGCCTTTTGCCATGACACTACAGAAATGTGAGAAATCCTCATAGAACTGTGGAGAAATATCTTTCAGCTTTGATCAGTGAGGGAAAATGGAGAACCCAGAAACAGGTTCCCACATATTTTAGCGAAAGTATGAAGGCAACTCATTAAGCAATGGATAATACTTTTAAGAAATGATGCTGAAAAAGTTAATACTAATGTGTAAAACTAAATCCAGTCTCACGATATCTATCCATTTATCTGTCTGTCTGTCTCTACATGGAGAAAGAGAGCCTTGGTAATGCAGTGGTTAAAGTTCTTGGTTGCCCATCAAAAGATCAGTGCTTCAAAACCAGCAATTACTCTGTGAGAGAAAGATATGACAATCTGCTTTTATAAAGATTATAGCCTTGGAATCCTATGAGACAGGTCTACTCTGTCTTACATGCTTGCTATGAGTCGGTATCAACTCTGTGATGATTGTGTGCATGTGTGTGTGTCTGTCTGTAAAAATATGTGTGTCTACATACACATGTGCATGTATATGTATATTTTAAAAAATACCTGTTGCCATGGAGTCAGTTCCAACTCCTAGTAACCCTATCAGACTGAATAGAACTGACCATAGCATTTCCAAGGAGTAGCTGGTGGATTCAAACTGCTGGCTTTTTTGTTAGCAGCGGAGCTCATAAGCACTGTGCAACAATTTCTCCATATACGTATGTATATAAAAATTAGCTCAGGGGTAAATTTGAACTTAAATTTATATATATGTGTGTATATATATAAACATTTTAGAAGAAATTGTGGGATAAACGTAAGTGGTCTTAAACAAATCAGTTGCCATTAAATGGACTCTCACACACAGTAGGCTTACAGGATAGAGCATTAATGGTCCATAGTGTTTCCAAGGAACAGCTGGTGAAATTGAACTGTAGACCTTTCGCTTACTAGCCAGACTCTAACAACTGCATCACCAGGAACACATAAGTGGCCTTAGGTTAAACAAAAGTATTTTAGATGGAGCTGAAATAGCACAATAATAAGAAATTGATAAATTGAAACACATAAAATTCAAAAATGTTTGTTCTTCAAAAGACATTATTAAAAATATGAAAGAGATAGCCACAGATAAGGAGTAAATGTTTGCAAAACATAGTATCTTAAAAATCACACATATCTTAATATATATTAAAAAGCTTAATGGTAAGAGAAGACTAAGAAATGATTAAAAAAGTTGACTTAAGATTGTAACAAGAATGTCACTAAAGAAGATATAATGATACCTAATAAATATATGAATAATGCTGAACATAATTTCTTATTAGAAAAATATATACTGAAACCATGAAATGATACAGGCATACACTTTTGAAAGAACAACAAGATCAAGTGTTTACAAAGATGAGAAACACATGAAACTCTTACATATGCTGATATACAAAATGGTATAGCTTCCTTGATCGTACATTTAGGTAGTTTGTTACATGTGCAAAAACATTCAATATTTAGCAACCCAAAGTTTATGTGTGTAACCAGGACAAATGAAAATAAGTGTCCTGGTACTCAAATGTTCTTAAAAGCTTTAATCATTATAGACAAAGAATTAGAAATGTTTAAAATATAAATCAGTTAGTAATTAAGATAAATTTTAGCACATCCTTACAATGGATATCATCTAATATCCAAGCAACCAGTGGCAGCAATACTCAGCAATGAAAACCTATGAACTACTAATGCAGACAATGACATAGATGAATCTCAAAAGAAATACATTACATTGAATTATTGCAAAGCATCTCCTTGGACAATAAAGCCATAAAAGTCTAAGTCAATAGCAAAAAAAAATAGAAATTTGAACTCATGGAAACAGAACAATGCCTTGCTCAAAAAACCATGGGTTATAGAAGAAATCAAGGATGAAATAAAGAAATCTATGGAATCAAATGAGAATGAAGACAGGTCACCTATGGGATACAGAAAAAGCAGTGCTCAGAGGTCAATTTCTCTCTATAAATGTACACATCTGGAAGGAAGAAAGGACGCAAGGCAAAGAATTAACCTTACAGCTTAAACAAGTAGAAAGAGAGCAACAGAGGAACCCCTCAGGCTCAAGAAGAAAACAGATCATAAAGATTAAAGCAGAACTAAATGAATTAGAGAAGAAAAGAACAAAAGAAAAAGTTAACAAAACCAAAAGCTCGTTATGTTAAAAGATCAACAAAATTGATAAACCATTTGCTAAATGTATGAAAAAAAACAGGAGAGGAAACAAACAACCTGAATAAGAAACAAGATGTGAGAGATCACAACAGACTCAAATGAAATCCAAAGTAACATGACAAAATACTATGAAAGACTATAACGGATTTGGAAACCTAGAGGAAATGGACAAATTTCTAGATTTATATCACCTACCAAAACTATCACAAGAAGAATTGCCAAGCCAAGTGCCATCGTGCCTGATCAGACTCATGGCGACCCTAGAAGAATTAGAACGACTTAATATACCTATCACAAAGGAAGAGATTGAAAAAGTCATAAAAAAAACTACCAAACAAAATCTTGGCACAGATGGTTCACCAAAGAATTTTACCTCCAATACTACTGAGACTACTTGACAGCATATAAAGGAATGGACTACTCCCATATTCATTCTAGGAAGCCAGCATAACCCTTACACCAAAGTCAGGGAAAGATCCCACAGAATAGGAAAATTACAGACAAATATCACTCATGAACCTAGATGCATAAATCTTCAACAAAATCCTTGCCAATAGAGTTCAACAACATATCAAAAAATAATTCATCATGACCAAGTTGGATTCATACCAGGGATGGAAGGCTGATTCAACTTCAGAAAAACAATTAATGCGATCAACTACATTAAATAATACAAAAGATAAGAATCACGTGATTTTGTCAACCGATGCAGAAAGGCATTTGACAAAGCTCAACACCCATTCATGCTAAAAACTCTCAGCAGAATAGGAATAGAATGGAAATTCCTCAATGCAATAAGGACCATCTACGCAAAGACAATCATCTATACCATCTTGAATGGAGAGAGACTGAAAGAATTTCCTTTGAGAATGGGGCTAGACAAGGACAACCACTCTCACCACTTCTATTCAACATTGTACTAAAAGTTCAAGCCAAGGCAATTAGACAAGACAAAGAAATAAAGGACATCTACACCAGCAAAGAAGAAGCAAAAATCTCTCTATTTGCAGATAGTGTGATTGTATATGCAGAGAATCCTAAAGAACCCATAAGTAAACTACTCTAACTAATAGAAAAGTTCAGCAAACTATCAGGATATAAGATAAATGTAAGTAAATCAGTAGGATTCCTTCATGCCAACAAAGAGATCATCAAAGAAGAAATCACCAAAGCAATAGCATTTACTACAGTCCCCAAGAAGATAAAATACCTAGGAATAAATCTAACTAGAGAAATAAAAGACCTATACAAAAAGAACTACAAGAGCTTACAGCAAGACACCAAGAGAGACCTATGTAAATGGAGAAACCTATCCTGTTTATGGATAGGAAGACTTGACATTATGAAAATATCTATTTCACCCAAGGTGATCTATATATACAGTGCAATCCCAAAATAAATTACAGTGACTTTTGTTTATGAGATGGAGTAACAAATCACCAACTTTATTTGGAAAGGGAAGAAATACCAGATAAATAAAGCACTACTGAAGAACAAGAACACAGTGGAAGACCTCACACCACCTGACCTTAGAACCTGTCACACTGCCACAGTAGTCACAACAGCCTGGTACTGGTACAAAATGAAACATATAGACCAATAGAACAGAGCTAAGACCCCAGAAATGCCACCATCCTCTTATGAGGAGCTTATAATTGACAAAAGCCCTAAGATTGTAAACTGGGGTAAAAACAATTGCTTTAACAAACAGTGCTGGAAAAATTGGATATCCGACGACACTTGGCTTGGCTGGCTTTACAAAAAACTGAAACAAGACCCATAGCTCACGTCTTATACAAAAACTAACTCAGATTGGATCAAATACCTATACCAAATTTAAAGCAATAAAGATCATGCAACAAAAAATAGGGTCAACAATTGAAGTTTTAATACACAGCTTAGCCAGACTTCAAAATCTGACAAAGCATGATCAACAGAAGAGAAAATAGATAAATGGGAACTACTAAGAAACAAACACTTTTACTCATCCAAAGACTTTATCAAAAGAATTAAAAGACAACCTATGTGAAAAAAGTTGACAAGTAGGAGTCAGACCAATGTCTGATCACCATAATCTACAAGGTACTGTAAAATATCAACAAGAGAAAGGTGAATAACCCAATTAAGGGGTGGGCAAAGGAGATGAACAGATACTTCACCAAAGAGAACATCCTGACATGTTAGGAAATGTTCATGATCATTAGCTCTCAGAGAAATCCAAATAAAAACTACAATGAGATATCATCTCACCTCAGCAAGGTTAGCTGTGACCCAAAAATCAGAAAACAACAAATACTGGAGAGGCTGTGGAGAGATTGGAACTCTCCTACATTGCTGGTGGGACTGTAAAATGCTACAACCTCTTTGGAAAGCTATCTGACACTTCCTTAAAAAGCTGGAAATAGATCCACTATTTGATTTGGTAATCTCATTGCTTGGAATATATCCTACAGAATAAGGACAGTCACACATGCAGACACATGCACATGAATGTTTGTTGTAGCACAGCCCACAATAGCAAAAAGATGGAACCAACCCAAATGCCCCATGACAGATGAATGGATAAGCAAACTATGGTACATATACTCAATGGAACATTAAGCAATGATAAAGAACAATGATCATTTCAGGAAGCATCTCATAACTTGGTTTCAATTGGAAGACCTTATGCTGACTGAAATCAGTCAGTGGCAAAAGGAAAAATATTGTATGAGACCCTTATTATAAGGACTTAAAAATAGACTCATGTACAGAAGAAAAGACTCTTTGGTGGCTGCAAGAGAGGGGAGAGAGGAAGAGGGTTCCTCATACACAGCTGATAGAAATTTGTTTGGGTGAAAGCGGTGACAGCACACAGTAAAGAGAAGATCAACTTAACTGAGCTTCAACATAAACTGAAAACTCTTCTAATCTTAACCCAGTATTGCAAGGATAGAGTAGCAGAGGAAGGGGTCTGGAGACCTAGAGACCATGCCGTCAAGGGACATTGAGGCCAAATGGCATAACCAAGCTATTGCTAAGAGAGTCTTCTCCATCCCACATTGGTGAGTGGTGTCTGGGGTCTTAAAAGCTAGCAAGCTGCCATCAGAGGTACACCAAACGGCTCCAACTCAGCAGGAACAGATGGTCACCAAGAACAACAGAGACATGAGGGAAAAAGAGTATGGGAGATTGAAGGACCCATGTGAATGGGTGATTGTATCAGAATGTGACCAGAAGAGCCAGATGGTGACCAGCCACCACCAAAGACAGCTGTGATGAGGCACACAGTGTTGAGTCCCAGTGGCAATCTGAGAAAAAGAGGGGTGCACCTCAAAAACTCCACTGAAAGACAGCAATTGATGGTCTGGAGGCATGTGGCTTCCATTTGGAGCATGGTCTCTAGCCCAGCTGCTGCCTCTGACCAGAAAACATTAGCGAGGTCAACTGTTTGGACAGGAATCAACTGGACTCAGGGTCACAATGTGATCATGTGGTGTGTGTACTTATGGTTCTATGCATCTATAGGATGCTGTCCTACTGGCCTCTTACTAGAGAGGAGAGGATAGGGTAGAGAGGAGGTGACAGGAGATTGTTGAGAGGATATGACATATACAGAATGAAAAGGAGGAGTATGTTGTCATTGGGAAAGGACAGCAAAGGGACCTGCAGATAGGCAGGCATGCAAATTTAATTTGGATTATACAGTGTCATTTAATCACAATTAAAAAAAATTAAATAGCAAAGAAATGCAAAAAAAGACACAAGAGTATATGCTGTGTGAGTCTTTCCATGTGAATTTCTAGAAAATGAAAAATTCTAGTCACAGAAATGAATGAGTGTTTGCCAGTGGCAAATGGGTGGGGAGAGGGGGATTGCTGCAATGGTTCAAGACGAGTAGTAGAACTTACACTGTTATTTTGATGATGATACTTACATCATTGCATACATATTTAAATACTGAATCCCCAAAGGTGAAAGACAACAATCCATTTGAAAGGAAATATAAACAAAGAAACTATATATATATATATATATGTATGTATATATATTTTTTTTCAAAAGACATTCATTTATACTCAAGAATTAGACAATGAAATATATAAAGCACTATGGTAAGTTGAATAATGAGACAACATGATTCCAATAACTGTATCAGTGACTACTAGACACTTATGCTGATATTTGTCCTCTTTAGTAACAGAGGAGACCTTGGTGGCTTAGTGGTTAAGTGCTACATTTGCCAAACAAATGGTCAGCAGTTTGAATTCACCAGGAGCTCCTTCATAACTCCTTGGAGTAGTTCTACTCTGCCCTGTGTGTCACTTTGAGTCAGAATTGACTCAGTGGCAGTGGGTTTGGTTTGATTTTAGTAATAGGACAAAAGAAATGCATACAGTTTTGTAAGGGTCCTTTAATTTTGGAGACTATGCTTCTAGTTTGGAGTAGAATTGGCACATAGACACGAAGTGGCCTTGGCACATGGTTTAAGCATAGAAAACTTATTCATGTACAAATCATGGAACAATTGTGGAGAATGTGTTGAGATGATGGAACCTCACTGTGAAAGCAGCCAAGACAAATGAGTCAATGCATGAGTTGATGACTTAATCAGAATTTCCATGATTACAAACTAGAGCTTTCCTTAGTCAGCCACAGATTTTTATTTTATTTTCTTGAAAGTAGAGAGTAGAGTGGCCTATCTCGCCTAAGTGAGAAATATCAATTTGTTAGCTGGAAGTTTAGGTTTCACTAGTAATGTCATAGAGGCAATACTGGTTCAGTGTTAGTATTCTCATTTTCCATTGGCTCCGCAGTCAAACCTACCACAGACGCAGCAATCAAGAAACCCAAAAGACAGAGTACATTAGGAAACTCTGCTGTCAAAGACCTTCTTAAAGTGTTTAAAAGTAAAAATGTCTCCTTGAAGACTAAGGTGTGCCTGACCCAAGCCATGGTGTTTTCAGTTGCATCATCAGCTTGTTAAAGCTGCACCTCTTCTAAACAGAAGAAATGACACCTTTAATCATTGTTTTGGAAAATAGTGTGTCAGAGAATGCCAAAAGAACAAACAGATCTATCCCGGAAAAAGCACAACCAAAGGACTCCTGAAAAATGAAGACAGTGAGAATAGGTCCTACATACTTTTGACATGTTGTCAGTAGGGAGTAGTCCGTAGAGAAGGACATCATGCTTGGTAAAGCAAAGTGACAACAAAAAACGAGGAAGACCCTCAATGAGATGGATTGACACAGTGGCTGCAACAATGGGCTGAAGCACAAAAATGATTGTGGGCGCGGCACAGGACAACGCATTGTGTTTCATTTTGTTGTGCATAAAGTCCCTATGAGTTAGAATGGATTCAACAGCACCTAAAAACAATGACAGCATGTGGGAGAACCAGGTTTAATTCTCAGCCAGTGCTCACTACCAGCTGTCAGGGGAAGTTTGCTTGTTGCTACAATGCGGAGGAGGTTTCAGATGAGCTTTCCAGGCTAAGACAGACTACGAAAAAGATCTGACAATCTCAGAAAACTCAGCCAGTGAAAACCACTGTAGGACACAATGGTCAGATCCTACTCTGTATGGGATAGCTGTGAGTCCCCATATGGAAACACTACCAACAACAAATAAAATTGTGCTTTCCATCTTTATACGTTGTAACTGCCTCAAGGTCAGATGTGGTCATGTGCTTATATTTAGGTTAATGCTATGAAAGTAAACATGTCGTAAGCAATTTATGTGATATTTTCATAAACAAAAGTTGGTCAGAGCACTTCCTGTTTTATTATTTTTTTTCTCTTGTCCATCCTAGTTTTTGATATTTAGATGTGATGAGTTTTTGCAGCCTTCTTTTCATTGTTTAAACATTCAGGTGCTGTATATTAGAGTTATTTTAGCAGGGAATTGGAGAACACTTGGATTTCTTATGAATCCATTGACTAAAAATGCCAGCCTTAGACTCTTAACTCTGGAAGAGAACAAATTTCTTCCAACTTTAATCAACCTTTTTTTAAAAAAATTTGCCACTAGATCTGAACCTAACTATAAGTGAAATATAATGAAATGAATAGAGATATTATTGAGCTTGAAAAACATATTGAGAATGAAAATGATATCATTATAAACCAATTTAAAAAACTTAAAGAGCAAAGATTGTGAAAGACATAGACGAAAATTAAATTTACTGTATGTGGGAAGTTTAACATAGTAACAAAATATACCAAAAGAAAAAAAAACACTTAAAAACTATTTTTTTCTTTTTCTTTTTATTATGACTGAGTGAAAATGTACATTCTCATATAAATTTACATGCCCACCTATATGCAGCTTCCACTGCTCTCCCTGACCAGTGACAGCACACTATTCCTCTCTGCTCCATACATGTCTCATCCTCCCAACAGTCTCCTTTTCCCTCCTCTCCACCCACTCTCCTTCCTCCAGCCAGAGGTCAGCAGGATGATATCCTATAGATGCATAGAACCATAAAGTGCATCCCATGTATGGTTACTCTGCATTGCCAAGTCCAAAGCATTCATGTTCGAAGAGTGGATCTTCATAATGATTCCTGGGCAAGGGTAGCATCAGGGCCAGGGGCCATGATCCCAGGGGAACCCCGAAACCACTGGACCATCACTTGAGGTCTTTTAGTGGAGACCTCAGGGTGCACCCCTTTTTATTCTTGTGTTGCTAGTGAGACTCAAAACTTAGTGAGCTCCATTGTGGGTACCACTGGTGGTGGTCGGGCACCATCCGGTTCTTCTGGTCCCAAATCGAAGTAGGCACCCACTCATGTGAGTCTCTCTGTCTTCTGGGTTGTCTTTACCCCATGTCATTTTGGTCCTCAGTGAGCATCCGTTCCTGATGAGTTGGGAGCATTTGCTGTGCCCTTACTAGATATACAGTAAAGGGAGTCAGAAACAATTAGGAATAATGATAGCTGTTAATTGCAGAACTTAAGTCTAACATGCTATGATATAAAGATAGAGCTAAATCTGAAATTCAAATAGACCTTTGATATTTCAATGAAAATGCGTACTACAGAAGGTTTGCCATTGAGATATACCTTGATAAAATCAATGTACATTACAGCCACTAGCCAGCTGTCATGGGAAGTTTGCTTGTTGCTATGACGCTGAAGAAGTTTCAGAGAAGCTTTCCAGACTAGGGGAGAGAAAGGAGTAACCCAAAAGAGAGAAATTTCAAGTGTCTTTAAATTTTTCCATACCAACACTAACTGAAAAAGAAAGAGTACACTGATGTCCAAGTTTTTCTGAGTTGTATAAATTGACATACATAATTCAACAAATAGCCAAGATCTTAAGTAGAAATGCACAAGATCTGAAGACAATTTTTAAAGACTCAGAAATGGAGAGTTTATGGTAAAAAAACATCAATAAGCATCATGTGCATTTAAATATAGATCTAAGACAAAATTTTGATGCAGTTCAATGTTGTTGAACAAAAGAATGTAACATTTATATTATCAGAAAAAGTCTTTAATATATAATGCTGTAAAAATAATAATCTAACAAATTATAAGGTAGATGGAGAACTTAGAGGAAAATTATCACTTTCATAATTAAGGCCAGCCAAGCCAAGTGCCCATACCACCTGACACAGATGTCATATAATAAATTATGCTTATTAAGATAGCTGAGATTCTTAAGATAAAATTTTTTATTAAAACTAATGATAGAAATAAATTATAATAAATTATTAAACACTATAAATAATTTTAAATCAATAAAACTTACTTCAAATATAATCATATCATAAATGTAAATACTATAAGACTCTAAACCTCATGAGGTAGTTGTACTCCATCTAAAAGTGTTGTTATGAGTCGGAACCAATTTGACAGTCTTTAATAGCAACCACATAAGGCTAAAAATGGAAAAAAAAATAACCTCTCTTTACTGGGAACAACACTCACAAATAGAAACAAATCAGCCATAAAAATGCACACATGTATAGCTATGGATAGAAAATTGTACTTGAAAACATAGGTAATATTCTTCAAAAACAATACACATAAAATAAGGTAAAAAGAATTAGTATGTGTCGCCATGAGTCAGGTCCAACTCGACGGCACTTGGCTTTGGCTTAAATGAAAATCATTATTCCATTAAATAAAATGCTTCCACATTGTTTCAAAATCCAATTCTAGTGAGTTGTTCTAAAATAGAAAAATTTTTAGCAGTTCAAAAGTAAAAGGACAATCACAGGAAAGCCATGAATAAGCGCCGAATAATTATAATCACTCAGATCGTATGCTTCAACCCAACTGCAAAATAGACTTGACGATTAATAAGAAATGATAACTAGGAGTCTCCAAATAACTCAAATTTAAATAATTTTTCTGTAAACAATCTATGGTAACAGAAAACAATCACAACAGATTAATATTTTGAATTAAATGATAGTGAAGACACAATGTATCACAACTTATAGAATGTAGTTGAAGTAGAGCATAAAAAATATACCATGTATTGCTTAAAGATAAAAGCTAAAACTCAATTTTCAAAGATTTCATTTTAGATCATACTTTCTACACAAAGTAGAAGAAAGAGAATCAAAACAGAGACTAGTGCTACAGTAGACAAATATGCAATAGAAAAAGATAGATAAATAGTACTACTTTGAAAAGACAGTCTTGACAAAACTGATCAAATAAAAATAAAACTCAAATTCTCAATACATAAAATGCAAAAAAGGATTTTATAACTATGATACACATTCAAAATAAATATGAAAATTGGATTAGATTTTTTCAAAAAGCAAAATTGACAAAATTTGACAGATGGAATAATGTAAACTCTGAATAGTCTGGCACAAAGCAATTAAATTGATTATTTAAAAAATTTCTGAGAACAAATAATTCCAGATCAATATTTTAACTTCAATAAGTTTTCCAAATAATTTAAGAAGAGACAGTACCATTTAAACAAATTCACACACACACACACACACACACACACACACCCCAAAAAGATAGAGTATTCCCCCAAATTACTTGAAGCCAAAGTAAACAAGCTAATTATAAGGGCAAAAATTAAAATACAGACCAGTTTTTCTCATGACTACAGGGTCAAATATCTTAAATTACTAGCAAAACAAATGCAACATAAGTAAAGATTAATGTATCAGGAATGCAGGACTACTATGGTGATTTCTTTTATTTAAAAGTCATACCCACTGCCTTCAAGTCAATTCCAAACCACAGTGACTCCATAGATAGAGCAGAACTACCCCACAGACTTTCCAAGGGGTGCCTGGCAGATTTGAACTACCGACCTTTTGGTTAGCAGTCATAACACCCACTACACCACCAGCGTTTCCTTAAAAGACATACTAACGGATAAACAGCAACAAAAACATGTGATAGTCAAGATACTAAGAGAAAAAGTAAAAAAACCCAGTATCTATGCTTCTTAGCACACTAAAATAAAAGGATTTTTTTTAAAAAAGAATGTCTGCCAAAATCTGTAAATAGCATACCTCCAACTTAATATGGATATATTTGAAAGGTTTCCCCAGCAATCAGATACCACAGATATCTGCTATTATAGATATTCACCATTCTACTGGTGGCCTGAGTCAGAAGAATAAGACCAAAATAAACAATATAGAAATTAGAAAGAAAATATTAGAGATGGACATGATTTTTTACATAAGGAATCCAAAAAGAATCTTAATACAAACTATTAAAATAAATCAACTTAGAAAAAGGTTTGGATATAAAGTTAATATAAAAAATTAATCATGTTTACATACTTCGGGAATAAGAAAACAAACTGAAAAATGATGCCATTTACAATAATATAAAAACATGAAGAAACTAGAAAAAAGTCAAAAAATCTAATGCTAAGTAAGATGTCTTTCATAAAGAACTACACAATACGGAGAGAAGTTTAACAGGTATATACCGTGTTCATGTTTTGATAACCTTAATACTGATAGGATGTCAATTTTTTCTCAAATTTGTCTTTATAGATTCAATATAATGTCAAATTTTCAAAACATATTATAGAACTTTATTTTTGAATTTATAAGCAGATTCTAAAATTTCCATGGAAATCCAAAGGATAAAAAAGATGAAACAATCTTAATTTAGGAATGACAATACTAGAAGTTTTTCATTATTAGATATCAAGATTTATTATAAAGATACATTAAGAAAATGTGGTATTGACGAAAATACGGAAAAATAAGCCAGCCGAGCTACTGTGTTTTACACCTATAATGCGTGTTTTATATGTGTTTTTGTCAATTTACCTTTCCCACGAAAAGTATTTTTGTAAGTGTGCTGTGCTGATGTTTATACCTTGCCATAAAATTTTAAAAAATAGCAATAATAATAATAATATGAATATGTCACAGACTGAACTAGGTCCTCCAAAAAATATGTGTATAAATTTAGCAGAGCCATTATTCCCACTATTGTGTGGTTGTCTTCTATTTTGTGACTGTAATACTCCTATATATTGTAAATCTTAATTTCTTCTTGTGGTTAATGGGGCAAGATTAGAAAACAGTAAGGAGGATTAAGGTGGAATCATAACACCCTTTACTAAGGCACATCCCTGATTCAGTATAAAGATGGTTTCCCTGTGGGGAAAGAGAAGGAAAGAGAAGCAAGCAGAGTGGAGATCCCATACCACCAAGAAAGTAGTAGTGGAGCAGAGCTCATTCTTCGGACCTGAAGTTTTGCACTAAGATGCTTCTAGACCAAAGGAAGACTGATGCATCACAAGGACCTTCCTCTACAGTTGACAGAGAAAGTCTTCTCTGGAGCCTGCTTCCTGCATTTATTCTTCCAGCTACTGAATTATGACAGAATAAACTTCTCTTTGTTAAAGCCATCTACCCATGGTATTTCTATTATAGCAGCCCTGGATGGCTAAGACAGAACAGGCATTCTGAAATCAAACCCTCGCATACTTACTCAACTGATTTACACCAAAGATACTAATGCAATGCACTAAAGAAGGAATACTGTTGTCATTAAATGGTGCTAGGTCAATCATATATTCATATGGGGCAGAAGATATCTGAAATCCATGCAAAAATCCTAAAATCTAATCTAAATGAATTAAGATCTAAATGAGAAAAACAAATAATTTAGAAAAAAAGTACGTATTCACAATCTTGATATAAGCAAAGCTTTCTTTAACAAGACACAAAAATAATTACAAAGAAAAAAACTGATATTATCATTAAAAAACCTTTCTTATAAAAATTAAGAGTGAAAATACCAACCACAGAATAGAATATATAATGAATATACGTATCTGTAAAGAGGATTCTCTCATATGAGTTTCCAAGAGAGGTCCATGGATTCAAACTGCCAGCCTTTTCTATAATAGCTGTAGCTCTTAACTACCACAACACCACGGCTCCCTCAGCTTCTCAGGGCTGCCATGAGAAAGTATCACAAACTAGGCTACACTGAAAAACTGAATGTGTTGTGTCACAATTTTAGAGGAAAAGTTGTTGTTGTCAGGTGCTTTCTGATTCACAGTGACCCTGTGTGCAACAGAACAAAGCACTATGTGTCGCTGTGTCAACCTCGCAACCATTGCTGTGTTTGAGTTCATTCTTGCAGCTACTGTGTCGGTCATCTCACTGAGAGTATTCCTTGTTTCCCCTGACCCTCTACATCACCAAACATAATATCCTCTAGGGACTGGTAACTCCTGATAACATGTCCAAAGCATGGGAGAGAAGTCCCATCACCCTCACTGTAAGGAGCATTCTGGATTCACTTCTTCCAAGACAGATTTGTTTGTTCTGCCAGAAACACATGGTATATTCAATATTCTGTGCGAATACTATAATTTAAAACCGTTATTTCTTTTGCTGGATCTGACTCGACGGCACTTGGCTTGGCTTGGCTCTGTCTTCTGTCTTCTTATTCACTGCCCAGCTTTCACATACCAGTGCATGAGGTGATTGGAAGTATCACGACTTGGGTTAGGTGTAACTTAGTAGTCCAAGTGACATCTCTGCTTTTTAATAGTTGGGAGGGATGTCTGCAGCAGATTTACTCAGTGTACTCTGTGTTCTGACTTCTTGACTGTACTTCCATAAGCACTGATTGTGTATCTAAGTAAAATTAATCCCTTGACAACTTCAATATTTGTACTTATTATGATGTTGCTTATTGCCCCAGTTGTGAGGGTTTTCATTTTCTTTATGCTGAAGTATAATCTATAGGAAGGCTGTGGTCTTTTATCTTCATCAGTAAGTCCCTTATGTCTTCTTCACTGTTAGCAAGCAAGGTTGTGCCATCTGCTTATTGCAGGCTGTTAATGAGTCTTCCTCCTATAGGGATGCTGTGGTCTTCTTTGTATAGTCTAGGGTCTTGGATTCTTTGCTCAGAGTACGGATTCAATAAGTATGGTAAAAGATGTAACCTTGATACAGACCTCTTCTTACGTGATGCTAGAAGCCCAAATTCAAAGCATTGGCAAGGCCATGCTCTCTGTCTACTCTATGACAAGAAAGATGCTTCTTTTTCCCTTCTAGCTTTTGGTAGCTTTGGACATTTCTTGACATTTCTTGGCTTCTAACTGTGTTTTCACATGGCATCATCACCCATATGTCACTAACTCTATTTATTCTCCCCTTTTTTAAGATTCTGCTTAGAGGGACAGAAGCCCTGGTGGTGCAGTGATTAAGCACTTGGCTACTAACTGAAAAGTCAGAAATTTGAACCCATCAGCCGCTGTAATGGAGAGAGATGTGACAACCTGCTTCTATAAAAATTATATACTTGGAAATGCTGTGACATAGTTCTACTTTGTCCTATAGGGTCATTATGTACTATAATCTTGTTTCCTTTCTTTTTTTCCTTTTTTTCTTTTCTCTCTGTCTCTCTTTTATTGCTGTAAATATATATATAACACCATGCTTGCCAATTCCACGTTTTTCAAGGGGACAAATTAGTAATATCAATTATGTTAGTCATATACACACAACATTCATCGTTGTTGCCATATTTCACCTCACATGTAGCACTCACTGCTTCCTAGAGGACAGTTCCTCTTTTCCCCTCCCTCCTTCTTCCGGTAATTACTTTGGTCTCTATACATTTGCCTATTCTTGTTAAATGCTATCTCTTTTTTTCCTCTCTCTTTTTATTTTATTATCATTTTTCTTATTAAATATAAAAAATGAAACTGTACATACACTGTGCTTACAATACTGGGTTAAGAGAGGAGGAGTACACAAACTGTGTCGAAGTCCTGTAATATTGATATCCTTACTAATGTGTATTGTCACCAATTTCACCCAACCAAATTTCTAACAGCTATCTAATCTAAACCCTCACCCCTTGCCTTCCCGCCCTCCCACCCTCCCCACCCTTGTAGCCGTCAAAGAGTCTTTTCTATTATGTATGAGTCTGCTTTTAAGCCTTTATCTTAGGGGTCTCATATAATAATTGTCCTTGGGTCACTGACTAGTTTCACTCAACATAATGTCCTCCAGTTGAGACCAAATTGAGAGATGTTTCCTTCTATCATCATTGTTCTTTACCAGTGTATAGTACTCCATTGAATATACATATATACCAAAGTTTACCCATCCATTCTTCTGTTATTGGGCACCTGGGTTGATTCCAAATTTTTGCTATCATGGACTGTGCTGCAATGAACACACACACGTACACACACACATTTCTTTTTTTTTTTGCATTCAGACAGAATTAGCAACCACAAAACTCTAATATTTTAACATCATTAACCGACAGCATTTTCAAATAAAAATCCTATTCCTAACAAGCTCACATTCACAGATACAGGATTCAGGCTTTGAAGTGTCTTTGAGAGGGACACAGTTCAACATACTTCTGTCACAAATACCTAACAGCAAAAACAACAGATAGAACTGCTTCATAGAGTTTCTGAGGAGTGACTGCTGGTTTTGAACTGTCTACCTCTGGGTTAGTATTACCAAAGTTTCCAAGAATATACAACAACTTTTGAAAGTCAAAGAATGTAAAGAGTAGGAAATACAACAGAAAAATGGAAAAAAGGCATGAAGAATCACCTCACAAATAAAGAT
Source organism: Heterohyrax brucei (assembly GCA_028571685.1). Taxonomy (NCBI): domain Eukaryota; kingdom Metazoa; phylum Chordata; class Mammalia; order Hyracoidea; family Procaviidae; genus Heterohyrax; species Heterohyrax brucei. The sequence continues at coordinate 59,583,943 of CM053146.1, read as the reverse complement.
AACCAAGTGGCCCAAATCCAAGCAAAGCAAAACATGTAAGAGACTGCTTGGTTTCCTCCAATATCATAAAAATGTAAATTAAAACCACAGTGTACTACTAGACCATACCTACCTGAAGAAAAATAAAGAGGCCACAGACAGAAGCACCACCCCATTCTTTCACTGCAAAGACCTAAAAAACTAAGTAAAGCAGAGGCAAATTTCAATTCTGCAACCTGAAGTGTCAAGGGAAGAAATAAAGATCTGAGCTCAGCAGACAGGAAGCATGAGAAAGCAGATTTACGGAAATCTCAGCAGGAGACAAAGCACCTAGTAGCCAGCAAGACATGCTTTCCCACCTCCACCCCACCACCCCAATCCTTCTTTCTGCTGCTTTCTCTCTGACGTCTCCTGGCTTGCTGCAGTGGTCAGCCAGCTAGGAAGGGCAGCATCCATGCCACTTGGATTTTCCCAGCCACATTGGAGATTTTAAGATGGGGAGTATGTGCAAGGACTTCCAGGACCTCTCAGCAGGACGTAGATCGCTGGGTAACCAGTGATACATGCTTTCTAACCTCATTCTTCCTGCCCTCTGCCCTTCCCAGCTTGGATGGGCTTCCCACTCCAACACTGATCTGCTCCCTTGTTGCCATTTGTGTGTAGCTGGTGTTGCTTTGTTTCTCTTTCCACGCCTCCCATCACCTCCCCTCTCCTTTTTCTCCAACACCTGGTTCTCTGTGCTATCTCTGCATCTTCGTGAAAGACTATAATGTGTCAGCCAACTGGGGAACCACTTCTCCCGCCAATGATACCACATTGGTAGAATTTTTCAGTGTTTTTTCTTTTGGCCTTGCTTTATTTTGTTTTGCTTTCTTGTGTTTTGTCTGTTTGTTTATTTTTCTTTTTGCATCTTAGGAGTCACACTGAGCTGGGATGTATTGCAAGACTTAGAATCCTTGTCCCCAGCCTGGGCATCTATGCCAGTGGGATCCTTGGGGACATTTTTTGTTTGTTTGTTTGTTTTCTTCTTCTTTCTTTCTTTTCTTTTTTTTCTTTTTTCTTTCTTTCTTTTTTTTTTTTTTTTGCTTCCTATCTTTTTTTCTTCATTTTCCAGTTCCAGTCTCTCTATACTTACCTTCTTTCCTGTCTCCTAAATACCTGATACTATGTGACATCTCTACCCCTTCTAGCCAGGCTATACTGTGCAGCCTGGGAGACACATCACTGCTTTTCACTTCAACAACAGTAGGATCCTTGGGGACCTTTCTTCCTTTCTTTTTTTTCTCTTTTCCAAATTTTTAACTATTTATCATTTTTCTTTTTCTTTTCCTCTTAATTTAAAAAATTGCTTTGTTTTCCTCCATTGCTTGGTTTCTCATCTCTCCAATCAAATAGCAAGCTGCCTTAGCACTCTTTTTTGTTAGTTTGTTTATTTCTATTCGGCTTTTGTTTCTCTCTCCCCTCTTCTTCTTTACCATATCCATCTTAGTTCCATATATCACAACCTCCCTGATGCTTCCTGCCTACCTGCACCTTGTGCTGAATATCACACACACAAGAAGCAGAAGCATGGCCTACACTGATTCCTGCCCTGCCCTGTTGGACCTAGTATGTGCCACAAACTCAGCCCAGCCCCTCCGTTTCACATAGACTTTCCCTGAGGCACCATAGCTGAATGACTGGCCCTGTCCACTGGACAATCCCCCCAAAAATGAACCCACTCCAACTGAGTCGATTCCAACTCAGCGACCCTATAGGTCAGAGTAGACTGCCCCATAGAGTTTCCAAGGAACACCTGGTGGGTTCAAACTGCTGAACTTTTAGTTATATACATGGCACTTAACCAATACACCATGAGTGAAAACTATCATGAACACAGTCAAGAAAACAACAAAGAGCATGAAGCCCACCTGCTGTGACACAACCAAATAAAAGAACAAAGCAGGAAAAAACGAACAAATCAATAAAATAAAATCAATGAAGAAAAAACTAATTAGTGAATAGCCCAAAGACAGTAGACAACATCAAAAGTTACTAAAAATCAAAAGCTAAACTTAAAAAAAAAGCAAAACTTAAAAAGTACAGGAGATATCCAGTTAAGTTGTTCAAAATAAAACAACAAATGACTTTCCAGTGGAAGAAAAGGCCCTAGAATTACTTGACAATGAATTAAAAATCTCTAATTTTCAGAGTCATCCAAGTGTTGAACCAAACAGGAGAAAAATGTCAGGGAAAAAAGGCAACAAATTCATGGAAAAGGCAGACAAATTCGTGTAAATGTACAAGCTAAAGGAATTTAACACAGGAGAGGAAGAAGAACAAAGAAAATGTCAGCACCACACACACACAAAAAGGCCTTACAAAACGGCAGCAATAAACTCACCCACAATTACAGTGAAGTAGATGGTCTAAACATATCCATAAAGAAACCAAGTGAGAGAATGGAGAAGAAACAGAATCCATCAATATGCTATTTACAAGAGACACATCTTAGAAACAAAGATGGCTTGCACAGGGTATAATGACAGATACCTTGATGAATGGAACAGAAATAAGAACCCAGAGGTGAATCCATCCTCCTGTGGTCCCTGATCTTTGACTAGGCCCAAAAGTCCATCAAATGGGAAACCAAAATCAGGTCAATCCCGCTGCCATCAAGTTGATTCCAACTCATAGTGACCCTATAGGTTAGAGTAGAACTGCCCCATAGAGTTTCCAAGGAGTACCTGGTGGATTTGAACTACTGACCTTTTAGGTTAGCAGACATAGCACCAAACCACTATGCTATCAAGGTTTCCTTAAATGGGAAAAGGGCAGTCTTTTTAGCAGATAGTATTGGCAAAGCTAGATGTCATCTCACAGCAGAGAGGAAACTGGATATTATTATCCTGAGTTAAATCGGTAACTCACAGAGATTGTTGTATAAGACCACTATGAAAACTCACAAAAAGGTTTACACATTGAACCAATCTTTGATGGTTACCAGAGAGGAAAGGAGTAGAGATGAAAAATCCCTGAATTGATACTAAATAAGTGGTAACTTTGGTGAAGGGGAAGACAGAACACAATAATGGGGAAGCCAGCACACCCTGCAGAAGGCAGGGTCATGGAAACTCCAGACACACACCTACACTCCCTGAGGGACCAACTTGCTGGGCTGAGGGCTGTGGGGACCATGATCTCAGTGAACGTCTAGCTCAACTGGCATAACACAATGTCTAAAGAAAATGTTCTACATTCTATTTTGGTGAGTAATATTTGGGGTCTTAAAATCCTGTGTGCAGCCATTTAGGATATTCTACTGGTTCTACCCTTTTGCGGAGAAAGCAAGAATGAAGAAAACTAAAGAAACAAGGAAATGATTATTTCAAAGGACTAATAGATCACATCTACATCCTCCAGTAGACTGAATTCAGCACAACCGGCTGGGGCCTGGCTGCTGTCATTGCGGGCTCTGACAGGGATCACAACAGAGAGTCCCAAACAGAGATGGAGAAAAATGTAGACAAAGTTCTAACACAAAAATTAGAGTTAGACCAAACCTGCTGGCCTTACAGAGACTGGAGAAAACCTGACAGTATGGCCTCTGGACAGCTTTTCAGCTGGGTAATGAAGTGACTCTTGAGGTACACCCTTCAATCAAAAACTGAAGAGGCCCATAAAATAAAATGTGATTAAAGGGCACACCAGCCCAGGGTCAAGGACTAGTAGACAAGAGGGGACAGAAAATCTGGTAATAGGAAACCCAAGCTTGAGAAAGGAAAGTGCTGACCTGTTGCAGGGCTGTTAGCCAATGTCATAAATCAATATGTATATTAGAACTATTTAATGAGAAAATAGTTTGTTCCGTAAACGTTCATGTAAAGTACAGTTTCAAAAAAGAAAGAAAATAATTTGAAACTTTAATATGAAAGGATTGGACTTGGCAATGCGGAGTGACCATATATTGTATGCACTTTACTGTTCTATACGTCTATGGGATATCAGCATGCTGACCTCCGGCCGGAGGAAGGAGAGTGGGTGGGGAGGAGGGGAAAGAAGACTGTAGGGAGGATGAGACATGTATGGAGCAGAGAGGAATAGTGTGCTGTCACCAGGCAGGGAGAGCAGTGGAAGCTGCATATAGGTGGGTATGTAAATTTATATGGGAATGTACATTTTCACTGTCATATCAAATAAAAAGAAAAATAGAAAGTGATTTTTTTAAAAAACGATAAAGTTAACTAACTGTATATCAAGAGTAGCTTTGATAGGTAAAGTATGGAATATCATACAAAAATGAGAGAAAAACTACTTTCAGTTTATCAAAATTCATCAATAAATTGACTTATGACATATGCATACATTATGTTTCAATATTTCTAAAGTGAAAGAATTCATAACAAGGTAATAGAAAATTGTTAGCAAGAAACTCAGGTTTTATTTAAACTAAATTGAATTTAAATAAAAAATATGACTGAAATGGACAAAAGTCCCTAAAAAGAAAAGTTTTTTTTTTTTGAAAAGAAATGATAAAGCATAGAAAGCATAAAATATAATTGAGAATATAATGATCCTAGAACTTCATATACCAAATGACAGCATCAAAATATATAAAGCAATAACCAGAAAATCCTAGAGGAGATGAAATTTAGTAGATGTAGCAAACCTAATTTACCTCTTCAAATCATTGCTGAACAAAATATCAAAAAAATAAACGAAGTATATCAGAGGGCAGAGAAAGTTTCCATTTCAATGCCCATAAATGCATCTTCAGTCCAAAAAAAAGAAATATATATATATATATAAAACTTTTATTTATAAATTTACAGTTTTTTTTGTTTTGTTTTGTTTTCTTTTGTTTTATATAGACTATAGGGCCAGGATGAGTCAGAATTGACTCCACAGCTATGTTGTTTTCTTTTCGGTGGTATTGTTGTTTGTTTGCTTTTGTGTAGTACCAGGAACCCAGGTGACAGTAGTTAAAACAATTGACTGCTAACTGAAATGTCAGAAGTTCAAAACCATGAGTGGCTCCATGGGAAAAAAGATGTAGCAATCTGCTTACGTAGACATTTGCAGCCCTGAAACTTTATGGGTCACTATGAGTTGGAATCAACTCAACTGCATTGAGTGTTTTATTTTTTGGAAATTATCTGTTCAGTTACGTGAAACTAGAAATTAACAACAAAACAGGGAAGAATATTTAATAATTTCAAAAATATTCCAAAGTCCACCTTAAGTCAATCTTGAGTTAAAAAGAAAAACAAAATGTCAATATCCTATATGTAGGACAATATAATGCAAATATTGTGTATTAAAATATAGAATGAGTCTAATGTTTGTTCAGAGGGAAATTCATAGCTTTAAGTGTTTGCGCTACCAAATTAATAATGAATGTGAATGATTTATTTAGCTTTCAATTCAGACTTTTGAAAACAGACAATCAAAGTGAATCTTTATCACTGATGGTAAGTATACGTGTTAAATACAAGCAAACTCCAGATTAAAAATAAGTTATGTTCCTAAATCTGCCACGTTGAATTTGTATGTAAGTCAGCACAGTTATATATGGTTTGTATTAAAAGACAATGAGTCAAATGTTTTTCTTAATATATAATATATAGTGTATCTTTAGATGCATAAAAAAATGGGGAAAGAAATACTTCCAGGCACAATAAAATATATTTTACATAATAACACAGTCATATAATAATAATGTTTAATGAGTGTTTCAAATATCACCCATTTGTTATGATGTACCATAGTACGTACCTTAGATTTTTAATATGATAGGTTCTGTAGTGGCTGGTTCATGGTTACAGGTTGTACATAAAATGGTGATTGAAACCAAGGAGTTGTAATTAAAGATTTCTAAACAGAAAAAAATCAAAGCACCATTACTTTGACAACAGTAAAACTGGTTAATTTGAAAAAAGTTTAGTAAAATGAACTCTTTTGAATTTATTTCTTAAGCAAAGATGTAACAATTAAAGAACAGTGGAGTTGAGTCATAAGAGAGCAATGTCCTAAAGAAATTCTGCCAGAATCTTTGCTTTATCATCTCCAGAGCCTTCTTGCTTCGTATCCTTTCTTCAGCGTGCTTAATTGGGAAACCTTTCAGTCCCATGAAATACTTAGTACCTTTTCAATAAGATCCATTTATTCTTTCAACTTTGCTTAAACTGATTTATGTTATTGAAAATCGTGCTGATTTAGAAAACTTGTACCAAGGAGGTGGGTATAACGCATAGAACTTCAGGGAAAGCCATAGTATTTAGAATTGGTGTAAAAGTTGAGATAGCTAAAAAGAACTGAGACACAGAAATAGTAGGAGTGTGTAATACATAGTAACAAAGAGATAACGGAGCTTCATGATTCTTGACTTCAATCAAGTACCCACTAAAAGTACAATTCTAGGAAGCGAAAGGATTGCTACCATAAAATCGTTTGAATAGGGATGGATATTTGCACTGTGTCATCAAAATTGCTTGACACACTATTCCTCTAGGTTGCCATGAGTCGGATCCAATTTGATGACACTTGGCTTGGCAAGGAAGGCAAAAAGTAAGCCCAAATAGAAAAGTTCGTATTTCAAAGCACAGAATGAAACAGAACATTTTTGTGATGGTGCTGAAAGAAATTCTCATTGTAGAGTTTTAGAGTCATCAATGCAAACCGTAACCAGGTTGCTTTCTGTTTCATATAATAAGAAAATTCACCAAGATGGTAGCATATGAAATTAATACACCAATCTAACAGCTTTCTTATTTGGCAAACATTAAAATAAAATTTAGGATAATAGAAATATCCATCACTGCAAAAATAAACTACACAGAAATAAAGAAGAATTAAGAGGAAAGTACAAAGATCCCTACACAGTTGGAAACAAGGTTGCATGGCTGAAAAGGGAACAGTTAACAAGACTGTACAAGAACTTTCTTATATAATTTCCTACATCTGACTACTTTGCCTACTTCAGACCACATCTCTGAGTACAAAACACTCAGCAACCAATCATTAAGTGACTAGACCAAGAAGGACAGAAAGAATACACAAAAGGTAGTTTTCTTCTCGGGAGAAAACAAACTTCTATCAAGGACAATTAGAGAGGTTAATCTGAGTACGTTAATTGGGTAATAAAGTCTTTATTTCAACATCCCTTGGTTTCCCACTGTACCCTTGTAAGAATGGTCAGTTGACACTCCATTTTAGAGCATAAAATATCTCTAAAATCTCTGATTTTTCCTCATTCCTAACTGTTAACGTTCTGGAACCAAATGTCTGAATATTTAGGACAGTCTGTAACAAACAAGACAAAGATTAATTTTGTAAAAGAAAATTAAGGCACTGTGGTATAAGATACCCTAAAGCTATCTAGAGAATTCAGCCTAAGATAGCCCCTAAAGAACTAAACACTGTTTGGCCTAGCACCTGGTTCTCAGTTCCTTAAATGACTCTGTTTGAATATCTACCTGTTGACTGACCACTGCTTCTAGAGGTATGCAAGCTCACCTCCAAGTCTGCAGGCCTTCCATCTCATTTTACATTTCTGTATTACCACTAAAGACTGTTGGGAGGATGAGATATGTATGGAGCAGAGAGGAGTAGTGTGCTGTCACCAGGCAGGGAGAGCAGTGGAAGCTGCTTATAGGTGGGCATGTCAATTTATACGGGAATGTACACTTTCACTCAGTTATATTAAATAAAAAAATATATATATATCTGAGCTTGGCATATTAAAAAAAGTTAAACTGTAAAAAAAAAAAGGGGGCATTGCATCATTTTGTTCCCATCCTCCACCCAAACTCATGAGAGTTTAAAGGTCATTACATCTGAACATCTCCTGCTACACAATTAATAGTCTCTGAAACTGCTTATTTCTCTAACCATGAAAAATGCTTCATTTCTGTTCCAATTTCAAAACAGCTGTAATCCTAGTTATTACCAAACTGTAGCTGAGGTTGAACTCTAGTAAAAACCTGATTCTAAATGACTATTGCTTAGGTAAAGTGTTTTTTATTTCATTATAATTGAATTTGCAATTAATAATTGAAAAAATATTTTTATGGGATAAAATCCCACAGGAGATAAAATGACAAAAGAGAAAATTTTTGTATATCAAGAATAGTGAAATACTATGTGGTGCTTTACCTGTCCTAAATAATCTAATCTTCAATATAATCCTCTAAGAATTACATTGCCAGTTTCTTTTACAACTGAATAAACGGAGGCTTAGGGAACTTTATGAGTTTCTCAAAGCCCTGAAGGAGTAACTGACCTCATATTTGAATGTACATATGATTGTTTATAGAGGCTAAACTCTTTCCATTTTACCAACTGCAATATTTGAATACTCCTAGCATTCTAATCACAATTTTCTCATGATCCTCTTCCCAATCCCCACCACCTTACACGTAAAATAAAAAGACTGTCACAATCTGTCTGTTATTTAATTTCAAAGCATCGCTATGGTAGACAGAATAATGCAGAGGGTTGCAGATAAGACTGAAAAAGAGACTTATTCAAGGCCATCAGTTTAGATAACTTATCTGGGACCCACTCCACATTTTCTGACTCCAAATACAATAATTTTTCTATTAAATGAAAAAAGGGGGGAGTGGGAGTGGTTAAACATATATTAATGACCATACAGAAAATTTGACATCTGTAGATCAATATCTGTTATTGTTTAGATGTGATAGCTGAATTATATTCATCTACCAATCCTTAGTCACCATTATTTTAAATTATAACTTTGATATTTTTAAATCTCATATATTCCTGAAATTTCAATTATATAAAACTACAACTTTTCCTTATAGTGTTTTAACAGTTGATTGCTCTAAACACGCAATCCAATGATACAAACATGACAATGCATAAAAGACTATTTTTATTGTCCATTTACAAACAAAAAGACTATTGCATTACACAGAAAATGCACTATAAATAAATTAGCCTAGTTGACTACAACTCCATTTCAAGTGTGGGTTTTCAAAATAATGAAAATTAATCCACAAAATCACTAAATAAACTAGTGATGCTGCTTTCAACAAGCAGGCTGTAGAAACTTCTTTAAAGCACAGGGAAATCTTAGGTATAGGACAAACATTATTTTTATCTCCTCTGTATAGTTTCACCATCTACAACCTTTGTACCTTTATATCCATTTCAAATGGCCTAGTCTGGCATTTTACTCAGTCTCACTTACATGGTCAAGATTTTTACAAGAGGAATGGTTAGCATCAGAAGAAAAATCCATTCACCAAAGATAATTGAAAATTCCTAGGTATTTCTCCATCTTGTTACCCTTCAGCCTTTCTTCTCTATATCCATTATTTTGGAAAGTAAGTACTGTCCGAAGTAGAGCTTCTCAAGTTTGATTTTCCCTTTTACTAATGACCATAAACTACAATGAAGGTCAAATCACAAATAAAACTCTCCCACTTCACACATACAGTGGGCTCCATGAAGGAAATATTATTAGAAATTATAAGGTATATGGGGGAAGGGAGAAAGAAAAACAATAATCTTGCATTTGTTACCACAGACACAGCTTTGTAGTGTGTGTGTATACATTTTATGTATATATATATATGCTGTATGAAAATAATCTTTGTAAGTTTATAATACATTTCATTGTATTTAGTAATCACATAAATGTAACTCCTCTTATTAAAAGAATATACAAATTCACATTTAAATGAACTCGTGGGCTGTATCATTTCCAGTAAAAATCACCATTATTTTTTTCAGCAACACTTGGTCCAGGAAAATGCATATCATTTTAGTCTTTTTCATATGGAAGGAATTAGAATGTTAATATTGGTTTCTGGAAGAACCAAATAAATGACCTTTCTGAATCTAGCTTCCCTTCCTTATATGCATAAAGGTTTTTAAACAGTTCTCTGTACTCTTAGGGTACTAGTGATTGTAAAAAAAAATCTGTGGCTAAATGATTAATGCATGCATGAATATACGTTAAGTATTATCTACCCAGTACTATCCTTGTTCTGGAGTGAATACATAATGGATCAAGACCATCTATTGTCTTTACACAGTTATGACATAGATAAGGAGCAAATGCTGCAGTACATCAAAGAATTACAGAACCCATCCTCAATCCAGTGCCACTGAGTCCGTGCTGACTCATAGCAATCCAATAGAACAGACTAGGAATTCCTCACAGAGTTTCCAAGGAGTGACTGACACATTTCCTTAGCAACTCTATGGATAAGTGCAAAATAAATAAAGAGAAGAAAAAGATAAGAGCTGAAAAAGTAAGATGAGATTTCACTGAGAAGATAAGGAAGGAAAAAAAGAAAAGCCCAGAATAAGGAGAAAAATGTTGTTTAAGACATACAGATGAGTACAAGTCACTGTTCTTGACACTGCTCTGAGCTTGGCCCAGAAGCATGAAATAAATAAGCAAGGACATTCCAGGAAACAGGAATAGCAAGAGATAAAATACAGGAGTTGACCCAAAGAGCACAGATTCAAAGGACAAGGAAAGCACTTGTTTTCCTGAAACAAAACTGTATTAGGAAAAAATGAGATCATAAAATGAAAGGTGGATAAGGTCAGAGACAGAAACAACTACATAATTTGTGGGACCTATTTCCAAATGGAATACTGGGCCCCTTGTTCAAAGCTGTTGAGATACTAACACAATAACAAAAGAGTTTTAATCAACACTAGGCCCTTTCCTATGAGTTAAAATGACTATATGACAATGAGTAAACCAAGAATAAATAAATAAACTACACCTATTGCAAATGACCTAATTCCAACTTATATTGACCACATAGGACAGAATAGAACTTCCCCATAGGGTTTCCAAGGAATAGCTGGCAGATTTGAGCTGTTTAACTTTCAGTTAGCAGCCAACCTCTTAAACACTGTACCACCAGGAATCCTTTTATTGCTTTAGACTTTCCTAAACACTTCACAGGCTGTATGTTTAAGAAGCCAACCCTATTAGGGGACATTATAAAGAAACTCAATAGCTAGGTATAATAGTTTGCTATCTGATAAGCAAAATGGAAACACAGGACCTTAAACCAGGAAATCATCTGAAACTCATGATTTAAAAAGATTTTTCCTGCATCAATAGATATGCCAAGTGGAGGAGACTTCACACAAGAGATATGGAAAAAAAACTCAGAATTTTAAGCCCTGGTGGTGTAGTGATTAAGAACTACAAGTACTGGTTCTGAAGAATAGGATGTAGACAATTTTGTGGGCAGGAAGTCTGTCTTTATCTTCCACAAAAACTGTTAAGAATTTCATTTGGGGTCAGGACAAAGATGGCAGACTAAACACACATCTCAATTCACTCCAAGAACTAAGGCCTGAAATGATAATTGAATGGACAGACAGGGAGCCCTAGGATTTGGCATAGGGTTGTCAGATTTGAATACTGCCAGTAAGGGGGAAACTACGCTCAAAGACAAGGCACCAGTATGCTGAGTTCTGCTTTTTATGACACATCTGTTGGGAGAACTGCTGGTACAGATGACTTCTTTGTTATTCAGGAGGCGGAGACTGGGCATGAACTGTCTAATACTCTGAACTGCATTACGTAAGTTAACAGCATATAGCGCAGCAGAGAAACTATACTTGGGATAGCCACATCTTGAGAGACTGGCTGCCAGCTGAGGGCACCAGTACCCTCTACCCTCTCTTCTCTGAGGCTGAGTCAACCACATCAGAGATCACAGCTGGAGCTAATTCTAATGCTGAACAGTAGTCACTGTCTGGATACTGCTTCTCTAGCAGAAAAGCTGTGTTTAAGACGATCATGCCTAAAGTTACAGGTGGGCCTGCCAGAAAAGGGTGGCAAAACCCTAATCTCTTCTTTCCTTGCACCAAGTCATAGCATCCCAGGGATGACCTATGAGGTGCTTTGGTTGTCAACCAGAAGACAGGGCCAGCAACACCAGACAGCCTGATTGATTTTGACAGCTGCTGGAGAACTTCTGGCTCAATGATAAAGCAACTTCTTAAAGTAAGACAACCTGAAGAACTGACTGCTGAGTTGTGTGGCACCATCTGTACCACCCTTTACTGATCCACATATCAGCTGATCACCCCCAGTGACTCCATAAGTAGAGCAGTGTCTTTGCTAGTAAGGAGGTGGAGCCTGCCACCCCTGAGGGCCCAGCAACTTTTGGTGAACTCTACATAGTGCCCTTCTTAGTAAATAAGCAGCTTTTAAGCTAAACACATATATAGAGTGCAACAGTGACAGGAAGCCAAGTGGAGGGGCATCATTTTCTCCTTCCTTCCCTGAACCACACCATAGGCTTGACTGGCATAACAATGGAGAGTCACCACAAGTAACTCCCACTTTTAGTAGACAGGTGATGGGGCCTGCCTCTGATATAGTCCACCTAGGGCCAGTCACTAGAGAACACAGAGGCAGCTGGTAGCCAAATCAAGTAGTGCCCTTACTCCCCTCTTAGAATTATGCTTCAGCTCCTGTTGAGGTAACACCAGAGAAACCAAACAGCTTCTTGATGGTGCAAAGACAACAACCAATCTCTATCCATTTAGAAAAGCAGTCCACCATGACTCCAGAAAACACCCAAAATAATGAAAAAAACAGAACTTCAAAGATGAAGCATTTCTCAAATTACTGGAGGTTGAATACAAAAGAATTATATAGAGAGCCCTCCTAGAGATTTAAAAAAAAATGCAGCAGAACAGAAGGAAAAATTAAATAAGCTATTTGAACAGATGGAACATCAATGATAAATCCAACAAATCAGTAATAAAATTATAGAATTAGACAATTCAGTCCAAAGTGAAATGAGCAGGATTGTGGAGATGGAAGCCAGAGTTAGGGAGCTTGAGGATAGAGCAACTGACACAAGCATTGATGAAGAGAAATCAGATAATAGAAACATTACTCAACTTGTGGGACTCTATTAAGAGGAGTAATCTATGAATAATTGGAATTCCTGAGCAGGAAGGGATAGCTGAAACATAGAGAATATTGTTGCAGAGTTGCTGACAGAAAACTTCCTAGAAATTTTGAAAGAAGAGAACACAGATATCCAAGATGCCTATCAAATTCCATAAAAACTAGATCCCCAAATAAAGGCACCAAGACATGTTATAATCAAGCTTAATAAAATGAAACATAAAAAGATTCTTTTAACGGCAGTGACACTTAAAGCAAAGCTAACATTCAGAAGGAAGACCTTTAGGTTTTCATCTGACTTCTTGGCAGAAATGATGTTGGCAAGAAAGCAGTGGAATGACACATTTAGCCCCAAAGGAGAAAAATTTCCAGCATGGAATTAAATACACTGAAAAGGTGTTTCTCACTTGAAGGTGAAATTAAAACATCCATGGATAAACACAAGCTTAGAGATTTTACAAAACACAAATCAAAACTACAAGAAATACTGAAAGAAGCTTTTTGCTTAGAAAAACAAAATCATCAAGTATGTACTTAAAGAAGCAAGGCAGGATACAGCATCCAGAATCTTACTGTGTTAGGGAAGTGACAAAGGTCAATCAAAGCTGAACTATCAGAATAAGGGAACCAATGACCTTGACATGAAAACTGTGATATCATCACTCTAAAAAGAGGGTTATATTATATTAGGTATAGCCCTTTTGATGGAGAAGAAATTAAAAACATGCAGAAACTTAAATCTGGTTTAAACTTAGAATATTAAGGGAGATCATAAGGGAAGCCAAGAAGCAAAGTAACAATGTGGCATATCAAAACAAGAAATATAATACAAGAGTCTCAAAAAACACAAAATCAGCAATGAAAAAGGTGAAAAGTCAACCCATAAAGAAGAATGACCCAGAACAAAATATTAAGAGCAACAGAGAAAACATCAACAACAGAAAAACAAAGGTGTCAAAACGACAGCACTAAACACATCCCTGTAAATAATTACACTGAATGTAAGTGGACTCAGTGATCCAATAAAGAGATAGAGAGTGACAGCCTAGATCAGAAGACACGAGCTGTCTATATGTTGCTTATAAGAAATACACATTAGACTCAAAGATATGAAAAACTGAAAATCAAAGGTTGGAAAAATATATATCAAGCTAACAACATAGGAAGTACAGCAGCAGTGGCAATTCTAATCTCAGATAAAATAGATTTTAATGTAATATGCACCACTGTGTACAAGGATTATCACTATTTACTGTTGAAAAGTTCAGTATGTAAGAAGGATAAAACAATATTAAATATTTATGTGCCTAATACCAGAACTCATGGCGCCATGAGTCGGATCCGACTCGATGGCACTTGGCAATACCAGAACTTGGGGGCAGTTCCACTCTGGCATCTAGGGTCTCTATGGGTCAGATACCACTCAGTGACACTTTTTTTTAATACCAGAACATTTAAATACACACAACAAACACTGACAACATTGAAAAATGAGATAGCTCACTCCACAGTAATAGTTGGAGACTTTAACACTCCACTTTCAGTAAGGTTCAGATCATCCAGAAAAAAAGCTCAGTAAAGATACAGAAGATTATATTGCAACAATTAACCAATTAGACATATACAGAACTTTTGACCCTTCACCGGATAAGTACACCTTCTCCAATGCACATGGAGCATTTTGCAGAATAGACCATTTTTTAGGACATAAAGAAATTCTCAACAGAATCCAAACCATTTAATTATTGCAAAGTATGTTATCAGAACATAAAGCCATAAACGTTAAAATCAACAGAAAAAATAACATGGTGAGGGTGGTGGGGCCAAAATGGCAGACTAGGCACACATCTCAATTCCCTCTGAGAAATAAGGCCTGTAATGATAACTGAATGGAGCAGGGTGGCCATCCAGGGATCCCTAGCATCTGGCATAGGATTGCCAGATTTGACCAGGCACCAGTGACAGAGCAACTACTTCTCTTAAAGATGAGGCAGTGCCACACCGAGTCCTCCTTCTGCTGGCTCATCATTATGGAGGACTGCAGGTATTGAGGCCTTTTTTGTTATCTAGGAGGTGGGAACTGAGTACAAGGTAGCTAACAATGCTGAACAGCAGAGCTTGAGTAAACAGCATACAGAGCAGCAGAGTAACTGCATGGGATAGCCACATATTGAAAGCCCAGCTGCTGAGGGCACCACTGCCCCTCTTCCATCTTTTTCTGAGCTGCTGTAAGTGCTGTCATTTCATGGCAGGAAGGACAGCTCAGCCAGGATGCCATCTTGGTCAGCTGGGAGGCAGAATCACTCACCTGTAGGCCTAAGCTCAGGCTAATATTCACATCAAGAAGCAGAGCCTATCTGGAAGGTGCTTCTCCAGCCTGAAAGCTGTGTTTAGGATAATGTTGACTAGAGGCATGGGTCAGGCCTGACAGAGGATGGCAGGAAGGCCCTAACCTCTTCCTATATTGAATAACATCATAGAATCTCGGGACAGCCTATGATGTGCTTTTGTTGTCAGTCAGAAGTTGGAGCCTTCCATACCTGAAGGCCTGACTGATTTGAGCAGCTGTTGGAGAGCTCCTCGCTTAGCAGTAAAGTACCTTTTCAAAATAAGACCACCAGGAGAACCAACTGCTGAGCCACCCATCAGCATCTCCCTCACCCTTCACTGATCCACACCATCATGCCAGCTGAAAGGTCCCCAGTGACTTCTTAAGTAGGGCACTGTCTTTACCAGCCAGGAGGCAAAGCCTGCCATTCCAGAGAGCCCACCTGGGGCCAGTTGTTAGAGTCCACAGAGGCTGCTGGTGACCAACTCCCCTCTTAGAACTATGCCTCAGCTTCTGTTTAGGTAATGCACAAGAAACTAAACAGTGTCTAGACAGCACGAAGGCAACAATTAATAGCTAACTACTTAAAGAAACAGTCCACCATGACTAAGAAAAACTCCCAAAATAAAGAATCAAAAAACTTCTTAGATGAAGAAGCCTTTCTGAAACTATTGGAAGTCAGGTACAAAAGACTCATATATAGAGCCCACCTAGAGGTGAAAAAGAACTACAGCATAAGAAAAGGAAAAATTAAGTAAGCTGTTTGAACTGATAGACTATCAATGATCTGAAATCCAGCAGACCAATGACAAAATTACAGAATTAGACAATTCAATCTGACGGTACCAGCAGTCAGATGAACAGAGCTGAGGGGAAAGCGCGGGAGCTGAATAAGACTGAAACAATCACATCAGGGGGGACTCAGTCAAGCTGAGACCTCGAGCTTTATTTTTCAGTTGCATATATATTTCACACATTTCCTCGTTTCCTTTTCCCAAGCATTCTTTTGCTAGTCATATTGAAACCAGATCAGGGGCATGCTGACCTCTGCTTATTCTGAGGACAATGCTGGGTGTACAATACTTGGAATGTGCTTAATTTAGATCTTGTTAATACAAGAGTTAACTTGACCATATTCTGGCCTTGCTTCGGGAAGTCTCGGCTTCCCACATCAATCCAAAGCCAAAAGAACAGAATTTAGGAGATAGAAGCAAGAGTTAGGGATCTTGAGGATAAAACAACTAACACCAGCACTGATGAGAAATCAAAGAAAAGAAATAAGAAAAATGAAGAAGCAATAAGAAATATATGGGATTCTATTAAGAGGAATAATCTACAATTAACTGGAGTTCCTGATCATAGAGGGATAGCAGAAAACACAAGAGTATTGCTGCTGAGTTGCTAACAGAAAGTTGCTAACTTTCCTGAAACTATGAAAGAAGATGCTTATCAAAAGCCACAAAAACTAGACCCCAAAAGAAAGGCACCAAAACCTACTATAATCAAGCTTAATAAAATGAGACATAAGCAGATTCTCTTAAAGACAGAGAGGCTCAATGCAACACTAACATTCATAGGGAAATCTTGTAGGTTTTTGTCCGACTTCTCTGCAGAAACAATGTTGACAAGGAGGCAGTGGGGTGACACATTCAAAGCCATGAAGTAGAAAAACTTCCAACCAAAGATTATATATGTTATAAAATTGTCTCTCAAATATGAAGGTGAAATTATGGCATTTGCAGATAAACAGAAGCTTAGAGATTTTGTAAAAGCCAAACCAAGACTACAAGAAATGTTGAAAGAAGCTCTTTGTTTAGAAAAACAAAAGCATAAAGAGGCAATGCAGGACAGAGCATCCAGAATCCTGCCCACTTAGGGAAGTCACAAAGCTCAATCAAAGCTAGAATATTAAAAGTAGGGAACCAGTGATTGTACCATGATAACTATGACTCCATCACACTAAAAAGAGGGATATATTACAGCAGTTATAACCCTTTCAGATGGAGAGGAAATCAAAAACATATGCAAAAGTTAAAGGTTGGTTTAAACATAGAACAGTAAGGGGGAATATAAGTGTAGCCACAAAGCAAAATAACAACACAACATATCGAAACAAGAAACATAATACAGAAATTTCAAAAAACACAATACCAGCACTGAAAAAGATGAAAAGTAAATCCATAAAGAAGAATGACCCAGAACAGAATATTAAGAGCAACATAGAAAACATCAACAACACAAAAATAAATGCATCAAAATGACAGCACTAAACTCTTACCTATCAACAATTACACTGAATGTAAATGGACTCAATGGTCTAATAAACAGACAGTGAGTGACACCTTGGATCAAAAGACACGAGGTGTCTAAAGGTTACTTACAAGAAACACACCTTAGATTCAAAGACAAGAACAAACTGAAAATCAAAGGATGAAAAAAAAAAAAACCAATGGCAACAGGACAAATGTATGAGTCCTTGCTCTAAGGACTTAAAAATAGACTTATGTACAGAATAAAATACTCTTTGATGGCTACAAGTGGGGGGGGAGGTGGGGTGAGGGCTGATCATAGATTAGATAGCTGATAGAAATTTGGTTAGGTGAAAGCAGTAACAGCCCACAGTAGAAAGTAGATTAACTTAACTGGACTTCACCATAAACTGAAAACTATTCTAACCTCAACACAATATTGCAATGATGGAGTAACAGGAGTGGGCCCTGGGGGCCGCAGTCTTGGGGGACATCAAGGTCAATCTGAATAACTAGTATATTTCTAAGAGTGTATTCTGCACCCCCATACTGATGAGCAGTGTCTGGAATCTTAAAAGATAGTAAGCTGAGGTACGCTAAGTGGTCCCAACTCAGCTGGAACAGATGGTCACCAAAAACATCAAAGACAAGAAGGAAAAAGACCCCGGGAGACAGAAAGACCAAGGCAAATTGGGAAACCATATCTACATATCACCAGAAGAACCAGATGCTGCCTGGCCACCACCAAAGACAGCCGCGATGGGCACACGATATTGAGTCCCTGAGGTAACACATGAAACAGAGGGATCCAGTTCAGGGACTCTACTAAAAGACCAGAATTGTGATCTGACAGCCTGAAGGATCCCCTGGGAGTGTGGCCCCTATACTTGCTGCTGCCCCTGACCAGAAAACGCTACTGAGGTCAACTCTTGAGACAAGACTGGACTGGATGCGGGGACACAGTGTGACCATATGGTGTGTGTGCTGTATGGTTCTATGCATTTATAGGAGGCTATCCACTTGGTCTCTCCTTAGATGGGAGAAAACAGGGTGGAGAGGAGGTGACAAGAACTTGTTAGGTGGATACTAGAAATATAGAATGAAAAGGAGGAGTGCACTGTTACCAAACAGGGAGAGCAGAAGGAGATGCACATAGGCAGGCATGCAAAATTGATTTGGATTGTATGCTTTTACATAATCACAGTTAAAAAAAGAAAAGAATTTTCATTTGTTAGGAGACTAGACAAAAATTTAATTTAGCATTTTTCTGTCTAAGATTCTATGGTTCTAACTTTGATGTAAAAAAACTAGATTAAATTATAAAGCAGAGAATGTATAGCTTGCGTTTAATCAAATTAAAGCTGTTACTCTTTATCAGTTTTTCAAGTATAGAAGCAGAGGGTACAACTTTGAAAGCTAAACGCAGTTAGGATAGTGTAAAGCAAACAAGGGACAATAATATGAGTATTTGTGGAATATGTTTTTGAAACTCATCATATGTCTGATTCTAGAGAACACTTAGATCCGTTCATTAGGGATTAAGTGGCATGGTATTTTAACTTGCTAGAACTTTTAAAGTGATGTTACCAACTGGTTCAGGAAAGAAGGCATTCAAAAATATCATGCAACGGGTGCAAAAGTAAATGAAGGTATCAAGGTATATCAAGACATATCAAGAAGAAACTCAACGGAAATATGTAAGTAAACATTTGTTTAACATGTCTTTTTTGCAAATACAGCAAAGAAAGAAAGAGACATTGAGTAAGAAAAAACAAAGCAATGAGATATAATTATCTGGAATATCTCCAGTCCTCACATTTTATGCTAAATTACTTCATAAATGCTAATGAAGAAAGATCTTATTGGTGGGTGGATATTAAACACTGAATTATTTCCACAGTCTGAAAATGTGTGCTGCAATTTCCAGGTAGCATTTTCCATGAATTGATAAATACACACACACACACACACACACAAAAGACCAGGGTGTCCTTTCAACAGAACACTTTGGCATTATGTACTGAATTATTTGGGAATTATCTCACTCTGTAGAGGTGTGCTGCCCCTTGAAATGGTAGAACACAGACCAATTCTTCTTGTTATAATTTCTTGTATATTCACTCCATCTTTACTTAATGCTTCCTTAACCATTTAATATTCAGTGTGCGGAACTTTGCACAATTGTAACTCGAGATTTGAATTTTCAGTTCTTCAGCCTGAGAAATAGTGTGTTCTTCCCTTTGATTTTCTATCTCCAGTTCTTTGCACATGTAGTTATAACACTTTGCTTCATCTTCTCAGGCTGCCCTGTAAAATCTTCATTTCCTTTACTTCATCATTTCTCCCTTTTGCTATGGCTACTCAGCATTCAAGAGAAGGTTTCAGAGTCTCTTCTGACATTCAGTGCAGTCTATGCTTTCCCTCCTGTCTTTTTAATGACCTCTGGCTTTTTTTTCATGTATGGTATCTTTGATGTCATTTCACAACTCATCTGACCTTTGGTCATTAGTGTACAGTGAAACAAATCTGTTACGAGATGTTCTCTAAATTCAAGTGTGATATACTCGAGGTCATGTTTTTGTTCTCGTGGATTTGTTTCAATTTTCTTCTGTTTCAATTTGATGGTCTGCTCTGCAGTCAGCACCTGGTCTTGTTCTGACTGGTGATATGGAGCTTTTCCATTGTCTCTTTCCACAGAAATAGTGGATTTGATTTCTGTATATTCCATTTGATGAGGTCCATGTGTACAGTTGCTGTTGATGTTGGTGAAAAAAGGTATTTGCTATGAAGAAGACATTGGTCTTGTGAAATTCCTTCATCTGATCTGCAGCATCATTTCTGTCACTAGGGACGTATTTCCAACTATGCATCCTTCTTTGTTTCCCACTTTTGCTTTCCAATCACCAGTAATTATCAATGTATGCTGATTTCATGTTCCACCAATTTTGGGCTGTGAAAGCTGGTAAAAATCTTCGATTTCTTCACCTTCGCCTTAGTGGTGCATAAATTTGAAAAATAATCACATTAACTGGCCTCCTTGGTCAGCATATGGACATTATCCTATCACTGACAGCATTGTACTTCTGGATAGATCTTGAAACCTTCTTTTGATGATTAATGAAATACCATTCATCTTCAAGTTTTCATTCATGGCATAGTAGAAGCATGATCATCTGATTCAACATGTCAAATACCAGTCCATTTCAGCTCACTATTGCCTAAGATATTGATGCTTATGCATCCCATTTCATTGTTGATGATTTCCAACTTTACTAAACTCACACTTCATACATCCTGTGTTCTAATTATTAATGGATATTTGCAACTGTTTTTCATTTTGAGTCATGCCACATCAGCAAATGAAGGTCCTGAAAACTTGACTCCATCCACATCATTATGGTTGACTTTGAGGAGGTAACTCTTCCACAGTCATCTTTTGAATGCCATCCAAACTGAGAGATTCATGTTCTGGGACTATATCTGACAATGTTCCACTGCTATTCATGAGATTTTCACTGGCTAGTTCTTTGTAGAAGTGGACTGACAGGTTCTTGTTCCTCGTCTGTCTTAGCCTGGAAGCTCAGCTGAACTCTGCCCATCATGGGTGACCCAGCTGGTATCTGAATACCAGTGGCACAGATTCCAGAATCACAGCAACATACAAGCCCCTACAGTACAACAAACTTCATCCATTTCAAGAGGTGGCGTATGATGAGGAATCGATGGTACTGAAGGAAAAAACTGAAGCTGCATTGAAAGCATGGACAAAAATAAGGCTCCAGAAATCTGTGGAATATCAAGTGAGATGTATCAACAACCGGATGCAGTGTTGAAAGTGTTCACTTGTCTGTGTCAAGAAATTTGGGATAAAAGACCTAAATATCAAATCTGAAATGATAAAATTTATCCAAGAAAAGGTAGGAACAAAAATGGAAGTTTTAATACACAATATAGACAGACTTCAAAATTTGTCAAACAAACCACAGTCAACAGAAGAGAAAATAGGTAAATGGGAACTATTGAGAATCAAAAACTTTTGTTCATCCAAAGGCTTTATTAGTAGAATTAAAAGGCCATCTACAGAATGGGAAAAAATTATTTGGCAACTATATGTCAGACCGATGCCTGATCTCCATAATCGATAAGGTACTACAAAATATCAACAAGTAAAAGATAAATAAATCATCCAATTAAGCAACAGGTGAAGGAGATGGATGGGTATTTCACTAAGGAGGAGATCTAGGCAGCCAAAAACACGCGAGGACATGCTGATAATCATTAACTATTAAGAAATTCAAATCAAAACTACAATGAAATATCATCTCACCCCACCAAGGCTGGCCATGATCCAAAAAACACAAAACAACAAATGCTGGAGAGGCTGTGGAGAAATTGGAACTCTCCTACACTGTTGCTGGGATTGCAAAATGGTGCAACCTCTTTGGAAAGCAATCTGGTGCTTCCTTTAAAAGTTAGATCTAAATATACCATTTGATTCAGGATTTCCAGTGCTGGAATATATCCTACAGAATCAAGGCCATTCATACCAACTCATACATGCACACAAATGTTCATCCCAGCAGAGACCACAATAGCCAAAAGATGGAATCAACCCAGATGCCTAACAACAGAGAAATGGATAGGTAAATTATGGTTTATATACTCAATGGCACACTATGCAATGATAAAGAACAATGATGACTGCAGGAAACATCTCCTAATCTGGTTTCCACTGGAAGATATTATGCTGAGTGAATGCAGTCAGTGGCAAAATGTCAAATATTACATGAGACTCCTGCTATAAGAACTTAAAAACAGACTCATGCATAGAAGAAAAGACTCTTTCATGGTTGCAAGGGTGAGGAGGGAGGGGGGGAAGGGGAAAGATTTAGATTAGATCATTGATAGAACTTTGGTTGGGTGAAATCTGTGACAGCACACATTAAAAGAAGATCAATAATAACTGGACTTCAACACAATTTGAGTATTCCTCCCATCTTAACCCAACATTGCAAGGACAGAGTCGTTGGGGCAGGGGGCTGTGGAACATGCTCTCAGGTGAAATCGAGGTCACTTGGCCCAGCTAGCATTTTGCTAATGAGGACTCTCTGCACCCCACATCGGTGAGTGGTGTCTAGGATCTTAAAAGCTGCCAAGCTGCCATCTGCCAACTCAACAGGAATGGATGACCACTGAGGACGAGAACAACATGAGGAAAAGAGAAGCTAGAAGACAGAGACACCCATGTGAGTGGGTCTCTACATAGATTCAAGACCAGAAGAGCCAGATGGTGACTGGCCACCACCAGTGATAGCCACGATGGAGCTGACAAATTGAGTGTCACTGGCAACACAAAAATAAATAAGGGTGCACCCTGAGATCTCCATTAGATCTCCATTAGACTGCAACTGATGATTCATTGGCTTTAGGGTTCCCCTGGGAGTATGACCCCTGGTCCTGATGCTGCTCCTGTCCATAAATCATAATGAAGGTCAACTTTTTGGACAGCAATGGATTGGACTTGGTGACACAGAATGACTGTATTTTGGGGGAACTTTATGGTTCTATGCATCTATAGGATTTCATCCTGCTGATCTCTTACCAGAGGAAGGGGAATGGGTGGAGAGGAGGGGATAGGAGACTGTTAGGAGGGTAACACATATATGGAGCAGAGAGGAAATGTATGCTGTTACAGGGCAAGGAAAGCAGTGGAAGCTGCATATAAGTGGGCATGCTGTTTATATGGGAATACACATTTTCATTCAACCATCATAATAAAAACAAATTTGGAAGATGGCTACCTGAACAACCAACCATATAGGTGATCCAATATAACACAGAAATTATTGAACATTGTCACCAATATTACACAAGTAAAATTTTGCTAAAGATCATTCTAAAGTACTTCAGCAGTATATTCACATGGAACAGACAGAAATTCAAGTGAGATTAAGATGAGGATGTGGAACCAGAGATATAATTTCTGATGTCAGATAGATTTTGGCTAAAAGCAAAGAGTACCAGGAAGAGGTTTATCTGTGTTGTATGACTATGCAGAGGAATTCAACTGCGTAGATTGTAACAAATTAGGGAGAATATTACAGACAATAGAAATTTCAGGACACTTAACTGTGCTCATGAGGAATCTGTAGAGGAAGTCTTGTGAACAGAACAAAGGGCCACTGCGTGATTTAAAGTCAAGAATAGTATGTGTCAGGGTTGTACCCTGATATCATATCTTTTTAATCTGTATGCTGAACAAATAATTCAAGAAGCTGGACTATATGAAGAAAACGAGACATTAGAATGGAATAAAGACTCACGAAGAACCTACATTATGGAGATGATAACAGCCTTGCTTGCTAAAAGTGAAGAGGGTTTGCAATAATTACTAGTGAAGATCAAAGACTACAGCCTTCTGTATGGATTTCACCTGAACATCAAAAAAACAAAAATCTGCACAACTGGACCAATAAGCAACATCATCAAAGACAGAGAAAAGATTGAAGTTGTCAAGGTTATCACTTCATTTACTTGGTTCTATAATTAACACCCATGGAAGCAGCAGTCAAGAAATCAAGGCATATGGCACTGGGCAAATCTGCTGCAAGAGATCTTTTTAAAGTGTTGAAAAGTAAAGATGTTACTCTGAAGACTAAAGTCCACCGGACCCAAGCCATCGTATTTTCAATCACGTCTTACACATGCTAAGCTGGACAAGGAGTAAGAAACAGGGAAGAAGAATTGGCCTTTGAAGTGTGGTGTTGGAGAATATTAAATATACCATGGACTGCCAAAAGAATAAGCAAATTGGTCCTTGAAGAAGTAGAATCAGAATGCTCTAGTACAACCAGAAAGCAAGGATGGCTAGACTAAATCTTGCATACATGTTGTCAGGAGAGATCAATCCATGTATTAGGGCATCATGCTTGTTAAAGTAGAAGGTCAGAGAAAAAGAAGACCATCAACAAGATGGATTGACAATATGGCTGAAACAATGAGTTCAAGCATAAAAACAACTGTGGGCAAGGTGCAAAACTTGGCAGTGTTCCATTCTGTTGTGTACTATGAGTCCATTCTATTGTCGCTATGAGTCAGAATCAACTTGATGACATCTAACAACGACTACAGCATGGAGTCATGCAGTTGATCATCTTTGTGGACTTGGTTAGTTTAAAACTCTATGGTCCTATCTCTACAAGTTAAACTGCATAAAACTTAGAGTAAATAAATTTTTTTGATAGCACCACAAATGGATTTTGTCTAGTAGTGATAGGAGTGATTTTCACCATATAGAAACTCTGACCTCAAACATTATATTTAACAGTTCATTAAAAATGAATCTATTTTAGAGACATTATGCTGAGTGAAATCAGTTAGCTGCAAAAGGACAAAGAAAGTATGAAACCACTGTCATAAAGACTTAAGAAAAGGCTTATGCACAGAAGAAAATATTGTAAACTTTCCCTTAATCACAATATATTTTTTGATTTTTCAGTTTTGTATGTTAGCTAATTTACATTAACATTTGTATTGCACACATACATAATGTATATTATTATATTGCCAAAGCCAAGTGCCATCCAGATTATATTATATTATGTATATAAAATATATAGATATATAATCTCTTGGAAAGATCACTGTATATCACATCAGTTTTCAGATGATCAACGTTTCTTAAAGAAAGTATTCCAGATTTGGGGAATATATACCAGAAAAAAAGTGTATTCTAAAAATTAATGCTTTTAGGAGGTAGCAATGTTTCAAGATGAAACCAAATACCAATCATAACTTCATTTTTCCCTATTTACTTAAATCAGAACATTTTTGTTTGGGTTAAAATAACTTCTGGTTTCAAATTTCTTTCTCAGATGTGTGCAATCAAAATAGATACAAGATTTGCATAAAAAGAAGATAGAAATTTTTTTCTCTCTGATTAAACTATATACTAATAAAAATGTTATTCTTATCATATCACCATGTCACCTTTTGGTTACAGAGTTTGCATATAAATTTCCTTTAGAAAACTATAAATTCTTGCATCACTCTTCTGAATCGTATGATGTATATAGTTTTGAGAACACAGCAGCTCTGCAGCAAAGCATTCAATGAATTATTAAAAAGTGCTGAGAATTACTTTATAGATGTAAAAAGCTAAATAGGGATCACATAATTCTTTCAGTCATTAACACATAAACTCAGAAAAAGGAAAAAATATTCAAAGGTGGGTATTTTGTGCAAAATGAATGTTTCCTACTTTTAAGAAGGTTGTAAGAGCAAAAAACCAATATAAATTTTGAATTCACTTCACTTCACACACTTAATTATCTCTCAATATTTTCTGAAGTAAAATTGTAAACCTAAGCATAAATGTTTCAAACAGTAAAAAAAACAAACAAAAATAAATCAAGAGAAAAAAATAAAAAAATTAAACAGAATAGCCAATATGTTATTTGTATATAATTACCTTCACCAGGAAGCTAGATCAGACAAGACCGTCTAGTCTTAGGGCTTTCTTTATTGTTGTGCACATATGTGATTGTATGCAACAGTGACATATTTGGGAAAAAAAACTCAGACAAAATTGAAGAGTTCATAAGAAGGATTTGATCAAATGTTTGGAAAATAAGGTTTATGTGGAAAGGTTAAAAGAACAAGACATGTTCAATCAAATGAATACATATAGTAAAGAGAAATATGATGTTTACCTACAAATACATAGGGAGATAGTTGAAAAAAGACCAAACCAAAGAACAAAACTCCTTACCATTGAGTCTATTCCAACCTGTAGCAATCCTAGAGGACAGAGTAGAACTGTTCCATTGAGCTTCAAAAGAGCTTCTGGTAGATTCAAAATGCTGACTTATTGATTAGTTGTCATAGCACCTAACCACTATACCACCACGTTTCCAGAAAGAAGATGGGAATTGATTACATTTGTAAGTCAATAAGGAGAGAAACAACAATATTAACAATTTGAAGTAGGAAAAACATGCAAAAAATTGGACAAAATTATAAACAGTGTGAGATATAAAAGCAAACCATATGCAAACTCTTATGATGATAGTAACTATCATAACTGTAAAGTCAAGATTGATGCTAGACACTTGTTAAGAAAGGCTCATAAATAATTAAGCTAGCCCAGTCTTACTATAAAGGAGTTAGCAGATATAAATCAAGAAAGTTTTTTCAAAACTGAAATCTTTCTTGACTTCTTTATCTTTTTGAGATTTGCTTATCTTTAGCCTTTAACTCATATGTGAAAAGTATTTGAAATTTTTCATTTAAAAATACAATGAAGTACAAGGAGAACTGAAAACATATGCCAGCACTGCAAGCACACTGGAGAGTAAATTCTATTTCTTGCTGGCTCAGAAGCTAAAATGTATTTAATACATATGTGTTGACTGAATGCCAGGCACTGTACTGGGCAGTGAATTAGGCACTGCAATGATAGTATCTATTATGGCTTCCTTTTCTTCAACATAAAAATCCACAACCTGATGGCAATATGACACATACATAATTACTTTCTCCCAATTAATGTGTCATTGGTAGTCAGAAAACCATACTCAGACCTACTTTCTAAAGGGAAAACAAAAGTGAAATCAGTGGGCGATATCTTTCCTTTTGTTAGGAGGATCTGCATTATAAATGGAAAATACATCAAACCCTAGCAAAACAGTAAGATTATAATTAGGATGTAAGTAGTTGGGAAAAGCTTTAACAGTTTGTATTTCACTAATTCAGAATTCATTATTTGACCAGAGACTGACAGTAATGTTATTCTTGCCTAGATTAATATCTTTCATTTTGGAGAGTAAATTAATAATGTAAATAAGATTGCAAGAGGATTCTTGAAAATACTTAGTAGAACAAACTTTCTAAGCACCCTCAAGCACTTTAGAAGGATCCATTTCCACACAATTGATATGCTAATTACAAACCATTAAATCAAGTCAAGGATGTCTATTGGATAACACTTTGTTAGTTTAATGTGAGTTAATGTAGGTACTTGAAATAATAGGATTCCATTCCTTTCTGAAATAATACATTTCCAGAATTTTTTTCCTTAATTGAGACTAAGCTTCCTCCAATTAGTACACATTAGTGACATTTTACGGGAGTCAATATTTAGAAACCTAATGGTATTGCTGACTCTTAAAAAACCTAGTTGTGGTAATAGAACAGCTTTAGATATGAGAACGACGATGCTGGAGATAACTTACTAGGTAGTTCAGTCACAAAAATCTTGCCTTCTATATGGGAGACGTGGTTAGATTTCTGGCCAACACACCTCGAACACAGCCACCACCCTTTGTCAGTGGCGGCTTGAGGGTGTTATTACGAAGTTGACAGTTTCCAGAGTAAGATGAATTAGGAAGAAAAGCTTGATGAAAATCCTGGGTCAAAATGATTAGATACCATTGTGCGTGTGGTCTCCTTGAGTCAGAGACAAACTTAACTGTCGCTAACAACAGAGTTGATGCTTAATATTATCTTGCAGTTGAAATAATATTTCCACACACGATGAAGTAATAGGTATGAATAATTTGAGCATGATTCAAAGCAAAATCATTAATAATTACATATGTGTGAAAGAAATTCATTTGTTAGCCAGAATTAAAAGAAGGCAATTTTAAATATGTGAAGACCATCTAAGGAAAAATGATATCCTCCCATATCTACGTACACATAAACAACAAAAATAGATATGCTCCCATATCTATATACACATATAGTATTTTTGCAGGAATAATTCATGCCTTCTACATTTGTTTGTGAACCATGCCATCTCTTTGGAGGTATTTTTGCAAGCACACTTTTTTTTTTTAATTGCAATGTGAAAAAAATAATTGGCATAGTATTGCTTATGAAACTACATTGTTGGGGTAGAGTGTAGCTGAGAAACAACGATTGAGGATGTGTATTATCTGTAACATACAGTATGTGTGCACATGCATGCCTCTCCCATTTCTTTTCCTGCGGATGTGGGCAAAACATCACTAAAGCAAGAACAAGTCAGGAACCTGGCTAATTCACATATCATTAAAAACATTAACCATTTATCATGGCAGTCAATTCTGACTCACAATGATCTAATGATGTGAAATGTACTACTGGTCCAGAGGGTTTTCAAGGTGTTGATCCTTCAGAAGCAGATTGACAGGTCTGTCTTCCTAGGCACTTCTGGGTGGGTTAAAACCACCAAACTTTCAGCTAGTAGTCCAGCTCTTAATCATTTGTGCCACTCAATAATTTCTTAAAGACTGCTTTTACTGGGAAGAAGAAGGTGACTTTAGGGAGAGGCAGGACAGTATGGATCCTTGCTTTGACATCATCACCTTTAACCTTTACCCATCACCAGAGTCAACTCTTATTAAGATTTTTTCAACATTATTGTCTAATTCAACTATTTTCTGCTTTGAATTTTTGTTTATACTGTGTTTTTATCACAGTACAAACTGTGATTAAAGTACTAATTCAGAACCTTTGTTATTTACGAGTTATACATTTTGAGATGCATTATTTAGGATCACATATGCCCCAGGTGCCCCTGGATAAAGTAAATTCTGCTGATATGAGTCAATGATAAAGTCTTTTTTTTTTTAATTTTATTTCTTAAAAATTTGCAAAACATGAAACAAGACATGAAGACATGAAGGCACCCGGCACTGATTGCACATGAATTTTATTCTAGTTTCCTTCTTCTTAGCCTTTTTATTATTTTGTGTGAAAGTTTTCAAAATACAGTGTGATACATAAGGGACCTGGCACTACTTGCACATCAATTTGGTTCTAGCCTCTTTGTTAATAGCACTGGTTGTATTCCCCCCAGAAACGTATGTGGTCTTTTGACTGGGCCATGATTCCTGATACGATGTGATGTTCTTCCATGCTTTGAATCCGGCTACTATGACAAGAACAAGGGAAGATGGGCGCAGTTGTGTTGGTGGGGCAGGACTCCATGTAAGACTGTTTTGAGCAGTCTCTTGAAATATAGCGGAAAGAAGCTTGCAGAGAAATTTGGGAACCTCATACCATTAGGCATGAAGTATTGCTGGGAACAGAGTGTGTCCTTTGGAGAAGACCAGGGCAAGATCCCTGCACCTCAGAAGCTCCCTAGTTCAGGGGAAAACTGATGACAAGGACCTTCTGCTAAATCCAGCAGAGAAAGCTGTCCCCTGGAGCTGATATCCTGAATTTGGACTCTTAGCTTACTGCACTGTGACAAAATTTCTGTTTTAAAAGCCATCCACTTGTGACATTTCTTTTAAAGCAGTACCAGACGACTAAGAGAACCACCTTCTCAGCACCATCTTTCAGATGCATTGGCTGGAAAACGTTTTTGGAACTGCAGCTTATCTGGTACACATCTTCCAGTGTAGGATCTTCTTTTTCCTTTCCTGGAACCCAGAGAGTGGCCTACCAAGAACAAACCTGAAGCACAGTTGATTACTTTTTCCCTTGTGTATCTGTGTTTCACATTGGAAGGTTGTTTACATTGGTAAGGTCAATGAGAAAATACAGCAATGGATGTCATCACTTGAGAGATTCCCTTCCACTACTGGACCTTTGGCCCCAATGGTCAAAATGGTACACTTCTTCCACAATAGTATATTGTAATTGCTCTTGGAGAAGGGAAATTAATGGAGAAATCATCTACTTTCTTCTTTGGATAACAACCATATCTTGCAGATTGTGGAACATTGACAAAATTGTCACAGGTTTATTTTCCTGATACTTCACAATTAACACATTGTCATAGATTGAATTGTATGTTGCCAAAACGTGTCAACTTGGTTAGGCCGTAATTCTCAGCATTGTGTGATTGTTCTACATTTTTTGTTATAAATCCTAATTTTTGCCTGTGGTTAATGAGGCAGGATTAGATTATGTTAAAAAGAATTAAGGTGGTATGTAACACCATCACCCAGGTTACAGCCCTGATCCAACATGAAGGGAGTTTTCTTTTGCCACCTTTTATGTTTCAAGAGAGAAAAGGAAAAGGTAGCCACAAGACAGAGAGAGAGAGGAACTTCATTAGAAAACAGTGCTGGGAACACAACGCATCCTTTGGATCTGGTGTTCCTGCAAGGAGAAACTGCTAGTCCATGGGAAGAATTGTGACGAAAATCTTCCTCCAGAGCCAGCAGAGAGATTTGCTGAGGAAAGCAACATCCTGAAGCTGACATTCTGAATTTAGACTTCTAGACTGCTGGAGTGTGAGAAAACAAATTTCTCTTTGTTACAGCTGTCCACCTGTGGTATTTTTGTTACAGCAGCTCTAGAGGACTAAGATCCCAATCCTTTTATGCAAAATCAAAATTTTCTTTCTTCCTCAGCCACTTGTACTTCAGTGAGGCTTTTCACTAAAAATTGGATGGAAGATAACTACTTAAGGCAATGAGCCTATGAGAATATTTCCATGAATGGCATAGTTCTAGCACAGCACACCCACTGAGGGAGAGAGAGGAGTCATTGCCTATGCCTCTTTTTCCACATTAGATGCCCAAATAGCCCACAAAACCAAATTCCACTCTGTACTTGCACTTGACAGGTTTTGTGGGCACAAATTGATTTACTGATTAATGGCCCTTGAATAGCACCATATTGTCATCAATTGCCATGACACTTGATGGCACATACATCTCCTTTAGGCAGCTAGTGAGAGGATCTGAAACTGAATAGTTTGTGTAGCCAGTTGTAAGCAGACTGTCCTTCGGCTATGTTTGTTTGTTTTTGTTTTGTTTTGTTTTGTGGTTCCTATTGCTCTCCTAGCCTGGTGACAGCACAGTCCTCCTTTCTGTTCTATACAAGTCATATCCTTGTAACAATCTCCTGTCCCCACTTTTCCACCCTTCCATTCTCCTCTAGTCTGAGGCTACTAGGATGACATCCTATAGATGCATAAAACCATAAGGTGTACACAAGATATGGTCACTCTGTGTTGCTGAGTCCAATCCAGTCCTGTCCAAAGAGTTGACTTCAGTAATGACTATGATTAAGGGCAGCATCAGGTCTAGGGTCCATGCTTCCAGGAGAACCTTGATGCCTTCCGACCATCAGTTGTGGTCTTTTAGTGGAGTTCTCAGTGTGTACCCCTTTTTAATCTTGTATTGCCACTTGGACTCAACTTTGTGAGTCACTGCAGATGGCCGGGCACCATCTTGTTCTTCTGGTCGTATGTTGATGCAGTCACGCATTCACGTAGGTCTTTATGTCTTCCAAGTTCTCTTTGTCCCGTGTCATTTTTGTCCTCGGTGATCATCTGTTCCTGCTGAGTTGGGGTCATTTGGTGTGCCTCATATGTCAGCTTGCTAGCTTTTAATACCCCATATGCCACTCACCAGTATAGGGTAGAGAAGACTCTCTTAGCAATAGGCTAATTATGCCAACTGGCCTTGATGTCCCCTGAGAGCATGGTCCCTGGACCCTGTCCCTGCTACTGTGTCCTTGTGATGTTAGGTTAAGATTGGAAGAGTTTTCAGGTTATGTTCCAGTCCGGTTAAATTTATCTTCTTTCTAACGTATGCTGTCACTGATTTTACCCAACCATATTTCTATCAACTAATCTATAACCAGCCCTCTCCCTCCCTTACTCCCCTCCCTTGCAGCCATCAAAGAGTCTTTTCTTCTGTAAATGAGTCTGTGTTCAAGTCATTATAGTAGGGGTCTCATACAATCATTTCCCTTGTGCCACTAATTTCACTCAACATAATGTCTTCCAATAGAAACCAGGTTGTAAGACGTTTCCTAAAATCATTATTGTTCTTTATCATTACATAGTGCTCCACTGAATATATATACCATAGTTTATCCATTCATCTGTTGTTGGTCATGTGGGTTGATTCCAGGTTTTTGCTATTGTGGACCCTGCTGCAATAAACATTCATGTACATGTATCTGGTCTTGTGACTGCCCTTGCATCTGTAGAATAGTTTCCAAGCAGTGGGAATACTGGGTCAAATCATGTATCTATTTCCAGCTTTTAAAGGAAGTGCCAGATTGCTTTCCAAAGAGGTTGTACCATTCTGCAATCCCACCAGCAGTGTAGAAGAGTTATAATTTCTCCACAGTCTCTCCAGCGTTTGCTGTTTTGTGTTTTCTAGACAATGGCCAACTTCGTTGTGGTGAGATAATATCTGATCATCGTTTGGATTTTAATTTCTTTGACAGCTAATGATCGTGAGCATTTCCTCATGTATCTTTTGGCTGCTTGAGTGTCCTCTTTAGAGAAGTATCTGTCTATCTTCTTCCCATCACTTAATTTATTTCTTTTTCCTTTTCTTGTGGATATTTTGTAGTACCTTGTAGTTTATGGAGATTAGACGTCAGTCTGATACACAGTTGCCAAATATTTTTTCCCACTCTGTAGGTGGTCCTTTAACTCTTTTGATAAAGTCATTAAATGAGCAAAAGTGTTTAATTCTTACTAGTTCCCATCAATCTATTCTATCTTCTGTTGATCATGCTTTGTCAGATTTTGAAATCTGCCTAAACTATATATTAAAACTTCCATTGTGGCTGGCATTGTTTATCCTATTTTTCCTTGGATGAGCTTTATTGTTTTAGATTTGATATTTAGATCTTTTATCCAATTTGAATTGGCTTTTGTATAAGGTGTAAGATATAGGTCTTGTTTAAATTTTTTGCAGAGGAATATCCAATTGGGCCATCACTATTTATTAAAGAGACAGTTTTTATCTCAGTTTAAAATCTTGGGGCCTTTATTGACTATCAGCTCTTCATAGGAGGATGGTGACATCTCTGGGGTCTCAACTTTGTTCCACTGATTTATGCCTCTTTTTGTAACAGTACCAGGCTGTTTTGACTACTGTGGTAGTGTAATAGGTTCTAAAGTCGGGTAGTGAGAGGCCTCCCAGTGTGTTCCTCCTCTTCAGCAGTGCTTTACTTATCCAGGGTTTCTTCCTTTTCCAAACAAAGTTGGTGATTTGTTTCTCCATCTCATTAAAAAATGTCACTGAAATTTATATATGTAGATTGCTTTGGGTAAAATAGATGTTTTCACAATGCAAAATCTTCCAGTCCATGAACAGGGTAGGTTTCACCATTTATGTAAGTCTCCCATAGTTTCTTGTAGTAAGATCTTGTAGTTTTCTTTGTAAAGATCTCTTAGTTCTCAATTAGATTCAGTCCTAGATATGTTATCTTATGCGAGGCTGTCTTAGTCAGCTAGTGCTGCTCTAACAGAAATACCACAGAGTGGATGGCTTTAACAAAGGAAAGTTTATTCTTACACAGTCTGGTAAGCTACAAGCCTAAATTCAGGGTGTACGCTCCAGGGGAAGGCATTTCCCTGTGACACCTCTGGAGAAAAATCCGGTATTGTATCAGTCTTTGTCCAGGGAGCATCTTGGCACACGAACCTCAGGTCTGAAGGACACTCTCGTCTCCTGGTGCTGCTTTCTTAATGGTGTGAGGTTCCCCAATCTTTGTTTGCTCTCTTTCCTTTTATTTCTTGTAGGATGAAAGGAAAAGGATGGGGAAGCCATATTCCAGGGAAACTCTATAGTGGAGCAGGGAGGTAATCCTACAAAGGGATTTACAGTCCCACCCTAATATTTTAACATATAGCACAGGTAAATCACAGAATGGAGGACAATCACAAAATATTGGTAATCATGGCCCAGTCACATGGCCACACCTATTTTTGGAGGGACACAATTCAATCCATGATAGGGGCTGTAGTAAATAGTATTGATTTGACTATTTCTTCTTTAATAATCTCTTGGTGACTATAAAGGAATCCTACTGATTTACTTATGTTTATCTTGTATCCTGAGACTTTGACAAACTCTTCTACCAGTTCAAGTAGTTTACTTACAGATTCTTTAGGATTATCTGTGTGTACAATCATATTATCTGTAAATAGGGAGATTTTTACTTGTTCCTTGCTGATGCAGGTGCCCTTTATTTCTTTGTTTTGTTTAAGTGCTCTGGCCAGAACTTCTAGTACAATGTTGAACAGGTCAGGTGAAAGTGGGCATACTTCTCTAGCTACCATTCTCAAGGGAAATTGTTTCAGTCTCTCTCCATTCAGGATGATGTAGGTGGCTGGCGTTGTGTAAATGGCCTTTATTGCACTGAGGAATTTGCCAACTACTCCCGTTTTGCTGAGAGTTTTTAGCATGAGTAGGTGTTGGACTTTATCAAATGCTTTTTCTGTATTAATTGACAAAATCAGGTGATTCTTGTCTTTTGTGTTATTTATGTGCTTGATTACATTAATTGTATTTCTGATATTGAATCAGCCTTGCAACTTTGTTATGAATCCAGCTTGGTCATGATGAATTATTTTTTGATATATTCTTGAATTCTATTGGCAAGCATTTTGTTGAGCATTTTTGCACCTAGATTCATGAGTGATATTGATCTGTAGTTCTCC
Source organism: Heterohyrax brucei (assembly GCA_028571685.1). Taxonomy (NCBI): domain Eukaryota; kingdom Metazoa; phylum Chordata; class Mammalia; order Hyracoidea; family Procaviidae; genus Heterohyrax; species Heterohyrax brucei. Next base: position 59,549,066 of record CM053146.1, on the reverse strand, counting down.
TTTTTTGCTAGATCTTTCCCTGGCTTTGGCATCCAGGTTATGTTGGCCTCATAGAATGAATTTGGGAGTCTTCCATTCCTTTCTATCCTGTGCAATAGTCTCAGCAGTATTGGACTTAACGCTTCTCTAAAAGCTTGGTAGAATTCTGTGGTGAAGACTTCTGGGCCAGGCTGTTCTTCGGTTGCAGTCTTTGGATGGCTTTTTCAATCTCTTCCTTTGTGATGGGTTTATTAAGTTGCTCTGCTTCACCTTGTGGTCATTTTGGTAGGTGATAAAAATCTAGGAATTTGTCCATTTCTTCTAGGTTTTCAAATCTATTAGAGTACACGCTCTCAAAGTATTCTGTTATGGTATCTTTGATTTCTGTTAGATCTGTTATGACATCTTTTATCTCGTATCTTATCTGGGTTATTTGTTTCCTTTCCTGTTTTTCTTTAGTAAGTTTAGCCAATGGTTTGTCAGTTTTGTTGATCTTTTCAAAAATCAGCTTTTGATCTTATCAACTTTTTCAACTATTCTTCTGTTCTTTGATGCATTTAGTTCTGTTCTAATCTTTATGATTTATTTTTTTCTGGTGTCTAAATAGTCCCTCTATTGCTCTCTTTCTATTTGTTCAAGTTATATGGTTCATTCTTTGGTTTGGGTTCTTTCTTCCTTCTGAATGTGTGCATTTACAGAGATAAACTGACCTCAACACTTGGTTGTATCCCATAGATTCTGGTAGGAAGTGTTTTCATTCTCATTTGAATCCATAAATTTCTTTAATTCATCCTTGCTTTCTTCTATAACCTCTTCAACAACACCATGAGCAAGGTGTTGTTCAATTTCCATGAGTTCTAATCTCTATCTATGTTTTTTCTGCTATTGAGTTCAACTTTTATGGCTTTATGGTCCGAGAAGATGCTTTGCCATAATTCAATGTTTTGGATTTTGTTGAGATTTACGTTATGTGCTAACACATAGTCTATTC